>OX578216.1:12567159-13845738 GCA_951216915.1 Tetheella fluctuosa | reverse complement strand
TGTGTTGATACACTTGCGCCTTCCCACATACTGGCGACTTGTTAAGTCGCTGGGGCGGCTGCGACCGGTGCTGAAAAATACGCTTGGTTCTAATTTTTTGTTCATGCCATTCACGGTAGAAACCTTGGGTCCGTGGGGGTTCGAGCCACGCCGATTTGCTCGAATTTTATTATTTAAGCTCGTCGAGGCTTCGGGAGACCGACGCAAGCTTATGCGTTTCCGCCAACGCATAAGCTTGGCCATTCAAAAAGGGAACGCTGCCATCTTGTTGGGAACCTTGCCTATCGACAGCAGCGAGGGCTTTGAGGATGTTTTCTATAATAATATATTATTGATTGTAAATACTTATTAAATAAATATATTGGATTTTAATGACATGAACGTATGTCCATATTTCATTTGTATAATGAATTATAATCTATAAATACACTTCTGGACACATCTATTGGCCCACCTTGTATTTTCAGTTTCGTTTGGTCCTAGCTAATATTTTATATTAGGTCGAGCAAAATTATGCAGTTTTGAACCTGGCACATTCACAATTTCATTCAATAGTCTTTTTTTGAATTTCGAACACAGAATTTAAAGAAAAAAAAGACAATTTGGAGCCTGTTTGTTGATATCAAACAATCGAATACTAAGAAAACTTTGTTTTATTGGTTTACTTGGATTTAATTCTTGAAAAAGTGATTGATATCTTTGGTTTTGCAACAAACATTACTTATTCTTAACATTAAGGTGAGGTTCTATCAATAATCTATGGATACTTCACCTGAAGTCGCCGCCCAAGCTGTGGCACTTATTCAGGCCGGACACAGCCAAAGAAACGTGAGTGCTCAACTTAATTTAAGTCGATTTGCGGTCCGAAATTGGCGGCTTTGTTCGTCGCCAAGGAAGGCCACGATCTCGGGTCACAACTGAAAGGCAGGATCGATTCATCGTGACGACCAGCTTGAGAAATCGTCACCTTACCTCCATTGAGATACAAAACCAACTTCGCGACTTCCACGGAGTATCTGTGAGCGCTCGAACTGTTCGGAGAAGGTTAAAAGAACGCGATATGGTACCACACAAGCCAGCTAATGGGCCCAAACTAACGCGAGCCCACCGAACAGCGCGCCTTCATTTCGCACGCAGTCATTTAAATTGGACACAGCAAGATTGGAGCCGTGTACTCTTTTCTGATGAGTCTAAAATTGTGTTACATGGCAATGATGGAAGGAAGAAGGTCTACCGACGTAAGGGAGAGCGTTTCGCACAATGCTGCTTTGAAGAGAGGGTTGCTTATGGCGGTGGCTCATGGACTGTCTGGGGCGGTATATCCGCGAGCGGCAAAACTCAACTTGAGGTTGTTACAGGACCACGGCTGCCAACATTAAATGCTGAAAGGTACATTCGTGAGTGCTTAGAACCTCACGTGATACCATACGCGGACTATGTGGGCCCAAATTTCCTTTTTATGCATGATAATGCAAGAACCCATGCGGCCGGCATCGTCAGGGAATATCTTCGGGATGTGAACATCACAGTTATGGACTGGCCAGCCAGAAGCCCAGACATGAACCCCATTGAGCACATGTGGGACGAGCTAAAAAGACGTGTTAGGGCTCGTCAGCCAGTTGCCCAGACGATGCAGGAGTTGAAAACTGCCATAGAAGAGGAATGGGAGATGATCCCTCAAAATTTCATAGAGCGGTTGATAAACTATGCCTAATCGTATGAGAGCTGTGGTAGATGCCCATGGAGGCAACACGCGTTATTAAATTAAACCTATATTTGATAAAACATGTTTTTTATTCAAAAATCAATTGCCTTTAACAAGGCGCATATCCGACTTGTTAGGCGTAGCTCCATGTCGTATGGTATTCTGAATTCAAATTTAAAACAATACGATCGAAAAAGATGGTAAAATGAATCAGGTTTAAAACTGCATCAACAGTTTTTGTTCAATCTAGCAATCATATTTCGGTAGGGGCCATCGAAACCTAAACTCTAAGGTGGGCCAATAGATGTGTCCAGAAGTGTATGAATGGAATGGGTTATGTTGAAAGAGAAATGGAATTATATTTTTCCACAACGGATTTTCATGGAGATTCCACAGTTAAATACGGCTTTGCGCTTTGAAGCGTCATCGAAATCAGGTGAAAGAAGTTAACAGATGCTTATATTAGTAAGCAGCGGACGAAAAGCTAGTAACGAATAAAACAACACAATCCTTAATAGCAAATCTTTATTACACTTAACTATAAGAAGAACCGCCTCCTCGAGGTTTCCATCTGGTGTCGTCTGCCGGCGATGATCCACTCGTAGTCGCCACGCTTGGAGTCGAAGGTGCCTTGCTGCAAGGAGATCAGCTTCAATGTGAACCGGGGACCCAGCTCACGGAGCTTCGCGCGCTTCCCGTCTGAGGTGAATTCGTAACTAGGGAAAAGAATTTCAAATAAGTTACCTATCTACTAATACTCAAGTTATTTTGAAAGTCAAAGCTATTTATTCAGTTTAGGCCCTAGAGGGGCACTTATCAACGTCGAAGCTACTGATGTTACCACCGGTTCGGATTTCGACCTTAAACTGAGAAGAACCGGCTAGAAACTCAGCAAGGTTATTTTTATATATATTATAGACGGTGACCATGTTGACTTTTTCCTTCAAATATTTAACTAATCTAAAGTAAGCTAAACACATAAAAGTGAAGGGCTATCGTAAATGCATTGGTAAAAAGAGTTCATGGTTATTGTTAGCTACTAAAACCAGTTGTAAACTTGGTAAAACTTTGAAAGTGCTGACGAACCAGGTAGGCAGCAAAGCTTCTCACAAAGTATACTTTCTTTCGTTGAAAAAAGATTAATCAAGGCTTTGATCACAAAATGACTGAACCTCGCATACATAGAATTATTACCTATAGAAACCGAGTACGGACGCGCCGATCATTTGGGTCAGAATCTGACCCAAGTGCGTATACATGCATACTATAATTGCGTCTGTGTATGGCACAGTTACGCACCATAGCTGTTTTTCCGATTCCGGACAAGCATTATTTGAAAACCTACTTTCTGTAGGCAATAATTCTATGCTCGCATACAACTTACATAGGTAAATATACCAACCGGTGGTGTCTAAAGAATATGTAGTCCCGCTGGTTGTGGAAGGTGACTGCTCTTCGACCTCGAAACTGCGGCTCGTAGTGGAACAGCGCGCCGAGCATGCGGCCCACAGTCAGACCAAGCCGCGTGCTGAAGTTGTTTAGAATTACCTGAAACCGTCAACACCACCTCATACATTAAATCTATACTAATAAATAAAACTTAAGTGAGATTCCGAAATAAAAAAGTTTGTCAAAAGCTCATTATGGTTATTATTAAAACTCAAACAAGCTTTAAAAAAAAATTGGTCTGTCTGTTTGTTTCTGCCATGATAATCTCCGAAACAGCTGGACCGATTTTCATGAAAGGTATTATAGTTACTCTAGGTTCTGAAACCGCAAGGCAATAGCCCTGCAGATACTACCATATCGAAAAGCCTACCGTATATAGAAGTATGATTCATGTGGTAACCGCCACCTCAATATAGGACTATTTCACTAAGACATATATTAGGAAGGGATTTTTTTACATAAAGTACCAGAGAGGTAGTCTATGCCTACCAGTAAGATTGAGATATTGCATTTAAGTTTAACGCATGTTTTTCTTACCTCTGGTCTATGTGTAGTAATTTCCTTATAATCCTTTCTGAGTTCTGGAGTGATCTTGCAGCTGGACAGCCTGAAGTGCGCCGTTGGTCCATTTGGAAGGTGGATCAGGAGGAATCCATTGGGCTGTTTTTGATTTTCATTTACTACTATAACATCTGTTATTTGCTCACGGACTGCTGATGCGCAGATCCGTTTTACTGATGACCTGTGATAGTAGAAAATGTTGATAACAATCTCATAAATAAAATTAAAAAAAAAAAATATTTTATTATGAGACTACATTTTGAACCTGCATTAGAGTCAGGCTAAAAATTTGGACCTGTTCAGATACATTGGTGTATACAAAAAAATAAATTCGGATGCCGCGGCAAAGGTCGTGGGTTCGAATCCTACAATGAGCTTGAGCTTTCGGTGAAGGAAAACATCATGGGGAAACCATAGCATGGTGGTAGGGTACTTTGTAGTACTCACCTGGCTGGCTACCACCCTCAAGTTGAAAATCTGTCGCCAAACACCTATTGGTGTATTCTGGCAGCTGCACTTGAGAGCCAGATCCTTCTAGGCTTTGTGTGCTTACCACCTTCGGCCATATCATCACCTACCATAGTGAGATTGTAGTCAAACACAAGCCTATACAAAGTAAAAAAAAAATGATGGGCTTATCTTCTAATTTCTTTTTATCAGAAGACTGACAAGCAGGCATGCATTCCACCTGATGGTAAGTGGATAGGCCTATGGATATTAGCAATATCAAAATAATTATTATACATACCTTTGCCTATACCTAGATATGGAGTTCGGTATCATCCTAGCCAGTTCCCTGCCAAATATCCTAGTTTTGTTGTGAGGGTTGTCAGAGTATGTGATTAGCACTTTAGGTTCATATGAATTCTCATAATATGTTGAGAGTTCATCTAATTCCATGTCTTTTTGTGCCTGTGAAAATGTTTAAAATATAATCTTTATAATTTTATGGCAATGATAGCACAGTGGTAGTCACACACAGTTAACTAATGCTAAATTAAGCAGAGCTTGTTCTATGAAAGCAGATAACTGACATAATACAAAATAAAATACAAGACTCGGGCTAGGTTATCAGGGTACCTAGCCTCCATGCTAAATGATGCATCATCAACATGAATACATTGACTTAGGAGATAATGATTTTAGTGGATGTTTTTTTTTTCTTTTACTCTACTTTGTATAGGCTTGTGTTTGACCACAATCTCACTATGGTAGGTGATGATGTGGCCGAAGGTGGTAAGCACACAAAGCCTAGAAGGATCTGGGTCTCAAGTACAACTGCTGGAACACACCAATAGGTGTTTGGCAACAGATTTTCAATGTAAGGGTGGTAGCCAGCCAGGCGGGTACTACAAAGTACCCACCACCATGCTATGGCTTCCTCACGATGTTCCCTTCACCGAAAGCTCAAGCTCATTGTAGGATTTGAACCCACGACCTTCGCCGTGGCGTCCGACGTCACTAGCACTGATCTATCACCGGCTTGTCCCAGAAAAGCATCATTATATGATATTTTTTTCAAAATACTTTAGCAGGTTGTGGCACATGTAAAAAGTGACAGTCAGAGTATAGTCTTAGGTGACTTTCCTTAGAACGTTAATAATAGCATAATTACTATTTCCTTACCTCTTCCTGCTCCTCAGTATCAGCATTTGCCAGCATTGTCTCATCTTTCTCACGGAGGGACTCCAGCGTGTGAGGCACTTGTTTTGGCACATCTTCACCTTCTTGTTTCTTCTCCAATTTACGTCTAAAACATTGTTTTTTTATTTCTTTAGTAAGGCTGATTATGGAAAACTACAAAAATAAAGATATTTTAATAAGTCAGGGTACGGGCAGCGTCTAGGCGAGTACTACTATAATATACAAAGGCTTACTTTCCATTATTGCAATATGTGTGAAATATGTGCTAGAAACCTTAAATTTAATATAAATAGCCATAATAACATGTTGGTACATAACCTCTTTGTACTTACTTTTTTTTATCCTTTCCGCGAGCCATTTTGTTATCGTAAAAATATATAAATCTAAAACTAGAGAATAATGATGTCACTTTTTACATAAAAACAATAGTTCTGTATTAAAATTAAGTTTTGCGTTCGATTGAAACGACGACCGACGTGCTTTTTGTTTTTGTTTGAAATGAAATGTCAAATATGACATTGACAGTTTTCCAGCATTGCCAGATGATTATAAATTGCAAAAAAATTCGAAGAGGTATAAAAGCAAAGCCCGCTACCAGTCTAATATTTTCATTTTTCAAACTAGGCACACCAAATCGTCGTGCGCAAAGCCACAGTATGATATTTTTTATACTAACTATTTTGAATGTTTGTGCTAAAACCTGACTGACTAATTTAAAAAGTACATGGAACAACTGGAATTTGGTTTCTTTCAATTCAATCAAAAATAGTCTTTATATCATAAAATCAAAGCTTATTAGAGTCTGGCAAACGAAAGTAGGGACTGAAAAAGCGTGGCAAATTTAAAAAATCTCAGCCTGGTAACTCCATTTGTATGAAGTACCTGGAATAACCTGTCGTGATACTTTAGAGTTATTTGTTTTTTGTGTAAAACAATATTTGTACACTACTGCTTGACAGCATGTGGACAGGTCCAAAAATGGGAATTTACGGAACAGAATGTGAACCAAACACAGAAATAGTTTTTGTAAAATCATTAATATTAATTACGAATACAAACAAAGTATCAACATCAAAGCAACAGAGATTGACATAAATAAAACATTGCCATATGAAGTTTGCAAATAATTCGAGTATCTTTTCATTTGCCAGACTACGTACGCAATACAAAAACCGGTCTCAGTGAGATAGCTATTACATATCACTGTCTCTTTCTAGCAAAGACCATAGTGCTGCAAGTTTATAATTTTTCCTAATCTTCAGGTTTGGTAGATTTTATGTTTGTTTGAAGAAATACCTATAAAATCTATGCCTTTTACGTAGTACATAACTCAGATTAAAAATGAGGTACATAATATTAACCACATAATTTTTCCATAATAATATCTAACACAAGACTAGCCCTCACTAGACAAACTAATATTGCAAAATGTTTGGTGTGACCAGTTATATCCTAAATCTTCCAACCACAAAAAGATACTAAATACTAAAATTGAAACATACAACATGCAATTTATTACATAATTTAATTATTAATTTAATTTAGCTGTACATCTTGTCTTGCGAGTTCCAGCAACATAGGATCATCGAAAAACTTGTTGATAGACACATCCTCACTGAGCCCCTTCCGCCGCCTGGTCTTTATCATGAACTCACGGGCCAAGTGCGTCGCTGGCTGCGGTTCTAAAGGCCTGGGGGAAAAAAAAAATCGAATGAGAAACTGACCATGGGTATGTTCCGATATACACTGCTAGCACTGTAAGGTGTGACGTCAATTTAGTATACTGAGAAGCCGTTCCTTTATAGTTAGCTATACTGGGCACTGTTTAAAACGGAACGCAGACTAGTATACTGTCTGTCATCCATGTATATATCCTACTGTGTTGATCACGTGATCAAAGCACTGAGAGCACCTTACCTCAAAAACGCAAGTGCTCACAGAACAAAAAGGGCGGCGTTAATGACGTCATCATGTTTCCCTAGGATACAGCGGCAGTATACTGTCAGTCCATAACGGAACGTATTTCTCCCCAGTAAGAGCACTGAACAGTGCTCCCAGTGTATATCGGAACATACCCCATAACTAACATCAAAATCTATTCTAAGTACTGTTGTGGACTATTCTATATCAAGTAGAATGTCTTAAAAAGTATTTGGAAATATTTAAAAACATAAGACAAAATATCGATGTATTTCCAACTTACATATAACAATAAATTCTGTTTTACAGTTACTAGATTATTTTAGATTGAAGGATCCAAAATTTTTCACAGGACGTATACAAGATGAAATTTGCAGAATGGAAATTTTTGCGAGCCTACTCCAACACAATATAAAAGAGCATTTTCAAAACTAAAATGTATGCACTTATTTAAGAATTCACTCATCGATTCTGAAGAAGACCTGAATTCAATTCAGATATGGGTGCAAATCTCCTTTTCAAGAACCATATAATGCTGGGAAAATTTTCAGCTATATGTGTCCAAAGTACGGATTATAGAAAGGATTTGCCTTCAAAATATTCTTTTAAATATTCTTTTAAAACAATTGTCCAAAATTCAATCGGTTTATTCGAAGCGAAAATATGAACGGCCAAAAACTCACTATTCCCCCCAAACGGTGTGTGAATTATATAAAATTATTGGAAAGGAGCTGGAAATGCAGAGGCAAACCACAAAGACCACAATAGTTACCTGATAACGATGCTCTTATCCAACGGATCGCCGGGAACAATCTGCCAGTGGTGGAACACTTGCAGACAGAAGGCCTGGCCCTGCGTGTGCGTGCGCAGGTCCGTCTCGAAGCCGAACGAGTCGATGGCCGGGACGAACGCCTTGATCGTGTACAGCGGGGACCCGGGGACTGGCGCGTCTTGGGTTACGTGACCTATAGGAAGACAGGACAATCATACAATAGGATACAAATTTGGAGACTTCAAAGGTTTCATTAAGTTAAGAAGCGGCTGGAAAGTCTTAAACAAGATAAAGTAGACATTCTAGCCAATCCTTGTAAGAATAATTGTAAGAATTATTAATGTATAAGTATGTTTGTCGGTTTGCCTTTCTTTCACACACTTTTTTTTTACTACCATTAACACTACTAAAGCGGCAAAAGTATACGGCCCGCCTGATGGTAAGCGGTTACCGTAGCCTATTGACGCTTGCAACACCAGGGACATCACTCGCGCGTTGCCGACCCTGCAGAAATCTCTTCACACCTTTCATGAAGAACCCCATGCTGTACTCCCTAGGGAAAACCCCACGGCGGGGAGCTCATTTAACAGAAAGTATCCTAAAGTATGCGACATAAATGATCATATATTTTTATGCGTTGTCTTAGAAGTTTGATTTTTTTACAGTAAGGGAAGTCTTTTTAACTTGATACCACCATGAAAAAAAGGGTACAGACAGATGGTCAACGCTGTAGCTATAAAGATTTTTGAAATTCGGAACCATAAAAAAAAACAAAGAAAAAATATAACCTCTCCTCTTAGCCAAGACTGTGTAGACGGCGGAAACGCAGTCAGCAGGCGCTTGCACCTCCACGAACAGATAGGGCTCCATCAAACGAGGCGTCGCCATGAGGAATGCTGAGTACGCCACCTAGCGGAAAAAATGATTAAAAAAAAAAACGAAAATCCACCAGATCTTTCAAATTTATATTTTAAGGCAATTTTTTAGCTACACCATTAACACTAATAGTTATAAATGCTATAATAGAATACTCACCCGCCTAGCGGTGGGTATGATCTGTCCGCCGCCCCTGTGCAGCGGCTCTTGGGCTATAACGGCGTCTAATATCTTGAACTTGACGTTGCGGATCGGCTCCTCACAGAGAGGGCCCTCTCTAGTGCCCCATTGGAATCCTGACAAAAATTTAGACTAAATAACTATATCCTGGGTCATTCCACACACCATGTCATGTGATTCCAAACTAAACAGAGCTTGTAGTCTGGAAACCAGATAAGTGACACACATACCTTGTACAATACTATCCTTCACAGATGCTAGGAGATGCTTGTCGACTTCGGAAGGTAACGTATCGTCCACCAGGATGTTAGGCCCCGTCGCGTCAGGCCCGAAGGCCCATATCGAACGGGCCGCCAGCAAATCCCAGTCGTATCTAGCGAGAAAAAAGTTATTACATATTTATAAGTAAGCACATACTGAAAACAGAATAGCAAAACAAAACATACCCAGTTTTTCTCCAATTATCTTATTATTTCATTTTCCAATATACTTACTTAGTCTGAAAGAATTCTCCAAGTCTCTTCCTGTCCCACGTGACGCACACAGCGCCGGCCTCGATGTCCTCGGCCAGGCCTCGCTCCAGAGGCTCCGCGATCATCGTCAGCTTGTTGCGCTTATTGGGAGTCTCCGCGAAGCACTTGAGGGACGACGTCTCTACTACCGTCTCGCAGAACGATACTACTGGATCTGCCACTGTGGATAACACATATGTACAATGAAAGTGGACTCAAAAGGGATGTTATGTTATTTGGGTCAGTCTATGTCAAGAAACGAGTTGCAAGTTTGTACACATTTTAAAGTAGAGGAACCAAGTTGGAACCCTGCGGGACACCAGTAAATACATAGGTCAAATATAAAAAGTTGTCACCAACTGAGCATTATTGAAAACTATATGCTGTTTACATGTCAAACCAACCATATAGGTCACTTTACAGCCAATTTTCACATAATCTAAAGCTATTTTGAAATCTGTGAAAATTATTTAGACCAAATTTTGAAATTTTAGAATAGGTACTTAACAATCAAAGGTGTCGAAACGAAAGATGATTGCTCTACCTTTGGTTCTTCACCAAGCTCATTATTCGTAATATAACAAAAGTTACTGGGAAATATAAAGGGTAAGGTATATTATGACAGTATTTAATGTAACTATAATACTATTATTTCCTATAATGTATAAAGAGTTATCTATCGATTTATACAGTGACTTTTTTATCACTGGCAATACTTGTAGGGATGGTGGAAGTACTCATCAAAATGAACAACTTTTAATATGGGGCTAACTCTGATATCGCGTAAAATAAAACGGTTGCTTCATACATTTTGGTCGAGTAGATATTGAACTTTTTTATGGAACAGCTGATAACTTTTTCATGATTTCACAGTTAGTCCCATAATAAAAGTTGTTCATTTTGTAGAGTAATTCCACCCTTGCAAGTATTGCCAGTGACTAAAAAATCACCCGGTATCGTTTGAATGAACAACACTTTATTGTTGAGAAATTACTAATTATAAACATTCATAAAAGATATGGTAATGCAAATAATTTAGGCTGCTTTATTGCTGAATTGTTTCTTCCAGGCAACACAGGGTAAAAGGGTAATAAAACTATATGTAGGTACCTTTGATGTCAATCTCCGAGTACATGTTCCTGAGGTCGTGCATGACGCAGTCGAGGTACAGCTCGCCGGTGCCCAGGATCACGTGCTCGCCCGACTCCTCCACGCGCGTCGACACCAGCGGGTACGACTTGTTCACCTTACACACACACACACACATGTAATACATTAATATACGACTACTGCTATATCTTTACAAGATATTTGTTTAGTAGCATATACCCCGATCGCACACTTTGATTGAACTGTTTATGGAAATAATTGGCCATAGTTAGATACACGCTGCACATATTCGTACCCTAGTGCTTTGATTTTGTATAAAAAAAAACGACTACTATATACATTTTATTTCATGTCACTTTATATAGGCCTGTGTTGAGCCACAATCTCACTATGGTAAATGAAGTTGGTAAGCACACAAACCCTACACGGCAAATCAATATTATTATTCAAAGAAGCCTTATTTATGATTTTTTTGTTACCTTTTAAATAATTTGACTCTCTTAAAATCCAGGACAACTTACCTTTCTCAACCCATCCAACATCTTGGGGAGTTCAGACGGATTGACCGGCTCGACGGCTATCTTGACCACCGCCTGCGTGTTGAACCTCAACGGCCTGAAGGTGTGGAGTTCTTCCTCTTCATCAGCCGCCACTATGGTGCAGGTCTTCACTATGGGCTGGTCCACGCCTTCGATCAGCGCCCAGCAGCCAGCGGGAACACGATTCAGTTCCACCTGGTTTTTAAAGAAGTTGGTCAAGTTGCTAATGTGGGTAATTTTTCTTAGCTCATGGAGGAAAAGTTAAGAAAATTAAAAACATTTTGTGTAATAGATATAGTTTAATTAAAGTATGAAATATTGCAAACACTTCCAGATTGTAAGAGATAAGAACCAAAGACTGCGAGACTGAGAGAGTTTCAGCAATGGTGAATGGTAATGGTGGACCCTAAAGCAACACGCATACCCCTGGATTGTAGTATATTGTTTAAAAAAGCCACGGCTAGCAGCGTTCATAAAATCATTAAGCAACTTAACTCAAGAAAAGCCCCAGGTCCAGACAATATTAAAGTTTCCGATATTAAAATGATAGGTGATAGCATATCCAACCCTATTGCTGACTTAATTAATCGAAGTATTGAAAGTGGTCTTTACCCGGATGATCTAAAGGTAGGTTGCATAAGGCCAGTCCATAAAAAGGGTAAAAAGAACGATTATTCAAACTATCGTCCAATAACGTTGCTCTCGTCTATTGATAAAATAGTTGAAAAATATGTTTGTGAACAAATTCACGCATTTTATAGGCAGCACAACGTTATTGACCAGTACCAATTTGGCTTTCAGGCCGGCAAAAGCACCACGAACCTCTTGTCAAACTTCACCGATGAAGTCAATGAGTACCTCAATGACAAAAAATATGTCCTTGCTCTCTTTATTGACTTCTCACGTGCCTTTGACACATTAATTCATGATCAGCTAGTTGATAAATTAGACGACTGCGGATTACGTGGCCCATTACTAAGCTGGTGTAAAAATTACCTTATAAATCGAACATTTACTGTAAAAATTGATAACATCTGTAGTGAACGCATGGCTATAACCGAGGGGACAGCTCAGGGATCAGTATTAGGCCCCCTGCATTTTTTGTCGTATGTAAACGATATGAGTAACTGCATAACGAATAGTAAATGCTATCAGTTTGCGGATGACACCTGCCTTGTAATTGCTAATAAAAATCCCCAAATAGCATGCGAACGCTTACAACTAGACCTGGATGCTTTAACAAGATGGTGTCACGATGCTGGCTTGGTGCTCAATGCAAGTAAAACTAAACTATTGGTTATTAAATCTCCATACATTAGAAAATTGCCCTTACGGAACCTAATAGCCCATGACCATGACTGCTTGCATTCGGTTAATGCGAGTATTTGTAACTGTCCGCAAATAGATGTTGTCAGTAAACAAACATATCTTGGAGTAGTTATAGACGATAAGTTTAACTGGAGTTATCACATAGAACGTGTTTGCGATAAACTTCGGCAATTTCTCGCTATTATAACCATATTAAAAAACCGCCTGCCCTTCAAAGTGAAGATAATGCTTTATTACGCAATGGCTGACTCTTACATCCAGTATGGCCTTAGTAGTTACGGACGTACCTATAAAACCTACCTTGATAGTATTTTTAAACTTCAACATCGAATTCTTAAAGCAGTAGTTTCTCCCAAAATTAGAAATCAATTTTACAACAATATAAATGGTCTCTTCAAACACTGTAATGTCTTACCAGTCCATTTAAAATTAAATTTAATGTTATTAAATGAACAATTTTTCAATGAATCCTTAAGAAACAAAATCGAACATCCTATATGCACTCGGGCAATTTCTGACAATCGACTTCGTACGCAGTGCGCCAACAATTCGTATGGCGAGCGTACTACCGGCTATATTATACCGAGACTTATTAATAATCTACCCCCAGAAATTAACAAATGTATTACACATAAAAACATCAAATGTAAACTTAAGCAATACTACTTTAGTACCATGTAGGTAGGAATGATTATAGCTACTTTAAGACCTTATGATGTTAATATTTGTATCGACAATTACTTACTTACGCTTACATGTGTTTCATTGTATGGTTCGATATTGAGATAGACTCTTAATAGCACAAGTTTAAACCTTAGTGGTTTTTGGTTGCTATTTTAATATTAATTATCCTGTATTCTTTTGTTTAAATAATAAATTAAAAAAAAAAAAAAAATTAATGTTTTAGATTTAAAAACGAATAAATCGAATTCGAACAATCTATTGCATCAAAACAATCCTCTCAACTAGCTAAAAAGAATCAGCAACCTCACGGGGAGGTTTTAACCCAGAGGAATAGAAGTTAAGTCTTCATAACAAAAATGAACCTAATTCTAATAGCATCAATGACATATTACCTTGTACCTAGCCTCGTATATCCATAGACGGCCCACGTTCATAAGGCGCGAGTCTTCCTCGTCCTGCGACGTGTAGTTCTCTCCGAGCACGCGAACCGTCTGTCCCGCGTATAGCGTGCCAGACATTATGCGTGCTAACACCTGTACACGCGAAATACAGGGTGAGCTATTAAAATGCAGCAGTATGGAGAAGTGAGAACTTTTAGATATAGAATAATTTGGTGTAAATGACTATGGGATTTTTTTTTTTTTTTTGGCAGGAACAGAAGGTGGTGGGTCCAGCGGACCTTCTTCCACCCTTACGCGGACTTTTGCGGCGAGCGCTGAGGGCTCTCAACCGGTACTTAAAAACTAAAATAAATTTAGGGCAACGGTAGCCTGAGGGTGCCCCCTGTGGGGCTCGACCTCGGCTCAGGACGTTGCCTGGGGAATATGTGGGAGGACTTAGCATACAAATATATTATTATTTGGGGAAAGGTCGGATTGCTAATGATATGCAGCTCGGGCCGCTTAAACGGGACGAGACTGAGAGGGACGTCGCGACGGTCCTCGCCGGCGAGGACGAAATCTTGGTTGACGGTTGCGCATCTGTATCTGTTTTCGGGCTTCGTCAGCCTCGAGACTATGGGATCAAAGTCAAAGCCATTTATTCAATTTAGGCCCCAGGAGGGCACTTATGAAGGTCGAATTTACTGAAGTTACCTACCAGATAACGGTTAAGAAAACTGTATTAAAGATTTTCTAAGCAACTCATATCCAATTCCTATGGATGCAAAGCCAGTCCAAAAATGGCAGATTTTAGACAGAAATAACAAATTACCAATCAGATTTAACGTTAAAATGGGCGTAATACAGTTAATTTACTGTGATAAGTCCGCAATGTGTGGTGAATATATCGATATAATGTAGAATTTAAGTCCCCAGCCATATTTGATGGATTTCAATGATTTTTTGTATATTGTGGTTTAAAAATAACGTGGTAAAGCTCTGGTTTCATTTAATGATCGACCGTTTTCTCCACCTTGTATCATCATCATCGTCATCATCTCAGCTGCAAGACGTTCGCTGCACACACTGGCACATCTAGGTAGCACTGACCAGAAAGAAAGTGCAGTCATCAGTGGGGTACATCTTGGTGGTGTGCGCGACGAGATGGCCGGACTGGTCGCAGGCGAGCATGTCGCGGAGCAGCGCGTCTGTGCCGTCCGCGCCGCCCGTACTGTCTGCGCCGGCGCCGCGGTACGTGTGGCCCACCTTGCAGGGGGCCGCGTCCAGCGGGGACGGCACGTGACGGACCACCATCTCCACGAAACCGCTGTGGAATTACATTACATTGTTATTAGTTGGGTCAGTGTTGGTGGGAAACATTGCAACACCTTAAAAATATTATTGAATAGAATTCGATCCTGAAGATATTTATAAAATTTCCTTACTGTTGCAATGAGGGCAGATAGTTCATGAGTAACGTGGCTCACCTAAAATCACCAAAGAATCTGCTGCACACTAATCTCAGCAAAGGTCTAACGTTCAACTTGGCCTCTTGTTTGGTGAGCTTGATACCGAGTTCTTGGAGTACCGCCGGGAGAGTGTCGTCTACGTCACCGACCACCTGCAATGTCACACTTATTTGTAGCTAGCTCAAAGTATATTTTTGAAGGACCCACTCAGGCAATCTTCATGTTCTCTCGTCTTGAGTTTTGTACATGATTGTAGAAAAATAGAATACAATATCTATAAAATAAAGTTCAATTTCGAATAACTTGACATCCAACTATGATAAATTACAAACCTGAGCAAAAATCTTATAAAGCGGCTCCAATATAAACTCCACGAAGCTCCTCTGCGCCGACGCATGTGGCTGTTTCTTGGTGAATCTCCTAGTTTTAGCGTTGAAGTATACATCGCCCCAGAGCCAAGCGGCCATGTCGCTGCCCCTCAACCCCGAGTTGGGGTGCGCGGCCGCATACATCGCCGCGAAGGATTCTAAACTGAAGCATACGTCGTAAAGAGAAGATGCGAAGCACACGTTACCTGGGGAGAGGAAAAATATAATTAATAAGCGACCTTACGATACAGAGACTCTGGCAGCAAATATTATTTAGATTAAATAATAAGATAAGCTGCCATTGGTCAGTATTTGAATATAAATAAAATTGGCCCCAGCTATGGGGTGCTATGTTGAAAATCTATCACCAAGTGTGTTGTTATAAATAAACCACTTGAAAGTTTTTTATTTAAGCCCAACCAGAAAAATAAAAAAACCTGTGTGAGGTTTCCACTTGAAAATATTTTGATTGCAGTATATATACTAGTTACATGAAATTCTGCAATATGGCAAGGTGTTTCATTTTTCTGGTCGGGCTTTAGTTTTTCGTTGCAGGTTTTGGAGACATGGTCTAATCAAACAAGATATCATTATTTACTTTAAAACCATTTGTTATTTAAATTATGTAAAGTGTTATGTGTAATTTTATTCTATACTTATGTATTGCATGTCTCATGAATAAATTAATTTTCATCCTTCATAAAAAAGTAATAAAAAACCTACATCTTTACCTAATAAAGGCGAGAATACAGTAGCAGGCTCATCAGGATTATCCTGAGGCTGGTGCGTCTCACACATAGAGTTCAACTCGTCTATAATATGCCTTAGCTTATAGTAAGCGTCTGCGGGCGGCAGCTTCAGTTCAAGCATGAGTCTGTCTATTTTGTTGACACAGATGGTGAGTGGGACTCGTTCCTGCACTGCATGACGTAGGAGCCGTTCAGTGTTTAGCATGATGCCTTCTGCTGCGTCTACGAAGAGGACCGCACCTGGGGGTAAAAAAGATTTATGGAAAATAATAATAATAAATAAATTTATTTCTTCCCACAAATAGTTCTCTTATAAATTAGAGTAAACCTAATATTAAGGACGCGTTCGCAAAATTGATAGGTAGAGAATCGAACTACTACATTGACACGGGTCACACACACAAGTGTACGCACGAGTCGCACGACTAACTGCGAGAATTGTAGTCAAGTGAACTCATTTTGATACTTTGAAGGATTCATTTTTTTTTTACGTATTTCTTTGTAATAAAATTATGGTACCTACAAAAAATATTTATTATTGCTGTTTATATTTTTGCGAATTACCTCCGAACTTTATGGACTCACCTGAAAGTGTACTTCGGTGACTGCTACTGGAACTCCTCGACGAGTTGTACTAGGTGAGCCGAGCTTGGGCTTGTTTTGTTAGTCATGATGAGACCTTACCTCCGGACTTGATGGAGCGACCTGAAGGTGTACTTCGGTGACTGCTACTGGAACTCCTCGACGAGTTGTACTAGGTGAGCCGAGTTTGGGCTCGTTTTGTTAGTCATGATGAGACCTTACCTCCGGACGTGATGGAGCGACCTGAAGGTGTACTTCGGTGACTGCTACTGGAACTCCTCGACGAGTTATACCAGGTGAACCGAGTTTGGGCTCGTTTTTATTAAAACAACAAATAAAACGTTATCAATTTTTTATTGTCAGAACTCGGCTCACCTAGTACAACTCGTTGAGGAGTTCCAGTAGCAGTCACCGAAGTACACCTTCAGGTCACTCCATCAAGTCCGGAGGTAAGGTCTCAACATGACTAGCAAAACGAGCCCAAACTCGGCTCACCTAGTACAACTCGTTGAGGAGTTCCAGTAGCAGTCACCGAAGTACACCTTCAGGTCACTCCATCAAGTCCGGAGGTAAGGTCTCATCATGACTAGCAAAACGAGCCCAAACTCGGCTCACCTAGTACTACTCGTCGAGGAGTTCCAGTAGCAGTCACCAAAGTACACCTTCAGGTCGCTCCATCAAGTCCGGAGGTAAGGTCTCATCATGACTAACAAAACGAGCCCAAACTCGGCACACCTAGTACAACTCGTTGAGGAGTTCCGTAGCAGTCACCAAAGTACACCTTCAGGTCGCTCCATCAAGTCCGGAGGTAAGGTCTCATCATGACTAACAAAACGAGCCCAAACTCGGCTCACCTAATACTACTCGTCGAGGAGTTCTAGTAGCAGTCACCGAAGTACACCTTCAGGTCGCTCCATCAAGTCCGGAGGTAAGGTCTCATCATGACTAACAAAACGAGCCCAAACTCGGCACACCTAGTACAACTCGTTGAGGAGTTCCGTAGCAGTCACCAAAGTACACCTTCAGGTCACTCCATCAAGTCCGGAGGTAAGGTCTCATCATGACTAACAAAACGAGCCCAAACTCGGCTCACCTAGTACTACTCGTCGAGGAGTTCTAGTAGCAGTCACCGAAGTACACCTTCAGGTCACTCCATCAAGTCCGGAGGTAAGGTCTCATCATGACTAACAAAACGAGCCCAAACTCGGCACACCTAGTACAATTCGTTGAGGAGTTCCGTAGTAGTCACCGAAGTACACCTTCAGGTCGCTCCATCAAGTCCGGAGGTAAGGTCTCATCATGACTAACAAAACGAGCCCAAACTCGGCTCACCTAGTACTACTCGTCGAGGAGTTCTAGTAGCAGTCACCGAAGTACACCTTCAGGTCGCTCCATCAAGTCCGGAGGTAAGGTCTCATCATGACTAACAAAACGAGCCCAAACTCGGCACACCTAGTACAATTCGTTGAAGAGTTCCGTAGCAGTCACCGAAGTACACCTTCAGGTCACTCCATCAAGTCCGGAGGTAAGGTCTCATCATGACTAACAAAACGAGCCCAAACTCGGCTCACCTAGTACTACTCGTCGAGGAGTTCTAGTAGCAATCACCGAAGTACACCTTCAGGTCGCTCCATCAAGTCCGGAGGTAAGGTCTCATCATGACTAACAAAACGAGCCCAAACTCGGCTCACCTAGTACTACTCGTCGAGGAGTTCCAGTAGCAGTCACCGAAGTACACCTTCAGGTCGCTCCATCAAGTCCGGAGGTAAGGTCTCATCATGACTAACAAAACGAGCCCAAACTCGGCTCACCTAGTACAACTCGTCGAGGAGTTCCAGTAGCATTCACCGAAGTACACCTTCAGGTCGCTCCATCAAGTCCGGAGGTAAGGTCTCATCATGACTAACATAACGAGCCCATACTCGGCTCACCTAGTAACTCGTCGAGGAGTTCCAGTAGCAGTCACTGAAGTACACCTTCAGGTTGCTGCATCTTTTTTATAGCGAAATAAAATCGAATGAAAATCTTACCTCGTCAAGTATCAAATTTGGTTTATCGAATATTTTGTGTTTGTACAGCGATCTTTTTCAACTCGAGCTGCTCTAAACAGGCGATACAGGTCCACTCTCGACGGCGGCCGCGGGCCGACTAAAGTTTCATTCAAAATGCTTGTGTTGCTATGCTTGAAATGACTAACTTTTAAGATTAGTCTTTGTGCTCTCTCAATAATTAACATGACAAAAGGATATTGTGACAGTCATATGATAGCCTTTATAACCTCTAAAACCCTAGTGAAAACTTTGTCTGGTCTCAAATCCCGCAGCAGTATTCTCTAGCTAGGCATTGAGTTCCAGTTCTAGGCTACATCATCACTTACCATGGTGAAATTTTTATCAAAAAAGATCATTGATAACGGAAAAAGTATGATTGGTAAAGAGTACATGGCATATTTTTTTTTGTAACTTACCATCAGAAATTCTCAAAGCGGCTGTAACTTCATCACTAAAGTTCACATGGCCCGGTGTATCCATGATATTCAACAAATGTGACTTTCCCTTTATATTCTTGAGCAGCAACGTAACCGGCATGGACTTGATGGACACTCCCCGTTCTTGTTCCACAAACAATGTGTCCGTGTAACGCATTGGGACTGTTGTCTCATTATTTATTGTGCTTGGGTGTGTCTGTCTCATAAGGCAGTCTACGAAGGAGGTTTTGCCTGGAATTATGAAAAATAAATTGCGGTTCATTTTTGGTGAGTCATTTTCAGGGTGTTTTAAAATTTGTGCAGTAGAAAGGGAGGTTTTTTGTCTATAAAAACTGCACAAATGTTTAATTTTTATATATCCTAATAAATAAAATGAGTAAACATTTATGTATTGTACGTACATATTTAAATATAATAAATTTACAGGTTGTTACTATTTTCATATTATAAATATTTTCGTACCATTATGTAAATGTCCCATCAATGTTACATTCCTCATCAAATTTGTGTTATCCAGCATATCAGCCAAGTACTCCATGTCATATCTCGTCTCCAGAAGCTGCTGCTCCTGGACCTGAAACTTCTTGTGTTTGACCGGCTCTATCAGCGGCTTGTCCAGGGCTTGCGTGTCCTCCTCTTGCACTACTGTCTCAACGTCAGGTCCATATACTTCTATGGCTTGAGGGTAATATCTTTGGGGAGTGATAAAATGGTTTTTGACTTTAGGATATGTTGAAACACATGAATGGTTGTACTATGTACAAAAATAACCTACTAACTCATTGTGGCAGGCAGGGTATTGAGCCTCTACAGCATTATAAGCTCGTCTTTAACTTCTTGCTAAGGGATTTTTTAAGGATTAAAAGAGTAATTACCATGTTTTTAATAGAAATAATGCCAAGCAAGTTACAAACATATAAGGTTAATTCCTACGCACCGTTTATCCTCGTGCAAGACGACGGACATGGGAGCCACCTCGGGCTCTGCATCGACATCATCATCCTCTTCCATTGCATCCTCGTCCGCGTCTCTGTTATCCTGACCGTACACGCTCTGCTCATCATCAGAGTCGGACTCTAAGTCCGGCCCGATGTAGTTACCGAACTCATCGTACAAATCGCCGTCCATTTTCTGGACTTTTTAATATATAAGAATAAAAAATACACGTAAATATAATCAAAACAAATGCCGCTGAATGCTGCTCATTTGTTTGACAGATAACCTCAAAATATTTTGTTGATCCATAGACATTATAGCGGTGTGCGTTGAATAAACTAACTAGTTAAATCAACCGTTGATCTCCTTTCAACGTATTAACGGCGACTATAAATCAACAAGTTGAATTCGTCAACGACGTTTATGAATTTAACGAGTTAAATTCGAGAATAGAACCGCAACGTAGTCGAAGTAAACCTTGAAGTAAACTAAACACATTACATTAAAAAACACCATAGATTGCGTTGAAAAAAGTTCATAGAATTTGAACTCTAAATGATGCAGTTTAGAGTTGATAATTAATATTAGAAATATTTCTATTAAGAAAAGGATGACGATTTTGGTGGAATGGCGCGCGCATGGCGGGCGCCACCCGCGTCTCCCGAGATAAACCGGTTTAAATTGGTTTTTTGGTTTATGTTTACATAATTAGGTACGCTTTATTTTTTGTTTTATTAATAGTTTGTGACAAGTTGCGCGCAAGGTCAAGGGTTATTTTGCGGCATTATTTGATCAACGTTTTTTGTGTTAATTTGTTTAAGTAAGATTTAGTGATAATTTGTTTACTAAGTAATACTTAGTGTTAATTTGTTTTATTTTATTGTATTTGTATAGAAGAACTTTAGGTTTAAAAAAATGTCAGGACGCAATAGATGTAATAGTGAATTCATCTAAGTATAACCATCAACGAAACGTTTTCCAATATATACGTTGTATCAAATTGGTCCTAAGCAACGTCCTAAAGATTCGTTGAACGATGCAGCTTGTTAAATAACCGTTCGTTCACGCAAGTTGCCAGTTGTAGCCAGTTAACTCATTGACGAATTCAACTAGTTGATCGACTAGTTGACAAACGTAATTCAACGTTAACGTTTCGTTGACGGAAAAACTGTCAACCCATGCAATAGACAACAAACCAGCTAGGCTAGGGGTATGTTCCGATATACACTGGTGGGAGCACTGTTCAGTGCTCTTACTGGGAAGAAATTCGTTCCGTTATGGACTGACAGTATACTGCCGCAGTATCCTAGGGAAACATAATGACGTCATAAACGCTGCCATTTTTGTATTGTAACCACGGGCATTTTTGAGGTAAGGTGCTCTCAATGCTTTGATCACGTGATCAACAGCGTCCAGAATGACAGATCCACATTGACATATACATACATGGATGACAGATGACAGACAGTATACTGGATTGCGTTCCGTTTTAAACAGTACCCAGTATAGCTACCTATAAAGGAACAGCTTATCAGTATACTAAATTGACGTCACACCTTACAGTGCTTGCAGTGTATATCGGAACATACCCTAGGTTAAGACGAACGTAGTGATTATATCCTCTTCGGTAAAGACCAAAGAGTAAAATAATAGACCTATAGGAGGTAAAGACTATAAAATATAGCATAGACAACTTGTGAAAAATATACAAGTTTATCGTTTATGGACGAATGAATATTTTTTTCTGATGTTGTCTGTCCGCTTTTTTTGACAAATTCTTTTCAATACAAAAATGGCTGCTGCTCAACAAAATTTAACAAAAATGGTCTCGGCGCAGCTACGCAATAAAGCAAACGAGTTTTTGAATTCTAGAAAATATGCCAATAATCTTGCAGATATTCTCCAAATGTTCGAGGTAAGTCTAAAGCTGGATGATGCCGACAATGCCCATAATAAAACTGCGTCATAGGTTACGTTTTAGTTTACTTTTTATTTCGGTGATTTCAGGCTGAAACGGACAATTACTCGCCGCTGCTGCTCACAATCGAGGTCATATTCACAGAATTGTTACGGCGAGGTGATTTAATCGAGGAAATTATCCCATTGAAACCTACAAGTGAGTAAATTGTTTGAACGGTTTATGTTGTTGCAGGGTATTTTTAGCGTATAAATATCGATTTTGCGAATCACGAGGCTCGATTTCGTCATATGCCGAAGCCGTAGTGGAAATACTGTAAAACTTTTGCAAGCGAATGTTTTGTAGAATCACGATTGTGCATCAAAATAAGACCTCACATTTCGCGACATGTGACGTTTGTTTGCTTATATAAACGCTTGTGGCGACCGCAAAACTGTTCGCTTGTGTAATTACTCTTGTTATGGAATAAGCCAACATTCAATACATTCATATAAATATCCTACTTTATATAAGCTATAAAGTTTTACTTAGGTTTCCTATCCTAACCATTTTCCATATTGGGTAACTGGCTGTTTCCAAGGTCATAAACAGTCAATTTGTGTAGGTACTTACATTGTATACTTGATTGGAAGTTGTTTTTTTTTTACTAATTGGTCTGAACACCTATGTACCTATCTTATTTAGATTAATTCCAACTGGGTTAGTTAATTATTCAATAAGATTTTATTAGCTTACTTGCTTTTAATTGTTTAAATGAGACACTACTAGTTACATGACTTCTAGTTGGGACAATAGTTCCACTGTGCTGCCATGGGCATGTATTTACCAGGTTATTTATTTATTTTTCTTAATGCACAGTCTCTCTTCAAACTCCATTCACTTTTTGGGGTTACTTCATTTTGTAGGGATCCATTTTATGTTATACTATTAAATTATACAAATACTACTATCATATTACAAGTTCATTTTATAGTTAAAATATACAAATTCATTTAATCTTTTCACATAAAGATACTGCCAACATATACAGTGGTGGTTGGCCAAAAATTAAATAGATAAGCTTTATACATTAGATCTTAACCTAGTATTCCTACTTACTGGCTGGTCACATCATTAAGAACGCTGAATAATCTATATTTTTATTCAAATTTAAATAGAAAACACTCTTTGGCTCTGTGGTTTTCGTATAGGTTTGGGGCGTGATTGCTTCATATGAAAATAATGGGGAAAAATAAAAGTCGTGATCAATCTACAAGGGAAGTAATAATAAAACTTCGCGAGAAGAATTGGTCGTATAAAAAGATAGCCGACTCTATTCATATGGCTATTCCATAACATAACTAGTTACTTCTAAGGAACACAAAACTACATATTACATGATTTAGGTAAAAAAAAACTGGAACTTCAAATCTTTCTTAATTATATGACCACCACTGTACATATACATTGATAAGTAATCAAAAACAATGTAAAAAAAATATGCCTATAATCCCTAACTTTCTTTCGGTCAGATCACACCCCAGAAGCAGAATACACACGATGGCTGCGCGAATGTTACGAGTCAGCTCACATTCGCTCACTGGAATGCATCAAACGTGGTCGGACAAGCTCTCGGCTCCAAGCTCTTGTCACCGCCTGCAAGCTGATGCAGGCTGAGGGGAAATATCCTATGGAGAGCTCTAATGGATATTATTTTCCTTCGGTCAGGATGAAGGTAATGCATAAAGATGATTTAAGTTTAAGATTTTTATTGATTGATGATTTTTGAGTATTAGTCCAACCACAAAAAGTAGATCATTTGATGAAAAATGTAGCTGGTTTGATATGTCAGTCAACATCTCTATTCATGAGGAATCATGGTCTTCTAATAGATTATAAATAAATCATAATATATTGTTACAGAACATATTCTCAGTGCTGCTAGACTCTGACGTGTCCATGTCTGCGCCCATCGCCCGTTTCCAAGAGTTCACCGAGTACAGGGATGTTCAGCAGTATGGTCTCAAAGTACTGTCTACTCTTGCATATCGCAAGTTAGTACTACTATGTAAAATTTTCTTTTTTTTTCTTTCATTATTAAAATCCATTGACTTAAAAAAATAATTGATGGACTTGACACAGAGATAGATTATATCCTGGAACTAAATGTGATATTACGCAGTGACTATTCTCTGTCTCACTCGTGCAACTCGGTAATCAGAAGTTCACGAGTGAGACAGATAATAGTCACTGCGTAATTCCACCGTCGAGTTTAAGTTCAGAATAGCATAGCTGAAGAGAAAATGATAGGGAACTATTTTGTCTTCCCTTATTCATGTATAGATATGATATGACAATCTATTCAGGCAGCACAGTTTCCTTCTAGGCTTTATGTGCTTTATCACTGAGAGGTGAGATTATCAATAACAGGTATGTCCATATTAAAAAATAAAATAACTATGTTGCCACATCCACAGATCGCCCACACCGACCTACATGCAGAACTATCTAGAGCTGTTGGACAAATTGTTGGCAATTGAAATACCAACTGATGCAAAGACTAAACTCAAAGAGAGGGATGTTGAGGAGAAGGAGGAGAAACTTCTGTGTGCTTCTGAAGGTAGGATTTTTTTTCAATAAAATTTTAAAAGTTCAATACCATATGTCCAAACTGGGTTTGAAATTTGTATTATTTTAATTATCAAATGTTTTTTTTTTATTGTACCATAAGCATAGCCAAAAAGTACAAAAAAAAGTGCGAGTTGGATTCGCGCTCCGAGGTTTCCGTACAAACTTATAGGTATGTAAATAGTTTGTTCATCACGGGAATCGTAACGTAATGATAAACTACATTGAGAGACGAACTCAACTTTGCCGTTGGTAAACTGTTGTCCCCACACAGCTTCAAGATATTGCAGACCTGAGTAGGTATTTGATATTAATTTCAACTTGATATGAACTCCACGCGTTCCTGAGAAAAAGGTCTTGACAGACTGACAGACAGGCAGACGGACAGACAGACAGTCAACGAAGTGATCCTATAAGAGTTCCTTTTTTCCTTCTTTAGGTACGGAACCCTAAAAATAGCAGTCTAACATCGACAACTGCTTTATTTTTTGTTACATGTTGTGTAACCCAAATTATGTCAAGCGATTAGCGAGAAGAGCCGGCACTAAATTTAGCGATTCCTCTTTTGAAAACTTACGAAATCTAATTTCATTACATAATGTGACTCCCGCGAGAGCAATCGCTAATCCAAGCATAAAAATAATTTATTTGTATTGTCGTCATTCATATATTTGTTATGCTGTAAACGATCTGTTATAAAACTGCCATCTTTTGTTCCTTAAAAATAAATTAACCATTGGCAGAATTGGTATTGGTAGAGTAGATCATATCCAAACTAATATTATAAATGCGAATGTGAGTTTGTTTCACGCCTAAACCGTTGAAGCTATCGCGATGAAATTTGGTATGCAGATAGCCTATGGTATGGAGAAGGACATGGGCTAGTATTTTTATAAGTTATCAGGCAAGCAGTTCACATAACTGATAAGTGTCTGTCCTGTATCTTGTATTATTTAAGTTTAGGACGCTAAACACCTACCGGTGTGTTCCGGCAGCTGCACTTGAGAGCCAGTTCGTTCTAGGATTTGTGTGCTTACCACCTTCAACCACAATATCACTTATTAATAGTTTAGATCAAACACAAAACATACATATAAAATTCAATCGGGCCGTATGCTAACCTTAGTGGTATAACACGTCCCTAAACATCTCGAAGAGCATCCGGATTCGTGGAGTGGCCATTTCTAGTGGCGTTCAGTTCCGCGTTCAGTTCCGTAGTCACTTGGAAGACAAGGTAAAGCTGGCATCCAAGAAGCTCGGTGTGCTCAACAGAGCTAAGCGGTACTTATCATCGGGGCAAAGACTGCAACTTTATAAGTCGCAAGTCCGACCTCATATGGAGTACCGCTGCCATCTATGGGCGGGAGCACCTGGATTGGATACCAGCTTGGGCCTTTTGACTCGGTTCAGAGACGTGCCATTAGAAATGTCGAAAAAAAAAAAAAAAAAGACAACCTAACGAAGTATCTCCCCACCAGACAAAGTCCCGTTCCCGTACAACCCGGGCGTGTGCCGGCGCTACGCCAACCGGTGCTGGGGCTTCGCGTGCCAGTGGCCGCTGTGCGAGGAGCCGCGCACCCACCGCCGCGCGCTGCTGCTGCTCGTCGAGCGGCTGCTGCCGCTGCTGGCCAAGCCGCACCTCGCCACCGACATGCTCTGTGACAGTCTCGATGCCGGTCAGTCTATATGTCGCACTAATATCATAAAAAAAGAGATTTGATTCAATTCCCTAAGTGATTTGATCAGTTCACGGAGGATGTCAAAATAACAACACGATTTTATCATTTCCCTAAACGACATCTATTGATTTGAACAAAATTTGTTTTGGTCTCGTTTCGACAATCGTATTTTGGAGTTTCTAAGATATTAAGTACCCAGAATAAATTTGACATAATTTGTACTTATCAGGTATATAATGTTGTACCCAGGTGGACCGATAAGCATGCTAGCACTCCAAGGCGTCCTCGAGCTAGTGAGGCGACACAACATCGACTACCCGGACATGTACGACCGGCTGTACGCGATGTTTGAACCGGAAATGTTCGCCACCAGACACAAGAAGCGGCTGTTGCATCTCGCCGACGTGTTCCTCAGTTCAACGTGAGTGGGTTTTATAATTTAGAATGGTGACTTCGATTATAACATTTATTTACATAACTTATTTATTACTTGAGATTTTCACTCACGCAGACATAATTTTTTTATGTTTATTATCCTGTTAGGGGATTTCCAGTTAGACAGAAAAATGTGCTCTGCATGCACTCTTGTTTTTGATAAATATATTATTATTATTATTATACAAAAGTATTCACCCTAAAATGGTGTTGACAGACATTTGCCAGAAAGCCTGGTGGCAGCATTCGCGAAGCGCGTGTCCCGGCTGGCGCTGGTGGCGTCCCCCGAGGACGCGGCGGCGCTGCTGCAGCTGCTCGCCAACCTGCTGCTGCGACACCCCGCGCTCAAGCGGATGATCTGCTACGAGGACACGCCTGCCATCAGTTAGTACTGCGCAATGTCATATTTTTGGTAGCAAAAGTATTTTAGCCGTCACATTTACGTGCGAAACATCTATTGGTTGCACAAATGTTACGAGCGAGACGGCAAGGATCTCTTGTTGTATTTCAAATCTTAATGTTGAGTCAATAGGGCCTGTATTTCATCGGTGTTTACAATCGTTATTTAGTCATCGTTAGATTACTCCTTTACATGCTAAAAAATGTTGTTGATGTAACTCATAAAAATGATAAGTAAAACTAGCCTCGACAAAGTCGAGATGAAGATAGAAAGAAAAAAATATTATATTGATAAAAGCTATATTTTCTTAAACTGCCTTTGTGACATTTTTATGCAATTCTACAAAATAATTTTGATACATGTGTATACACCTTTATAAGTGTACTTCTTAAACGATTTATTTGATAATGTTTTCTGTCCCCAGTGTCGGCGGACCCGTATGTGATGGAAGAGACGATGGCGCACAACTCGCGCGCGCTGGGCTCGTCGCTGTGGGAGGTGTGCGCGCTGCGGCGGCACTACGCGCCCGCGCTCAGCGCCGCAGCGGGCCGCGTGCTGGCCGCTGCGGTCGGTGCGGCCGCTGCGGGCGGTGCGGCCGCTGCGGCCGTCGCCCCCGACCTGCACCTGCTCGTGCCCGCCTCCGACGCGCAACACGTACGTAACAACACTACACTTCACTACACCACATACTGGGTCACTTTTAAGTCACTGCCAATACTTGCAGGGGTGGAAGTACTCATCAATATAAAAAACTTTTATTATGGGTCCAACTGTGAAATCACGAAAAAAATATCATCTGTTCCATACTAAAATTCAATGCCTACTCGACCAAAATGTATGAAGCAACCGTTTTATTTTACGCGATATCAGAGTTGATCCCATAATAAAAGTTGTTCATATTGATGAGTACTTCCACCCCTGCAAGAGTTGCCTGTGACTAAAGAGTCTCTGGTTTGATTTAATGATCGACCGTCATGTCCACCTTGTAGATGTTTTTCTTAATATATACGCCATACACACACTCTTAAACATAATCGCTAACATGTGAATACCATTATACAGTTATTCGACTCTGAACTAAAGAAAAGATTTAAGACAATCGAGATGAACTTCGTCCGGCCTCAAGGCATGACAGCACCATCTGGTGAGCGTCTCATGCAGTACTGGGAACTGATGGCCTGAACCAACCCCCGGGAGATTAGAGTAAGAAAATTATACCAGTGTTATTGACTACCTTTCTGAAAGGTTTGCTGCATTTCCGGAGTTAGAATGCATGTAGGTTTTGTTGTTAAAATTGATTAAAATGTAACTTTCTTTCTTTCTAGTGTATATTTAGAGTGCATTCTAACCCCCATATTTTTATTCGATGTATTATTTAAATTTCATAGTTGAAATTTCGTTTTTGTTGATATTTTAAAATATTACTATTGTAAGTGTAGGCATATTTTCGGTATTGTAATGTATTTTTTAATTGCAACTATATCTGCACGGTCTAGTTCTTTGGCTGAATTTGAAATTATCAAAAATCAATTATTTATTTGATTTGTGTGACTGGCATGGCAATACATGCCATCTCGTTTCAGTCACATTTTAGCGAAGAACCCTTTTCATTGCTGTTGTCGGGTAAAAGAGATCATGAGAAAATAAATATTTATTTAAAAAAAGAATAATACCGCCTAGCGAAAAACAGCTGGACACAAATCACGTTAATTCTTTTTTGTTAATCTGTGTCAATAGATACACGGCATTTAATCAAAATTGCATGATCGACGGTCCCACACTGATCATAAAATTTCTACCCTAACACTATACCGATGGATATTTTGTGATCACTTCATTTCGACACCAACTCTGAAATCGCAAATATTTTTTTTTTCATATACATATTTTGATCAAGCACAGATGATGACCTTTAGTATGAATGTTAGTAAAAGTTGAAAAACCAAAGAGTGCTTACTAAAGAAGCCATTTCAAAATATCCACCTCCAGTACTATAACTGTTGAGTTGAGAGGCACCAGTAATTCATTATTTCAACCGCCATTTCCCAAATCGTCAATAAAATGTGACGTCATTCGTGTAAATGACAATGAAGGCTTTACGAAATTACGACGTGAAACTATTTCATGTTTACTCTTTCTTTCTTCATGTCACTAATTATGTTTAAATTAAAAGTCTTTTGTAATTAATCACTGTTCTTATGGAGGATTTAGGAGGGAAGATCCCCATGGCTCTTGGACGCACACGTATAAGCTAATTGACATGATTTTGCTTACCAAATAAATTCATAATCGGAGGCCCACGTCCTACAATTTCGATCTTTATGATGTAAGCAATAGGGTATAAATTCGCTTGTGTAATGGGCATGTGTGTCCGCGATATCACGCACTACTGTGGGAACCACCTTTATTACTTTTATAGCTACATAATATGAATTAAATCGTCTTCGACCATAAAATAATCCTCAAGTTGACTAAAGATCCCCAATAATAATTTATGGTGGAAAAATTTAAATTATCTAATATAAACCTTATATATAAGAGTTTTGAGTAAATTTTGCACTCTAACGTTAATGTTTAAGATTACTTAGGTGAAGTTAATGTTGTAGTTTGTTTAATTTTATTTTTTTACGAACGCGGTATGTGAGAGACTGTGATCTTGACACCGAGGGTCGATAGCAAGGGTTTACTTCTAGGTTCCGTCTCAACAGATAACTATCCATTGGATAGATATGGGGATTTGTTAGTGTCTGTAGAAAAACTGTAAAATTTTGAGTTTGAGAAATAAGCCGGTCACATAGTGAAATTTTTACTTTCTATTAACTTTAGAATGGGAGCAAATTAAAGGAAAAACATTCAGTTTAGCAGCACAATTTAATAATATTGCGTATCAAAGATTTATCTAGAAGCAATCGGGTACAAACAAAAAAAACGATGCCCATGGTGACTTGTGCTCTTTGAAAAAAAAAGTTAGTAAAACTCTACTATCTATGCTCGGTGACTGCTTTCATACAAACAACCATTGGTGTCAGTATAGATATTTTCGTTTGTATGGAGGCAGATTTTCGAACGTTAAGGTTGCTGGTGACCAATGCAAGATAGCAACTGAATGATAAATCAATTATAAAAACAGATCAGAAAAATAAAACACCTCGCCATATTGCGAAATTTCACGGAACTTCAGCATAATATTAGTATAGTCTTTTATCTAGTCGAGACGTTTTAACAAAGTGGAAATTAGAATATATTAATATATTTGAATTTGATATTCGGATGACTAGAGCTAGTATTTCATACTCTTCTTCTTCTTCTTGATAGAATGGCGACTGAAGCCAATAGCACAATTCCGCCAATGTCACGTTAGTTAAAGATAAACGAAGGGGATTCTTTTACAAGAAAATTTTGTTAGTTTTGATAGGAGGAGGAATTAAAGCTGAATTATTATATATATATATATAAGGTGACTAAAATCTTAACTTATTAGTATTTAAAAAGTAGGACAAAATCAATATAAAGGGAGAATCAATATATGTTAGTAAACATTTAAAATTAATTGGACGGGGAATTTCTGGAGGGAGAATATCATAAAGAGACAACTGTAACCTGGGGCACTCAAAAAATAAATGGTTAGTATTTCCCTCATCAAGACCACATTCACATAGAGAATGATCCTTTACTCTGATTTGTGTAAATGGACAGGAGTAGATGCATGACCTAAACGAAGACGACATATTGGGGAAGTAATTGGTTTATTCAGTTCCCGAAATTTAAAGAACCAAGGTATCTTCGGGATAAACGGTTGAATGTCACCATAGTATCTACCTTTTACATGACGAGAAATTTGCCATAACTTACTCCAAGATCCCTCCATACGAGGCTTTGCAAGATGTGGTCTCAGAATGTCAGACATAAATGACAGATGTCAAAAGTGACAGCTACTCAAGTATCGTAATATTGTGATAGCATTTATAGAAGCTTAAAACGGTGTTGGTTTTAGTACCCACCTGGCTGGCTACCAAATGAAAATGATGCGACCCTATTGGCAAATTTCATTATTCTAATAAGTTTTATCACATACATAGCCGGACTTAGGCAGTGAAATCTGAAAGGAAAAATCGGTAATTTCTCCTTCAGTATTCTATCTTGCATTGAACTCTAGAATTAAGTTATAAGCTAAGATTATGTTTATCAACTAACATTGTTGAACAAGGTATTTTATTATATCGTCTTCCTTTCTATTAACACTTAGCCCATACGCACACGAGGCAACTGAAATAAAATAAATTTTCAATCACGAATCACGATGCAACCGATCGCGTTGACACATACGATGGCGGTGCATTAAATTTCGTCATTCAAGAGCAAAATCAATATTATATAATATTAAATTATTCTAGGAGGTTGGAAACGTATCGTTTGCTCAACGATTATAGGCATGGTTCATGTGAAAAAATTATTATACCTAGATTGACTAGTAATTCTAACCTTTTAGCAAATAAATCCAAGCAAAGGAGACGTATGTTCGTGTGCCGAAATTTAAATCGTTACATCCCTAGTCACGCCGTGTATGAAAATAAGTTGCGTCACAGTTGGCAATCGTCGCCAACCGGATTAGGTTGCATTGCCCGTGTGAGAAGGGCCTTATTTTTATCCACTCCCTTTTAGTTCCATTCCAGTGTTGAACGCTTTTTAACAAATTGTGAAAAAAAAAGATTTATATTGTGTTTATAAATTATCGTCTCGTGTCGGTAAGATCATGTATGATAATGGCCATATTTATTGTTAATTTTAACTATTATTCGTTTTGAAGCCTCGCAGTTACGGGTGCGGCTGGATCCCTGAAAGTTTTAGGACTGTAATACAGTCCTAGTCACAGAAAAAATGTTTAATGTAACTAAATAAGGCGCATATAGTTTGCACGGAATGAAATAGCATCTCAGTTTTCTTTGAAAATCCGTGCCGTCTATATTGTGTCCCAAGATATTCTTGAATAACTTCCCACCTACATTAATATAGTGTTTGTATAGAGAAAAATGCATAATATATAAAGTATTTTTACACTGTTTTTGCTGTGCAATAGTATAATTATATTGTATATGAATCTCGTAAATAAAATGCAGCCGTACCCGCCGGATTATGTGATTATTTTGTAACAAAACTAGAAGTAAGCATAGATTAAGGCATTATTTTAATATTCATTTAATGTTCTATTATTATATTAATGATTATTAAATAAAGAAGTATTATAAATTTGTTTTGTTTTATTTAGACTTTAAATAAGCTGTCTTAAATAACCAGCAGTCAACAAAAAAAAGTTAGAAGAAATTTAGTCCTAAATTAGTCCAATTGCTTGCAAAAAGCTCTGCGCTGATCCTTGCTAGATGAGGTAGAATGAAAAACTTTATTTATATCAAAACATTATTGTCTATTTATTGCAAGAAAACTATTCTAAAGGTACATAAAAATACAAATTTAACACAATATAATTTTTGGCACATTGCAACTCAGATATAAGGCACATAATATAAACTTAAACAACGGCCCCACTAAATATTATGAAGGTAGCACCATAATACGTATAACAGCTTATAAGCGAGAATAGTCGGTACTTAGTATAAATATTATTGAAAAACTAAATCAAAATTCTCAGTAATAAAAACATACTATACAAGGATCTATATACTAAATTAAATACGATACTATTGAGAGATGAATGTATAGATTATAAATATTCATAAAAATAAATAAGATAAATTATGGAAATACTAAAATATCGAACCTACTGACACCATTATTTAATTTAAAAATAACATTTATAAACCTAGCTAACGACTAGGTAGTCAGCTGTGCCCGCGAATCGCGCTGTCCGTCTGAGGTATAAGTATCGCAATACGACGGAATATCTTTCTTATGAATATATATGACGTATGTACATCCCTCAAAAATACCATAATTTAGAGCTTTGAGACGAAACGAGAATTTATAATTGAGGAACAATAACATAAAAGTAATGTGGGAACTATGAGCAGGGCTAACATCGGTATAATACATTACAGGTAGTTCTTCATAACTGCTCTAAGCTTGTAATTTGATCGATAACTGACTTTATTACTATGCAATAAGATCGATGTTCATGTAGCAGTCTTTTAAACGTCTTTTGGAAAAGGAAAGTAAAATTCGATAAAAATAAATACCATTTCTTAATCGTTGCTATTGATATGTTATACAAATAATATATTAACTAAATAAACATGTAACTCACAAAAACGCTTCGGCAATCTTCGATTCTCCGAGTCAAAGGATATGCATTTTTGTGAATTACTTAAAAAAATATCACTATGTTTACGTAAATATTAAATTCTGTACAATCGTAAAAATAACTTGTCATTCATATTAGCTACCATAGTGAGACTACAGGGAACTAGGATGGCGTCTGTCGCACTTTCGGCCAAAAATGAAACACCACAGCAACAATACCATTGGGAAAAAAATCACAAGTTCATTTAAAAAAATTGATCGCATAGCTTTGGTGACATAGTGAGCGGCCTTTTTAGGGGGGCTGGTAATGTTGTCAGCTTTTTAGGCACGTCACCAATCTGTAATTCCGTGTATATAAGTGCTCGGGACTAGACCGATGTGTATAACTACGTCACGCAATTTTCGATCCTCTATACTTTAAAATCACTTCTACTTTACTATTTGCTCCTGACTCTCGGCGGAGGTCGTTTTACTATGACAGCACGTAATTTGCGGACTTTTTTCTCTAACATCCTGACCTTCGGAACAATCTTCCTTATACCCTTGACTAGGTTCATGAACGTCCACTGTCTCGACAGGCTTTCTTATTTCCTCGGGCGGCGGCTCCTGTTTTTTCTTGCAGCAACCCTGACGCTCTGTCCTGAGTAACTGTACATCTTCTACGCTAGGACTGTCTTCCTTTTCGCTCTCTACGTGGTGGCAAGGTGACGCTTGCATTTTTTTCGCTCTGGCAACTTTAGAGGGGCACTTTTTGGCGCCGTAGTAGCAGGTTGGGTGTTCAGGGGCGCCATCTTGCGAGGTGCTTGCGCGGAAGTAGTGTGACGGCTGGATGCAAGTGCGCGTCTGACATATGAAGATGTCAGACTCCGAGCTTAGCGACGAGTCTAAAAGCGGCGGTGTCGTAGTTTCAGCTGTGGAGGAAAATAATGGTTAAAATCAAATGTTGCATTACCTACTAGTATTTGTTACTATACCATTATATATTGCAAGAAATTAAATACAAACCCTTTTTGCGCTTTATAAACCAGATAACGACGGTAATAAGAAAATAATTCAATATTGAAGCTCACTAAAGACCTCACTGATTGTAAATTTTTCAAGTTCAAATAAAGTTCTCATGTAATATCTTGCTAAAATTAATACAGTATAGATTCGAGTATATCACAAAAATATGTATAATTTACTATAAGTACTCTATTCTACTTTATAAGCCGTCTAAAATATAGACTGAGAGAAGTTAAGTCCGTAAATACTTTAGACGGGCATTAACACGAACATACAATTACTTAGGACTAAATAAAAAAAATATAAATCAAACACAAGCGTACATTTGTTAATTAAGCACGTGAATAAAGACTAAAACTATGAAACTACAAATAAGATAGGGCTAAAATTTTAGGATGGACGTGCAGCAGCATCAAATAAATATCTGCTTAGACAATTTCAAATCACATTACGGATTATTCAAAATGTATTCCCAATTTATGAAAAGATTTTCACAGTTACATTAAGGCACAACAAGGACTAAATATATGTAAAATGTTCACATTTGATTTTGAACTTTGTTCATTAGGTTTTAAGTTCAAGTTCAATTAAAGAAATTCGAGTAAGAGAAAACTTGCCAAGTCGCACTATTGAGTATCAAACATATTATTTTTCATTGAAAGCAACAAAATAACATTATACACGACAGATTTAGATAACTTGGTATCCATCATCCATGCAAGTTTTTGTGTTACGAACTTGGCCTACTTTCACATTTATGTTTTTAATGGGATCTAATTTACAAAATAACATCGACTCAACTGTCGAAACCTAAAACGTACTACAGTTCGGTAAGACATCCCGAGAACTTCCATCCTTATCTATTAACATCAAATAGTAAAAGACAGCATGTAACTATCGGGCTGGCTTAGCGAGAGTTCAGAGGGCGCATCTTAAGACTACCTGTCCTCCAGAGCGGAGCGGTGCGAAGCTAGAAAAAACCAATAGAATCATACTATAGTGCGTAACCAGAGCGGGATTTCCCACACCGCACGTGTGCGAGCGCGACGGTAATATATTTGTGCGCGACTGATACAGACATGTATTGACGGGTTATTGTACGAAATTCCGCCTGCTCCCGGTACATACTATCCCTACTATATAAACGCGAAAGGGTGTTTGTTGGTTTGTCCTTATTTCATACAGCAACGGATAAACGTGATTTTTGCATACACATAGTTTATAGACCGGAGAGTAACATAGGTTACTCGGGAACACGGGTTTTGAAGTTTTGATGTTTGTGATTCAATCACGCATAAACGGCTGAACTGATTTTGACGAAACTTGAGACAAAGTTAGATCATACCCTAGAATAAAACTTAGGATACTAATTATCCTGAAAAAACAAAATCAAACGGGTAAAACCACTGGGGGACGTCGCGTCAATTTATGTAATTCTACTATTGGTTAATTTTTCCATCCGCTGCAGTGGACAGGCAGCCTTAGGGAGGCAAACATAAAATATGACAGTGTGTGCAGTGTAATGTACTTGTCACATATGTGAGTAGGGCCCCGGCGACAGGTCGGCCTCCGTCTGCTGCAGCTCGAGAGCGTCCATCTCCTTGCAGAGCTTTCCCTCGCACACCTCCCAGCTGCACTTGAGCGTGTTGCATCGGTCTTTGTGGGAACGCGGGGACGGTTATAGGGGAATTTCATGGACATACACTGCGGATTTTTGCGAGCCTACGAGCCTTTATTGGTTAGTTTATAAAAAAAAATTAACTACATCCTACAAGCCAGGAGACTCATAGCACAGGGAAACCTAGTTTGGGCTGCTGTCTGTCTGTCTGTTTTATTTAATTGAATTTTTATACCAACTTAAAAAAAAGAGCAGTTATTATTAGAAAAATATATATATATATAATATACTGGGTGATATTTTAGTCACTGGCAATACTTGCAGGACTGGAAGTATTGCCAGTATTGTATTAAATGTTTTAAATGTATTTTTTATTTTTTAATAAATAATTTTACCACTGATTATGCTGTTAATGGTTTTAATTAATACTTAGTAGTGATGAAGTACAATTTCAGGTTTTTTTTTTCATTAAAATTACGACCGAATATTTTTTTATATAATTTTCGCAATACTTATGACCATACTATCATCTCTCAAAAGGACCGTACTTCATTTATTAGGACCTTGTATATTTTTCTAATAATTATTATCTGATTATTTTTAAAGACTATCCAAGCGCCAGTTTCTAAAATCCCAATCAATGTTTATTTATAATCATAATTGGGCTAGTCTATTTATACATTAAAAGAATTTATAGAATGGTATAGTGAACCTTACTGCCAATTTCTCCCGCTAGAGGCGCCACTGTGTTATAACGTAAACAAATGACGCGATTGGTTACAATGACTAGACGATACTAATGTCGCATTGGACACATTTACTTTGTATTTCAGTGGCGCCATCTACGATTACCTTTGCGTAACACTATTTATCAACCTATTAAAAACTATCCTTTAAAAAAAATCCACACGAAAATGCCAAAATAATTAGATACATAACCAACACCCTTGCCTAATAATAAATTAGTCACAATAATAAATAGTATTTATAATCATACCAGTGTCATCGCACTCTGGGGTACAGATCACCACTCGCTTAGTGCTGAAACACTGCATCTGCAGGCGAGTCAGTTTTGTACCGAATAGGAAATAACCTGGAACGTAAAAATCTATATGAATTAGTTGACCAATTAATCAATGGACTTTGAGAGATATTCCAATTTAGTAAGATATTTTAAATGTTTAGGGTGCCTGCCTAGTGCTAGTTATTAACGTTTTGAACTAGAGTCAGACTATACATAAGTGCTTGTGAGGGCCTATTTGAGAGAATTTTCATACGGTTTTCACTAATGGACGGAGTAATATGAGGACGGTTTAGGTTACAGGGTGTCCCTGACAGTTGGACATTAATTGAAATCCCACGTAATGCTAATACATAAGAGTGTAGTAAAACATATTTTTTTAATTTACATGCATAATTGAAAATTTTGAATTTCCAAATAAATTTATTCAGAAATATGAAACAACATACACCTAAATTACTATGTGTTACTTGTTTTAACTTAAACTAGTAATTTAGGTGTTACACTATATTGTTTCATATTTCTGAATAAATTTATTTGGCAATTCAAAATTTTCAATTATGCCTGAAAATAAAAAAAATATGATTTACTACACGCTTATGTATTAGCATTACGTGGGATTTCAATTAATGTCCAACTGTCAGGGACACTTTGTATAATTCATTAATGTTTTGTGTAAATTGGCTGAATTATGATTATTATTAAAGATGTCGGCAAAATTCATGCCGATTGCAAGCTTTACTGGCGTGCGCCGCGTAAACCAATCAAACAAATGTAGGCGTATATGCGTTGCTTGCTACCCGTGCGAAGCCGGGGCGGGTCGCTAGTAGATTATTTAGTTCAATAGTATAACTGACCGAGCATCATTCCGAAGACGACAGCGAGCAGCAGATGCACGTTATATATCATGACGGCCAGCATCAGCAGGTACCCCACTATGTTGTGCACTATGAACACCATAGACTGGTGCGCGTTCACTAGCGTCCTGACAACAAACATTATATACATATACATATTAGCTTCTACCACGTGGGACCTGGGTTCCCATGGGACCTGGGTTCCCGAGGGACCTTATGTTTTTCCGAGATAAAAAGTACCCCATATATAATCCCAGGATAGGCGGTAGCGAGCCCAAGCTGCCATACACTCGCTTGGGACACAATGGAGCAATTACGAATGCCTATACAAAGCGGCATTTCGCGATAGACCACTGTATGTAATTACGCTTTGATGTTAGGTATCATACAATGGAGACGTTTTACCTTGTCCTGAGTGAAGACCATCGGCTTACTTGGCCATTGCCTGCGTTGCGACTTGTCGTCGGCTCCATGGCGCCTTGCTCTCTGAAAGTAAGGTCATAATTATCTTTTTATTTATGTGAGAAGGCTGACAGCTAGCTAGCGTTATAAATTGATTAATTTTTGTTAAATTTTGCTCGGTGGTAGGGTAGGTACTTTGTAGTACCCGCCTGGCTGGCTACGACCCTCAAGTTGAAAATCTGTCACCAAACACCTTATGGTGTGTTCCGGCAGCTGCACTTGAGAGCCAGTTCTTTCTGGACTTTCTGTGCTTACCACCTTCGGCCACAACATCACTTAATATAGTGAGATTGTGGTTAAACACAAGCCTATACAAAAAAATATTAGTAGGATACGTTACAAGTCGTGGGTTCGATTCCCGCTCAGGACATTTTGTGTGCATGAACATAATAATATCTGTTTGTCGTGTGTCTGGGTGTAAGTATCTATCCTAAATATTTATTTAGAAAAATAAGTAGTATATCAGTTATCTGGTTTCCATAGTACAAGCTCTGCCTAGTTTGGGATCAAATGACCGTGTGAGGAATGTTCCAGAATATTTATTTATTGATTTTCACCTTTTCCATCTTGTTGGGAACTTTCGATTCAAAGGTCTTATAAGAAAAACTTTTGGTAGGTAGGTATATTCCAGTTAATAAAGGCGGTTTTATATAGGTATTTACCTATTGATTTACCCGGCGGATAGTAAAACAAGTATTTCATAACTAACGGATACTAATTGACAAGATTAATTAGGTACCAACGTAACAAATTATTTCGTAACGGATATACAGTAAAGTCGATCACTTATTGTACGATACCTACTAAAATAATACACCTAGCTATTCTCGACATTCCAAAGCCTGTATGTTAAGTTAATTTTAACTTAACATTTAACATACATTATCATTAACATCAACATGTTTTAGGTACTTGAAAAAATATTCACTAACTAGCTTCCGCCCCGCGGTTTCGCCCGCGTTCCCGAGGGATCTTATGTTTTCCCGAGATAAAAAGTAGCCTATAGCCTTCCTCGATAAGTGGGCTATCCAACACTGAAATATTTTTTCAATTCGAACCAGTAGTTCCCTCTCCAACTTTATAATATTAGTATAAATAATATTAAAATTATCGTTTTTTTTAACTGTTAACCAATACCCAATATCAACCATTAAGTATCTCAGTGAAAGGCAAAACTGGGCCAATGTTAAAGTATGACATAACAAAGATAAATATCTCCGTGTCTTAACCATAGTTCTTAACTCCGGGTCATTGTTACAGTTCATATACAGGTTGATATATTCTTTGAATACACCACGAATCGGTTAAAAAACCTATCGTTTTCTTTAATAAAAGAAGAGGCAACTTGTTTTTTTACCAAACCACAGAGTACATAATAGTACAAGTACAGAAGATTCACACCTCAAAATCAATTAAAGAAATAGGGACTCTCGCTACGATACAATTAAGTGCAATCCAGATCGCACAGCACTAAATTACCTACAGTTGTCTCTCTTTCTATCACGTAACTCTTACCTCTTCTGACGACGTAAGGATTATTTTCTTTTAAAGAATATATTTAATCTGAATATTTAATTAACCTTTGTAAATATGGCGGCAAATCAACACAACATCCTGTATACAAGCTGTGGTTGATTAACAACGTGTATAATCACAAAAGGTAACAAATACCACACGACGTCGGGAACATTTCCACCTGAATGGTGTGGACCATGTGTACCAAATATACACGACTTTTTCCTCATTCACAAAGCAAACAGGTTTTGTTTGAGTTTTTGTTTCTTTTCTATACATGAAAACGTTTTATAGGTATGCGTATATTTTAAATAAGTAGTATCTAATGCCGAGGTGCAATGCTTCTTTTAAGGGTTCCGTACCCGAAGGGACCAAACGGAGCCCTATTGCTGTCACTCACGAGTCCGTCTGTCCGTCAATCCGCCGTCTGTCACAATTTTGTTCCGAAGAATTTCTTAACTTCCCATTGACCTATGCTATGATAATGTTAATTATTACGTATATTTTCCTGAAAAATACCAAAATATTGATAAATCTGATTTTTTCTTGGAAATTTACATACCTACAAGTTTGTGGGGAACCCTCGGTGCGCGAGTCCGACTCGCATTTGGCCGGTTTTTATTTCATAGTTAGAAACCATCGCGGTCTTGCACACAACAAACAACTCACCTAAGTTTCATCGCAATCGGATGAATGGTATATAGGAGCGCATACATTACAAACAAATAGACAAACATATTTTTTAACTATAAAAGCGAAATAAGTATTACTCTCTCACTCACTAATCTCTAACTATAAAGAACTATGAAGCCAACAAACTTGGTATTTTAGGTTTCTTATAGAGTTTATAGACAAGAAGGAAATTTCGGAAATTAATGAGTTTCGTTATTTCCTTTTAATTTAATTAATATTGTACATTTTTTTGCCTTCCTTACTTCAAAGTACAACTGAGTCGCCATCCAAAAATATACTATATATTTTACTAGATGTCTCCCGCGGCTTCAACCGCGTTCGCGAGAATAAAAAATAGCCAAAGTCTTTCTCCATACAATTGGCTATCTGCGTACCAAATTTCAATGCTATCGGTTCAGCGGTTTAGGCGTTGAATAATGAAAGGTAATAGACGGAGTTACTTTGGAATTTATAATAAATTACGGATAAAAAGAGTAAGAAGGGTACCTACTTTACAAATTAATAGGTAGCTATTAAAATTTTGTCATTCGAGTTGAGGAAGTGATAGTTTTCTAGAAACAGTAAAAATTTGTTTAAGCCGTAAAGTCGGTTTCTTTTATATTCACAGTCTGCTTTATACTTTGAACCTTAAATACGTAGTTGAGAAGGTATATAATCCTTTACAGCAGCGATAGTAGTAAATACCAATTTAATTGAGCGTAACCGATGCGTAATAGTATTTGTAATAAATTTTATTGTTATCGTATTGACACTATTTCAAAATAATTTATTAGTGCTTATCAATAGGTAATACATGTATGATAATGGCATCGTTGCCGTGCAAGTTAGTCGCTTCAGATCGTAGCTTCGATTCCCATCCAGGACAAAAAAATTAATAGAAAAAATGCCTTTTTTTTACTTCGTATAGGTACAGTATTAAGAGTATCCTACAGGCTTGTGCGTGTTTAACCAAAATATCACTATGGTAAGTGATGATGTGGCCGAAGGTGGTAGGCACACAAAGCCTAGAAGGAAATAAAACGTTACGTAAATTCTTTTTAGGGTTCCGTAGGCACTCGATACCTACATGTAACTGACGGATGAAACTTATTTTTGCTGCCGATAAAGTTAACTTACAAACTTGCTACTTTGTACATGCTATGGAACCCTACACTGTGCGCATTCACACTCGCAATTTGCCGGTTTTAGTTATGGTATAAAATGTATTAACCACAGATGGCTTTTACACCCTTTCGCGATCAAATTCGAGACCATAGGCTCAGGTCGAGAGATATCTTCTTACACCCTGAATTGACAGACAGAAATTCAAAGTCCAAAAACCTAAAACTATAAGACGCCTGTTGAGAAATAATAAAAATGGAAATCCCAAATCAAATACTTTGTTTGGAGGAAAAATAAACAAAACGATCGTTACATTCGTTGCGGACAGAGGAAAACGATGTGACAAACCAGTTGATAATCCTTTATGTCATGTAAGTAGGTATATAACAAGAACCGGTCTAGCAGAGATCAGCAAATAGCTTGCGGAAGGATTGTTTATTCAGGATTGTGTATTGTTTTTGCTCATCTATATGCCTATATACTTAACTAGCTGTTCCCGCTTTTCACCCGGGTTCCCGAGATAAAAAGTAGCCTATAATCTTCCTCAAGAATTGGGCTATCAAATGCAAAAATATTTTTTCAAATCCGACTGATAGTTCCAGGAATTATCGTGTTCAATCAAAAAACAAACTCTTCAGCATTATTATATTTGTATAGATATGAAATGTCTCTCTATCTCACTGTTCGTTACCTAATAAGTTACTAACAGGTTTTTTGAGAAAAGAGTAAACAGAAAAGTAAACAAAGAGTCAACAATTTCCATAAAACCAGTCAAGAGACCATAAACTTCCACGTGGGGGGTGCTGCGATAGAAGTTTACCAGTCTAGGGTCTAAGATATAGCGTTGAGGCTAAAAGAAAATTAATAATAGTAATAAATTGAAATACGCACTCAATACAACAAGAATTTTCGAATAGAGCTATGAGTACCTATGCCAAAAATCATCATCATCATCTCAGCCGCAAGACGTCCACTGCTAAACATAGACCTCCCCTAAGGATCTCCAATAAAGAGCGTAGGACGTCCACATGCAAGGTGGATGGACGACCTTGTAAAGGGCGTCGGAAAACACTGGATGCAGGCCGCCCAAGACCAGTCCTGTGCCAAAAATAAAACATAAAAAATGTAACCTCGCTGAGTTTCTTGCCGGTTCTTCTCAGTTGAAGGCGACTTCCGTGGTAACTTCAGTAGCTGCGACGTTCATAAGTGCCTTTCTAAGGACTTTTGACTTTTGAATAATTCTCGTTTATATTTTGGGAACAAGAATTAAGCTTGACTTGATTGTAGACTAGACTAGAATAAATCAGATTTAGCTTTGGCCTTTATGTTATAAGTTATCATTTATGAAAATACATAGGAAAAGGCTGTATGGTTAATGACCCTTGCCTACTATTATAGATGAAAAAGCACTCCTACTACTACTCACAAAAAAACACTATAATACTTATGTCAGATTAGTTTAGAATTCCTGAATTCCTAATACAGAAATCAACTCATTTAGACATTCACTTTGCGTAGAATCGAGTAGAACAAAGGAAACTATTGTGATCATATAGAGATTGTTTTACAAACTCATTTTAATCTACTGTTATTCATTTAGGAATGCATGCGCGGGGATGTAAATGCTATAAATATTTTTTTTATACTATTAAGATGCAGTTAAATATAATAGACACAGACATAGATCATGATAAGTAGGTACAATTAAAAAAGTATATGTACCATAGAGTAATGCACAGATAAATAACCCTGCCTGGCTAAGAGTTCAATATAAACTATTTAATTGTTGACCAGTGTATTAAAAAACAAAATTGGGATCAGATAGCCGTGATGAATTAGTCGATTTAGAAGATGAAAGATTCATTCCTTCATAAAATAAAATATCGTGAAGCAACCAATTCGTACCGAGTCATTACCTCACTCTAGTGGTTGTTACTCCATACCAACTATAGTAATAAATATGAACAGCTAATGTTGACTCACCTATCACATAGTAGGTTCCTTCGCTCGTCAGACCTGTATGGATACAGTTTCTTCAACGCCTCTCGCTGCACCCTTGCCAAGTACACCTGCAAATGAAGATTTCATGAGAAGGTTGGAATAGTACAATCCAGGATTAGGACGGGCTTGACCCAGCTGAGGGTAAGGCAGTAGGATAAAATTGACACTTCGGATAACAAATGCCGTAAAGTTGCCGCAGAAAATCAGCGTTGTGTTTACCCCTCCCCCCACCCGACCGGCTCACGAAATTTTCATTGTATGTACCATGTCCGAATGCGCAGTTTCCCGATCACCACTGTCGCAAATAGCACTAGAATCGCTAATGTCTATAGGCGACAGTAGCCACATACCATCAGGCCACCTGCTTGTCAATCCCCTGACATAAAATAGAGAAAGAGACATACCTTAGAAGCCTCAAACATGAGAGCGACGAAGAACAGAGCGATCCAGGTAAGGGCGAAGGCCCACCGCGAGCTGATCGTCAGCCCCGCGAAGAGGAACTCCCCGAGGTCGTACCCGAACCACATCCACATGTGCATGGTGATGGGTGATGTGGAACCTGGTGATATAACATTTGATATAACGTTTGTTTTTTTGGGTTCATCATGCAATCAGTCTTTCTGACTATGAGCAGATGTGGTGCAAGAAGGTTTATCGTCGGGTGAAGGTCATTTCCCATTAGGTTTTTTTTTCCTTCATTCATTATACATATAATGGCTTAGTCAATGCTACCGAGTTCGATGATTCTAGTATATTGAACACGGTTAAACCACAGGACGGAAACTAGTTTAACAAAATATTTGGAACCCCAGAAAAAAATATCAAATCCTACGTAAATATTGTACGAGATTTTTCCTATGTATAGGCCTGTGTTTGAACACACTCTCACGGTAAGTGACGATGCGGCCGAAGCTGGGGAGCACACAAAGCCTAGAATGACTATCGATCCCAAACTAAGTATAGTCAAGATATACAACAGAAAACAGATAACTGATAAATACCTACTACATATATTACTTTTTTTTCTAAATAGATTTACAACCAGACTCAGGACAAAAATTTCATGGGAATCGAACCCTCGAAGTGATAAAGAATACCCACGCACAATACACCTACACCAATTAACCCAACAAGAAGAATAATTTTATATGTATTGTACCAATTAAGAAGATTTTATAAAACGGGAATATAAAAGCGTACACAAAATTTAAATGCGCATATCTTGTACATTTTGAGGACAACATTAATTTAATTGCTCGTATAAATTAAGGCTCATAAAGTACTTTACTACGTTTATATTTTGAAACGTAATTAATTTAATGTATCGACTAGTTGTTTTCACTTAGGTACCTACATATATAGATAATACAATTACATATTATTATATACAACAACGTGTAACAGAAAGGTGAATATTGAAGAATATACATGTATAAGTACATATATCGTAAGAACACGACGTTTATATTGTAAAGTTTGATTTTATTTTTCCACAAAACTGTAGAGTTTCCGGCACTTATTCCTTGCCTGTCAAATAATGCATAAGCTATCATATTGTTACACGCTACCAAGATTACAATGGTACCAACCACACGGACGAATTATGAAAAATTAAAAAAACTGCGATATATATACCGGTTTTTTAACCGACAGAAATAAAAAAGAAAATATTTATTTTATGCTTTTCAGTTTTTGAAGTCGGTTTTTTTTTATTTATAAATAAATTATTTTTTAATTATTTAGTAATCACAGCGTAAAAAACATACAGTGGTTTATCGCGTTTACCCCTCTCTCACCCCGCAAGCCCCGCACGATTGCTCTGTCTAGACGTGTCCGTTGGCCCAATCTACTCATGTGGTAAGAGTTACATAGACTGTGGTAATACTGAGCAAACTAATTTCTGGAACATTTCATCATTTTTTTTTATATCTGTACAGGCTAAGATCTATAAGTATTATGGTTCCTACAGTTCTTATCCTAGAATTGTCTGCTTATCCAATAGAATTAATATTTAGGTATGTATTTAAAAATGAAGTTAAATGTACAGTCAACTTAGTTATTACTATTACCATGTCAGTATATAATGTGCCAGTAACTTATACTATCAGTGACACTCGATTGTCTGCATGCAAATTGGCGGCCATGCATTATTTATTGTACTTTGTTGAAATAAATACTTATTAGTTTAATATAGCCGAATTTAATTTGTCCGTATTATACATTTAATGTAAAAATGCGCCTAAAGATATATCCCTCCTAATAATATTATAAATGTGGATGTTTGTGGGATGGATGGATGTCTGGATGTTTGTTACTCTTTCACACAGAAACTACAGAACGGATTTAGATGAAATTTGGCACACAGATAGAATATATTCTGAATTCAAACATAGGATACCTTTTATCCCGGGAAAACGTAAGATCCCTCAGGAACGCGGGTGAAACCGCGGGACGAAAACTAGTTATTAATATAGGTAGGTTTGTATTTGATGGCAATATGATATTATTACCAGCATTATGCTGAGTTGGGTCCGTTTTGTGGCAAACCTATTATTGTTGTGTGTCCTTTTAACTTTAATTTTTATTTTATTTTATTGTTCTCTCTTTTTGTTATTTTTTGGTGTACATATTTGGCCACAAATAAATATAATTTCTTTCTTAATTTCTTTCTATTATTAAGTGATAATGTGGGCGAGGGTGATAAGCGCTAGAAGGAAAATAACTTTCAAGTGCAACTGCCGAAACACACCGATGTGCTTGGAGACTGATTTACAACTTGAGGGTGGTAGAGCCAGGCTATGGTCCTGGTCTATGGCTTAAGCTCATTATAGGATTCGAACCCACGACCTTCGCCACGGCATTCGATGTCACTACCACTGAGCTATCATTGCAATTGCAATCTTTCATCAGATGATTATGTAAAAAAATATATTTGTAATCAAAAAATCATTAATTCATTATTCATTAAATAAATAAATAAATGAATAATTACTTAGACATGCCTATAACTGTTTACACAAATTTACTTTCTAACTAACCCAGTTAATTTCAGTGACAGAATTAATACTATGCGGTAAGTATTTTAAACAGACAAGCTATTGCAATTCGCTCACCTATACTCGATTCTGACCCGTGTTCCGATTAACACACAAATAACCGTATGGCACTTAATTTATTTATAATAACAACAGCACGATCCAGGTGCCACTATCTCAGGCACTCAAAACTGAATGTCGTTAGAGAATGGTATATTATTGTAAACATTAATTGTGAACAATAGCATAGGTGTTAAAACATGTGATTTATTTTTGAGTGCATTATGATTAGGACATTCACCAATCATATTTATAATAGAGTGACCAATTAATGTTATATAATAATGTTATTGTTATCTAATTAAATATTTCGGTATTCTATTTTGAAAACATCAACTATATGCGCCTCCCCCCACTAGGGCAACAATGGAGGGATTTAGACCATAGTTAGTGGGAGGGGGGGCAGTGTGGATGGGGCATACAGGGTTCCTCACGGATGTTTCATTCAAAAGGCTTTTTTTATATATTTCTGTCTTATAATATAATGATAACAAAACTTCTTGCAATGTTTTCTTCTACACTGAAACATTCGGATCTAATTAAAAATATAACCGGTAATACTAACGTAGTTTCACATAATAACCGTAACATTTATATATTTTGTTACAATAACAAACTGTTATCTATGAAACATCATCTGTTGATAACAGCTATCACTAAGTGTCCAATATCAAAGTCTAGATCTGGAAGAAATATGAAAATACATAAGGAATACTACAGCTCTAGTTATAGAGTACAAAATCCATTGACTTATTATTGTATTTGAGCTGGATGATAAGACATATACAGGGTGTTCCACGGCTTTGCCAAAAGTACTTTAAATATTATAGTGTACTACATATCACTACATTATTATAAAACAAAGTCCTCCGCCACGTCTGTCTGTCTGTTCGCGATAAACTCAAAAACGATTGCACCGATTTTGATGCTATTATCACCAATGGATAGAGTGGTTCTCGAGGAAGGTTTTAGTATATAATTTGTCAAGTTTTTGTATACATTGGCTAAAATATAATGATATATGTTGGAGGTGTAAGAAAAAAATAACCCGTCTTGGAGCTTTCAACGAAATCGCTGCCTAAACCCTTTGAGATATAACAAAATGATGTATGGTGGAATTGTGTATCTTATATAGGTCTACAGAAAAGTCCGCGATGGCATATGTCTATCTCTTAAGGATAACATACTATATCCATTTTAATACTTTAAAAAATGGGCAATCATAAAGCGGTAATTGGAAAGCTATTTACACAAATACGGTATTAATCCTTATCATTTTAAATAAGTTAGAGGCTTAAAGCATTTCATGCACATTATTTTACTCTTTTACACCATATAATTTAAACGAATATCTTAAGAGTAAATGCAAAAAAAATACGGACGCGAGAATAAAATTCAAGCGCCTCGCTTCGCTTAATACAATCGCCGACCCTCCCCCCACCCGCACCGTCTTGCCTACTGTTTAGCTAATAAGCCGAACGATCGCGCGCGTGATCCTTCAATAAACTGACTTGGAGTTGGAGCGAATGGAGGTGACGACTGTGTTTTCTTTCTAGGTGTTGTTGGAAAATTATAATTGCGTTCGATATTGTAAGGTTACCCCGACGCGTCTGTCTGCCTGTACGTGGTAAAATCAAAAACGACTGAACGGATTTTCATACGGTTTTCACCCATGGACGGAGTGATCCCTGATGAAGGTTTAGTTAGTTTGTTTTGTGTAAATTGGCTGAAATATGACGATAATTGATGAATATGTCGAAAAAAATCATGGCGACTGGAAGCTTTTTATTATACTGGGAGCGTTATTACTACATGCTTATAAAAATAAATATAGGTGTATATGCTCTGCTACCCGTACGAAGCCGGGGCGCGTCGCTAGTTTTACACAAAGATTTTATTTCATTTATAAATCAACCTGTATGTTCCTATTTTATTGCTACGTCATAAATTGTGAAAAGAGCATCATCTATATAGATGTACATCTGGGTAGACATAATATTATTTTTGAAAGATAAAACCAAGGCACAATAAAGTTGTTCTTGAGATAAACTCACGCAGACGGTTTTAAGTAGTTATGACGTTAGGTTTTATACTTAGGTATAAATATGCGGGCCTATATTTTTATCAGGGTTTGCGATGTGTAAATATTCATCCAAATCCATTCAACCGTTATAATGTGATTGAGTAATAAAATTATTTCTTTGTATAGATATTTAAATTGCTTTTAGTACTTATACTGAAATTTACTATAACTGCCATTTTGAAATACTTACATTTTGAAGGTTCTGAAGTTGAAAGTTAAAATTTGAAGCCTAAATCGTAGATGGGTTTAAAAATAAGCATTTTATAGAGTGGTGGTAGCTTCTAGGTGAGTATAAACTGAATAAATAGCTATGACTTTGAATACAGATTATGAGATAACAAAAACAGACATACATCTCTGAACACAAATACGTAATACCTACCTACTTTCTCTATAAATATATGTATATACATACATAGAAATAATATTACATAGGTTGAGGTAGGTTAAGTAAGAGCCATTTAGCATTTGATTATAAAATCGTAGTGGTTCATAATGTATAAAGCTCCACACTTATCTTTTATACATTTTTACAGTTGATCTCGAGAGTTAGCCCCATCATAAAAGTTGTTCATATTGATGAGAACTTCCATCCCCGCAAGTATGGCCGGTGACTAAAAAATCACCCGTATACTACTAGCTTTCGCTCAGAGGTTTACCTGCGTTCCCGTGGGATCTTATATTTTCCTGAGTTAAAAAGTCATTAATCAAGAATATATTCTATGTATGTGCGGAAATCCATCCAAATCCGTTCAACCGTTACAGAGTTGAGTGGTAACAAACATCCAAACTTTCTCATTTATAATATTATAGTAGGAAGTAGGAGTACGTAGGCTTTGGCCTCGCACTTTCGCCCAAACCCTTTCCCTGGTATAAAAATTAGTGTCACTCTCTGGTCCATAAACAATTGCTATGCAAAAAATCATGTATACCCATTGCTATGTTGCCCTATGAAAGAAGGACAAAACAAACATATTAATCATTTATAATAGTAAGGATTTATTATTCCTAGTACTGCTGTATAAATACATTAGGTACATAAAAATCATCATAGATATTTATACAAGTTTAAAATAATATGTATATTGTATTGAATATATTTTCAAACTATCACACATTAGCTGTCCCCCGCAGTTTCACCCGCATTATTGAGGAAAAAAGTATCCTATGTCCTTCTCCATACCATAGGCTGTCTGTGTACCAAATTTCATCACAATTGGTTCTGCGATTATGGCGTGAAACGGTAACGAACAAACAAACTCACATTCACATTTATCATAATAGTTAGGATTAGGATCACAGTTTACCTCAATAACATGTTATTGAAACAGAGTTTAATTTTTTTGTTAGTTATTTTTGATATCATGTAATATTAATTTTAAGGCGATGATAGCTCAGTGGTAGTGCCGTCAAACGCCGCGGCGAAGGTCGTGGATTCGAATCCTACAATGAGCTTGAGCTTTCGGTGAAGGAAAACATCGTGAGAAAACCATAGCACGGTGGTAGGGTACTTTGTAGTACCCGCCTGGCTGGCTACCACCCTCTTGAGAGGCAGTTCCTTCTAGGCTTTGTGTGCTTACTACCTTCGGCCACATAATCACTTACAATAGTGAGATTGTAGTCAAACACAAGCCTATACAAAGTAAAAAAAAAAAAAAAAAAATTTATAGCCTTTTTGTTTTTTTATCATAATCCAAGACACCCTTTTTTGTAAGCCAAGGGGTAGTTAATGCCAATTTCAGAGCTTACAAGTGCTAACAAGAGACAAGAGTAGTATCTTATCTATTATTTTTCATTTAATGAACTTGCCTATTTAGACTTACCCATAAAGGGCAATGCTATGGCAACAGTATAATAAAATGGTCATTTATTACTTGTACTAGTATTAAAGTTTGTGTGTATGTATAAATTGATAATATCCTTGACTAAAATAAGTGATAATTTTTATCCTGAAAAAAACATTGATACATGAATGTGGGTAAAACCGTGGGGCAGAAGATAGTATAAAATAATTAGACATTATTAATTAAATTAATAAATGTATATTTTGTATCAATTTAAATAATGTAATTATATAACTATGCAAGTAAATAATGCAAAAATACTTCTAAAAAATATTTTGTCTGCTAATTCTGTCTAATATGATTTTATCTGGCACATAGTCAAAAACATGCAGAATATTATGAGTTGCAGGAATTTTTATAGGCAGAAAAAAATATAAATCAAACTTACCTTATAAAATAAGTACAGTTTTTGGTGGCCCTGTTACACTCCTATCTGCCATGTCTCTGTTTACCAACTGTCGTATCGATATCACACATGCTTATCGAATATTTTATCGATAAAACTCAATTAGAAAGTAAATAATAATGATCTAATTTTGATAACAACTTCGCCGATTTCAAGTTACCCAGCCAGTGACTAATGTAAGTGCAAACAGTACGCGATAATCACGAGAACTGATTTTTTCGAGAGACTTTTATTGGATAAATGGAAAGTTAATTCAATTCAATCTTCAAGTTAAAATTTATACGGGGAAAGGAATGGAAGGTCGACGGGCCAAGAAAAATAATAGAAATTGTCACAAATCAATTTGACATTTCTCATATCAGCCCGACTTTCAGTCAGGTGACAGTTCTAGTGAAGTACATGTATATTTAAATTGTGAAAAATGATTATCTATTTTGTGGTAAATTAATAGTAGAGTAGCCACTAAATACTATAACGCATTCCGCAGAATAAAAGGTGTACTACGATAACTTTGTTCATCTCCAATTTCCAAGTAACCCACCTGCCAAGTTTCATCAAATGAGCTCAATAGTTTAGTTGTGACAAAGGTAGCAAAAAGAAATAAGGATAGACTGACAAACCTTCATACATATTAAATGTAAAAGTATCACATCAAAACGCAATCGACAGATACCCCAGCTTTGATCCCGGAAAGGAACATGACAAACAGACAAACAGATTATATTATAGGTACTCACTTTTATAAAGTAAAGCTTTAGTAAAGATAATAAATCTATTAAAACATGCACAACGCTATAGATAGACAATTAAATTGGAATTAAATCGTTCGGAGTTCGCGTTCTCAAGTATTATATTCTCATGGTCTTACATAACCCAGGTTTACATTTATTTTAAATGACAGTAATATCACAGCGTAAAAAACATAAAGTGGTTTATCACGTCACGCAAAATGCCGCTTTGTATTTCCGCTTATTCGTCATTGCTGCATTGTGTCCCAAGTGAGTCTAGGTTACCGCCCCTCTCTCACCCCGCAAGCCCCGCACGATTGCTCTGTCTAGACGTGTCCGTTGGCCGACCGTAAGAGTTACATAGGCTGTGGCAGTATAATATTTAATGTTGAAGAAATTTCAGTTAATTCCACCATCTGTGCATTTGAATAGTATTTGCCATAATAAACCGCTACAATATTTGGTTTTACAATTTACGTACAATTTTATATCTGCATTATACTATTATTTTCGTGTAATGTCATTTTTTTTTTATCTGTAGTAAAGAATTCAATTATAAGACGGACGATTCTTAGTCGATCATTCAAATTTATATCCAAAAGTTATTTTTGCAGCACTAAATGTTTATTACATTTACGAAGTTTGATTGAGCTAAAAATTTATGTAAGCTACATGCATTTATTTCTTGAATTTCTTTAAACAAAATATAACATCTTTCTTTAAGTTATGTTGTACCATACATACCATGATATTAAAATTAAAATTTATTTATTTCCAATCTTCTATTTTCTCTTTTTCTTTCTATCAGCGTATTTGCAAATATATTTTATTATTTGTTAAGGGCGTCAACCACGGCGAAGATACTATAATATTTTATCTTAAGATCATGAGACAGCATTATACTATGAAGAGAGAAGCAACGATCTACCTAACCTACTCTCACTTTCCTTCTCTTTCACTGTATAGCACTGTCTCATATATCTTAAGATAAAATATTATAGTATCTTCACCGTGTGTGACTTCCTTTATTTGTCAGTCAGTGTAACCAGTTTACTACGAAACTGCAATTTTAGCAGGATAAAGCAACTAATTTAGGGCTAAGCAGATTATGCCGCGCGCACGCAGATGAAAAAAAATGATAGATTTTATCAGGATCTAATAAAACCTTAGCAGCACTTATTCCCATGGGGAACATAAACTTTTATCATTTAGATTAATATAAAAACAACTATTTAGTATAATTATGGCAATTTTCGAAAGAGTTTAGAAGATTTTATATAATAGTTTTTGAAATCTGCTAAACGTTTCAAGATCGTCAAAGAGAATATAACCACTACGATAGATCGTCAATTTAAATTTATTTAAATCTGGTCACACTGCACCCATTGGCATAAATCGAACAAATGTCAAAAATATTCTATATATTTACGTCATATATAAATATTTGTGATTAAAAAAGGGCGGGAAACTTCGTAAAGTTCAGACGCGGTTTTTCTTGTAGAATTTAAAATTATATTTAAATAGGTGTAAAGGATTGGTATTTGTAGTTTTAGTGGTACTTTCTAGTTATTTATTGTATATTCTATCTATTAGTGTCTAATTTGCCGTATTATTGGTGAGTAAGTTTATTTATAACTTCTTAAAGATGGGCGATCCGCCCGACGATCCTGGAGGGACATTTCCTTCACAATCACCCATGGAAATATTAATTGATGTGCTGGAGTCCTCCATGGACACAGATTGTTCTATTTCCGACCCAAGTAAATTAAAGCGCAAAAAAGTTAATGCCAGAATCGTGTGTGGGTCATGCCATAAAAGAAAAAGGAGACATGGAGATAAAAGGGAAAAGCCGTCTGATTGTCAATGTTTATTAAAAGATAAAGAGCTTGATAATAAGTTCACTGGTTCAAGTCCTCGCCTTGTTGAGTCACAGTCAGTAGCTGCACTGAATAGTCATGACAATTCTAATAAAGTTCACAACGATTCAACTCATGTGCCAGTTGGTCGCACCATTTATCAGTCCTCAGATGTTTCACCTTATGTGGTTCACGTTCAAAAAGAAATGTCCACTTCTAACGATACTACAACCTTGCATCCTGTCACCTTTGGGCGTTTCCTGAGAAACAATGAAATTAGGGGTATTGTGAATGGTAGCCTTAAGCGGATAGGCAGAAATCGCATAAGTTTGGCATTCTCAAACTTTCAAGATGCTAATGTTTTCTTGTCCAATCAAAACCTTGCATTAGGAAAATATAAAGCTTTTATTCCAACTTTTAATGTAACGCGTATGGGAGTCATAAGGGGTGTACCCACAGATTGGTCAGATGATGATGTAATGGCAAACATTAATGTACCAATCGGGTGTGGAGCGATTATTAAAGTGAGACGAATTAAAAAAAAGATTATGGTTAATAGTAACAAACAATTTGAAAATACAGGTACCATTGTTGTAACATTTGACGGACAGGTACTTCCAACACGTGTGTTCATGTGTTACACAGCCTTACCAGTTGACTTATATATTTATCCAACTGTGCAGTGTTATAACTGTTGCAGGTTTGGTCATGTTAAAAATCAATGTAGGTCCACACCAAGATGTTTCAAGTGTGGTCAAGGGCACTCTGGGGATAACTGTAATATTGAAGAAGATGATTATTTTTGCTGTTTATGTAAAGGCCTTCACCAAGCCACAAGTAGAAAGTGTTTAGAATTTAATAGACAAAAAGGTATTAAAGAGACAATGAGCAAGAGTTGTATCTCATATATGGAAGCTGTTAAGCTACATCCACCGGTATCTAAGATGTCATATTCTGATGCCTTACTATTTACAACTCCATCTTCATCCCCCAACATTACTCATTCTTCTCAGCATCAATCGATTCCTCAATCCAATTCAAATGTTCTTTCACAATCTTACAAAAAAACTGTTTTTTTGAAACCTAGGACACCCCCTAGATTCTCCAAGGGGTATGACCGGGATGCCCATGCTGAAATAATTAAAGACCCTGAATTATCTAAATCAAAACCAATAGTAAACAACAATAATGAAAACATAAAAATATCTGATATTATAAAAGTACTCATTCAATTATTATCACAATCAAGCCTAATATCACCGTCCAACGTTGCAACAGTTATTGATGCTTTATATCAAATTTCAAACAATCACAATGGGTCTAGCCAAAGCCACAGCAATTCAGTGGAATTGCCAGAGTATTAAAAACAAGAAAACTGAACTAAACTATATAATTAATAAATACGAACCATTTGTTATCTGTCTTCAGGAAACATGGTTGAAACCAGATTCAGTATTTAAAGTCACAGGATTTTCCTGCCTCAGGGATGACAGACATGATGGTTATGGTGGAGCAGCTCTGCTCATAAATAACTGTCTTTCTTTTACTCCTTTAGCCATTCCCACCCACAGCAATAATTTGTCTATTGTTGCTGCTGTTGTAAATAGTGTATGTTATGTGTCTGTATATTATCCTCGACCTAGTATTGATATTTTTAATGAAATTAACAATATATTTAATTTTTTACCAAAACCCTTGGTCTGCATGGGGGATTTCAATGCTCGCCACCAGAGTTGGGGTTACTCTTCTTCTTCTTACTATGGAGACCAGCTCTTGGATCTTCTTGATTCTCATAACCTATGTATTTTGAATACTGGTTTACCAACACGACCTGGTGGCTCTAGGGAAGAACCCAGTGCCCCAGATTTATCGATTTGTACACCTGATCTTGCATCCTGCCTTTCTTGGAGCCCTATGGCATCTACATATGGTAGTGATCATTTCCCATTATTAATCACTTTTCCTTTTAAGAAACCCCCGAGGCAGTTAAAGATACCACGAATGAAATATAAATTGGAAGATGGTGACTGGGGTGTGTTTAAGAGGAGGGTTGAGCAGATGGTGTTGGAGATGCCTAAAGTATGTCATGAAAATGCATCCATATGCTCTGAGATGTTAGCTAAAATATTGATTGAGGCAGCTAATGAAACCTTCCCTTTGAAGAGTTGTAGACCTAATAAGATACCTTCTCCACCATGGTGGGATGAAGAGTGTACTATTGCAGTTAAGCAAAGGAAAGAGGCAGAAAGACAATACTGTAATCTCATGTCTGACAGTAACTTCATTAATTATATCCAGGTTGCAAATATTACCAAGGAACTACTTAAAAGAAAGAAGTTTGATGGCTGGCGGCGTTTCTGTGCAACACTATGCCCTAATATTAAACCATCTATTGTGTGGCAGAATATTAGAAGGTATAGATCCGCTTTCAATGACACACAACAAAATAATATTAATCCCACTCTTGCCGAGCAGATCATGGATCATTTAGCTCCTCCTTTTGTTCCAGAAAATTATGTTTTGATTCCATCTTCAGTACCAGCACCTTTAGCAAATAGTAATGACAAAGATATAGATCTTAATTCTCCCTTCACTCTGTACGAGCTGAAAGGTATTCTTTCGTATGTTAAGGACTCGGCGCCAGGCGAAGATGGTATACCATATTCATTTTTGTCAAATCTTGATAATAATGGTCTTAATTATTATCTTTCTCTAATAAACACTGTTATGTTCTCCGGTAACATTCCCAAATCTTGGCGAACGCAAACTTTGATCCTATTATTGAAGCCAAATAAAACGAGTTCAGATCCGTCATCATATCGGCCAATTGCTTTGTCTTCTGTACTGGCTAAAATTGCAGAGCATTTAGTTAAAAACCGCCTGGAATGGTTTTTAGAGCACAATAACTTATTATCAAATACTCAGTTCGGTTTTAGGAAAGGTAAATGCACTTTTGACAGCATAGCCATTCTCACCACAGATATACGTTTGGCGTTTTCTAGAAATGATTCTCTGGTTGCAACCTTTTTAGATATCAGTGCGGCTTATGATAACGTAAATATTTCAATCCTCCAACAAAAGCTAATGTTATTAAATGTACCAATCCTTTTAGTTAATTTTATTGTAAATATTTTATATGAAAGATTTATCAAATATCCAGTAGGTTTAAGTGACAGTACATGCATATGTCGAACAATCTGGAAGGGATTGCCTCAAGGTTCCGTGCTTAGTCCCTTATTGTATAACTTATACACGTATGATTTAAAGTGTTCTATTATTAGATATGCTAATGTGCTCCAATACGCAGATGACTTGCTTCTTTATGTTTCTGGGTCCAATACAGATGATATTTGTGAGTCTCTAACAATGGCTTTGGCGGAGTTAAAGGCCTGGCTAGATAACAACGGTCTTGCCCTATCACCAACAAAAAGTTCTGTTGTATTATTTACTAGAAAGCGGAAATTGCCAGAGGTTAATGTTGCGTATGGAGATATGTTTTTACCGGTCAAAGACCAGGCAAAGTTTTTGGGAGTTATATTGGATTCAAAGTTAACTGGGGTTCCTCATTGTGACTATATTTTGAAAAGGTGTGAGCGGAATTTAAACATTTTGCGATGTCTTTCTGGTGTTTGGTGGGGAGCACATCCTTTTACCATGAGGCTTTTATATAATGCCCTGATAAGAAGTGTGTTGGATTACGGAACATTTTTGTTACATCCAGGAAATGTGGGTGCTTTAAAAAAACTAGATGGCATACAATCGAAGGCTTTGAGGATCATTACAGGGGCGATGAAATCTAGCCCAATAAATTGTCTTCAAGTGGAGTGCTGTGAACCTCCTTTATCGTTAAGAAGACAGTACCTAAGTGATCGCTACTACTTCCGTAGCTTGCAACTGAAATGTCATCCATTACATTCTAAAATAAAAGAACTAGCTGAAGAGGTAGATTCTTCAAATTATTGGACACATAAGGACACGCCCTGTCTTGTTAAAAGTTTTAGTAAAAATAAAAAATTAGAAGCTCCAATTTATCAAGGTGTCCGCGCCTGGCAACACTGACACAGCGCTGACAACCGCCGCGCGTCGCTTCACCAGAGCTGCCAAACACACAACGCATAAGAAAGCCTTGCGCGCCACAAATACTACTCTTCTCAACGATACGACGCTACGCGAGGCGTCCCCGCTCTCGCAATCAAATCCAAATGTCTGTACCTTTTTTACAATAAATTTTAACACAGTGAGTTTGGACGACTATTACTTCAATCCCAAACAAGTGGCGACCGTGACAGGACTTCGTAGCCGCTTCTAAGGAAGTTGGCCAATTTATCAATAGTAACTCAAAACAGATAACTGAACTTGCAGCAAATATGCAAATCAATTTTTACTTTCAACCACCATACGCTCCTCATTTTTCTGGTTTGTCGGAGGCCGGCATAAAATCAGCTAAGCATTCTATCAAACGAGTACTAGGCAATTCTAATCTAACATTCGAGGAGCTATCCACGCTGTTTGCACAGGTTGAGGCTATAATGAATAGTCGACCCCTGTCCCCACTATCTTCCTCTCCTACAGACTATCTTCCTCTATCACCGGGACATTTTCTGGTCGGCCGGCCGTTGACTTCGCTGCCATCACCCACAATAGACGACTCACGCACCTGCCGATCACGCTATGAGGCAATTGAAAAAATGCGCCAAGTGTTTTGGAAGCGCTGGCAGCACGAATACATCTCAGAAATGCAACAGCGCACCAAGTGGCGCGACAATCATACAAAACTGTCCATCGGAGATCTGGTCCTCATCCAAGAGGACAACTCGCCACCACTAAACTGGCGCCTTGGACGTATCTACAAGCTATACCCTGGCGACGACGGCGTTCCACGTGTCGCTGACATCACCACAACCAGAGGAACTATTCGTCGAGCACTGACCCGGCTATGCCCCCTACTCGACTAAACCGGGCCCCGAGTATGTCCGCGCCTGGCAACACTGACACAGCGCTGACAACCGCCGCGCGTCGCTTCACCAGAGCTGCCAAACACACAACGCATAAGAAAGCCTTGCGCGCCACAAATACTACTCTTCTCAACGATACGACGCTACGCGAGGCGTCCCCGCTCTCGCAATCAAATCCAAATGTCTGTACCTTTTTTACAATAAATTTTAACACAGTGAGTTTGGACGACTATTACTTCAATCCCAAACACAAGGTAATCAATTACCCTTGTTTTGTCACGACTTCAATACCCTTATTGTACCACCACGAATCGAATACAGTATAGGAATATCAAAGAGTGATACTAATCAAAATGTCGAATTTAGACGCATTATTGACAATGACTGGCCTGGTTGGGATCAAATCTTTACTGATGCGTCTAAACTTTCTAATTTTAGCTGTGTTGGCGTTGGGGTTTACCATTCACAATATAAAATTGTTCAAAAAATAAAGTTACCTCCCGAATCTAGCGTTTATACCGGTGAATGCTATGGTCTTTTTAAGGCCATTGAGTATGTCCTTCTATTGAAGCTATCAAAAGCTATAATCTTTTGTGATTCGCTGAGTTCCTTACAATCTTTACAAAGATTTCCATTCAAGTCTCATAAACAGCCTCCTATTGTCTTTGAAATTAGACAACTTTTATACTTATGCTCATCAAGGGGTTATAGAGTCGTTTTGGCTTGGGTTCCAAGCCATGTGGGCATTTCTGGTAATGAAATTGCTGATCGGTTGGCTAATGAGGCTATTCATGTCGGAGATGTATGTCCGTATACTAATTATTGTCATGACTTGGTTTCTCTGCCTAAACTATATTTACACGATGCGTGGAATGAACTCTGGGTTGATGGTGCTACCAAAGGGAAATATTATCGATTAATACAAGAGTCTATTCCACGTAAGCCGTGGTTTAGCAATCTTCAGTTAAGCAAGAGAATCACTTCAGTTTTATGCAGGCTCCGTTTGGGACATGTTTGTACCCCAGCACATTTGTTCAAATTTAAAATTGTTGCTGATCCTATGTGCTCCTGTGGGGAGTACGGAGACTTGAACCACATATTTTTTTCCTGTGCATTGTTTAATAGGTCTGCTTTTATTTCTGAACTCCTGTCGATCCGTATTCCATTTCCTACTTCTATTACTTGTTTATTATATTATAACGATCCAGATGTATATAAAATAATAGCCAGATTTATTGATTATAATGATATCAAACTATAATTGTTCCAATATGTATTGTAAATAAGTATTTTATCATAGTATAATTATAAACCAATCCTTTTCCTTTTCCAAATTCCTCGCATTTTAATTTTATTTTTATATCTTTGTTTTCCCTAACTTTGTCTTTGGCTAATGCAATCGACGCAAAGCCATAAACAAAACAAAAAAAAAAAAAAAATATTTGTGATTTCGAAAAGTTGCTAAACACACGAAATATTACATCAAAAAAATGGAAACATGTGCGAAAAAGCCTATAAAGAAGCCCTCTAAACTCGAAGAAATGACAAAAGAACAGATACGCGAGGCGATACTCAAAAAGCGAGAATGCAACTCAATAGCACAAGATATTGTCGAAAGGCTACTGGAAAAGGATATTATCGAAAATTATTTCCTACGATGTTTACCTGACATCAATCAGAGCCATTTCGAAGATGTTATTGAAGAGCGATCCATTATACGTCTCTGCGGGTACCCTATTTGTTCTAAAACGTTATCTGACAGAGATATTCCCAAACAAAAATATCGAATATCAATGAAAACTAACAAGGTGTACGATATAACAGCTAGAAAGAGTTTTTGCAGCAACAGTTGTTACAAATCAGCTATGTATGTGAAAAAGCAGCTTTTGACAAGTCCTTTATGGTTTAGAGAGTATGAAGTTTTACCAAGTTTTAATCTTTTACCTATAGATGCTATTGGAAGTATGGGGCAAGAGATAGATGTCTCAATTGTGGAGAAAATAAAAATAAAAACTGATACAAGTTTATTCACCTCCATCAATGACTTTACAAGTGCAAGTCTTAATGAAATCTCCAATGATCATGATCCAGTAAATACTAAAAATGATAAAAACAATCCGAAAGAAAGTATCAATAAATTAGCAATTAATGAATACTCTAAGGAGGCTGAATTAGAATCACAACAAATAGAGAATATTCAAAATAATGACATAAACCAGAATAATGATAAAACACCAGTTTATCAACAAAATAATCAAACATCAAAAGAAAATAAAGATATAGAAAAAGCAAGACCAGTAGAAGCTGTGATAAAACAACAAAAACCCAAATCAAATCCATTAAACATTGTTGGAGATATCATTGAGAAACCAGAAAGGAAACTAGATCCTATAATATCTAATGCTCCAGAAAATTCTACAGCTAAACTAGACAAGGGAAGAGCAATAAAAAAAGTTGTACAGAAAAAGCAACCCTTAGTAACTGCATTGACAATAGAAGTTGAAAAATCTTTAGCTGAATGGTTCACTCTTGACACAATGTTATTTTTATTTGGCGAAGAGAAAGTTAAAGAAATGGTGACAGACAAAGGAGAATGTATAAAACAATATTTAAATAATTATGCTCAAAGCATATTCTATAATTCAAATGCATATGATCAATATCAACAATTATGTAAGAAATTAAACATGCTTGAATTAGAAGATAGACATTGTGATACTCAGACGTTACAAAGAGAAATGAAACCTTTACCCGACTATTCAATATTACAAGAAGAGAGTAAACGAATGCAACTGAAAGTGAAGGCTTTTTTATCCGGTGCTACTGATGTTTCAGATACAATTGTTACCAACGAAGATAAGGTTAATCTTGAGGAGGAAAACTTAACTCAATTACCTTTGGTTGATAAAAATGCACAAAATGCATTACGTAGAAGAATTGTGTGCCAACATTTGCACAAAGCTTTGCCAGATCTACTTCGTTCTTTAGGCTTGTTGAGTTTAACAATTTCTTCAGATGTCCGTTTGCTTGTGAATACATTTAAATTGAAGGCCAATAATATAATGTTTAAGCCAATACAATGGACTCTTATAGCCATTGTGTTTATAAAGCTTCTGTCTCTTAGAGATAGAAGGTTGGCATTTTTGATGGAGCAGCAGATGGCATACCAGCACATGCAGTTGCTGCTTCTCAGCTACAAGCAAGAAGGAGGGTATTTAGATAGGTTAATATCTTGGCTGACAGACATAGATAGGCTTTTGGATACAAATGATACACAATTAACAGAGTAATGATTTTTGACCACAATCTCACCATGGTAAATGTTTGAGGGAGCTACACTCAGAAACTCAACGGGAACTGGCATCCAGTTTGGGTACCTTAGCTGGATATCAATAAAACATGTAAAACTCATGATTTAGCATGTTCCCTGTCCACAACTCCAACTCAAGTTGCAAATCTCTAACAGTACGTTCACAAGTCTCAAGACTAATAAAGTAGATACGAAAGATATATCTACCATTCAGTGTGGTTTATGATTAGTACTGAAATTATAGAAAGTAAACCAAAAGAAGTGGTTGACAGACTGAATTTGCTTCTTGTATGCTGGACAGAGAACGTGACTATGTAGTATATACTGTCTCTACTGTGTAGACGTAAATAAAACTATATTTTTAAACAACAGGCCATTTTTATTTTAAACTTAACTAGTGTAATGCTTATTTGATAAGTTTACAATAAAATTTAGAGAGGTTCAAACCTGTAACATAGGAATGTCTTAATTGTTAGATAACATTTCATGTTTGTTAGTAAGAAAGTTGCACATTATCACGTTTATGTTAATTGTAATACCTTTTTTCACTAACTATTGTTAAACTGTAAAACAAATGATAATAAAATTATCATTGGTTTAAATACAGTGCACATACATTTCAAGTTTTTCTATGTCGACTATGTATGTTAGTAGAGTAGCTAAAACTATTTGTGTTAGAAACCTTTAATATTGTTTTTCAGACACTTTCTTCAGTTCTATATTATATGTATTGATATTTACGAAAGAAAAGTAGTATATCAGTGCAGGAAATGCTGTGATTTTCAAATCGTGAGTGTTGCCAGTTTTTGATTACTATGGTTTTGTCACTATGTTTTCCTTCACCGACAACTCCAGCTCATTTTAGGATTCAAACCCACAACCTTCGTTACGGCATCACTATAATAAATATATCACAACAAAACAGAAGATTTTGGTTTAATTTTATTCTGGGGTAAAAGTATTAAAAATGCCTCAAGTTATTCCTTATGGCATGTACACTTCTAGATGTCATCTTTTCACGATTTTAGTGCTTGAACCGTATAGTGTATAGTTTTAAGGCACAATTCACATTGCGGCGGAACGGAAGGAATATAATTTTTTGTCTAAAATTATACAATCCATTGTATAATGAACAAATTCGGTAGGAGACAAAAAACGGGTAGCGCAAGACTCCAGGAAACCACAAGCACCCCCGCGTATCGTCGACGTAAGTAATATGTTATACAAAAGACATAAAGTGCAAAATTCAATGTGGAAATAGACTTCAAAAATGATCTTCGCTTCGTTTCCACTGCAATTTAAATTACGGCATAATTAAATATAGATGCGTGCGAGTTGCATGGTGAAAAGGTTCCTGGGCAACTAAGGAACCCCAAAAACACCAGCATCAAGAACTTAAATTGGGGTCTAAAATAGAGAGAGCCGCCCCAACTAAATGCAAAGAGCCTGTAATCAATACTGACGACTTATTATTCTCTGCATTGAAATTATTTTTTACACTGACTAACGCATCTGTAACACATTCTAACACTGTTACTTTACAGTTGGAATTATAAGCGGAGTTTTTCCATATGTCTTCGTGCTTCTGGCATCTTGAAATAAGGTCTGCTTGGTCAACTAATGAGTAATTGTCATTATTTTGCTTAGTTTCTTTATAGGCTGTCGGTATAACGAAGTAAACGGCTTTGAAAGATATCTTTTTTAAAGGTTTCAGTAGCACTTCCGCATTTCTGTCGCCTGTCGCGCTGAATATTAGAATTTTGTCTTCGCTTCTGAAATTATAAAGTAAAAGTAGAGTTATTTTTTAAATGTTTTGTAATAAACAATATGTACAAAAATAGATAAAACCAAACGTACAGTCCGCGCCACCAAAGAAGTCCCGTGGAATTAATTCAAATCTATCTTATTTCTTCTGTGATAGATAGCTGCCTTGGGGACTTTTTTGGTGGCGCGAACTATATGTCCTTTTACCCGACAGCGGCGAAGCCAAAGGATTATTTTATATTTTTTCCGTAATGCGCATATACAGATACCGTCACGGCTAAATAGAATACCTATAAAGATATTTAAAACTATACATACTTATTATTATCCATAAACCAGTCTGCGCATATTTCCATAGACTCCTTAGTATGCGCTCCATCCATATAAAAATGAGCATAGTCAGAATCTATGGCATGATACCTCCCCGGCCATTTGCATCTAAAAAGACCTTCAACCGTGTCATTGGACAATCCATTTAATACTGTTCCATTTTTATAATTATTTTTTTCCGAGACGCCATTTTTAAAACCGTTTTTTCTAGCAACGGGTAGGTTTTTGAGCCTCATCCAAGCGTTTGCTAACTGTATAGCCAATGATGCATTCATTTGATAAGCTTCCAAGGTCATCGGTAGGTGTGATTTTGTTTTTAATTTGTATGTGCTGTAGTCCGGAACGATTGTCAGTGGGCACTGTAAAGGTTAAATAGATAGGGTATATTTCTAATATTATAAATGTGAATGTAAAAAAAAACATGAAAGATACGTACGCAGATAGAAAATATTCTAGATTAATACCCGGGATACCTACTATTTATCCCGGGGACGAGAGCGAAACTGTGGGTGAAAGCTAATTATCGATATTTTATACACCCCCTCAAGTTTAAATTACCAAATAAATACGGCAAGTTGACGTCGGATTTTCTTTGGAATTTTGTACATTCCATTTTGAACTTTATCTCCAATACATAACGTACAAATTACTTTCCGCGGACATAAAGTTCAAATTGTATGCAATGTGAATTGAACCTTAAACCATCTTAATATGGTGGTAAATAGTTATTGGACGATTGTAGAATAGAATACCTGAACACTATCAGCTACCTTCCGCAGTACATCCATAGCCTCAACCGGCTGTGACACTGTGTAGGCCTCACACCCGGCCTTCATGATGCCGGCCTTGGCCGCGGCTATCTCTGGCAACGTGGTACCCAATATAGACGTGTGATCGAGGCCTAAGGCCGTAATGCCTACCACTGGAGTTTTTCTGTAAAGTGATAAAAAACTTACATAAAATTTATTGTATAAAAACTATTTATTCATTTTATTTAAGGCTCCAGTCTCCCTAAAATCAGTGTTCTTGCGGAATTTTTCAGAAAAGAAATATTGTTTTTTAGTCATCAGAAAAGCAATAAATGAAATATATTTTACGTTATTTTCAAGTGTGCGATTTGAAGTTTCCAATACATATTTTCGCCGACATATTACAGCCGAGTTTGGGCTAGTTTTTATTAAAACAACAAATAAAACGTTCTAGGCTCACCTAGTACTACGACGGCGGCCGCGGGCCGACTAAAGTTTCATTCAAAATGCTTGTGCAATACATCAAGACGAGTTTTATAACTAAAATAACCCTTAATGCAACCGATTAAGATTCAACCAGAATAGAAAAAAATGTGAAAAAAATAAGTTTCGCTTTTAATTTTTTCTGCGACTATTTATAGCATTTAGATAAAAAAAAAGTCCCATCGTTAAGAATTGAATATGTTTCCCTACATATAGTATTTTTAGAAATAGTGAAATATGTTAATAATAGCACAAAAATGTACCTAAACTCAACCCGGTATCGATAATTTTGTGGTTTTTACATTATGAGAAACTAAAATTTTCAATAATAATGTAACTATTATTTGAAGATGAAGAACCAATCTATACGAGGTAGTTATTAGTTATTATATTTGTTTGATTATGCCATAAATGTACCGAAAAACAGCTTAATTTTGCCTGATATGCGAACGCGCCCTTAAGGCACAACGTCACCAGTGAATTGATTTACTATCTATATATAATGTAAGTATATAATACCTAAGTAAAATGTAAGTGTCTGTTTGTAATGTGAAAATAACAGCTTTTTACTAAATGCACATGAAATTATATAAAAAAATATGGTACATATAGCAAAAAATCTATTTTTTAAATGTCTGTCTGTTTGTTCCGGCTAAACTCCGAAACGGCTGGCACGATTTTGACTGGCAGATAGCTAATGTTATAGGGAGTAACTTGGGAATGCGGGTGAAACTGCGGGGAACAGCTAGTTACCTAATAACATTTGTGTAGTCCACAATGCCACCAATGCCCACTTCTATGATCGCTACATCCACCTTCTCCTTCAGGAACACGTTGAACGCCATCACAGTCAGAAATGCGAAGTACTTCGGCATATCTCCTTCGAACTCCTGCGCAATTCGAAATGCTAATCAGTTGCAATTAACTATCGAAAAACTGGCTTGTGTTTGACCACATGGTAAGTGATGATGTGGCCGAAGGTGATAAGCACATAAAGCCTAGCAAGGAACTGGCTCTCAAGTGCGACTGTCGGTATACACGCAACAGATTGTCAACTTGAGGGTCATAGTGGTTGTCTCATTGACTACATACTGATAACGCTACCGAGTACAATAAATAAACCCTACCACTCTTAGACTATTTAACTTTTTTTATTTCATTACACAAATCAACTAGCGCCCCGCCTTTCAATAAACCGTCCTCGTTTATCACTCTTTCTATTAGTGACAACCGTATCAAAATCCGTTGCGTGGTTTAGAAGAAGTAACCAAAGAAATAGACAGAGGCAAATAGCGACTTTGTTTTATACTATTTAAAAATGTAGCTCGTACAAAAAATTATAAAAAAACATATTTTCGCGACTTTAGTCTCATAATAAAAATTGTTCATCATTGCGAAACCGTATACTTCCGTCGTATACTTAGTTACTCTTTGGTAGATACCAAGTATCTATGGTTGCAAGAATTTAAAGCTCACCTTACTACCATCAAGTAAATTGTATACTTGATGGAAATGCTTGGCAAATTCATCCTCGGACACAACTCGACCGTCTAGTCGGATCCTCTCGCGGACCGCCACCAGGTGCGGAGACGAGTAAAACCCTGTGCGGAACCCATGCTGGCGGAGTATGGATTCGCACATTGCGCTTGTTGAACCCTGCATGAGGAAAAAAATGAAAACCTTCAACTAGTTTAAGCCGCAGTTCTAAAGGATGTTAATAATTCGAAGGATAAAATGACATCTATCTATGTAGCGAATTTCATCCGAATCCATTCAACGATTACGATGTGACAGAGACAAACCAACACACCTTTCCCATTTATAATATAACTAGCATGAATGGTGATTAGTCGAACATACTTATGTATACATTAATAATCTCGAAAGGCCCAAAGTACGCACACCGTAAGTAATAGCGTCAGTGTGAACGAAAAGTTGTACATATATGTATGGAAAAGCAAACTCGCTGACAGTCAGCAGCTGACAATACGATTGGTGTAAACAGAGGACACGTGGGCGACGTGGGCCATCGCTTACGGCCTCGCACCTCGAATGCAGTACGAGTCAAATATTTGTCGAGTTTAAAACGCCAATTTTTTTTATTCATCGTTGTTTTTATTTATTTGTAAGATACCAGAGGGCCTCGCAAAATGTATGTTGTCCACATGAAATTTATGTCTTGCTATGCCACTGGGCGTGAACGCGTCATAAGGTAAACTATGGCAGTGCCCAACTGTGTACACATGGATGACTCACCTTACCTTTAGTCCCAGCTACATGTATCACAGATAGTTCATCCAGTTGCGACATAGTAACCCCTGTCCTTGATAAATAGCGTACCATGTCTTCTAAGTTTGTGCATTTCTGGAACAAGACAAATAAGTTATAGTATAGTTAAAAATGCTTAAAATAGGGTATTTGCCTGTATTCAAAATAAATTATAAAACACTAACCAATGTATAAAACATCTAAAAAAAAGGGAAACCACGATTATTTTATTAAATTTATCCTTATTATGATTTTTAATGACCAATCTAACCATAAAGAGTATGCTATATAATTATGACGTCACATGCTTGTATTTCATACAAATCTCCATATAAACCTATCGTAAAAAGTTGCTGAGTTTAATGTCAGTCAAATACCCTATTCTATCAGCTCAGTCGGTTCCTGCAGTAGCAATCACATTTAGTCTCATTATGTGCGATATAATAATTAAATGAACTGTTATTAAATCTGTCTCTTTTTGTTAGGTATACAGGATGATTTTTTAGTCGCTGGCAATACTTGCAGGGGTGGAAGTACTCATCAATATGAACAACTTTTACTATAGGACCAACTGTGAAATCACGACAAATTTACTTGGTATAGTATAGTATAGTAGACTTTTTGTTATATGACGTTAGAAAGTGAGAGATTTACAAAAAACCCAGCACTTAGGTACAAATATTATACAAAATGAACTAAGTACATATAGACATATGACAATAAACAATTAATATCTTACTTGGCCTATTCTTATATCTTTTCTTATCTGCTCTATGGTTGATTTGTTTGATTGTAACAAGTTCAACTTGCGTACAGCCTCCTGGAATATAAACACAAATATGATTATAATGGATGGGCCGGCAGATGTTTGTGTGCATGAACATGTCTGTTTGCATCTATAAGTAAGTATACATTAAGTAAAAAATAGGAGTACATTTATAATTATGTAGTATATCAGTTATCTAGGTAGTCCCCATAGTACAAGCTCTGAAATGTTTGGGATCAGATGGCCGTATGTGAGGAATATCCCAGGATATTATTATAATTAGGTGGAGTGGGTGTCATTCCCTGGATATTGTTTTCTATTCATTCCAGAAAAATATTCTCTGTATAAAATTCTTATTTCAAATTATCGTAAGTCCTACCCAGATAAAGTAAAAAAAAATAAAGTATAAAACCTCGATCACTTCAAACATTCCAGAATAATAGGAGGGCTTAAAATTATTCTAATTAGGTACATTGTATTGTTAAAAATAATACCTAATGCACCTAATGTAAAATACCATGAATTGTTAGTAATTATTGTTACTAATCAGAAACTATAATATTCTGTGGCCTTGAAAATGTTTTAAATGTTTCCATATATTATGTTTCTATCTTCATCAGTAAAGAAAGTGAAATAGATATTTTAATGAATTTTGGTATGGTTGGAGGTAAAAACTTCTCAAGTGAAAAATTGTTTCTATAACAATAATATATTCAATTCAGTAAAAAGATTATGAAATAAAAAAAAATTAAGTACTCAGGCAAATTTCCAAAGGCCCATATCTCTCTCCTGGTGCCTCAAAGGGTGAAATTTCTCCTGTGAAAGACTATTCCTATAGATGTGATCTATGCCATTAAGCAAAAAAAAATCATTAAAAAAAACTAAGTCCTCACCCCACAGTGCCTCTAAGGCTACATACCAACAAAGCCAAAGCCATTTATTCAGTTTAGGCCCTAGGAAGGAGGAACACTTAGTGTACTTACCACCTTCAGTCATATCACTTACTATGGTGGCTTAATTAAACACAAGTCTATCCATAAGAAAATCTTTTGAGATTCATACTCAAATATGGGTTGTAGGTTTCCTAATAAACTAATAGAAACACATGGAGCATTGTGAGTTTGCCAATAAAGGGTGACATCATAGTTAAGTTTGTATTACTTAAAGTTTTATTCCCTAGAGAAGTCTTTTTTACGTATTCCACAAACTTGTATAAACTCTTAGGTACTTACCTCATAGTTACATTTAGTTGAACACATCCTACCGACTAATTTATTCACTAAGAAACAACGACGTATAACTACGCTAAACATGAGCCAACTGAGCGCAAGACTAGAGAGCGACGCAATAATTTTCTACGACAAGTGTGCAATAAGTAAGAGCAAAAAATGAATGAAACGGTAACATTTTATGGTGCACGCTAACTGCTCTCATGCTCCAAATGCTTATCAATGAGTCGTAAAAACATCTGACCCACGATACGTCTATCGTCATAACATGAAACCCAATACCGATCGAAACTGGTAATCACAAATTAGTTATGAGAAACGAATATTATTGCGTAAACAAACATAACCTCAATCAAACGTCAAACATCACTCACTCACCACATGTGATTTTGACATTGACATTTAAATGTTGGACATTGATGTTTTAGTATTTCGTTTAGAAAAAAAGCGTAAAGAAACCAATAATATTTCTTTGGATAGTTTTCTAAAAAAAGTCATGTTTCACCCTATTTTACTCTTATCCATTCTTTGGGCGTAGTATATTACCTATTTGTACTATGCACAAATTATAAAGTACCTATTATGGTACTATGGTGTGTAGTATCAATATTCTAATAAAAGAGTTTAAATTAGAGTTTGCGCCACCAAAGAAATCCCGAAAACCTCTATCACAGATAAAATAAAATGGATTTTAAATTTCAAATTTATTCCATGGAACTTCTTTGGTGGCGCGAACTCTATATGAGTCGTTATTTAGTATTACCTAACTGCCATGTTTCAATATTCACTACTGTCAGTTTGCAATTTTCTGAGCATTGTGATCTAAAATAAATAATTACTCAAAATGACCGAGACCGATGCAACAAAGAGACCACTACGAATGCCCGAGAGATTTTTACCTTATCTTGAAAAACATAGAATTTACAAGGTTTTCAAGGTCCTTGTCCGACTCTCCTTGATTTCCATATTAGTTATATTATTCGTACTTCTTAATCGATTATACTGTCCTTCTTTATTTCTCCTTAGGACATGATACAAGACCTGGTGTTAAATCTCCCTAAAGACCACCTCAAGCATATGAAGGTGTACCTCAGTCACCACCAGCACAACCCTGATACTGATCGCGTTTTAATATTAATCGCACCGAATCTTGAAATTGGTAAAAAAAATTGCTGACACAGTCCTATACTATAATAATAGTTATATTAAATACGAATACCCGTACACATATAATGTCGATGATATTTAGTACAACGATTTTCACACCTTTTATATTTCAGATACGAAAAGACTCGTAAAAGACCTTCTTAAAGATTTTGGTTTCTTTGTCATTACGCGACGTTGCATTATGGATCGTTATGAAAAGGTAAATGCTCCACTTGGCGGCTATACTTCCGTGCCCCCAGATCTAGCTAAGGTTGATATGTACCACATTAATTAGTTCAAAACGTAGGAAGGTACCTAGTAATTTACTAATATCGAGATCAACGTTTTGGTTGTTTGGATAGTTGAAGTTAACAAAATGGATAGTAGACTGATCGCTAAGCAATTAAAGATGTATTAAACTAAGTTCTGGGTTTAAACCTCTGATAATAAATGCAGCATGATGACTACGTCCCGGGATGCGTGTCACCGGTTCTGATGGCGACCGTCACGAAAATTCTAACATTGAAAGATCCTGTACCTCACGTTGGCTGGCTCATGTTCGGTAACATCCATGATTTATTAATTCACCTTCTTGGGTATAAATAATAATAATAATTTGAAAATCTGTCGCCAAGCACCTCCTGCTGTTCCGACAGTTTCACTTGAGAGCCAGTTGCCTTCTAAGCTTTATAAAGTTCGGGAACATCACAGAACACTTCTACCCTAACGGGGGGAACACATTGGCAATCCCATTGCACTGGTATTCGTAATGTCGACATAGGCGACAGTAGTCAAATTCTATGTATAGCTCTAGCATCCACTCTCACGAGTGGAATGCGTAGTGATAAATAATCAAAAAGACCTTACATCCGTATGGAGGAGCAAGGTGGTAGACTATAAGCTGCTGAGTTGGTCTACGGTGAGACACTGAGGTTACCAGGTGAATTTTTCACACCCACTCAACTTACCTTGGATCCCGTAGATTTCGTCGCTCGCCTTCGTAGTCACATGTCAGAATTATCTCCAATACCTGCATCGTGCCATAATAACAAAACTTTTTACTTACCAAAGGATATTTTCACATCCGAATTTGTCTTCTTACTTCGGGGTCACCAATATGGAGGAATCTACCACCTTGCTCCATATCTGGAAACTTTTATAATAATTCGCTAACAGAAGCGGAGCAGCGCTTCTCTCTGCCACAAAAGGAACAAACTCATTGACTTGACGGTCTGGAGTAGGTATGAACTGATAGATATATTTAGATTAAAAACCTTTCCACATCAGATCATCCATGCACCGTCCGTGAAGCCCGCTGCCTGCAACAAGACGGAGTGCTTCCAACTGTCAGTCTTGTACTGATGCCAACCCCTCTTCAAGCGCCCCCGGCGGAGAACCCACGCACTCCGGCCAGGTCCTTCTTTCAGCAGGATTTCGAGGGACTTAAATTTGCATATAAAGCTACGCTAAAGGTCTACTTTTGTTTAACAAACAACATATAATCATAAAACAAAGTCTTATTAATAAAGATAAAGATGTTTTCTTTTTATAAAGTCGTCTTTAAAGCAAGGATTTAGTTATTTCATTTAACTAAAATGTTAAGTACCTACCTTTACTCATGTCACCTAGGAAGTCCACGTCGACCCTGAAGACGATTTTGAGAAGATATCGACCAAATGTTTCAACGCAGTACGTGCGTGCACAGCCGGAGCACAAGGTACGAAGCAGGGGCTCCACGTGGTGGGCGCACCCGGTGTCTACCGGGTGGTGTTGATTGGACCTCGGGGCTCTGGGAGAAGGACCCAAGCCATCACGCTGGCTAAGCATTTTGGATTGATTTGCTGTAAGTTTTTAGACTTTTACTAGATACCCACCTAGGTATCTTTGCACACAGAGGGAGACAATTAAGGAATGAGCCGGATTTTTCTAAATTCATCCCCTAAGGGGGTAAAGTAGGGAATCGCAGGTGAAACTGCGGGGCTGCAAGCTAGTTACTTATAAAGAAACTGACTGACAGACAGATCAACCCACAGCTCAAACCGCAGGGTCTAGTAATTTGAAATTGGAAACCCAGGTTCCATAAATAACATAAGCATCCATTAAGGAAGGGTTTTTAAACGTTTCCCCCTAAGGGAGTAAAATAGGGTTGATCACCGGTACAACCGCGGCATGGAAAGCTAAAATATGATGCTTATTACTGATTCAAGTTTTTGATATTCAGTGGAATTTGATGTTCTATACCGAGAAGCTCTGGAGAAAAATGACGAAGTGGGGAAAAATCTTAGAGAATATGGACCCGGCTTACTGCTTAGAGCTGAAATTGTTAGACGACGTATTTTAGAAAAGGTACATCATAGTTATCCTACCTACTAATATTATAAATGCGAAAGTTTCAATGGATGGAAGAATGGATGTTCGTTACCTGATTTCCGTAACGGCTGAATGGATTTCCATGAAACTTGCCACACAAATAGAATGTGTTCTAGATTGAACACTTTTTATCTCGGAAAAACATTAGATTCCTCGGGAACTTGGATGAAACCGCGGAGTGGAAACTAGTTCATAATTTAACATAGTTCTTTAATTTAAGTTAGATATATGCCATAGGACTGCATCGACCATGGATGGGTGCTAGCATGCTACCCGTCATGTGGAATGGACTTCGAAAATCTAGACAATATGACCACTCCGCCAAATCGGTACGTAAAGTTACAATCACTTTCAATTTAATCTTGTGCTCTAGTTTAAACGACTTTCCAAGTGAAAGTTACAGGCGTTTTAGATCGGTGTATTCATTTTATAATTATTTATCGTTACTTCAATTTGTGTTCTGAAAAAACACGTTTCAGACAGATAAGTTTTAATTTCAAATAAATAAGTATCTACAGTAGATTACTACCTACTTTTATAAGTTACATGACCGACTAAAAAATCAGTTAAATACAGTGCCTTAATTGTTGCTTTACGTTTAAAGACCGTAAATGTCAACTCTCAACGTCTCAACTCCGTAACAGCTGAACGGATTTGGATGAATTTTGGTACACAGATAGAATATATTCTGGATTAGGATAGAGGATACTTTTTATCCCAGGAAATCATAGGATCACTCGGGAACGCGAGTGAAACCGCGGAGCGAAAGCTAGTACGTTATAAATGTTACAATGACGCGAAGAGCTGATACCTACTGGATACGGGCTCGTCAGTACCAGACTGTCAATTCTAAATTAGAAGTCCAAGTCCAGATTTGACATTTATGTAATACTAGCTGATCGCCCGCGGTTTCCCTCGCGCAGACTTTATAAAATTTATATACCTTTTTTCTCTTATAGATAACATCCTAACCAATAAAATGATGAAATTTTGCAATGGCTTCGTGTAAATATCTTAAATCTCGTATCACTTTGAATTATTTCTTTACTAACTGTCCCCCCTTGATTTCACCCGCGTTCCCGAGAAAAAAAGTAGCCCATGTTCTTCTCCATACCATAGGCTATCGGCGTACCAAATTTCATCGCGATCAGTTCAGTGGTTTAGGTGTGAAAGGGTAACAAACAGACAAACAAACAAACTCACATTCGCATTTATAATATTAAGTTAGGAGTATGTTATAAACCTTGTTCAAATTGTGCCCCCCTATTTCTTATGCATTTTCTACATCTACGCCGGATTTCGGTCTCAGTGACTCTTGATGTGAGATTATTTCTCATATTGCTGGCTGCATCGATTATTCGCTGCCTTAAAACTTCTTGCGATAATATTGGGCCTGTCAGATTCTTGTAAACTAAGGCCTTCATGTGCCCCCAGATGTAAAAGTCCACGGGTGTAAGATCTGGGCATCTTGCCGGCCACGAGATCGGACCTCCTGTGCCAATCCATCTGTTTGGAAATAACTTGTCTAGCCACTGCCGCACAGGTTGATATATCATTTTTTGCCTCGTCTGTAGCGGTACGACCTCTAACAGAGTAAACAGTCACTTTGACACAGTTCTAATGGTCTTTAACCCAGAAGTTGTAGCTACTAAAACAACCAATGGAGAACATTAAATGAAAAAAATACCAGGGAAGTCGACCCTACTGGAATTTGCCAATCTCTTATCACAACATAATCGGTGCATGGACACGTTTTGTGTAAAAATAATTATTAATGTTATTTTATTAAATTGTGACCTGTTCTGTTTTTAAGAGTAATTCTTCAGAAGTAGAGAGCTTTTTTTTACATTCTTACCTCATTAGATAACTAAATAGGTGAGGAAGTTTTGTTAGATTTTGTACACTTCTTACTCCATTGCTTTTTTTTAAATTGGTATTTTAATCAATAAGAAAATAAATAAATAATTCAAAGTGATACGAGATTTAAGATATTGTCACGAAGCCATTGCAAAATTTCATCATTTTATTGGTTTTAAAAAAATATTGGCATGTTGGGTGAGTACCAAAAACAAAAAAAAGTTGCGTACTTTTTTTCTAATTTGACTTTTAAAGTTGTAATTCGGGATTTTTTGAGAAAATACTAAATTTTCAAATTTCTCAGTAACGGTACATATTTGTATAATACTATATAGGGTTCATTTCGTAGCTTACAGTCTCTACTATCACGCCCTTAAAGGAATGTATCGAATTACACGTAACCCTGTAGATACATGAAAATCCGTTCAGAAGTTCCGGAGATGTGCGTGAACAAACAGACAGGCAGACAGAGAGAAAATAATTCTAAAAATCGCAGGATTATGTTCTAACTACTCTTCTTTAGTTACCCCGTTACTATTTTTATTACTTTTCTTCAATGTATAGACACCGGAAATTAATTTTTAATTGCTTTGTGAAGTCACAAAGAGTTCGACAGAAAATCAGTCCTGAGGTACAATATTACAGAGACATACGAACAAATAAAAGCTTGTGAAAAACAAAAATAACACACACTCACAACACACACACAAACTCAATAAAAATATTGTACAATCAGCGGTAAAAGTATCTTGGCACTTTAGTACCGTGTCACATTACACAATACATAATTTTCATACAAACTGTCAAGAAAATATCAATAGATTATTATGAAAGGGTACTAAAATGCCAAGCTACTTTTGCCGCTGACTGTACCTACCTAATCTATGAGGTATTTTTTTATTTTTAATAAATAATTTTACCACTGATTATACTGTAAATGGTTTTAATTAATGCTTAGTAGTGATGAAGTACAATTTCAGGTTTTTTTTTTCATTAAAATTACGACCGATTATTTTTATTTTATTATTTTCGGAATACTTATGACCTATACTATCATCCCTCAAAAGGACCGTAATTCATTTATTAGGACCTTAAATAAGATATTTTTTCTATGAAATCCAACTTTTATCTAATTAGGTATGTCAAATCGGTTTCGTATTTGGAATACACTGTAACGGAATGTCTGCTATCACAACAGAATGAAACTGTTTCTGTATACCTTCTTTATCTTTATCACTGCAGTATAATATTCCTGAACATTGACATCGCGACGTGCAAGGCGCGGCTTGTGGCACATGGCGTGGACTGGTGCACCGGGAAGGTGGTGCCACTGGGCTCTGGGCCCAGAGTGCTGCCACATCCTAAGGATAACCCGACGACGCTGGATACTGATGTACGTTGTTCTAAAGTCGTCACAATCTAACAGGCTCGTTTTGACAGCCCATATACATCCATGTGACAAAAAGAGACAAATATAGCAAGACCAAAACTGATATCCTCTTGTCAAAATGGGTCTATTAGACTGGAACCACTTTACCAGTATTAATGAAGCTCGTGGACTGGGATTATTTTGTGGACTCATCGTTCTAAATATATAATTTATTAGCTTCCGCCCGCTGTTTCACCCGCGATCCCGAGGGATCTTGTGTTTTCCCGGGATAAAATGTAGCCTATAGCTTTCCTCGATAAATGGGCTATCCAACACTGTTCCTGAGATTAGCACGTTCAACCAAACAAACACACAAACTCTTCAGCTTTATAATATTAGTATAGTATAGCTACTGTAAGGTAGTATATATAAACGCCGCTCCTATTAATAAATAAGAGTTATCACTTGGAATCCGTTGTATTCATTTGTCTCCCGATACCAACCCTATATTGCGACCCTGCCACCAGGCAGTAATCTGCCTCGGACGCGAATTCCATTTGTCTAATTTGGAAACGTTCCATCTATCGCAACAATAATGACGACCGACATTCGCAATTTCGTTCTGTCTCCGTGTACACGATTGGAAGAAAAGTTAAAAAATGGGTACATGGAACACAAAAGAAGAAGTGGTGCTAGCACAAAATGCTGCCGGGGGAGCTACCAATAATAGTGGCGTTGGAGAATTGGCACACACGAGTACCACCAACACAGGCGCGGTCCGAAGGGGGGGTCACAGGGGACATGACCCCCCCCCCAAAATCGTACACGTCAAATCGAAAAAATTACAAAATAAAAAAAAGTGTCGTTGCAATAAAGATTGCATAAAATATTATATTCTACCTACGTAATATGTGTGCAATAAAATTGTGTATTGTGCAATAAAGTCTAATTTACTCGACATAATATATTATTATTAGTGACCCATTCCAAAAATTCAGGCTGCGACCGCGCCTGCACCAACATAATCCTTGGGTTCATCGCAATATTGTTCATCGCAGTGTTGGTATACTTCGGCATCTGGGCGTACAAGAAATGCCACAAAAATTAATTATACAAGAGATCCAGCGACATCCTTCAAGAAATCACAGATGTCTTTCTACTATCGCCGCCGTAAGGAAGGAGATCCAAACACAGGCAATGGGCATCCAGAGGCAGGTGTAAACATTTAGTGCAAAAGTGCAGTGAAGTGTATTTTCGGTTATAGGTAGAAGATAAAGAAAAGTTGTATGAACTTACACCATCATGAACTAATTTTGGGCACTACTTCTACTTCATATCAGCGATGGCGCTGATCTTGTCAGGGTCTGGAGATACACCTTGCGAAGTGATCACGTGACCGAGGTACTTCACGTTATCCCGTGCAAATACGCACTTAGCACGGTTAGCCTGCAATTTAAAAATCTAAGACGTTCAAAAACAGCTTGCAGGTCTTGCAGGTGTTGAGCATAACTGCTGGAAATCACAATTAAATCGTCAATGTAACCGAGACACGTGACACCCTTGAGAGCGGCGCCGGATCGAAAACGATCGATCAGCCGCTGAAAGGTTGCGGGCGCATTTCGCAAACCGAACGGCATTCGTTTGAAACGATGAACTCCGAATGGCGTCACGAACGCCGTTTTGTCTCGATCCTCTTCCCTGACCAACACTTGCCAGTAAGAAGCACGAAGATCGATTGTACTCATAAAACAACTCTTACCTGTATACTGAAGCAGGTCATCGATTACCGGCAGTGGATATGCGTCGCTCTTTGTGACTGCGTTCAGCTTCCGATAATCTACGCAAAACCTGATGGAACCGTCTTTCTTCGGAACCAGAAGTGCTGGTGCAGGCCATGCTGACTCACACTCTTCTATGACACCATCCTTCAGCATCCGCTCGAGCTCAGCTTCCATAATGGCCTTTTTAGCTGGCGTGAGGCGGTAAGGTGGAACTGCAATGGGAGGATGGTCACCGGTGTCAATCCTAAGCTCAGCGATCGGAGTTGGCTCTCCCCCTAACTCGAAGATGTCCTGATTATTAATGAGGAGACCGACAAGAACTTCGCGTTGTTCGACACTAAGTGACGTCGCCTCATCATCCCTGAGTACATTAATTGATGCCAATGAGGTTGCAGGTGACATTTCCTCGAACCTCAACTTAATTTTTTTTAAATGGTTTTCACCAAAATGCCACGTGGCATTTCCAAAATCTACTGATATATTAAAGTTTATCAAAAAATCTACACCGAGTAATGTTTCGTTTGACTTTGCTTCCGGAAAAATCAAAAATTTAACTTTATTTACTTTGTGTAGGAGAGTCACCTCAACCTCTGCGGTAAGTACATCCATCAATCTACTAACACCATCCGCCAACCTAACATACATTGTTGACGGGATTAACGGATGTCCCTTTTCTCTCAGAATAGCGTGAAGCGTGTGACCGGCAAAACAAGATTTTGCCCCAGAGTCAAGTAACGCAGAGCCGCGCTCGCCTAAAATAGTAATATTTAAAATAGGGCGACGATAAAGCTCACTATTCGAAACGGATTGAGAATCACTGCCCTTTTCCGAAAAAAATTGAGGGCCGCGTGATTTACCGAAAAAAAATTGAGAACCACTGGAATTCTTATTTACCGCTTTTGATGAAAAACTTTTAGGTGAAAGCTCCCCCTTAACACGAGTATTAACATTACATTTAACATTTTTATCAGTAGTCGTGCTACAATAGGTATTACATTTGCACGAAATGCACGAACCAGAATTATAAAAGCACGAAGAATTGCACGACGAACAGTTTTGTATACGCAACATATTATTGCAATCATTATTATTTTTTGTGCAATCTAAACATTCCGAATTTTCAACCATATAACTTAAATTGCACGAAGAACATGACCTTTTAATACCATTCATATCAATAACATTATCGTAATTACAACAACCAGAATTATTGGAAACATAATCATCACTAGAATTAATAATGTTCAAATTACGAGAATCAAAGTTATTGTGAACCCCTACGGCATGCGCAGGGTTACCTTGAACACTTGTCGCAGTTGACGGGTTAGGTTGCTCGACACTCGTGTGAGCTGATAGCAACGGTAGCGCACATGCGCCGCGCTGTTGAGTCGACGACTGCAAGTCGCTCGAAGGCGCAGGCGCGGGCGCGGGCAACTCCGACACGGGAGCGGCGCGCGACCTCCGCGCCGGTGCTCGAAGTGGACGGTCAGCGACGCCAGAGCCACGAGTGGACCCAATGCCCACGGAATAAAACGAATGTCCGGATTGAGTGGGATTACACTTTACACATTTACTACGGACTACGTTCGCGGCACCACAACCGTAACACGATACTATTTTACTCGTAGATTCCCTTTTAGAATTTTTTAACTTAACACAATTTTCACGTGTATGACCGCCACGTTTGCAGTAAACACAATAGGTACGTTGCACCTTTTCTGTCTGCGATGTCGACGGCACATTGCTGACCATGGGAGCCGTCAGCGGTGCCGGCGCGGGCGTCTGCCCGATCGAAACGGCACCGCCAGTACTTGGCACCGCGGCGGGTACCGGCACTGGACGAGTAGAACGGCCGAAAGAGGGTGCATTGACCCCTTTGATAATCTTATCTGGACGGCTTTCCTTCTGTGAATCTTCTATTGAACGACACTTAGTTAGGAGTTCGTCGAATGTATTTACAGAAGTTCTGTCCAGTCTTTTCCTAATTCGCCGGTCCAGTAATCCAAAACTCATATCTATCTGGACACGCTCGCATAAATCATCAGTAGGTAATTTAGCGAAGAGGGCTCTAATCTTAGCTATAAATAGATCTGTATTTTCATTACCTTGACTAAGCGAGAATAATTCCTTATATATTTGGAAAGGTAGACGGCGCTCACCGAATGCACTCCTTATCCTTGTCAAAGCTTCTGTCCAGGTACTGGTGCTGGCTTTGACTCCTTGCCACCATACTGCAGCATCATTGGTGAGGAGCATAGACATGCCCCGGAGTGCGTTGTCATCATTCACGTTCAGACATGCCTTATATACCTCTATGGCGTCTATGAAATTCTCGAGGGACTCCGCTGACGAGCCACTGAACCGTGCCGTGCACTTGGAAAAGTTTCCACTGGTGGCGGCATGAGGGGCGGCGGCGAAGGATCCCGTGGTAGCACCGGCGGCAGGGTCGCAAGTATACGACGCGGCCGGCGTCGACGATCGAACTTCACGAAGCAACACTTGGCAGAACTCTGCTTGTGATTGCTGAAGAGACGCAAGTAGTGACGTCAGAGCTTCCTTATTAAGCGTGACGTTGGTAATACTCTCATCGGCGTCCTCTGACAACGATTTGCGAACTTTTCTTGGCATTTTCACGTTTCACTTGAACACAAAACACACAAACACACGAAAAAACCGAAATGGCGTCCATTAACCCCTAAGCCCTGAAGACGTTGGGCGTCATTGTAGGGGGTGGGAGTAACGGAAAGTCTATATACTTGAAAGTTATGTTTAGTTAACTGATTGCCCGACACGATACATAAATTTAGGAGTAGCAAATGAACCATTAACAAAACAATGTGAGAAAAGGCGCGAGAATCGAGAGCGGCAGTGAACGTGACTATGCGCTGAGAGCCTGAGAGCGATACCGGACGACTCTGTGATTCTTCTCTTGCGCTTCATCTGCGCGCGCATCTAGCGGGTGGCGCGATAGGTATCTATGTATACTAACTACGTACTGCCGCATACGCAACGCCGAACGTTCTACACCGCTTACGATGTATAGCGAGGGGGGGAGCTTACCCCTAGTAGTGCGGGCGGGACGGTCACACGTTACAAGCTCAAATATCGATTACAGGTATCGCAAACTGAGGCGCGGAAAAATTTAATGAACAGTAAACTTGATATTAAAAATAGATACGATAGACACACTAATCCGGTATGTTATAAACCTAACGACCAAGTGCTGAGTAAGAATGAAACGGGTAATAAATTAACTAACTTATATTCAGGACCTTATACAGTCATCCGTGACGTATCCCCGAACATTGAGGTGAATATCAATGGTAAAATTGATTTGGTACATAAGAATAGGACAAAACCTTTTCAAAGTTCCAATTAAGATCGCTTAATGTAATACAATATAACAGAAAATACATATTTTTTTTTATCTTTTATGTATAATTAAGTTTATTAACTGTGTAACCATGTTTATTCATATATTATAACGCATGTAATCAATATAATCACTTATCATTGTACTTATTATTAATTAAGTACCTAATGTAGTTACGAGTACTCAGCTGTGGTGCAGACAAGTAAACAATCTCATGATACTTACTAATGCTATGAATGGAATATAAAATGTTGATATATACATATTGTAATAGTTAGTGTTTAATGTTCATACGTATTTACGTAATAGTTTTACATTTCTTTTATTATAATTTTATTTGTTTGCTACTTTGTAATAAATACTAACCTAATTATGTAATACCGAGCTATGACGTCTAGCTCTATATCTTTTATAATTATATTGTATGTATTTTCAACGTAGTATAATAATTTTGTACTTAGGGCCCAGTCTCCCTAAAATCAGTGTTCTTACGGAATTTATAAGGTATGTTTAAAGCCTCACAAAGCTAATAAAAGTGGCGTCAAATTAAAAAATAAAATATGTATTGGAAACTTCAAATCTCACACTTTAAAATAACGTAAAATATTTTTCATTTATTGCTTTTCTGATGACTAAAAAAAAATATTTCTTTTCTGATAAATTCCGCAAGAACACTGATTTTAGGGAGACTGGAGCCTTAATACATAAAATAAAACTGTTTTTTTTTGTTAGATGGGAAATGTAAGGTAGTATATATAAACGCCGCTCCTATTAATAAATAACAGTTATCATTTGGAATTCGTTGTATTCATTTGTCTCCCGATACCAACCCTATACTACTATAAGTAGCGTCAAATTAAAAAAACTTTAAAATAACGTAAAATATATTTCATTTATTGCTTTTCTGATGTTTACAAAAATATATTTCTTTTCTGATAAATTCCGCAAGAACACACGATTTTAGGGAGAAATTAGTAAATACTTAAGGCTCCGGCGTAGTAAATATTTACTAATCTGTGCTCCGGCTAAGTATTTACTAATTTTATTTCATATAATTATAAGTTACATTATCTAAGGTCAGTGATAGAAGACAAGGGGAAGAGGATCATAATGCATAAGGAGTGAACATAACTATGATGATTGAGAAAGGTTCCACAAGCTAAATATTGCACTAATTAACTTATTACAGTTAGAATATTACTTCATGGAGGCGTTAGCGGAGCTACGCGCTGCGGCGGGGATCACGGCTGTGGAAATAAACGCGCGTCAACCGGCTGGTAAATAATGCTATACCTTATTCGCTAATATGTCGAAATGCTTTGAAACAGTAGACTGACATTGAAGAGCAGTTTCACCAGCACTCATCAATAATCTGGCTATCTAACGCAAATATATCGGTGTCGAGTTCATACAAAAATCTCATAAGTATGTTTATTACGAATTTTCAAATTTTTCTCTTCATATAAAAACCTTCCTCGGAAAAATACCGAAATTGTGATTCCAATTCACAATTTCGGTATTTTTCCCCTTTCTCGAGTTTCGCGCTTAGCAACACATTTTGCCATTAATTTTTATTTCTATACGTAGATTAGTATTAAATCGGTTTCCTTATTGGCTTCAGATCAAGTGCAAGTACAGATTCAAGCTGCAGTCATAGCTGCACCAGCGTATGATATCGAAAGTTGTTCCCAACTCCGTAACGTTATTGCTGATTAAATTATGTGATATTTACAAGTTATTTATTTTTGGACAAATTCAATTAGGGTTCTTATAATAAATGAAATGATTTTTTCGTTAGAAAAATGTTTTATTCCGTGTACTCCTCCATACTTCAATTGAAATATTGTTTAATTAATAACTACATAATTATTCTGCTAATTATCAACTAACAATTCTGCAGTCTCAAAATAATTATACATACAAATAGTTAGAAGACTAAAGTATTCTCCAGGGCGGATAGAGACAAATCTGTTCATAAAGCGCTCGATCGACACTAAACAAATAGATTGACAGTCATGGAAACGGGCCCTTACAATTCACGCGCCAACTATTGTTTTACTAAAAATAAAAATGCATCATCAATTTATACAATTAACAACACGCACGCCCCAGACATGCGCGTGCGCAGCGAGCTAATACTCGATCGCATCGAGGGAGACGACGCCCGCCGCACACGCCACTCACACATTCACACTAATAAATATACACAACACGAGCTAAACACTTGTTATCCGTGCTTCGTTACAGTACAGGCTATGCACTGGGCGTGCACCGCAGCGCCCAGTATATAGTCTGTAGTGACCCTTACGGAGATCACATTTGGCTACGATCACACGTTACAGTCTGTTTGGTTACAACTCGTCCTTGAAGTCTTCGTCTTCGCCGCCGGCGCCGGGGGGAGGTACGCCCCCTTGGCCCTGGTACAGCTTGGCGATGATCGGTTGGACCACCTCTTCGAGGGATTTCTTCTGTTTCTTGTATTCTTCAGAGTCAGTGTCCTGGTTGTCTTCTAGCCACTTGATCGTGGCGTCGATAGCCTCTTCCATCTTTGTCTTTTCCTCTTCACTGAGCTGTTGACAAAGAAAAAACAATGTTTAATGATTTTTTTTTTTACAATTAGTGATAATGTGGCCGAAGGTGTTATGCGTACAACAACGTCTAGAAAGGAACTGGCTCTCGCGTGCAGCTACCGATACACATAAATGCTTGGCGATGGTACTACTGCTACTTTTAGCCATGGTTCCCTAACCATGTTTTTCTTCACCTACAAGTTTTAACTCATTGTTTTCTTTTGGAGATAATTGACACATGCACAAAATTTTGTTAAAATTATAAAATGAAATGATAATAATACCAACCTTAGAGCCAAGTTTCTCCTTGTCCTGGAGCTGGTTCTTGATCGAGTATGCATAGCTTTCGAGCTCGTTCCTGGACTCGACGCGCTCCTTTAGCTTCTTGTCATCATCGGCGAACTTCTCAGCGTCCTTGATCATCCTCTCGATATCTTCAGGCGTCAGTCTGTTCTGGTCATTTGTGATGACAATCTTCTCCCTGTTTCCTGTACCCTTGTCCTCAGCAGACACTTGGAGGATACCGTTAGCGTCGATCTCGAATGTGACCTCAATTTGTGGGATACCTCTTGGCGCGGGTGGGATACCAGTCAAGTCGAATTTACCCAGCAGATGGTTGTCCTTGGTCATTGGACGTTCACCCTCGTATACTTGAATGGTGACAGTGTGTTGGTTGTCGCTGGCGGTTGAGAAGATCTGGGATTTCTTGGTTGGGATAACAGTGTTACGTGGGATCAGCTTGGTCATGACACCTCCGACAGTTTCAATACCCATGGTAAGAGGGTTCACATCGAGGAGGACGATGGCGTCAGTGTCTTGTTCACCGCTGAGTACTCCAGCCTGAACGGCGGCACCGTAAGCGACAGCCTCGTCGGGGTTAATACCTCGGGATGGCTCTTTGCCGTTGAAGAACTCCTTGACCAATTGCTGCACCTTGGGGATACGGGTTGAACCTCCGACGAGTACAATCTCGTCAACATCCTTTTTGTTCATGTCAGCGTCTTCCAATACTTTCTGTACAGGTTTGAGGGTAGACCTGAAAAGATCCATGTTCAATTCTTCGAACTTGGCCCTGGTGAGGGTTTCGGAGAAGTCTTCACCTTCGTAGAAGGATTCAATCTCAATCTTGACTTGGTGGCTGGATGACAGAGCTCTCTTTGCCTTCTCGACTTCACGACGAAGTTTCTGCACAGCACGGTTGTCTTTCCTGATGTCCTTGCCCTTCTTCTTCTTGTACAGCTTGATGAAGTGCTCCATAACTCTCTGGTCGAAGTCTTCACCTCCCAAGTGAGTGTCACCATTGGTGGCTACCACTTCAAAGACACCGTTGTCGATGGTGAGCAGAGACACGTCGAAAGTACCACCACCCAAATCAAAGACCAGGACGTTTTTCTCTCCATCTTTCTTGTCAAGACCGTAGGCGATGGCTGCGGCGGTGGGCTCGTTGATGATCCTCATGACGTTGAGACCGGCAATGACTCCGGCGTCCTTGGTGGCCTGACGTTGAGCATCGTTGAAGTAGGCGGGCACAGTGACGACGGCGTGGGTGACCTTCTTACCGAGGTAAGCTTCGGCGGTTTCCTTCATCTTGGTCAACACCATGGCGGAGATTTCTTCGGGAGCGAAGATCTTGTCACCCTGGGCGGTTGCGACTGATACGTGAGGTTTGCTGTTCTTTTCTACCACCTGGAAGGGGAAGAATTTGACGTCGTGTTGGACGGTGGAGTCGCTCCATTCACGACCGATAAGACGCTTGGCGTCGAAGACTGTGTTCTCAGGGTTGGTGGTCAGCTGGTTCTTGGCGGCGTCACCGATCAGACGCTCTCCGTCCGCGGTGAATGCTACGTAAGAGGGAGTGATACGGTTACCCTGGTCATTGGCGATGATCTCCACGCGACCATTCTTGTACACACCAACACTGTTGACAATAGATTATTTTTTTTAATTTATTACACAATTTTATCAGAGCTATTGTTCTATTACACAAAAAAAAGTAAAAATATCAATTTTAGCTGTTTGCTTTGTTGTATAAGTTACTATGTTGGAACGAAAAAATCAAATGAACAAATGGATCATCTCAGCTCAGGAGTCTTACTTTCAACCCTTTTAAAGTCCCGGATAATATTTTCAACCTATACAAATGAAATACAATTAGATTAAAAACAGCTAAATAAAAACTGATCAAATTTTAAAATACTATGAACCTTCTACTATATTGTATTTACATTACAAGTATTTACAATCATTTTATAAAATACAAACTATAATATATAGAAAACATACTCTACTATTATTATGTATATTACTATCTAAATGTACTAGAGAGCTAATACATGATGTTATAAATTGAATTCAATTTTTAATAAGTACTAGAGAAATCTTTCTTGAATCTATTACAAGAGATTTTAAGTACATAAGGGTGGATAATTTTATACTTTAGCATGTGATGATGTGGCCAGTGGCTCCCAGGTCAAACAGCCAAGTAAATTAAGTATAATGGTCCTAGAACTTACCATGAGTATGTGGTACCCAAGTCAATACCAATGACTGTGCCAATGTCCTTGTCTTTTTCTTTCTTGTCGTCGGCGTACACCGCCGCGACCACACAGGCCAGCAAAACTAAACTCCACCGCATTTTCAGCATGCAATTATGTACTTTTATCTGAAACAATTAACATTCACATTAGATTGCAATCACGCCTTGAGTTATGTGGTAAAAAAGGAATTGCTATTCTATAAATTCAACGAATATCTCGCCACATGTTGCCGCCCTATAAGCAATGTACCTCTACTTGGAGAAAGATGGATTGCATGCAATATTATTCGCGGTAAATCACAATGATAATTACTAAAGTTAAGAATAAGAAGTCAATACAGCATCATCAATATGACACGTAATCAAAATCGAGAGGACACGTCATGAAAAAGCCTCCCCGAAACCCGGTTATACCATTAACGAAAAGGGAAAGTGAATCTGCTATGAGATTCTAACGGCAAAATAGAATAACGGAACATTTCCAAGTAGAGGGTTATGTAGGCCGTAGCGACGCACCGGCCCACTCAGCAGGCGTCGAGAAAATTCTTTGACATTTATCTCAGGGAATCAGGTTTCTTATCCAATTGCACGGTATTTCTTATTAGAATACAGAGCAATCGCTTTAGAATACACAAACACACATAATTTAGGGTCGCATAAAAAAATATCCAAAGAAAATCGGACGCGAAGAAAGGTGAGGTTACCTGCCAATCTTTAAGAGCCCCAGATGAGAACAATAACTAATTATAGAATAAGAAATGAATATGCTTAGTTACCAAATAATTCAATCGATGAATTGGATCTAAGTCCAAAAAAAGTTATTCACAGAAACGATGATAGCACTTTGAATGGAACACTTGCACGAAATCACAATGTAACGTTGATGCTTTGCCTTCGATTTTTCGTGAAAAACTGGAGTTTGATACGCGGCCGGCGCTATTATTTAGCGCTAGTGTAGATCGTGGGCAATTGTGATTGGCCCAGAGTTGGGTGACGTATTTCGTAGTAGTTTTCTATTGGTCCAAGTATGACTATTTGGCGCAACTCTATTGGCCCACGTTAATAACTGAACTTGTATAGGTCATTCCGCTTACCGCGGATTTCAAAACATGACTACAATGTTACGATACGATTTTCGAAAGAAGTTCGAGTCTATTCGAGAAAACTTTCCAATACTAAACTAACCGTGAAATCGCTAAATGAATCGTCAAATAATCAATTTTATTCACAAAATTGTAATTTTCAATTTTGGAGTAACTGATAACTGACTTATAACATTATTTGAGCCGTTTGGGGTTGAAACTCTGGGTCCGTAGGGGTCGAGAGCTCACCATCTTTATCGCGAAATATCCAAACGCCTGGTCGAAGCAACTTGTGACCAGAATGCTGGCTTATATTTTGGTCAGAGATTCAGCATTGCCATCCAACGTGGCAATGCCGCCAGCATTCTGGGTACGCTGCCTTCTGATAGCGACTTTTTTTAATTTAGTCTATTTTATGTAACAAAGTAATTATTGTATTTATAGTTTTAGTATAGAGGAAAATTACAATGTTTATAAAGTTAATTTGATAAAAGTGAATTAATCAACGAAATAATATGTTTTTATCGAAAATAACTTATAACATCGATCTCACATACTTTATTTTTTCTTTACCTAAAAATCATATTGAATAAGTAGATAAATAAATGGATTCAAATGAAAGAATTTTATGAAAAATATTCATTTCTGAATACGATTATCAAGTTTTTTTAAAAAATATATTATGAAATACTTAATATCTAACGTTACATACAAAGACACGTACAAAACGTTAAGACAACTATCACGAGATAGAAGTTCCTTCTTGCAACATACCTAATCTTTATCTACACTCTGACTCTTTTTTGAATCATTGACATTACATATTTTCAATCTATTTACAATATAATTAGAAGGAACCATTTGATTTTATTCATATTAATTAAATTATTAAACTTAAATTATGTTATTACTTTGATGAATTGTCTATTTTATTATTTTTTAGTGCCAAATGTCGTTTATTTTATAATATTTTGTACGCCAAAATCGGCACAACATGATGACACTGATTTTCTTTTTTAGACTACAAACACCTAATTGTATAACACATGATGAACAAATAAAATTATCTTATCTTATCTTACAATTATCTTTTACTATCACGTAGTGTTGCATATATGAAATATTTGACATTGCCTAATATGACCTCGGATATGATCACTGACCGGCCCGAAGGTCTCCAGCAGTCTATTACAGTAATCTTATCACGATGGAAGTTCAAATGCCATGAATGGATGAAGTGACGTGGGATAGCGCTCACTAAAATCTTTATAAAAGTGTACATACAACTTCCTACATTACAGGTAGTACTTATTCTTATTCTGTGACTAAGCCTGGCGGTTTATAATATATGTATCTGACAGAGGATTTATTAGGGGTGGACCCAGATGCTTGAACTTATAATGTCCGGGCCAAGGGCGGCTAGATATTAAGGGCACATTTACAAATACACCGATGTGAACAAGAAATTAAACTAAAGGTTAAATCATGTATCATCATTATTACTCAGTAAGTAATGAAGCAGAGATGGGGCGGCCTAGGGCGACTACGACTGCTAGTCCGCCCCTAGGTGCCTTGTACAGGGAACTAGGAATAGTATGCCTCGCTAACGGTTGGGTAAGTGGAGCCACTACCAATTGATCTCATTACCTAGATGAAATAAAAAATAATAATAATCACAGAGATCCATAGCAACAACGGTTAGATAGCTCAGTTGGTATGGTAGTGACGTCACACGCGCGAAGGTCAATTCAAATTGTTCAATTAACTTGAACAATCGGCGAAAGCAAATATACCGAAATGTTTAGTAGTATGTTGGTAGTTTGTTTGTTAGCATGTTGGCAATGCTGTCACCGACTTTTTTTTTTAATTTTGATAGGACTAGAAGGTGGTGGTCTCTCGACCGCTCCATACTCTTACGTGGACAAATCGATGAGGGCTTCCAACCGCGTACAGTCCGTTCATCACGGTTCATCATAACTTGTCCCTTCCCCTTTATGTTGGCACTATTGATTGACGAATAACTGGAATAACAGGGCTACCAACTTTTGAACGAGGGGATAAGTTATGATGAACGGACTGTAGTAGCATATTAGGGCAACGGTCGCCTGAGTACGCTCCCTGCAGGGCATGAACCTCGGCTCAGGGCGTTGCCGGGGAATAGGGTAAGAGTCTACCGGTGTAATTCGGCATCTAAGGTAATTAAGAGTAAGTACTTAGGTACTCATAATTTTGATATATTTTTCCTTACTGTCATATAACACACACATATTGTCAGTGAGACTAGAAAAATAATTTGATGTAATGAATCTGAATTGGTTTTGAAAAGAGTAATTGCTGAGTTTCTTGCCGGCTCTTCTCAGTAAAAGCAACCTTCCGAACCGTGCGTTAGAGTCAGACTATTCATAAGTGCTTGTGAAGGCCTATTTGAATAAAAAATATTTTCATTCATTTTCATTCATTCATTCATTTAAGTTTTGTTACGATATAAATAGGTATGAAAATCGCGTTTCATCAAATAAAAAAACACGTAAAAACAATGTGACCAAAAACTTTAATAAAATATAATTATTCTAAAAATCAACAACAGTCTATGTACTTACAGAACTCATTTAAATTGAGCAAAAAAAAATGATTACCTACAACAGTTATTTTATCAAGTTAAACCCAAACCTATGCTTAAAGTGTAACTAAATATACTGGATAATTATTATTATTTCGATATTATGCTTAAGATAAGTGGCGCGAAGTATGTAATGATGCAATCGGCTCCTGAAACGAAATGACACTCAATTATTGTAACACGTAATATTACCTACTGACCGCCCAAGACCTATGTCCAGCAATGGACGTCTTGCGGCTGAGAGTGATTGGACGATTGGCGTTGTTGGCAAGATACCCTACTTATAACACCACAGGTCGTGGGTTCGATTCCCACCCAGAACAAATATTTGTGCGCATGCATATCTGGTTGTCCTCAATCAAGGCGTAGTACTTATCTATATAACTATATACTATAATTATAAAATAAGATAATTTCCCTGTATTGTTTCAATACTGACCAGCTCGCCTCATGCACGTGAGGGTCTCCATCAGGGTGTTCTGCACTTCCTTGGCGTCGCCACTCTTGCTGATCATCGCGTACTCGCCTGACACCTTAAATGTTTTATCAAATTATTGATTGGTCAGAAGATTCGGGTACCTGCGACCCGAGGATGATGAAAATGAAATCAATCAAGTCATAGGTACATTATTGGGAAATACTATATAAGCGTTCGGTGACCGTCTGTCTGCTTGTCAATCTTTGGACATAAAAAAACCGTTCTATAGCTCGCACAATAGGGTATTACACCCATTTTTGAAAAGTGTCTCAATTCGTTCCTAAGATGCTAATAAGCCACCAAAAAAAACACAAATATTTTATTAAATCGATAAGTGCCTAAAAATGCATTTAAATTTAACATTTTCAATCTTCGCACGTAGTTTGATGAAAACGCTGGACGCCATGTTACTCTACGGTCATGACGTTATTTGGTCTCTGGTAAGTAAATAAATGCGCTGATATTGGTCTCAATTGGACTTATAAAATTGTATAAATAAAAAATGAGCTATTATCTTTTTTATTAGTGTGCTGTTCCTGAATGCATGAATACTAGTGTAAAAATAATAATAATAATACTTCAGTTGACACTTTTTAGTTTACATACAGCACCGTATGTCGTCATTATAACGGAATTCAATAGATCTAAAAACCTGCAGTTTTCCGATAATCTGCGACTCCTTAGGGGCCATTCATAAATTACGTCACAAGAAATCGTAAGATTTTTTTACTCCCACAAGAGGTGTGACGTCAGATATTTTCTAATTTTATATCTAAAAATAATTAAATTAAAAGAGAAGTTATAAAACTATTTTTATTATTACAAATACTTTAGATTTAGACATGTGACGTCACAAAGCTTATGACTCCTCCCACCCCTTGTCACACAATGTCATTGACCTCCTCCCCTCCCCTTAACGTGTGACGTAATTTATGGATGGCCCCTTTTCTACTAACCTTATTAGATTTTTTTTTAAATGATTAAATCTAGTTGGGGGGGAGGGGGGTGGTGGAGTATTACTGTCGAATTTTGACCTATATCCGGATCAAAAATTATTAACAAATATTTTTCCTATGAATCCTAGAAATTAGCTGTATCAAATCTAATAATATATTAACCTGATAAATAAACAGCGGATGATGCGGGTACTTGTCTTTCGTTTGTCTCACAATGTCCAGGTAAGGTAGTCCAGGCTTCACCATCAGGAAGTCGGCACCTTCTGCGACATCCCTCGCCTAAATACAACAAAAAGAATTTTCAGGAATTGACTCGTAGACAAAGACGTCTATGTAGAAAAGAATCTGTATAGTCTTGGGGTTCATCACAATCAAACTATGGTGAATGATGATGTGGCCGAAGGTGGTAAGAACACAAAGCGTAGAGGGCTTTCTCAAGAGCAGGTGGCGGAACACACGCGTTAGGTGTTTAGCGGCGTTCGTCGCATGCGCACCGAAGCGAAGTGCGGGGCAGTATGAGTATGTTTGAAAGCTTACGGCAGCTCTAGCAGCAAGACCGGCGCTTCCGGGCGGCAGTTGGTAACACTTCCTGTCACCCTCCATCGGTGAACTCTTCATCGTGTCTCGGAACGGGCCGTACATTGATGACGCAAATTTACACGAGTACGACAGCACTGACACCTGTAATGGTATTAAATTTTAAATAATGCTAGCCTTCCACCCCGCGATTTTCTATTTTACCCCCTTAGGGGTGGAATTTCCAAAAATCCTTCATTTGTGGATGCCTATAATGTATGTTATCCATGTGCATTTCAAGTCTCTAGGTCCAGCTGTTTGGGTTGTGCGTTGATATATAAGTCAGTCAGTTTAGCATTTTATACATACAGATTATGTATCTAAATTACGATTCTCCCTAACATTAATTACTACATTATTCAGTCAATTATTTTCTTTGTGTATTTTTATTAGAATATGCATAATGATATATTTCTTTAATTTTCTTCTCGAATCATGCTAATCCAACTCAAATAAGCACATGATATTGTCTTGGGCAAACAACAATGATATTTTTTTCATTACAATACTACTTGGGCCTTTTGAGAAAGAACATTTAAATAAAATATTTACCCGATTCTGAAGCTTGCAAGAGATTAAAGAATCCTTAATTGCTTTTATTCTGTTATCCATCATATCAGATGGAGCCACTATATGAGTACCTGGAAACAACATATATATTACTAGCTGTTCCCCACGGTTTCACCCACAATCCTAGGATAAAAAGTAGCCTATAACCTTCCTCAAGAATTGGGCTATCAAAATGCAAAAATAATTTTTCAAATACAACTGGTATCTCCTGAGATTAGCGCCTTTAAACAAACAAACAACAATTCTCGTTTATTATATTAGTATAGATAGATTGTTTTTTACAGTTGATAGGCTTATTTAACCACAATTACACAATGATTAGTGATATTGTTATACCTACCTACCTACCTATACCTTTATTATTTATTATTATTATTTTTCTCCATCACCAAAACCTTTGCCACCATTCAACTTCACTACAACTGAGCTATCATCACCTTAGGGTGATTTCATGTGTTTTCAGGTCTCATATAGCTTAGCTATATGAGACATGAAAACACATAACATTATGAACAGCTACATTAACATCACCTATAACATACCTGCTTTAGCATAACTAAGTGCAACCTGAGCTATTCTTTTCACTGATTCAGCATGATCAATTGCTCCACTCTGAGTGAGTACCCCACAGTGCCCGTGCGAAGTGTACGGACACAGGCATACATCACATGCTATGAGAAGTTGTGGGAAGGCTGCCCGGAGTTTCGGCAAGGCTTTAATTACAGGGTTGTCTGGTGAGTCTGCATTTGTGCCTTTTGTATCCTATGTAGTAAATAATATGTTGTAATATCAATGCTGTATAGATATAGGTATTAACATTATTTCTATGTATTTGTTGACCTGAATACAAATCCTGAAACATTTAAGATAAAAACTACTTGATGACTACTTCTAGGGCCTAAACTGAATAAATGGCTTTGACTTTGATGAAGTTGAGCAATGACTAGATGTAATATTTGATTATGTATAATTTCTATGCAAGGTTGGTCAAGCCATGGGAGGCAGGTGGGATTATGTACCTATATAATATCATAGAATGAATAATCAAAATAAAATTCAAGTTGTTTCATTAAAATGTACCTTTGGTAAAGTTTCAATAATTCCAAATATTAGAATTGACTTGAGACCTTTATCTACTAAAACATTGAGTACAGGTATCAGCTGGTTGATGCCATATCTGTACACATTAGGCATGCTGGATACTGGCTGGATGGCATCTTCATTCTCTCTGGAATAATATTTAAAAATATATATTATATTTTAGAAAGCTGACAGTGATGTGGCATTCGCCGAAACATGTTGGTGGGGGCTTGACAACAGTCTACCACCCTAGTAGGTACAACAAAGTACCTTACCTTCTTGCTATGGTTTCCTCAAAATTTTATCTTACACCGAAAGCTGAAGCTCATTGCAGAATAAAAAAACACGAACTTTGCCGCGTTATCCAAGTCACTACTATCATCGTGGAAACTGTTTCCAGGCCCTGTGAAGTTCAACAGATGATACTTACAAGAGAAATACAGGATACATAATATTCTGAGGCTCTATACTAGTATTCGGCTCTTGAAGTTTTCGTAAAGTGGAGTGAAAATATCCTCCCTGCAAAACATGCTCCGGACTCAGAAATAGAGAGTTCATCCTGAACTTTACACTTTACAGGCTATTAGGTACTGTAAAACCCTGTTTTATTATTAAGTTAACGGAAATAACACTAATATAACGTAGTAAACTGTGATCAGCGAAGCGCAGCTGCACGGAAGTTTCTCACATCTCTACTAAGTCTGTGGAAGTTTCTTTTCCGTAAATTAAATTTATTTCAGTTTGCTTGCTTGAAGTTGCTTGCTTCACAGTGTTGCCAGGGCCCTTGAGTCGTTAGTTACGTTTCGATTCCTGAAATGTTACATTTTTGCTGTAAAAGTTGCATTATTGTATTTTTTTAATTTACATGTTTTGAGTTCGGAGATCGGAGGCAAATTGATGTCAGGAAGGCCCGAGGTTTCTGAAAAAGGTACTTGGTGGACAAATGGGTAGTATATAGCATAATTCGGCTCTTCGAGCCTTGACGGTTCTAAATCTTTTACGGAACTATGGTTAATTTCGGAATGGTCAAAGAGTCAAAAAGTTATACACCTAAAAGTATTGCTCGCTCATATTATCGTATCATAACACAGATTTACAAAAAAAAACTTTATTTTTGTCACCCTGGATATCATCGCAATTTTTTACGTTTTCAAGTGCCCAGATTACATATATATTCATGAAAGTTCTCAATGTGCTCGTATTTCGATGGGATTGTCACATGATGGCAGATTACTGCTGGTCTTTGAAAAGAGATTGTCCCCTGAAAAATTATAAAAGAAAAGCTCATAAAAGACGTTCTATGGGAATATAAAATATATTTTCGACATTTTCCTCTTTATTTACTTCGATGTATCCTAATTTTTTCCGTAGGGCTCTTGTTGTTGCCAACGTGCCTTCTGTACTAGAACCAGTCGGAATTGCGCGTGACGATGGCAAGAGGCCGGATGGTATGACTTTGATCCCGTGGAGTGTTGGCAAGCCGCTGGTGTGGGATGCCACGTGTGTAGATACACTTGCGCCTTCCCACTTACTGGCGACTTGTAAAGTCGCTGGGGCGGCTGCGACCGGTGCTGAAAAATCCAAATTTAAAAAATACGCTTGTCTTGGTTCAAATTTTTCGTTCACGCCATTCGCAGTTGAAACCATGGGTCCATGGGGGTTCGAGGCTCGCCGATTTGCTCGGATTTTATCATCCAAGCTCATCGAGGCTTCGGGAGACCGACGGGCTGGGAGCTTTTTCCGCCAACGCATAAGCTTGGCCATCCAAAAAGGGAACGCTGCCAGCCTGTTGGGAACCTTGCCTATCGACAGCAGCGAGGGCTTTGAGGATGTTTTCTATATATCATAGTTTGTATTTTTTACTTTAATTGTAAATATGTAAATAAAAATCATATGCTTAGTAGTGATGGACTAACATTATAAATAAATCTGTTATTTTGTTTTTCGTTTTTTGATTTTTGTAAAATGAAAATAAAGATTAAAAAAAAAATCACAGTAAATCTTACAAAATCTCTTACAAAATCATTGATAGTTTCATGAATTGTGTAAAAATAGACCCAAAATAATTTTCATATCTAGGGCAACAAAACCACTGTAGACCAGTGATCAATTGGTAATTATTAATACATTTATGATAGGCACTCGTATCACAATAATTTTAAAAACTTTAACGCTAAACTTACTTAGCAAACAATAAATGTACGACAGTAAACAATAACACAACGAAATAAAACAAATCACAATCAACATTGTTTATTTTTTTTTCTAGCTAAGTAGCTACGAAACCGCGAACGGCGCGAACTTGCGAAGTAGGAAACGTGCGCGCACATGCTCGAGCAAAATCAAGTTTTAACCCATCCATTACGTACCTAGGATACGTTTCATTTTGTCATAGCGTGATCCATTCAGAACCGTCTTTGAGTGTAATATGGAGTGAAATACTTTTTAGACGCGCCAGTTTTAGGTGCGTTCAATTTGGATGCGTTCGTTAACTGTTTGCAATAAAAATCTAGTATTACAAATCTCGTTGTTCTCAAAAGTTAAGAAAATAGCCTTAAAAATAAAAATTACTTACATGTTACGCGAGGGGGTCAAAAGTTACGGAAAATGTAAGAAATGTAACCTTCTGGCAACACTGTTGCTTCATTCATTAGTTTGATTTGGGGTATGTTCCGTTATACACTGCGAGCACTGTTCAGTGTTCATTACTCTTACTGGGGAGAAATTCGTTTCGTTATAGATGACAGTATACTGCCGCAGTATGCTAGGGAAATATTTGACTCTATAAATCGTCGCCGTTTATGTACTGTGAGCACTGGCGTTTTCAAGGTAAGGTGCTCTCAGTGCTATGATCACGTGATCAACGGCGCCCAGAATTACAGTTTACATACGTGGATGACACACAGTATACTGGACTGCGTTCCGTTTTAAACAGTACCCAGTATAGCTAATTATAAATTTACGGCTTCTCAGTATACTAAATGACGTCTCACCTTCCAGTGCTCGCAGTGTATATCGGAACATACCCTTAATTTTTGATGATTGAGTCAGCAGTGCTTCCACTTAAGATTTTGGTTTTTCTCTACCCTAGTTTCTTTAAGAATTATCCCTAAAACTCCCTCAAAAAACCTTGGTTTATCCATTTATTTAGTTATTATTATCATTAAGTTTCATGCTCAAAGTCATTAAGTCTATGATGAACTAGAAGAATAGAATAGAAGAAATGGATTTGAGCATGATTAATCGAAAAAGCCAACATTGTCACTGTCCAAAAATTTTTTTTTACAAAACTTGCTGAGTTTCTTATCGGTTCTTGTCAGTTGAAGATGACTTCCAAACTGGTGGTAGCAGGTAGCTTCAGTAGCTTCGTTGTTCATAAGTGCCCTTCTAGGGCCTAAACTGAATAAATGGCTTTTCACTTTAATGTCTTTTCTTATTTGTATCGTTTGTGTTATAATGTAGTGTTAAAATAATATTTGTATTGCATTGTATTATAAGACACCTTGGTTTTTCAAGAAACTACCACTCATTTATTGGACTTAACTTTTTTATTATAGATTTCATGCAGATTTTGGCTTATTGAGCTCATACAGATTTTGTACAGATTTTTAGACTATGCAATTCAGATTTTGAGGTTTGAGATAATTGAGATATAGCAACACTGCATCAGTCATTTTAGTGCATTTTAGACATTTTATTTTGTTTATCTTGTTTGGTATTCTTGGATCGCATCTTTGTAAAAATGTTCCAGCAACATGGGACAGCGTGAATGAAATTTATTAAATCTGTATTAACTATTCATTATTCTGAAACTACTTCAGTTATTTTCAGTTGAAAAGGAATTCGAAGTTATGATGTCGAGTCGTAGGCTCTAGCCACAGGTGCATTTTAAATTCAAATTATAGCTTCAATACTGATTCAATATAATAATAATTCAAATACAGGTTCAATAACATCCTATCGTGACGTTTATAAAAAAAAGTAAAGAAAAAGTAGAGAAACCTGTCTCGACCTCAAGAAGGCCTTGAAGACATGATGCACACGGATGACGAAGCGCCGCATAAGAGAAAATCCGACAAAAGTCACACGTCGACCGAAAACCTCACCGTGAGCGTAGAGAAACACGACACAAGCAAGAAATCAGACAAAGGTGAGAGAGAGGAACCTAAGCCTCGCATAGTGCTAACATTCCGTTCAGAGAAGACCAGCGCCAAGAGCAGTAACATGAAAATCGTCTCTACGGAAGAGTCGACCCCAAGACGCTCCAGCCGTACTAGAAGTAAATGGGAGTGGATATGTGACAGTGACCCATCAGCTTCACCGAAAAAAGAAAAAGTTATTAGTCTGTCAGAGAATGATGAGTCTGACAGCTCATATGAACCTCCTCGACTACGTAGGCGCAGTAAGGATGATGTGATAACAAATACTATAGCACATAAGGAGAAATCTTTATATGAGTCTACATTAGGACCTACACAGAGGTTATCTCGTCGTATTAAGCCTACGGCAAAAATATTGGCTAATGAAGAGTTGAGAATAGGTTTAGAGTGTCAAAATAATGCACGGCTTGGCCTCCAGACAGAAAAGAGTCCAGAGGAAGGTGTTAGAACTAGACGGTCAGCTAAACCGGTAAATGTTGAAGATAAGAAAGAGGCCAGTGAATCAGAAGTAGTGGAGATAGATGATGACAGCCAAAGCCAGACAAGCCAGGTGATGAAGTTGAAGCATCTTTGTGAACTTGGACTGAAGGCTATCAACCCTGAGGCTGAGGATGAAGATAGTCCAAATGAAAAGTAAGTTTAAGGTTATTTTATTGAGACCTACGTAAATTGCAGCCATACCCTTAGTGATCTCTAATTGCCATAATTTGATTTGAGCATTTGATTATGTTTCACATGGAATTTTATTAGACGAACTGGAAAGCTACGGTATTCGAGGGCCTTCTCTAAAATGGATTAAGACATATTTACAGGAGAGACAGCAATGTGTGGTTATAAATAAATTAGATGATGACAACATTGTCACTCCGTATGAGTCTGTATGTGTTTAACAGATTTGGTGTTCCCCAAGGAAGTGTATTGGGACCTCTTTTATTTTTGATTTATATCAATGATATGCCAAATATAATAAAACACAAATGTATACTCTTTGCTGATGACATATCTGTTGTGATTTCAAGTAATGAAATCAAAAATCATGACTCGGATATTAATAATACAATTAAATCTATAGTAAATTGGCTTGACACTAATAACCTGAAAGTAAACTTAAACAAAACATGTTACACACAATTCAATCATGTAAATATGTTGAATAAATATGTATATGTTATGTTAATGTTCCTATCATGGAGGCAGAAACAGTAAAAATTTTAGGCTTTAATGTAGACAGAGACAGTAAGTGGAAATCACATATTAGTAATGTATGTGATAAAATAAATCGCTTTGTATATGTCCTCAAACGTTTGACTAACGTTGTCAATCAAAAAATGTATGGTTTGCTGATATGGGGTAACAGTGTTAATAGAGCATTTATAGCTCAGAAAAAATGCTTAAGAGCAATGTGTGGGGCTGCACCTTTTGACTCGTGTAAGCCACTCTTTAAAAAATTGGAACTACTCACACTACCATGTCTATATATCTTTGAAGTCTGTACTTTTGTTAAGTTAAACGGGGATCTATTTACAAGGGCTGGCGATATATATCCACGCAGTACGAGAAACGCAGATAGACTTGTTTTAAAACATATACCAAGAACGATGCACTTTTAAAAAAACTGCTCAGCATTCAAATATACATATAAAAAAATACCTAAAGAAATTGCTGCGCAAACGAATATAAGTCAATTCAAGACTAGGTTATATAAATGGTTGAATCAATATAAGTTTTACTATGTAAAGGAACTAATGACTTTATAATTTGATTTGATTTTGATTAAAAATGTGTCTAATAAGAATAAGAATAAATTAGTAATTAATATACATTTTTTTTTAATGCCATATTGTAATTAAATTGTTAAATAAGTTGCATGCTATTATATTAGCAACACATGTATGACCTATAATTTTCAATGTATCTGACATCTATTACTACTGTGTGTTATGCAAATAAGAAAATTTATTTGCATAACACACGGTTCTTCTTCTTCTTCATAGAAACATAGAAGGTCTAGTCTGGGTTTTGATTTTATTCTATATTTTCTTGTTTATATATATTTTTTAATACATAATAGCTCTAACTAAGTATGGTTATCATCTTAATTTAACAAATATAGAACTTTAGAAATTTACTGTTGATGTATAGTAAAACAACTTCACTTACCATTGTGAGATTTTGGTCAAACACAGGCTCAATAAGAGACAGAATTATCTTCCATCATATTTTATTTCAAATTAAGATAAAATAAAAATTAAGTTAAAGACAATTGTCACAATTCTTTTTTTCATCCAGGGAGGACACTGAAGCCGAAGTGCTTGACGATGAGGAAATTGATGATGATTCTGAAGTGATCAGTAAACTGCTAGAGGCAGATGAGGACACAGTAGTTGAAGACAGTGATGAAGACTTCTACTGTTCAGAGGAGGCTTCACAGAGTGAGAGACCGAGACGGTCTACAAGACTGTGTTCTTCGTTTGGAGTAAACGATAGTGACCGATCTTCTCCACCTCTTGGTGATGAGGAGCAGAAGTAAGATTATAATTTTAATTATGGCAAATCTAAATGTATAAGAATAAGAAAGTAACAAAAAAAACATCATGTTGACTTGCAATCACTAGTCATTAGAGCTGTGATACTTGCATGTGCATTTTTCTGCCCCACGGTTTCACCCGCATGGTACATAGGGATCTTATGATTTCCTGGGATAAAAAGTACCCTGTATTATTCCAGGGTATGGTCTATCTATGTGCCGAGTTATATTCAAATTCATTCAGCCGTTTATGTGTGATTGAGTCACAAACATTCAAACTTTCACATTTATAATATTAGTATAGGATAATAATATATTGCATGCATACATACCTATTCATTTACATTAAATAATCCCCCTTATTTAGACCCATTGAGTTCCGATCGTAAAGGACGATTTTATTTCGTTAAAAGGCTGATGCTGTGTTAGTCGCAAAATTCATTTGCCGCGATCGTGTACCGATCGACTGCCTCATTCCATATGGAATTCTGAAATAAGAAAATAGGAGCCATCCTATTGAGCAGTGTACTCAAACGGTTCGTCTACCGAATCGGGACCGCAACCGAGCAGGTCTGAATAAGGACTGTTTATAAAAATAATTGTACACATTTATTGTTACACTGCTGGGACGATGATGGCTAGAAGATTCCTCATCATATTACTATTTATGATTTGGGTGAAACAGAGTCTGTCCTGAGTGGGAATAAGTTTGTGTGTGACATTTGTGTGCATGAACATGTCTGTTTGTCCTGAGTCTGGGTGTAATTATCTATAATATGTATGTATTTACAAAAGAAAAGTAGTATATGTATTATATCAGTTATCTGGCTTTCATAGTACAAGCTCTGCTTAGTTTGGGGTCAGATGGCCGTGTGTGAGGAATAGTGTCCCAGAATATTTATATTTTATTTTATTGATTGATATAAATTATTTTAGGTCGAAGTCGAAACGACGCCGTTCGTCGAGGCAAGCGGCCAAACAGAGTTACTCAGACAATTATGAACGGTACGGACTCATTATTTATAGTACCTATTAATATACTAACAGCATACACTTACCAATAATCTCTACTTAAAAGTATACCAAAAGTATTCGGTCGGCAACGCGCGAGTGATGCCCCTGGTGTTGCAAGCGTCAATAGGCTACGGTAACCGCTTACCATCAGGCGGGCCGTATGCTTGTTTGCCACCTTAGTGGTATAAAAAAACAAAAAGTATCAATGACATTAAATTACAGAGAATATAATAGCAATTTCAGCTTTATTCATTTAAATATAAAGGAGTTGATGTGTGACATACACTATTTTAGGTCCAAACGCAAGAGGAACCGTTCCTGCGATAAAGAAGATGCACCGTCTGAAGGAGAGCAGGAGGAAGCCAGGTAAGGACACCAAGAAACACCAAATTATTTTCCAAGTGTGTAAATATTTACGAGCCGTTTGGCTTGGTTGGTAAGATATGCTATCAGTCATGCTGCAGGTCGGGGTTCGATTGTCACCCATGAATCTAGGTGTAATTATCTATACTAGAGGTCGCCCGTGGTCAAAATTTTACCATAATTAAACAAAATAATGTAAAGAAAATCACTTCACTCACATACGAACTCTTTTCTTTAAGTCTGTCATTGCCGCGTTGTCGACAAAGCACTGACTGTGGTGACATGTGTGTGTGTCAAACGCATCATATGGTAGTGTGTGTAATGTTTCTTTAATTAATTTCCAATAAATATTATATAAAAATATTAGCTTTCTGCACTCCTTCTCCATATAAACTTTAACTGTGCCAAATTTCATACTCCTCCGTCCGCGCAATTTTCGTAAAAAGGTATACCAAAGTTTTTGCTTCACGTATTAATATTATAATAAGTATATATAAATAACAAAAAAATTATATGTAGTATATCATTTATCTATCCTCCCCTGCTTAACTTATGCAAGCCAAACATGGGTGTTTACAAAGAAAACCAAAAACAAAATCCTGTCCTGTCAACATGCAATGGAAAGAAGCATACTGAAACTTTGAAAAATTTTAAAATAAGAAATCAGGAAATACGCAGCAAAACTAAACTCACGTATGCCCTCGAGCACGCCCTCAGACTCAAGTGGAAATGGGCAGGCCACATATCAAGGTACCAGGACAAACGTTGGACAATACAGACAACAAAATGGTGGCAAAAGAAAAGTAGGGCGTCAGAGGAAAAGATGAGCAGACGACATAACAAAACCAGTAGGAAATAACTGGATGAATGTCGCCCAAAACAAAGAAAAGTGGAAAAAGATGGAGGAGGCTTTCACCCGATCAGGGACCATACGAAGATCTTGAACACTAATCTTACTAACCCAAATTTATTTTTATATCTACAACTAACACACAATTGCAATGAAAAACTTAGTATGTGTTAAATAAAGCTTTAATAATGAATATCATTTATCTATCTGGTTTTCATAATACAAGCTCTGTTTAATTTGGGGTCAGATGGCCGTGTCCCTGAATATATATTTAAAAATTGGCTTAGGTAGACTAAAAGGCCAATCCTTCAAAAATACAATTGTAAATAAAGGTACATTTAGAAGTATTGTTATTGTGTGCAGTAACCCAGCGGGAGGAGATGAGGGTGCGGAGGCAGCGTGTCCTGAGGGAGAGTCCACAATCGTCGCCACTTGCTTGTGCGAGAAACCTGATAATGTGTTCGCAGCGCCTTCTGAACTTACAGGTAACTATTGTACCACAGATTAAGAATCACACGCATTTTTTAAAAGTATCTGAATTCGATCCTAACGTGCTAATAAATAAACCACTAAAAAAAACAATATTTTTATTCAATCGATAAATGCCATAAAAGTGCATTTAAATTTTACATTTTCAATTTTCGCGCGTAATTTGACGAAAACGCTGAACTCCATTACTGTTGTCATGACGTCAGTTGGTTAGGTGAACAAATGCGCTGATTGGTTGATCAGGTTGACACTCATTACCGTATGACATAATATCATGGCGGCTACTGTTTCGCTTGTTTAAAAATAGATAAAAAAAACTGAAAACTTTGAAATGAATTTGAAAAATAATTAATTTATTTTATGAACTAAAACTAACATTTTCCGACTGCATATTGCCTAAGCTATTTCAATTGTATATTTTTAGATTTTTTCTCTTATAGAGTAAAATATGAAAATTAAACGAAATAAATACACTTGGTGGCATAGAATTTCAGCTAAGCACGGTATTTCGAAAGAGGTGTTCTCATAAATTATTTTTTCTTTTAAAATGCTGACTTCATTTTGAAAATACTATAAAGTTTAGTGTGCAATTTCTATACGCCATAAATGTCGTTTAGAATGGACGATACGAAATTCGCAGATTTTTATATGAAGTGTGAAATTATTTCAAAGTCAAAGCCATTTATTCAGTTTAGGCCCTAAAAGGGCACTTATGAAGAAAAGCAGTTAACACCTCACATGGTAAAAGTGAAAATTTTAATGACACATTTAAGAAGATGCAAGCTGACTTAGTAAACTTTTAAACTATACCACATACAGTTATTAAAGAAATGAATATCTTTTGTAAAAACTACTCTTTTATATGAAATTTTTGAGTGTATATTATATTTAGAAATAAAAGAATGTTACACAAATATGTTACAGAACCAGTATTCTGCCAAGCAATAGAGTTGGTGGACGGCATCCGGGTGGGGTGCTCCCACGCGGCGCGCAGAGAGCGCGGCGGCGCGGTCGGCGCGCTCGTGCGGGCCGGCCCTAGGGCTCCCTACTTCCTCGCCTGCACCTTGCATACCATGCAGATTAGGAAGCATATGTGTTGTCCTGCCTGCGGACTCTTTTGTAGCCAGGTATGTACATTTTACCCGCTTACTTTTGGGAAAGTAAGGTTATCAAATGAACACATACAGGAAACCGCCAAAGGGTATTTGAAGCACAACAGGAAAACTATATTAGAGGCAAAATTCATGAAGGAGGTTATATTATATACGAGGTGGAGAAAACGGTCGATCATTAAATGAAACCAGAGTTTTATCAAGTTGTTTTTAAACCATGTAGACTTTTTTATTTTATTTTAAAATTGTTTTTGACTGTATTATAGTGCTTTAGTGTACTTGTAACAATAGTGTTTAAATTTAATGTTCGACCGTCGTACCCACCTTGTATATATGCAGTGGAACAAGCAAATGGGCATCAAAAATATGAATGAAGATATACAATACTACCAGTATCCCAGTCAAAATCTATACTACCATAATATTATAAATGCGAAAGTTTGTGAGTATGGATGGATGGATGTTTGTTACTCTTTCACGCAAAAACTACCGAACGGATTTGGATGAAAGAGATGGCAGAGAGATAGATTATAGTCTGGAATAGCACATAGGCTACTTTTTATCTCGAGAAAACATAAGATCCTACGGGAACGCGGGTGAAACCGTGGGGCGAAATCTAGTTATTTATAAGGAGGAAGACACACCAACAAGAGCCCAACTCTTAAATATAGAAGAAATGTGTATGTTTGTTGTAAGCTCCGTAATGACTGAACGGTTTACCATGAAATTTGATATATAATTACTTTAGGCCCTGGAATAGGGCATAGGGTACTTTTCATCCAGGGTAGCTGTATAATATTACTTTAATGCTGTTCCTCAGGGCATATTCTACCAATGTTCAGAAGGTCATCTCTTCCACTTGGAGTGTGGCCTACCGTACAACGACGCCAAGGCGCGGCCAGGGTGCCCTCACTGCGGCGTGTTCTCGTACAGATGGCAGCCCGCCAACAGAGAGTGCTGCAAGGTCAAGGTTGAGATGAAGTGCAGCAACAAGAGGATATTCCTGCCTGACCAGAGGGAGCAGTGGTAAGTACACTACTAATGTGTCATGTCATGTCTACAATGAGTGAGGTAACCATAGCGTGGTGGTAGGGTACTTTGTCCCCGTCTTAGGTTGTTACGTACTTGTTACGTACTTACTTTGTTACGTGTTAGTACCCGTCTGACTGGCTACTACCTTTAAGTTACAAGAGTCGGAGAGCGAGATTGATGAGATACTTTTTATCGGCGAAAGCTAGTCGATAATTTGAATTGAACTTCCCCATTGTTCCAGCAAACCAGCCTACCTCGGCTTCTCAACCCTTGAACCATCACAGTTCGAACATGATCCAGTCATTCCAGAAGATTTATTACCATCGGTGGATATAAAGAAGCTGTTCGCGCAGGCTGGGGATGTTGGACGTGACGTCACAGCTAAACAGCTGTGTGACGCCATAGTAGCTGGTGAAACTGTTGAACAGCTTATACCTATGATTGGTAAGTACCCCTCCCCCTAACCCTTCGAAATATAACACAATTATCAATTTATAAGGTGGTCTGTCTATCTGTTTTCGACCATTGTCACAAAAAGGTCACTCAACATTGGTATACTTTGGTAAGAGTAAGACTTATTTTGAAATAAGTTTTGTGTGATTTTTAATATTTAAACCTTAGTCCAACTGAGTCTTTTGATCTTTATTCCTTATGATACTTAGGGCCTTATGGCATAAAAAATAACGTAAAAACTTTTGCTCGGTGACTGTATTATTTTTTCAAATTGCGTAAATGTCACTACAAAAAACATTGACTCTTATACCTATAGCGTATGGAGTGATTTTTCAAATCTGCCAGTCTCACGACGGCATAATTTTTCTTATAACTTAAAGGGTTAAGGTGAATGTGTTTTTTGAGTTTTTTTTTAATAATTATCTATGACGTCCAGCGTCGTGCGTGCAGTTGGACTCGCCGTTACCATCGGTGGGCACGTGCGTGCACGCATGCGCTGTGTGCGGGCGCGCCGACGTGCTGCACGCGCTGGCGGCCGCGCGCGCGCACCTCGACGCGCTCGACGGTGCCGACCGGACCCCCCTGCACGCCGCCATACTAGGTACATACCACACTACACTACACTACATACATACTGCACGCATGCGCTGTGTGCGGGCGCGCCGACGTGCTGCACGCGCTGGCGTGCCGACCGGACGCCGCTGCTCGCCGCCATACAAGGTCACTACACCACATATTATACAAGGTGGATATGACGGTCGGTCATTAAATTTAAATATTATAGTTTCAAGTACATCAAAGCACTATAACATAATCGAAAACGAGTTTAGAACAAAATAAAAAAATCGAAAATTTTCAAAGAAATCTCAACCTTTGACATGGCGCGGGCGATATTCTTTCTTCGTCTCACATAACTAGTAATAATTATAGCCTAAACCTGTTAAAATTTTGTCAATAATTGCCACCACTTAACTCTGTAACGGCTGAATGAATTTGGATGAAATTTTGCCTATAATAGAATAACACAGAATATATAATTTCAAATCTTTGTCATGTATTTGTTCTCAGCTCTACTGGATAAATCCGAAAAGAAAAGCAAAGAAAAACTAAAAGACATTTCCAAAGATTCTATAGAAGAAATAGAAACGAATGAGAGTAAAGAAGATATTATCAAAGTAGAGGAAAAGGACGACAAGACTGATATGATGGGAGTGAGCGAGACAGTTAGACCGAAGGATGAAGATCTTATGAAAGTTATCAGATATCTAGTGGCTGCTGGATGCGATGTTAACATTCCTGTAAGTTTTTTCTACACACTTAAAAAAAATCGACAGGAATTACAGGATTCAAAATGTCTGGGGTTCTAAATATGGCGGACTTTTGTCACAGTGTATGAAATTTTATGGATATCCAAATTATCACTTACCATGGTGTAATTGTGGTTAAACAGAAACTAGTCAAAAAATTAAAAGAAAAATCACTTGTAAGTATTATAAATGCCGATGTTTGTTTGTATGTTTTTTACCACTCAGATTCGCGTCGACTGTACGAATTTTGGTGTTTAGTTCATTTAGGTCCAGGAATAAAAAATGAGGTACCTTTTATCCCAGTACCGCGGTGAAACCGTTGGGTAAAAGCTAAATAATATAATAATTGTTGGTTTAGGGTCCGGAGGGCATGACGGCCCTGCACATGACAGCCCAGCACGGGTCGGCCGCCGTGTGCAGCGTGGTGCTAGAGGCGGCCGGGGCCCACGTCGACGTCGCCGACTACGGCGGGTGGACGCCGCTCGTCTGGGCCGCTGAGAACAACCACGCCAGCGTCGTCAGGTACCTATATAACTAATACTATACAAGGTGGGTACGACGGTCGATCATTCAATTTAAACACTATTGTGACAAGTGCACTAAAACACTATAACGCAGTCGAAAACGATTTTGGAACAAAAAAAAAACATAGTAATACATTCGGAATGTAAACAAAATACAACATTATTTATAGTTACATCGTCACTTACCTATAAGAGGCGCGACCTTGGACGCGGCGCGGGTGATACGCTCTCGTCGTCTCACATACCGTGTTAAATAGAAAATGGAGGCAGCGCGAGGAACATTGGTTTGCTCGAGTCATTGTCCGACCTACTTTAGTGAGTTTGTTAGGCATCTACATGATGAGTAAGATTGATAAAACAAATAAAAAATAAATATCTCTGGTTAACAGGTTACTGTTATCCCGCGGCGCAGACGCAGCCCTAGCGGACAACGAAGGCAACCAAGCGGTGCACTGGTGCGCACTGGCCGGGGCGGCCGCCGCGCTGCAGTTGTTGCTGCATCACGCGCCGCTGACGTTGCATGCCGTCAATAAACATAGCGATACACCGCTGTTAGTTTATATATTTTTTTTATATTCTGAGACTTTGTATAAGCTTGTGTTTGACCACAATCTCACCATGGTAAGTGATGATGTGGCCGAAGGTGGTGAGCACACAAAGATAGATAAGAACTGTCTCAAGGTAGGTGCTTAGCGATAGACTTTCAACCTTAACAGTATTGTAATAGAGTATTATTTTTATCAGACACGTGGCTGCACGACAAGGTCACTACGCCTGCGTCGTTATTCTTCTCGCTCGGGGTGCTCGGGTAAGTTGAAAACTAGTATAGACAGTGGTAAAGTATTTATTTACCTATTTTTTTTAATTACAGCTCAGATAGAACATTACAAAGTAGTAAACAGTAGTACAAAGTTTATAAAGTTATAAAGTAGGGTTCCGTAGCTAAATGGCATAAAACGGAACCACGACTATGCCACATGGAGGGAAAGTACTTTTAATATTGTTGATAGAGTTTTAGTGATATAAGACTTCATTTTTCTAGCTGTTATTCAGTTCGATTCCCGGTTAAGACAGGCGATTTTACAAAAAAATATAAATTCAATGGTACTTATTTTTTTAAAATGATATTATAATGCCAGACGGACATAGAGAATGCGGCGGGTGAACTGCCAGTGGAGGTGTGCAGCGGCCAGTGCAAGACCGCCATATTGCTCAATATACAGATGAAGTTGGCATTGGACGACAAGTTCACCAGGAAACGACTGCTTACCAGGTTAGAAACTTCATTTTATACCTTATTTTGATAGTGATACCGACCATAATCGAATCGTGATTAGTTAGATTTGTCTCGTCGAGCGGTATAAAGCTCGGCTAGGGATCAGAGGTCCTTGGTTCGAGACCCAGGTCAGGCAGTAGATGTTTCATGTACTCGAGATGACAATGTCCTTCCGCCCCGCGGTTTCTCATCTATACTTCTATACTAATTTTATAAAGCTGAAGAGTTTGTTTGTTTGAACGCGCTAACCTCAGGAACTACTGGTTCGATTTGAAAAATTCTTTCAGTGTTGGATAGCCCATTTATTGGGGAAGGCCCCTCGGGAACAAGGGTGAAACCGCGGGGCGGAAGCTAGTTTATACTATGGAGGAGCAAGGTGGTAGACTTCTCCTTTGAAAAGGGAAGATTTCCCGCCAGGCTGGGTCTTTGTGCCTGGGGACCACGGTCCAACTGAAGATGTTGGAATCTTGTATATATGCTAAGTACTCGACGAACTTTTTCAGTGTGATGTAGAATCTTGTTGCGCCATCTATCCACGGATAGTGGAAGTCTTGATAGATGTCGCTACAATACATTATCCTCTTTAGTTTCTTCTCCTATCTCAAAACTCTCTGTATGTAATAGTTTTTGTTGTTAAAAATTGTTGCTAAGGATATTAACCTTTCTATAATAAATATGTATCTTTCTTTCATTCATTCTTACAATATAATTATGTATGTCTAAATATACCCACACTCAACAGCGACATATCAAACGGTCGCGAGCTGCACCCGATCCCGTGCGTGAACGAGATAGACGATGCGCCGGCGCCTGATGACTTCACGTACGTGACGTCACACGTCATGCCTGCGCCCCTCAACATAGACAATACTATAGAGAGCTTGCAGGTGAGATCACTTTCTATCATTGTCTGTGTTAATTTGTCAATTTTTAAAATTACTAAATTAAACTTTTTAATATTATATACCATCGGTTCGTCTCTAAATCGCGTATAGCTTTTAGTTGATGATTGTGTTATCTGTTCTGTTCAAAAGTTAAGGTTTTTTGGCGGGAACTTGCGAAGTGACGTTGCGTTTTCGTTTCATGAAATCGGTGTATTTTGAGTTTTATTGAATAACTAGCTTCGGCCCCGCGGTTTCCCCCTGGGTCCCGAGGAAAAAAGTTGCCTATGTCCCTCTCCATACCATAGGCTAGCTGGTTGGCAAATTTCATCGCGATCGGTTCAGCGGTTTCGGAGTCTATAAGGAACATAATACATACTTTCTCTTTTATATATATAGAGATATCGTTAGCGTTATGTCCAATGAAGATCAATACAAGTGTACGAGTTAAGTGGAATTAAATGAATGCGTGTATCGTGACTTTTCATGTTGTCTGAAATAGTCCACGAAATAGTAAAACAGCCACCATTTTATTAAAAACCTGACTCACTTGACTACATGTGACTAGGCTTTGGCCATTATATTTAAGGATATAAGACATAATGATTTCATTATGATTGACAACTACACGATTAGCCTGTATGGGCTAGAATCTTTTGCCATCCGGAAAACAGGGAAAACAAAAAAGTTTTAATACACAACCGTTTTATTTTCAGTTACATAAACTCCCTTTAATAAAATATTGCCATATCTTAAATTTTGTTAAATTAAATAGTTAATGTTAAAATTATATGAATGAGAACAGATTTATGTCGTACTTCCTGCATCTCTGGTAGCCTCGCGCCTCGCGCCTCGTATTCCCCGGGTACCTACTGTAGTGGAGTAATGTTCAGGGCTGCGCGTGCGTCGAGGGCGCGTGCCGGGCGGGCTCGTGCGCGTGCGCGGTGCTGAGCGTGCGCGGCTGGTACGTGGGCGGGCGCCTGCCGCCGGCCTTCCCCTACCACGACCCGCCCATGCTGTTCGAGTGCAACCAGACCTGCGCATGTAACAAAGTACGTATTTCAAAAGAAGAAAACGATCATATTAATAATTACGCAGACGAAAGACGCGTTCCTTGTCATAAAATTTTAAATAATCTGAGACATAAAATAAGAGTCTATTATCCTATTTTAAAATTTACATTTTTCTTTTTTTTTTCTATGTAGAAAACCTGCGGCAACCGCGTGGTATCAAACCTAAGCGCCCACGGTTCGGTGGGCCCCCGCGTGCAAGTGTTCCGCGCGGGAGGGCCCCGCGGCTGGGGCCTGCGCGCCGGGGCCGCGGTCCCGCGGGGTACTGCGGTCGCGCTCTACTGCGGGGAACTCATCACGTCGGCGCAGGCCGACACGAGGACCAAGGATTATTATATGTTCGCGCTCGAAGTTAAGCCTGATTTACTTGAGGTGATTATTTTTTTCTCATAAACAAAAGACGATCGAAGGGTCATCGAAAGTAGTCTGAAATCTTACAATGATTGAGTTTCAGTGAAGGAATTACAGCACAGCTACCTGGCTGGCTACCACCCTCAAGTTGAAAATCTGTGGCCATAAACCTATCGGTGTGTTCCGGCAACTGCACTTGAGGGCCGATTCCCTACTAGGCTTTATGTACTCACCACCTTCGGCCACATAATCATTTGCCTTTTTTTTAATGATTTACTCTTTAATCTATCAAGTATTATGCCATCCCCAAAAATAACTAGCGAGAATCAATTTGATTGTTAAAAGTATTTTTATTTGTGCCACATTATTTTTATCATTGTTATAGATAAAATATTAATTAATAATAATAATAATAAAGTGAAAATCTTATTTTCCAGCAATGCCCCGACAAAACTCAACTGTGCGTGGACGCAGCTCAATACGGTAGTGCGGCGCGGTTCATAAACCACAGCTGCAGTCCCAACTTGGCGCCCGTCCCAGTGTTCACCAACACGAGGGACCTACGGCTTTCCACCGCCACACTGTTCGCTACCAAGGACATACAGCTTGGCGAAGAGTTTACGTTAGTTCATTTAAAATAAATAATCATAGATTGTATCTAATGTATCATCTCGTCACTTACCATAGTGGGATTGTGGTCAAACACAAGCCTATATAATGTAAAAAAAAAAAAAACATCGACTAAACTATCCGAGAATCGCTCGCTATAATCACGACCAAAAAAAGGTAGCTGTGTGCATGTGAGCAAGAGGCATTACTTTTTTTTCTATCGCTTACACAAGAATTGATTACTTAGCTTTCGCTCCGCGGTTTCTCCCGCTTTCCCGGGATAAAAGTAGCCTATGTAAAAAATCTCTACGATCCGTTGTTCCGTGAAAGAAGGGCAAACCAACAAATTCTTTTATAAATTTTTACATTTGTATTTGTTATTTCCATAATCATTGTAATATTATGTTTCAGGTTTGACTATGGTGACAAATTTTGGTCGGTGAAATCGAAATATATGAATTGTGAATGTGGAAGTGTAGATTGTAAGTATCCTGTCAAATCTACTGATGAAACCAAATCATAATCACTTTAATATTGTAAATAATTGTATATATTTTGAAATCATTGTGTTAATTTATTATTAATCATTTTATAAAATATTATCGAATTCATTCACAATAATAAAAAAAACGTAATCTATTTCGTGATTTTTATTCGCCCTTACGCCATTAGCCTTATATGCTATAAAACTGCACATATTAAAATACGAAAGTTGTACGTGTGTGTATTAGTTACCACTCCGATTCGTATCGGCTAAACGGATTTTGATTAAACTTGCCACGCAGATATAATATGTCCTGGATTTGCTCTCCTATCTCGCTATCCTCACTCTTTGATCAAGTTTCATGAAAGAATGAAGGGAAGACAAGTTTTGATTGGCAACTCGCATGAATAAAAATGTGGGTTTATGGATCGTTTATACCTCAGATTCAGTGGCGTAACTATACCATCTGAGGCCCGTGGTAAATTCATTGGATGGGGCCCCACCCAGTAAAAATCGCGGGTGAAACCGCGAGGCGGAAGCTAGTATCTAATAAATTTAATTTTTAAAAGCATACCGTGACAAAATTTTAAGCAAGCTATCCTTTTCTTATGAATGCGTTTGAATATCTTTAGTTGTGTCTAACTTTAATTGATCTTAAGTAAGTAGTCATTTTTACAAAATTTTGTAAAAAAACGTTAGAATACTTTGAGCTCGCGGCCTCGGGCTGGGGGCCCCGTTCGGCCGGGGGCCCGTGGCATCTTGCCAGCCCTGCCACTCTATAGTTACGCCACTGCTCAGATTCTTCATCTGAGGTTTATACCGTTTATATTCCAAAAAGAGTAAAGTCGAGTGTCAAAAACCCATTCACCTCACCCATTATTTCGGACTTTATTGGTCATGAATCTAATCAAAAGAGATTAGAACGTAATGTAACATACTGAGATTATTTCGATTCAATTTGTATAATAAAGATAGAGATAATGAAAAGAACATATAAACATCGACATAAGCCTGTGAAAGTCTTTGATAGCTAAAAAAAAAAAAACTCTATGGTCTAGACGTTTTTGCGAGAACTTGTGAAGTGTCGTTGAGTTTTCGTTTTATTTTCATGAAATCGGTGTATGTTGAGTTTTATTGAATAATATCGGTGGCATTTTGTCCAATGAACATCAATCCATGTGCACAGTGAAATGAAAATGAATGCCTGAATGGCAACTTTTTAGGTTGTCTTAAACGAAAAGTTTTAGTAGAACGACCACCATTTTACTAAAATTTAACTGACTTGACTCTATGTAAATCAGACTTGGCTTTGGCCTTTATATCAGACATAAAATTTAATTTAACTCTAAGAATACTATGACAAGGCTGTATGGGCTTGAACCATTTGCCTCCCCTAAATAACGAAAAACATAGGAAAAAAACTCTATGGTTTTTGATTGATTCCTATCTGTCTGTCAGTCATCTGTCATAATTTCAAAGTTTTTAACGGAAAATACAAGTTTTGGATTGTGATCGAAAGAAACTTAAATCTTGTGTGAATGTGCGCTAATATCGAGTAAAAGTGAAATTATATATGTACTTATTTAGCTAATGTGATAATTAATGAGTGAGTAAAGATGAGTGGAAACTCTGAATCCACGGCGAACAGCATCAAGTTTGCACCGATGCCCATGTCTGAATTGCTCGCCAATTTGCTGCCCTTACAAAAACATTCGGACTCTCCCGACGCGAGCTTTTCCTCTGCCGACGAAAGCGACAACTCCTTCGGCGATACTGTGGCGGTAAAACCCACACCAGTCAAAATATCAAACATAGAAATAAAGACTCCCATAGTAAAGTCAACACCACAATCAAACTTCAAACAATTTACTTCTGAGAAAAAAATCATTTACAACGAACACAACAAGGAGAATACAGGTGATAACTGGAGCTCAAATCTAACCTATCCAAGCAAAGATCGTATTCTTCAAAATACGAATAATCAGACATATCCAAACAAAGATCACATAATTCAAAGTACAAATAAAAATGTAGGCAATTACCCAAGTTCAGACATAAAAAAACGAAGCATACTTATGCAACATAGTAACAACATAAAAACACAGAGTTCAGCTATAAAAAAGACTCCAGAGATTGCACGAGTGCCTGTGAGTAGTCAAAAACAGAAATCAGCAACTCCTAAGATAAAATCAGGTATAAGAAGGTTTACACCAAGCTCTAACAGTAAGAGTAAGAAGAAAACTCCTCAGAAGAACATGGTTCAAAGTAGAGATAGGGTGAGATGTGAATTATTTTCACAGAAACAGAAGGATGAGGCAACATGTCCTCCGCCCAAGTCTGACGTGGTTCCCAAGAGTGTTCCTGATACTCCACTGAATAAAAAAGTGATGCCAGCACCGTATGCTGCCACCCCTTCCTACCCTCAGGGTACTATGAGCAATAATTCAAAGATAATGTTGAAAGCTATAATTATTAAGGATAAGAAGTACATGTTTATGAGAAAACTGGGTATTGGTGGATCCAGTGAAGTTTTTAAGGTCAGTTATATCTAGAATAATTCACTGCTAAATAGTAAAATTAAATACATATATAACATTTCAGAATTCAATAGAATCCTTTAATGAGCTTGATCTTCTGGTGAAGGAAAACATTGTGAGGAAACCATAGCATGGTTTCTCATGTTGAAAATATGGTACTAAGAACTGCTGGTGTGCCCAGGCAGCCGCATTTTAAAGCCTATGTATACTTATTAAAAAATAAAACAATAACTATTTCATTATATTTTCTTTAAGAATGTTATAGAAAAATTAAATTTAATGCTTCACAATTAGGTACAACTTAATTGTGTGCTGATATAGATAAGCCTTGTAGTAGGCATGTAAGGTTTATATTTCTGCTACATTCTTAAATGTGAAAGTACTGTAACCTGCATTACTTACCCATAAACAATTTCACTCATGCTCTTTTATATTTGCCCACTGCATACATGCAATTATAAGTTATGAATAAAGAACTAATTTCTCATCATTAAGGTGTTAGAAGTGAGCACATCATGTGAATATGCACTCAAGTGTGTGAACCTGGGGACAGACCCGGAGATGGCGCAGGGCTACATCAACGAGGTGCGATTGCTCCGGGAGCTGCAGAACTCCGATAGAGTTGTCAGATTGTATGATTAGTGAGTACATATATAGTACATAATTTTCGCTTGATTTTAAGTTTTGTTGAAGAAAATTTACCTTTTTTACTGAAGTTCATTATAATTGTGGGGGCTGGTCTGCTTAAGTTTGCACTCCATTTATTTACTAAGTTACTCATAATTTTGATATATTTTTTTTTCCTTACTGTCATATAATACACATATTGTCAGTGAGACTAGATAAATAATTTGATGTAATGAATCTGAGTTGGTTTTGAAAAGAGTAATTGCTGAGTTTCTTGCCGGCTCTTCTCAGTAAAAGCAACCTTCCGAACCGTGCGTTAGAGTCAGACTATTCATAAGTGCTTGTGAAGGCCTATTTGAATAAAAAATATTTTCATTTTCATAGTGATAAAAATGAATTTCTACTTTTTGTGCTTACCTACCCCAAAGTCAAAGGCATATATTCAATTTAGGCCCTAAGAGGGCACTTATGAAGCTACTGAAGTTACCAACAGTTCATAAGTCGCCTTCAACTAAGAAGAACTGGCAAGAAACTCAGTAAGTTTTTTTTTTTTTTTGGACAGTGACAGTGTTGGCTTTTTATCAACTAGTTCATCTGACTTAACATTATAAAAGTCTGATCTATTGTGCAGTGAATGCGACCGCTCGAACCAACTCCTGCGACTGGTGCTTGAGGTGGGCGAGACGGACCTGTCGTCGATCTTGAAGGCGCGCGGGGCCGGCCTCCCGCCCGCGCTTCTGCTCCACTACTGGGAGGAGATGCTGCATGCAGTAAATTATATACACGAACATGGTAAATGTACTATTTTATTACCTTACTAGATGAATTATACAGGGTGTTACAAAACTACCCGTAAAGCTGAAAGAAGGTTAAATGGGGCCTTATAACGAGTCCACTCACAATATTTAAGATTCGTAGTAACGCTGTATAACATACCCCAAACAAATATTATTATTTTCACTGATGTGCAAACCCTATTTCAGTAAAATTAAAGAGTAAACTACGCAGAATGTACCTACATTTCTACCTAATTCGCGGAACGACAAAAATAATAATCGTAAATTGACAACTTATATTTTTTTTCCAACTTGACATTTTTTGAAGACAGTACTTTTATGTAGGCCTTTCTGTTAACTAAGACATGACAGCTTACTAGGGTTGACAAAATTTTTGGCTTTGAATAATTAATTATACTTTTATGGGGAACTAAACCTTCCTCATGAATCACTCCGTCATCCAACCGTATGAAAATCCGTTCAGTCGTTTTTGAGTTTATCTGACAGACTGGCGCGGCAGGATAACTTTGTTTTATAATTACTTTGAAATATATTAAATGATGCCCTGCAGTCTCACCCGCGGTCCCGAGGGTTCTTATGTTTATCTGGGATAAAAAGTAGCATGTACTATTCCAGACTATAATCTATCTCTGTGCCAAACATTCGTCCACCCGTTCTGCCGTGAACCACTCTATAGAGTAGTAGAACGGTTCACGTATTGCATTTTTATACTCGTGATAACTTCGAAATTAAATGTCCGATTCGAATTAATTAAAAAGTATTTTACTGCTATTTATTTTAATAAGAATTAATACTACGATACGAATGTAATCAACTTTTGTTTCTACTGGCGATCTAATTAAATTTTAGAACATAAAAGCTGCCATTGTGACTTATATATGATAGTTAGAGATATTATTGTGATAATTTGGATTTTAGAATTCTGATTTAATCTAGACTGTAGCTTAGACAGCCAGTAGGGCTACTGGCGCAAAAGCATTTTAAATTATCTTATTCTATTTTCTGTATAATTGCAACTATATGTGGATCGAGTATATATCATTAGCACAATTCAAGAGCCAGGTCATGATCTGATTCTCTTTTAAGCTTTTGTATTTAATTTACCACCTTAAGGCACATCAACACTGACCATGATCAGTATTTTTCTCGAACTCTACTTTGTATAATGATGAAAACATGATAGTGACCCAGTTTCCACGACTCAGGCGTAATCCACGCGGACTTGAAGCCGGCGAACTTCCTGCTGGTGTGCGGGCGGCTGAAGCTGATCGACTTCGGCATCGCGTCGGCCATCAGCAGCGACGCCACGTCGGTGGTGCGCTCGGCCGCCGCCGGCACCTTCTCGTACATCAGCCCCGAGGCGCTCATGGGCGGCGCCGGCGGGTACGGCTCGGTCAATGGTACAGCGCCGATTAAGGTACCTGTTCTATTATTTTTTCATTACGAAATATCGATTTTTGGATAGTTCAAGTTTACTCTTTCATCCACATATTTTTTTTTGCATCAAAAATGTATGCTATGTATTTTTTAGATTGAATAAATTTATATTCTAAGATTTTTTTATCGACGGGTCGGTTGGCGTGGTTGCTAAGATACCCTATCTATCACGCCGCAGGTCGTGGGTTCGATTCCCACTCAGGACAAACATTTGTGTGCATGAACATGTCTGTTTGTCCTGTGTCTGGTTGTGATTATCTATATATGTATGTATTTACAAAAGAAAAAGTAGTATATCAGTTATCTGGCTTCCATAGTACAAGCTCTGCTTAGTTTGGGGTCAGATGGCCGTGTGTGAGAAATAATGTCCCAGAATATTTATTTATACACGGCTTTCTGATCCCAAACCAACTAAGCAGAGCTTGTTGTATGATCAGATAACTGATATACTAAATTAAATATCGTGCCCTCGACCTGTGGCTTGGCCGTCAGGATATTTAACCCTCAATATTTTCTTGTTTATACAGATTTCGTTTCGGTCGGACGTGTGGTCCCTGGGGTGCATCCTGTACAGTATGGTATACAAGCGCACCCCGTTCGCGCACATCCCCAATCTCGCCAAGATCGCCGCCATACTAGATCCCAACCATCGCATCGAGTATCCGCCCGTTGAACGTTAGTACTCGCTTCTTGTTTCTTTACTATGTATAACCGCATGGCTGGTGGTAACCATCCTCAAGTTGAAAATCCGTCGCCAAGCACCTGCCGATGTGTTCCGGTAGCTGCACTTGAGACTCAATTTCTTTCTAGATTTTTACCTACCACCTTTACTATCAAAAGTAAATAAATATTTTAGGACAATATCAAAAATACCTAAATGTAATATATTATATTAGCTACGATTTAATTTCAGGCCTCTGTCCATCTCTAATCGCGGCTCTCAAGTGGTGCCTCACGTACAACGCCCGCGCGCGGCCCACAGTCCGCGAGCTGCTCTCGATCCTGGGCTCGGCGCCACTGCCGCAGCATATCTTCGATAGGTTACAGTCATTCCTCACACCGCAGGCTTCCGCTTGTTGTAGAGGACTTTGTTCTAGCTAATATACCCTTCGTCGTGTGTAAATAGGCCGTTTTTTAGGGCATGGAATCAGCAATCATTTGATAGGAATGACACTTCACTGGGTAAGTGATGGTATCTTGAATTTCAATTTTGATACCTAACATTTGATATGGGAAAATATATATATGTATGTATTGCATAGTTCTGAATGTTTTCTGCATTGCCAAAGTGTGTGGAGTCTGATATTTTAGTTGTAAATGTGTATGATAAATTATCTGCTGCTCTTAATTTGTTATAAATACATGTGTCTCTGAAAAATATTGTAAAACTTATTGTAGGTTCACGGATATCGGTCCCTTGGGTGTTTTTGGTGGCCCCATCTGCTCACGATTCGTCCAGGTAGGACCACCTCCATATGTATACATGAAATTTGTCTAAAAATACTAATTATAAAACGGTCAAGAACTGGAGCACTCGGCGAAGATCTCTGCTTTTCGTCCATATTCCTCGCCATATTAGTAAGCCAGTATGGGCTTGACATTTTTTTTGTTCGTTCGGAATTCCAATATCATATGATAGCCCTGCTATGAGCCACGCAAGAACGTTGGTAAAATTGCTATTGACAATCTTTACGTGAAATGAAGATGCATATATAATCTAAATTATAATCTCAGTTGACTATTGCAATTATTGTTAGAATACGTAAGTAGAAAGAGTTATAAATAAATTATAATACATAGTTACAAAAAATACTATATGGTTTGTGTGTGAATGTACGATAAGAATATTATTGGTGTAATAATAATCACTACAAAATTAATTTATTGTAAGTTGCCTATAAATAAATAGAGTATAAACACTATAATGTTTTAATGAAAACCAACTATTGTTATATGAAATAAATATTTATTGGAAAGTTAAAAGGAATACACAAAATAAATAGGTTTCTCATTCTTAGCTCAGCAAAACAGTGAATAATAATAATAAGTAATCGAATAATACATTTTAACTTACAATACTTTGAACTAGCGGATTATAAATGTGACAAATGCAATTGAAAGTCAAAATTTCAAAATAGATGAAAGCTGAAATCGCGAGTAAATACCGGTAGCTTCACATTTCTCTGCTACGCTCAGAGAATTGGAATACATACCCTTACTACATTTTACCCAGGGGTAAAATAAGCTACTTGAGTAGCGAACTACTACACATAACGGTCATTTGGATGCAAGTAGGTTTCATATCGAAAACCCTTCGCAATCTTCCGAACTAACGCCTCGACATCAGCTACATATATTTTATATTAGTGTTTGAAAATCCATAACACAGACTAACTGCTACAACAATGTGGGATAAATTTTAAAATGGTTTAGATACATTCAGTCTATATAATTTTGGAATAAAGATAGTGCTATTTAGTATGCAAGCTTGTCGCGGCTTTCCGCGCAGTACTCGCATATTACGAGAAAGGTGGGTATTTAACAAATCAAAGAACAACATTTGTTTTTAAATTTAATGCGATAAATAAGGCGGTACTGCGCGGACACGTCGCTCTTAGTTCTGGAAGAGTGTGCGCGTGAAATCTATGTAATCCAGAGCGTTGGGGATGGGGCGTTCGGTCTTCGGTTCCACGAAGGGTTTCATACGGGCGACGCAGTAGTCCGCCATTTCCTTGGTCAGGTTCTGTGAATAATAAACACGGATTAGTGGTCGGTTCTCTGGGGATTATTAGCATGGTAGGTTGGTGTGGTTGGTTAACCAATTCAAAGGTTCATTCCATTTCCACCTAGTACAAATAAGAGATAATTATTCTGATTTTAATAGTGGATGGTGAGTATTTACGGTATGTTCCAGTTAAATTATTAAGGTCCATGAAGTCCATCAACGCACACAGCGGGCCCGGATCGGCAACGCGCGAGTGATACTTTGGTGTTGCGCGTCAACAAGTACCGGCTACGGTAACAGCTTACCATCAGGTGGAGCGCATGCTTATTACCTTGGTGGTAAAAAATATATATAAAATGTACTTACGGCGTAGAGTTCATCCTTGGTGACGTAAGCGCGGTCCTGGTGTGCAGTGATAGCGCGGAACGCGTTCTCTATTTCCTCAGAAGAGTGTACATTCTCAGTTTCCTTGCTGATCATGAACGCCATGTACTCCTGCAGGGATACTTGGCCGTCGCGGTTCGGGTCTACCACATCTGGTGGGAAAGTTACTCATGTTTTAAAAAAAACGATATACATGTAAGTCAAGCTTTAATATGTATTACCAAAATATTGTTGTAAATGTGCCAATTACAGTTCCATTAAATTGTACTAGAAATTAAATGTAACATTTTTCTGTAATACTATATCAAATTGCAACAAAAACTTGTTTGCTATCTTAGTAGTATAATAAAAACAAAACCTTCTTTTATTCATATGCAAACTCAAAATTAAAATATTAGTTAATAATGTAAATATCTAAAGTAACGTAAGATAAATATATAATACTCACTAAGTATAGCCTCGAACTCTGGGTCGGGCTGCCCCTCCTCCACCATGGGCAGGTCGTAGCCGAGCGCGCGCAGGCACGACTTGAACTCGTGGTGGTTGAGCCGCCCCGACCGGTCCTTGTCGAAGTGCTTGAACATCATCGAGAACTCCTTCAGGGCGTCCTCGCTTACACCTGCATTACAAATAGATATTTCTTATTAGGTGTAACTAATCATTAAATAAAGATTGCGTTTCGACAGATGTTCTAATGTAGAGTTAGTGGGTAATATGTCTGAAACAGGCTTTCTATATCAGGACCTGTAGACCGCTTCACATTTGTGCATGCGCATGGAGAGCTGGTCCCACTGCTGCACCACCATGCTGTGCTCCGTGTACCTGTTGTCCAGGATCATGTGCGTAGTCTAGTGTACTAACCGGAGTGGTTCCTGGCCTGTATCTGTTGCTCGAGGTTGTGCTGCATGCGCATGGAGAGCTGGTCGAGCTGGTCCCACTGCTGCGCGAGCCCCACCGTGCTGTGCTCCGTGTATCTGTTGTCCAGGATCAGGTGCTCCTCTAGCGCCGCGCCTAACGACAAATATTACACTTTATACTATTGCTTCAAGACTACATCACCAGATAAATAAAACAGATAATAAATGACAGCTTTAACTAACTAAAATACACCAACAGATCAGATATATTAGTGAGTCATATAAATATGGTATTCCTATAAGACGTACCTAATTCTTCAAGGCGACGCAGGTCAGCCCTCCTGGCACGAACCTCGCCGGCTCTCTGGCGGAGCGTGGCCAGCTGCTGCTCCAGCGAACCGGTGCCTTCCATCATTGATGTGCTGGAAATATTACGTTTATGAGAAACCAGGTAGGTAGAAGTAATCTGAGATATTAGTTAGTATACTAAAGGGAGAGGCGCTTTATTATCAATAAAAATTGAAAATTACGTAGGAAATGTCCATATAAAAAGTTGAAATTTTATTTAAATATTCGAGTCTAAAAAGTTAAAAGTTGTTCCAAACAGTTGAAGGATTTTGGAAGTTATTTGTATTAGAAAATTTATCAATAGTTTTTGATCTATCAAATTCGAATCGTTTACTTAGTTTCATATTTTTAGTAGATAGTGAAATTAGTACATATAAAACTAAAATTAAACCACATATAAGTACCTAGTAGACAATATATAGCATTATTTATTATAGGATTTAAAATTTAGAAGCCAATATCGTATTATGCTGCTAATTAGAAGACACTGGTATCGTATGAGTGCTTACAACCACCAGGTTGGCAAAAACATACATAGCAACGATTTCTTGGTTTGTTTATTTATACGACGATTGTACAGACAATATTTAATAGCTCAATTATTAAAAATCGTATATGTTCTTGATATAGGAGTCAAAGTACTATTTAAGTATTTTTGCCAAGCTGCGGAGCTGTCGTTGCTATATTTAGTACACTACACGCGGCATTCTAATACTTTACCCGTCCCAGCCTAGCAGCCGGTACCTGCACACCAATGTAAAATATTCAATTGCCAAACCAATTCACTTGCAAACTTAACACAATCACATAAATAATATTGAAATCAACTTCAGTTGCTAAAAAAATCAAAACAATTACACGCAAAAAAGCCTTTTCAAATACTCCTACATCCAACAGTTTCATTGCTAAGCACATCTTAAATAAATGAATTTCAACCCAATCGTTAGCCAAATAAGAAACGTTTTGGTGCACATACCGTGTCTCTGTGAGCCACTGGTGGAACGTGTTGGCGTGCTTGGCGAACTCCTTGCGGAGTTTGTCGTTCTCCTCCTGGCGCTGGGCCTCCTTTGTCAGTTCTACGTCGCGCTCAGCTGTGTGGATATAACATGTTGAATTAATATATTTCTACATTTACATTAGCAGACTAAACTTTACTGCAATATTTTATTTGTACCATATTAATATCAGAGACATGACGATATACCGGAAACCTGAACTTTAATTGATTTTCAAAAATAACATTACAGGTCAATAGATCTGTAGCGACATCTATCAAGACTTCCGCTATTCGTGGATAGATGGCGCAACAATATTCTACATCGCACTGACAAAGTTCTCCAAAAGGTCCCCAGGCACGATGACCCAGCCTGGCGGAAGATCTTCCCTTTTCAATGGAGGAGTCTACCACCTTGATCCTCCATAGATCTTCAATAAATAAATATTTGGAACTATATTTCCAGCTACATTAAATAATAATAAACAACACTTGTTTGGTACACAAATTGTTTAGGAAGGAATAACAAAAACTATATGTATGTGCCAGCGCCGGCGCTAAACTGCGGTATACATACCGATGATCTTGCGCAGGTTCCTCCAGGTCTCCTCGAGCGCCTCCATGGTGAACCAGGTGTAGGGGTTGGCGCCTACGTTGAATGACTTGATCTGCTCGTCCAGCGCCGCCAGCGCCTCGAAGTCGCTTTGTGCCGACGATAGCGATGCCTGCATTACATACATTTGTTTCAGAATGGATTATGGAATACAGTCTTGGGAAGTTAGTCATCAGTTTAAAAAGAGTGTTTGTTTCTTTGTTTTTCTTTCACGCAGCGGATCGACGTGATTTTTTTCAAACTAGTAAAGTTCCAAAACAGCTATGTAAAGTTGACTGACCTGGAATTGCGCATGCGCGTCCCTAAGGGCACGGATCTCCTCAATAGAGTTGCAACGAACTGGATCTGTCAAGTCTTCCTCAGCATTCTCGAACCATGAGTTGAAAGCGGATGCCTATGAAACAAATTTGCAACATAAGTACATGGAATATGAGCGATATTGCGTTGTCAAAGATAGTCATATGTTATTTTTACTGTTAATATCTCTTTATATTTGAGATACCCCCAGTTTCTCGATTTTTGCGCTTTCGACATAAATGTAGCATTGAACATCCATTGAAAAAAACATGGCGAATATATTTATCTTATAATACCTAATGTAATTTACAAATGTTTTTCGAAAAATTAAATGCTATATTGATGACCAATTCGCGAGAATGTGAAAAGGGGTTTGGCAGGTATAACAACTTTACTATACCTTCTTAGCAAAGGTAAGGTAGAGCTCCTCAATCTGCCGGAACTGGTCCTGCAGCTGCAGCAGGCGCTGCTTGCGAGCTGCGGAGTCCGCCAGTAGTCGCTGCCAGCGCGTGATCACGTCGCCGTGACGTTTCACTATGGCAGGGGTCTGCTCGTGGTTCGCAGCCACCAGCTGCTCCTTCAGAGATGTAATGTTCTGGATGCCTTCGTGCTCGAACGCTGCTAGACCTGTACATATTGTTTTTAGCTTAACGGTGGAGTTAAAATGGTGGTATATGTTCTGGTACAGGATTGTCAAAGACAGAGTGAATTTTAGTTGGTATTGATGCTGAATAATATATTTAAACAAATAATTATGTTATGAGAATATGTTTGTTTTGTTTTTATGTTATAGGGTTGTAACAAGAAAAGATTTTCAAAATTCAACCCCTAAGGGGGTAAAATAGGGGATCGCGGGGCGAAATGTTAGTACTAAATAATATCACAAAATTAGTGAAGTAAGCAACTAACCAGCGTCGAAAGTATCCTGCTTGGTGAGCAGCGTCTGGACGGTAGAAAGGTCTCGTCCGAACTCGTCGGAGCGGACGTGCGTCTCCTTGTCGGCGATCCAGGACTCGACTACGTCCGCCTTCCAGAGCAGTTGGAGGTACAGTGAGTTGTCGACTAGGGCCGCCTTGCGACGGGCCGCTAGGGCTGTCAACTTCTCCAGTTTATCCTGGGGGTTAAGGATGTGTTAATAAACTTTAAAGTCGTTTTATTGCGTTAAGTGTTTCTTTGAATGTATCAACTTGATTAGGGAATGTGTTGAAGGTGACATAGATTATCTTGGCTGCCTGTTGGGGCCAGTATGTATGTGTGTGTATGTGTACCTGCAGCTGGTGCGTGCGGTGTGCGAGCGCGTCCCGGTGCAGGTTGCCCTGGTCGCGCAGACGGTCCCCCTCGGCGGCCAGTATGTATGTGTGTGTGTGTGTACCTGCAGCTGGTGCGTGCGGTGTGCGAGCGCGTCCCGGTGCAGGTTGCCCTGGTCGCGCAGACGGTCCCCCTCGGCGGCCAGTATGTATGTGTGTGTGTGTGTGTACCTGCAGCTGGTGCGTGCGGTGTGCGAGCGCGTCCCGGTGCAGGTTGCCCTGGTCGCGCAGACGGTCCCCCTCGGCGGCCAGTATGTATGTGTGTGTGTGTGTACCTGCAGCTGGTGCGTGCGGTGTGCGAGCGCGTCCCGGTGCAGGTTGCCCTGGTCGCGCAGACGGTCCCCCTCGGCGGCCAGTATGTATGTGTGTGTGTGTGTGTGTACCTGCAGCTGGTGCGTGCGGTGTGCGAGCGCGTCCCGGTGCAGGTTGCCCTGGTCGCGCAGACGGTCCCCCTCGGCGGCCAGTATGTATGTGTGTGTGTGTGTACCTGCAGCTGGTGCGTGCGGTGTGCGAGCGCGTCCCGGTGCAGGTTGCCCTGGTCGCGCAGACGGTCCCCCTCGGCGGCCAGTATGTATGTGTGTGTGTGTGTACCTGCAGCTGGTGCGCGCGGTGTGCGAGCGCGTCCCGGTGCAGGTTGCCCTGGTCGCGCAGACGGTCCCCCTCGGCGGCCAGTATGTATGTGTGTGTGTGTGTACCTGCAGCTGGTGCGTGCGGTGTGCGAGCGCGTCCCGGTGCAGGTTGCCCTGGTCGCGCAGACGGTCCCCCTCGGCGGCCAGTATGTATGTGTGTGTGTGTGTGTGTACCTGCAGCTGGTGCGTGCGGTGTGCGAGCGCGTCCCGGTGCAGGTTGCCCTGGTCGCGCAGACGGTCCCCCTCGGCGGCCAGTATGTATGTGTGTGTGTGTACCTGCAGCTGGTGCGTGCGGTGTGCGAGCGCGTCCCGGTGCAGGTTGCCCTGGTCGCGCAGACGGTCCCCCTCGGCGGCCAGTATGTATGTGTGTGTGTGTGTACCTGCAGCTGGTGCGTGCGGTGTGCGAGCGCGTCCCGGTGCAGGTTGCCCTGGTCGCGCAGACGGTCCCCCTCGGCGGCCAGTATGTATGTGTGTGTGTGTGTGTGTACCTGCAGCTGGTGCGTGCGGTGTGCGAGCGCGTCCCGGTGCAGGTTGCCCTGGTCGCGCAGACGGTCCCCCTCGGCGGCCAGTATGTATGTGTGTGTGTGTGTACCTGCAGCTGGTGCGTGCGGTGTGCGAGCGCGTCCCGGTGCAGGTTGCCCTGGTCGCGCAGACGGTCCCCCTCGGCGGCCAGTATGTATGTGTGTGTGTGTGTGTGTACCTGCAGCTGGTGCGTGCGGTGTGCGAGCGCGTCCCGGTGCAGGTTGCCCTGGTCGCGCAGACGGTCCCCCTCGGCGGCCAGGTCGCGCACGCGGTCTTCGCGCGCCGCCAGCTCGGCCGACAACGCCTCGTGCTTCTTGAGTAGCCCCTGCACCGCCGCCATGCTGTCGCCGCACTCGGCCACGCCCACCAGCTGCTGCTTCTCGCTACACATACAACATTCCTTACTCGACACATTTTATTCCATGCTCTCTGAGGGACAAGTGAATTATTTTATTTTAAAAAATTTGTACTTTATTATGAATAGTTTGAAATTATTTTCGTCGCTTAAAATTCGAAAATATGCAATGTCGAAATATCCACCCGGTATGAGCTCACAATTTCATAATCGCTTTTGTATAATAATTTCCATATCACCTATCTAAGAAAATAATTAATGTCTAAATGAAGGAACATCAATTAAACTAATGCCGACCCGAAAATCGAACCCTACAGTCCAACGGAACTAACCCAAACGAAACTAACGGAAACCACACTGAATCAATAACATACCTGATCCAAGCCTCCTCCTCATCAACCTTGGCCAAGTACTGCTGGTACGCGAGCGACTGCTGCAACTTAGCTCCTCTCTCTTCAGCCAGCGCTTGAAGCTCGGCCCAAGCTAAAGCTAGGGCCTTCAGCCGCTGCTCGATCTCGGGAACACCCAAGTTGGAGACGTCCATGAGCTTCTCCCCGGCTTCTTGCACCGCTTGGATTGCGGGCTCGTGGCTGGCTAGCTCCGCTTCAAGACGCTTGTGCTTTTTGAGCAAGTTTTGAACGCCGGTTAAGTCACGCCCGTAGTCATCTGAGGCTACTAGCAGTTTCTTTTCCCTGTTGAGTTTTTATTGGAATAAGTATTTTGGTAAAATTAAAGTTGGTTTTAGTGAAACAGATAGATGACTTGTACACTAATTTAATCGAGTTTCCTACATAAAACAAAATCCACTCACTTAATCCAAGACTCCTCATCAGCGATATCTCTAAAGAACTGATGCAGGGTGTTAGCCTCGTGCAGACGCTGGCGACGATGCGCGGCCAGGCTTCGAACCCGCTCGAAGCGCTCGTTGATGGCGGAGCGGCGGGAGCCGATGCCCGCGCTGTCGAACTGCCCGCTGGACACCAGCGCGTCCGCTTGAGAGTTCATGTCTAGAAGAACATAAGATTTATAAAAAAGGGTGTATCTATTTTAAAGCCTGAAGTACAAACAACTTTTGTTACAGGACAAACACCGAAATCGCGAAAATATCACCTGTTCCATGATAAAGTGGAATCTAAAGGTTTTTGCATTCTATTAATTAATTCACTAATATTATAAAGCTGAAGAGTTCGTTTGTTTGTTTGAACGCGCTAATCTCAAGAACTACTGGTTCGATTTGAAAAATTATTTCAGTGTTGGATAGCCCATTTATCGAGGAAGGCAGTGGCGTGCCTAGGGCTTTAGATTAGGGCAAGCCCAACCTATATTTTTGGGGGTTCTAACCGTTTGACGTAAAATCCATCTTAGTAATCTTAGTCTTCAACTATCACTTGCTCCTTGAGGGTCCTTGAGGCGAGTTAACCAAAGCACACTGAAGGCATACTACTTCTAGATAGATTATTTAAATCGTCATAACCGGACGTATTCCAAACATTTGTATCGTTCGAGAAAAACAAACAGCTCCAGCAAAACAACTTGTTCAAATGAGAATCCCGCAATCCAATTTGTTTTATAAATAGATCTACTGAATTTACGTTTGTGTCCCTTGCTCTGAGAAATACACAGGTCAGGCGTTGGTTTTGGTGAAGTTATCAAAACTTTTTTTTGAGAAAAAGTCAAAGATTTTACCTTGCCCTGGTCGAGTAACGCTTTAATACACCTCATATCCTCACAACGCACTATTTCTTCCATTTTTAAACACAAATCTACTATCTAATAAGTATTGCAATGAATCGACAACAAACAAAACTTTTCTTTCAACTCAAACAATCCAAAAGTTCCGAAACAAACAATGTCTATGCACTGAAGTTGCAGCGAAACGAAGCTATTTTACGATGTACACGAGCATGCGCAATACTCGCGCCGAAAATCCGCAGACAACTTCATGGTAAATCAATGCTTCGCCCGTCCTTACTAATGTGCAGTTTCGTAACAAAGTAACGCTATTTTCACTATGCGTAGATTTCATAGGTTAGAAAGAGAGATGTGCAAGCCGCCGTTTTTGGGCTTGCGTTAGCTTTGCGGACGTGCGTACGAGCGGGATGGAAGATGTGGAATATTGTGAACGTGTGTGCTGTACCCATGAAGCGGCGCGCGTGTAGGAGTGAGCGTAGCCGGCCGGCCGCCGGCCGCTGTGTTCGGGGTAGTTTACCTACATCGTATGACCGCGCGAATTTTTTAGCGCGAAATTCAAATTATTCGATGTTTGTTACGTGTGGGTATAAGTTAGGCAAGCCGGGCTTTTGGGCTTGTATGAAGGTACCGCCACTGGAGGAAGGCTATTGGCTACTTTTTATCCCAGGAAAACACAAGATCCCTCGGGAACGCGGGTGAAACCGCTGGGCGGATGCTAGTTAATTCATATTTAGATGATTAATTGCTTTTTATTGTTTGGTACAAATAACAACTGGTTGGTTTTTTAATCTACAGGCTTACAGAAATAGCTAATTGAAATTACAGTTTAATTAGCTATTTCTGTAAGCCTGTATATAGTTATTCAATAGGTCCCATGTCGCCCAACACCTATTGGTGTGTTGCTTACCACCTTCGGCCACATCATCTTACTTACCATAGTGAGATTGTGGTCAAACACAAGCCTATACAAAGTGTAAAAAATCTAAAAAAAAAATAATATCCAAATAGCAAACTGACATACCATTGATCCTATCCTCGTGAGCCTGGATATCAGCCTCCACCAGCTGGTGCTTCTTCATGAGATTCTGTACTGAGGCGAGATCCTTGCCAGAGTCTTCTGAGGTCAACAAACTTTCCACCTAAACACAATAAGTTACAATTAAAACCTATCCGAAAATTTATTTGTCTTTGGCTTGAAATAGTATCTTCTCTTTTTGTGGGTTTTTGAAGTAACGACGGAAAAGCCATGTACAGGAAAAAAAAAATGTTTCATATTACTAGACGACACACTGTGTGTTATGCACAATGTATCGATAAACGAAGATAGATAGACGTTTGTTGGACAATATCCGCTACTTTTATTAAAATTAGGCGATGATAGCTGTGGGTAGTGCCGAATGTCGATTCCTACGATAAAATTGAGCTTTCAGTGATGGAAAACATCGCGAGGAAACCATAGCCGACCCAAACTAACTTTGGGTCTCACCGAAACTCCGAAAACAAAAAAATGGACAATTTAGATTGGGCGTATGTATTTTGTAATACCGGCTGGCTGGTTACCACCCTAACCTGTGTGCTTACCACCTTTGGCCAAATCATAACTTACCATGGTTAAATATTGGCCGATATGTATAGACAAAATAGCTCAAAATTACCTCTCCAAGCCAGAAGTCGAGGTCCTTTACAGCGGCGATGTAAGTGCGCTGCTTGTTGGCCTCCTTCAGCTTGAGCGATTTCTCAGTGGTCTTCTGCGTCAGGAACTCCCACTGGTCCGCGATGGACGCTAGACGAGCCTGAGAGGAAAATTAATATGTTATGTTTGAACTTGTTACTCATATAATGATGGAACGACGATTCTAAGATCTTGATTCTTTGTAAGATATCCACAAAATCTATAAATATAAGTCCTGAATCATCAACACTGGTGGGTATTATCAAAATAGTGACTTACTTGTACAGCATCTTCGCTGCCGCTGCACTGTCCGCGCTGTACCAGGTTGCCTCCCATAGCAAGTACTGACTGAATACGTTCAGCGTTGGCCGCCAACTCGGCTTCGAAAGCTTGGTGCTTCTGGTGCTTCGATTGAATGTTCGCCGGGTCCTGGACAAGATAAATACATATAGGATCTATATTCTGGAGTAGCATCTTTTTAAATAAACTTGAGATATTTTATAATATTGTTTTTAAAAATATATATTTAAATATAACAGTTCCCCACAGGTCCCGGAATAGGGTCCTAGTTAGTTGGTGGTCTCCAAGAACTACCATCTGCATTTTTTTATTTTTTTAACCAAATAACAGCCATTTAAATGTCTACGTTTTGCTAAGCAATGTCCCTATTATAAATAAACTATTTTCCAACCGCCAAATTACAAGATTAGAAGAATATAGAGTCATTTATGAATACCTTGTAGCTCTCCTCGGTGGCCAGTTGCAGTTTCTCAGCGATCCAGTTCTCCATCTCGTCGGCATCACGAGAGAACTGCTGTAGGGTTTGTTCATCACCCAGCCTAGTGACAAGACAGTTACATTTAGTACTTGGTAAACGGTCCCTTTAGTCAAGTCAAAGCCCATGATACAAAGCCTTCCTCAAGGAATCCTCTAGGTAACTGAACAGCATCGAAATCCGTGCAGTAGTTCTCGAATTATACTCTTACAAGTAGATACAGTATATAAAAAAAATCTTGTGAAGGCCTATTTGAATAAAAAATATTTTCATTTAATTTCAATACAGAAATACATTGAGTTTTATAAATATACGGATGATAAAGGATAAGTAAGCTTAGCCCAATGGATCTGACTCTCAAGTACACCCAGAATATACCGGTAAGTGCATGGCCAAGGAATTACAAATAGAGGCCAATATGAATGTACAAGTTCCATCAGAATATGACATCTTAAACAGGTTAACATGGCCGACGGGACTCTGGTTGTCATGGTTACCTGGATCGTTTCTCGATGAGCGCTTCCTTGAGGTGTCTCCAGCGGTCGAGGACCTGCCGACGCTTGCTGTCGATGGGATCGGCCGCATAATGGTCAGAAGCGATCAGCTGGTCCGCTAGTGTCTGCAGCTGGGCTATCTTCTCCTCCTGTATACATAGAATATGTAACAATAAAAGGGATGGAGTTGATGTAAAGAATTTAGATGGCTTGTCATCCTCATGGTTAGTGGCCAAGGGATTGCAATTGTGTTGTCCACCTTGGCAAACCGAAATTAGATTTTTTATTTTATCGAAATTACATTTTATTTGTCACGTTTAAAACACCCGATTATAACATAATTAGTTTGATTCAGAAACGGAAAGAACGAAAAGAAAATTTTGTATGGAACTTTCGTTGTTATTTTACTAGATTATGGTAGAAATTTTGCAGTCCTTATGAAATCCTCAATGGCAAAAATCTATTCTAAAAAGAATATTTCAATGGCAAGGTATTTTTTTTACAAAATTTTATAACATTCTCCAAACTTACATGAGCATTGATAGCCTTATCAAAGTCCTCGTGCTTCTTGATTAGCTGCTCCACATTGTCAGGTTGCTGTGCATCAGGCTGGTCGCGGTCGGCGGCTCCTGGCGCCAGGAAGGCCTCGCGTGCACCCATCCAAGTCTCCGCCTGCTCGCAGTCGCGGTAAAACAGCTGGAGTTCCAGGTTCTGGTCGAGCTTCATGCGACGGTCTACCCACGCCCTGTGTACGTTAAAGACGTATGGATGACATAAGGAAATTTCAAATCTTTTACCTATTTTTTCAATAATGAACTAGGTACATAACCATAAAATCATGTAGCAAAGTTTTCATTTGATTAAGATAAAGAAGAACTCACTTCTCCAGCTCCTGTCTCGCATCGCCCATAGTATTCAGTTTCTCCTGTATATCGACACTGGCGTAGTGTCCACCCTGCAGGAGCTGCTGTCCAAACAGCTCCAGAGCTTGGAACGTGCCCGCGCGGGCGTCCATCTCTGTGCGGTGCTCCTGTATACACACCATATGTTATAGGACAGGCTTATACGTTCTTAGATTCCTAACAGTTAAAGCGGCAATTCATTAAAGCTGAAGGACGTTTTGTCACACCTTATAGGTATCAATTATTTGACTCTGGTTTGGTGGATGATCTGTTGAGCTAGTGAAACACGAATACTATCTATGGTCCCATCTTTGGTCTTGTTATTGTATTTGGCTTGGATGAAGCGAAAGAACAGAATAGTGTGGTCGGATAACTCTATTTCAGACATAAAAAGTGTGTTTTTTTGGAAGAACTACATCATTTATGTATGTGAAGTCAAATAGGTATGTTGAAGTTTCTATTTACATAATTCTTATTGTAATTTACTCTATATAATAAATGTGAGAGGTTCATCAAATGTGATGTTCACCACACAATAAATGAGTTAAAAAAATAATTAACACACAAAAACAAATGTGAATGATACAACAAGTAGAAATGTTATGAGGAAGGGCAAACTATTTCATTATTATGAACATCACAAAAAAACACGTAAACAGCACACTGTAGGAAACACATTTTCAAGAAATGTCACACGAAGTTTTTTTTTGGGTACAGTCACTTTGAAAAATGGATCTTATATTACAAACAGCCATCTTAGTTATTCGAGTACGGAGAAACATATCCCATTACAAATATAAAGATACATTTTTAATGGTGATTATACCCTCATTACAACATGAAAAGAAATCCAAAAAATTATGACTAGATTCTTTTTGTATTAAGATAAAACTTTATTATTAATGAATAAACTGTTAAATGCAACGTGGTTTACGTTTTGTTATATAAATTAAGTCGCGCGAACTACCCCTTCATTAAATATATAAATATTTTAGTAACTAAACTAAGTATTATGTTCAAATTGAAATATATATAACCAAAGCACATCGAGTGTTGTGTATCATTATTTTTATATTATTGCATACACTGTGTTTATTATAAAATTGTAAAAGGACGATTCACATAGTCAGTCAAATTATTATTAGTTTCACATGAACACATTTTTGTGAATGGAATATAATTTGACGCAGATACGTCATAACGTGACAAATAACTTACAAGTATAATTCTTTCAAGCATTATTTTTAATATTATTTAAAAAAATGTGTCAATTACTGAGTAAATAGTTGTTCTTTTTTTTTAATTAATTCCTCTACGAAATACTAATACTTCATACTTTATTTATTTTAATTTAAAATGCGTTCCTGTAAACTGGTCGTCGACATGTGAATCGTCCCGAGAGTTAGGCTGGAGCACACATGCGTGCAATGCGTCTGACCTGCGGCGTTATGCCGTACCGCGCGTCTATCTCCAAACGCTGGCTCTAGAAATACAGGCACGCCTTGTTATTGTACACGTTCAGTTAGCTCAGCATCCAGTTTCAACCCACGAGGAATAGGTTATTAACACTTTCCATTGCAAGGTGTTGGGAGAAGATTTTATAAATAAATGTTTTCTTTCATGGTGGATTGACAGGGTCTTATTTCGTAGAGTGAAAAACCGTAATAAACTATCACGTGTATCACATTAATTGAAGAAAAAGTAAACCAATTGTATAGATAGACCCAATCACTAAATGAACATCTTTATCGTAATAGAAGATTTTTGGGAAAGAAAAATTGAAATAGTTGCCTAAAATGCTTTTTTCCATGGGATTTTTGTGTGAACTCAAGACCAAATAAACATGGCACAGAGGTAGATCATACTCTGGAATAACATATAAATAACTCTTCGCCTAGCAATGGAACAAATATGAAATCATATACACAATGTAATACACGTATATTTGGGGCGACAATGAAGGGTAACTTCACACAAGTATGTATAATATTACAATGGTAGTATAAATGTTGAGCATTTACCTGATGCCTCTCGAGGAGTGCTTCGGCACCGGTGACGTCATTGGCCAGCTCGTCGGAGCTCACCAGCGCCATCATGGAATTGATCCAGGCCATCAGGTCGCGGTAGTCCGAGAGGAATCTGTACGTAAGTTAATTTTTACTATACAAACACACACTAAGATTTTTAAGGTTTGACGGGCCGGTTGGCGTGGTTGGTAAGACACTCTATCTATCACGCCGCAGGTCGTGGGTTCGATTCCCACTCAGGACAAACATTTATGTGCATGAACATGTCTATTTGTCCTGTGTCTGAGTGTAATTATCTATATATGTATGTATCTACAAAAGAAAAGTAGTATAAAGTACTATATCAGTTATCTGGCTTCCATAGTACAAGCTCTGCTTAGTTAGGGGTCAGGTGGCCGTGTGTGAGGAATAATGTCCCAGAATACAAAATACATTCAATTCCAAAATACCTTACTAGAGAAAGAAAGTAATTTTAAAATACATGAAGAATGTATAAGTGAACTTGCTTTTGATCAGTTTTTTTAAATACTTTGTATAGGTTTGTGTTTGACCACAATCTCACCATGGTAATAAGTGATGATGTGGCCGAAGGTGGTAAGCACACAAAACCTAGGAACAGGCTCTCAAGTACAACTACCGGATCACACCGGTAGGTGTTTGGCGACAGAACTTCAACTTGCGGGTGGTATCCAGCCAGTCGGGTACCTACTACAAAGTGCGGGGCCATGAGCCGGTGGTGTGGTAGTTACCTCTGCAGATCATAAGAGTCGAGCAGCTTCTCCTTCCTGGCGTTGGCGCGCGCCTGCAGCTGCTGCCACGCCTCGTTGATCTCGCGCTGCTTGCTGTACGTGGCGTCGGCGGAGTCCCCGTGGGTCGACATCAGGCGGTTGGCCGTGTCTTCTAGCTGCCGGATCTTGTCTCCTAAAGCTGCAAGGTCGCGTTCGAGGCCCTCGTGTTTTCCTACAAAATGGGAACACTGTTTGATAAGTGGAATAACATCAAAAATACTTTTGTTATTTTATTAAAAGGATTACTTATTGATTATTGCTTCGTATACGAAGCTGTGGACGGAAAAGAGCTATTGCTCTTTAAAATTATGACCCTGTTGACAGACCACAAATAAGTAAGAAAAAAACACAAGTACACATCGACCATCTAGTATTGCACCATCAGATGGACCGTCCGTCTGCTTATAAGACTTGTGACATAAATGATACCTCAATGTATATGAAGTGAATGACATCGGTAACACTAATGTATATAAAGCAATGCGGTGCACTAACGCTGCAAGGTCTGCACGGAGCGCAGGTCCTTGCCGAGGTCGTCGGTGGCGAGCGCGGCCTCCTTCTCCGCGATCCAGTCCTTGGTCTCGTCCACGTCGCGGTGGAAGCGCTGCACCTCGTGCGCCGAGCCCAGCTGCACCGCGCGCTCCGCCGTCAGTTGTTGCAGGGATGTCCATTTTGAGTTCAGCTCCTGTATCAGTTATCAGTGCCACTTGTTTTAGTTAGTCTGTGTTTTTATCTTTTGTGCTTCATGTTTTTATAACTACATGTAATAAGATATATAAAGGAAGGTTCTGAATACAAATCACAGCAATAACCAGATAAATATTTATACACAAACTTGAGAACATAAATTTTTGAGGGTATATAAGGGATATATGGTATTTTGAGACATTTGAGTATGAAAAAAAAATACAAAGAAGATCGTAATCGATCGTCAATCAAAAATATGATAAGATTGGTGGTGTTTTATAATATCTCTCCTGACCTGCATCTGCGTCTTGATCTTCAGCGCCGCCTCCGTCTGGCCGACGGTCATCAGCTGGACGGCGATCTCGTTCATCTCGGCGAGCCGAACCTCGTTGGCTCGCAGGTCGTTCTGGAAGTCGTCGAACTTCTTCTGCATCACCTCAACTTGCTCCAGGTCCTCGCCCACGTCTTGTACTTGGGCGTGCATTTCCTGATTAAAAGTAATGTGTTACTAATCATAGAGTTATCATATGACGTATATCTATGGAGTAACGAAACGTTTTATAAAAGCTATAGCTTAACGTTTCAGTGGGATCCTGTCAATGTCCTATCGATCACTAGGTGCCCGGAGTTTAAAAAGAATAATGAATGTATGCACATACCTTGTCCTTAATCCAGGTGGCAAGTTCAGCAGCCTCTCGCACCAGCACGTACGCCTTGACCGTCTCGTTGAGTTTGTTCTGGCGCTCGCGGGCCAGACCCAACAGGTTGTCATATTGACCGTCGATCTACGAATATTATAAATTAATAAATAATGGCATAGTTGTAGTAATTTGGTACTTTACATCGAAATGGGTGAATGGATTAAGATGAAATATGGTACATTAATAGAAACTGCTGATCAGAAGCTAATTGCAAAACAAAAAAATATTTTTATGGACCATAGCACACTACAGTACCACATGGTATCGTAAATATCAAATTTGTATAGAAACGATATCCGCGGCATACTTGCCGTAATGTACGACATAAAAGCATCACCTAATTTTATATTCATAGAACTGCGGGAGTAGCTTAAAAAAAAAATTACAGTTATACTTAATAACTACATCAGTCTTTTAGCGACCACGTCAACATTTTAACACATACTTGGTTCTGTCTAGCAGCGATAGAACTAGAGTCGGCAAGGTTCTGCTGCGACGACGAGAGTCCAGCTTCGATTTTTTTCACGTAGGCGGCTGGCACGAAGCCCTGGCGGTCGTTCACTTCGACTTTCCACCAGTCCTGTGTAAAAATGTTCACTAGTTAGTATGTTCAGTCGCTTTTTTAACGTATTTTATATTTTTAATACCTATGAATGCAGATTGACAAGTAGATGCAAAGGAAGCTGTCTTAACTTCCTTAAGCAGTGTAACTAGCCCGAATAAATATAGTAACTAGGCCGACATTGTTTAATTAATATGACGATGATGATTTAACTTGGCACAGTTGATGGGTGATGAAATAATCTAGAATGTAAAGCTAGATTATGTAGTTGTCAGCGCCAGAGATGATACGTCATTTCATATGCTATTGTGTTAACTGAGTTAATGATATTTGCAAATATTTACATATCGTGCGCCTGCGCCATGTGTAGACTTGAGATACAGCACATTGTCGCGATAATGATCTACATATAACGTCATAAATGTGTGTAGCTAAAAACATTCTTATTTGTATGTGCATTAAGTTTTGAAATAGAACTGGAAGGAAATAAAACCGGCTAAGTGATCTTTATAATTCAAATGCAAAATATTTTGAGATACTGCGATGATAAATTCTCAGTTATTATATTTATGTAAACAAAATAATGTTTGACGAGAGATGTGATGTGAAAAATTGCGTGTTTTTATCGTTTACGTATCGAACAATACCTGTTTACTTTTATTAATCATTTATGCCATTCAGTTAATTGCAATGCGTATGCAAATATATTGAGTACAGGTTTGTTGAAAAGGGAAAGTTAACATAACTTGAAAATCTTGTTCCTTGAATGTATATTTTCACCACAGCACCATTATCTCTAAATTATATAAAACAAAGTAGCTGTCTCTGTCTGTTTCCCCGCTTACTTCTTCTAAACCATGCAACGGATTTTGATACGGTTTTCACTAATATGAAGAGCAGTAAACGAGGAGAGTTTGTGTATATAAATTGCACTTGTGCGATGCCGGGGCGGGTCGCTAGTTATTTTTATAACTATAGGTATTTTGTAGATATTAAGCATAATAACAAGACAGAGCTAAGAGGAATAACCCTTATCCCTACTATTATAAATGTGAAAGAGTGTTTGTTGGTTTGTCCTTATTTCACACAGCAATGGAGCAAGAGATCAGCGTGAGTTTTTACATAGAGATAGTTTATCGACCGGAGAGTGCAAAGCTGCGGGGCGCAAACAGTTAGAAATAAAGACCCATGGCAAGATCCAAATTGAATTGTACAAACAAAAAATTGCAACGAGAATCAAATTGTACTCAAATGATATAAACAGTTGTTCTTTGATAGCAATATAATAAACTCACATGAGCTAAAACGTTCTTATCATTCCTCTTACTAGCAAACACATTTTTCACTAAAACAGCAACATACCACGTAAAAACTATCATTTCTATCACTAATCTAGTATCACTTTTATATCACAGACAATTTCTATTATTTTAATATTATTTAAACTACATTTTAACATCCGTACGCGACGCGCCCTCGAGTCGTAATGTTTCATCGGCGTCGTTTAGCGAGCATTACATAAACATGTGCGATTCGATTCGGTTTGGGCCAGATAACAAATTGAACTCGCGTAATGTATGTAAGGCATTGTTCACTTGAATATAAACTGTATGTCTGTGAAGTTAGCTCGCAAGTTATCACGTTTTAAATACATAACAAGCCAAACCTGTTACATATTATGTCAAACAGACATATTACTTAACTTTTATAATCATACTAATCTTTTTACAGGATTAATCTTATCAATAACAACCGTAATAAATATTATTTCATGCTGCATTATATTTTTACTTTGTATAGGCTTGTGTTTGACCACAATCTCACTATGGTAGGTGATGATGAGGCCGAAGGTGGTAAGCACACAAAGCCTAGAAGGATCTGGCTCTCAAGTGCAGCTGCCGGAACACACCAATAGGTGTTTGGCGACAGATTTTCAACTTGAGGGTGGTAGCCAGCCAGGCGGGTACTACAAAGTACCCTACCACCGTGCTATGGTTTCCTCACGATGTTTTCCTTCACCGAAAGCTCAAGCTCATTGTAGGATTCGAACCCACGACCTTCGCCGCGGCGTCCGACGTCACGAAGAAAAATGTGGTCTACTTCAAGGAAAAATGTTCTGTAGCTCCATGTGACAGACTAGACTGGGTATATTACAAATGCTTACGTATTGGCCAGAATGCTATAAGCCTAACACGAAATCTTACAACTCATCTTAGCAGCAACGTAATTTATCGTTGATATTGTGCTGTTGATTTGTCAAATTATGACTTATAACGAGATAGGCGAGTGTCTGGTAATATAGCTTATTTTTTAAGGTCCGTGTGCTAAATTCCGCATTGAACTAGGCTAGTAATTTTATATACTAGCTGTCCCCCGCGATTACGCCTGTGTTCTTAAGATAAATACCATCAGGTGGGTCGTGTTTGTTTGCCGACAATGTTGTATTAAAAAAATATACTACGTATTCAAAGTAATAAGAGCATGAACAAGACAAACAAATAACAATATACAATTATTCTTATTAGATACAAGTGTATCTGGTAAGTGGTTAGATAAACTCTACTGATAACTAATTGAGTACCTATAAATGTTTTTTTTTTTAGAATCTACAGACTCTTGGTTCCATGTTATTTTAAGATTAGATTTAATTTTATTTGAGTTTCTTTGAAATCTAGAAACATCTTTTTCAATGTCAAAGTCAAAGCCATTTATTCAGTTTAGGCCCTAGAAGGGCACTTATGAACGTCGAAGCTACTCCAGTTACCACCGCGCATACATGAGTATTATAAATACCTATAAGTATTACATAATGACTATTCGGTATTCTGTGGATTACCACAAACTATTAAGTTCAATAATAAACTTGGATTGGATTTTGGTCTTTCAAAATTATCACATAATAATTGTAAATTTTGAAAAAAAAAAAAAAATTGTCATACATTTTTTGTTTCTTGAAATTTCCAACTTATTTCACAACTAATTCTCATAAGAATGTTGAAATAGTGATGGAAATGTGTGATGTTAGAATCGAAGAACATTTATAATTCTACCTTTACCTACCATTATATACAGATAATGTAAATTATCTATTCATGTATTCAAGGCGAGTTCCACATGAATTTATCTGTCTCACATTATCATAATAAAATGTAAATCCAGAAAAAATACTTGAAGGTCGCATGTAATGTAACTAGTTTTAGAAGAAATTTACTATATTATTACATGGCGTTACATGTCGGTTACAGAATTATTAAAGTCGCGGATAGCGTGGCATTGACGAGGCGTAAGTATTGAAAGGACTTTAATGCAGGCGATATTGTACTTATCCCTAGAGATATTTAGAACGAGTTCAGTAAAAAAAAAAACCGGTCAAGTACGAGTCGAACTCGTGCGCCGAGGGTTCCGTAACTACCCATTTTATCGCCAAAATATTTTCTTTTATTTTCTTTCACACAATAGCACAATTTTATTTATTTGCCTTGTTTGCGGTAGGTGCCAATTAAACTAGACCTCTAAATTGTAGGAGCGCCCATACAACTCAGAGGGCTATCTTAATAGGCGTCAACTATGTATGTATAGGGACACCCTTTAATTTTCAACTTTTTTAGTTCGGTAAGCACACTCACTATTTCTTCTATCCGTCAATGTAGGTTATCTTTTTTTGTGTCTGAAGGCTGACAATCAGTCTACCTGATGGTAAGTGGCTACAGTATTAGTAATACCTGAGGGATAGCCAATGTGTTGCTAACCTTTTAAAGCCTATATGGCAACTGGCTTTCAAGTGGAACTGCTGAAACACATCAGGTAGGTTCTCGGCGACCGATTTTCTACAAATAATCGCGTTGTAAGAAGTAGAACTAATAAGCAACATACCTTATTATTAGAGTTGAGTAGGGTGAGCACGTCTCCTCGCTTCATGGACACTTCGCGCGGCGACTTCTCCGCGTAATCGTACAGCGCGACCACACACTCCTTGCCCGATACGTCCACTACTGGAGACTCTTGTTGCTAAACAAACATATTCTACTTTTTAAATACATACTTATGTAGAATACTCAATCGGTCCATCCAAATCGGGACTGCAACCGAGCAGCTCTAAATCACCCAATATAAGCTTTTCTTTTAGTTATAAGATATCATTGTAATTAAATAAAATCATAGTTACAATACAGATTTATGAGCCAGACACAAAACTAGGCATTTACACCCTTACACCCTTCCTTAGCGTTTTATCAGTAAGGGTGTAAACACTTAATAATATTATTTCAAAAAGATAAATTGTTCATTGTGCATTTAGTTTAATTAATTTTAGAGTAAATTCTTTTGCAAATTGTTGGTAAGCCTAATAAATAAATGTAGCTCACGCGACAAGAGTTAGCCTGTTCCCTCAGCGACTTGATAGTGTTGCCAAACGCTTCTAAATCAGACAGCAACGCTTCATGTTTCTTCAGCAGCGCTTCTGAAGAGTCCTCGTCCTTGCCGTAGTCATGCGTGTTCGCCATCGGCTCCTTCTCACGTATCCAGGACTCGGCCTCGTTGGCGTCCGCGAAGTATTGCTGGGCTTGCAGGGAGTCTTCCAGGTCTTGTTTACGCTGGAGGGGTGAGACGTATCGGTGAAAAAAAGTAGTTGGCAAAATAAAACTCAAGTCACATACACCTGGGAAAATTCTTTAGTATGGGAGGAACGAAGGGAACAACATTTATTTTAAAATATACTTGTCTCGTTTACTTTCGGCGATACAAATATTAAAGTTCAAATAAAGTTAATATTTAAGTGGGGAGTAAAAAGTCAGCGAAATGACGACTGGGGAAAATTCTCTTTTTCCCTCAGCATTGAACTGAAGTGAAAAATAATACACGATCATAAATATTCTTTACGCGAGTCTAAATAAATATTTTCCTTCTTACCAATAATTCCTTTTTTACTTTATATAGGTACGAGTTCGCCTAAAAGGAACCGGCTATCGAGCGCGGCTGCCGGAACACCTGAACACCTGAACACTTATCGTTCGACCATAGATATCGAACTCGAGGGTGGGGCCGGTTTCCTTAACCTTTAGCGGAAGGTGATCGTAGGACGGGTAGAGTGGTTACCTGCAGCGCCTTGTCCTGCAGCTGCGTCCACTGGTGCTGCAGCTGGTGCAGGCGCGCGGCGATGTCGTCGGCGGCGAAGTGTCCCGCGTCGCGCAGCGCCGCGCCGGCCGCGCGCACCGCCTCCACGCGCGCCTCGTGCTGCGCCATCTCGCCCATCACCGCCTGGTGCTTCTTCATCAGGTTCTGGACGCCGATCAGGTCGCGACCTGGGACACGTCGGGTTGGGTCACGTGTCACGTGTCACGTGTCACGTGTCACGTCGTTCGTATTATAATACGTGAAGCGATCACAGCGGTATACCTTTTTACGAAAACTACGCGGATGGAGGAGTATGAAATTTGGTACAGTTAAGGTTTATATGGAGAAGGAGTGCCGAAAGCTAACATTTTAAAACATTACACACACTACCGTGCATTTGACACACACACACATGTCACACTATCAGATAACGCGGTAATAACAGATTTAAAGAAAAAGAATTCGTATATGAATGAGTTAAGTGATTTTCTTTACTTGATTAAATATTTACTCCTTTTTTAATTATGGTCGAATTTTGACCACGGGCAACCTCTAGTTACAATTATCGCTTGTTTGACGCACAAAAGTATACAAAAACACACTATTACTTTTATTCTACACTAGCCTTCCACCCCGCGGTTTCACCCACGTACCCCTCCTTAGTGGTTGAACTTCCAAAAATCCAAGTGGATGCCTACACATAGTCTTCAAGTCCAGCAGTTTGGGCTGTGCGTTGTTACATCAACAGTCGGTCAGTTTACAATTTTATATGAACACAAAAGAGACAGCACTTAGCTACAGATTCTTTTTTTTTAAATAACAACCCAATATTTGCACTTACAAAAACCTAGAGTATTAGCAGTTTTCTTTAGTGAGTTATCCTAGAATTTTCCAAGTTATATATAATACTAAAATCATCCTCACCTCTATTAGTAGAGGCGATGATAGGTTCCTTCTCCCGGATCCAGGCGGCCTCGTCGTCCAGGTCGCGGAACAACTGCTGAGCCTGCAGCGAGTCCAACAGCCGACGCTTGCGGATCGCCATCGGCTTGTCGAGGGCCGTGTACCGACCAACTAGACCATCCTGGATAAATTATTAACTCTATCTTATTATTTATGATAAAAATACCAATTACGCATTTATTGTGCAGTTTGGGGAAGCTGAATGTTTTACATTTCATTTGTAAATCATTTTTAAGCTATTGTATAGCTTTTATCGCGGCCTTTGAGCGCGGCGACCGAATCAAGAAATTCCGTAACGAAAATAAAACTTAAGACGAGCTGCTCCGAAATCGGACGAATACGTAAGCAGCTGTTTGTGAAAAGGAATATAGGTGTATCTATTAATATCAAAGAAAAAACTTGAATTAATATCAAAGAAAAAAACTTACTTACTGCTTAAATAAAAAATAAATAAATAATTATAATTGCATAAGTTGATAAAAAATGCTATGCAATAGCTTTACCGCGGCAGTCCCCGAGTGCCACACGTATTTTTGTATGAATAAATAAAAAAAAGAAAAGAAAAATATTTTTAATCATAACTAATTTTAGGAAAATTGTTTTATAACGATATTTGGTAGATCACTGCATAGGAATTTCAGCTTAAGAATAAAGGTACCACCACAAACTTTAAGCATGACTAGATTTGAAACCTTTTTGCTTAAAGCAGTAATCATAGAGCCGCCCATCATTGACACAATTTAAAAAAAATAAAAAAATAAATTCAAACTGTTTTGACTAGCGCGTTTCCCATTTTTAAACCAACGTAGCCGCCGATCACTGCATACAAAATCTAACCATACTTGAAGTTTGTTGACTGTATATGAAAGCAAAGTGCTTGTATGAGTGTCTGACCCGTTTAGCTTGTATATTGTCGGCGTCGAAGTGTCCCTTGTCGATGAACTGGTCGGCCTGCAGGCGCACCGCCTCGATGCGCTCCGCGTGAGAGCTTACGTCCGCTTCCAGCAGCGCGTGCTTCTTCTGCAGGTTCTGGACGCTCGTCAGGTCCTGAATATATATATTTCATGTCAGTCATTTATTCAGTTTAGACCCTAGGGGGGCATTTATGAACGTCGAAGCTACTGAAGTTACCACCAGTTCCATGTTACTTACTGTTGACTACTTTGATTTTGACATGTATTTGTTTCATGTGAAGTAGAATGTGTACGTCTCATAATAACATTAGTAATGATATAGATATCTTTCATACATGTGTCAACTCTATAAAAAGACATAAACCTATTCCCGTCATCGTACCAACATAGCCTGTCTACAACTTAGTATTTATTTATAATATAACCATGTCCATATTAACTCTGTAATAATACTATTAGCATTTTTAAAGAATCTCGGTTAGAAATTAATAATTAATTCATTCATTATTAGTAAGTAATAACTATATAAGCATGTTGTGTTCACTTCTAAGTGGGACTTACACATACTCATGTCTATATACCTTTGTTTGTATTCTTAAGGTTTGTGTGTAATGTCTCTTAGTGGACCTAATAAAAAAATAAAAAATAATGTGTTTGCCAGATTGATTTGTCGTTCAGATTTCTATTGTAACCGGCAATAATAGCAAAACACGGTGGTATACATAAACGTTGTGAGCCTATTTTATGGACCAAGTTAAAATGTATCAATATATATTGTACAATTAAATAGAGCAACATTTTTTGTTGTATTTTGAAGCATTTACATATGTCATTCATAACCTAACTAAAGGTATAGTGTACATAATGTAGATGGTACCTTCCCGTAGTCCTCGCTGAGGAGCTGCCCCTCGACCTCGGACAGCCACAGCTCGATGTCCTCGCAGGCGCGGTTGTACTGCTGCTGCTGCGCCGCCTCCTGCAGCTTGCTGCCCTTCAGCTCCGAGGCCAGCACCAGCCGCTCCCAGATGCCGCCCAGCTCGCCCAGCCGAGACGAGATTTGAGCTGGCCAAAAGGACGCATGTTTAATAAAAAGATGGGCCTTTGCGTACATGATTATTTTCATAATTTTTCATCATATTAAAAATTATGTTAAAAACTACGACGAGACGGATGGACGGAGTCGCACCATATGGACTATAAGATCTTTTTGGTATAGAAACCTGAAAATGGAGTGAGGATGAGGTAGGAAAAATTGAGAGAGAGTATAAAAGAAACAATCAAGATCAGCAAATGTTCCACTGTATAATTAACTGTGGTAAATCCTTAGTCGAAGAGCCAATACACCTATTAACTAAACAGCAATAGTGATACATACGTTTAGCGAAGTGTTCCTGCTCCAGAAGCCTGTTCCCGCTGGTGGAGATGTCATCGATGCGCGGCTTGTTGGCTTGCAACTCCTGCTCGAAGTTCTGGTGCTTCTGGACCTTGCCGTTGAGGTTCGTCGGGTCCAGGTACGAGTCGTCCGTCGCGAACTTCAGCTTTTCGTTTATCCAACCTAATGATGAGTTGCTTTTGGTTAGTTGCAAATTGTATCCTTTTGGGTCAGATGGCCGTGTGTCCCAGAATATTTACTATTATTATTATTATAGCATTTATTAAAATATATTCCTATAAATTACATTTTTAAATATAAGTTATAAAAAATACATTTAAAAATATAAAAAACAGGGTCCTAGTTACCGGTGGTCAAGGCTCCAGAGAGAGGAACTTCCTCACTATGCGTGCCGTCTCCAGGAGCACTGCCTTCTGAATTTGGCCCTTGATCCAGCCGCCTAACGCGAGCCTCTTGAGGTGTTTATTATTATTGAAATGTATCTTTCAGACATCACGGCGCGAGGACCGGTCTTTTTTAAAGGCGTGCGTGGGGATACAGATCCAACACGTAGAGGCCCCTTTAAGATATATTAATGTGTTGGGATGTGTACACCTAGCGATACTATCTCTGTCTGCACTATTAAAGAGATACAGGTAAAGACAGCACCAATTAATTTACTTAATTTAGAAGAGCCGGCAACTAAGGGCTTTTTCCATTTATTAATGAATTTTGTGACATAAACCTAAAATGGTAATTTAGATTTTATTAATATGGACTCAAACGAAACTTTAGCTCCTTCATACCTATGTAAGATTGCTGAATTTCTTGCCGGCCCTTCTCAATAATTTCGACGTTCACACGTGCCCTGCTGATAAACTGAATGGCTTTGACTTTGATAGAAAAGTAGTTACAAAAAAACACTGTATAAAACTATGCTTTTTTAAATTCTCATGATACACACGATTAAAAAACGTATAAAGTCAAACTCACCCTTAGTTTCGTCGCAGTCGCGCTCAAACTGCTGGTATTTGTACGCGTCTTCTAACAATGCGCGACGCTGGTTCGACTTCTCCAGAAGTGCTGCGCGACGTTCCAACAACTATAAATAAGATGCACTGTTAAAGAGATTCTATGAACTAAAGTCTTGATAAAGATCAAACACTTCTTTGACTTTTTGCTGTTTATACTATTACTCGTCGAACAAAGAAACTCCTTTTATTTTTGGAGTCAGTTAAAAGTGCAGCGGTGGCTGTATATACTGTTTTGTATACTTTTAACACATAACTTGACAATACTCGATGCCACGTCGATATTCAGTCCCACTACCTGTCTGTCCTGAGCTTTAGCATTGATTGCCCAAAGTCAAACTTTAATTGTAATATTTTGTAATTAAATTATTTGTTTGTGGTAAATTTAAAACTATCATAGCTATTCTTTATATAAGAAAAAAAAACAAACTATACTTTACCATATTTAAATCATACAAATATAAAAAACCGGCCAAGTGCGAGTTCGTACTCGCGCACCGAGGGTTCCGTACAAACTTCGTCCTTCGTTCATCCATCACGGGAAATGCACAATTTTATTTATTTAACTTATTTGAGGTTAGTGCCAATTATGCTAGACCTCTAAATTGTATGAGCGCCCATACAACTCAGAGGTCTTTATTAATTGGCGTAACTGTGTATGTATGGGGACACCCTTTAATTTTCTACTTTTTAATTTTTTAGAATTTTTCCTTTATTTGTGCTGTAAGACCTTGCTTTTTGCCAATTTTATATATTTTATATTTGAGTTGATTGTATGAAAGGTAAATTGCGGTTTACGATTTATGACGTATTAAAAAAAAACTACTAACTAGATCTCGTTCAAACCAATTTTCGGTGGAAGTTTGCATGTAAATGTACATCAGTTATTTTTCTTAGTTTTATCATTCTCTTATTTTAGAAGTGACAGGGGGGGGGACACACATTTTATCACTTTGGAAGTGTCTCTCGCGCAAACTATTCAGTTTAGAAAAAAAATATATTCGAAACCTCAATATCATTTTTGAAGACCTATCCATAGATACCCCACACATATGGGTTTAATGAAAAAAAAGTTCGAGTTTCAGTTTTAAGTATGGGGCACCCCCAACAATTTTTTTTTTCTATTTTTGTGTGAAAATCTTGATACGGTTCACAGAATACATCTACATACCAAGTTTCAACAGTATAACTCTTATAGTTTCGGAAAAAAGTGGCTGTGACATATGGACGGACAGACAGACAGACAGACAAGACGAATCTATAAGGGTTCCGTTTTTTGCCATTTGGCTACGGAACCCTAAAAATGATCCCAGCTCTAAACCTATACTCTAACAAAATATGCTAGATACATAAAACCTGTATATTATCATAAGTAGTATAATAATTAATTATCTGTGAAATGCATACCATTTCTCTCCTCTGAGCGACGTCATCAGCAGCATAGTGCTGTCCCTCAATGAGTTTGGACGCGAACTCATCGAGCGCCTTGATCTTCTCCTCCTGGGCTGCAAGGGACTTTTCAAAGTCTTCATGTTTTTTCAGCAGAGCCTCCACTGAGTCCAGGGAGTCGCCTACGTCTTCGTTTGCTAGGAAAGCCTGGGGAAAAGTGGTTGGTTTAGCTTTAAAACTAATTTAGTATTTATTTTTTCTTCATTGAAAATTATATTTTTTTATCTATCATTAATTTCAAAGTCATTAAAAGTAATATCAAAATAGTATTCTATTAGTGTACATACCTCCTGCTTGTGCATCCATGCATCAGCCTGCTCGGTGTCTCTATAGAACAGCTGCAGATCCATGCACTGCAGGTACAGTACTCGTCTCTGGTCCCACAACGCGTGCAGCGCTGCAGTATCACGTTCCAGCGATTCAAGCGCAGATGATACTTCCGATGAAGCGCGGTGACCGCCCTCGACGAGTGCTTGACCGCTTGCAGCGCAGGAACGTATTACGTCGGACCGGGCGTCCATCTCACCCTAAAGAGAGGGGAAGATTTGAAAATATCGATTAAAACTACATTAAAAATTTAAAAAAAAAACACCAAATATATAACGATTTTAAATTAGACATTTTTTTTATAAATTTACATTAAAACCACCATAAAACCATTTAATAAATATAGACCCTTTCCATCTCTCATACCTTATGCTCCTGATGCCTCTCAAGCAGCGCCTCGGCTCCGGGCACGTCCTTGGCGAGGTCGTCGGCTGCGATCAGCGCGCGGATGTCTCCAACCCAGGACACCAGGTCGCGGTAGTCCGCCAGGAACCGGTGCAGAGCGTACGACGACTCTAGTTCGGAACGACGTTCCTGTATGACAGAATTTATCAGAATCATAGAAAATGCCCATGGAATTTTCACCCAGTTTACTCTATGTGTATTTAAAAATTGAAGTTTTTTATTTTTTTTTCTTTGTAAACTATAATCTCCTAAGCAAATTGTTAAAAAAGATAGAACAATGAATGTCGTACATTTAGGTACAATACAGTAGCTGTATAAGGTAGGTATATGCATGTATCAAGATGAGTGTATGTGTACAGTCAGCGGCAAAAGTATCTTGGCACTTTAGTACCGTGTCACATTACACAATTCATAATTTTCATACAAACTGTCAAGAAAATGTCAATAGATTATTATGAAAGGGTACTAAAATGCCAAGCTACTTTTGCCGCTGACTGTACCTTATATACATGTGTAGTGTAGTGTAGTGTAGTGTACTGTACCTTAGCCTTGTGCACAAGTGTCTGCCAGGCGGCGGTGATCTCGTCCCGCTTGGCGTGGATGGCGGGCGCGTGGTCGGCGTGGATGGCGGCGAGGCGCGCGGCCTCCCCGTCCAGCGTCGACACCTTGTCCTCCAGCGCCGCCAGGTCGCGCTATATACATGTGTAGTGTAGTGTAGTGTAGTGTACTGTACCTTAGCCTTGTGCACAAGTGTCTGCCAGGCGGCGGTGATCTCGTCCCGCTTGGCGTGGATGGCGGGCGCGTGGTCGGCGTGGATGGCGGCGAGGCGCGCGGCCTCCCCGTCCAGCGTCGACACCTTGTCCTCCAGCGCCGCCAGGTCGCGCTATATACATGTGTAGTGTAGTGTAGTGTAGTGTACTGTACCTTAGCCTTGTGCACAAGTGTCTGCCAGGCGGCGGTGATCTCGTCCCGCTTGGCGTGGATGGCGGGCGCGTGGTCGGCGTGGATGGCGGCGAGGCGCGCGGCCTCCCCGTCCAGCGTCGACACCTTGTCCTCCAGCGCCGCCAGGTCGCGCTATATACATGTGTAGTGTAGTGTAGTGTAGTGTACTGTACCTTAGCCTTGTGCACAAGTGTCTGCCAGGCGGCGGTGATCTCGTCCCGCTTGGCGTGGATGGCGGGCGCGTGGTCGGCGTGGATGGCGGCGAGGCGCGCGGCCTCCCCGTCCAGCGTCGACACCTTGTCCTCCAGCGCCGCCAGGTCGCGCTATATACATGTGTAGTGTAGTGTAGTGTAGTGTACTGTACCTTAGCCTTGTGCACAAGTGTCTGCCAGGCGGCGGTGATCTCGTCCCGCTTGGCGTGGATGGCGGGCGCGTGGTCGGCGTGGATGGCGGCGAGGCGCGCGGCCTCCCCGTCCAGCGTCGACACCTTGTCCTCCAGCGCCGCCAGGTCGCGCTATATACATGTGTAGTGTAGTGTAGTGTAGTGTACTGTACCTTAGCCTTGTGCACAAGTGTCTGCCAGGCGGCGGTGATCTCGTCCCGCTTGGCGTGGATGGCGGGCGCGTGGTCGGCGTGGATGGCGGCGAGGCGCGCGGCCTCCCCGTCCAGCGTCGACACCTTGTCCTCCAGCGCCGCCAGGTCGCGCTCCACGCCCTCGTGCTTGCGCTATATACACCAATATATCTAGTTATTTAACCTATGTGAACTTGGCACCTGACTTTCAAAAATCGTTTTTTTTGCGCATTCCTGTAGAGCTAGGTAGGTAGTTGATTGTAGTGAACGAATTTTTGATTGTAGTTGGACCAAAAAATAATTATAGGTCACCCCAAAAATAGCCAGCCCCCGGATTTACAGAAATTCAATTCTCACGGTTGATTTGTATGGGAAATCGTTAGTATTTGTTTGTAGTGAACGAATTTTCGTTTGTAGTTATTTGGTAATTTTTAAATTAATTTTTAATAAAAAAATAATAATTTAATCAAAAATCGTTTTTTTTTTGCGCATTCCTGAAGAGCTTGGTTAGTAGTTGGTTGTAGTGAACGAATTTTCGTTTGTAGTTATTTAGTTTTTTTTAAATTTAATTTTTAATTAAGAAAAAAATTGAATCAAAAATCATTTCTTTTTTTGCGCATTCCTGAAGAGCTTGGTTTGTAGTTGTTTGTAGTGAACGAATTTTCGTTTGTAGTTACATAGATTTTTTTAAATTTAATTTTTAATTAAGAAAAAAAAATCAAAAATCGTTTCTTTTTTTGCGCATTCCTGAAGAGCTTGGTTAGTAGTTGTTTGTAGTGAATGAATTTTCATTTGTAGTTATTTTTTTTAATTTTTTTTTTAAGTTATTTTTTATTCAAAAATCTATTTTTTTTTTCGCATTCCTGAAGAGCTTGGTTTGTAGTTGTTTGTAGTGAACGAATTTTCGTTTGTAGTTATTTAGTGTTTTTTTATTTATTTTTAAATTTTTTATATTCAAAAATATATTTTTTTTGCGCATTCCTGAAGAGCTTGGTTAGTAGTTGTTTGTAGTGAATGAATTTTCGTTTGTAGTTATTTTTTTTAATTTTTTTTTTAAGTTATTTTTTATTCAAAAATCTATTTTTTTTTTCGCATTCCTGAAGAGCTTGGTTAGTAGTTGTTTGTAGTGAATGAATTTTCGTTTGTAGTTATTTAGTTTTTTTTTTTAAGTTTTTTTTTATTCAAAAATCTATTTTTTTTTCGCATTCCTGAAGAGCTTGGTTTGTAGTTGTTTGTAGTGAACGAATTTTCGTTTGTAGTTATTTAGTGTTTTTTTATTTATTTTTAAATTTTTTATATTCAAAAATCTATTTTTTTTGCGCATTCCTGAAGAGCTTGGTTTGTAGTTGTTTGTAGTGAACGAATTTTTGTTTGTAGTTATTTAGTTTTTTTTAAATTTAATTTTTAATAAAGAATAACATTTAATCAAAAATAGTTTCTTTTTTTGCGCATTCCTGAAGAGCTTGGTTAGTAGTTGTTTGTAGTGAACGAATTTTCGTGTGTAGTTATTTAGATTTTTTTTTTTAACAAATATCTATTTATTTATTTAATTAAATTTAAAAAAAACTAAATAACTACAAACGACTACTAACCAAGCTCTTCAGGAATGCGCAAAAAAATATATTTTTGTTTTTTTTTTTTTTTTTTATTAAAAATTAAATATAAAAAAAACTAAATAACTACAAACGAAAATTCGTTCACTACAAACAACTACTAACGATTTCCCATGCAAATCAACCGTGAGAATTGAATTTCTGTAAATCTGGGGGCTGGCTATTTTTGGGTGACCCATAATTTTTTTTTGGTCCAACTACAATCAAAAATTCGTTCACTACAATCAACTACCTACCTAGCTCTACAGGAATGCGCAAAAAAAAAAAACGATTTTTGAAAGTCTGGTGCCAAGTTCACATAGGTAGTTATTTACACCTATTACAATACTTTTACCAACAGACTTGCTCAATTATTTTATGGGACACTACATGTATTTTTTGTTCTAGAATAAATTTCAAACTTAGCAGACATACATACATACGGGTCGAATAGACTACCTCGTTTTTTTGAAGTCGGTTAAAAACACACACATGAATAAATAACAAAAATATTTTTTAAGCATTTTTTTTTTAAATTTGAAAATGTACTGCAAGAAATTCAAAACCATATAAATAAACTGCCTTCCAATGACCTTCAAAGAAACATCCTTCCAATTATTGCTTCACAATCAATAAACCATTCACGTTTCAACCAGCCATCAACACACCTGCAGGGTCTGAACGGTAGCCAAGTCCCGTCCATAGTCATCGGATCCCAACACTACGTCCTTCTCCGAGATCCAGGCGATGGTCTCGTCTGCGTCGCGGTTGAAGCGCTGTATCTCGTGCGCGCCGAACAGACGCTCCTGACGCATCAGCGCCATCTGCCGGAGACGCTGCCATGCTTCGTTCAGCTCCTGGTGGGAGGGGTAGATAGAACAGGTAAGTGAGGAGGTAAAGTGTGATATTTGCTATTTAGTGCATATTAGCTGTATAATGTCCTGAAGTCATAAAGAAGTATTTGTGATAACAAGTTTTTTCTTTCAGTCCATTATAATAGAGCTGTTGACTGACCTATCAAATCAGCTACTACTGACTTGTGACGTCATAATTGTACAGCATAAAAGATCTACTTTTCGTGGTAAGTACGAAAATCAAAAAACATAAATTTTACATAATAATCTATGATTTAATGTATTTTTCTATGTTTTATACATTATTTTTTAACACAGGCGACATCCCTATTGCGGTCCACATAAACTCTATTCGCTCCATCTATCCTAAATATCACACATATAATACCAATTCCTGAAACGGCACTACATTACCACCATCAACATCTGTAAACACAAAAAAAACAACTCACATCCTTCCTCTTGACAATGGTCTCTCGTTCGGGATGTCCCTCAAGCACGAGCCTCTCCGCCAGCTGGTTGACCTCAGTGACGCGGTACTCCTGCGCAGCCATGTCTTTCTGGAACTCGTCGAACTTGCGTTGCAGAACCTCCACGTGCTCCAAGTCAGAGCCGAACTCATCGGCGCATACGAAGGTTTCCTGTTACAATATAAAGTAAGAATTCAGTTTAAATTGGTAAGGTTGAAGGTACAAGCACATATCTATACTAATAATAATAATATTATAAAGAGGAAAGATTTGTATTTTTGTATGTTTGTAACAAATAAACTCAAAAACTTCTGCACCAATTTCAAAAATTCTTTCAACATTAGAATGCTACATTATCCCTGAGTAACATGGGCTATATTTTATGCGGGTGAAACCGCGCGGAAAAGCTATTTAGTATATAGCGGACTCCAGTGTTAGCAAGCATCTTATTACTCACAATTTCAAAAGTCAATTATTTGCAATTCTGAGATAAAAACCTTATATCGTAATAGTGTTGGTTCCAAAATACTATGTTCGTAACACCATGAAATTTCAACCAATACTTGAAAAAATCTCTAAGTGTATATATTTATGCTTGTGACAGTACCAAAAGTCTACTCCAGTTTATATGTATGTTGAAGAATTTAATAGGATGTTATTTGAATTAAATAAATTGGTCTGGTTTTTCCAACTCCCACACTCAATATATTATTCGTAGAGCTATTACAATTTATAATGCTTCTCGCATATTTTTTTTTTTCCTTTTTCTGCTTCATGGCAATCAGTTCCAGGAACAATAAGCCACTTCCTTAGCCGATAAATATCCGTTAAGTGTAATCTACGAGAGCCATAAATTATTGAAAAGTTTCTTTCCAACAAACTCTCTTTTTGTCTCATTGTGGGAATCTTTTGGTGACATTAGGGATGTCATGTCTCTTTAGCCGGGTATGTTGGAGTCCACCCTTTCCGCTTAGAGCCTGTGCCAGTTCATTTACGTGTTTTTTTAGTTTCTCCTGGTACCTGAGGCTGCTTTGGGCTATTTCTTGCCGGACAGTTTTTATGCCGAGGTCTAGGTACATGTATTTATTGCCAACGCACATTGGTAACGCCTAGCTTATGTAACAAAAAACTATATATAAAAAAATGTGGAACTACATATTATCTTCTACACCTTTTTTTTATCCGACTGCGCGATGAATTAGTTATCAAAGAAATGTCGGACAGGTGAATTTTGTTGGACTTACCTTGTCATGTATCCAGAACATAACTTCATCGCAGTGCCTCAGGAACTGCACCAGCACCAACGCCTGCTGCAGCTTCATGCCCTTCTCCGCGAGACGGGACAGGAGCAGTTCCCACAGGCGATGCAGCTCATCGAGACGACGACGGATGGTCTCCGACGCGAAGTGGCCAGAAGTGATCATCTCGCTGCCAGTGTTGTCGAGGACTACGATCGCGTTGGAGTGGGCAGCTACCTCAGCCTCGAAGGCTTGGTGCTTTTGGATCTTGGCCTATTTGGATGATAGAGAATTATTTTTTGTTTGATCACAATTTTATAATGGTTAGTGATGATGTGACCGAACCCAAAGCCTAGAATTCCGACAGCTGCACTTGAGAGCCAGTAGGTGCTTGGCGAGAGATTTTCAACTTGAGGATTAAGTCTCAAAAACTTCGTGATAAGTTTTAGTAGAACAGCCATCATTATACTAAAAGGTGACTGACTTGACTGTATACAAATAAAACATGCCTTTACATTTTAAGATATCAAAAATTTAAGAAAACTTCAGATAGGATGAGGCTGTATGGTCTAAAACCCATTGCCTCCCCTGGAAAAGGGAAAAAAGTAAAGGGTTATATTTTCTATTCTCCGATGAATAATAATCATGTCATCATAATTTACATCAGTTACTCGCGAAATTATATTTTATATGTTATTCGTCACAATATACATTGTTTTGATAAATATTATATCACCGATATCGCGTCTGATAATTCAATAATATGATAATAGATTTTAATTTTAGACATTTTGCCTCGGACTGTTCTTTAATTTCTACATAAGTATACATACTCGTATATCTATCTAATATATAAAATTCTTGTGTTACAGTGTTTGTCTGCAAACTCCTCCGAAACGGCTCAACCGATATTTTGTGCATATTCGGTAGGTCTGAGAATAGGTCGTAGGCTATTTTTTATACCGCTACGGGTGAGTGAAACCGCGGGGGACAGTTAGCTTAAGTATATATTTACAAGTAGTTTATCAGTTATCTTGTATCCATAGTACAAGCTTGGTTTAGTTAAAAATATTTTAAAAAAATATAGCCAATAGTCAGATTATAAAAAAAAAGAAAAATATATATAAAAAATTTAACCTTGCTGAGTTTCTTGCCGGTTCTTCTCAGTTGAAGGCTGATTTCCGAATCGGTGGTAGCTTCAGTAAATTCGACCTTCATAAGTGCCCTCCTAGGGCCTAAACTGAATAAATGGCTTTGACTTTGACTTAGGGATCGGATGGAAGTGTGTGAATAATGTCCCAAGATATTTATTTATTTAAAAGTAAAATACGAACTTGCAGGTTGGTAGGATCTTTGTAGCTCTCATCGCTGGCAGCTTGCAGTTTCTCCTGGATCCAGGACTCCAGTTCGTCGGCGTCACGCTTGAAGTACTGGAAGCGTCTAGAATCTTCCAGCTTCTCGCGCTTAGCGCGGGCTTCCTGCTTGAAATCTTCATAGCGGTTCAGCACCTAGGAGACGGAGAATTTCGAATAATGCTCATAATTATATCAATAAATTGCATTGATGCTAATTGACCAGCTAAAACAATTGAAATGAACCTGTTCACGGCGCTCCTGAATGTCCTCAGCTGTTTCGAGGATCTTCACCTCCTTAGGGGGTGGAATTTGCTCCATATCGGAACTGAAACAATACACGAACACATAAACTATATAATTTACAAATTTTACAATACTTTAAAGACCGCATAGGGTGCGTCCGTATGGTCCGATGACCTAAAAAACGTTGGAATGCGGCAGACCGGTTTTAGCCCATATTACAGTACTTAATTGATGACGGGTAAAGGAAGTTGTTATAATGATTATGCATTATGTAACAATCTAGCCAAAAGGTTGATGTCCTAAAGACAGCAAAGTCGTTCTTTTATTACCACAAGAAATTGATGTTCATTTTTTAGAATGTACTAGAATAGATTTTCTTCTTCAATTTATAATAATGCATCATTCAAATTACTAGTCGTTAGAAGTCGATCAAAAACAGGTTTCTGATCGACTGATTTAGATTATTACGTAAAATAACATTAATTGCTGCTTGCAAAATTAAACTTTGTCCTTAGACTTTTACGACTCATTATTACTAAGTTGTAGCTATTTCAAGACAATGTAGACTGGCGTGAAGCGTATTAGGTTCATCGTGACGTCATGGTATCTCTGCTAAAGTATGATCAATACAAAAGAAACATGGCAGGGTTGGCACAAAATAAAGGTTTAAAGGATTAGGAATAGCTTGAGAATATTATAAATGCGAATGTTTGGATGGATGGATGTTTGTTACTCAATCACGCCAGAACGGGTGAACGAATAGGGATAAAATTTGGCACAGATAGATTATAGTCTGGAAGAGCACATAGTCTATGCCACCACCATGTCTATGACAGTTTTAGATTGTCTCACACATGGTGATTCAGAAATGATTGTTCAATCTAAAATGATTAACATGTAGTGGGGGCACCAACTCGTGTAATTCGAAGAAATGAATTGGGACCAGCTGTTGTAATAAAAAGTAGGTAAGAATTTCAATGCAAATCGGAGTTATTCAGAGCTGCTCAGTTGCGATCCTGGGTTGTTCTGGATTAGGTAGTCTTCTGAATCCATGACTCCTATTTTCCAATTTCATATCCATTCAGAATGAGGCAGTCAAACGGTACACAATGGTGATAAATTAAATCTATATATTGTCGTAAGTCTTACAGCATCAGTAATCATTTAATGGAATACCTTAATTCGTTCCTACTGATCGGAATCGAAACCAAGATTACGAATATGGAACCAAATATCTAGCTAAGAAAAATATATTCCCTTTTTTACAACCCTATTTGGTTTGATCATACTGCAACATTTAACTTGTCCTTTGAGTGTCCTGGAGCTCTACTAAAATGCAGTAATAAAATTGTATTGAACTTAACTACCATTTACTTGAATGCTATTCATATTTATAGGCCACATGGGGCCTAGACTAGTCAAGCCATTCCTTGATTGATCTGGTGTCCCACTTAGGGCCAAAATAATACCTACCTACCTAATGGTCATTAAAAAAATATTAAATCATCTATGTTTATCTACAATTAGTTTTTACAGATAAAAAAAGACAAACAAGTTAAATCCTTAAGTTAAGTAAACCTTATCACATTTCTCTGTCCTTAATTGTGATAAAAATAATAAAACCGCTATTATGAACATAGTTCACATAGCAGAAGGCCAGTCTACTTGACACAAGCAGCTAGCCTGCAGTGGTGACATCACACGACCTTGTGACTCACCAACTATGTAATCTGTTCTGTTATGTTGATAATGAACCTGTTTTGTTCATTCTTTTTGGTTGCTAATGCTTTAAAAATACATTTCAGGTATTTACTGCTGTCATTGTTTGAGTATGTACATTTTCTAGGTGTGGAAGTAATTATCTATTTTTCTGTGGGAAATATACAATCTCATAAAGCTATTAGTTTTCCACCCAGCTATATCATTCACCTATTTTTGAATTTTGAAAATCCATCCCTAGTAAACACCTAGGGTACTTAAATATCTTCTTTGAATTTAAAGTCTCTAGGTCGATTGATTAAGGCTGTGTTGTCTGTCAGTCAACCATGGTTGTTTTATAGGTATAGATAGACAATAGATATTTAAGAAATAAAGATAAAAGTAAGTTAATGAGCACAATCTTTACAATCAAAGTTAATCTTTACCTTAACATGAGAATTGTGCTAAATTGTCAAACAATCATTCAGAGAATAATTATGTAAATGAAATTGAGCTGTGCCCTAGGTTGACATTCATATACATATTTAAACTATATTATTCTTTAACAAGTAAACAACAGTATTTATAAATAAACTGTAGCAATATTTAATAATTTTTATTAGATTAATATTTTTATTTATGACAAAGTTATTAAAAGTGTGACTGTGTATTAATTTTATATGAAAGATGTACAGCATCCTTGGGTGATAGGATCAACCAGAAACTGGTGATCAAGATAATTTGAAATACAGAGAAACAAATATTATTATTATTTTTTTTTTATTTATCCAAAGAAGATATACATATTATAAAAAACACATATCTCCTGCCAAACTGCACAGCAGTTTATCGGCAGAATAAAAACATTGGTTTAATATACAATAAATGCAATATGTAAAGAATCAGTGATTTGTTCGGTAACAGTTACTAGATAATGCTTGAATGCATTTAGTATACTACAGTAATCAATACCAAAGGGTAATATAATCTGCAATCATAGTACATTATACTTGTGAATATCTGTGTCATGGACATATGGGTGGGGCCGGATAGACTGACAATTCTTTCCAACATGGAAGTTAGGGACATTGTTGAATTTAAGTAAATCATACTAATATAAGATTTTTATATTTTTGCATGTTTGTAACGAATAAACTCAAAACTACTGGACCAATGAGTAACCGGAGTAACATGGGCTTCATTTTATCCCAGGTACGCAGGTGAAACCATGTGGAAAAGCTAGTATAGAATATACATCATAATAAGTACTACTTTAGTAAAGTAGGTCATATTTTTATTTTTCTTTTATTGAATCATTAGTAAAGATTTAACATTTGAAATAGGTATTGAACAATATAGATATGCTTGCATATTTAAATGTGTCCTAAAATAGGGATTTTGATGGTACCAATTCCTTTCCTTTTCCTTGACTCCTGTCATGAATACACCATATTTTTTTTATCCCAATAAGAATCTACTGAGATAAAATACAATTAAACTATTGTAAACTAAATTGAGTGTAACTTCATAGAAAATAATCATAAGGAAATACAATGAACACTCACAACATAGAGCAGTCAGTTAGCACACAACCTAATCAATATCACACAACAGCACTGCAGTATTTCCACAATCAACTTTCATCCATTGTCTTACAGTAGGAATTATAATGTAGCTGTAGAAAGTAGTGAAGTTGTTAGGCAAGAACACAAGAGACGCGACACAGGCGTTCCAGATAGCCAGACACGCACCGCCGCTCGCTGTCGCCGGCATATCTACCTATATCTATTATCCATCATCGCGGTCGGTCCACCTCATACTTCCCTCTTATGTTCAATGACGTAATGCTCCAAAATAAACCTAATAAGGATAACGGCTGGAGCCTATTTTAGACATCAGCAGGATACACTACTCCCTATCCTGTTTGAATAGTTTTTGCATTTGTAATTTCAATAACTATTCTAGTACAATCAATACATTTCTTTTCGTAGTTAGTAGTTTTGATGGAATTCGCCGATACATGGGTGTGTCAGCGATAACATTTTTCAAGAATGGTCATTGTCTAACTATTAAAATTAATGAATAAGTGAGGATAATCAAAATATTACCTGTAAAATTCGAAATAGTCACTGAATCTAAGGTTTTTAACAATTTTCTAGTTAATTTTCATGAAATTACGTTCGTTCGACGTGCAGTCGCGTCACTCCACAGACTAAGTAGAGAAACTACGTATCGTCACTCCACTTTGGTTGGATAATGTTGCAATTACAAAAAAATACAATAATAATAATCTGTGAATATGACAGTCTGACACAGACACAAAATCGGAATAATAGAGCAGCCATGGATGGACAGATAGCTACAATACAATCACGGTGAAATCGGCAATTATGTGCATCAATCTGAATCGAATCGGCCGTCCATACAACACCGATAGAGATGTTATCTGTATTTAAGATAAATGACCAAACACTAATCAGTGTAACGTCAAACATTTTATAATATATGTTACAACAAATAAACTAAGACATCCACAAAAAGAGTAGATCTTTTCTTATCAATGCAGTATTTAATACAAAACTCCATAATAATAAAAAATAAATAATAACTGTTACTTTTCAGACTTCCATTTGGAATAAGGTCGATCGGTACACGAGCAAATGAATTCTTAGACTAACACAGCATCAGGCTTTTAACGAAATAAAATCGTCCTTTCCGATCGAATGGCAACCGAATGGGTCTGGCTGAATAAGGGGGAATGTTACCATGTGAAGGACATGGTACAATTAATTTGATTTGATTGCTGATCAAATTGTGTTGTCGTGTGAACAAGCCTTAGAGCATAATTTATGCTCTAAGGAACAGGCACAAGGCCCATTTATTATAGTATACCTCGATTTTGACAAAAAGCTGGTTTGGTTGCCATACTGAAAACGAAGAAGAAGTAGCAACTGGTAGGCAACACCGGAATTCAGTTGTCAAAAACTCCCGTTTTCGCTTGGCTCGTCGTATATGTTTGTTGTATCAATTTGTGTGTCAATTATCAATTAACCCTTGTTTAATAATGGCCTGTTGATTCTTTAAAAGCAGTGCTCCGTGCTGATACTATCGATGTGCACCATTGAGTGTATGTAAATCATGGCTGCTGGCGGCGAAGAACTGTGGCGCGAGTGCGCGTCTTGGTTGACGAGATGTGGCTTGCTGCGTCCGGACCATAAGGCGAACTGGGAGACGAGTACTATCCACGACCTGGCTTACACACTGCGCGACGGCGTGCTGCTATGCAACCTGCTGAACGTGCTCCACCCTGGATGCATCGACATGAAAGATGTCAACCAACGACCTCAGATGGCGCAGGTATTTGAGCCCCCGGCGTCGACCTTCACTCTAATAACCGTAAAACCATAAATTTCGCGATGTAAAACGCTCCGCACGTTATACGGAAATAATTTATTTGAACTTGAAAATGTAAAAAATTACTATACCATGTTTTCGTGGTCGTGATTATTCAACTTCCTTCTCTATAAAACATGATATATAATAGTATGCACAGTGAAGTGCCTGGTGTATAGACTGAGATAGTTAATTATGCATGCAGTGATGAATGATGTGAAGCCATTGATATGTGAGTATTGAACAACACAAAATGATTTGTATGTAACCATGTTATCTGAATCGTAAACTGTGAATGAGCTCCACACTCACTCATAAATATCAATTGACATTTATTTTCGTATCTTACTATTAACTATATATAATGGCAATGCAAAATCATAATACTTATAAAACATGTATGACCCTTATTTTGTTAGTTAATGTCATGTTCTATATTGTATGTATAAGTTTTTTCTAATTTATTATGCTCAAGACTTTTATATTTTTTCATTAGCCTAGTTGTATTCTCTTCCTTTATTTATTTACTTTTTATCCTAAGGAAAACATAAGATCCCTTGGGAATGTGGGTGAAACCACGGGGCGGAATCTAGTAATAATATATTTGTTTCAATTATTGCATTAGGATTACCAACCTTTCCATTATTAATATTTTATTTATTCCTTAATATTCTCATAAATTGTATGTAATAAAATAAAATACATTGAAAAAAACAGTTCCCACTGATATTCAGAACAGGCTCCCAGTTAAGGGTGTTCAATGCCCCAGTGTCCAATGCACACATTGTGACATTCCACATCTACAAGCAAATTATTGGTACATTAGTTACCACATGGAAACAACCTTTGTGATCATGATTTACTTATACAAATTAAATTGGAGAAGTACCAAATCAAAAACTCATTTTTAAATTAGACATAGCCATGGTAGAAGCATTTATGAACATTAAAAATTAGTCCAATCCCATGGTAGTATAGAGGCCACAGGAGTTTATAATTCCTTGTTAAAATGGTTAAATGGTACTATATTTTCCTTCCTCCCTATCAATATTATAAATCCTTAACTTATATAATTGTGTGATTTAAATCATACTACTTACTTAATATTTAATTTATCAATTCATCATCAATTTTTATAACAATATGCAGATACAAATTTTATGTACCTACCTACATTATGATATTAATATGTAGTACATAATATTATTACAAATTCAAATAGAATATAGAAAATCAGCTGAGAATCAAATCTGTTAAGGTGACGCAGCGTTAAGCTAAATCTGAAATTCAACGTGCTGTGTCCCGCTCCCTACTATAGCGTCCTCTCATAGAAAACCCGCATAAACGGAACGGGCGTATGCGACAAAATTGGTTTTATTATTTAATTTAAAAACTATAAATATATTTCATAAAACCTAAGTACAATTTATAGTATCAGTTTCAATTAATGTATGTAGAAATTTTGGAACCTCAAATCAATCCTCAATGCTGGTGAAATAAAATTGGAATCTCTTATTTTAAAGAGGTCTTTTTGATTAATTATTTTAAAAGTTAACCAATCTGAAATGAAATGAAATAATTTATTCATTCAAATAGGCCTTCACAGGCACTTAAGAATAGTCAGACTCTAACGCACGGTTCGGAAGGTTGCTTTTACTGGGAAGAGCCGGCAAGAAACTCAGCAATTACTCTTTTCAAAACAAACTTAAGACTATTACATAAAATTTATCCTGCAAGAGCGAGCGCTACACCCAAGCATTGTCGTCATTTAAATATTCATTAACGTTATAGTATGCCTTTTGTACTAAAATAGACTTAACACGTTCCTTAAATTTATGTAATGGCAAATTTAAAAGTGCAGGAGGGATCTTTTATAGAAGCGTGTACACAGTCCCAAAAATGAACCTTGCACTTTTTGGAGTCTATAAGCAGAGGTTACAAGTTTATGCTTATTTCTAGTATTAATAGTGTGCATGTCACTTGTTTTTACAAAAAGACTTATATTTTGTTGTACAAATAATATGTTTGCATAAATGTACTGCGATGCTACTGTGAGGATATTAATTTGTTTAAACTTATCTCTGAGGGAAGCTCGAGAACTCAAATTATAAATTGCTCGCACCACTCTTTTTTGCAAAATGAAAATAGCTTCTATATCAGCGGCCTTACCCCAAAGCAAAATGCCATAGGACATAACACTATGAAAATAGCTAAAATAAACTAATCGAGCTGTATCTACATCTGTTAGCTGTCTAATTTTTCTAACTGCATAAGCAGCCGAACTAAGCTTCCCCGCGAGACATGATATTTGGGTGCCCCATTGAAATTTTGAGTCTAAAGTAATCCCTAAAAATACTGTTGACTCAACAAGATTGAGAGACTCATTATTTAGCACCAAGTTACATCCTATTTTTTTTACATTGGGTAGTGCAAATTTAATACATTTAGTTTTCTTTGCATTTAAAACTAAATTATTAACAGTAAACCAATTTAATACCTGAGCTAATGCACCATTTACATCGTCATAATTGGATTTCAGTCTATCAACACTAAAAAGCAGTGAGGTATCGTCAGCAAACAGTACAATTCCACAGGTATTTTTGACATAAAAGGGAAGATCATTTATATAAATTAAAAATAGAAAAGGACCTAGAATAGAGCCCTGCGGCACACCCATATGCACAGGAGAACCAGATGATTTAACTCTATTGACATCAACACTTTGAGTTCTTTCCCCGAGATACGCTTCATCAGATCAAGTGCTGTACCCTTGACTCCATAATAATAATTATTATTATTTTTTTTTTTTTCTGTTATGCAATGTACAAAATAAAGTCAAAAACATGATGAATTCTTACAATAAATTTCAGTTCCGCTTCAGTCATTGTTGAGAAAAATCGGAATCCTTGCAACCAACATCTTCAAGGCGTCGCCTTAACTTGATAGTATGTAGTATATTTATATATATATATATATTTTTAAATTTCATTTAAGTAAGTATAAATATATAAACAATTACAACTAACTTAATTAAGTAATCATAGATATTATAATACATATAATATTTTTTTTATTTCACATATTGTTTTACTTCTGCCTGGGACTTCTTCTGCCTGCCTTCTTCTGGGACACACAACTCTCTAGGTTTTTTTATTTTTTTCGGTGTAAATCCATCAATTTACGAAATTTAAGGGGATAAAACCACCCCCTTAATTAGTAAAGGTTATAAATTACAGTAAAAAGTGATGAAACGTTGGTAATCCTAATGCAATTATTGAAACAAATATATTAATACTAGCTTCCTCCCCACGATTTCACCCACATTCCCGAGGGATCTTATGTTTTCCCGGGATAAATTTGCCTTCCTCATAAATGGTATATCCAACACTCAAAGAATTTTTCAATTTGAACCAGTAGTTCCAGAGATTAGTGCGTTCAACTAAACAAACAAACAAACTCTTCAGCTATATAATATTAGCATATATTTGCTTAGCTGCTATTGTAAAGCAGGAAATATTATTGGTATTATACCTATAGTTTATATTTATATCAAGAATAACTTTGCTGACAAATAAAACCAATCAATTTTCCTTTACTGTGGCTACCTGCAGCTTATGCAGTGAGGAATATTCTTCTCTCACTGACGAATCTACGGCAAGATTAGTTTATTTTAGTTATTTTCACAGCTTGATGTCTTAAGGCATCCTCCTTTGGGGTAGTGGTGCCGACATCAATAGAATTTTTATTCTGCAGAAGAGGGCTATTCGCGCAATTTATAAATTATGTCCTAGATTCTCTTAAAGATAAATTCAAATCCATTAATATTATGACTGTTTCGTCACAGTACATTTATGAAAAATTTATTTATGTTTGGAAAAATATACAAAATTTTCCTAAGAACAGCGATACTCATAGCTTGGACACTAGAAATAAGCACAAACTCGCTGTACCTGTAACTCGGCTCAGCAAAGTGAGGGACTCATTCAAGGGTCAATGTATATGTTTCTATAACAAAGTACCCAAAGAAATTCAAGAACTATCTGTGTATAGATTTAAAAAGTTTCTGATTTTGTAGAAGACAAGATTGCATTTAATATAAACTTTGTTATTTGTAATTAAATAGTTACATAAATTAAATAAAAAAGAACAAAGATCTATAAAAAATATGTCCCTTGCTGAGTTTCTTGCCGGAGTCTTCTCAGTCCAAGTGTATTCCGAACCGGTGGTGGAATCAATTGTAACATTCATAAGTGCCTTATAGATTATTGATATTATATGATTTTAGGGAGACTGGAGCCTTAAGCAAGTCTTGATTTGAAAGGAAAGAAAATACTCTGTTTGACCATATTCCTTGACATTGATTAAGCAATCTGATTTTAAAATAGTTTCCTCATTTTTGTTAATCCCTATTGTGAGAGATTACAGATATGTTATAATCCGAGATACCATGCAATAGAATGCTAGTACTTGCTTTCCTATATTAAGAACATTGTTTACATTAAAATTGTGTGTACATCTACTACATTATGTATACAAACCATAGTAATAATTCAATGTTTATGATTTATACTGCACTAGCTGTCCCCTGCGGTATTACCCGCGTTACCGGAATGAAATGTGGCCTATGTCTTCCAGGTTCCACAGGTTACAAACATACAGATAGAGTTACTTTAAATTAAAATATTAGTGTGGATTTATTAAAAATGGATTATTTTTTACTGTTTACTTTTTCAACTTCAACAGTTCCTGTGCATGCGCAACATCAAAGTGTTTCTGAGGACATGCCACGAGGTGTTTGAGCTACGAGAGACGGACCTCTTTGATCCCTCCATGTTATTTGACCTCTCCAATTTCCATCGAGTATTGTGCACACTCGCTAAACTCAGTCTGTGTCCCAAAGCTGTGGCTAAAAATGTCAAGTAAGTCTGCAGTATCTATTATTAATTTTAGAATGCAGGTCAATTCTGTATCGGGAGTGTGACCTTTGGAAATCAAGGGTGTCTAGGTCACAGTTATATTTAAGTTTCAAAATTGGAACTGAAGTTAGCTCTAGCTCTAATGTTTCTCGCTGACATTTTCAATTCTCTATTCCAACTGTACAGATGTCTTTTGGTGTCTGAGTTTTTGTTTTAAAATTATTCAGAAGAGACAATACACTGATATCGATGTCCAAGCCTGATGGAAGGTCAGATTCCTTGTTTTTGTGGGGTTTTGGAACATGTTCCTACGTTAGCTCTTAATGGAAATAAGACAGATATCATACCCTCGAGTCGCCTTGGTGGTCCACACAGCTATTCAGTCTGTTGTTCTTATTGCGGACCTTTAGGATGTGGAATGAGCTCCCCGTTACGGTATTCTCGTCGTGAAAAGTGGTCTTTAAGGTCGAAAATAAAGAATAAAAAGTAAACTTCAGTGTAATAATATTATGATAATTTTTCAGGCCATTCTCAGCACACAGAACTCTATCAGAAGAGGACATATATAAAGATCTACAATCAATGTAAGTACCTAGTAATAATCTACCAATGCATATTTTTAATTGAGAAATACACATACTAACAATTATAAAAGTGCTAGTTTGTCGCTCGAGGAGCCGGCGTACATGGCCGATAATCCAGAGCACCAGACGGCTGCCGAAGTGCCGTGGGTGCAGTTCACGATACCTAGTGCCACTTGCGAGGATAGAGTGGAGGAAATATACGAGGACCTGTGCTATGTGAAATTCACGTCGGCAATGCCTGAGGTGGCGTTTCTGTTTTTAGCGTGGTGCATGGCAATATTGCTTTGTTTTAAAAAAAAATAACAATTGTAATATTTTGTTAAAAATCTGAGACTCTAATAAAAGGGGACGATACGGTATCAAGTCCACAGCGTGGTGACAGCAAAAATATTAGTGTGTAGCGGAGCTGTAACCTCGTTCGTGTTTAATCTGTAACTTAAAATGTAATAATTGTTATTTAAATGCCATCATGTTCATTTAATAGCTCCGTTTACTACTGAGTCATAGTGAGTAAGCTAGACGTACATAGTTTTGTTGTCCCAATGATAAGTAGGTACCGTATCTTACTTTTCCGTTTGAATCTAAACTAAAAACATCGGAATAGAGTTTACATATAATTATTACGAACAAATTATGTTTACAATTCGTAAATAATTTCCCGGTATACAAAACTTCATGCGAATATGATATAATCTACAGCAATATGAGATAAACAAACAATAAAATAACGAATTCCAATAAGAATGTATTGTTTTCATTACTCTCGACCGTTAGTAACCTCGCATTACGTTAATGCAGGGCACGATAAGAAAACTAACATGTCGAATTCGTGCTCACCATTTTAAATCTTATTACCTTGAAATAAACACTGTAATTGCACGCACATTTTCGACATACACCATAAGTATGTCGAAGACGCGATGCGGTTCCTTGAAATGGTGTATAGACAAATTAGAGAATACATGGGACTATTCCGTAACATATATGTATATTATTGAACTAGTTTTTCGCCCGTTGCTTCGCTCGCACAGACTTTGTAAAAAAAAACTACATCTTTTCGTCCTTTCACCTGATTTCGATGAAATAAATGCTATTTGAAACCACAGTTGAAACGCCGCATTAACATGTGGATACTCCATGAAAATTCCATGCAGCGGTTTCGAAGATTAGTGTGTTCAAACAAACAGACAGACAATGAAAATAATATATTTTTGCATTCTGTTACTCCTACATCATGGAGTGTGGGTAATCCATTTTTGGTAAAAAATAAATAATGGTTCTATATATAATGGTATAACACACTGACTCTACAGATTTATTATATGTACATATACATATAGATAGGTAATGTTGCATGTATATCTGGTTACAACTTACAACAATCACATTCGTCGATGACAGCCCACTGTTACGTTCAAGATCGTGAGTTCAAGTTCTATAATGAACTTGAGCTTTCATTGATGGATAACGTCTTGAGGAAACCATAGCACGGTGGTATTTTGTAGTACCCACCTGTCTAGCTACCACCCTCAAGGTGAAAGTCTGTTACTAAGCACCTAGCATGAGGTTAGCTGCACTTGAGAGGAGATTCCTTCTAGGCTTTATGTGCTTACCACCTTTGCCACCATCACTTGCCTCAATGACACTGAATTCTGAAATAAAAAAATCACATGAATAATTATATCGCTATAATAATTGGATTAGTTTTTGAGACAAAAACAAGTTGAGATGTTCTCTAATACAGATAAAGTCACGTTCGTTGTTAAAGTTATTGTAAGATCGCATGGCACGTACATATCTCGCACACTGAGTGCTCACGTAGGCCCGTCCACTTACATTCCTAGGTACTATAAACTTTATTGCTACGACAACATAAAGTCGGTTTTAACTGAATTGGACATGCGCGGCATGTTTGACAACTGCGATATTTCTCACCAAAACTAATAGTTGAATTTTGATCTTCCTTAGTTCCACCGGTAACACACATTCAGAGTTTTTCACGAATTGTCAATTCTTTCTGCCGTTCATTAAATTTAAGCCCTAGGAGACCTTATGAACTTATGCACGTCTTATTAGGGGGACTTATGAACGTCGAAGCTACTGAAGTTACCACCGGTTCTGAAGTCAGCCTTCAAGTCTGCCTTTCCTCTCTTTCGTTCTTCTTTACGTAATGAAACAACGCACTGTGATTTAACTTTAAACGAACGTATTTAACGTAAAACAACCCACCCTAAGTTACTCAGTTAACGTTCTGTTTTATTTATATCTATACTGGGGGATTTTTTAGCCACTGGCCATACTTGCAGGGGTGGAAGTATTCATCAATATGAACAACTTTTATCATGGGACTAACTCTCGAGATCACAAAAAAATTATCAGCTGTCCATACAAAAGTTCAATACCTACTCGATCAAAATGTATGCAGCAACCATTTTATTTTTTGCGATATCAGAATTGGTCCCATAATAAAAGTTGTTCATATTGACGAGTACTTCAACCCCTGCAAGTATGGCCAGTGACAAAAAAATCAGCCTGTATATTATGCAACGGAACTTGCGTTCGACGTGACGAACGAACACGAGTCGACGATTATAGTATTGTCAATAGACAAAGCTTTATTTGGATAAGGTATATTTACTAGGTACTCAACGGTTAATTCGAAAAAATCGTTGTTAGCCGTCATCGAAGGGTACGTTGCTCCAACGAATTGTCTCTTTCTGCTCTCCTCCACAAAGTAAACGCATCATACGTTCCAACATAAAATTTTATCAGCAACCGTAATCCACTTTTTTGTCAGTTAACACCGCTTATTTATTGATAGCAGTCGTTATCTGATGACGTTATGTTTCCTAAAAGCGTGTCATTCTGAAGTGTCGGCAAAGATGCAATTTCCCTTTCGCTGGAAATTGATAATTGATAAAACAGTTGACGCAATCAACGTAATGCTGCCACTTCGGAGAAGCTTTCTAATTTTTAAGTCTTTATATTCCGTGGTTATTAATATGTATACAGTCTTGAGAAAGATAATGCAGCTAGTGTCATGCCCTCCTAGGGCTAATAAACTGAATAAATAGCTTTGTACTGATTATAATTTGGGTTCTTTCTATTTCGTCTTTAAAACGTAGTGTCATCTAGATAGCTATCAAACTCTACGGAATTAAATTCTAGCTGCATAAATATCTCTTGATAAAGAGCGAATCCATTAAATTTCATAGATCAATTCAAAGTTTATTTTTAAAGTTTCATAATAACCGAAAATGGCCTTTTTACTTCACACTGTTGGCTAAATAATGTTTCCAATTTTAACCAAAGCTTTCCATCAATAGTAAAATTTATTATTTAGTTAATCACTTAGTAATTCTTAAGCAATTTTCAAATTAAAATAACACCTATATCATAATAGTATTGGATCGAAAATACTATGTTTGTAATCAAATTTAAGATTTGATTTGAATTTTTCCAAACGTTTAAAGAGCAGCATTGCCGTGCACCGAACGCCCTGAGCCAATTACCGGCTAATATTGATGTTTTATAATTTGATAGATATAATGATTATAAGTTATGAGCATGACACATATGATTTGCTATAGACGGGTGCTGTTGTTGCTATGGACTCTTAAAGGATTGCTTTAAGTATGGAATATGTTGGCAGTTTTAGCGATGTGATATCGTATATTTGCTATGAAAGTGATGTAAAATAACATCAATCTTTCTGTTTATGTTGGGTTTGTCAAGACGAATAACTTTTACTGTATGGGACTAACTCTGAAATCTTGAAAAAAAATCAAACTTCATACGAAAATGGGTATGAAAAAATTTAATAAATATTTTTTACGATTTAGACATGGTTCTATAGTAAATGTGGTTTAGTATGACTAACCCTACGTATGTTTCGAAAATAAACCATCTTTAAATATCCACCTTGTAGATATAAGACATAATTTATTGCCGAGACAGTACAGGGGCTCTACTCCGATAAACGGCACACGATAGCGTCCGATCATCGTTTTAAAATAACCAATATTTTTGCGCAGAAAATTAATGATACGTAAATTTGTCTATTGGGTACCGTGAAAATAAAATATAGCCCATGTTTCGCTGATAACCTAAAATTTTTAAACCTTTTAAAAATTATTTCACCTATGGAATCCATCTTTTCTCTTTATAATATAAGTTTAGATTTAGACTAGCCGTTCCCAATAAACGGGCCTTCTATAACGCAAATAGATTTTTCAAATCGGATCCGTAGTTTCGTAGATTACCTCCTAAAACTTATACTTTACCTCTTTATAATAATAGTGTAGACAAGAACAACGCAGTGTTTCAATACCTAAGTGGAATATAATAACTTAGTTCTGAAGTACGACAAAGTTATAGAATAACGTACGTTACACCTACGCGGTACAGGGAAAATGGGGTCAGTACTAAATGTTAATCTGATAGCAAACCGACTCATCCTTTAAAGTACGTTGACCAAAGTTCCATGCTTTATCATATAACATGTATTTATTTACTATACATTATGCAGGTTTACATTCTTAATATGAATTCCGGAAGCAGGATATTTATTTTATCTTTTGAATGTTTGTTTATGAATCATTTAATTATTTGTTATCGAATATTGTCTATAGCTATACTATCAATGTTACAAATGCGAATGATTTATGGATTTCTATGATATTTCTTACGTAGTGCTTGGATTAACATTATAGGGTACTCTTTAGCCCAAAAAGTATGTAAGATTAATCTGGAACGCGGATGAAACCACGAGAATTAGTAACTCAACGTTAAAATTTTTGCTACTTGCTTGAACGCTACGTGCCAAGCGATTATGAACTCTAGTATGTTTGATTAACCATCTGTTTTGTCAACGTGTGTGAATATCTTTGAAGTCGAAACTTGAATACTATTTAGTATTTACCAAGTAACGTCCCAAGTTGAGGCAACGGAATATATTAATCATGATAGAACTGACCTACTCAGCATAGTTCAATATCATTGTTGTAGTTTTTTTTTTTATCATAAAATATTATTTAGTACAGTACAAAAGGCTCGTGATGAAACTGACAACATTTCCTGGGTCTATCTACCCGGCCGGTTGGCGTGGTGTAAGATATCCTATCTATCACGCCATAGGTCGTGGATTCGATTCCCACTCCGGACAAACATTTGTGTGCATGAACATGTCTGTTTGTCCTGTGTCTGGTTGTAATTATCTATATATGTATGTATTTATAAAAGAAAAGTAGTATATGTAGTATATCAGTTATCTGGCTTCCATAGTACAAGCTCTGCTTAGTTTGGGGTCAGATGGCCGTGTGTGAGGAATAATGTCCCAGAATATTTATTTAGTTATTTATGTTATTGTTCTTTTGTAGTTTTCATTACAATGGATTAGAAAGTAGATTTGTTTTTGTTTGTTATCAGTTATTTTATTTTACTTTTCAATTATTTTTGATTTATATAATTTGCACTGCTATTACATGTTATAATAATATTTTTTTGGTGACCTTTTACTCTTTTTAACTTACCAATAAAGAGACGATTAACTTCTATGGAACTCCTAGTGCATGTCAAATTTACAGTCTTTATCAATTTGACATTGTTTTAGAAGTCTTCTATTGGTTAGTGAAATCGAGCATCCGTTCCTTGATTTCATATTATGAAATATATACATTTAGAGCTTGAAGTTTGTCATTTTGTTTTGCAATTGAATAAGCGAGTTAGTATAACATGCATGGCATAACGTTGTGGGTGTGCGCCCGTGTAGCGGCAGCGTCGGAGGCGGCGCGGCGGCGGGCGACGTCGGTGAGTACGCGAGCTACTGCGCGCGCATCCACGACGAGGAGATCTACCACGACCTCTGCGCTGTCAAGAACTCCGCACAAAACCTGCCCCCGCCCGTTTACCACCCGCAACTGTCCGCTTTCAATACAGTACGCTGATGATTTTGTTTTTTTTTTTATTATGAGTTGTGATTTGAGAAATGATTTAAATAACAAGCGGCCCATCGCGGCTTCGCACGGGTGGACATTTAAAAAATATAACCTATGTTACTCGGCGATAATATGGCATTCTACTAATGAAAGATGTTTTTTAAATCGGGTTTTTGAGTTTATTCATTATTAAAAAAAATACAAATCTTTTCTCTTTATAATATTAGTGTAGAAAGAATCGTAAACAATATTTGGATAAGATCTTTACCCGTCAGTTCCCAACAGGTGGACCGTCAGCATGTTTGTAACTCTTCCACAATTGATCTCAGACCTTACCCAACGCGTTCCAGCCCAATTGAAATTGCACTGTAGAGAAGCATTGTTCTTAGAAATTGTTCACAAACAATTCGAATTCTGATCGTAAAAAGCGTACAAGTAAAAGTTGTGCGCGCCGTTCCGGACGCCGGGTGAATTATTCATGGGACGTTTATTTCTCGAATCACAACGTATTTTTTTACGCTAGCAGTTATTAGCAACACTTTTTACTATCTATACATGTTTTTTGTAGAGGTTGGCTGTTTTCTGCTATGCTTGTTTTCTTTTTAAACCACAGATTCCAATGTGCAATTTGTTTTTCCAGCTAGCGACGTCGTCGCATAGTTTAGAGAAGCGGGACTATGTTATTAGAGAACTGGTCGACACGGAATGCAATTATGTGGACGTTCTGAGCAAAATTATAAAGTATTTCCTGAAGCCGCTGGTGTCTTGTCTGAAGCCCCAGGACCAGCAGGTCATATTCTTTGGGATTAAGGTGAGTTTTGTATGTTATTGTTATTTATTTGCTAGTAAAAAATGATAACACAAAATTAGCACGGTTTGTTTTTTTACCATTAATTATAACAAATACCTAATACTAAAATATATGTAGCCAACCGCAAGCCTATTTTTAATATAATTGCTGAAGCTTTTATCCTGGGAACGCGGATAAAACCGTGGGGACAGCTAGTATTTATATTTTTTATTATAAGATATGCTTATGTTCCACATTCTATATACGGTGACATGACAACTTGGATTCGACATTTCATTTCTTATACAAACAACTGTCTCTAAGTGACCAACTCTTCGACACAGCTTATTTTTTTTCGGTCTATGAAGGAGCGAAATAAAATACTCTGTATTCCTCGTGTGCTCGTCTCCGCCACCATACGTTACAAACGTCAAAGCCTGCCTATTGGTGATGTAGGAGCTGCACAACATCCACTCGGGGCTGCTGGTCCAGCTGAAGCTGGCGACGGAAGCGTGCGTGCCGGGCAGCGGCGCGCCCCGCCTGGCGGACGTGTTCCTGGCGTGGCGCGAGCGGCTGCTGCTCTACGGCGACTACTGCTCCAACCTGACGCACGCCCAGGACACGCTCAAGACGCTCGACGCCAGGGACAACGCCTTCAGCAAGCACCTGGCGGTGAGTCACATGTGACCGACCTTCACTTTGGTGGTGGATTAAAACAGAAAGGGTTCTCAGTTGCACCTACCGGTATATTCCGACAGCTGCACTTGAAAGCCTCTTCCCTTCTGGGCTTTATGCGACTACCACCTGTGGCCACATCATGACTGGTGAAATTTAGGTCTAACACTAATGTGGTATGTGCAGGACAAAAAGTTATAGAAATTTGGAAAACAAAACTACGCTCAGCTGAAGCACTTCCACTGTAAAAGGAGAACAAGAAGGCATTTTTAAAATCAATAATTGTATTTAAAGTTACCGTAATATCGTACGTGTTCACGCGACGACAGCTCGGCTACAACTGAATACCTAATAGTGCATCAGCTAGATTTTATTGTCCCACGCACACAGTGCAATGGGTACCGTATCTTCCCATTTTTGTTATAATCTAATAATCGAAGGTCCCGAAAGGTAATAATAATGTTAATAACATGTTTCGTTAAACAGAAATGTCAGAAGGAGCACAGCGACGGCAGGATACAGCTGCGAGACATACTGTCGGTGCCGATGCAAAGGGTCCTCAAATACCATCTGTTGTTGGACAAACTAGTGCATGAGACTCAGCCGGTGAGTATATTGACAGTGTCATAGCTTACAGCAATTTAATATGGATAAATTTGAAGCCCTTGGATTTCATTGGAGGTTCATTAGGGCTCTTATGAAAGTCAAAGCAATGAAGTTACCATCAATTTAGAACTGTTTCCAGAAGCTGCCATGCAGAAATATTCCTTATATCTTATGTGTTTAAGTCTCTAAATGTGTTGCGTTTCTGTAGAATCACGAAGAGTTCCGTGGGTTGGAGCGCGCGAAGGAAGCGATGGTCGACGTGGCGCAGTACATTAACGAGGTCAAGAGGGACAGCGAAGTGCTCGCGTTACTTTCTAAAGTGCAAGTACGTAATGTATATTAATTCTAGGACTTACTACAGTCTGTCCATTAAAAGAAATACCTTTTGGCGTTTAAGAATGTCAAAGATAAATACTCATGATTGCTATACGATAAGGTTGAACTATATTTTTGTACATAGATTTAACAGACCTTATCGTGACGTAATATGGTTCATTTTTCAACGTCTTAACCGTCAAAAGGACTTACAGTTTGCAGGCATATTATTGTTGAACATATTTCTTAGCATATACCTAGATTATAAATTTTACTTTTTAATAATTCAGAATCATACATATCAGACTGAACATTTTATCCCCTCAATGAAAATAGAAATCATTTTAAAATTGGAATGCAGTTACAATATGAAACATTACACAAAGATAATCTTAGATGGCACTACCGAAGAGCAACGAAAATATGTATAGATATTGTTTAGGAATTAGATCAAAATATAAGTCGTTATACCAGGAGAGCATAATCGACTGGGAGGGCGCGGCGCTGGGCGCGGGCGGGGCGGGGCTGGCGGCCTACGGGCGCCTGCTGCTGGACGGGGAGCTCAAGGTCAAGGCGCACGAGGACCAGAAGGTCAGGTCCCGATACGTCTTCGTGTTCGACAAGTTGATGCTGCTCTGTAAACCTGTCAAGGTAACTTTTCTATGATTATCTATATTTTAATCTCTCTAATGAGGTTTATTTTGAAGCAAAATGTACGTCAGTTCGTGAAAAATGTGTAACGAACGCGGCGATGCAACTCACCTTTATTTATTATATAAAGGCTTGTGTTTGACAACTCTCACAATGGTATGTGATTATGTTTGAAGATGATAAGCATATAATATAGCCTGGAAGGTATCTGGCGTTTAAGTCTACACCTCCTGTAACATACCGGTAGGTGCTTGCTCCACCGAACCATTGTTTTCTCACGATGTTTTCCATTACCGAAAGCTCAAGCTTTATTTGTTTAAATAAATGCTTTAATGAGTCGAGGACCCATGCTATAAATTGCATGAATTGATATTTTTTGTAGTATAAAATAGTTTAAATATCGGCTGCTCCTCCCTATAGTAAAATCCAGTATGATAAAATACTACGAAAGTAAGCAAAATAAACCAGTTTAGCCGTCTCGATTCGTCAATTGTTTGATTTTTCTTACATCAAATGCAGCAGAATTTAATTTACCTGCCAAAGAATCTATATGAGGACCCCATTGTAATTTATTATCTAATGTTAAACTTAATACCTAATTTACAATAGATGGTAAATCATATACATATATACACTTAAAACAAAAATGGTCCTAATATTGAACCCTGGGGTACCCTCATTTCAACTAAAAAGTCCTTAGATGTTGTACTACTAATCCCTACCCTTTGTTGACGATATAAATAAGATAGAACAAGATCATGAGCAGTTACACGAATTCCGTAATAGTCCAACTTTAGAAGCAGTGTACGGTGGTCGACACAGTCGATGGCCTTGGATAGATCACAGAATATACCAATTGCATCCTGTGAGCCCTCCCAAGCCTCATAAATGTACTTCAATAATTTTGCAGCTGTATCGGAAGTAGATTTATTTTTCTGTCAAATAAACCTTATATTTTGAAGTCGGTTAAAAATGGTTTTACGTCGTAGAGAAATTAGTAAACCTAATAAAAATCAATCTATATTTTGGTAATGAATAGTGATTGATTATACATTATTGGCGCAGGAGAACCAATACTCGTACCGAGTGGGCGTGCGGCTGGCGGAGTACCGCGTGGAGGAGGGTTGCGGGCGGCGCGCGGTGCGTACGGAGGCGCGGTGGGCGGCGCACTTCTACCTGGTGCGACGGACCAAGGACGCCACCTTCACGCTCTACGCCAGGACCGACGACACCAAGCGCAAGTGGGTCAAGGCCATCCGGGACGCCATGTAAGTACCGCGTGGAGGAGGGTTGCGGGCGGCGGGCGGTGCGCACGGAGGCGCGGTGGGCGGCGCACTTCTACCTGGTGCGACGGACCAAGGACGCCACCTTCACGCTCTACGCCAGGACCGACGACACCAAGCGCAAGTGGGTCAAGGCCATCCGGGACGCCATGTAAGTACCGCGTGGAGGAGGGTTGCGGGCGGCGGGCGGTGCGCACGGAGGCGCGGTGGGCGGCGCACTTCTACCTGGTGCGACGGACCAAGGACGCCACCTTCACGCTCTACGCCAGGACCGACGACACCAAGCGCAAGTGGGTCAAGGCCATCCGGGACGCCATGTAAGTACCGCGTGGAGGAGGGTTGCGGGCGGCGGGCGGTGCGCACGGAGGCGCGGTGGGCGGCGCACTTCTACCTGGTGCGACGGACCAAGGACGCCACCTTCACGCTCTACGCCAGGACCGACGACACCAAGCGCAAGTGGGTCAAGGCCATCCGGGACGCCATGTAAGTACCGCGTGGAGGAGGGTTGCGGGCGGCGGGCGGTGCGCACGGAGGCGCGGTGGGCGGCGCACTTCTACCTGGTGCGACGGACCAAGGACGCCACCTTCACGCTCTACGCCAGGACCGACGACACCAAGCGCAAGTGGGTCAAGGCCATCCGGGACGCCATGTAAGTACCGCGTGGAGGAGGGTTGCGGGCGGCGGGCGGTGCGCACGGAGGCGCGGTGGGCGGCGCACTTCTACCTGGTGCGACGGACCAAGGACGCCACCTTCACGCTCTACGCCAGGACCGACGACACCAAGCGCAAGTGGGTCAAGGCCATCCGGGACGCCATGTAAGTACCGCGTGGAGGAGGGTTGCGGGCGGCGGGCGGTGCGCACGGAGGCGCGGTGGGCGGCGCACTTCTACCTGGTGCGACGGACCAAGGACGCCACCTTCACGCTCTACGCCAGGACCGACGACACCAAGCGCAAGTGGGTCAAGGCCATCCGGGACGCCATGTAAGTACCGCGTGGAGGAGGGTTGCGGGCGGCGGGCGGTGCGCACGGAGGCGCGGTGGGCGGCGCACTTCTACCTGGTGCGACGGACCAAGGACGCCACCTTCACGCTCTACGCCAGGACCGACGACACCAAGCGCAAGTGGGTCAAGGCCATCCGGGACGCCATGTAAGTACCGCGTGGAGGAGGGTTGCGGGCGGCGGGCGGTGCGCACGGAGGCGCGGTGGGCGGCGCACTTCTACCTGGTGCGACGGACCAAGGACGCCACCTTCACGCTCTACGCCAGGACCGACGACACCAAGCGCAAGTGGGTCAAGGCCATCCGGGACGCCATGTAAGTACCAGGCAGATAGCATCCCTTACTAATATTACTTAAAAATGGGAAAGTAGATTTTTGGTTTGTCCTTCTTTCACGCAGCAACGGATCGACGAAACTTTACAAAATACTGCCTATAGGCCGGAAAGTGGGGTTATGTTTTAACGCGGGTACGCAGTAACGCGGGTGAAACCGCGGTTGAAAAGCTAGTGATAGTTTGCTAGCTAGATTGAATTTTTTTTTTGTTTTATAATTTATTAGAGACAACCTGGAGCCGGCGGGTTGTCGGAGCACGAACCACAAGTTCGTTCTGCACACATTCGAAAAACCAGCCACGTGTCATCACTGTTCCAAGTTTTTAAAGGGGAGGATATTTCAGGTACCTACCTATTTATATAAACTAGTGGCTCTGAGAGCTGTAGACCTCCCGCGTTTATTACGTTTTCAACCCCCATATCTCCGCCATTTTGAAAATTTTCTTAAAACTGACTCGACATAAAAATTCCTTATAATTATCGAACCTGCTCACAAAATTTCACGATAATTGGTTGAGAAATGCGGTCATGCGAAAGCGAGGACAGATTTCGTGATTTTAATAATTTATGATCGCTAAATAACAAGTTGATCGATACATGCTGTAATGTTGGGGTTCAGTAGGTGTTAATAAATTATACAACCATCTTGTATGAGCTACGTTTATTCAATAATAATTAGTAGGTACGTTAACATAATGCGCATTCTAGTAAAGTACAACGTAAGCACTATTATAAAGGAGTGTATATATTAATAATATCTTAAGGATCATACACACTTCACCTCCCGGGGGTGAAAAAGAGAAAAAAAATACAAATACTTTTTTTTTCTTATACAATTATTATAAAGTACACCACGTCTACAATTAAACTTAAATTAACTAAAAGCTTACACAATTTATTTATTGATAATAAGGCCTAGTCCTATTCTTATGTACTAATTCTATTTTACGGTTTTTATTTATTTTAACATTACAACCTAAATCTTCTATTACTGTATAAGGTCCTTCAAACAGTGCATCTAATTTACGACCCGTTTCATTTTTTAACAAAATTAAGTCATCTTTTTGATATCTAATCGAATTTACAGATTTATCATAGAATTGTTTTTGTTTATGTTTATTTAATAACAATTTTTTCTTCGCATCTGTATTAGCTAATTGTAATCGGTATTTCAATTGTAAAGGATAATTATCACTATTGTATAAAGGTTCTACCGTATCACAAAGTTTACTTGGAATTCGACAGAGTTTACCAAATACGAGTTCATATGGTGTATAATTTGTTACGGAATGGACCGTATTGTTGAAACTAAAACACCAAAAGGGTAACCAATAGCTCCATGTATCAGAGTGATTTTTACATTGGATTCTTAAAAATGCACCCAAGTTCTTGTGCGCATTTTCAAGAGCTCCGATAGACTGATGATGATAAGCTGTTGAAGTTAATTTTTCAATATTAAGAATTGTACATACCTGTTTCATAGTTTCAGACGTGAATTCTGTCCCTCGATCAGTTGCTATTGTTTCCGGAACACCAAACCTTAAAATAAACTCTCGTACAAATGCATCAGCAATGGATACTGTCTCTTTATTTTTAAGTGGAACTGCTTGTACGAATTTAGTTAGTTCGCACTGTAGAGTTAATATATAACAATTACCATCTGAATCTCTATCTAAAGGACCTACCACATCTAAATATACTTTTTCGAAGGCCGATGAAGCCGTTGTGGTAATTTCCATCGGCTCTTTGATATAACGAAAATATTTTGCCTTCTGACATTCCGTACATTTCTTCACAAATTCTAAAACGTCTTTCTCGATACTTGGCCAAAAGTATCTTTTTTTAATAGTATTTACCATTCTGCGGACTCCAATATGACCGCTAGAGGGCAGTAGGTGAAAGTCATTTAAAATAATAGTTTTTTCATTATCATCAGTTATTCTTTTTATTCCTCGTAATACACATATGCGTGGTCCGGACCAGTTACTAAGTGACTTTATTTCATCGCAAACATTTTTTATAAAATCATTATTTTTTATATCTTTTATTATACAAACTTCATCGATACGTATCTTATTACAAAACAAACTTAATTTCTGCACAAATTCGACTCGCGATAAGTGTGCCTGGAAATCAAGATTGATGTACATTATATTTTTACTCGATATAAACGCAAAACATTCAAACTCGTTAGTTATCATATTGTCATTTCGAAATCTTTTTAATTCATTTCCTTTAATAAACACTAATTCTACCGAGTCGCATGGTTTTCTTAATATGTCCACAACTTTTGGTTGATCAGACCATTTGTTATTGGATTTATTAAGATCCATATCCTCGGTCTTATTTTTGCTATTAATCAAATCGTCCATCTTTCTTTTTTGTGCCCTAGTCAACACAGCCACAACCTGTCCATGCATACTCTTAAGTTCATCTGATGTCATACATACTCTGGACAAAGCATCTGCGACTATGTTATCCTTTCCTTTTATGTACACAATGTTAAAATCGTATTCTTCCAATACTAAACGAAATTTAAGTAGCCTACTTGACGGATCTTTTATTCCAAAAAGATAAACCAAAGGTTTATGATCTGTCATGATAGTAAATTTTCTACCATATAGATATGGTCTAAAATATTTTACTGACCAAACTATTGCCAGAAGTTCTTTTTGTATCGTAGGATAATTTTTTTTTGCTTTATTTAAAGGCCTACTAGCATAAGCTACTGGACTGAGATCCTTATTGCATAACACTGAACCAATCGCTATACCTGAAGCGTCTGTCTGAATCACAAATTCGTTATCTTTAGAAAAATCTGGATATTGGAGAATTGGTGAAGAAATTAAAGCATTTGTTAAAAATTTAAAAGCATGGTTACATTCATCAGTCCAAATAAATGGTTCGTTTTTTCTGCACAATTTATTTAAAGGTATCGTTATGTCTGCAAATGATTTTATAAACTTACGGTAATAATTACAAAAGGCTACAAAGCGCTTAACTTCTTCCGTATTTTTAGGAGTAGGGTAGTTTCTTAATACATTGGTTTTTTCTGGATCAGGCAAAACTCCTTTTTCTGAAACTACATGACCTAAGTACAAAATTTCTTTTCTTAAAAATTCGCATTTATGAGGGTTTAATTTTAAATTAACTTTTCTCAATCTTTCCATTACACTAATTAAATTTTTATTATGAAAATTTAGATTTCGTCCAAAAACTATAAGATCATCTTGGTATATCAGGCATTTATCGAAAGTTAAACCAGACATGGCTACAGACATCATACGGCTAAATGCACTTGGACTAGTCTTAAGTCCCATCGGTAAGCGTTTCATTTGATATTGTCCTGTATTGGTAGTAAAAGCTGTTAGTTTTCGACTGCTAGGCTCCAAGGTCACTTGATAATAACCTTGATGAAGGTCAAGGTGAGTGAAATAAATAGCACCAGAAAGAGAGTCTAAGATTTCCATGATATTTGGTAAAGGAAATTTATCATTGCAAACTATCTCATTTAATTTTCTGGAATCTACCACTAACCGCCATTTCTTTTAATTTCCTTCTTTACTTTTCTTAGGTACTAACAAAATTGGACTGGACCATTCACTATTTGATTCTTCTATAATATCATCTTCTATCATTTTACTAATTTGATTTTCTATTTCTGGTTTTAATGCTTGTGGTAATCTATATGGCTTAACATAGATAGGAGGGGAATTTTGTTTTACTATAATAGACTGTTCATAAATATTTGTCGTTGTCAATTTATCTCCATTTATGTAAAAAACATCCGAATATTTTGCACATATAGCTTCGATTGACTGTTTCTCTTTATCGTTCAAATAATTTAAATTTAACTGTGATAAAAGTGTTTGAACTCTGACAACGTCGATATTACTTTCATTAAATTTACAAATGTTGTAATCAGTTAAAGGTTGTAAATCAGGAATGACTAATGGTAAGATTAATTCCTTCTCACTAACATTAAGTATCTTAATAGGAATCCTGTTATTCTTTACTTTCGCTATTGTATTTGCCAGGAACACATCCTTCTCTAATTCTTTCCCGCACACAACTACATCTTCATTCATATTTGTATCTAAATAAATAAAATGTAAAGACTCTGAACGTGCTGGAATAGTTAAAATATTTTTTATTCTATCCTGTTCATCAATTAGATTTAAGTAAAATTCTTGCCCCTTGTTGATTAATTTTAAAATGTTTGTATTTAAATCAATGTTTGCCCCAAACTTATTCAAGAAATCTAGACCTATGATACCATCAGCCTTTATTGGTAATGAATCGAAGACCAGAAAGTTATGGTGAAATGTTTCTTTGTTCAATTTAAGTATTAGACTTGCACACCCTTGTGAACGTTTCTGACCACCTATTCCATTTATTAAAGTTTCATTTCAACGTACAATTGTATTTTTTGGCAACGCTTCACTTTTAATAATTGACAATGTAGCTCCTGTGTCAATAAGCCAATAATATTTAATGTTGTTGATGTAAAAAATAACGTATTTTGCATTGCCATGGCAAGATAAAATAAAATGTTTAAGATCGAAAAAACTGGTAAGGAGTAGTTTCTCCGTCATCCTTGCTTTCTCCATTATTATTTTGTGTATCATCAATGTCTACTGCTAACATATTTCTTCCCCAACGATTCCTATAATACCTGGCACCTCCGGTACCTCTATTACCTCTTCCTCGTTGATCGTTTCTTCCTTTATAATTCGATGATGAACGACCCCTATGATTACCTCGCCATACTTGTCCGCGATTATAATAATTATTATAGTGACCCCGATAGTAATTGTTATTATATTGACCACGATTATTATTATTGAAGTTGCGAAAACCCTGTCTTACGTTATAATGACCTCGTGTATTTCTAGACACATGCATGATGTTACCTGATGGTCGTTGAGAAGTATTCTCTTCATCTTTTGCTGCTTGGATAGTATCTTTCAAGCTGCCGTAGTTTCGCGCGGAGATGATTGTGCTTAATTTTGAGTTGCGTAAACCATCTGAAAAACGTTTTATAGCAAACTTTTCATTTAACGGCTTCAAAACCTTGACCGAGTCAATATTACCATCTGCCTGAGCTATTGTTAAATCAGAAAACAAGTTTTCAATTTCTGTACCGTATTCTTCAATAGATTTTGTACCCTGTTGTATATTTTGTAACTGTGATTGTATGGCCATAAAAGATTTAGAGGGTAAAAGATGTTGTTTTAAATCTTTAATCAATTCGTCAACTGTTTTATAAGAACCTGAAATGCGTAACTTGGCATTTTCGGATAATCTACTTTTAAGTACAAATATAATCAACGTAGTCTTACCTTTTTCATCTAACATAGCTGCGTACATCTCGACTGAATCTATCAGGCGCTTAGTCGTCTCTTCAACCCCGTCTATTACTGGAATTAAGCTACAAGCTACTTTAAGATCAAACTCCATTTTGATTAACTCTGCGTTTGGTAATATACACAAATTATTTATCTCTTCATATACTTTCCTAATATTCTGAAAAATATTGACTGCTAATGTTACTTCTTTTATATCCTTGCCTTTTTCTAAAATAGAGAAAATTTGGCTACACTTTTCAAAAATATTTTTCGTTTCGTTTAATTTAGTCTCAATTACTTTACCTATGTACCTAGTCTGTCCTTTCTTAATAAGATATTTCCGAATATCTAACAAAACATTATAATTTTCATTTAAACTATTAATCATATTTTAAAAATAGGTTTATATAAAATTACCATTCCATTATTCATAAATCTAAGTAAGTACTATAAAAATTGTCAAGTTCTGACGACACGATCAAAGGAATGTCTGCGTTTGCATTTCCGCCATGAGGTATCAAGTTCAATGAGTGTCCGTGCACGATTCTAGACAATTTAGGTAATCGCGTTATAAAATAATGATAACCACTGACACAAAATCTAACACTTTCACTTTCAAACCATGATTTTTATTGATACATTGATGCTGGATCGGCTAACCTGACGTGTTCTCTCGTTCTCGTCCTCGCAGGGAAGCTCTTATGCGCTGCATCGTACTCAGACCGATTTCCTCTTGCATCCAACGTCGGTGGCAATTCCTGTAGAATCTCAGCAGGAAATAAGTTGCCAATAGTAATATCACCGCCAGTACGATGAAAGTTACAATGTTCAGCCGCTCTAGGTGTCCACTGATGTCCTTCTGAGTTGCGTCATTTGTTCCTCCGGCCGCATTTTGATTAAGGAAGACTTCCTCTTTTTCTACCGTAGATCGACACATTATTGCTTTTTTTTTTTTTTTCAAGAATACGTTATATTACTTTAAACTAGCCCCTTGGCAGATCCCTAGGCAGGGTCGCCATGTAATGTTGGGGTTCAGTAGGTGTTAATAAATTATACAACCATCTTGTATGAGCTACGTTTATTCAATAATAATTAGTAGGTACGTTAACATAATGCGCATTCTAGTAAAGTACAACGTAAGCACTATTATAAAGGAGTGTATATATTAATAATATCTTAAGGATCATACACACTTCAATGCACTTTATAGCAAATTTTAAAATTTTTAGGGTTACCTATGTACGGTGTGTAATGCGTGTGCGCATAAAGAGTGCATAGCGTTGTCAGGCCGATGTGGTGGCGGCTTGGCGCCCGCGCCACCACTCCCACCACACCACCACCAACCCGACCAGGCGTTACACTACTATATGTGGTACGTACACGTTAACGGTTAACCCTTATCTTGTATATGATAAGTTCTGATTTCGTATGTCTATATTTAAAGCTGTTGTAGCGGTGTGCGCATGCACATGCTCGTGTTCATACTTGTGAATAGGTGCTGCTTGTGGGGGTTCGACTGCTTGAGTTGAGTTTACTTTGTATTTATTTACTAAGTCACTCATTTTGTTTTTTTTTTCGTTATAGCATTGTCAGTGAGACCTGATAAATTTCATATAATAAATTTGAGTTGGTTTTGAAATGAGTATCTGGAAATAGCTGCACTCTGCACAAGTGCACCTTGTTCATACTTATAATGAAGCCAGTACTTAGTATTTTAGAGATACTATATTTTTTTTTTATAAATTTGAACTTGTTCAGGTTATTATTTTTTATTTATTTTTCTTGTTGTTTTTTTTTCATCTTTTGTGTTTGTGTATTATATTTCTTTAAAAATTGTTAAAAATTTAATGGAAAAAAAGCCAACATTGTCAGATTGTCCAAAAAAAAAAAAAACAAAATATATAAAAAATGTAACCTTGCTGAGTTTCTTGCCGGTTCTTCTCAGTTGAAGGCGACTTCCGAATCGGTGGTAACTTCAGTAGTTTCGACGTTCATAAGTGCCCTCTTAGGGCCTAAACTGAATAAATGGCTTTGACTTTGACTTTGAGTACCTAATTGCCGATTTTAACGCTGTCTTTTCTCACGAAAATCAATCTTCCGAACCGGGAATTAGAGTCAGACCATTCATAAATGCTAGTGAAGACCTATTCGAATATAAAAAAAATATTTTCATTCTGTAAAAACATTCATACGGACACAGTGAGAAAAATATGTGTAACAAATGATGTATTGTTGCAGGTACGTGGGTGAGATGGGTCGCGAGACGGCGACGGCGCGGCTGGAGCGGCGCGTGGACGGCACCTTCCTGCTGCGCGTGCGTCCGCACCCGCACACGCACACACACACACAGCCGTCACTCGCACAGAACACCATAACACACACGCACACACCCACGCATGTGCTAGCGCAGGTGCTTGACACGCCATACGCATTGTCCCTCAAGTAAGCCATCCACCTCCTTTTTACACATAATTGTTTTTATAACGGTTTTTAATATCGGTTCTCCCAATGCAAAGTGATTGTTTGATAATCTTTTAAACATAATATCGGATACAAATCAGTTCTGATGCTGTAGTTTGCTGTCTGAACCGTGAGATTTGAAAATATGATATTAAAAAAAAAATCGGATTACTAAGACTAACTGGTGATGAGTAAGAAAAGGAATCAGTAAATGGGACACCAGTAGGGTTGCTTACGTAAATGTTATCGTAGATGGCGCCACCGAAATATAACGTAAATGTGTCCAAGGACGTGACACGATTTATGCGACATTAGTATCGTCTTGTCATTGCAACCAATCGCGTCATTTGTTTACGTTATAACACTGTAGTATATAGTATAGTGTACACAGTGGCGCCTCTAGCGGGAGAGATTGGCAGTCAGGTTCCCCATTTACTTATCATTCATACAAAATATGCATTTTGTATGTTGGTATGCTGATTGGATCGTCGAACAAATAAGTTCCAAACTATAAAGACCGGGTATTTATAGAAGTCATCTTCCAAATCTATATTGGGTTTGTCATGCTGAATGAATACTATGGGATCAATTCTGAAATTATGAAAAAAATTGTCGTAAAAGTTTGTAATTTTCCCATAACATAGTACATATTAAACGATCATGACTCCAAATTAAGTTACAAAAAGATGACATTTAAGAGATTATGACAACCCATTAACTATGCCGTAAACTAAACCCTAACACGTACAGAACGGAGAACACGGTGAAGCACATGCGCGTGTGCCGCAAGCCGATCGAGCACGTGCATCACTTCTTCCTCTCCGAGTCGCGCTTCTTCAGGAGCATCGTTGAGCTGGTCTCCTACTACGAGAAGACCAGTCTTTCTGAGAACTTTGAAGGGTTCGTAATTTTTTTTTACTCTAACCCGCTATCATAGTGCTAACATCGCTCTAATTTTATTACAAGATATTTGGGGCGTTATTGTTAAACAGGCTAAATTCAAATCTCCGGTGGCCATTCCGTCGGGTGGTGGCGACGGTGATCCACGACTTCAGGCCGCTGGAGCCGTCCCAGCTGGCGCTGCGGCCGGGCGCCAAGCTGCTCGTGCTCAGCAAGGAGGGCGACAGCCGCGGCTGGTGGAAGGGCCGGACACTCGACAAGGTACCTTATTGACAAGACAACACTCTACAGTCTAATATCGGTTGGTTCAACGTATCACTGAAAGTCATTAGAACCTTCGCGACATCACTTTCATACATAATAATTTATGGGCCAGTGACATACGTTACTTTTTATCGCTAACGGAATCACAGAGGACGACTAATTAGGGGTATGTTCCGATATACACTGCGAGCACTGTAAGGTGTGACGTCAATTTAGTATACTGAGAAGCCGTTCCTTTATAGTTAGCTATACTGGGTACTGCTTTAAACGGAACGCAGTCCAGTATACTGTCTGTCATCCATGTACCTACTGTCATTCTGCTGGGCGCTGTTGATCACGTGACCAAAGCACTGAGAGCACCTTACCTCAAAAACGCCAGTGCTCACAGTACAAAAATGGCGGCGTTTATATATATATTTCCCTGGGATACTGCGGCAGTATACTGTCAGTCCATAACGGAACGAATTTTTCCCCAGTAAGAGCACTGAACAGTGCTCCCAGTGTATATCGGAACATACCCATTATAATATGCCGTAGCGACAACTATCAACTACACAAGAAAATATCCGCTACTGGTGGATAGATGGAGCCACAAGATTCTACATCGCGTTATGGAAGTTTCCTGAGCATTCTGCATATATTCAATATTCCAACACCTACAGTCGGACCGTGGTCCCCAGGCACGACGACCTAGCCTGGCGGAAGAATTTCCTTTTTCAATCGAGGAATCAGCCACCTTGCTCCTCCATACATACAAAATTGTAGAAACAGTAGAAATTAAAATATCCCTTAAATATATCCCACAGGGCGACAATCGTTCCGGGTATTTCCCCAAGGAGTGCGTGCGCGAGGAGCCGGAATGTATCGGCGCGCTGGACTGATGTCAGCTGTGCCTCGCCGAGCGCGAGCTGCACTTCACCTCCCCGCGCCGCCTGCCCGCCCCGCCCGCCCCACCCGCCCCACCCGACGTGCCCGACGACGACGACTCCGCTGATCTAGTGTGAACATATCCAGGTATTGGAAACTCGCTCTTATTGTCGCAGGTGTAGAGTTCACCGACTATTGTGTACATTATTTTTCTGGCCATATATTACTTACCCTGGATATTGGTCTTTATTGAGTTAGATATAGAACGTGAATTCGATTTTATTCTTTGTGGCAAGTGTCACTTTTCAGGTAGGTCCCCGAATTTGGATATTTATGGGTATAGAGATGTAATACAAATTTGATTGCCCAGGCTTTGGTGGCCTATCCTAATAGGATGCTCTTCGTCCTCTGCTTAGATAGAATATTTTAATAAATATGCAATAGTGTACATCGACATTAATCTTTAGTTGTTGAGGCATAAAGCACAAAATCTATTGTACAGACTATTTCTCTAGATAATGCTTGTCTCATTCAAGCCACTCTCTCATGAAAGCCACCGATTAGATAAATGTTATAAAAGGGAAATGTTTCCAATATCAATGGTAGTAAGGTTGAAATTCGGCCAGTCTCAATGTGTAATTTTACCAGTTTAATAGCTCTAATCTATTTGGTTAGTTGGGAATCTAAATCTTTGATTATACGTAATGCATTTAGTATTGAGTTTATTAGGCTCAAAACATACAGGGCACAAGCGACCTAACACAAAAATAGCATTTATAACAAATCAGAACTGGTCAATAAATCGTTTAAGGTACATGAAAATATATAAATGATAAATAATTGTTGTAGGGAAATATATAACTTTTTTAAATGTGACCACCTTAGTGTTTAGACTGTCGAGTCATAATTTTACTATAAGGAATGTGTTGCATTCACTTTTGAATGCCGAATGTGTACTTGTCTATGCCATAGAGTCTATGGTATTACAGTGGGTTTATTTATAAGTTAGTTTCTATTGTAAATAGTTCAAAAATCTTCTTAAATTAATTATTTTCGCGAATGAAATGAAATTCTAAATGAAATATTATCAAAAATTTTAGAATTTGATATTTTCTCGATGGACGCAAAAAATAATCAATGTATTTGATGAAAAATATGATATTAACATTAATGTGTACTTAGGTCGCATATTGCGATTTAAACTTATTCATATATATATGTAGGGACAAAATTTCACTAAACAATATTCAAAAAATACAATTAAAAAAATATGACTATGCTCTCTTCTTTCGGCACTTTGAAACGTTTTAAATGGTGCGTAAAAATGCTTTAATATTTGTGATAGAAGATATGACATTTGTGAAAGTGGAAAAGAATTGTAATTATAAAATTTCGCAGTCAATTTTCAACCTTATCAGTTCGTGATAAAGATAATAAAATCACCCAGTGTTAAATATAATTTTGATAATAGAACTAGTTTAGTAAACTTATATATTCAATTGGAAACCTTTTATATTCAGTATCTAATTTTATTTAGTCACAATATAGTCAACATAAATTTCATTTCAACTTTATTGCAATGATGTAAGGTTGAATATTGACTGTTTCTTGAAATTGATAGGGTTGACTTGATTATATAAGCGTAAAGGCGCTATTCCTCTCCATCGGACGGACATACTGCGCTCTTTAACCATACCAACTATGCTTCTGGGCGTAGCGTGTACGCACGCCGCACTAGAATAGCGCCTTAATCATATTATCCGATGGAAGGACCATAATAAAAACGTTTTAGGTATAGAATAAAAATGTTAATAGTACCATAGAAATAAACGAATAGTATTTCTGTCAAATAGGAATCACTTTTCTTGTTGTTAATCCAATGCAATCTTTTAATAACTTCAGTCTAAACATATTTTTAAATAAATATATAAATAAATAAAATTATAAATTATAATATGATAATAATAATGCTATTATCACTTTTAACTTATACTACACAGTTCCCACATACGGTTATTACGTGAGATGGTTAAAAAACAGGTTTCATCTCTTTTCAGTTATGACGTTAGAAAGTGGCAGATATATTAAATAACTGGCTTTGATAATGCTCAAATATCTGCATTTTTATTGTTTATCACAGAACAATTATTTTTGAGACAGCATGGATTTACTAAACTTTGGAATATAAATGTGTTCAGTAAAGTAGTCCGTATCTATTCCATATTTTTACGCAACTAAGGTTGTTAATTGTCAGTTAGGCTCATCATCTGCCTCACAGGTTCTTAAATAATCTCTTACTTAAGAACTCTCGAGTTTGTTGATATTTACTTCCATATCTTACATAAAAAATGTGTAATAATATTTTATTAAGTGCCAACTCTGTTATAGTTGTATATTATAGTATACCCTGATAGTATTTCAACTAATCTTATTGATGACTAGTCGGAATAAAAAAAAATGACTAAAAAGTAAAAAAAAAAATACAAATAACTTACTAGTTAATTGTACAAATTCGGCTGATGTTTTCAATGTATTTTCACCCTTATTCCGTACATGTAGAGCTGAGAATAAGTTTAGTTGTAGTTACAGGACTTCTTACTCGCAAATACCTCGTGCTTTTTCTCTACATTCCAAAATTAAAATAAATAGTGACTTTAAAAATTGATCTTAAAATTGTTCATTTCAATAATTCTCACTTGAGTTTTTTAATTGTTTTCTTAAATTTAAATAATTAAAGTGTGACACGTTAATTACAAACATTTAAAATTTAATCAATTTTAATAAATTAACCGCTTAATAGTTAATATTTGAATACTGTTCAATCATTCACATATCATAAATTCAGACATAAAATATTAATTCAAAACTATTTGGATCGCTACTGGTTTCAATGTAAATAGTTTTTAAATTATTGTCTTTAGCTAACATTGTATTTAGTAGATAATAAATTAGTTTATGAGCACAGTGAATGTTATCCTTCCACTTCAAATAGGTATAAGTGTATTATGTAGGTGTTTAAAAATGTATGACAATGTAATTATGTGTCTTTAATTAATTTAGTATGCTTGGAAGTGGCTAAATAGGTTTAACTACCCGGTACTACCCGCGGTATATGAATAAAGAAATTATGAATGCAATTATTACGTGTACCTATAAATTCAATGAATTATACAGTTATGCTGAATAAATTGAACGTCTCATACAGTAACAACCATGCTACTTCTAACTGGTCATAATAAAATTAAGTTTAATAAAATAAATTTTAACTAAAACTTATAATAAAATATAATCAAACTAGTGCCACTTTAAACATTAAACTATTTAAAATATGCTTCAGTATAATCTCTACCATCGCTTTAGATGAAAGTTGTGAAGGAAATATAAATAAAGGCAAATATATTTTAATGAAACTTTCTTGTCCATGGTGACAGGGTTCAGGAAGTTGTTGGTGTAAAAATATATAAAAATATATAATAATATTTGAAGATATTATTATGGTTGTTGTACTATAATAAATATATATATTTTCTATTTAGTTGAGCATCTTTTCACAAACTCTACAGTCAGTTTCACGAGTGATGTAGTGATAGACAGAATAGTACTATGAAATACAGTTAGTATTCAAAATTATATAATTAAAATTGTTCTCTTATGCTGGAATGAGCCAGGGTTCTATCGCTTATGCAAGATAGTATATTTTAAACCTTTTCGTGCCAAAATGTTGGTTATAAATGTGCATTATCTATGATCTCTCATTGTTGATAATATAGTGGTATAATACGTAAAATAGAGGAGGTTAATTGTGAGATGCATATAGTATTGCTTTAGAAAAACCACTCTTATATCTATATAACTTAGGTGTCACTGAAGAATTCTTCCACATTTACCTAATGTGTACACCAAATATTATAGTGAAATAAATGTGTTTATTATAATATTTACTATATTATTCATGACATGCAAACATACATATTTACAATGCAATTTTCTTATTAAATGTTAGATTATGTATGTGATTGGAATGCGATATGCATATTTGTAATTTGTTGCAATATTTATACACTTATTTTTACCACGCACCCAGTAGACTTTATTATTAATGTAATAGGAAAATTTTCATTGTTTGTTTGTCAGCATGCTCGCAGCGACAGTTGGTGCTAACTTAATTTTTGTTTTCATTAATGCCCAGTGCTTCTTAAAATGTGTGAGCGCGAGCACGCCCCCAGAACATAACTTAGTGTAATGTATTTTGATATTATTTATGTTCATGTTTGTAAATAAATATACAGAAATGGCATATCTCATTGTTCTGTAGTTAGGTATGTTGTGACTCCACAATAAATACAGTGTTGGAGGTATATATTTGTTTTATTATCACCACAAAATACGTTTTTACAACATACCTTCTATCAATTCACTTTGGTCAAACTGTCTTTGTGACATTTTAATTATAAAAAAATATATATATTACACATTATTATTAGAAAAATAGTAATAACATATCAAATCCGTTACCTATAATACTAGTAAATTTAATGGAAGAGTACATATTGCGCTTGCGCCGACCCAAATAATTGGGAAGGCAGGATGATTAGTAGTAAATTACTAGAACACGTGACTGACGCCGTGGGTTCGTATCCTATAATGGAGAGTTTTCGGCGAAGGAAACCATAACTATTATAAAGGTAAATTGCACCCAGCTACCACCCTTAATTTGAAAATCTATCGACAAGCACTTACCAGTGTGTTCTAGCAGATGCACTTGAGAGCCAGTTTCCTCTTAGACTTTACTTTCGGCCACATTATCACTTACACGTAGTAAAAACGTAACGTAAGTAATATTTATTACAGTAGTAATTAAATGACTTAATGTTTGCCTTAGTACCGTTATAGGTTTGTGTTTGGTCACAATCTCACCATAATTGGTGATAATGTGGCCGCAGGTGATAGCCACACAAAGCCTAGAAGGAAACAGCATTTTTTTTACAAACATGTTGTTCAACACTGACATATTTAATTAGGATGCGTTTCCACTTGCGTACGATGTACTACAATACCATATTTTACTTATATGTTTAATTTATACGGTCAGGAATTTATCGATCATATTAATGCGACGTTATATACGTGACCATTAAACTGTATTATATTCTTGAGTAAGGGTGTAAGGTATCTGATTAATTTGTGGCAAAAGTATCAGGGAATTCTTCAAACAAGTATACCTTCACGACATCAATCTTTTAAATTTTTTAATGTCAGTCTAAAAAAATCACTTTAAATCAGGAGTGCTGCTCCCTAAATACATCCTAAGGTCCGTTACAGTGGATCTGATCAGCTTGGCAGGAATGGTCGGTCGGTTGAGTCGTTTGTACGCGGCATAGCGGTGGCAGCCACCGAAACTGTAGTAGTAGTTCCCGCCATCGGTGCCCTTGATCCAAAGGATATCGATCGGTGGGACGTTACCAATCTCTTCTTCTTTCTGGAATGTAGAAGTGGAGAGTTCAATCACAGTTCGGGATGGGAACCAAAATGAAAAAATGATGATGCGCCGCGTAATTCGATTCATTGCACCTCATAGAATGACAAGTGTGTTGGATCAAAGTCATTTTGTGTAAGCCTTCGCTTTTATCGGGTGTTCCACGATACCAGTTAGAGTGGTCCAGGTAGATGCTTAAGATCTGAAGTTTAACTTGAAGGTGGTTGCTAAGCAACTATTCAAGTTCTTCGCCTGCTATGCGTTTTTTTAATCCTATTTGGTAATGCAGCAAGTGAGTAGAGTAAGTGGGTGGGTGGCCATCAATAATGAGGTTGATTTCGCCTTTGTTATTAAATTTACAAGCCGGTGGTACCTCGTAGTCTCTTGAGTAGGTAATCTAATAAAATTGTTTGATAGTTTCGAGAGAAAATCATTATATAAATAGTTAACTTATAAATATCTTGCAAAAAAAAGGGGGCGTCCACTAATTACGTGAGGAGTTAAGAGGGGGGGGGGGGGTGTCGAGCCAATACTCATCCAAACTCACGTGGGGGCGAGGGGGGGTCTCGGCGAATATCACAAAAAAAATCTTTCAACAAAAAAACAGTGTAAAATTGCAAATAAAAGGGGTTAAATTCAGTAAAACATGTTTCTCCACTAAAATATGGCAATCGCGGTTATGAGTTTTAAAACTAGTACTAGTTATGATGACTATGACTTTTGTATTTAGGTACATATACGAGTGTTTTTGGTGGATGCATCTCAGAAGATTTATCCCGAGATATGTTAAAGTCCTTGCTCCATAGTGCCAAAGCCTAAGGTTACCCTTCAAACGTCAAATTTCCTTGTTAATCAGCATTATTATATTAAGGCACAAAGTAGCCGAGATCCATATTTATTGCCTTTTAAAGCGATTAACCTCGATCACGAGAGTTGATCAGATATAAAAGATTATGAATACCTGTATAGTTTCCATAAGTGACAGCACTTTGTCCTCGCTGAGTTCCGGTATGAAAGGCCTGATGATTACAGACATCGGTACGTCGTGGACCTCGTCTATATTTGCGCTGTGGACGCTCGTCATTCTCGACGTCACTAAAAATATTAATACAATTATTAAACTCATTAAAAAGAAGTTTTAAGCCTTCGTGCTCTATATATAAGTATGTATAATAGGTATTTATTTAAATAGGTATATGGCTGAGGTAAAAGACAAGTCTTGTTTCTTTCAAAGAGTAGCAGAATAAAGGATTTAAGTAAATTACCTACTCATGTTTGACAATCGATAATATGCACGATAATTTTTGTTTTATTGGAACTGATTATAAATTTGTTATCAATGATGTAGTAGGTATTTGATTCATCAATTTCGAACTTAGAGACCGCGCCACCACTGAAGTCCGATAGGTCCACCTCTATTATTGAAGAAATAAGATCCATTTTCATTAATTCCAACGGACTTTAGTGGTGGCGCGGACTCTATCTCTCAACTCGAATTTGTTCAGCTGATTTGATATTAATCTTCGTTTAACTAACCCATAAGCAAACTAGCATAGAACTAGAGATAAACTTCTTGGTCTTCCTCTTCCCGTATATCCAATCACTTTTATATTTATTAATTACTCTTTCGTGCCATGGCTTTCATCCCTCCTCATACCACGACGAACGGTTCTCTTCAACTTTACAGTCACTAGCTCTACTTTCAAACTTCCTCTTAAGTTACTCATTCCTAATCTTATCCATCCTTGTCAATCCACACATCCATCTCAACATCATGCAATCGTCTTTCATACGTCCCCTTTACTGCCCAACATTCTGAACTATACATTAGGCTGATCACCTTTAGCTTCAGAGGCATCCGTGGAGCACAGGTTGTTCACTTGTTATCCATCTCGAGTTGATTCTCTGCGTTATATCACGGTCAATATCACCATCGCTCTTCATAATGTTACAGAAGGCGCAAGAGTGGATAAACCAAAATCGTAGAACATTTATTCAGTTTTAGTTCTTCTGATTTTGAAGCTAACACACTCCAGCTTTTGCTGCCATTTTACCAGGCTGCCCTGGGCATTTGATTCATTCTAACATTATACTCCAAGATTCCTCCTCCTGCAGAGACGCCAAAGCGTCCATTTCCAACAGGAAGAGATAAGGGTTTAGAGCCAATCCTCGGTGTAAGCCGACTGCCACATTGATAGAGCCAACCGCAGATAAGTAGGTATTTTACAGGCAAACCTTTCCCTTTCAATGCCCACCATAAAACCTCTCGGAGAACTCGATCGTATTCCATCTCAAGGGCGATAATAAATTATAATATAATTGCATAATAATGTTCATAAGTGCCTTGTTAGGGGCGTCAGGGCATAAACTGAATAAATGCGTTTTGAGTTTGATTGAGTTATGCAGTGAACTCGATCGTGTCAACATACACTATGACGTCATTAAATTTAAATACATTCTACATAGTAAATTAAACACAAAATTTAAAAAATATTACACCGAATATAAGTTATATTTGCAACAAAAAATACGCATATTTCCCTATTGTAGTATTATTTTATTATGTGGATGACACTATAATTTATTAGCAAGAAAGTATTAGATCATCTGTTCCTCAAACTTATGGCCTCATGTAGTACCCCTGACTCAGAAAAAAACTATAAAATAAATATAAAAACCTATGGCATGTATCCCAAAAAGTTATACCTTTGTTTTAATTAATTTACGAAAGTTGAATAGCAGGCTGTATAAAACATAAAGTACACATTATGCCGATATTTTTTAAAACATGATTCAATAACATTAAATCAAGGTTAAATCATCCAAGTGCAAATATTTACTATCTTACCTACTCGTATACGAAACACCTCACGCAATCTAAATAAGTTTAATAAGAATTCATAATAGTTACTTACAGTTTCTCGAAGTTGAAGACGTCAAATTAACCACAGACTTTATCATAACATGAATATTTATTCACGTGAGTCGAGCCGAGCGATTCTGTCGAGTGACTTCACAACACTGATCGACACGAATGCCCAGCTAACTTCACACCTACAAACTAATAAGAAATATAAGAACTTCACACCATACCGCCAAGGTCATTTGTACTGATAAAAATAATTAGTACTTTGATCGTCTTTGTAAATACTAACAAAATATTACATACTTAACATTTCAATAACATTCATTTATCTCGAACTTTTGATTATTTTAACACAAACATTCGGCTTAGCTTCATGTTATGTCTTCCGATAAATCCACGGACATCGGATCCCATACCTATATATTCTGTAATTATATTATTTCAAATATGTTAACGCCCCGACTCAGAACAAACAGACATGTTCATGAATATAAATATTTGTCGGATGGGAATCGAACCCACGACCTGTGACGTGGGTATCTAATCGCCATACCAACCGGCAACATAAATTATATACCTACAAGATCTGGCTTAGCAAGCAAGCCGTCTGGGATATCTCGGTGGTTTAGTGATTTTGTGAAGGTTTTTGATGCCTGAGCCCATGGCTTATAGTGTAGTTCTTCACAAATGCAGGCGTGCGTGATACGTTATGTCGTTTGATCACAATGTGAACAGAGCCAGAGTGCACTTTAGATGGTTGTCATAAGGTTGCCGTATTATCCCTTGTTCAATCAAAGCTATCTATATAGGTGTTATGAGAGTTTTAAATAAAGAATAAACTTTACTTATCTTCTCGAATTGTTGTTAACTTGTCTCTCTTAATTTTTACCACATATGAATCTGGCAGAATTACCGCAGGACAGTTGCCATTCAACAAACAAAAAAAAAAGCACACGGAAGAACTTTCGCGCGAGGAAAGAAATAAACAGTAGGTATAACTAAATTAACTAATACCTAACAGTGCACTGGTCTTTTTTTTTACCCACGACGGAACGGAGGATATGCGTTTAGTTACGGTAAGCAGTTGTTTGTGTCTGTTACCATTTTTTTTAATGTAAAATAGTCTTATTACATTGAGGATTACGCGTTAGACCATCAACTGTCCCTGGAAGGAATTATGACGAGGCCGAGGATGTGGCACGCTTGCCCAGAAAATGCCCATTCACTCTGGCCTTGAAGTTGACGACTTGTTTTTAATTTCTTCTATAATGTTTATATAAATCCAATTTTGATAATGCATAATAAAATGTATTTTTCATAGCTACTATCTATATAACAGTTGACACTAGCTCGTTAAATTTTAATTTTCGTAAACATTTTAAAACCTATAAAAATTGTTTTCATAATATCTTTCGTAAATAGAACTTATCTGTAAGCAGCAGTTATGCAATCTATCCCTCGTATATCTTGGTAGAGAACCATCGGTTGAATGGACTGGATCCTGCCAAGTCTAAACATAAATTTAAAAAATCCTTAATTTTTATTTATATTTCTTTCATTCACTTAATTTTTTGAGCAACGGTTCTTATGCAAGAACCATACTCATGCTGTCATGAGACTCATAAAAATAACTCATAGTAAGGGCCAGTTTCATAGGTAGCTATAAGTTACTGATAACTTATATGGTACATATCTTTATAATTTTGAAAGGAAGGGACTACATTATCAGATATCGTCAGATGAGCTATCCGGAACTTATCGGCAACATGTGAAGCTAGCTCATAAAGTAAAACAACACATTTAACTACACAAAAAATGTATTTAATTCAATCTGATGGTCGCAATAACATTGAACTCGTCGTCGTATACATGGTGTTCACGCCGCTGCACCACTGCATTCTATTTGTTTAAAATTTATTTAAAAACACACAATTCATTCCATATAAATATTAAATAGTGTATAATATGCGAGATAAAGCTACATTTGCAACAGCGGCGTGATGCGTTATCTATCAATGTTCATTACACAGCATTAAACATTTTTTTTTTCGATTAAATTTTTCGTTTATTTTCTCGTATACTGTTTCAGATATTTTGCTTAAGAACACATCAACTTAACACTAGCAATTTCATATCCAAAATTATCACTAAACGTGTCCAATCGTAAGTAAATAGATCTGTATGCATCGATGAGACGGAACGACAGAAAAAATAACATCTTACAATGCTATAATAAAATGACACAAATAAAAATGCTAAACACAATAGCACCACATAAAAAATATATTTCGTTCACAATACACAAATGCTATTATGCTTTAAGAACAAAGGATAAGACTGTTGGTAAAATATACCTTATGTATACTATACTGTATACAATATAAACGTGTGCAACTAACACAACCATAGCTAATAAAAATATTTAAAATTGCACACAAGTCACATATGCGGCCGACGCGAGACGCATTTCAAACAATAATATCATTCAATAAATATAATTTTTCCATCGTATACATTACTTATTTGATACCACGATCGAAGAATTAATTAATTCTCCAGAGTGTAATCTATTCAAAGAATAACTAACTGACCGAATGACATATACGGCCGTGAAAATTTGCATGTGGGTTTCATTGATACTTGCGGTAGGAGTACTAAGGAAGGGTTTTTGAAAATTGAACCCCTAAAAAACCCGGGGGTAAAATAGGGGTTCGCGGGTGAAACCGCGGGGCGGAAGGCTCGTATAATATAATCGTTACTATTATACATGCGAAGATGGTAAGCACACAAAAGGAACTGGCTCTCAAGTGCAGCTGCCAGAATACACCGGTGGCGACAGATTTTTAACTTGAGGGTGGTAGCCAGCCAGGCAGATACTACAAAGTACCCTACCACCGTGCTATCACCTTCACCGAAAGCTCAAGCTCATTGTAAGATTCGAACCCACGACTTTCGTCACGACTTGAAGTCAATAGCACTGAGCTATCATCGCCTTACAACTTAAGCTACTTATCGCGAGAACGCGGGTGAAAAGCTATATTGAAAGATATTAGTGAATCAAAGTGAGCCAGCGCCGTCGCACATAAATAGGGCACAAGTCAGCACAAAATATCTGAATGCTTACATTTAAACTAATTAAACTTACGTACTATCGTATATCTATAACCACCGTATTGTAATGACGAGTAGTGAACGTATAGAGATCCCGCCAATCGATGTCATCATTTCATTTTTGTTTTTTTTTTATCGATTATAAAATTACTAATACTGCCAAAAATAATTACCTCCGAAAATATGTGGTTAAAAAATTACAATTAACAAAAATAATACCATAATATAGCTGCCACTAGTTAATATAAAATAATAAAAAAAATATATAGAAGATTAAACAAATACTGGGTACCAGTCATATAGTGTTGATTAATACAAATTAAAATACCATAATTCTCAATTACATCCCTCGAAAAATACGCAAGTAATATGTGTCTAGAGTATGCTAAGTAAGTAGTATACAATGTACTATGACCTAAGGCAACAGGAGGCGTCGACGCGTGCGCCGCCCCGCCGCCGCACTCCCTTAACGTTTATAGTATGTAAATGGCAATTCTGTGGAAGCTGCACAATTATGTGTCATACCCGTTACCTGTAACAACCGTATCTTATTTTAGATTTAACTATTTCATAAATAATAATATAAAAATAAGAAAAAAACCGGCCAAGTGCGAGTCAGACTCGCGCACCGAGGGTTCCGTAAAAACTTCGTCCATCGTTCGTCCATCAAGGGAAATGCACAATTTTATTTATTTACCTTATTTGAGGTTGGTGCCAATTAAGCTAGACCTCTAAATTGTATCAGCGCCCATACAACTCAGAGGTCTTTATTAATTTGCGTAACTATGTATGTATGGGGACACCCTTTAATTTTCAACTTTTTTTATATTTTGGAATTTTGCCTTTATTTGTGTTGTAAGACCTTGCTTTGTGCCAAACTCCGTGATTCTAGGTCAACGGGAACTACCACAAAACAAATAAAAGGGCAAAAAAATCGCGTTTGTTGTATAGGAGCCCCCCTTAAATATTTATTTTATTTTGTTTTTAGTATTTGTTGTGATAGCGGCAACAGAAATAAATAATTTGTGAAAATTTCAACTCTCTAGCTATAGCGGTTCTTGAGATACAGCCTGGAGACAGACAGACGGACGGACGGATGAACAGACGGACGGACGGACAGACAGCGAAGTCTTAGTAATAGGGTCCCGTTTTTACCCTTTGGGTACGGAACCCTAAAAAACAAATCACAGCTTTTCAAAAGCTTTTCTTTACCAGTTAATGTTTTATTTCTTAATAGCTTCTGCCCCGCGGTTTCACCCGCGTTCATGAGGGATCTTATATTTTCTCGTGATAAAAGGTAACCTATAGCCTCGATAAATGGGCTATCCAACACTATAAGAATTTTTCAATTCGAACCAGTAGTTCCTGAGATTAGAGCGTTCAACCAAACAAACAAAAACTTCAGCTTTATAATATAAAAATAAAGTATAGAAGTATAGATATCAAACCTAAAAAGTAACCAAAAAATAACGTATACCTGAATCCCGGGCCCGCACAGTGATCACCTGCGACCTGCGGCCTACGGCCTACGGCGAGAGATCCTGGTGCATGGGGTCGTACCCCATGGAGCCGTCGTAGGTGGGCTGCGGCTGGTCGTAGCCCGGCGCGGGCAGCGAGTAGCCCATGGAGTCCTGCGTGGGCGCCGGCGACATCATCGGCGTCGCGGTGCCCGACGCGGCGCCCATCGAGTACGGGGACGCGCCCGCTGAGTGCAACACATACCGCATACACTCATACACTTGTCACTCGACTATCTAACTTTCATTATTTATAACTTTTTCTTTGGTTTGGAGATATTTAGTACTGAAACGCCATTCAAAGGATGAAGGTATTACCCGGTGCTATCGAATCGTAGGAAATATATTAAATTATTTTCAAAAAAAAGACCTGTGTCTTTGGAAAGCTCTTTTGATGTAGTATAAAAGTTACAATGGAACTAAACTCATCGTTTTGTGTTCGAAATGTTATGGGTATTTTTGAATTTATTGTAAAATTACTTATCATAACAAAGTAACAATTACATTAAATCAAAATGCTTTCCAATGACACCTACTACGCTACAGATGGCGGTATTAGGGTCCATAATTTTTGCCGGTCCTCCATTAAAACAACAATCCTACCTAAAATATAAATGTATCTCAAATATTTTTACAGATGATAAATCAAATCATTGGACAATTTCTTAGTTAAAAGAGATGTCAACTGAAAAGTAAAGTTGGTAAATTAATGATTTTTGAATAGCGTTTCAGTACATTTAAATTTTGACTGAATTCAAAGTAACTATATTAAAATAGAGTCGTTTTCGACTAATAAAGGAAGGATTTATTATTGGATACGCTGGAATAGTTTTGAGATGACTTCCTTTCCATGTTAACTATCAGCAATAAATGCCTATTGATTTTAAACTACATTAGGGTATAAATAAGTGTTAAAATGGCTTGAATGGCACGTAAATGTTAAGAGAACAATGCCCTATTAGTGTTATATACGGCCAGTGGTGTGAAAGACAAGTGAATAATGTTTTACTGTAATATGCAGTGGCTCTGGCGGGAGGGGAGCTAGCATCGCGTCTCGCGCCCATCCACGGTAAGTCTGTGTGCGAAAACTTTACTATAGTACGCGGGAAATGATTTTTTTTATATGGTATCATTGTTATTGGCGCTTTATAATTGCTTATTTTTATATTAATATCGGGCAAAGTCATAGACAAATTTCAATTGCATGAAAGAAGTTAGCGGGAGATATCTTGATTGTTTGTAATATAAAATACTCAATTAATTGTTATTTCTTGGGTATAATAAAGGGGACGCTTTAAGTTAAAATAATTTGACTATAGATGGAAAACTAGTAAAATAGTGTGCCATAATAGAATGCCACTTTTAAATAAACTATGCAGTCCCTCAATTGAGGAATAATGAATAAGTAGTTTATCTAGAACAAGAGTGCTTTACCAGTTGGGCTATTCTGAACTTAAACTCGACGGTGAAATCACGCAGTGACTATTCTCTGTCTCACTCGTGCAACTCGGTAATTAGAAATTCACGAGTGAGACAGAGAATAGTCACTGCGTGATTTCACCGTCGAGTTTAAGTTCAGAATAGCCTACCAGATACTTTTGAAAGATCCTAGCGATACATATATAAGATCTTATTCTAAAAACCTGTATGTACATAAGGTCGTTTTTCCTTTGCCAATTCACGATAACTCGCGGAGGCAAAACCACATTGACAGTAAATACGCCCCAAACACAGTAAAATATAAAAAAAACGGTCATACCGGCAGCTTTCTTGGCGGCGTAGAGGTTAGCCTCCTCTTGCGCCTTCCCGATGTTTTTCTTGTAGCGGATACGTTTGTTGCCGAACCAATTGGACACCTGCAATAATTATATTGACTCATTTATTGCACTAACATTGATTATTGTTATGATCCGTCGCGCGGTTTTATCCGCGTTCGGGTGGAATCTTACGTTTTTTTGGGATATCCTATCTGTGTGCCAAATTGCGTCACGATCAGTTGTGTCGTTGAGGCGTCAAAATTTTTTGTTTACTAAGGTAGGGTGTTATAAGCTTGTGTTTGACCACAATCTCACCATGGTAAGTGATGATGTGGCCGAAGGTGGTGAGCACACAAAGCCTTATAATATTTAGGATAGTAGGATAGGATAGGATGTAGGGTAGGGCTCCTTTAATTTTTCCTGTAGCACAATTTATTATTTAATTAATGTCATAATTTCGCTGATATTTTTGTCCACGGCTAAGTTAAACTAAGTATCTATCTATCCATAAAATTCTATCCTACTAAAGCTACAAATATTACAAATGTTAAAGTTTGTATGTTTGTGACTGAATCACGGATAAACGGCTGAAAGATTTACATCAAACTTGCACACGGAATATGTTTTGGATTGTGTGAAACCGCGGGGGGAATCTAGTAATATATAAAAGTATGAGCTGTTATTTATACCTTAGCCATGCATCCGTACAAAAATGTGAATCTTTCCGATCTCGGTAGAAACGCGCAACCGCTACAATACATCGATTTAACTCCAAGGTTAATATTTATGTAACACGTCTTTTTAAATTAAAATGATAAACTCTCAGCTACATTTTATGGTGAAATAAGTGCCATCTTATTTCTTGTAATTTAATTGCTTGAGGTGGATTTTTGACGAAAATATGTGCTTCAATCTCAAGCGTCTATTACAAAAGCTGTGATTTTATTACTAGTTAGACTACAATATCACTATGGTATGTGATGATGTGGCGGTAAGCACACAAAGCCTAGAAGGAACTGGCTCTCAAGTGCAGCTGCCGGAAGACATCAGTAGATGCTTGGCGACAGATTTCCAACTTGTGGGTGGGTGAGACAGCAAACTGGTATACAAGTAAAAAGTACCCTACCACCTAACTATGGTTTCTCACAATTTTTTCCTTCTATCAACCTCTCATTGCCTACAATTAGTTGATGTGGTCGTGTACCTGAGAGACAGTAATGCCGCACTTCCTGGCCAGCTCCTCCTTGGCCTCCTCGCTCGGGTACGGGTTGGACAGGTGCGAGTAGAAGTACTCGTTGAGGATCTCCGACGCCTGCTTGCTGAAGTTGCGACGCTTACGACGGGCGTCCAGGAAACTACAACCAAATTTTCACGTTAAACATCTGGTAGAGTAGTAAACGTTTTGTTTTTTGTGAAGCAAGAAGCAACCCACAACTCATATTTTTATACACATGAGTTTTTATGAACCAACAAGCCCCGCAGCAAACCTAATTTATTCAGTGAAGACCCTGGATAAGGCATTTAAGAAAGTTGCAAAAATTGCTACCATTGGTTCATCATTAAAAGTTTTGTGTCAGTAACTTTTATTTATGGGGGTACATCAATGGATATCTGCCTCTCAAGCTTATGTCACGCACTCTAGTATTGCTGAATGTCTTCAATAGACAGCTGACAATAAAAAAAAGTGTTGACGAAAGGATAAATGTACAAGTATTGTTAGTATGGTTGTCTCTCTTACCGAGAGCGCAGTATCATGACAGCTTCACAAGTAGACTGCTTCAGCTGCATTTGGATGGAGCTGAACTTCTTGTGGATTATCTGCACCATGCGCTCGATTTCCTGTCGTTATAACACAATACTTAGAAAAGGCTTTCTTTTCAAATCTAACCATTATCTAATGCACACATGTTTTCATTCATTTCATTTATGGCCCTGTCTTCTTCTAGCTATTCAGTAAACTATATTTATTGAATCTTTAATCAGTCAATAAGTTATTACATACTAATTGAAGACTTAGGGTAAATAGTGTTAAAATTCTTAGGTGTAAAGAACTTTTGAACACAAATTCAAATAACTTGTAACATTATTCAAACCGATTCACATCCAAATCGAATAACAGCATACTTCAACGTAAGAACCGTAATCGAACTGACCGATGCAATTTAGATCTTGGCTTATAGGCTTGGTTTATTCATATTAAAAATAACTAAATACAGTTTTTCATGAATTAAAAAGTCCTAAAAATAGACACTAGATAGGATAGCTATAAAAATAAAAAGCACGTCTAAATAAATATTGACTGGCATAATGTACAATTACAATATCGAAATTAAAGTATATGAGCTACTTCCTTATGCCTAATGTAGTTTTTATTTATTCCATACATTTAGCTACAATTTGATCTGTAGCTTACGAACGGTTGTTCGTAGAGTAAAGGAACTTAGGAACCGGATTATTATAGAAATCCAACAAAACCTACGTAAGTTCGAAAACATAAACAAGCACTCTCACACGATTTGAATGAAATCAGTTCGGTTCGGTCGGTAATTCGATTCATTCATTCGTATTTGCAAGTTGCAACTCGTTCAGTGATCAGTCAGACTCGCGTCGAGTCGTCCGCGCGTCGCCGCTAGCTGACGTTCGACTCAACGCACGGCGCCGCGGCGAGCGGGTCAAACCGGTTTAAACCATCTTAGAATCGATTTGACTCGTTCGAACGGCAAACCGATTTGGGGAACCGAGTTGACACATCGCTAGAACAGAATCTCTGAGAACTATCTGACATCCACGCAACCTCTCAAGCTCCTAAAAATCCATAAAAGCATCTCACCTTAGGAGTAATGGGTCTGGTGCGGCTCTGCTCCCTCAGCAGGTTCATGACGTGTGTGGTGAACTCGTTGCAAGCGTTCTCGTACTTATCCAGCTCCTGGTGATATATCTGCCGGATCTGGGCGAGCTTCGCACGGTAGTCGGAATGCTCGATCGCGTTATCTGCTTGAGCCACAGTGCCTTAAATAGCAGGCGGACGCCGGACAAATAAACACATGCTACCACCACACAACTACACCCTGACCTACGTGCAAGAGGTTTTCCACTCACTATACAAGACCATGCATCGTTATTTTATCATGTGCTTAGCGAGTGGAAGCCTATATTCACACCAAAATGTTATGTGTATAGGTAAGTTTCCACACTTTCTTCATAGCAAACATCTAACCAAATACCTATTCTACCGGTTTACAACATTCATTTGGATGTGAACAGTGACAGTAGGTAATGGTATTTATTAAAATTGTAGATCCAAATTAACATGCTTAATTACACAAAATCACATATCTAATTATCTAAGTTATACCCATCTAACCCAAAATCCATAAACAAATGCTCATTATGACCATAGATTCTTTGATTCTAGAGAATAAGTCTGTCATAAGTCACACTTTGGTTAAATTCTATCCCTACACAGACATTCATTGACTATTTCCATGCTATTTATTTCAATATTCCCCTCACCTGACTAAAGACAGATTTTTAATAAAGGCAAACTGGTAATGTAATAAAAATGAATACCCAATTGTTTCAATTATGTTGAAAGAATCCATTACCAAAGATCTGCCTTTAATTTCTCATGATACATGCATGTGAAAACTAATTGATATTATTTAATTTATTTTCTAATGTGAGCTGCTCATCTTACCCTCTCCCCTATATACTTACAAACCCAACCTAAGTTATAGTAATAAACATATCCAAGTATCCTAAAACTATTATTTCAATTTCTAGTCCAGCTACTTTGCTCACATTATTATTTTTAATAAAACTGAATATTTGGAAGGAATTCAATCTCCCAATATTCTCCCAGAGCCAACTTCCTCTTAAACAGATTTTGTACCACTGGCATGGAATTATGAATTCTATCACTAAGCACTTAAAATTGTGTTCAGGATACTTTTTTTAAAAGCCAGTTCTAGGCATTGTGCTTACCACTTTAGGCAACAATCACTACAAACACAGTGAGAGCAAAATCAGCTTAACAGGAAGAGGACTCAATCAATTCAAACTAAAGAGTCAATTACCCCATTCTCCAGCAGCAGCAGATGCTGATGCGGCTGCACCAGCCCCTCCTCCTTTCTCAGGGCCAGCAACACCTTCAGCAATCAACATGTTGTCCAGACGCATCAGCTGGGGATCCGGAGGCTCCTCCTCTTGCGTGTTACGGAGGGAGAGGACTGAGGGGAATATAATTTTGATACAATTAAAAAGGTTTGATCAGAATTGTGTATAATTGTGCATAGTGTAGATATCTTGAAAGAAAATAAGACTCCCTACATGCTTCTCAACATGCATCTCCATGGTAGATGGATAGGTGGTAGATCTCCATGGTTCATGATTTTACAGTTATAGCCAGGGTTGCCACCCATCCCGATTCTGCCGGGACAGTCCCAATTTCGATGATATCGTCCCGCATCTATTATTTCCTGGAGTCTTTTTGATGACCTAAATTGGACTGAAATCCGACCATCTCTGATAGATAACTCCGATAGTCCCGATTTCTTTTCCCAAAAGGTGGCAACGCTGGTTATAGCTCACAAAATTAAATAACTAAAAAAAATATTTATTAAACATGACCATTCAGTTTTATCAATCCTTACAGTCAGATAGTAGTCTTAGTACAACAATGAGTTACTTTCATGTAAGTACAGTGAATATAATATAAACATAAGCCACTGCCATATTTTCATGTTTATTGCTTACCTGTTTTCTCTTTGATTTCACACAACACAGAAAATAGGGCAGGCTTCATTCTATGACAGTTGAGTGTGTGTTTCCTCGCCTGCGCTTCGTCGAGGCTCTGGTCTGTTATGTTCATGATCTGCTGAAGGATCTCCCCGATGTCCTGCTTGCGCGCCTCACCATCGCCCGCGGTTGGGTTGCCGTCGCTCCCCGGCAGGCCGTAACCCTGCGGCCCCATGAGCCCTCCGCTATGCGCCATCATTCTATTTGGATCATCCATTTCTCGCCAAACTCAATACATAAATACGCCTAAAACTTACACTAAGTACGTATACAGTTTTGTACGTAGTTTTACCAAAATATAATTGAATAAAAATACAATAAAGCTACACTGGGCGACAAGCCACAGCTTCAGCCCCAGTTCGCCAGGCAGCAATAAAATGGCCGACTCCTTTGTGCTGTCAAATCTAAGATATTTGAAAAAGAAAACAAATAATTAAAACTATTCCCATCACGCTTTAGCTCGCAATCATTTACGCAGTGATTTAGAGAATGAAAGAGATACTAAATAAAGTGTTGCCATAGCCGCGTTATCAATCAAAATAAGTGAATTTATAAATAATTGATTATATTATGATTTAAAAAAAGAGGCGTTCGTTGCAACATACGCACCGGGCTTAGTTGTTTGTAATTTTTTTACAGACATCCAGTCCAGACACACTTTTTATCAGTTAGCTGCGCCCTTTGCTCGTGAATGGGATGGGATACGGCGGATGATATGATCGGATTCCAAAACTACATTCAGTGCGATCCAAAAAAAGGATTCGGAAGGTAACGCGATTCAATAGTATTTATTATACACGTTTATTAAATAAATAGGTAATTTAATTATAATTTTAATTATTTTTTTATTCTTTGATTGTAAATAAATTATTCATTTATTTCGTAAAAAAATTAGATCAACAATGTGAATGAAATGTATTTGCTTACTCTGTCTGAGGTACATTACCTGATTCATTATCTGTGGCGATCACTGACATTTAGCAGATTTGCTCACTCGCTGACATGACATATCCGACTATATACAGTAATCTGTGGACATAACTGACATGTCAATAAAACGGCTTCGGAGCACTCTCTCTTCAGTGTATTTTTATCATCAAATGGATTTTCTCTCTTTTGCACTCATTATTTTTTGTATACCCATCCTTTTTTATTCGCAAAATATAACCTTTCTAATTTTGTGAATAACTTGTACATCTTCAGTGAAGTTTCATCATCATTTTCCTTCTATTCCACGCGATCAAAAAGTTGTAGTAGGTACCGACCGGCTAACAGATGGGAAATAAATAGGGAAACGAGTGCTGATTAAAATACATATAAATGAGAAATATTCTCACCTTAGTACATAAGTGTAGTGTATTTAGTAAACATCTCCCAGTAATCAGCAATCAACTGAGACTCTCACATCACCAGCAGTGGGGGAGCAACAAAGTTCATAGAAAGATCAAGATCTCCAATCCTCTCCGAGAGATAATCATGGCTGATCCTAAAATTGAGGAGATCCTCGCGCCTTTACGTGCCTGCGTGAAGGAACAAGGTGATTTAGTTAGAAAACTGAAAAAGGAAAAGGCGCCTGAAATTGATGTAAAAAAAGCTGTTGCGGAATTAAAGGCGCGAAAAAAGGTGCTGGAAGACAAGGAACTAAGTCTAGCGCCTACCGATGAGCTGTTCGATCGCTCGAAAATGGAGGATCTTGTCAAAAGAAGATTCTTCTATGATCAATCTTTTGCTATCTATGGAGGTATTACTGGCCAATTTGATTTCGGTCCTATGGGCTGCGCTCTCAAAAGCAACATGATTCAGTTATGGAGGAAGTTCTTCATACTTCAAGAGCAAATGCTCGAAGTAGACTGCTCAATATTGACCCCTGAGCCTGTGCTCAAAGCTTCTGGTCATGTGGAGAGGTTTGCTGACCTCATGACTAAAGATGTCAAAACAGGCGAGTGTTTCAGACTCGACCACTTAATCAAAGCTCATCTTGAAAAAATTAAGAGTGAAAAAAACACCAAAACCGAATTGAAAGCTGAAATTGAAGATATTCTTGTAAAACTTGATGGTATGACATCAGATGAGATGTCTGCTTTGATGAAGAGGTTTGAAATGAAATCACCAGTCAGTGGTAATGAACTCACACCCCCAATTGAATTCAACCTTATGTTCAACACCCAAATTGGTCCCTCTGGTTTAGTAAAAGGTTTCCTAAGACCAGAAACTGCTCAAGGTATTTTTGTTAACTTTAAACGTTTGCTTGAATTCAATCAGGGCCGTTTGCCTTTTGCTGCTGCTCAGATAGGAAACTCATTCAGGAATGAAATCTCTCCTAGATCTGGTCTTCTTAGAGTTAGAGAATTCACTATGTGTGAAATTGAACACTTCTGTGATTCAAAAGACCATCCAAAGTTTGAATCTGTTAAAAACACACCATTGCTCTTATACTCTGCCAACAATCAGGAGCAGGGTAGGCCTGCTGAGATCAAGACCATTGGAGAAGCTGTTTCTCTAGGCATTGTCAACAATGAGACCTTAGGATATTTCATGGCTAGGATTCAGATGTACATGTTGGCTATAGGCATTGATTCTAAGAAGCTGAGGTTCAGACAACACATGGGCAATGAGATGGCTCACTATGCCTGTGACTGTTGGGATGCTGAATGCCTCTCAAGCTATGGCTGGGTAGAAGTAGTGGGATGTGCTGACAGATCTGCCTATGACTTGACCCAGCATACAAAAGCAACTGGCATTAGACTTGCAGCAGAGAAGAAACTACCAGCTCCAAAGCAAATTGAAGTTGTAGAAGCTGTAGCCAACAAAGCAGCAATTGGGAAAGAATTTAAGAAGGATGCAAAGACCATCAATGATGCCTTAACAGGAATGGATAATGCAGGTCTAGAAGAGCTACAAAGTCAACTGGACAGCAATGGGGAATATGTACTAAACACTCCTAATGGCGATTTCAAACTTACTTCCAAACTAGTTAGTGTAAAGAAAAGTCAAAAGACAGTTCATGTTGAAGAAATTATACCAAGTGTAATTGAACCCTCGTTTGGTATTGGAAGGATTTTATACTGCATTTTGGAGCACAACTTTAAGATGAGAGAGGGGGATGAACAGAGGACATACTTCTCTTTACCAGCAACAGTGGCACCAATGAAGTGCGCCGTTCTACCACTTAGTGGCAATGTTGAATTCCAGCCTTTTGTGAGAGAACTCAATCAAGATCTTACATCTGTAGATGTGTCTCATAAAGTTGACGATTCATCTGGCTCCATTGGTCGTCGTTACGCAAGAACTGATGAGTTGGGCGTTCCATATGCCGTGACTGTAGATTTCGATACGACAAAAGAGCCGCATACCGTAACATTGAGAGAGCGAGATAGCATGGGACAGGTTAGACTGCCGCTGGCCGACGTATCAACCGTCGTCAGAGATCTATCCAACAGCAAGATATCCTGGGCCGATGTAGAAAGTAAATACCCCAAGTTTGAGCAACAAGAGTCCGCTAAGGGCGCCGCCGCGTAGACTTTTACGCAATGTTTGAACAGCCGCATTTTAAATCATTCAATGATACAAAAGAATTGAATTAAATATTTATTGTTAGCAATAAGCATGCACATTGTTTTGAAATAATGACAGTCTGGTTAAAACTTGCTTTGAGCAGTTTTATTTTTGAGTAAATAAATTGGTATTCAAATATGTCATGATTGTTATTGCTTCATAATATGTAATAGTTTTACAATCGCGAAACCGTGTTTAGATTATGTAATTACTATAATACGTGACGTGATAACGTGTAATGCAATTCTTAGTATATGGGAAGGTTTTGTGGTAATAATCAAGGAAGGAATCTCAATGTAGTACCTGCCTGGCTGGCTACAACCACTATCAAGTTAGAAATTGCACCTACCGTTATATTCCGGCAGTTGCACTTGACAAGCCACTTGCTTCTAGCCTAGAGCTAGATAGATAAAGGTCAAAGTCAAAGCCATTTATTCAGTTTAGGCCCTACTAGAAGGGCACATATAAACGTCGAAACTACTGAAGTTACCACTGATAACGGTCGGCGACACATTGCCAAAATCCTCCTGGTTTTTAGGGTTCCGTACCCAAAGGGTAAAAACGGGACCCTATTACTAAGACTTCGCTGTCTGTCCGTCCGTCTGTCTGTCTCCAGGCTGTATCCCAAGAACCGCTATAGCTAGAGTTGAAAACTAAAGGGTGTCCCTATACATACATAGTTACGCCAATTAATAAAGACCTCTAGAGTTGTATGGGCGCTGGATACAATTTAGAGGTCTAGCTTAATTGGCATCAACCTCAAATAAGGTAAATAAATAAAATTGTGCAGTGATGGACGAACGATGGACGGAGTTTGTACGGAACCCTCTGTGCGCGAGTCCGACTCGCACTTGGCCGGTTTTATTATTACTATCCATAGGCAATTAGCCAATTTCCATGAGGGGAACAACCTGCCTGCTTGTCAGTTTATTTAGCTTAGATCTGCATTCTAGCTAAAATATAAAAGAAACAAACCATGCATATTACAACGATCCTCACTATGATGGTCCAGTGTGCTATAAAGATTCACCATCCCGTTTTGTTGAGAATGATAAAAAAAAACGATAAAATCTTAAACATTATTATTATTAATTACATTTCGTAAAGACAATTCAACCATTTGCATTAAATGTAAGTATAGCGTAGCATTATCTAAAGCGGCGATCCTTGGAGCGCGATCGTTGACCATGCTTGTCGCGCGAGCGGGACCGCTCTCGGTGCCTGTCGCGCCGCTCCCGGGATCTACGGTCTCTGTCACGCTCGCGATCCCTGTCTCTGTCTCTATCGCGTTCTCTGTCTCTTTCCTCACGTTTCGGTCTGTCTTTTGAGTATCTGAAAAGTAAAATAAAAAATATTATAGAGAAAGAGAGCCACTTAGACACAAGAACTACATTTTATATAGGGATGACAATCTTGGCTCGTCTAGCTAGATCATGCACGCAAGGAGTTTAAAATCATTAATTCATTTACAAGTTCTCTTTACGTCGACAATATTATTTAGCGCAGAAAGTAATCTACCGATACCTAAAAAACGTAGCAATCATTAATGATATATAGACCTTGTGGCTATATGTGAACATTTGAAATACAACAACAAGAAATGAGTATATTTTCGCAACTAACCTCTCCCCCTCGCTATAATCTCTTCTGTCTCTGTCATCATGCTCGCGTCTGTCCGACTCCATCCGTCCTGGGTTGTAGTTGCTGCCAGCTCCTCCGCCACCACCCCCACCGCCTACGTTGCCTCCACCACGGAAGTTCGCCGCCGGTTTGTTCACTGCAGACTGTCTGTTGTGTTCACCTAGCCTATACATTAACCAATCAGATGTTAAAAAATATTTCAGTTTTTTTTAATCATATTTTGAAGAATTTTCAGACTGCATTGTAAAAATGGTACAGTTTTATAGAGTTCTAATAACAAATAATGATTAATTTATGTAGGTACCTAGTTAAATTTAGTTCTCCATAAAGAATACACCTGACAATTGATTATATTATTACATTGAAGTTTTTTCAAAAGAAAAAAAAATGATTTAGAGTATGGAATTAGTTTTGGTTAACAAAAACTATGTCCTGAAAAAATGATATCGTAGGTGTTCGCTTGTTGACGTATTGCGCCTTGTAAATTGTTGGTCAGGAATAGCTAGAATCAGACACAATATAAAAAAGCACATAAAATAATTAAATACCACATTGATTTTAACAATATGTACATGTTCTTCAATAGATGTCGTTACTCGACTTTTTTTACGCTACACGAAAAAAGGAATATTCTCCTTGACACAACAGAAATATTGATGTAATAACAAACTAAATTCACTTTGCAAGAAAAAAACCGTATGTATGTGACATACAATAACATATTGCATTCAAATCTAGTTAATTTCTTAACCTAATGATATTATAAATGTGGATGTATGTATGTCACTCAATTACACCTTAATTGAATAAGTTAATCTGCAAAGTGGAGACTAGTATCAAAGTCTTCTTAACTTTACGTTTTATTTAAACAAGAGGATGGAGCAATTTGAACTGTGGGTCGATCCAAAAGCGGGAAGAAAAATTACTACAAAACAACAATCCTACCTTTGCTCAATCATCTTTTGTATCGGCACTGGTATCCTCGGGAACAGCGTGCTGAACCAATCCAGCTTGATGAGCATCTGTCGCACGAGGGCCCCGATGGTGGTGGGGCCCCCGCCGCCGGCGCGCGGGTCCACCTCCTCCTCGTCCTCGAGGTACTCCGCGTACCAGTCGAACAGGTCCGCCGGCGGTTGTGTGTAGCGGATGTACATGAAACCTTCAAGGAAAGGGGTTTTAGGATTTTAAATATGCATTGTTAAAAATATATTTTAATAGTGAGTATATTCTCATTAATTTGAAACCATAAAAAAGAAATGGAAGAAGTGAAAGCATAGGTGTAGATCTAATGTAGGTTAAAAATTTAACTCTCATGTAAATATTATCAGAGAATTCTCTAACTATTTATTACTTGCTTAGCGATGCGTGGATGATGACATATTGGTGAAACATTGTACTCTCTAAACATGAATGCAAGAAGAAATGTGATTTCACTTTAAAAATTGTACTGATACTCAAAGTCTAGACGAGAACTAATTCTGAAGTACACCTACAAAGTGGTGGATGCTATATTTATTGAAAGAAAGTGTTGAAAGCCATACCTACCGAGTGATCTGATGTAAGGTGAGTCGGAGTGCTGCAGCAGGCCGTTGACCTGCTTACGTGTGAGCCGCAGTGTGTACAATTTGTAGAGAAGGCAGAACGCCGTGGAGACTATGCCGCCGGCGCCCACTCCGCGCACCTGCGTCAGTATGAATACAGAACTTATGGTTTACATAGAAACAAAGTAGTTTTAATGGAGAAGATGATCTATCTAGATGTGTTTTGGATTTGGATACTTGGGAGGTTAATTTCTCCACATTTATGACATAATAATGCATATGCATCATATCTCAATTGATTTAAAAAATAGTAAAATTACCTCTTAAATGGCAGTTGTTAAATGGTGCAACACTAGATTTTAAAGTCATATATTTAAATCGTAGATGCGCCCTTGGCATACATAAGGCACATGAAAATGTGTCATCGTTGGGAAGTCTTTCCGTTGTAGTCACTTGTAGGAAGCAGTGAATGGTGCGCATTACACATATAGTCATGAAACGTGGACCATTTTTGCAAGCTAATGGCACATCTATGATTTAAAGTATAATGAAAATCTATGATTCAGTTTCGGGCAAAACTAGGAGTGTGTCAATAATGGATTATGCTGAAAATGTTGTTATGGTTGGACACAAATAATATTAATATTATTTATTTATGAAATTACTAAGATAAATAAGATGAACCTCTGAATCATCACTTGATTTTCCTTATTACCTACATGTATTGTATATTCCTCGCTTTTCATAGTACTATACATTATACAACTTGTAATGTTAAATGTCACCTGCCACTGTACCAATATATTTTACGCAAATAATTATATTATTTGGACGGACTACATAGCTAGATATAAGCTTTGTCTAGTTTGGGGCTGGTGAATCTTCATTGATAATGGTTTTCATTATTTAATAGTTATTTTAATTTTCAATACTTTGTATTGTTTGAGATAATCCAAGTGATTGACTTCATTTTTTTGCACAAGCAAATTTAACTTTACACAGGTTCCTTTTAGGAAACTATGTTTATTTTTGTAATTATTATATGTAACATGTTTTTTACTTGTATAGAGGTATTTACAATGATTGTATGAAATACAAACTATAATATATAGAAAATATCCTCAAATATATGTATATATTGTGGTTGAACATACTCACGCCGCCACACATGCCCGTCTGGCCAGCCGTCTTGCGGCTGCCACGCTCCCACGGCTCCAGGTGCTTCACCTGGTAGTAGATTTCGTCCACAACTTCATGGTATGTCTTCAACTTGAATAGATGTACTGAGAACAATTATTAAGACATTAGCTTTGGTTACACTGCTTTCTTTGTTTCTATTGAGAATAATAATATAATTATGAATTGTATGATTTCATGTAAGCTCCTATTCAGAGCTGTTCAGTGAAGTGACAGTCCCTAAATGTAAATAAAATAAAAAAAAACAAAGACGTGTTACATTCGAAGAGCGAACTCCTGTGCGTTGGTTTGTTTGCTTACCTACCTTTGAAGTAGCTAGAGCCCTGTATATTTGCTAATATTAGAGGATTCAGGTTCATAGTTTGTTCATTACCCCATATTGGTAATACGTTATGTTGCTTGCCCGTCTTGCCAGGCTTCTGCTGGTTATAGTCTGCAAAGTAATTTATTTTAGTGACACCATTCTATTGTAATTTTTATGAAGAAATTAGCACAACTCATACCTTCGCAATCGGTCATAATGGTTTTTTTAACACTATACTTATCATAAAGATTATAGATTAAAGTACAAGTAGCACCGCTTTCATTCAAGAAACGAATTTAGAATATAATTTTTAACAAAGTGTACAAAATCATCAGTCAAATACAATATTTGACAATAAAATTCCACAAACAACTCAAAACTACAATGGCCGCCGCCAAGCCTACCAAAACAACAAACAACCATACATACAGACGAAAACGGAAATACTGAATGAATGAGTTTTTATTGCCAGAAGTAAAAAAAAACTAGGGTTATTTCGAACAATCATCCGTGTGCAATGCGCTAGTATGTATGAAATAAAGAAATTACAAAAAATTAAGGTATCATAATTGTGTTTGGTTACCATTTCCATTATCTATCTCACATGCATGATCGATGAATATCAGGAGCTGGACCGTACTTTAATACTAATCCAATTTTACAAGCGCCATCTCGTATATCTTCTCCGCATGATTCAGCTTGATAGTTCCACTTTAGCTTTTTTAAGCAACTTTTTAAGGCAATGATAGCTATAGGTAGTGACGTTGGACGTCGCGGCGAAGGTCGTGGGTTCGAATCCTACAATAAGCTGAGCTTTCGGTGAAGGAGAACATCGTGAGGAAACCATAGCACGGTGGTAGGGTACTTTGTAGTACCCGCCTGGCTGGCAACCACCCTCAAATCTGTCGCCAAACACCTATTGGTGTGTTCCGGCAGCTGCACTTGAGAGCCAGATCCTTCTAGACTTGGTGTACTTACCACCTTCGGCCACATCATCACCTACCATAGTGAGATTGTGGTCAAACAGAAGCCTATACAAAGTAAAAAAAAAAAAAAAGCTTAAAAGGTGATACTATAGCAAGGAGGATATTGACCTGTTCCACAATTACGACGCATCGTTTATCTTCAAACGCTCTGATACCCTGAATGACTCGGGTTCGTGCCTAGCCAAGGTTTAAATTACCTTGGCTACGTAATGTAGTTTTTTTTTTATTAACTACATTCTGATAATGATTTTAGCTTATACATACATATTTTGAGTATAAACTTGGCTAGGGGCACAAAATCTAGATAGCGCTTTATGACAGTCAATTGACTGAACTCATGTATAACATCGTAAATGTGCGAGAGGGCTCTCTGTTGCCGTTATATTACTATATTCTTTGATGATTATAATTTATACTCTTTGTATCCTTCGATCGATCCAGTCTTCTTTGTATTCCTCGATTACCTAAGCTTCAAAGAAAATATAACCATTATATACGTTAAAAATAACTTACATTTTACGTAGAAATATTTACAACTCTTCTATTATTAATATATATATTACACTATAATTTATAACGTAAAAATGTCTAGCCTTGAAACAAATATTCATTCACCAGATCTCGGCGAAAGGAATAGCGTTAAAAAAAATTTTGATTGTCAAAGTTTTGGGCTCGAAAAAATATTTGGTACTTAAAATAAATAGCTTCAGCCGAATTCGTCAAGTTCAATTTGGTCGCTATGCAACCATTTGGAGGGGGGGTAGTTGAAGGGGGGGGGGGTGACGGTCGAGGGATGAAGAAGTTTACGAAGTCACGACCCTTTCTTTAGTGTAGTCTACGCGCTACGGATAACCGTCTACTCAATCACAGGTGCGCGCTTCTTCGTTCCAACAATGTTCCACGACACTCAGCTTTTTTTAAATAGTATCTCGGGATTTATATTAGAAAACAGAAAAATAAAAAAATTGCGTGAGGGCGCCACTTGAAAATATTTTGATAGTACCTACACTTATTAGTTCCGTAAAATTCCGCAATCACCTTGCCATCATAGTGTTTTACTGTGTTTTATCTTTCTGGTCGGGCTTTACATACACACACCATGCGCGCGTTCAAATAATTACATAGGCTGCGTTTCAAAATCAAATTAACAATTGATAGTAAAAAAATCTTTTTTTTTTCAAGTATGTATATGAACCCAAACCCTCTCTAATTGACGACCAGGGCAAGTGCCCCGGTTTGCTCCCCCCTAGATCCGGGCCTGATGTTACTATAGAACACATGTCAAGAACCCTATATACAGTATGCTATAAGTAATAAATATGATATAATTAATCTGAAATAAATATTTCATCATGAAGTCAGATTTTTGTTTTGTAATTTTGGGACATGTTTTGGGATCAATTTGTAAATATGATAATTATATAGTGAAATAATAAAAGATGTTGCATAAAAATAACTTAGATTTAACAAATTAATAACAAAGTTACATTATCCATATTTGTGTTATTATTATTCTTCACTGGTAGTAAAGCTCCAAATTCATTCCATCGTGAATTTCATCTGTATAGTGGTCAAGAATTTTATGTATAATTTCATCTTTTATATATATTCATCATTTATATATACAAATTGTAAGTAGTGATTTAAAATCTAATATATAAAATTCTTGTGTCACGGGGTGCGTGGTTGAACTCCTCCGAAACGGCTTGACCGATTCTCTTGAAATTTTGTGTGCATATCGGGTAGGTCTGAGAATCGGCCAACATCTATTTTTTAAACCGCTGCGCGAGTGAAACCGCGGGGGACAGCTAGTATATTATAAAGTATTGAAAGTTTGGTTTAAAGCCTGCCTCAATATAAGATCAGCGTGAGCGTTTAGAATTGAATCATTGCAATAATATAAAATTAACAATAGTCTTTTATTCTCAATAATACTGGACTTGGAGCATAGCAATGCAGAAGATAGCACCATGTTTTTTTTTAAAAGGATACAATCTGATAACTTGATGTGGTCTTTGAAAACTGTGTACCACTTCTTTAGCACTATTTTGTCGTATCGTGTGCCAGTTTGTGCAGCTATTAGTTTCTTGAGATCTCCAACAGTATCGTCTGGATTGCATTTTACTCTTACTTTCTTACCAAGTCGGTCATTGCAAGTTACTTCTAACATTTTCTGAGAAAAAATAAGGTTAAGTTATTATTCCGATCTAATTCAAATATAAATATTTTATGAAGTCATTATAAAATTGGTATCTTACGATTCAGAATATTTGATTACCTGATTATAAATATTAAATTATATATACAAAACACACACAACAAACAACTTTATTCTTTTCTGGTTTCGTTCACAGATTACTATATATAGTCGGAGAGTTTCGTTCGTTCGTTCGTTTCACAGACTATGGAGAGATGCTACAGATGCTACGCATTCCGTCCACAGACAAATCTAGATAACTGTATATATCTACTATATAGTTCTGAGATCGAATCAAAGATTTGATTTTTAGGGCAAAAACAATCGATTTCTCAAATCGATACTCAACAATGAATCGATCTCAGACACAAGAAAATTGAGATTCAATTTTTTCAAATTCGATAAGAATTCAACTATGAAATTATTTAAAATTAGTTGAACGCACAGAAACAAACACTGTTGTTCCTCAAAAGGCTAGACATTAATTATTGGGAGCTATTTTACTATTTTTCCTATATAAATAATAGCTAAAATCGAAAAAGATCGGTCTTATTCGAGAAGAATCATGGCCTCGTGACGGGACTCGTCTATTCCTGTCGTCTCTTATTCTAGGGATATCAAAAAATATTGATGTATCTTTATTTTTTGGGGATATAGTCACTTCAATATATCGAAATTAATTAAATATAAAGTACAACAAAGACTCATTAAAAAAATCAATGATTTTATTTTTCGATGGTAATCTATGATTCGGTCGCTACTTCATAAATGTATCGTTTTAGTATAATGTATCATCTATGGTTTAAGTAGTTATTAGACCTAAGCTAGGAATACACGTCAGATTTTTTCATCCGATAGTCGGATCCGACTATCGGAAGCCGGCGAACATTCAATACAATTCCGTCCGACTATTGAATCGGACGTGTATTACAATACAAATTAATGGCTCCAACGCCTGATCAGATTATCGGATCTAAAAATCTGACGTGTATTCCTAGCCTTAGAAGTGTAATCGCCAATCGCTTCGAGTTAAACGAGCTCTCCACCAGATTCAACTTCTAAAACCAATAACAAAAAAGGCCCTCTTCTCATAATCGCAAAATTTTCTTTACACTTTACACGTCTGTACTAACTAGAATTTTTACATCAACAATTTTTTTTATAAAGTTTTCAGTCTGTACGTATAGAAATACTTAAAGTACTTTCACTCATTTGCTGTAACAAAACGTTCTTATCAATTTGACATTATCACTTTCTAAACGACAATATTTAATGAAAACATCCGGTCAATAGTATATTTGATAATTATTTCTCTGATTTTACTTCTATAAAATATTGAATTAACTTAAAAAATATATATAATATTTATTCATTGCAATTTGATCATTATCGTGGTTACTGGAACACAAATAAATTTTTTAAGTTTTGGTTTTGTACAGGAAGCATATTCCAACTATCCACACGTCATTCGAAGAGAGACGACTGACGTGACAAGTTCAGCGACGGTGGAGTGAAATTTCAATTTTTGTGAATGTGTTAGCTAGTGAATCTGTCGTGAAAAATGCAAATTCCAAGTGAATATGTGTCTACCGCTGAGGATATTGCAGATCAGGTAAGAGCGTAGGGCTATTCAGCTTCTAATACAGATAGTTGTTGAGTTAACTTTTAATTTAGACGTGTACTTTGGATGGGGTTTGTCACGTCACCGAAACTTATTTTCTTGTTGGCGCTTATTGAATAGTTTGGTACGTGTAGTGGGACATCAATAAAAACAGTTAATTGAAGAATCAAACAGCAGCGCAGCTTCCAAAGTACCTATGTAAAACATTATCGTTCACGATGACATTTAGGTAAAGATGGTCTAAATTGTATTAAATCAAATAAAATACACGCGTTTTACCCTTTAACCTGCTTTAACCCACTTATCTTTACTTATATTCAATACGTGACTAGGTACCCAGTCATATACATGTTTGCAACATGCCATTACAGCTGCTTACAATTTATGTTAAACTTCACATGACTATGTGCTTGTTTAAACTTTCTCCCAAAATTACCTACTTACAACAAACACGTAATACCTAGTTTAAATTTCATATTGTGTATCGTTCCTTCAGTTATAATGGATCATTCATATGTAGTGTGTATATAAAATCAGCACTGAGACTAAATTGTATAAATTTCCAAAAACCAAACATACTGATTAACAAAACATCACAGTATGTTTTGTTAATCAGTATGTATACTTTTTTACCTACATTTTAAATCAATTCGTCTATTGATATCGATGTTGTTAATGAAACAAATAAGACCTTATTTCTTATACTGTAGTGTTGTTTATTCTTATAAAAAGATATCTAAAGTAAATTGAATCTTTAGTGTTTATAGGTTTAGGTAATTCTACATTATAGTGTACTGTAAATACTTATTATATTAAAAAAATTATTGTTTTTTTTTTTATACATCCAACCCAACCATGAACTAAGGAGTTGATTAATAGGATATATGTTGTCTAAGCCCCAATTAAGTATTTAGTGTGCATCCCTGATGTTTACTATTGGTACAAGTTCTCTACTTCCGAAGATTGCTTAATAGAGATTGCTATTGCCCATTGTGTAATTAATATAATTTGTTTATTTTTTTCATGTGGTGTATCAAATATTAGATTTCTATGTAACCTTCCTTTTTGTTTTTATTATCTGCCCAGTATTACTGAAGTCATTCATTGTTTTTCTTTATTTATCAAAATTATTAAAATATATGGTGCAAATATTTTTAAATAAAAATTATTGGTCATTAGTTGGCTGAATGTGGAATTACCTAAATCTATCTACTTATTGTTTAAATAAAAATTAAAGGTAATTTATTAATAGCATTGTTATCTAATTAACTATTGATTGCATTGTTAAATGAGGCAATAAAGTTTAATTCAGGAAGAAAATGATTGTGAGCCTTCGTTGTGGCACAGTAGGATGTATGCTTAGTGAACTTTAACATTGTTGATGGAAATTAACTTAAATGTCGGCTGTGATAGCTCAGTGGTAGTGACGTTAGGATGCTGATAACTGACATACCTTAACCCACAATTGAATTCTTAACAACTAAAAGACAATAAGCAACTGCACCACAAACTCCTAAAAAACCAATTGCAAGTGGCTCACATCCAAACTTGTCGAAGCTTCAAGAGTACTACAACACTGTTGGATATAAGAATAAGAAATCATTTATTGGATACACAAATTCACACTGAACAAAATTGCTTGTGAATACGGGTGAAAAGAGTGCATGCTTGATGAAACTATAAAGCTTTAGAGATTTCGAGCAGTAAATTATGTCAGTTATTATTAATTTCACTAAAACACCAAACAAAACTATGCACAAAATAATAATAATAATAAATATTCTGGGACATTATTCCTCACACACAGCCATCTGACCCCAAACTAAGCAGAGCTTGTACTATGGAAGCCAGATTACTGATATACTACATATACTACTTTTCTTTTGTAAATACAAACATATATAGATAATTACACCCAGACACAGGACAAACAGACATGTTCATGCACACAAATGTTTGTCCTGAGTGGGAATCGAACCCACGACCTGCGGCGTGACAGATAGGGTATCTTACCAACCACACCAGTTGACTCAAAAAAATCTGGAAAAACGGGTGAACTAGGCTGCAGATATAGAAATTTTATGAAGCCTACGTAAGTGAAGACGCGGGCGTAGCGAAAAGCTAGTATTTTATAAATTTTACATTACATAATTCATATTATTATACTCATTGAGGGATTTTTTTTAAAACATTTGCAATGCAACGGTTTCACTGTCAGACTAGATACATTCTTAAACAAAATGTCCTTGAGGCATTATGAGAATTCTTTTGTACCAAAGTCTATTGTAGGCTGTAGCCATTTCACTTTTACTAAACACTCTTTCATATTACTTTCACTTATTTTAACTGCTTTATGTTATATGTGTCATAGTTTTGTACCGTCTAACAATATGTATTTATTTTGCAGTAACTTTTACTATCATCATATTTTCAGGGAAGATGGTGGGAATATTGACCCCTCCATCTTCTCAAATAGAATGATCATACAAAATATTTAAATGTTAATTAAAATTACATATTAAATGTTAATGAAAATTACATATTAAATGTTAATGAAAATTCGGTATTCTACTAATATCATAAATGCAAAAGTTTGTGTGGAAGTTTTTTTAGGGTTGAATAATTAACAAGGAACCCTTATAGTTTCGCCATGTTCGTCTGTAATTTGGCATGGTTGGTTATACATATTAATCACGCCGACAAAGTTGTAAAATATAATCTTAATGTTATTTACTCGTCTATTTCATTGTAAGGGCTGGCATATTATATTGTCATTATTATTTTCGTGACAGTTAGTTTTCAATGCCTCACAAACACAAAGTTACGCAATAGAACCACTGAGATCTAAATTGACATGAAATTACCCCACCGTATTAACGTGCATTATCATCGATTACATTGAAACAATATCGATTATAATGTATAGTTTATGGCACGTCTTCTATCTTATCTTGTTCAGTTTATTACTTTAAATATTGCGTAAATTCTTATCAATTCTTCATAAATATTCTAAGAAGAAGATTATGTTCAGAATATGATACTCATGCCGACAGATTGTCTCATATTACCCGATACAATAGAATAGAAGTATTCTTTATTGTATACACCACACACAGAAGAGTCATTACATTACATCAGAAGTAAAGGAGGAGAACACAGCATAGGCCTTATCGCTTAAAGCGGCAACCTTTGGGTAATAGGAAATGTCGCTGAATAGTGGCAGTTGTAGCAATTATTAAAATCTTGTATAGAATATAATGCATGCACTAAACAATAACATACAAACAAATACTAAGATACAAAAACAATAATACATACTAAAAATTAAAAGAAGTATAGAGAGAGAGAGAGAAAAATATTTGATTTTTAAAGTGTGTATTACTCGGTTGCCATTACGATCGGTAGATTTTATATCATAAAATGTATCCGGATGCTGTGTATCAATGGAGTCTTCATTTAGCACGAGGCGAATGTAGCCATTCGATTCATTAGATTAGGTATCTATTCAGTTTGTCATCCAAATCAGGACCGCGCAACCAAGCAGCTCTCAGCTGTGATATCCCAAAAATGTACACAGATATTTAGAATACAAAAAAAAACATCAGTTATTTACAGACTGAACGTTACGCTCTTTTGCACACAAATTATTCTGCAATTGGTCTTGTGGTTTTCCAATTTAATAAGCTCTAATATTTTTGTGAACTATGAGCGAAACAATTTCATGTAACATCGTGCTGGCTTCCACCCTCAAGTTGATAATCTGTCGCCGATGTGAGTGAGTGGATCCTGATTACACTAATAAAAGGGCTATAATTTGGGGGTCCCTTCTCCTAACCAGATACAACGCTTTGCTTTATCGTTCATTAAGCGAACAGCGAAAGAGTAGAACTCACTCACTTCTGGGGTCTGTTTTTTCTGATGACATCTATAACTTAGATGTGTTAACTTAGTGAATAGGCATTTTCTGGGCAAGCGTGATACATTATCGGCTTCGTCTTTACTCCTTGGGTCAGTCGATGGCCAAACGTAAGTCCATTTTAAATTTTAAAAAAGGCTATCTTGGTTAGACCCCTTGAAAACTACAGACAACAAAGTCCATCCACGAGTTTATTGTATTTAATTGATTGAAAATAATTTAGCGAATTATTTCCATTGATATTTCAATTGCTCTGATTTGCATGTCAACAATCGTGACTAAATTTCATGTGCCTGCGCAAACTGATTATTTACAGCGCTTAACATTTGTAAATGATAAATCTTATGTTTGGCCTATTATGACTACCGTTATACAAATGTTTTAACATTTAGCTTAGATACTAACTAATGATCGTGGATTCGGTTAAATAAATTAATCATTTAAGCTTACAGACGAAGCATTTATTGACAACTTTTTACTGCTTTTAAATTAAACAATCGCTTCAACTCAAGTAATTTCATGACTGCAGTTAGGTCGGAAACGATATTTGCAGAGATGACCTATCTAAGCTGAGTTTCTTGCCGGAGTCTTCTCAGTCCAAGTGTATTCTAAACCGGTGGTAGAATCAATAGGGTATTTTACTCTATATGAGAAAATATCTAAAAATGTACAATTTAGATAGCTTAGGCAATAAGCAGTCGGAAAATGTTAGTTTTAGTTCATAAAATAACTTAGTTAATTTTAAAACTCATTTCAAAGTTTTCAATTTTTTTAATCTGTTTCTAAACAAGCGAAACAGTAGTCGCCAATATGATGACGTCATACGGTGGTGTATGTCGAATAAAAAGTGTCAACTGAAGTATTATTATTTTTACACTAGTATTCATGCATTCAGGAACAGCACACTAATGCAAAGGATAATAGCTCATTTTTAATTTATAATTTTTTATAAGTCCAATTGAGACCAATATCAGCGCATTTATTTACTTACAAGAGACCAAATAACGTCACTTATCGATTTAATAAAAAATGTTTTTTTTTTGGTGACTTATTAGCACCTTAGGAACGAATTGGGACACTTTTAAAAAATGGGTGTAATACCCTATTGTAAAGTTTATAAGTGCCTTACCTGAACTGAATAAACGAGTTCGAGTTTATCAGTTGACACTCTGAATTGATCAGAATGATAGATAGATACCTATATAATATAGACATAGATACTTTTACGATATATGACGGCATTGAACTTGTAAAATTGGTAGGGAGCCTGTAGCAACAACTGTTAGAATTTTTCCGATTCTAGCTAATAGACTGATTAGACAGTGTGTTTGTGGTCATTTACTTTTGTTTTAAATTTACTATTTACACTAATGTATATAGAGGTAATCTTTGTATGTTTGGATTACCTCCTAGGTAATCACCGAAACTATTGATCCGATTTGAAAAAATCTTTTTGCGTTAGAAAGCCCGTTTATTGAGGAAAGTTATAGGCTATTTTGTTATCCCGGGAACGCGGGTGAAACCGCGGGAACAGCGAGTTAATAAAAATATATTATCCGTTCAAATATTAATAGAGTAACTCTTCACGCCTATACCGCTGGACCGATCGCTATGAAAGGTACGCAGATAGCCTATACTATGGAGAGGGACACAGGCTACTACATATATTTTCGGGAACGCAGGTGAAACCGCTACTACCATGCCTGGAAACGATAGCTTAAGCGATAAGGCCGCCTGTGTTGTATTTTCTTTTATTAATATTTTTACAACTCTTGTATGTAATATGTATACAATTGATATTTGCTGGCTGGCTATACCTTATCAGAGAACGCAAGTATATATTGTTGTTCTATAAATAAATCAATGGTGTTCAGTGATTTATACATTTTCTTGCGTAGCTATTTCTATGTGTAAAGAGTTTGCCAGATTGGCATTCTTTACCATTGAAAATATAATACAAATCACCGGATGCCTCGACAGTCGAGCGATGGCTAGACCGGTTTCCCTGCCTCCTATTTATAGATTTTTTTAAATGTAATGTTTTATATTATATACTAAGGTTTTGTTTGGTTTAAAACGGGGAAAAGGCACGCGGTAACTCGCCTTAAAACTTACCTATTGACTCCAAATTAAAACCCTAGAAACTTGATTGGAAATTGTAATATTGGGTGAAAAACTTAGCTAGGGTTAACAATTCGTACGAACCATCAGAAATATTTCAAAACCAATAAAAGTATTATTTCTTATTCTACCCACGTTCCCGATGAATCAAATGTTTTCTTGGATTAAAAATCCCTTATGTTATTCCAGAGCATGTCCTATCTACGTCCCAAGTTTAACCCAAAGCCGTTCAGCCAGTAACAAATTATACTACGATTATACTTTCGCCCTGCGGTTTTAACCACGTTACCGTGATAAAAAATCCTGTATGTTAATCCAGAAAATAATCTGCTAAATTTCATCCAAATTCGTTGAGTCGTTACGAAGCTAACAACACACACTAACGCACAAACTATCGCATTTATAATATTAGTAGGACCAGTAAAATAGAAAGTGAAGTTAGTGAGTATAGTTTTATTGATAGTCGAGTACATAAATAGTGTGCACTCTACGTGGATGTAAGAGTTGTTAGTTGGTAACCTAGTTTGTGGGCTTGTCCAACCTTCAACGGGGTTATCGACGCGCTCGCGTGCAAAGGAGTTGTTAAACAGATAGTGAGTATATTGACCAGCGTATTTTCAGCACATGGTTTTTGTATACAGGATTAGTTTAATTGTTTAGCTATATTTTTAGGGTTGAATGTACCGAACAACTATTAGGTACTCAAAACGCAGCTGTTCAATTTCAATTCAGTTCTAAGTCACGATCTTAGAGGCCCGTTTTGCCAGCCCATGCAAACCATAGCGAAACCAAAAGAGATCTCTTCCTCATGTCAACATGGGTCTATTAAATTGGGACGACTATAATAGCACTGAATAATTATATTGTTTTTATGTGTTTTACTTTACCTAACATATAACAACAGAAAAGTTATTTAAAAAAAACTTAATCTCTTGCTACAGGTGATCCGCAAAGGCAAAAATGTGTTGCCAACAGTGGCTCGCCTGTGCCTCATCTCCACATTCCTCGAGGATGGGCTCCGGATGTGGTTCCAGTGGTCGGAGCAGCGCGACTACATGGACATCTCGTGGGGGTGCGGGAAGTTCCTTGCCACAATGTTTGTTGTATGTTCTTTATCTTATCTTTATCTTTAGCCTAACACACCCACAAAATATAGGCTCCAAAAGTTGCGGAATAAACAATCTTGGACTAGCATTTAGAGTTGTAGTTTTCACTCGAGAACTCCCCATCTGTTATCGGTTTTTCGAGTGACCCTAATCAGTGTTTCCGATTTTAATCAAGTAAAATATTTATAAGACATGGCGGACGCAGGGAGCCACGGATGTAAGCGGCTTATGTTACCAAATTTCATATACCGAGTTGGCAAAATGGTTTGAAGAAAAATTTACTATAGGTCAACGACCAAAGAGCCATGTGATTAACAAGTGGTTTTGTTAACAAATTATCAAGTATTTTAATACCAAAATCAGCTTGAACAAAAATCATCTATTCCCAAATTCATGTTGTCCTTTTTCAATGTCGTTATTTTCTACGTTTTTGTGTTGATATAATTTGTGTTCACGGCATAAACGAATGATGTGTATTTATAATTTCAGGCGTGTAAGTTGTGTAAATAGTAATGTTTTGATTGCGTTGGCACTTGTTGATCTCACGTGGTGCACTGTTTGTTGTTAGGGTCGGTTCGCACTATACTAATGTCAAACACTGGCTACCCGCGGGCCAATAAAATGTCGAAACAGAATGTAGCCTGTTGCGCTTTTTGTCGCACTTACTGGAGGCATAGTGAGTGACGTACCACTGTTGTGATGAATAAGGAACGCACGTCCCTAGCGCACCGAGATTGGTGGCACCGCGGGCAGCGAGCGTGTGTTTGACATTAGTATAGTGCTGTAATTTGATTGGCGATGAAACTGTTGAATGTCGAAACAACATCCTTAAAATATATGACTGCGAATTAAATCAATTTAAAACATTGGCTATAAATATTGTTTTTTTTTTTATTAGAACGATATAACTTATATTAGCATGTATTCATGAGCAATTCCTTTCGATTTTCAAATCAAGTTTCGTCAATTGAATATGCCAGTCGCACTATATCATTAGTGTGAACATACCTTTACGTTAATAAATTAATTTTGGACGTTGCTTTGTTATAACTGCACATGTTTATTGCACAACGCACAAAGAGTATTGCACCTGTGATTGTATATTTTAATAATATTTAATGATCTGCCATACTTTTGTTATTTGTTTCTTGTAAGTACCTAAATGGATATACATAATTAATATATCCTTGAACTATACATTGATTCTACAAGGTCGCTATACATATAATATGCTTTGATTCGGGGATTGATTAAATGGTCACGTAAATCGCGTCTTATTATTTGACAATGACAGTAAGGTGGTCAATAAATATGTGACAACTTAAAGTATGTTTTAGACAAACTTTTTTTAATTAAAGTTGTGTACATTTAGCTAAAAAAAAAAAATAGCTATGTATATGTATAGGGAATAAGGATCCATTCATTCAGCACGTATATCTATCTGTACGCGCATGCCCGACCATTTCAGCATTATCCTATTCATATAGAGTTGATTGAACATTGTATGCAAAAGATAATAAGAAACAAGAGTGACGTACCTCTTCGCGTCAACTCTAATTGAATGAGATAAAGTCGATTATTACGTAAATATGCGGAGAATGTTTGGTATGAATCAATCTAAGGTGTACTAGGTATTTCCTACTAACATATTTAATTAATTTTGTTGCCATAAGCAAACTGTAGTTTTCATTAATTTTATAACATACAAGAACAATAGCTGAATGCCGCGGCAAAGGTCGTGGGTTCGAATCCTACAATGAGCTTGAGCTTTCGATGAAGAAAAAAAACCCTTCTGGCTGGCTACCACTCTGTTAAAAACTGTCGTCAAGCACCTGGTCTATAAAGGTCGGCATCAAATTGGGAATCCCCCTGGTGTTACTAAGTTTTGTAGCCATTTTATAGCCAACGGTGGCCACTTACCATAGTGTAACTATACTATATAAGTAAGTAAGTATACTATATAAGTAAGTAAGTATACTATATAAGTAAGTAAGTATACTACCCTAGTAGGGGTCGTTGTGGTCACAATCACGACCCATCGTGCGATAGCACCGCGAGGGTGCTGGGGGGAGGTATCTTACACACACGTACACTTCCCCCGGAACCGACTATCCAAATCCCTATCGCCGCGTTTGGAGGGGCTCGTGTATGCGTTCTGTACGAGAACCCGAGCTCCTCTATAGCGCAGATGGTGGGGTTTCAGCCGGTAAAAGTCCGGCATTACCCGACTACTCCCCCCGGGGTGGTCGGGTATCCTATGAGGGTGAACTGCCTGCCTGCTTGTTAGCCTTCTGGCGTAATAGAAAATGCTAATAGGTATTATTATGTGGGTATTTATTTGTTATATCCCTTAGATCCATCGGAATGGCGGGTAAAGCCGCGGGGCGGAAGCTAACAAGCTTTAAAGTCATATTTTTCCCTTTTCTGTTACAGATAATAAACTTATTCGGTCAGCTCGGTGGGTGCGTGATGGTGCTTGGAAGATTAAAGGTGGACATAGCGTGCGGAGTCCTATTTTTCATTGTTGTTTTACAGGTAATTTAGACCTTAACGTAATAATATTTAAGGTTGAACGAATAATCTCTGTCCATCGCATGTATATATTCCTTGAAATTTTTTGTGTGCGAAGGAATTTAGATTTTAACTATTCATGTTAAGGTTGAACGAATAAACTCTGGATATTGCATGTGTAATTTCCCTGAAAATGTAAGTGTGGGAAGTTATGTTAGTGCGGAATCGCTTCCCATAACGTTTTAAAGAACAATCGTGCATTTCTAACGTTTTTACTCAACAAAGATCAGTGTTTAAACTTTTATTTACGATCGGCTAAGTACAGAAGCGTTTAGTACAAGATAGCGATGTGCGGTATGCATCTCCAATAGGACTTGACTTAGACATACCTCTTATTAATAAGTAAACTCACTTTAAATTAAACTGAAGTGAGTAATTTTTATTTTAATGTGACGCTCGGGATCGTCCATAGGTTCTTATTATGTACGAAATAATTATTGTTTCATAAAAAATCGTATAAATGATTTTAATTATTGCAAACTCATTATGATAATAGTATTATTATCGTTTTTGATTTTATGTAAATGATAAGTAATGTTTGAATACATTTTTAATTTAGTAACAGTCGTGTCAATCTAAATAGGTACATAAACCATTATTCCCCAATGGTTTATGTACCTATTTAGATTGACGTTAATTAGAATAAAACATATTTTGATTACAAGTTAAATTATCAAATAATAAATTGTATTATTATAAAATTCATTACAATAAATGTCCAAAATATTCTCAAGTTTAAGAAAAACCTTACCACCTTCGGCCACATTCACACTTGCCATGATGAGATTGTGGTCAAACAGGCAACATTGTAAAATGATAAATAATCCGACTGGTTTTGGTTCTAGAGAAATACAGCAGTCATACAATTATTTTAGATTTTATCATACCAGTAGTAATCGTTTACTTGTTCCAAGCGTATTCTACTCTCTCAACGAGACAACCCGAGAAGCTATCCCTCCTTATCTTTTTACAACAAATAGCAAAGGACAGCATGTACCACTCGAATGCTCTGGGCGAGAGCGTAGAGTTTCTTTGAGCGCGATGAGAGTGAAATTTCGCGGTCGAATTTGAGTGCAACGTTTTATACGTAACGTTTCATGATGAAACGTTTCTGATGCAAAAATCGGAAATATGTACTAGAGAATAAGAGAGAACTATATTTACATTTGCATCACATATACTGAATTGCATACGCTCTTTTTTTTTTAATTGCCTTACATTTAACCTCAAGTTATCCATCCACAGACATTCGCATACAGCATACTATGGGACATGCAGTTCCTGCTCCGTAACTTAGCCCTGATCGGAGCCCTACTGCTGGTGCTGGCGGAGGCGCGGGCCGAGGGGCGCAGCCTCTTCGCCGGAGTACCCTCACTGGGGGAGAACAAGCCCAAGACTTACCTGCAGCTTGCTGGCAGGATCCTCTTAGCCTTTATGTTCATCACGCTATTGAGATTTGAGTTTTCGTTTGTACAGGTGAGTTTTATTAATGTATATAAAAACAAGTCTTCCCCGCTGTTTCACCCGCGTTTAGTGTGATTTTATATAAGGTCCTAATAAATGAAGTAGGTACGGTCCTTTTGAGGGATGATAGTATAGATATAGTTTATATGATATATAGTTTCTATATATCATAGTTTGTATTTTTTACTTTAATTGTAAATATGTAAATAAAATAAAGCTAAGTATAGATCATAAGTATTCCGAAAATGATAAAATAAAAATATTCGGTCGTAATTTTAATGAAAAAAAAAACCTGAAATTGTACTTCATTTAGTTAACTTTAATTATGGTAACTCAATTACATTTCTTTTGAGAAGCCCCAATGCAAATATTATAGGTACTTATATTTTTAGAAATAAGCCTGCACGTGTAACGAAACCCTACTATAGCTGGATCGGTCTAGCTAGTACATTCCTCACACGTTATTATCACAAATAACTTGATATTTCATAATTGAATTGTAAACGAACACGTTTAGTTACGGCATTCTAGTCCGCTATATTAATATTCAATATGTTAATTATGTGTAATAATGACGACACACGTTCCACGTTGCTACATGTCATGTGGTTTTATGCGTAAGCCGGTTTGATAATGGTTTTGAAAGTAAATAGGAAACGTAATTTTTCGATAGTATTACTATTTGAAGACCTTTTTTTGTTAATGGACTACAACATGAATAAAATATCTTGGGGATCTTCCTCACACGCGGCCACCTGATCCCAAACTAAGCAGAGCTTGTACTATAGAAACCAGTTTGTTTGTTTGTTACCTTTTCACGCTTAAACCGCTGAACCGATTGCAATGAAATTTGGTACGCAGATAGCGTATGTTGTGGAGAAGAACATACTTTACTTTTTATCCCGGGAAAACAAGATCCCTGGGGATCGCGGGTGAAACCGCGGAGCGAAAACTAGTACTACATAAATTACTTTTTTTCTAAATCAATACTTACTTATATAGATTCTTATACCCAGACTCAGGACAAATAGACATGTTCATGCACACAAATGTCTACCCTGGGAGGAAATCGAACCCACAACCTGTAAGGTGATAGATTGGCGACGTCATAATGTCAGTAAATAATAATGACTAAAGTCGTTACAATATAATAGGCCGCTTTGACAGGGTATATGTAAAAAAATACTTTCACATTAATTTGCATAAATAAAACATATTAAGTGTCTTGAAGGTCTTCCTCAATTAGAGTTAGGTAACTAAAACCACTTGATCACCTTCCAGATCGTCCAAGACCTCCTGGGCAGCATCCTGATGATCCTGGTGACAGTCGGGTACCGCACCAAGCTGTCGGCCCTCATGCTGGTGCTGGTGCTGACTGTACTCAATCTGTACCACAACGCGTGGTGGAGCGTGCCTTCGTACAAACCACTCAGGGACTTCCTTAAATATGACTTTTTCCAGGTATTTATATTATTATTTTTTACTATAGGCTTCCGTTTGACCACAATTCCACCAGGGTTACTCTTGACTTAAATTCCGATCTATCGGCATTAGATTTTGACGTTTCCTACTCTCGAATAAAATAAACACTAGGGCGAAATAGAATTGATTAGATTGACAACATTGATTTGAAGAGTACCGAATCACGGGACTCTCAAATTGACATTGAAATTGGATTATTTTAAGGGAATTAAAATTAGTTTGAAGAGTGTGAGTGGTGTGACCGAAGGCGATGATCAGTGGTAGTGACGTCAAATGCTACGGTGAAATTCGTGGGTTCGAATCCTACAATGATCAAGCTTTCAGTGAAGGAAAACATTAGCACGGTGGTAGGGTACTCTATAGTCCTAGATCCTAATGAATATAGTTGTAATTCTATAGATTAATAGTTTTTTACATGTTAATTTATACACTGGCTACGCCACAGATCGTGGGAATAAATGGCTTTGACTTTGATTAAAATGTTTAATTTCAGACATTATCAGTAATCGGTGGTCTGCTAATGATAGTGTACCTCGGCCCCGGGGGCGTCAGTATGGACGAGCACAAGAAGAAGTGGTAGAGCCACAGTGCGTGTATAGACTCTTTGATATTAATCATAAGATTGTTATAATGGTGCGAGAGAGAACTTTCATTACACTTCCACGTTTCAACGCTACGACTAGTCGCCGAATGAATTGGTAACGCTCAGTTGGACTAGACGAGGTGGCTGTCGATTGTCGTCATCGTTTGTAGATAGCTTTTGTATGGATTAGGTATAGGTAGTATTAGGGTTACATCACCGGCGAAAGATGACTCGCTATTCCCAAGCACAAATAACAATATTACATCTCATAGGCAATACACCTTAAGAATGTATAAACCGGGTCTAAGAGAACGTATTTTTTTGCGTGAGTGATGGTTTATTTTTTCAAAGATTTTAATCTATAGATTCAACATTATGATCTAGTCTTGACATAGTACAGTCCTAAAAGCGTGCCAGCGTCAGTTTCAGTTTGCATGCGTTAAAAAAAATGCGTTACATGCCTGTCAGCATGCGCTCAGCCTTATAATTATTTTTGTCAATGCTTAACTAAATAGGCTTTTCTACTAACGACGACGATTATGATCTTATGATACGATATCCAACTTGTCTAGGGGTCAGTTTTTGTATTATTCATAAAGTGTTGTAATTGTGATGTAATTCAACAGCGTGATGAGGTAGGAAGCTAGTACACCTTGTGACGTAATGAGCATCCCTATTTTGATTATATGATAGTATTTTTTTAAATAATTAGACGGCTAATGGTCGCATAGCTGTGTCTAAACGTGCATACATTAATTACTGACTGTTCAAGATAAGACGATTTAAAAACAAAAATAGCTCTTTTTCTAACAATTTTATATATGGTAACTCATTTGTTAATATAAGCTCATTATATCCCTTTTTAAATGTACGAAAATAAGATGTGAGTTCAACCAAATAAGATTGTAAAATTCCCCCGAAAATCCACTTGGTTGTGATTGAATATGAATGTTATCCCTATTGATTTAAAGTTTAATGTCCTCTAAGGGCCCTAATGTCTCCATTTTCATACAGTAGCACTATTAATGCTGTTATAAAGTTTTATTATAGGCATTATAATTAAATGAGACGATCCCGACGCGCAGAGGGTAAAATCGTGTAGTTTTCATACAATGCTAGGGATGTACTCATTTGAATGGTGTGTCTAAATACGACTGTTGTGAGTTCTGTTGCTATATGAAATACCGTAGTCGCAACACTAGTAACTACTTTAAAAAAAGTTGCAATTATACTGTTCATTACGCCATTTTACAATATGTAGTCGGATTGTATTCAAGAAATCTAAATGGTAATTGGGCCTCGCTCGTTTCGCTCCTAAAAGCCCAATAAAAGTTAATCTATGATCAAAACTATTGCCGTCTTTGTCGTTATATACGTCATCGACAGTAAACGGTATATGATATTAAGATGCTTTTAGAAGAGTGTTTGTTGTAATATGGCGAATTTTGCAATATGGTTGCCACTTTTCCACACAAACCAAACAAACGATAACTCATTATTTTATCTTCCTACCCACATAGACGATAATATACAGGATTATTTATAATTCACATGCAATGCTTTAAGTGCTGAAATCATTCATCAATATGAACAACTTTTACTATAGGACCATACTAAACCTATCCTTTTCATGCCTCAATTAAAATTTGTTTTTTTTTTCACTAATTCAGGGTTGGTCCCATAGTAATAGTTGTTCATATTGATAAGTACTACCACCCCTTAAAGCACTGCAGGTACAGATAACCCTGTGGAATGTTATAATGTTTCATGTAAGTGTATGTACTCAGACTGGTGATCCACTTTCGTTTTCTCCAACGACTAGGCACACATTTCATTCGAAAATTATTTTTCCTAACTATTGTGATGTCGATGTAAATATATACAATAAATTATCTATTTTGTACTTATCGACTGAGAATTGTCTACCTTGTGGAATTATTAGTTTTACATTAATATTTGAAATGAATATTCCAGTAATTGTAAGTTTGGCATCACTATATACAAATATTACCGCTTCATCTCCTTTAATATATAATATGACTAATTTTTATCAAAACTATTTAAAAAGACAACATATTTTTGTAGTACTTTTATTATTTATTCGATTTAGTTTGCAATTTGGCCGCAAAAATGAAAGATTACAAACATTTGTTTCAAATAAATTTTTATATTATAATAGAGTAATGTTTTATTTACGAGGCGATTGGTAAATGTTGCCATATTTTTATGTTTATCGTGTAAGAAAGTGAACACCTTTTTATATAACAGATTTATTTGTATAATGCGATTTAAAATAAACATAAATTCCAACAACTACTTGTAAATATTTTGTGCGTACCTACTGCTCGGACGCTTTCGCCCTTTCATTATCCTTAATTTCTATATATTTGAATATTTTATTTGCTAAACGCCTATATTTTTCCGCGTGCGTACTGTCTGGGAGGGCGTATATAGCTGGTTTTCCACTGTTTATGCATTCCGACATTTGGTGGTCGACTTCGAAGCTCTCCATAATCTCCAGGCCCATTTGTTCAGCTGTTTTTTTGGTATCATTTCCGAACACATAGTTTTTGTTGCCGCAACTCTGGCAGATGGCATAGGACATGTTTTCCACCATGCCTATTATAGGAACTTTTAATTTCTCGAACATGTTGACGCCTCGCTTCGTCACTTGTAAAGCTGCCGACTGTGGCGTTGTTACTACTATAGCCCCTATAAATAAATAAATAAATACTTTTATAAGTATACATATAAACATTCTTCACACACGGTCATCATGGGGTCTATTCTCGCTTCTTATATGTAACTTAGAAATCTATACTTCTATACTATCTATATATATCTATACTAATATTATAAAGAGGAAAGATTTGTATGTAAGTACGTTTGTAACGAATTGGCTCAAAAAGTACTGGACCGATTTTAAAAATTCTTTCACCGTTAGAAAGCTACATCTTCACCGAGTAACATAGGCTTTATTTTATCATAAGAACCAGCGGGTTAATGTCTGTATGTATTGTATATGTATATATGTACATGTACACACCATCAATAGGCAGGTTCTGGGCGAGGGACAGGTGCGTGTCCCCGGTGCCGGGCGGCGTGTCGACGACGAGACAGTCGAGCGGCCCCCAGGCCACGTGCCGCGTGAGCCGCTCCAGCGCCTGCATCACCATCAGCCCGCGCCACACTACCGCGTTCTCGCCGGACACTAGCAGGCCCATTGACATGCTGCAACATTTTTACCTATATATAAAACTAGTGGATGCCTACCGTGTACAAAAAAAAAAGGTCTAAAACCAATTTCTCATTTGCCCTTCTAACGAAACCGGTACATCGGTTGGATGGTTTCAAAGTCTATAATGGACATAGGTAGAAACATTTTTTGTGTTTTATATATATAGATTCTGGTGTTCGTGTGTTCGTATATTTTCTCCTAAACGGCTCAACGATTTTGATATATTTTTTTTAACTTATGGGGTCTGCTAGATGGATCTTAGCTAAGTTGGACCTACAGTTGGTGGTGCTGTTGTCGAGAACAGTTTTTTTTAAATTATACAACCAAATTCTAAAGGGTTAAAATAGGGGATGGCAGGCAGAACCGCTTGGCGGAATGCTAGTAATAATATAATATAGTTGTAATATTCCAATTATAACTCCTGGTATTATTCTACTATAGTGATAGATCCCATCAAATTTTATCTAGATAAATTATTGATAGTAATTCTTTTCATAATAGTCCACAAGCTCAAACAATGTGCAATTGTCATTAATTTACCATTTAACCCCATAATTAAGTAATGGTTCAATGAGATTTTCGTCGTTTAACATTGGCTCTCCACTGATATTCATCATGATGGGCACGGAGGGGCCGAACACGTCCGCGTCCAGGAGCCCTATCTCCTTGTCCGGCTCTATTACCTTCATGGCACAGGCAAGGTTCACTGAAACGAAAGAGGTCAGATATAATACAGGTAAGATGGGGTTAAGTTGACAAGCAGCAAAAGCAACCTTCCGAAAAAGAGCCGGCAATAAACTCTGCAATTACACTTTTCAAAACCAACTCATATTATTAAATTATTTATCTAGTCTCCCTGACAATAATTGAATGGAAAAAAAAAACAAAGTTATGATGGCCTTAGATAGCAGACTAGCCCCCATGAGCATCATGTGTTTTCTAATTCTGGAAAACAAATTCTGAGGGAATCTAATGAGGTCTAATTAGGATTTTTTATTTATTTTCTTGTTTTATATCTTAACTTCTATAGTAGCATAGTATAAGACAGCTGTTTTTAAGGAAAAAAATAAGTGCAAGAAATGCAATTTTTTGAAAAATACGACTCCCAAAGTAACTAAGCTCAACCAGCTTATTTATAACTTAATAGTCTTTGACCTGGTTCACCTGTGTACCTAAATGTATTACTAGGACTATAAGTACCTTATGTAAATGAGGTACAATCAATTTTATTACCATCATTACAAACATGTGATTCATTAAAATTAAAATATTAGTAAGTTATAGTATTTATTAATATTAAAAATAACAAAGAACCAGGTGACGGGCCGGTTGGCATGGTTGGTAAGATACCCTATCTATCACGCCGCAGGTCGTGGGTTCGATTCCCACTCAGGACAAACATTTGTGTGCATGGACATGTCTGTTTGTCCTGTGTCTGGTTGTAATTATCTATATATGTATGTATTTACAAAAGAAAAAGTAGTATATGTAGTATATCAGTTATCTGGCGTTCATAGTACAAGCTCTGCTTAGTTTGGGGTCAGATGGCCGTGTGTGATGAATAATGTCCCAGAATATTTATTTATTTACCAGCTGTAGTAGTCTTCCCCACTCCACCTTTCCCGGAAGCTACAAGAATGATGCTCTTCACCCCTGGTAACGGTTTCTTGACTGGGAGTGCCCGACCCATCACCTTAGCTCTGTGCTCGGCCAGGTCTGGCTTGCTGTCATGTTTCAATCTTATAGCTGTGCTTGCTAATATCTGAAAAATAATAGATGTATATAGTTTTATTAGATAACTTGCAACTAGTTGACTTCAAGATGTGGGGCCATTACTTATTTGTTTATGCTCGAGGTTTTACCCACAATCCTGAGATCTTATGATTTACGGAATAAAATTATTCTGTTTTGTTTCCAGGATCAATGATCAATCTCTATGACAAATTTCATCCAATTCAAATATGTTCATAAATAAGTGTGATTGAATCTCGAAAGTTCAAACCCCCAAAGATTAGCATTTTTTTGTAATATTAGTGATTTTTTTATCACTAATCTAATTCCAACATGCCTAATATATAATACAGCTAACTACAACATAATATTATTTGTAGGTAGTTATGGGTTATCATCCCAAAATTCCCAAAACTACCTACAAAAAAAAAATGAATTCCAGGAATCGCGAGTTATTATAAATTTATGATGAATTTATTACCTACATACCTACATTGGCTAGTGAGACATATATTTAAGGCTGTTGCTAGTCATCGCTAAATGGATGAATAAATAAATTAGTCGCCCGCTAAACCGATGAATCCTAACTAATATTATAAATGCGAAAGTGAGTTTGTTTGTTACCTTTTCACACTTAAACCGCTGAACCGATCGCGATGAAATTTGGTATGCAGATAGCCTATGGTATGGAGAAGAACATAGGCTACTTTTTATCCTGGGAAAACATAAGATCCCTGGGGAATGCGAGTGAAACCGCGGGGCGGAATCTAGTAAAAAATAAATTAGTCGTCCGCTAAACGGATGGGGGACTTGAATTAATAAAATCCTTCCATAGTTGAAATTTTTTTTTATTAGTTACTTTTATATTGATATTCTTTAAATAATGGTATCTGATAAAAAAAACCTATAACCTATAAGAGTTTTGACTGAGACAGTTTCAGTTTTGTATTCATCCGTTTAGCGGACGACTAATTTATTTTTTATTCATCCGTTTAGTGGACGACTAATTTATTTTTAATTCATCCGTTTACGGACGACTAGACAGACGACTAATTTATTTTTTATTCAGCCGTTTAGCGGACGACTAGACACTTCGTATATATGTTATCAATAGTACACCGTCGCGAGGTGTTCACCAAAGTTCAAGGGGTCATTCGAACTACATATTGTAGATAGAAAGCTCTGTCAAGTTGAAAGACCTCTAAATAAACAAAAGAATGTTTTATTGATGATTTATAAGAAAACTGGAACAACTGGTAAACTGTTTCAATAGTAATCATTAAGAATATAATTAAGTGTCTTGGAATATAAATAAAATAAAGCTAGAAGAAAGTCCTTAGATCAATAAATATATACAAATAGTAATACGTACCGTGTTCACATTTGAGTTGAGTAGGTGGCCGTAAACTCTTTGAAATGCTCTCTGTAGGTTCATATTATCTTTTGCAATAAACTTTTTACGTAATTATATTTTATTAACCTTCAAGGAATATTGAATATATTAATTTTTAAATAATTCGCGAAGTGCAACGCAAAATCCCTTTTTCGTTCAGAAACTCTAGCTCACTCTGTTTGTCAAATGTCAAATTCGTCAAGTAAAGTCATGGTAAAGTCAAGTCAAACATATGATTTACGTCAAAATTGTAGGTTACCAAGTAAAAAAAATATTATTGATTTTCCAACAGCTATTGTTTTTTTAGATATTCTATTTTTCATTCATCCAAATTTGTACTTTAAAATATAATAAAATGTAACATTAGCATGAATACGACGCCGTTGAAACTTAAATAAAATGAATAAAGCTGATCAGCTGAATGATAGGCCTTTGCTTGTATTGAACAGATGTTCAAAAATTAAAAGAAATCGTCCTTCCGTCACAACTGTCATTTCGGTGCGATATGTCGATAATTTTCAGCGACATAATTTCGAAAATATTTCGAATTCCTTGCGCTGTGGAGTGAATTACAATCAATGTGAAATGGCTATTTGTCTGCGTACGTTTTCTCATAAAATTTTGCCGATAAATGGTATCGTTTCCACTAAGAATCACTCTAGCCGCTTGTGCAGGAAAATCCCCCTGCGAACGCAGTTTCTCGAAGAGGTGAGTATTTTACGGGATATTATTGATTTTGTACGTGTTCATCACACTTTATTTAAGGGAAAATCATTAAAGTTTGTTATGAAATCATTAGAAATTGCATTCGCTGAAAAAATCACGGTTTTGTCAATCTTGACTGACATTGAACCGATATTCGCATTACGAGCTTTCACGTGTTTGTGACATGCATATAATATAATTATATATATTGCTCTATTGTACATTGGGACGACAAAAAACGTCGAAGGCAAAATCACCTATTTACTGTCATGTGATTTTTAGAAATAAAAGCCTATGTGTACTCATTGTTTTAAACTAGGAGACCCGGCACTAATGAATTAAAATACCGCGCAATATCATAGCCCTCATAAGGAAATAAAACCAAATATAGCTACCTTCAAAGCACATCAAGTCTTGTTTGTATTGTATCAAGATTCTGTTTTCTTTACATAACCTGCAATTTACTTTTGAATTTGTATCTCTACACCCAATACTAATCTATATATCTTCCATATCTGTATTTAAAAAAAAACAAGGCCTTATTGATTTATAATGAAGTTTCAATGCAGTGCCTAAAACACTGGTTATATCCAAGAAATGTGGAGAATTTCATAAAGCATAGCTATGAAAGGATTTCCAGAAATTCGTCCTCCTTAATAAGGAATATAGGTTCATTTTATTCATTCAAAATCTATTAATATTGAAGACAAATCCTCAAACAAAGATTAGTATTTATTTTCCTTAGAAATTAAGATCAATTTATTTCATCGTATTCTGTAAATCATCCTTTAAGTGAGATTAGGAATGAATAAACTAAACACAGCAAAATTCTGTACCTGGGAAAACTATTCACCCAAATCACTTGGAAAACATATAGATAAATTATTAAAATTATTTTTAATGTTTCAGTTCCTAAACAAGCGACGCATATCCAGTTGTCAACTGTCACCAAAATTCACCACCGAAAATAACATTGATGATGTTTACATCCATGAGGCAGTTTTTTCTAACCACCTAGTTCGTAACAGGAAATACAGTCTATTAGATAACCTAGAAAACCGTAGATCAGTAACTAATGACAACTATAACAATGATGGTATTGAGCTTAAGACCCTGGGCCTGACATGTGATGACTATGTAGAACAGAGAACAACTGCATATAACGTAAATGATGTCTCATACAGCATTAACAATTTAGATTTAACAAAGTATAGCAATGATGTAAGTATTTTATGAATTTATTTACAACTAGCTGGCCCCTGCGGTATCACCCGCTTTCCTGAGAAAAAAAGTAGCTCATGTCTCTTTCCATAGCATAGGCTATCTACATACCGAATTTCATCATAATTGGTTCAACAGTTAAGGTGTTTCAGACAGACAGAATTACTTTCACATTTATAATATTAGTATGGATGTCCCACTGTGGATCAAAAGCCGAGTGCCTTATTGTCACCCTACATCTGTATCTTCAGGTGAAGTATACAAATAATGTTAAATTATATTTGATGGAAAATAATACTAAAATAGTCCCTCCAACAAATTATAATTTGATCACTAAAGTATTTCATATTATATTAATGTGACAGGACATAGAACCCACCTGCTTGTCAGAATTTGAGCGAGATGCAGTGGCTTTGTGTAGTGGTTCGATGATCACAACACCGGCCACCACACCATCCTCGGAGCCCAGTCAAGATGGTAAACCCAGCGAGGAGCAGCTCATGAAAGTGTTTCATGTGCTTTCTCATACGGTGAGGGTTATAGTAGTTTTATTTTGCAATTATGAGCTGTTGATATATAATATGATGTTAACCCAGCTTCTGGAAGCCTGGTCAATGATACTCTTGGAAAAAGTGTATCTGTCTCTGTCTATGATGTATATAATGAGAAAGATGCCAACAGTTTTGTTGATACATTAAACTGGTGGTAAATGAATTATTAATTTTTGCCCAAAATAATGGTTTGACTTGAGTAATTTTGGTTAGCTCATAGCGAAGATTTTTATTGATTGATTGTTACTTAATTATTATATTTTCAGATGCCAAATCTATTTGTGAAACCTCTGGACTACTCCATCTACAATCCAAATATGGTATTTGTGAACAATATCAGGGGAACTACTAGTGTGTAAGTTTTATGAATCCACTAGCTTCCTCCCTGTGGTTCCACCCACGTTCCCGAGGGATCTTATGTTTTCTCGGGATAAAAAGTAGCCTATATCGTTCCTCGATAAATGAGTTATCCAACACTAAAATAATTTTTCAATTTGAACCAGTAGTTCCTGAGATTAGCGCGTTCAAACAAACTCTTAAGCTTAATAATATTAGTATAGATTCATACTCATACAAATATATCCTTTATCAATGTGATAGAAAACTGACATAGTGACCTCTGGAAAATCGACAATAAAGACAAGGGGAAGCCCTATCATAGTGGTTTCTGTATTACCTGCCTGGTTATCTTCCACCAAGCTAAAGGTCCTTTTCGGCAGCTGCACTTGAGAGATCTTTGTCATAAAACACTTGTGTGCAGTTTCTAATATGAATGTAATGTGAACAGGGGTCTATTCCACTATGTGAAACAAGTGGCGCTGCTCCGTACAGTGGGACACCTCAAGTTCGCATTCGTTAAACTGGAGGTGTTGAAGATTACAGCTCATCCTGAAGACTCCTCTGTCAAGTGAGTATAGTTGGTATATCTAACAGTATACTAATGTTGTAAATGTTTTGTGGTACTTCCCGTTGACCTATATTTCGGTTTTCTATAAGATATATTTTGGAGAGTGTGCGCAGGAATTATTCAACCTAATTCCACCATCCCCATTCCTACCATCACACCTATATAAAACCTAGAATCACGAAATTTGGCAAAAAGCAAGGTTTTACAGCACAAATAAAGGGAAAATATAAAAAAAGTTGAAAATTAAAGGGTGTCCCCATACATACATAGTTACGCCAATTAATAAAGACCTCTGAGAGTTGTATGGGCGCTCATACAATTTAGAGGTCTAGCTTAATTGGCACCAATCTCAAATAAGGTAAATAAATAAAATTGTGCATTTCCCGTGATGGACGAACGATGGACGAAGTTTGTACGGAACCCTCGGTGCGCGAGTCCGACACGCACTTGGCCGGTTTTTTTCTATACTATGGATATACCCGTGGTTAATAACCACAACCTAACCATGGTAAGTGAAGATGTGGAATTCACAAGTAAAGTATTAGAAAAAGACAGCCAGAGACATCACACTCTTTTTTTTTGATTCAGTATGTATGGTAAAAAGCAATTATTAATTTTCAGGATGAGATGGCGCATCAAGGGTATATCGGGAATCAAAGTATTTTTCATGTTCTGGAAATATAAACTGTGGGACATGAAGCAGGTGTTCCAGGATCAGGAGCTGTAAGTTACCTACCTGATAATAATTTCTTCATACCCATTATTTATCTTTGAAGAGACGGGCAGACATAGTGAAGTTTTGATTTTGAAGATCAACCATGTGTGATGTTTTTAAGATTCTTCTAAGGATGGTTACTGACAGCAAGTGGTAGTGACTTCGGATGCCGTGGCGATAGTCGTGGGTTTGAATCTTACAATGAGCTCGTGCTTTCGGTGAAGGGAAACATCATGAGGAAATCATAGCACTAGTAAGGTACTTTGTAGTATCCCCCTGGCTGGCTACCACCCTCAAGTTAAAAACTGTCGCCAAACACCTGGTGTGTTCCGGCAGCTGCACTTCAGAGTCAGTTCCTTCTAGGCTTTGTGTGCTTACCACCTTCGGCTACACCATCACTTATGTAATATATAAAAAAAAAATATCTAACTGTTAATATATTTCCAGATGGTACGATGGTTTCTCTACATTCTACATAGGTGCAGATGGTCTGATTCAGAAGCATATAGTAGACAAGGTAAAATATCACTTTTAAAGGGCTTACGCACTCTCCAACCACATTTCCACAAGTACCATCTATTTTATCAAAACTAGCTTTTTACCCTCATTTCTAAAGTGGAATTTCAAAGAATCCTGTCTTAGTAGATGCCTACATTATTTGAGGAATGGTTTGAACTGTGCAATGTGTATATGTCAGTTCAGTATCTCCTTTGTATATACAGATTGTCTATAGAATGTACAACACGCGCTTTGCAAATTCAGTTTTTATGGTCTTCTTTCAGGTAATGCCAGACCAAGACACGATAATAGATGACGAAGAAAAAGCTCCGATAGCGGCCAAAATAGCTCTTCTGATAGGTCTGTTGCCCAGGAACTACCTGTCAGACGTGTCGCCTTACTTCAGCTCGTCCTCGGGCACGTCGGACGCCACGCCTCTGCCGTTCAAAGTTTTAGAATAAAACGGTTATCATTCTTGATTATGTATGAGGAAATAATGAAATACGAAATGAGAACCATAAAAACACGCTCACTGGTCGATGAGATAAAAAAAGGAATTTTCAGACTTTCAAATTTAGAATTGTCAGTGTTGCCAATGCTATATTTTACCTTTTGGCAATTTTACAAGGTTTTCCAAACATCGTGGAATAAAAATAATGCATAAACAAAATCACGACAATTTTGGAGTATTTCGCAAATGAATTGTATGAATGCATTATAATATCTGTTATTTAATTTATTGAATTCTTTTTTTGTTACCATCATAAATATTTACTATGGTTTGTTTTCTGCAATATTATAGCTTGTGATTGTATTTGTAGAACAACATGATTCGGCACTTATTTTATACTTCGCTATTTATTAGTGAAGCGACACTTTAGTGATATTAATTGTAAAACTGTGAATGCCTTGTAGTCTGTATAGTTAATGTTATGTGTATTGCTATAATACAATAAAGAATTATGTCTTAACGAGTATTTACTTTACAAAATTTAGGTACGGCTTCTCATCAATAATGAATGCTACAATAATAAGGTTGTATTAATAACAATTGTGTTTATAAGGTTAATTAATAAACTAAAATAATATTATTACAACACAGAGTGTAGTGAAGTTCCGCTGGTATTATTCGGAGCGGAGCTAAGCGGTCTCACCTAAAACCATTACAAGTCAATTATTGTAATTGGCCCTAAAATCATATGAGTACGCTAGTATAATATTCATCTATGACTATGCTGTACCTCAATCATTCAACCAAAAACTCAATTTACATCACTACCCAAGTGTATTTGTATTCTCATTGATCACTACCTATTTTTCAGTCCCAGAACATTGGTGTTCTATGGAAGTTTGAAAAAGTTTAAAAATATTTGTATTTCGCCTTTAAAATAGATAAAAACATAGAATAGTGAATTATAGATAAAAACTGTTTTGGGGGTTTAATTTTCCAAAAAGTTAATTTTCGGGGGGATTGCGAAAAAAGTTAGGGGGAAATTAACATGGTCATCTAGCAACACTGTTTCTCGCAGATTCTCGCTCGTGATAGACTCGGTCAGAGGTTTTTGTTTGTCAAATATTTTTATAAATAATTTGAATTATAATGTAATTCAAATTGTGTCTAAAAGGAAAATATAAAATCAAAAGCTACGATTATAAATAGTTTTGTGTTTATTTCGCTTTTTATTATTCAGTTATTGTTTGTTTCTATCTTGTTTACTGATTCATTGTTTGACGACTTGGTCAAAAGTACAATCATTTGATCAAAGAAATTGTTTTGAAGCTCGGATCGTATTCGTGATGTCATGACGACGGTGAGTATTCCTCTAACGGTATATTTCTATACAAATCGTATCATCTGTCTTGGGTTATTGTTCTTGATAGAAGTCATCCCAGCAATTGAATTTAATTAGTTCTCGGTCACCAAAGACGTTGGACGCGCGTGTATTCGCCTTCGGGCTGTGGTATTACTACATGGAACCGTGCCAAGTCGGTCGTTACGCGTAACACTTGGTATTTTTCATTTTGTCTCTGAAAATAGTCAATTTTTGCCATAGTGTATCCTATCTAAGTGATTTGTGTATAAGTGCAAGTGTATTTGTTTGGAATTCCCTCAGATTTCCTCACTGGTATTTATTTGATTGTTGATCATTGAAATCCAAGTTTACTGGTGATAAAGGTAAGATCTATTAGAGCTTATTTTCCTCGTTTTATGCCATAGTTGATTTATTTCATCCATTTCTCGTGATTTCTCTATAAAAATAACATAAGCATTCAAGATATAAAATCCCTTTCCCTAAGGCTACTCTCTGACTAAATCTTTTCATGATCCTCATTTCTTATTGGAAACTAAAAGATCAAATTAGAATGATATTTGATTTATCTTCTACTTGAAATACCTACTCTAAATTATATCTTTGTATTATTAAGTTTAAATTAAGATGTCAAGGTCAAAGAAAACCACATCTCCAAAAAAGAAATATACTTACCTTTCACATGCAATCCATTAAAATTAGAGAGCATAGCCAATGTAGACAGTGTGTACCGTTGCTTTTACAATAAGTGGGTTGTGGAACAATTAACATAATACATCTAGGAGTTGTGTACCAAATAGGTGTTGACTAACATGCGACTCAGTATCATATTCTATTCTTCCAGGTAATATCCAAATCATTTATATATTTTTGATAATATTAATATGAAAGTGATTTCGTCCAGTATCTTGGCACAACCAGACCATATTTGGCTGTCCAATGGCAAAGAATCTTTTTCCAGATAAAATAAACTTATTTTTTAAATCAGTAAGTTTAAAGCAGCCAGATGGCCCACCTGATGGTAAGTCACTGCTGCCTATGGTCATTAGCAATACCAGGGGGACTTCCAATGTGTTACTGACAGATCTCTTTTTATGCCCATTGTAAAACCCCATATTGTAGCACTGAGGGAAAATCATAATGTGGAACTCATTCCACATCCTAATAGTCCACAGTATGAATGTCTGACTGAATCTTTGTGTGGATGATTGAGGTGGTTCTAGATTATAAAAATTAATTAAATATATTTATATTGAAAAAAAAAAAAACAGTTTTAAAGGGTATTCTATACACACAAAGCTAAGGGAAGAGGTTATTGTTGTAACATGTAAAGTAGGTTAGTGAACAATTAGCAATACTGAGCAGGTGTCACTATAAATAAATTTGACTCAGTAATAAGTTCTATTATAGAACTGTAACAAGACAGCCCTATTTACTGTTAATTACTCATTTTAATGTAGTTTCCAATAAATGGATAGTATTGTTTGTGAATAAAAAATCTGTTTGACCAGTTTTGTCAACCATATGTGAACCATTGATTAAAGCAGATTTAAGCAAGAGGCCCCTAAGCAATACAAGTCTTGGGGCTCCTCATCCTATAGGTAGATAGGTAGGTACTAGGTAGTAACTAATGAAAAATTATTTTTCCTTTAAAAACCTTTACTAAACGAAAGCATCTAATTAAAACAATTTTGACATATTTAATAATGCCTTTATAGATAATCCAGGACTGAGTCGAGTCACATAGTTCTAAAAAGTATATAGTTAATAGTTGTACACCTGTGCTTAGTTTGAGTTGAAATGGCTGTGTGAAAATTTATTTAATATATCATTTACGGGATGAGTGGGCCACAGTATTTATGTTTTTTTTTTTATATAAATTCAATCAATGTTTTCCTTATTTTAATTAGCACTAGCAAAAATTTTCAACACAATTTATTTAACGGTTTTATTTAAGAACTATAGTAGGTAACTACTTTACTTTATTTTATTGTAATATATGCCTATAATTTGCTTAATAGTAAGTTCATGGAAACACAATGTGGTTTAAACTGCGCTTCATTTGATGGTTGGCAATGAGTAAGGATCAATGGGGGGGGAGTACAATGACCTTCCTCTCTTTCATATAATTTATTCCTTATTTATTCTTTGTATTCATTTTATCAGGCAGTATTGAGGTAAATTGGCAGTTGATTTTTGGTCTGTAGGTATGACGCGATTGCTCAAAAACAGCCCAACTCTCTTACCTAGGTATACATTAAACTTTGGTACAGACAAGGACTGCATCTCAAATATGAATTCAACGCATATATAAATATATACGTGCTCTTTGTACAATGTCGAACTTCACCTACTTTGCTATAATTAGTATCGTATTCTCTTATTGTTTCTTTGAACCATTCTTGTAAACAAACGCTAACTACTGTCCGACTGAGTCACTATCATTGTAGTGTTTATAAATATTTTGAACTAACGAAAGCCCCGCGGTTTAACCCGCGTTTCTGGGATATAAACTAGCCTATGTCACTCTCCGATCTATAAATTATCATTATGCAAAAAATCACGTCGATGTGTTGTTCCGTTGCTGAAAGATGAACAAACACACTTTCGTATTTATAAAAGTAAGGGATCTACTTATGCATATTCTCTACGTGTGAACCTCCTTTACGTCAGGGTAGCTTGGACTTCATAAGTGGCACTCCTACACCTTAAACTGAGTAAAGGGCACTTAGATTGTCTACCACGTGGTCCTAGTGTCCGATGGACTTTTCATTTTACTTCTCGATGTTTTCGGTCACCGGAATGCTAAGTTTTAAGTTAGAGTTATTAATTTTGTGGTCAGGAGTACTGGGCAGTTAAAAACACTTACATAACTTATCTACGTATTATTATTGTTTTATCTTAAAATACAAGGAAATATCAATAAATTCATGAATAAATTACATTTTAATTAACCACTCGCTACATGATAAGGTACCTAAGGCAAAAATATTATAACTTAGGTTTTATTATAAGTCGGGAGTCGGTAGGCTAAACATCTATCCATTGTTCCAGGTGCTAACCAACTAGACTGTCAGACACAGGCTAGTACAGAAGACTGATAAAGACTGAATAATGACATAGTGACCATGTCTAAGGTGCTGGGTGCGCTCGGTGGCGCCCTGCCGGACGAGCGACCACTCCTATCGCTGCAAATTGTGGAGAGTGTCGCCAAGTGTCCCACAGGGTACTGGCCAGTCAGCAGGACGTATGATGAAGACGCCGATGCTGGCCTGCTGCGCCAAAACGGGCTCTTTGGGAAGAAGCCCAGCCACTATATTTGCTTGTCGAAATCTGAAGGTATGCGTTGTTGTTTATTAAAGGGCTTGGAAACCTGAAAAAAAAAAAGAGTAAACACGTGCTACTGCTACTCTTACGCCGACTTCAAGTAACTAACTATTTACACAGATTATTTTATGCATGCAAACCCGTTTTACAGCCAGTTTTAATTTTTGTAAAAATATTTTTTTTATTCTTGACAAACGAAATAATCGACAAAACCGATAATAACTCGATTTTACACACGGATAAGATAGTTTTATAATTTGCAGTTTTCTAAATTCGGTAGTATGTGAGTTCACCCTAAAATTATTTTTATAAATTGGTATGCCGCACTGTCCATGAATGTCGTGCAACTGTGTAGCAATATCATAAGCCGATTATACTCCTACATCGTATCAATCGACAAGTTGAAGTGGCTGTTTACTTTGACTTGGTTGGCAAGTGAACAAACACATCGAATGCCTCATTTACTGATCATATTCATTTCATGGTACGAGAAAAAAAAACCGTCTACAAAATGGGTTTTCGATAAAATACATAACATATCCTTCCCAAAGTATTGTATAGATTAGTCCAGTTAAAGAATTATAAAAATCGGTCGTGCGGCTTCTGAAAAAGTCGCGCACTTACAAACAAACGGGGGAAATAGAAAGGGGAGGAAGTAAAGGTTGCCTTGAGACGCTACCTTTCCCTATGTCCAAAGGTTAGGCCCGGCCCTAATGCATCTCCAATTAGTTTAGTTAGACCAATATGTTTTGTACTAACCAAAGACGTAATTAAATTATAGAAAACTACGTACATATTATGAACAATATTCACGGGAACTACTGCCGACAAATTGTCTTACAGTTTAGCAGATTGTGACAACGTGTTTGTACATGTTGTAAATAAAACTATCCTAACGACACCTTTCACTTCAAAAACCGCCTAGCCAAACCTAACCTTTAGACTACTTACACCACAGCGTAATTACAGTGGTCTATCGCGTTTAAAGTCACGCGAAATGCCGCTTTGTATAGGCATTCATAATTGCTGCATTGTGTCCTCAGCGAGTGTACGGCAGCTTGGGCTCGCTACCGCCCCCTCTCATCCCGCACGTGTCCGTTGGCCGACTGTAAGAGTTACATAGACTGTGCTTACACCCTATAAGGGGCTAAGGGGCTCAAGTCCCCCCAAAATCATCTGAGTCCACCCCTGCTAAACCTTGATATTATCCTACTACCCACCCTCAGCTGGGTCAAGAGCCTCCCAAAGCAACATCCTGAATCCGCCACTGCATACACTCGAAAAAGATTACTTACCCTCCTACCATGGGATGTATATTTCAAAACAAAAACATTCTGAACTTGTAAGTTATTTGACTTCCCTTCCATGCCTTCACAATTAATCGATTATTTCAAGTCGACAACTTATAAGGCTATAATACAATTACACGTGGACTACATAAATCGATTAGGGCATTACATTATTGGAACAACAGTTACGCTGTATGTAAGGGCGGATACACAATATCGACGCATGAACATCATTACTAAGAACTATATCCGACGGCAGTAGCATCAGTAATTACTTATTAAATTAATTATAGGCATATAATAAAATTTGAATCATTAATTTATCTATGGAATACCAATTATGGCGAAGAGGCCGATTTTTCAAGTTTTAATTTATTACGTATATTATGTGCTTATCGGACAGTGTGTTTATACTTACTTGTTCATATCTATTTGTGATACAAATAAATAAATTTTAAAAATCCATTACCATACGCCAAGCGCGAATCACAAAAACGTAAGAAATATTCGTTTGAAATTTTAAGGGGGCCATTCACCCTAATAAGTGCCTGCGAAGGTCTGTTTCAATTAAATATTTTTGATTTTGATGATTTATGTTTTTGCTTATTCATTCATCCTCCGCACTCTTACACCGACCATGATGATTTGTTTGTTTGGTACATTGGATTACCGCAACCTCAAGCTTCATATATAAATTATCCTCACGTGCGGACGTGGTTTAATTTATAGCTATACCATGTGCTCGGATTTGTATGTCACTTTTTTCTGATCTGTCAAATTTTCATTCACGCTATTCTCTCATAACTAAGATACCGTAATTTATGTAGCTAAACACAGAACTTTCAAACAGGTATAACTCGTAAATTTATATCAACAACTAGCTTCCGCCCCGCGGTTTCACCCGCGTTCCCGAGGATCTTGTGTTTTTAGTTCCTGACATTAACGCGTTCAAACAAACAAACTCTTCAGCTTTATAATATTAGTCTAGATTTATATGTAACTTAGTTTGATTTTTGTTGTAATTTTGCTCCAATACAAAATTCTCTTCTCCAAAAACTGTAACCGATATTTCAATAATGTGTAACCCGCTTTTAAATATTACCCAACAGGCTGACGGACGTGCGTATAAATCAATATTCAGATAACTGGGTCACAGCATTGATAACTATCTCGTTAGAGGGGCTTCCTTGACAAACTGCGTTTATCTCTAAGTTCATAGACCTATTAATTATTCGTGTATTTGTCAGTGTCAGGCTTAGATATCCCCACAAAGACCCTTGTAACGGGTTCTCACCTAAAACATGCATAGCGTCTCGTGGAGATTAGTTCACTGCCCTTGGTAACACTTGTAAGTGAAGGTTATTGCCCCATTGGAGGCAGACGGCTAGACTTCGATGCTCATGAACTGGACATCTTTGTCTATCATATATCGATCGTAAGGGAGAGGTGACTATTATTCAGTAGCTGGCTACTCTTTCGATTATGAAGAGTTTTTGATACGAATTGGAACTCTTATAAAAACTAATGTTAATACAAGATTACCATTGTTGTACGCACAAGAAATATGGTCATGGAAGTATGAATGTGGTCATTTCGCATCTCTTCCGGACCTCACACGTATATGGTCGGGTCGACACATGATCTCTTCGATCATCTATAGATTATTGTTCATATTGACATCAGCGTTTACAACCTCTATTGTTTTGTCTCTGTAACCGCGTCCTGATTTCGTAATCTGTTAAAATTATCATCTCAAACGAGCGTTTAAACCGGGTTATTAAACGAAAATAAACAGTATAAAAAATCTATAAGCATTCACTTTCATTAACAGGCGCGAAGGTCGGTTGTCATGTTGTGACTCAATAAACGTAACGGGGTTATAAATGCTTGAAAATTGATCCTATTTTTAAATTTCAATTGGCTTCAATAGGCTTCTATAGTATGGTGGGATTAGATTCAAGATATAAAGCATTTGTTTGCATTTGGCCATAGATATGCCTTATAGTGATGACGAAGCCTAGGGTGAAGCCTGCTTGGCTAAATTAATCCTATCTACGACATTGAAAGACTCCAAGTTAGAGTGTTAGATATTATAGATACAGGTAGTAAGTTTCCCTTTTTTGCTGTCCTTTGGCATTATGAATAAGGAAGCAAAAGGCAGTGTCTTAATTACATTTTGAAGCTGAAATTTTCCGGTATTTATAAGCTACGTGGTGACCACCCGCTGGTTTCTATGGCTTATTATAATTTCTTTATGCGGTAATGCCCCAGTTGCTTCAGAAATACAATTTATACGTGCCAAATATTTATTTCCATTTAAAAATATTGGGTAAGTAGCCATAAGTAAGACGTGGATTGAACTTGTTATCTAGAAAAAAGTCAATGATGTCATGTATGTAGGTATAAATCGTTGAATGTTTGATAGTCATTATCTGAATCATGGAATATGCTAATTAAGATATCAGTTACTCATATTGGAATTTATTGCTTAAAAACCCAGAACTTTTATCAATGATTTACCACGAAATAAACTTATCAGTAACTATTTATTCCCCCGTGGTTTTACCGTGTTCTCTAGACCCCTAGTGCCAAATGTCAGTCAAATCCCTTCTACTATCCTCACAAACTATCGTATTATATATTTTTTTTGAAAACTATTGCATTACGTTTTTATTAGTTCGGTTTCTAGTCCGGTTGTTTCGGTTGAAAAAGACGTGTATTTAAGGGGGGTTATAATAAAAGACAAAAATTGTAACTCCAGGTGTCCCAGGCTACGTAATGGATGGGGTGCTGATAGTGGGCGAGCGCGAGGCCGCCCCGGCGGGGTTCAGCGTGGCGGGGCGCGCGGGCAAGCGGCGCGTGTGCACCCGCGTGTCGCGCCCCGCCGCCGCCGGGCCCGCGCCCGCGCCGCCCGTGTGCACCCGCGTGTCGCGCCCCGCCGCCGCCCGGCCCGCGCCCGCGCCGCCCGTGTGCACCCGCGTGTCGCGCCCCGCCGCCGCCCGGCCCGCGCCCGCGCCGCCCGTCACCGACGTCATCGTCTGCTCCAAGATGAGGAGCGCCCCTCAGGGCTTCATACTTGCCGGGTAACTTATATTTATGTTTTTCAAGGTCTGCAGCTGAAAATCTGGCGTGTTCCAGCTGTATTTAAGTCGACATCATCAGCAAAAAATAAATATAATTACAAAGTCGCTAGATCTCGAGTGCCACTGCCGTGTGATTAGATTAGAAAAACGATTTATTGATGAACTAGCCTTCCGCCTCGCGGTTTCACCCGCGGTTCAGAGGGATCTTATGTTTTCCCGGGATAAAATTCCTTATATAGCCTTTCTCGATAAATGGGCTATCCAACACTAAAATATTTTTTCAATTCGAACCAGTGGTTCCTGAGATTAGTGCGTTCAACCAAACGAACTAACTCTTCAGCTTTATAATATTAGTACAAGATAATTATGCCTGGTTTCTCCATGTAAACCTAGTTCAAACACTACAACCGCAACAAATAGATTTTCCTAATTGTGTTAATATAGATAACAAACGATATCTCGTAAAATGTTAAACTATACCAACATGTTCCAATTTATCCTGATATAAATAACTCTACATTGAAATATATTATGTACTTTTATTGTAATATTTATTCCCATTATATAATATATTATTATTACATGTAAATAAGTACATATGTAAACAGAAAGATAGATTGTGAAAACATGTTTCTTTTTTTTTAATTACTTTGTATTATATGTGGCCGAAGGTGGTAACAAAGCCTAGAAGGAACTGGCTCTCAAATGCAGCTGCCGGAACACCCCGGTAGTTGCTTGGCGATAGATTGTAAACTTGAGGGTGGTAGCCAGCCAGGCGGGTACTACAAGGTATCCTACCACCGTGCTATGGTTTCCTCACGATGTTTTCCTTCACCGAAGGCTCAAGCACTACCACTGGGCACTGCGCTCATGTAAGGTCTTTTGCACATTATAAGAATTTTTCTTGTGTCTTATGAGAAAAAGCTTCTTTAGTATAGATGTCTTGTAAGACATTCAGTCGCTTTGGTTGTTATATGAGACCATACATGTTACAAGATATTTTGCCCGCATATTTGTGTGACTGTTGAAGTAATTTTGCCTAGTTTTTTAAAAAGTTAGAAGGTATTTTTTTAAGCAGATTTTGTGTTTACAGTGAGATAAACGGTAAAGTGGTGTGCTACAAAGTGAGCGGCGGCAGCGCGGACACCTCGCCCACCCACCAGCCCAATGAGTACGAGAACATTGTCTCCAACATCACGCCCGAGGCCAACAGGAGGTGAGTTTACTTACTTACAATTATTGGGTGTACTGTGGTAAAGTAGCGAGTTAAGTTGTTTTCAATACGGGATTGTATCGAAACGACTTAATCGATAAGTTCAACCTCTCTCCTCCTCGCTCCTAAACTAATGAAGGTGTGAATGGGGTGTTACATGCGTGTGTATGAAATTAAATATTATATTCGTTTAAGTTTTGAAGGTAGTAGAACTCTTAGTGCAGAGTTCACCCGGGGAAGTACTACCACCATATCTAATTCCGCCGTGAAATAGTAGTGCACTTGTATTACTGTGTTTCGGTTAGGAGGGTATGGGAGCCGGTGAAATTACAGGCACAGGAGACTTAACACCTTCATGTCTCAAGGTTGGCAACGCGTGAGTGATGCCCCTGCCAGGGAAAATATAAAATTGTATTTTCTTTACCCGTGGTGTTATGAGCGTCTATAGGCTACGGTAACCGCTTACCATCAGGTGGGCCGTAAGCTTGTTTGCCACCTAAGTAGAATAAAAAAAATAGGGCTTCACAGGTACTAATGAATTATCAGACTTGTAAATGGGCCTAATGTAGTTGTCGATGTGTCATTTAATGTGAGATCTAACTTAAAAACTGGCCAAGTGCGAGTTGGACTCGGGCACGAAGGGTTCCGTACCATTATTTATAAAAACGGCAAAAAAATCACGTTTGTTGTATGGGAGCCCCCTTAAATATTTATTTTATTCTGTTTTTTAGTATTTGTTGTTATAGTTAGGCAACAGAAATACATCATCTGTGAACATTTCAACTGTCTAACTATCACGGTTCATGAGATACAGCCTGATCCCGTTTTACCCTTTGGGTACGGAACCCTAAAAACGTCTTCGGGTAAAAAGAGCCTTCAGAATTTCACTTCGAATTCAATTTGAGAGCTAGTAGTTCCTTAGTAAGTTTTATGTGCTTATCACCTTCGGCCACATCATCACTTACCGTGGTTATATTGTGGTAAAACACGAATTACATAGTATGCATTTAAAAGGAAATGTTTTATTTTTTACGTTCCATCTAGAAAAGATACAAGAATACTTGGGCATTAATATCAATCGTCAATATCGATCGATAGGGAAAATGTTAAAACAAATAGTGTTCTGTGTAAAAAATATACTTAGTTAAAAAAACATTTATAAAATAGATGACAATTACATCGTCAACTAGACCTTGTCCCAGACCCAGATAGTAACTTCCTTTTAAACCTTTTAAAGTGCACTCCTGGGGTCTAAATATTATGGCCTTGTTTTTGACTAATCATTGCATATTATTTCTATTTTATTTATTGATGTCATTGTCCTTATGAACAGGAAATATAGGTCTGCAATAGTAGAGAAATAAATATAATGTATGAATTTCCCTAAATAATCAGTTTACGAATCTATTTAGTAACTTATGCGTCAGTGGCCGAGAGATAAATGGTTTTGGGAGGCGAAACGAAAAAAAATGTTAACTGATCCAACTTGATTCTTCGCTTATTCTACTATTTTAAAAATGCAATTTATATTTGCGTTTGCCCGTACATATTTGCAGATGCCAATATGTATGATTTACCTATACATCATAATTTAATAATTAGAATATACTTTGCTCGATTTTAATAATATATTTCATGAATACCTAATACATAACAATCTTGGTGATAACGCAATGTAAACACATTAACGGGTAAAACCTAAGCTAGTAAGCGGGTAAGCTAGTTAATATAGCAAATTTAAATCAATAACATTTCTACATTGTTTTAGGCTACGAGCAGTACCCGAGCGCCCGCCTAAACTATCCCCATTGGTCTCCGAACTGAACAACCTAAACCTAAAACAGTCCCCAAACTCCTACCCAAATATAGAAGAATTCACTACGGAACACGATTACGAGGCCCTAAGACTTTCGTACAACGTGAAGCCGTCGCGGCCGGCCCCCAGGCCCCCCTCGGCCAAGTCCCCTATCCCCCACCTCAGTCCGTCCCTCGGGCCCACGTCGCCGGTGGCCCCTGCGAGGAAGAAAGGCCCCGCGCCGCTACCCATTACCAATTACCAGACTTTGGGCGGCTACAATGGAATGGAGGGAGTTCCATTTGTGCTGAATCCGAAGTTACGGGGCCTGCCAAGTGATGCTTTGGTAAGTTTGAGAAAAATAATAAAATTACAAGTTGTAATTTTGATGGGTTTAAAAAACCTAAAAATGATTTTCCCATACAAACTCTAAATGGGTGGGTGGAATCAATTCCTTTTTGTTTCATATAATAAAGATTTTCTGACAGCTGCATTTGAAAGTCAGTTTTCTTCTAGGCTCTGTGTTCTAACTGTCTTCAGCTTCGTCACTTACCACGATAATATTGTAGGCAAAATCCAAGTAATAAAAAATATATCCGTGTCATATATCTATATAACAGTACCGTGACTGTCTTACATACCTACTGACAGAATGACAAACAACCTGGAGATTAGAAATTTGGAAGAAATTCAACCCTAAAATAGAGGATCGGGGTAAATTCGCGGGGCAGAAAGCTTGACTTAATCCTTACTAATATTATAAATGCGAAAGTTTGTGAGTATGGATGGATGGATGTTTGTTACTTTTTCACGCAAAAACTACTGAACGGATTTGGATGAAATTTGGCACAGAGATAGATTATAGTCTGGAATAGCACATAGGCTACTTCTATCCCGGGAAAACATAAGATCCTCGGAAACGCGGGTGAAACCAAGGGGCGGTAGCTAGTTAGACGAATAAATAAAAAAGATGACCTTTTTCGAAAAATACTACCATCCTACAGTATACGTTCCATTGTGACGAGAAATTATGTTTATTTACCTAATTTTGCTGCTTTTATTTCAGGGCCAACTCCCTTCGATCAAAAAGCGCACGCGCTTCGATCTCGACCGCGACTACACCTACAATTTCACTGTCGAGCGACAAACGTGAGACACGCGAAAGTGTTCCCTAAATCTACATGCATAAGATACATTATGAATCCTTCGATTAGTTAGTTCTTAATAATTTATATGAACTTGCGCGATAGCTGCGAAGAGTCGTTTGTAAATTGTTATATCACGATAACTTTGTGTTGAAAAGTAAATAAGGATGTGAATATATGGAAAAAAAAACTAGGTACCAATAAGATTTTTTAGACTGCTTACAATCTACGTATGTTATGTTAGGTATTTCTTAAAAGAGACGTTCATGTAAGAACAGAGGCCACTGATATGTATGTTATGTCGCAAAGAAATAGAAATAGGCGGTATTAGAACTATTTTTATAATTGGTACGACCTAATAGGAGTGAACAATGGCTCTGAATGGGAAATCCATATAAATAAATAAAAATATTACATAATCAAAAATATCAAAAGTAACAGGATGATTAGCTCCCAAACTAGGAAATGCCTGTTACTTTAGAGTTTTACTAAGGTCGGGTTGTTTGAAGGTGATCAACTGTTAAAAGATTAACGATGAGACAAAAATGCGACGCATAATCGTTCGTTAACTAAAATCTTGTCACAAACAATAATAAATTAGCAGGCAATGGACTAACAAATATTTAACTATTAGTTATCTTAACAACCGATCAAACAACCCAGTTATTATTGTGTTTTGGGTACTACATATGTATATACAGTGCTAAGTTTCACATATAGAGGATCAGTGGTTAAGGCACATAACGTATACTAAAAGAATATTTAAATTATCGATATACCTCGTTAGGTATCTAATTACGATTCTTATTACATCGGTTGTGTATAGTATTGGACTATTATTGCAAATATGTAGACTGAGATGCACGTCTATGACAGTTCAAAGTCAAAGCCATTTCAGTAAAGGCCCTGGGGCACTTACGTTTTTCAATGACTAACGGACTCCTGTATGGGAAATCTTAAACTAAAGAAGATACATGAGAACTCTTTGGGGAATATTTTTCTTTTTTTAATTTTAGTCAATCCAGAACTGTCTATAAAAACTAGTTCATCCGTTAGAAATTGAACCCACAAAATTGCACTATCTATGTCTTTCGCTCTAACGAACGATGTGTTCGAGCGACAGAAAGGGATGGATAGAGAGTAGTATCCGTTGTCGGGTGGACATACGAGAGGTCTAACCCTTCTTATGCCTGAAACCGTAACATCATGACGATAAGGTTCACTTTAATCATTCAATATAAATATATTTGTAAATTGTTGATAAAATCACAAGAATATATAGTTTTAATTTTACTATGACCTATAACGACTACCTCACCACGGTAAATGATGATGTGGTCGTAGGTGGTAAGCACACAGCCTAGAATGGTAGTCAACCAGTAATATAAATAATACTTGCAATTTATTAACATATCCCTTTTGTTTTGTAAATGAGCGAGTGCTTGGGGAGGGTGCCTTGATGGAATTGCACTGATTTTCACACAATATTTTGGTTCATTTAAAGAAAACTAACTAAACTGAATGTTAATATTTTGTGTGAAAATTAGTGAGTATGAATTTAATCTATAGGATAACTAATTAGTATATATTGGCACAAAGATACTACAAGTTGATTCTAATTACTAAATAATTTTGCTTCGTTGGTTAATTATATATCTTTTCTTTTTTTCAAAATTGAATCTTACTGTCAACATAATAAGAATTAAATTGTGTTATCTTATACCCAATATATTGATAGTAACATTGCGTTTTTGCATGTTGTAACTTGTAACATTATACCTTGTTATTTACGTAATTTCTTTAGAAATTTTCTCAATATACAATTAATCTATCTTGTGCCACAATTGTGTATACAATGTGCCAACTACAGTACAATGTATTAACCGACTTTAAATAAAATATGGTACCTCCACCATTACTAGCGGTTACCGGGCAGTGCGCCAGCCAAGTTGACTAGTCAAAACTGGAGTTTCGTATCACTCTTAACGCCACACATTTTTTTACAATCTGATTTAGAATAGGAACGCGATACATTTTGAATAAAAAAAAAATGTATATTAGTATTCGATGCACTCCATAATATTGATGTGGCAACACTAATTTAACATAAGTTGCATGATTTAAACGACTGACTACAATGATTTCCATTGAGCTCACTCGAGTATACAGGTTTTTGTAATAATTATACACTATCTATACATGTGGTATATTTACTGGTTGTCTAGATTAATTTTGCCCTTTTTAGAGTACTGTCTACTTATACATTTTATTTTCGTTCTGTTTGTTCGTACTAGTTAGTACCTTGTCAATTTTTTGTACATATCTAGATAGAATTCACGAATGATTAAATTATTATGTAGTCTTCAGTCAGTACGATTGAAGTCTTAGCAAAACTTTTAGTTATTTTTAATTCCATATTGATACCGTTCATAGAAATAATTTTATTGTTAACTAGAACAAAATATATGTATTATTTGTCTCAAACTATGGCTTCAAAATGCTTTAGAAAATGTAAATATGTTTTGTATAATGCAATTAGACAAATTAGTTACGCTTTTTTACTATAGAAATGTATTACATAAATAATTTGTTTATAGCTATTATGGAGAAATAAAATTTTAAATTATTGACTGATTACACTGTTTTTTTTTTTTATTATTTTTATATTCCTTGGAAATTAACAAAGTGAAAATATTCCTAAAAAAAAATATAAATATTATTTAACTTTCGTTACAACCGCGTTTTTAGCAAAATAATGTTTCTTATTAACGTCGCTAGCTTTTGTAAGTACCCTGCCTTTAGTTTATTTAATATGTTAATAAATTGTGTATAAAATTAAAATAAGGTGAGTTTAACAAAAATATGTTTATTATAAAATAACATCTCACAAAGTTTACTTCAATTTACTTTCACTTAAAACCCAATATATCGCTTACAACAAAGCTCAATCCATAAACATCGAACCCTACAGGCATACATACATACATTTCGTCACAGATCATTTCACAATTTAATCATAAATTAAGACCGGTTGCGGTGAATTTATCGGTTTAAAAAATAAAAATAAAAACATCACACAACAACATATGTACCATACTTACAAGCAAAAGGACATGACTTGGGGAATTAATTTTACTTGTTCTATACAAAATATTAAGCACAATATTCCTTCAAGATCAGGGTTCTGTACAGTTTTATAACAAACATTTATTATTAAATTTAATATACAGTATATTATACATGCAATTATAAAATTACAAACATGACTAACTACTTGAATTTTTATAGATCCGTCGGTCAAGGGAGTTAATTTACAATTAATTTTATACACGAACCTCATCTAGAAATATTGTTGAAAGCGTAACATTGTATAATTGTTGCTTTGTTGAGCAACAGTTGTCGATACCTTTAAAAATCTGTTATGATGCGCGAGCGCATGATCAACTCAACTGTTGGTGAGAAATAATTAAAACCATTACATATTCACCTAGACAATATGAATGTAAATTTTCTTCGATAGTAGAAAAGCCACTTTTGTGAAACATCGCAGTAAAATGTTTTGTTTATTAATTATAATTTTTAATGTCTTCTGAATACCACACCAAATTCAACAATGTTTTTGGGAGCAGTTTAAGACTACCGATCGTGTGACTGAGCACAAATCTAGTCATAGACCAATACCATTTTTTACAAACATTTTCTTGATAGAAACCCAATTTTGGTTATATCTACTGTAAATTTGTAAAGATAGAATGAAAACAAACGCTCTTTACGAAAGACAACACAAAATTAAAATTCTACAGAAAATGGAGCAATTTCTGCACAGTCAAGTATGTGAGCTGATACAAATCAATTCCGAATGTAATATTCATTTGTATTAGAAGTAACGCATATATACTTTGTTATTCCATTTAAAATCGTAAGAAATATGCAAATAATTGGGTATTAAATTCGAGCCGAGAACGGTTATTATTTATCAAAAACTTATTCGCATGTAAGTTTTCGGGGTTCAAAATCTTAGTTTTATGCGCTACCCAATACATTATCAACATACATACAATATTTATAGATTTTACATATATTTCGCAGTATGTTTGCAATAGCGTGGCTGTGTTTAACATATGTTACAAATTGTAACGTCATTGCGGCGCGGGTGGCTGTTTCATCTGTTTCTGCTGCTCAAGGAGACGCTCGAGGGGCGACGGACCAGGGCCGGACCACAGCGACTAGGAATGGGCAAAATGGGCATAAGTATACAGGGTTATTTTGTTTATTCACCTGCAGTGCTTTAAGGGCTGAAAGTAGTCATCAATATGAACAACTTTATGGGACCCACCATGAAAACGCGAAAAAAAATCAAACTTGTCATACATTTCGATCAATGATAGTTTGATTTTTTGTGTTATAGGGGCGGCGTATAAGAAGCATAGTTTCAAAAGGGCATAAAGAGTAGAATCAGGGGCGTAGTTAGGTTGGGGGCATTGCTCAAATGAAGTCAATGGACAAAAAATACTGTAATACCGATTCTTTCGCTAGATTGATGTCAAAAAGCGGAGTAGCAGATTGGTCGGTTGTTAAACAACCAAGCCAAGGACAATATAACCTGCTATATATACAATTAATACTATTGATATGGAGGGTTGTTAAATACCTGATGAGGGTGTCGTTGTGCGGCGCCCCAGGCGGTGTTGTCGGGGGCTCCGCTGAACAACGAGTACGTGTTACCGCCCGCCTCGCCTGTCGGCCCTTCACTACTCTGCTAAATAAATAACAAACTTAATTTTATCCCGATTTTCCATAATTATTGTAGATTTGTTTGGATGATTCAAAATATTGTTGTTGAGTTTATAGTGTGAAAATACATTATGAATTTAAATGGGTGTTATGTCACAAAAGTCGTAACGTAAACGTAAAGTTTACATTCTATGAGAAATAGCAACAATTTCATTAACAAAAACTGATCAATATCTTCTATCTCTATCGTACTAATAGATACTGATCTATTTGTTACTGCTCTAAGATAATATAGAGTAGGTACAAATAATACAGAGTAGTGGGGATGTATATATATATATATATATTTTAACTGGTAAAAAATAATAAGAAAGCACCTGTTAATAAGAAACACAATACATACCCCAATCTGATCCAAATTCTTCATCATGCCCATATCAATATTTACAGGCTCATTGAAATGCATATTCCTTTGTTGCATATCTCTCACATTGGGCCCAAAATTAAGACCACCCATGTCTATAAGGTCCTTATTCCCTTGATAACCAACTTGTGGTTTGTCCAACATCTTCATCTGCATAGGTTGGTAGCCAACTTTACCAAATTGGGGGTACATTGAGGAATCGTAACCAACGGACGGGTAGCTAAAGTTACTCAACGACGAATTGTAGTTCGGTGATGCGACGATGTTCTGCAAAGATTGCATCTGAGGTTGTCCTATCGTCGACTGATGGTAATTCGGCTGATTTATTACATTTTCGGACTTATTTTGTCCAATATTTTGATTTGGGATTGGATTATATGAAACATTTGGAACATTTTGGTAAGGATTCGTCAGATTCGGGGTGAAGTAATTTGGCTGTACATTAATTGGGGTGTAATTCGCGTTAAAGTTAGGCGGGGTTTCTGTTGGTTTCCACCACGGTATTTGCTGCTGGTATTCCGGCATTTGAGGCGTGTTCATCCAACTGCTTCTCGGTTGGACATTGAACAAGGAATTTGACTTGTCGTCTCTGAATTTGTTGTCGTTAAACTGGTTCTCTTGAGCGTTCTGCCAGTATCGGTATTGGTTGGCGAACCTTGGAGGCAGATCGTTCAGGAAGTTTTTCTTATCACCGGAAATTTGGTAGCCATGGTTACCGAATTTTGGGGCTTCTTGGAACATGTCCTGACGTGAATTTTGCTTTTGTAAAGCGGCAGTTCTTACGTCTATTTCTTTAGGGTTGACAACCGGTAATCTTATGCCCTGGTTGTTGGCATTTAGCGGTTGGTAATTAGGGTTGTAACTGATGCCTGTGTTTTGTATTCCATAGGTTTTCTGGAAGTTCATTCTGGGTGGTTCGGTGTAAGGGTTTTGTGGGGGCATAGTTGGACCCCAGTTTGGTGAGGATTGGTGTTCTTGCCGCTTCGATTGGTAGCTCTGTTGAGAATTCTGACTGGATTGACTAGGTTTAGGTTCTTTTTTCTCCTCTTTATCAACTTTTTTAATCGGTTCTGGGTCTGCGTTCACCAAATGCGGGTATCCAGATTTGTCTTTGAGGGAGAGGATACCACCAGTTTTTCTGCCTAGGGGTAAGTTGGCGAGTGACTTGATGGGTTTAGGTTGGATCACTTTAGGTTTATCGTCTTTTAATTCGGTACTATCTGCCATTGAGTCCGGCGTAGGCGGTGGTGTTACGAATTTAACCTGATTAAGAATAATAATTAATGTTATCATATTTCCTTATTTAAATATGTACAAGGTACCTGCTAAATTAAGTATCGGTTTACCTACAGATGTTATGTTCAGTATCGGAATTTTTGGATTTTCTAATTAACCATACAATCAATTTTTTTTGTATATTTACCTATAAATACTTATGACTTATACATTCATCCCTTAAAAAGACGGACGTAATTTAAGATGTATATATGTATGATGTAGTGACCTGTTTGTTAGTCTCCTCCTGCTTCCTCATGATGGCGGCCATAGCGATGTTGACGCGCGGCTTGCGACACTCCTTCACGTCGGCTTTGCTCTCCTCGTAGTACTCCGGCTCCTGGTTGTGAAGGGGAGATGGTAACAACGTGGTCAGCATTAAGATCCCCCCCCCCCCCATATACATGCGAAGCGAAAGTAGTAGTGTAGTGCGAAATGAGTGCTGAAGTTCGTGTCTGTGTTTGTTACTACTCGGCATGGTGACGGTTGAACGGATTTTTATGAAATTTGTAGTGTCCGACCGAAGCTTCAAAATCAACCTGGACACTAGAAGTTTGGTTTATAGTTACTTATGGTCCTGGAAAAGGATATGGGACACTTTTTATCCCAGGAATTCGGGTAAAACCGCGGTAGGTAGCTAGTAAGTGAAAGGTACCAGTTCATCCTGTGTAGTGGCGAGGGCTCGTTCCTCCCGCGCACGCTCCAGAGACCCCTGCGGCTTCAGGATGCCCACGCGCTTCTCGCGAACTGTATGCAAAATGACGGGGATTTACTTAAAACAGCATTTCTTCTGGTAAATCTTTAAAGAACGTAACTATGCTTCAAATTTATATTCATTGTTAACTTAAAGATTTATATCGGCTAGCTAGACTACATGGATCGACCGTAGTGAGGTTGCACCTTTATTGGTGTATTCTAAGTAAGTACTCTGTAAATATTCAATTAATTATTAATTTTTATACCTATATTTTTTGAAATTGTTTAAAACAAAGCCAAAATAATCAAGTTCTAAAAAATATACATAAAAAATGTAACCGTTTCTTCCGGTGTTGCCGGTTCTTCTCAGAGCTTCCAAACCGGTGGTAATATCAGTAAATTCGACATCATAAGTAGGGTCAAAACGGCTTTGAATTGTGCTTTGACTTTGAATTATAAAGAAAATCATTTCCACAATCCCTGGGGGCAAAAGTTCGAACACAAGGTTTTTAAAAAAAATATGACATCTGTAAGTCGATTTAAGGTGACCGCATTTAGAATTCGTCGTATGAAATCATATGAAGGCGCGCCCGTATCTCCCCCGCACCGGACGCGCCATATTTCATAAAATGCGGCAGGTACATACGGCGCGTACGATGCTGACATATGTACGATCACCTTTACTGTAACTGACCTTTCTCCCTAAAGTCCGCTTCAGAGATGACATTGGGCGGCTTGGGACACTTGGGCTCGTCGTCGGAGTCGTCGTCGCGCTCGAGGTCGGTGGCCCCCCGCGCGGCCCCCTCGGCCCCCCGCGCGGCCCCCTCGGCCCCCCCCGCGGCCCCCTCGCCACACTGCGCCTGCGCCGACAGCTCCGCCAGGGCGAGGGACAGCTGCTCGCCGCCGACCGACGCCGCTGTGAACGTCGTTCTGTTCTCTTCTTCACTGTTCGACAAAATTATGGGTGATGTAGGAGGAGAGTACCGGAATGCAAAGATATTTTTTTTCTTTTGTGTAACTGTCTGTCTGTTGGGCTAATCATCGTAACCATCGAACGGATTTTCATTGGGTTTCCACAGGTTAATGCATTCATATAGGTCAATAAAAAATATATTTTTTAAGGTTAAGGGATTGACACACGGCGGCGGGCCGGTGCCGTAACGTGACATGAACGGGGCACTAGAACTACATATAGAATACATACAAGAGACAAGATGCACTCACGTGTACGAGAAGCGTCCGTCGCTCAGGCCAGCGAGCCGCTTGCCGAGCTGTACGAGGCGATGCGCGCGCACCTTGTGCTCCAGCTCCGGCTCGTTGCTCAGGCACGTCCAGGTTATATCTAATGGTGGCCTGGAATTATATGTTATATTAATTACAAGCTTCTGCTCCGCGGTTTCACCCGCATTCCCCAGGGATTTTATGTTTTCCCGGGATAAAAGTACTCTATGTTAGGGTATGATCTATCTATTTGCCAATTTGCTGTCTGTCCATCAGTGGCGGTACCTTCATACAAGCCCAAAAGCCCGGCTTGCCTAACTTATACCCACACGTAACAAACATCGAATAATTTGAATATCGCGCTAAAAAATTCGCGCGGTCATACGATGTAGGTAAACTACCCCGAATATAGCGGCCGGCGGCCGGCCGGCTACGCTCACTCCTACACGCGCGCCGCTTCATGCGTACAGCACACACGTTCACAATATTCCACATCTTCCATCCCGCTCGTACGCACGTCCGCAAAGCTAACGCAAGCCCAAAAACGGCGGCTTGCACATCTCTCTTTCTAACCTATGAAATCTACGCATAGTGACAATAGCGCTACTTTGTTACGAAACTGCACATTAGTATGGACGGGCGAAGCATTGATTTACCATGAAGTTGTCTGCGGATTTTTGGCGCGAGTATTGCGCATGCTCGTGTACATCGTAAAATAGCTTCGTTTCGCTGCAACTTCAGTGCATAGACATTGTTTGTTTTGGAACTTTTGGATTGTTTGAGTTGAAAGAAAAGTTTTGTTTGTTGTCGATTCATTGCAATACTTTTTAGATAGTAGATTTGTGTTTAAAAATGGAAGAAATAGTGCGTTGTGAGGATATGAGGTGTATTAAAGCGTTACTCGACCAGGGCAAGGTAAAATCTTTGACTTTTTCTCAAAAAAAAGTTTTGATAACTTTACCAAAACCAACGCCTGACCTGTGTATTTCTCAGAGCAAGGGACACAAACGTAAATTCAGTAGATCTATTTATAAAACAAATTGGATTGCGGGATTCTCATTTGAACAAGTTATTTTGCTGGAGCTGTTTGTTTTTCTCGAACGATACAAATGTTTGGAATACGTCCGGTTATGACGATTTAAATAATCTATCTAGAAGTAGTATGCCTTCAGGGTGCTTTGGTTAACTCGCCTCTAGGACCCTCAAGGAGCAAGTGATAGTTGAAGACTAAGATTACTGATTGAAGAAATAACAAGATGGATTTTACGTCAAACGGTTAGAACCCCCAAAAACATAGGTTGGGCTTGCCCTAATCTAAAGCCCTAGGCACGCCACTGCTGTCCATCCGTCTGTCTGTCCGTCTGTCTGTCACCAGGCTGTACCCAAGGCTGTATTTATGTAAAACTAAACTGATAAAACTAATAAGGCTCGGAGGATGATATAGGCTTATCTAAACTTCGTTGACTGTAGTGCGTAAATACTTTGTGGAAAAGTTAACTGTGCGGCCCACAACAGACGCATTATGCGGAGTGTGAAGCTTAAATCTGTAATGTTAAAACCTCATTTGTACCATGTTGTTTTTGTTTTTGTATAATTTTTAATTTAGAATATGATACATACAGCGTGTCCTCCTGCGTGTGGTCGTCGGGTGCGTCGGCGACCTGCGCCGGGAACTGCAGCGAGGCGTGCGCCTGCTCCAGCGGGACGAACCCGAGCAACTCTTCGTCTTCACTTAGTGGGACGTGCTCGTCTGCACAAACTTATTATATTTCAATAAATATTATTCTTCAAAATCTATGCAATGCAATATTTAAATTAATTTCTGAGCTTTTTACTATCAATAGAGTGATGATGGGGCCGAAGGTGGTGAGCACACAAAGCCTAAGAAGGGAACTAGCTCTCAAGAGCCATCATCATCATCATCTCAGCCGCAAGACATCCACTGCTGATGGGCCTCCGCTGAGGATCTCCAATACGACCGTCTCCACTCTTCGGCCCCATCGGCCATCCGTTCTGCGCAATATGTGCCCTGCCCATTGCCACATCAACTTGCCAATCCACTGAGCTATGTCGGTGACCCTAGTTCGTCTACGGATCTCCTCATTTCTGATTCTCTCAAGAGCAGGCATTACTAATTTCCAAAAAGAAAGAAATTGAACTCTACGATGAATGTGCGATCCGACTTATAGTGCAATAAAGTAGTTATAAATAGTTACAGCAGTCGGTAGTGGTGGGCACGTCGGCGAGCATGTTGAGCGAGTGCGCCAGCGCCGGCCACAGCGCCGGCCGCGACGACCACGAGGCCGACCGCAGCACTCGCGGGTGCGACACTACCCACTGCAGCCACACTTTTACTGGACAAATCACAAGGAAAAATGAACTTTAACACTGACCGAGTAAGGTACGTACTTAAATAGACGTCAGCAGGTTTAGCCGTTATTAACGTTTCCTCCAAGATAACCGCAAAAATGTCACAAAAAGTCGATCGATCAGACTACTGTATTTTTTTTGTTGTTTATTTTTACTACCACCGGCTTGAATTAATAAACTAAGTTTATTTCAATAAAAGCTTGTTTTTTTAAAACAAATATTTTGACTTTGAAATCCTACACTTTATAAATGAGATTAATAATACAACTGACCGGCCGGCAAGGGTCGCTGGTGCGGCACGTCGACGGTATACTGCGGCAACAGTAGCGCCAGCAGCGCAGCAGCCGCCAGCGACTCGCTCAGAGCCGCTCCGATCGCCTCCGACTCGCTTAAAGCACTACTTTCTACTGACATGTCCTCTGTTGTCGAGTGAACTAGCCATATGAGGACGCACACCATCTGGTGGGCAACGAAAATAGAGATGGTTATATAATTATACGAAAATATATAATTAATATCATAAGAAATTATAAAAATGTTTACCAATTCAAATTTAAAATAGGAATCGAGACAAAATTTGACTTATTTTTATAAAATGTTTTTTTTTCCGTCAAACATTTTCTTTCATACAAACCTTGTCCTGGCAATTACAAACACAACAAAAAAGAATTAGCCAAATAGGTGCAGTCGTTCGGAAGTTATGCGCGTACAAACATTTCGGCGATGCATTTTTATTTATAAAATACTAGCTGTTCCCCGAGGTTTCACTCACGTTCCCGGATTTATTTTTTCTTTCATACAAACCTTGTCCTGACAATAACAAACACAACAAAAAAAGAATTAGACAAATAGGTGCAGTCGTTCGGAAGTTATGCGCGTACATACATTTCGGCGATTCATTTTTATTTATAAAATATGTATACAGTTATAGAGATACAAAATAATTATTTTACTATTACAACAGATATTTTTAACTAAATATTCATGAACATCTTGGTCATTAATGTTTGAAACAGTACAAGACGCACCGTGTCCCGTCGTTGCCCCGCCACCCTCTGTGTGTCATTACCTTTAGATTGGAGGATGGTTACAAATTCAAATATACATAATACCATATTTTACGGTAGCTGTATCAATACCTAAAAATATTTGTATTCGACCTTATTGCAAATGATCATAAAAAAAAAGAATTAGGTTATAAATACCTTGATAAGTGTCATTGATTCGAAGCTATCTGTAGCGACGAGCGCCGACAGTGAGGAGTTGAGCGAGTTCACCAGACTTGTCGCCGTGTCTAACCTGTGGTAAGGAAGTCATTCTTTTATATTTTATAGCCGAAATTCTGATGTTATTTATTAAATAACGAATATTCAAATAAAATATACTAAATAAAATAAAAATATGTTATGACGATTTAATATAATAAATAGGTACCTATCACATACCTATTAAAAGTGACAAAGTCAACAAATGTTTGAACCATAATAACTTTAAATACTTTGACTTTAATCAACTAAACTTCAAAACTAAATATCTGTCATGCTCGACTTTCTTTCACAAAAAATCTAGCCCAAACAAGCTCAGGAAATAATATTTTATCAAAAAAGATTAAGCATATTAACCTAAAATCAATTGATGGGAGTCCGCCATTTTTCTATGACCATAACTATCTATACTAATATAATAAAGGAGAAGAGTTTGAAATTATCCAACACTAACCAATGTATAAAACATATTAAAAAAAAAGAGGAAACCACGATTACTTATTAATTTATCCTTATTATGATTTTTAATGAATAATCTAACCATAAAGAGTATGCTATATAATTATGACGTCACATGCTTGTATTTCATAAAAAATCCATATAAACCTATCGTTTTGACATTTCATGAAAAGTTGTTGATTTGAATGTCAGTCAAATACCCTATTCCTGAGGATGCCGGGAATGCGGGTAAAACCGTGGGGTACAGCTAGTAATATTCATAAATTAAAGTGACAGTGCTCACTCCTCCAAATTGTGTATGAGGTGCAGCGCTCTGAGCAACTCGGTGACGTAGGAGTGGGCGTCGAGACGCGTCGTCTGCGCCGCGGTGGGGGGCTCCACGTCATCCGTGAACCCTGGCAACACTGGCAGGTCTTTGTTGTCCCTTAGATATAGTAATTAAAGGGTTAGAAAATCACTGAGTAATAAAGAACGACTGGTCAAAGTCAATAGGTACGTAGGAGGTAGGTAGTATAGTAGGTACCTGTTGGTAGAGTGCCTGGCGGCTCGGAGGGTGCGCGCCAGTAGGAGGTAGGTAGTATAGTAGGTACCTGTTGGTAGAGTGCCTGGCGGCTCGGAGGGTGCGCGCCAGGTTGTTGGGGGCGGGCGGGAAGGGCGCGCGCACGAGCAGCGACCGCACGTGCCAGTAGACCGCGCACAGCCGCCGCCCGCGCCGCCACGACACCAGCGCCAGCTGGTTGTACGGCTGCCCCGAGTGCGCCGACACCACCAGCGCGTGTCTACGACATTTTACCGCAGCTTAGCTAACCTTAGTACTATGCTCCCCACACATTATACATGTATTATTTCGTTCTACACATAATTTTACCAACTTAATTAACTTAGTTTAAAATCTTTAGAACTGACTTAAACAATCACATACAAAACAGAAATTGACCTGCATATAAGAATTTGATAATAATTAAAATTATAGAAGATGAATAGTTTTCATAAGTAGATAACTTAAACGGTATGTTTAAAAAGTTGTAAAAGTCATTACATAAAGTACATACAAAAAAGGGAGTAAGTTAAATAATTATTTCACAAAAACGATTACAAATGGATATCAATTCTCCAAAGACATTTTATTGGTTAAAATATCCTTGCTGTTCTCTGACTAAACAATTTAACATACCTATAAAACGTATGAGCGACGCGCAACTGTTGCCTGTACCGCGCCAAGTCCCCTAAATGAACGAGACAGTGCTGGCAGATGTAGCGTGCGGCGGCGGGCGGCGGCAGCCGAGCGCCCACCGTGCCTTCACCCGCGCCCCAACCTTCCACCCAACCCAGGAGGGAAGCACGACGTCTGTGGACACCATTATTTACATGTATTTCTTTGGCTCAAACTTGGAATTTATGTGTAACAAGCATATGGTCCGCCTGATGGTAAGTGGTTACCATCTATTGACGCTTGCAACACCAGGGGAATCACTAAATGTTTTTATCTATAGAAACACTAGATTTCTTTCTTGCTGTTTCACCAGCGATCCCCTATTTTGTACATTTCTATTTCTCACAATAATTTCTAAATTTAGTCTTATGAGTCTGTCAGTTAGTCAGGACTTTTATATACAAATATAGATTATGAAAAAAATGGTTCCAATTCCAAAACTCCTTACCTAAAAGGCAAGTCCAATTTGAATGTGGTGCAAATCTGATGCAGCAGACAGAGGTAGAAACCGGCGGCTGCTTGGAGCACCCATGACACCATCGCCTGACCCTCACCATGTCGTGGATTCTGGCAATAAAGTTGATAATGTGGTAAGCACCTTAATAAGACAGGCTCTCAAGTGAAACTAACTAACAAAAGACAAAAACAATTGACCAGTATGTTCTGTTAGGTATATCTTATGTTTTGAGTATTTGTGGTTTCACTAATTAACTGCTAAGATTAAAACAATTTAATTTGGTACCTGATTCTATGACATAAGGTACCTTACCATATTTTCGATAACAACAATCTTTTCTTGAGAATTGACATATGTTTGATTCTGTTTATAATACCTTCTTAGTATGTGTGTAATATGAACCAGTGTTAGTCAATTGTAACATTTATATGCGCCTTATAATATAAATAGCTAAGTATTTAATTTTTTTTTTAACTGGCCTCTAGAAATAGCCATACATATAATATATAAGTGCAGTATGCTAAGTCTTGAGTCTAGTTTTCTTCATACTAGCTCAATAAGCAGTCAATACATACCTTCCTATCTTTAGAGATGGCCTGCAATGCTTCAATCTGCTGCTTGAAGCCAATGTTCCACAGATCCTGCTCAACTTTCTTGTCCAATGCATAGTCCAAATCTAGAACTAACACTTTCTGATATATCTGAAACAATTGAATTAATTTTAAAAGTTACTCCAGATTTTAAAGGCATGTAAAATCTACTGAGAATGTAGGGTTGCCATAAATCTGTAATATTCAGGACTAGGCTGGACATTTAAATTTGAATAACAGAGAGGAATTGGTGTTTTGACCTGTTAAACCACCAAGTAAATGCTATGTGGACTTCAAAATACTAACTGGAATTTTAATTTCAAACTCAAAAAAGAAGGATTTTTCATAAATATGCACAGAAAATTTTTTTTTTTTACATTTTTACTCAGGATTTGAGGATATATATCAATGGATATATATCATGATATATATCCGTGTGTTTCTACTTCCCGAATGTAGATGGCATTGGAGTAGAGTTAAAACATACTACCTAATAGTAAGTTCTAATCCATAAATCCATAATTCTGCCGGCATGAATGGTGTGTCATGTCAGAAAAAATTCATTACGAAAGAGTAAGTTTTTTTTGTGTTTATTCTATAATTTTTTACAAATAAAGTAATTGACAAAGTGCAAAAACGATTTTACTTTTTTATTGATTTTTATTTGACTGATTTTAAGTACCTAAATGAATAAAACATTAAAAACATTTTAGTTTTTTTTTTAAATAATTTATTATGTTTATATACCACATATGCAAATAGTATACATAAAAAATAAAATAATAATATGGCTTTTATACAAAATGGATATCATAAATATCTGATATTTTGATATTTATTATAAATATCGGATATTTTCGAACCCTGTTTTTACTACAATTCTTAATACAACACTAATGTTCAGTAGACACCACAGTGTGACAGTTGAACACATAAATAAATGTATGGGGAATAGACATCGTACTTTATGACCAAATTAGAAAAAAAATGTACCTTTTGCAACTGTTGTTGCATTGCCCAGAGATTACGCTCTTGAAGCATAGAGGTACCACGCTTGAATTTAGATATCTTCAGTTTCAGCTCATCCGCCTCCCTGATAACAAATTGAAATGATTAAGATTGTTGCCCACCTATAAAAGGTTAACTAACCAATAGTTTATTTGGATCTTGGCCCACGCTGGCGCACGTAAAGTAAACAATTTCTATTGTGTATGGATTTATCGATAGTAAATGCAGTCGTGTTCATACAATCCAATTTATTACAGGTAGGTACATGGTAAAAACAATAATTTCAGACCTCTTTACAAAAAGGAACTAATATATCGTTAAGTTGATTTATTTAGTGTAAGTTTGGCACAAGGGTAATAATTGAGGAAATATCTTGGAGAATAATCACGAAATAGGTTATCAGATTGTTATACTTTCATTAAACTTACCTCAACATCTGCACAGCGGCGTTTAGAACCATTTTGATAGAGGCTTAGAGCCTCACCAATTGTCATAGCATTAGGAGATAATTCAAAATAAAATTAAGGATTACAGAAGGAAAAAATCTAAAAACAATCGAGATCCATGCACTACTGTCAATAAAATAAAACTCCTATCTGACAATATCTGTCATTGTCAATAGTGTGACCAGATTTGAATTTACAAGTGTACTATAACATAGGGTGAAAAACTACCAAAATCTACTCAAAGTTAGCTGGATTCTACTAAAGTTCTACTAAACATCAGGAATTTGGTCACAATCACTTAGGTTTAATATTATTGACAATTAAGGTACATCAGAATTACACAAAACAAACAAAATAAAATCAGACATTCATCACAATCACGACAGATTCGTCGGTCAAAATCACTTCTAGGAAATTTTGGAATCTTCATTTACATTGGTATACAGATACTTATCTTCAACTAATAGGGTATTTGCCTGTATTTAAAATAAAATATCCAACACTAACCAATGTATAAAACATCTAAAAAAAAGGGGAAACCACGATTATTTTATTAAATTTATCCTTATTATGATCTTTAATGACCAATCTAACCAAAAAGAGTATGCTATATAATTATGACGTCACATGCTTGTATTTCATACAAAACTCCATATAAACCTATCGTTTTGACATTTCATAAAAAGTTGCTGATTTGATTATGCCCTATTTTAGCATATGTTTGTCTGGGACAAAATTGGCACAACCACCTTCAATTTGTCTCAGTCCTTCTTTTCCGTGCATGATTGCAGCTACATTTATGTTTTTATTCGATTAATATCCGAAACTATTCTTTCTACTTTGGCGTTTGATACTGGAAGGATTGTCATGTGACGCTCAGATAGTTAATGAACAACAGAAAGAAATTAAATTTAACAAATATTTACTAACGGGGGAAGCCTCGGCTAGGCTTTGTTTGTTCTTTGTGTACGTGTGTTTAGAAAGAGATAGACTGATTACGATTCACATAGAGAAACGCATTAATGAGGAATTCCCCTAAGAATAGATTCCAGAAGAGGGTTGCCATCTTCTTTCGAAATAATACTGCCAATATACCAAAAAATGGTAAATTCTACCAAAATATACAGTTTTTTTTCCCTACTAACAGCTGTTGCAAGTTCTTCAAAATCTACCAAAAAAGTAAAAAACTACTAAGTTTGGTCACACTGACTGTCATCTTCACATCATCTGTGTGTCAGATTGACAATTGGTCAACATCTCAGATTAAAAAACTAAACTAGTTTTTTAATCTGAGGTCAACATAGGTACCTCATGACGTATGAAGATATGGTATGTTGCCATAATAAAAAATTAAGTTATCCACTAACAGTTAGTTCATCATCATCATCATCTCAGCCGCAAGACATCCACTGCTGAACATAAGCCTCCCCTAAGGATCTCCAATGGGACCGGTCTTGGGCGGCCTGCTTCCAGCGTTTTATTTTTTAGTGTTTTTTTATTTTAATTATTTATGTGTAAAAAAAGTTATGTACGGTCGTGGGACCCCCGCCAGAAACGAAGTTCAATATATGTATTGCTTTTTGTATAGTCACTAACTAGTTCAGAGCATTTAATATTTTTTAAATTGAACTGAACACCAAAGTAGGTATTTGTATACAAAATGTTTGCAATAGGGTATTTTACTCTATATAAGAAAAATACTAAAAATGTACTATTTAGATAGCTTAGGCAATAAGCAGTCGGAAAAAGAATAGATTAGTTGAAAAGATAAATATTTAATTTATTTAAACATCTCGAAACGAAAATCTACTTATTACCACAGACAACTGAACTTGAAAATTTCATTCATTCTTTAGACATAATCCGACCATAATAAAGTGTCCTAAAATTGACATGTTAATATTTAGTTTAAATAGGTACAGTCCGTTCGTCATAACTTGTCCCCGTAGCCCCTAGCCTTTATATAGGCACTATTGATTGACAATATAATGTGACAATAATATAATGGAATAACAGGGCTAACTTATGAGGGGACAAGTTATGTTGTTTTTGTTAGTAGATAAAGATTGTTGTAGGTATATCTCACATAATTATAGTTTAAACAAATATGAATACTATCCAATATGGCCGCGAAGCAATATGAATGAATTAAAAAAAAAAACAAGCAGAGTTATGTTGTCTTCTTTTTTTTTAGTATGGTAACCCTTATCGAGGTCTACTTCTATTGTTTATATCTAGAACATTGAATGAATGGATTATTATCTTTATCTGTCTGTGTTCTGTGGGAATACTAATATACAATATGCGTTTTTAGCACTTTTAGCATCTGTAGTAGTCTGTGCTGTGAGTCTGTGAATAATATTATTGAGTTGTTTTGTATGTTGGTTTACAATTATAATTTTTTAGGATTTTTTCAAATTGTAAAGACATCATGGTAGACGAAAACAATTCTCATAATTCCCCTCAAACCGTTACAAAGAAAAGAGAATTGGTAAGTATCATACAAACATCATAATTTACCTAATTTATTAACGTTGATTCCGATGATCAATGATGACTAATAAATTACTCCTGTACTTTATAAATATTGTGCAATAATTCCAGGGTAACTTGGACGTGGTATTGGGGAAACAAGTGTGCCTGACTCGAGAGGCAAAGTGGCTCTGCCTCGACGACATTTATCTAAAACTTCACCGTCCTAATTTCTACGACATCGGCGGTACATACATTGACGATGTCGCAGACTACTGGTTCTCATTCAAAACCGAACAAGTCGGCAATATATTCCTCCTGCATTTATTTTTCTCTAACCATTCGGATGGTATGTGCGCCATCGCTGTTAGTATCGGAAATGACTTGATAATCGACAAGAGAAAACCTTTAGCTTACCTACCATCTTCCGTCAAAGAGTACCAGTTTAAGAAAGTAAAACAATTAACTCAAAATTACATCACCACTTATAATTTCTCGGAGCTAGATGTTGAATTCCTCAAGAATAGAAAATTGTATATTGCTGTCTCATTCCCACACTCTAAAGTAGACTGTTTCAGTCAAGAAATAGTGGATAATATCAAAGTGAACCATGACTTTGGATCATTGTTAGAGGATCCAGTGGGCTCAGATTTCACAATAGAGTCAGCAGATGGAGTAAAATTTCCAGTCCACAAAGTTTTACTTGCCGCTCACAGTGAAGTTTTCAAGGCTATGCTGAAAGATGAGACTGCAGAAAGCCAGAATGGCTTTGTTAAATTATGTGATGATGAGAGAGACCTCCGTTGGATGATTGAGTACATATACACGGGGAAACTTAAAGAAGTAGAATGTGTTAATTTTCTTCACTTACTTATTTTAGCTGATAGATATAATCTTAAGGGCCTCATAGAATTAAGCCGACATGCTCTCTCTGAACAATTAACCATAGACAATGCTACAGACATTCTCATTGTGGCTGACATGCATGACAACTCTGATGTCTTGAAGAAATCAGTGCTCAAGTTTATTAAGAAGAATATCAATGCAATAGATACAAGTGTATTGGAGCTTAATATTGATTTGGTTAGAGAGATCATTACCTATTTGAAGTCATAATTTGAAAATTCTCATATAATAGATCACCACAAGCTTGCTAATTGCATTTTTTTTTAAATCTATGTATAGCAATCAATGAGTTTTTGTATCTCACACAGAATGCAACCCTTGTCACAACAACAGTTCCTTTAAACTGATCGCACATGTCGGCTTTGTACGCGCCGCATTTAGAATTCGTCGTATGAAATCATGTGGGTCGTACGATACCGACATATGTGCGATCACCTTTAGTTTATCTGATATAAATGCTAATATTTACCATCTTAGGAGTGTTTCACTGGTTTGCACGCCCATCTAAAGGCTGGTAATAGTATGCTAACTTCAGTAAATTCAACCTTCATAAGTGCCCTCCTAGGGCCTAAACTGAATAAATGACTGACCATTCTGAGTGTAAGACATTATTTTAATATTGACAATGGTGTATAATATTTTCCATATTTCATTTTAAAACCATTGGATAATTTAAATATTAGAAAGAGAATGAGTTCCCCAAAATTAAAACCCATAAAAACAGAAAAATTTGATGATAGATTTTTGTATATATTTTTTTAATATTAAAAAGACTATGACGAAGCCAAAGATGGAGCGTGCTTGTTCGAAAGAAGCCTATTGACTCGGGCCTTGAAAGTCCCTAGGTTATAAGGTGCAATAAAAATGTATTATTTAAATTATTCCTATCCACCTGGAAAATAGGAGCATTGGCTTCACAAATAGTTTTGCCTAGTAAACCCACTTTGCAACATGACGTAATGTACGGTGTAAAAATACACTGATACTAGCTGTCCCAACAGACGTTGTCCTGTCCAAACTCGATTACGACGCCATCTACCGGGTCCAATTGTATTTTAAAACCATCCAGGGACCCACTCATATATACACACAAAATTTAATTCAAATCGGTCCAGTCGTTTAGGAGGAGTTCAGTCACATACACACGCACACAAGAAATATATATATTAAGATGAGACAATCATTTTGATGAGCTAAAAAAGGATTGTTAAAAACAAAGTGCCATGAATTATAAAACAGTTATTTATTAAACAAAAAGGCAACTCTGTCTGTGATTGTCATAATCATAAAATATGTAAGATTAATATATTTTATCTAGTGTTAAAATAAGTTTATTATTTAATAAATCGTATATTTTTAATTAATCTTACTTATTATTTCTTATCATCGCTATTTACAAAACAAATGAAAAACATAAATACAGAACGTAAAAATAAACTTTATTTGAATTTTAAACATAACCGTTTTGTTAAAAATAATAAGAAGTAATGTAATTGTTTAATAAATATTATAATTAGTTTATTACAAGTGGGTCGGTTGTGTATAGGTAGTTATGGTCTAGTCAAGCTCGCGCCGCCGCGCCGGTCACTTGGTCTGCCCGCAGCAGGGTATATTGCCCCGATCGCAGCGCACGCGATGTCAAAATAATCATTTTGGAATGTTACTTGAAGTCTTCGTTTCTGCAGCAACAAACATTTTTCCCATTAAAATGTTAGTTTATGAATCTACTGTAGGTACGAGATAAATTATATAAATGGTTCATGCTAAACGAAGCATAATTTTTAAGCTACAATTCTCCAGATATAAAGCAGAGGGTGGCGATAGCATATGTCTTTATCGCTCAAAGCTGTGTCTCATCCAGCAGTTCATACGTGACAAGCTAGGCCCGCATTGTTGGAACAGACGTGTCTATAGCGGCACTACATTCATTAGCGATTGATATATAACTAGCCAAATACTTATTAGGTTTGTTCTACTTATTGAATTCATTGTGATATTTGTAATGAGTAATCGAAGATGATCTGTATGTAACATCGAACTAATATTGCCTCTCGAATGCGTTCAGCGTAAGGAAAACACGTGGTGACATGCAGGATAAGCAAGAAAAAAGGCCAATATTTGTCTTATTGTTTATTTATATTACTTGAACCGATACAAGAACGAAATAATGGATATACCTCTCGTGGACAACGCGATGTAAAAATGAAACACCTACGTTCTAGTGTATTTTGAATTATAGTATATAAAAATAAAAACTTACATGACCCTTATGTTGTAATTCAAAAATCTACATTACATATTACACTATAACGACCTTACCGAGTGAACTGTGATGGCTACAATACTTATGTATGGATTCATTTATAAGTCACCACAATTGTTCATTATATCTATTGATGTGGAACCACTGTATGTTTGAGAGGAGGATATGTCAGCTAACATTACTTGCGGCAAATGATATTGTGTACCGTTGCTGGCAAACATAACACTGGAGTTAGTCAACTAACTCCTGGAGATAGACTTAGCTATTGGAAAAATAAATCAACATAACCTATTTTATATTATGTAAGTCAGCAACATATGACAAGATCATTATCTCGTCCAATTCTAATGACATACATACACCACATGTCCGATGTCGACATATATACAAATTGATACAGATCCCCCGGTAACTGGTTTAGATAAATAGATCACTTTCGACGCAGTCCAGGCGACAAATGCAAGGAACACTTATTAAAAGCGTGAAAGTTAGATTTAGAAACAGAAGGAACACAAAACATTAACGTGCGAGACTGAACCTTATTGCTTCATAACTAGCGTCTAGTTTTATTCAATTAATAAACACCCAACCACATAATGAATACGAGCCGTACACTTCCAATTCGATCTCACAACACATAACAGACAAAAGAACATTTTGGTTCGGATGGAAACTACAAAAAATTTGGCAACACTGAACCCAGTCCTAATCCGAAGTGTTCGCTAGTGTCGAACGGTGTTCGTTTGTTTGTAGGGTCGCGATCTGTATCAAAGTGCGGGTGTGGGCGAGCGGTCGCGCGGGGCGGCTGCGGCTGCGTCCCTAGGGACGCTAGCGTTTACCGTTGTTGTAGGAGAGACTCCGCAGCGGCGCCTTGAAGTTGGCCGCCGCCTGCTGTTGGATCTGGTATGCGAGGGGGTGGATCTTGAATCCGTACAATCTGTTGAAAATTATATATTCAATCATTTCCATGGATTTCCCAAATACAAACATGTGAAGGGTCAGCAAAACGCCTCCTGGCGTTGAAAGCGTTTACAGGCTACGGTTTACCAACGTTTACCATCAGGCGGGCTTGTATGTTTGTTTATCAACATAGGCCCTAAGTCTTAGGTAAGGTAAGTAATCGGACGGATCACGTTTTCTTCACCAAACTCAAGTGTCGTAAATTCGGGCCTTTGCTGTGAGTCAAACGTCACCATCGACTGAACCATCTTAAAGGGCGTCACACACGGCGACGATAAAATAATATTTTATCTTAAGATATATGAGACAGTGCTATACCAGTGAAAGAAAGGAAAGTGAAGGTAGGTCGTTGCTTCTCTTTTCATAGTATAATGCTGTCTCATGATCTTAGATTGGGTTTCTAGCCCTTGTTAAGCTTAATTTACTCGTGAAAACCCCCATGAAAATCTGTTCAAAGATTTCGAAGATTAGCGTTATCAAATAGACAGATGGACACAAAAAACTACATTAAAATAAAAATAATAGATAACCTTAAAGAGGCTATCTAATGTTGGACATATTTGTGCGAGGGTAGGTAGGATACTTTATAGTGCCCACCTGGCTAAAGAATCTTCATGCACACCTATTATGTATTCTGTCAGCTGCACAGTGCAACTTGCACTTGAGAGCCAACTGTCTATTTCACGTCATGCCTTACCATGGAATTGATAATGCAATTATCATGAAAAATAAACTGTATTTTTTTTAATCAATCCCAAAAAAGCCTAAAAGAGAACCTGCTTTCCAAGCAGCAAGTGAAATAAGACTTACCTAGGCACAAACTGCGAGGCTGGTCTCTTGGGGCGGTACTCGGGGTGCACCATGAACACCATGTGCGGGAAGCCGGTGCCGAAGTAGGCGCCGTCGGTGTGGTGGTGCCGCGACGACTTAGGCGTGTACACGTCCATGCAGCGCGGGCAGTACAGCTTCACCATAGCCTCGCCGGGGACGTCTGATAAACCTAGCCCGATATACGTGTTTATAAGGAAGGGTTGATTGATTGCAGACCATAGCATACATAGTATAGTATTTGTTAAATAGATTTTGTTTGTTTGTTTGAACGCGCTAATCTCAGGAACTACTGGTTCAATTTGAAAAATTCTTTCAGTGTTGGTTAGCCCATTTATCGAGAAAGGCTATAGGCTACTTTTTATCCCGCGAAAACATAACATCCCTCGGTAACGCGGGTGAAACCGCGGTAATATTATAAAGCTGTTGTACACTAATGACCATTATGATGTAAATGATCACCTAACATCTACCGGCGTGTTCCGGCAACTGTACTTGAGAACAAGTTCTTTTTAGGCTAGGTGTGCTTTGTACCTTCGCTTTGGCCACATTATGACTTACAATGGTGAATGTGGTCAAACACACCTAAACAACTCTTAGTGCAGAGTTCGCCCGGGGAAGTACTACCACCATATCTAATGAAATGAAATAGTAGTGCACTTGCATTACTGTGTTTCGGTTAGGAGGGTATGGGAGCCGGTGAAATTACAGGCACAGGAGACTTAACAACTTCATGTCTCAAGGTTGGCAACGCGTGAGTGACCCCTGGCAGGGAAAATATAATATTGTATTTTCTTTCCCGGTGGTGTTATGAGCGTCTATGGGCTACTGTAACCGCTTACTATCACGTGGGCCGTAAGCTTGTTTGCCACCTATGTAGTATAAAAAAAGGTCATTTTAACTGAAGGTTTACAAAAATTTTGCTCTTTATACATATTTCTGTAGCTACTACAGGCTTATCATTTCCTCAGAGGTTCCTAAGGCAGCTGAATGTTGCAGGTGGGGTTACAAATGATGTAACAAGACTTATTGCACTGCACTAAACCCAACTCACTCATACTGTAGGCCCACAGCAGTGTATATTATTTTGATTAGCACATGGTTACCAAACCAAAAGGTAATTTAATGTTATCTGCTAGTTAATCAAGTCCGAAAACCTTTTGTTTATAAACTTACCAAGTGGAAGCATAGGTTGGCACTCGCAATACACGCGGGGACAGTGACCAAAGTCACCCGCTTGGAATTTCTCTAGCATTTGTCCGATGCCTCTGCAAGAAAATAAAACATGGTATAAATAAACACATTTCTAATTTCGATTCTATGGTTACGTTTTTACCTGCATGGTAATTATTTTCCCAGAATTTTATCCAGAATATAATCTATTCATGTGGCAAATTTCATCTAAATCAAATCAGCCATTATGTAACATACATCTTAATTTGTTAATTTATGAATATTATGTATTATGTTTAATATAGGACTTGCTGTCATTCACCATAATTAATTTGGTGAGCACAAAAGAACATAACTAGCGACCCGCCCCGGCTTCGCACGGGTAGCAGAACATATACGCCTACAATTTTTTTTTCTCTCCCAGTCAGCATGATTTTTTCACACATCTTTCACAATATCCTCATATTTCAGCCAATTTACACCAAACTCTAATGAATTATATACCTAAACCTTCCTCATGAATCACTCCATCCATTGGTAAAAACCGTACGAAAATCCGTTCAGTAGTTTTGAAATTTATTGCGTTCAGATAGATAGACAAACAGACGACAATCGCGTCACGGACTTGGTTTTATAATATGCAGTGATTTAAAGTTAAATAAATATCAATGTCTGACATTGATAATGTCATTAAGAACTTTTTCTTTTGTTTAGAATGCTTAGTAGCAGGCAGCCTGATTGAATTCTTAGCTTTTAATGAAACTTTAAAAACACATATATTTTAGGCATTGTGAAAAGGGGCATTGGGGGCAAAACAGTTCATACATTACCACGCTTAGTTATACTTACCGGTTAGTTAATATGTATCGGGCATGGATTAGTCCATACAGGATCTCCGAGGCCTGCTCCACTAGATCAGACTGGTTTGGGTTATCGTCAAGGTCATCATCTAAAAATATAACCATTATTAAAATGTATCTCAAAGACAACATTCTTGCCTCTTATATTAATACAAAGCATTTTTCACAGTTGATTTTATAGTATTGTTCACTGACTTATTAAGACTAAAGCTGTCCACCATACTTTCACCTGCGATCCAGAGAATAAAGTACCCCGCTTCCTTCTCCATACCATAAGCTTCTCCATACCATAAGCTTCTCCATACCATAAGCTATTTGAGATCGGTTCAATGGCTTAGGTGTGAAAAGGTAACAAAGAAACTCACATTTGCATTTATAATATTAGCTAGGATGTCTATATCTATATAATTATGTAATATTTAAGGAAGTGTGACAAATGTGTTTTAATACTGATGTTACACACATGTATTTTTTTTTATACTACTTAGATAGCAAACAAGTTTACGCCCCACCTAATGGTAAGCGGTTACCATAGCCTATAGACGCTCATAACACCACGGGCAAAGAAAATACAATATTATATTTTCTGCCAGGGGTATCACTCACGCGTTGCCAACCTTGAGACATGAAATTGTTAAGTGCCTGTAATTTACCCTCCTAACCGAAACACAGTATGTATGTACTATTTGATTACCGAATTCGGTAGTGAATTACTATTTCACGGCGGAATTAGATTAGAATAGTGGTAGCACTTCCCCGGGCGAACTCTGCACTAAGAGTACAGTGGGGGGTTTATTATAATCATATAAATATGACTTATTTTACAAAAGATACTGTCATATTGCTTTATCACTGACTTGAGATTGGAATAGATAATGTGTTCAGGAAGTGAACATTCATTCACGTCATGGTACTCACCGGGTTCCAAGTCAAGGATCATGTCGAGAGCCTGTCTGTAGTGCGGCACCTGCTCGTTCAAGCCCGTCAAGTTGAATTTATCATTTATATAATCCTCGTCCACCTAAAATGTAGCAAGTTCGATCAATATCTCACGCCACTTTACAACAGGCAAACAAAGTGATCCAACATACTTCGCAAAAAAATTCGTTTCCTCGTAGTCCGCAAAACCATGAAATCCATGATACCTCCTCCGAGCTGCTCATTTTCCTAAAACATCACGATTTCATTAGCAATATCCATGTTGTTCTCGAGTTTGGAACATAAAAAATCTAATGCTGTCGAGTCCACACTGTTACAACAAAATTGTAAGAATTCCTAAGTTTTCACCTGTTATTTTACTAATTTTCCGAAGTTTTTTGCGTATTTTGTACACTGATTGGTTGTTTCACGGTAAATATTGATGGAAATAAGCGAAATAAACTGTTTAAATCACAATAAAAGATGACAAACCTCACCTTTTCGTGCCTTGATTAGCCACGCTTGACGGGAGGGTAACTACCTACCTACCTACGGAAGAGGGAGAAAGAAATTTAAATTTGCTGTGTGTGTGGGTGTCACAGAAAACTACGCTCTTGTCTATGGTATACATATGTCATTCATTCGTGACATCAAAATATTATCTGTATAAAGCCTATTACACATGACACAAATTGATTGCGTTCAAATCCACAGACTAATTATGAATATTGTATGTAATGAGGGGCACGCTACGCTATGATGGCTATTTAAACACGAGGCTACTACATAACATTGTTATGCTATAACTTGTAATAAATATCTAAAGTGGTTATTACACTTATCCTAGTTAGGACGCCGATTTAGGATGGCTCTAAAGCTGGGAATACACGTCAGATTTTTTCATCCGATAATCGGATCCGACTATCGCAAGCCGGCAAACAGTCAATACAATTCCGTCCGACTATTGAATCGGACGTGTATTGTATGTTCAAACAAAGTAATGGCTCTAACGTCTTCGGGTTAGGAAGCTAGTGATTATTTAAATTTTCAAATCCCGATACCTACGGTGTGAGAATATTTTGTTCGAACGGGTAGGTTATCGGGTTTGAAAGTTAATATATGTCTGAGAATGGTACGGAACTCTCGAGGTACAAGTCCGACTCGTACATGGCTATCGGTTTTTACCCGACTGCGCGACAGCAAAGACAGGTTTATGTTTTTCACGCATGTGGGATTTTCTATTTATATAAATAATACTCGGACAAACTGCAAAGAAATCTTTATTATTATGTGTAAAAGATATAAATTATAGGTGCCGACGCATAGGTCGTGGGTTCGTGTCCCATCTAAGATAAACATTTGTCTACATAAATTGTCGTAAGCACACAAAGACTAGAGGGATCTGGCTCTCAAGTGCAGCTGCCAGAACTTAACCGAAAACTCAAGTTTATTGTAGCATTCAAACCCACAATCATTGCCACAGCATTCGACGTCACTACCACGGCTATTATCGCCTTACATTATTATCACAATGTACTATTACATTTTATTTATCATGTTTCTTCATGTGTATATGGAATAAAGTCTTAGCCAACTCTACATCATCCAGTTGTTTCCATCCTTCCGTCATCAAAACATCCGGGTTATTTTGTATAAAATTGTATACATTACAAAGCATCATAGATAGTTTAAATTTTCTAGCTAGAACTGCCATCGCCACAGCATTATCAACATTGATTTGATGTTCTATTATTGACTCTACTAATGAGAGTAATTGATTTATACCAAATTTCTCAGCTATCTCAAGCAATTTAAAGATATCTTGCTTTGTAATATCTTTGACAGAGCCTGAATATATAAACTCTAAAAGTAATTCCATATATTCATCATTTATATCAATGAATAGTGTGTTTGATTTTGTGTTCTTGATTAAATTCCGCAACACTGAGCTTTGGGCCACTAGGATGATTTTGTGGGCTTTATATTCATTACCACTTGCAGATTTTAGTATGAAATCTGTATTTTCCTGTTTAGATAGGAGGCCTACTGAGTCATGTTGAAGTTTAATTCTTTTCACAATATCATTGTTTAATGTGAACTTTGGATTAATTTTTATTCTCATTGGAATAACTAAAGTTCTATTTTGAAAGTAGTTTACATCATCTTTGGAGAAATGAAATGTTTTTAAATAATATGTTCCATGTTCTTGTGTATTAAATGATGTCCATGTTAAATTGTTACATAGATATGACTCATTAGCAATGTTGTTGTATGTTATTTTGTGAGTGATGGTACTACTTGATTCGCTAATGCCAATACTAAAATATCCAGTTTTTTCATGACATAGAAACAGGTTAAGCAAGAAATTATTGCCAAAACATTTAGATGTTGTATAATACAACCAGAATTCAGCTTCTCCATTGTTTCCATATGTGGCTCCTATGGGGTAATCCATGCTATTTTTTAACTTTGCAGCTATTTCATAAATGCGTAAACTTGTGGCATTTGTCGTTTTGCATTTGGACAGCATTGAGACAGTATCATGACTAAACTGAAAAAGAGAAAAAGAGGAAGTGTTGATGATTTATAGTAGTCCTATTATTACTTATGCAATTGTAGGCATTTATATTTTCATGTGACTAGCTCAATATAAACGAGAAAGTAAAATACCAAGCATATGAGGCTTTGAAGTGCACAGACCTAGTAAACTGTGGTTAGATTGGTCATGCACAGAGAATGATCATAGTAAGAGATAGCTAGGCAAGACCTTTTCAAATACATGCTATTGTCCTGTACGGACCTATTGTCAAACATAATCCAGGTAATTTTATGCAAAATCTGAGGTTTTAAAGTGCACTTTTTTGTAAATTAGATGTGAATAATTATGTTTATATGTGCAATCCAGATTTAACTCATGAAAAAATAAAATTTTGGTCTTGCCTTAGTTGTCTGTCACATAGGTAGCCAATCTATATGGTACTATATCCTAAATCTATGGTCAGGTTTATGACATTTAAAAATATTTACTTTTAAAATATTATTTGATCAGTATATTTTCCACTAATTTTAGTAAACTTTGAAAGTTTAAGGATGTTAGAATTCATCTCATTTCAGATCAATACCCAATCTTTGCACAGTATGAATATGCCCCGCTCAAATAAGATATAGCCAATAGGCACAAGTAGATCTTATTTTGTTACTTAAATTTGAAGCTTGCATAACATGTACATATCTAAGAAAAGTAGTATATGTATTATATCAGTTATCTGGCTTCCATAGTACAAGCTCTGCTTAGTTTGGGGTCAGATGGCAGTGTGTGAGGAATAATGTCCCAAATATTTATTTATTTATCTGAATGGACTTAGATGAAATTGAGCATGAATAACAGATTACAGTCGAGATTATTACAGGGTACTACTTTAAATCCAGGAAAACCACAATTTGCCTTTGTACTATGGGTAAAATTATAGTGCACTAGATCAAAAAATATGCCCTAACTAAATTACCTACTAACATACCTCTTCAGTAGTATTTGTAGTTAGGTCCAGTGGCTGCATCTCTTCTATATCAGGAGAGTGGTCTTCTTCAACTGGCATCATTTTGATTTCAACCAATAATTATGGTAACTATAAAGTAAAAGATTGCTGTTATTGTCACCTTGGTCAGAGAGTAGCCTTAGGGGCCTAGGCCTTAGGGAGTAGAATATATACTATATACCTATAGAATTAATACTATTTATTGTACATACTAAAATTGGGGAGTATCACAACATCACGACTTGATTATTGTAAAATACTGTTTCTAAGCATATAAATACTTCTAGAAAACCTAACGTGCAGTAAACATAAGCAACAAACACTAATACTTTTCAAATAATCATTGATATTATTCGATATATTAGTTAATCATATTTAGTGATAAAAATAATTTTAAATGATACATTATTTATTTATACTATTGTACATAATTGTAAGTTCTATATGATTCATAATTTAAATTGCGTCATATTATAATTATATCTTTTCTAAAATGAAGAACACAGATTGTATGGTTATTACGTTTTCGATAAAGCCTATTACCAGAATTACTACTACTAATTGTTAAATAAATATTGAAATAACTAACCGTTCAAAACGCAAACAAAAAAATATTAAAATAGATAATAGAACAATATTTTGCTAGTGCCAAGGAGAATCAGAATTTAACCACAGACGTAGTGATTTAATCCTCTTTGACCACGGACTGGAGAGTGAATTTATTTAACTCTGTGAATTTAACCCGGGGGCTGACAAGCAGTGTTGCTAGTGCAATGTCTTTAAAAGTAACGCTTTGACAAAAAAGTAGCGATTTTTTTAATTTTCTTGTTGTAGTACAATAAACACAATTTTTATTTTATTTAGTACTTTTAACACTCTTCAATCATTATTGTCGCATTTTTTGAATAGTTTGTTTTAATCAACGGTTGCAATCCTGCAAAAGAACATAAAAACCAGCAGTTGAAACCATGGCTCTATGGGGGTTCGAGGCTCGCCGATTTGATCGGATGTTCATTTTTTTTTTTATATTTCGAAAATTTGACTTCAGCCTGGCTCTTGAAATAATGTTATCTGGCTTTTTTTTTTCAATCATTCATAAGTAGCAAGTAGTTATCGTTTGTCAGTTGAATAATACGTTTGTCCGATCTTATATACCTGGTTTCTTTTTATGTAATTACACCTGCATTAATTTGTAGAACCAAGTCTATACTACTGCGCATGTGCAAACTCCTGACTAAGTTGTCGTTTGTTTTCTAAAGTACAGTTATGTCGATAATCAGAACATTCCGTTTTTTCTCTTCCTACTCAGAAACGACCCCGATACTTTAGATTAGAACTGCGATTGCGAAGCGTAGCGAGCGATCGGCATACAATTCATGTTTTTTTTTTTTAGTATATATTTATAAATGTAACTAATAATACGAGAGAGATTACACGTTTTCGGGGAATTCCCCTGAAATAGTGCTAAAGAGTTGCCAGAATCTATACTTATATGCTAATATTATAAAGCTGAAGAGTTTGTTTGTTTGAACGCGCTAATCTCAGAAACTACTGGTTCGATTTGAAAAATACTTTCAGTGTTGGATAGTCCGTTTATCGAGGAAGACTTTTTATCCCAGGAAAACACAAGATCCCTCGGGAACGCGGGTCAAACCACGGGGCGGAAGCTAGTTATAATATCAAAATGATATAAAGTTTATGTCTCCTATGTAACTGAAATTCAGTTTTGTGAAAATTTCTGCTAAGGTTTTATTAGATCCTGTTAAAATATGCCAAATTAACAGACTGCTTTCTTACAGTTGGGGTTATTCAGACCTGCTCGGTTGCGATCCCGATCGGGAAGACAAACCGATTTAGTAGTCTACTGAATAGGATGGCTCCTATCTTCTCATTCTGTATCGCCTATTTGCCCGTACTTACGTCAAATATTTTGCCAAATACTGCCGACATGACATGCTATCACAAATGCAAATACTTATTTATTTTTTATTGCAAGATGGTGATCACTTACCGATGGAATGACTCTGCTACGGTAATCTCTGCCAAATATAGAATAGTAGGTACACCTACTTCGGAAGTTGTACTGTGTATATCCTCGTCATCCTCTATCGGGGAACGCGGGTAAAACCGGCGCGGCCTGCGGATTTTTTTGTTAGTAAGTATAATAATTGTTTGTACCTACGTTGTGGAAATAACTCCGATTTACTTATATATCCTATGTGGAAGGTTTTTTTAAAGCCTATGGAATAGGTACGGATAGCAACATATAAGTACCTAGCTAAAAGATTTTGTTTTTATCTTTCATATTATCGGTAGTTACAGTAAATTTGGATTTGTTCAGCTACTTATGCTGCAGACAGTGGGCCTACATAAATTGCGTCACACGGTATGAAGCTGGGCTTAGAGAATCTAAAACAAGCTGTGCGCCGACAGAGCGCGCAAATTCATATATCGTAGAACACTCATTTGCTTTCTCAGTTTTTTTTATATAGAATGGAACTCTGAACGCAAAATTCGAGACCGAGTGTTGTGGGACTGGCGCAGCTTAGATCGAAGTTGTAGTCACCCATAATTTATTGGCTACCTACCTGACGCAGGCCTTGCTTATATGGAACTCTGAATTTACAAAACTCGAGACCGCGTGCTGTGCCTGTAGGACAGGCACCTCAGGCTAGATCGAAGCCTTAGCCGTAGATAAGCCACCCATAATTTAATGGCTACCTCATAGGCACCGCGTGTCCCAGAATCCGACCCTAGTTTAACATACCTACATTTTTAATATTCATACCTATATCGCACCTCTAGAGGTAGTGGTAGTCTCTAAACCGGGAATTTAATAACACGAAAATCGTGCATATCTATAATATCTAAAGCGCATGCGTTGTCCTGGAGTCGCTCCGGAACAGCCCGGTAGTTACCGCCCCCTTTATCAATAGGGATGTTCCATTGATAACAAATCGTGAATATTATAAAGTTGTGATTGAGATGGTATTTATTGCGCGTTAAAAGCTACAATATTCATTGAATTAATTGCTTTTTTATGATAGTAATATAAATATTAAGTACCACGTTGTATGGATGCCTCCATACAACGTAGTTAGAGATTTGAGATACAGAATATTAAATAATAAATTGAGCTTTATTACAATAAAAATAGTTAACTTATACCATTAAAATAATTTCCGACAAATTCTTCAATGGATGAAAATAAATAAGCGGTCGTTGTTCTAAATTCATCCAATAATAATAATATCTTGGAATATCGATACATGGATGATGGAATAGATAACACCCAGTCCAGCACTACGCTGCAGTATTTTCAAGGTCGCGTCTTCCAGTTCCAGTAGGCTGCAAGCAGCCATCGCGTTCACACGATGCGACCCGCGCTATGAATACACCACGCGACCGCCGTCCTAACGATACTGTAGAGTTATTGCCTTTAAAATCGGCTCTAGTCAACAATAATTATAAAGATGAAGAGGCCTATTATCCACCGGCGCCGGGTAATAATAACAACCCCAACACCAGCCTCCATGATTACACGTTGCTGTCGAAAAGGACTCCAGCCTCGAAAAGGTACGGGTTTCATCACATGTTACATCTTAGATGGTCTCCTGGGGCAAAGGATTTGAGAAGTTTTAGTCATAACTCATGTCCGTTATTGAAAACATCGGAGCTTTAGTCCACGCTCACTTAGAAAAACAAAAAGTATTATGATTTAGCGTTTACAATTTTTTATCTCCATAAATATAATATTGTGTTAGAAGAATTTCCTGTTGACCTAGTAATTTTTGCCAAAACTTGGTAATATCCTGAGAAATTCAGAACATGCTAGACATTTAGCTCCAGCTATTGCGATGTTTGTTTATCCCGCTAGTGCTCGAATGGAATCCACACGTTGCGTTTAATTAGAAAAACTTCGAATTCAACAATAACCATAAGAAATTACGAAGTTTCTTACATCAGAAAGGATAAGCGAATCAGTGGCGTACTAATGACGAAACCTTGGTCCGGTGTTATTGTTAAAAAAAACCGCTCAAATTCTGATGTCTAATTAGCAATTGGCAAAAAGTCATCAACTGTTGAATATAAGCATCCTTAAAATAGATATACCTACCCAAATTACCCAATAAACCTGTTGGGAGATATCTAGTCAACTTTTCCTCGACAGACTGTTGGCTCGTACGGCTCAACCAGCCCCGACGCCGCTTGTGACGTTATGCGGCGCTCCGCCACCATCGAGGAAGCGCGAGGAGTTAGCAGCTCTCGCCAACCTGCGGAAGAAGGTTTCGCCTGCTATGCTACGGACTGACAGGTGTGTTTCAACGATAGTCAAGGATATATTGCCGTAATTGAAATTAACTGAATTACTTCAATGCCGAATCTTCTGTGTATGCCCTCCTATAGCCCATTTCAGCAACAGCGACGGCATTGGATTACTTTGGACTACCGTCTCGGAGGTTCCTAACTCGGCTCCTGTAACAAGGGCCTAAAATGTCTCGTAAATTGGCTATTAAATTGCGTCTAGCTGGAAATCTTTAGCTGTAGTGTTATTCTACAAGAGTATCCAGTAAAGCTGTTACCTACAATACGTTCACTCTGAACTCTTGCTGCCCTTGATTGTTGCACTATATTGCTGCGATAAAGACGACAAATTGGCAGCAAAGTAGTCATTTACGCAGCAATAATTTGCAAATAATCTAGATGTTTATGAGCCTTTTTACTAACGTATAGTATTGTGACAATGAAGTACCTAATGATATATCGCGCGCTAATATAAATGCGTTTTCGAAGCCGATGTAAGAATTTTGTACTAAATGTAGGTATTCATACGCCTAAGTACCTACAGTCGTTCTAATTCACCTCATTTACCCGCACATCATATTTTTTTCCCAAATTTGTTTATGGGTGGGTACGCAGCCCTGGAAGATCATAAATTTTACCTAAACTGAATTATTTTTCATACATAACTACTGACGTCTTTTGACGCAAAAACGATCCAGATCCAGAGGCTGTACAGGAGCTTAGCATTATTAGAATAGTATACATTAAGATAGATCATCCCTTTGTTTGTTTGCGTGCGAAATATTAGTTGAAAGTATTGAAACTTCAACATGTCATGTTTCAAGGTAACTTTGAAGGGAATCGAATTAGCGATATTGACGGTACTGTGTATACTGACTTGACTCTAGATACTCCTTTTAGATTATACGAGTTTTTCGCTCGAGCAGACTTTATAAAATAGCTACATCTTTTCTTTCTTTCACAGATTTCGATAAAATAAAGCCTAATCGAAGCGCCAAGTCAAGCCGCATTGACCTGCGGAAAATCCGTAAAGTAGTTTCGAAGATTAGTGTGTTCAAACAGACAGACTGACTGACAAGAAAATATCCTGTGACTCCCACATTCGATTTCTGGTTAAAAAAAATAATGTAAATGGGTACTTACTTACAGACAAACTGGTTCCACAGATTACAAAATTTTCTTCGGGGTAAAACATAATTACTTACATACTTGTTGTAAATAAAAATATTAATAATTACCATTTTTCAGATATACCCCCAAAAATAACAACGAACAAAACAAAAATGACAACGAAGAGCAACTTGACAACAGACCGAAACTTTTACAAAAGGTAAGATTTATCTAGGTAATTAAAATTAACGACAGTCTACAGTCTCTGCAGACGAAGTTTGAGAAGATTGGACTTGGTAAAATTAGATACAAAGCAAAAAGTGTGAATTCTTATCAATTTCAGTGCATAATTAACATCCGTGATAATTAACTACTCAACTATAATTTCTTGCCTACAGTGCGGCTGTCGAGAGAATGCGTTTCCGACACCTGTAATAATGGGCGAATCACGGAAACGCTAAATAGATTTTGATGGAACTTTCAGGGGATGGTTCAGTTTTTACTTAGGCATAATTTAGCCGTTTCCGTGATTAGATTATTATTTACTATTAGCGTCAGAAACGCATTCTCTCGGCGACCGCACTGTAGTTTAATATGTACATAGTAATTCTGTCTGGTTTATTGTGGTAGGTACCAAAACTCTAACTCTACTCCAAAGACTTAAGTAAGACTTAGAGACTACAACGTACAATTATCTAAAAGATATTTTGTATTAAAATAGGTATGTAAGTAACTATCGAATAAAGTATTTCGACAAAATTGAAAAATAAACTTAACTCAATGAGTAGGTAGGTACCTAAGTAAATACCTACTTATTATTTGCAACTTTTTTATTATACCATAAAGTACTCTAAATCCAATACAAACATTGAAAGTTCAGTTGGGAGTTACAAGTTATGTAAATTATAAAGCCCACAAAATATGACAAAAGCCGTCCCACGCTTCAGTTGAAATGCCGCAAGCACCGCTATATAACCAATTTTCGTTTCATTTTGTTTTGCGTACCTACCTATTAGGTATAACCCTTTAGAATATTTCATGTAGGAGAGGTGCTTAGGATAACGTATTAACGCGCGCCGCGTCTCTGCATATTATGATTATTATTTCTTCTGCCGCTAATATATCTGTTTCATTTTGGAAAAGGTTTCTTCTGTTGTAATTGCCAAATATTAGTGACTGCGTTCTAGATTAGTCAAAGCTTATATCTCTACAACCTCTATTCTACATCGTAAAGAAATCTCCCACCTACTATTTGCTCCATGTTGGCGTGTAGGAGGTAGCTCGAATTATTTGCAAACTTTTCATATGGCAATGTTTTAATTATGTCAATCTCTGTCGCTTTGATGTTGATACTTTGTTTGTATTCGTGATTATTATTTATGATTTTACAAAAACTATTTCTGTTTGGTTCACATTAAAAATACGACTTTACATACAACAAGTACCGTAGGTTCCCATTGTTTGGACCTGTCCACATGCTGTCAAGCAGTAGTGTAGGTACAAATATTGTTTTACACAAAAAAAAACAAATAACTCTAAAGTATCAAGTCAGGTTATTCTAGGTACTTCATACAAATTTTGCAGTTATTAGGCTGAGATTTTTTAATTTGTCACGCTTTTCAGTCCCTACTTTTGTTTGCCAGACTCTAGCAGTGAGTTTATTTACTTCCCTGGAAATATCGTTATCGTATCGTATATTATTTAATTTTAAATAACATTTAATTTTAATTTGGCATATTCGTCCAATATTTTTTTTGGATTGATTATATTCAAGGTTCCAACTTGTTCCTTGTGTTTTAAGAAGATTTTGTTCTTTGTTTGTTTGTGAGCACTGACGTCATCGTCTTGAGTTCCATTCCATCGCTCACTGTGTTAATGCCTCAGGTTGTTTCGGGTTCAGGCCAAGACCTCGAGTCCTTGACACACTTTAATGTTGTTTCGCTAACCTTCAAGGTTTGTGCCCCCTTGTTTGCATGCAGCAATTTACTTTGCCATGACATGACATTAATGAACATTTTAGTGGTAGCCAAATAGGAGCTATTTGTATTTTACCTACCATTATATTTTGTAGGGCAATATAATTAATGCGAGATAATGGTGAGAATAAGAATGTGAAGATTAAAGATAGATTGAGAACTAAGAGTTTTTTACTATTAAAAAAATTATTGTGGAAATGGGAACCTACATCCACGGTTGTATTGGATTTCTTGGCATGTATAATATACTCGTATATCTATAAGTATATGTATGTTTATATTTAGAACTTTGATGGATACGGTAGAAAGAGCTGCGGCTAAACGATATATTATGCGTGTCATGCGATCCAAGATTTAACACCTTCAGGCTTAGTGCTCCCCTTCTTTCTTTTCTTTATGACTAATGGCCTTTTTTACATATAACGGTAGATTTAGACGGTTAGGTAATAGCGGAAATTAAGGGTTAGGTATGGCACACATTGATTACCTACATTAAGATTGGCAGAAGACCGAAATTATTGCCGTTGTAAGGAGGCATAATAAGGCAGAAATTGGCTGATACGATAGACTCATTATTAACATTTTGTTACGTTTTCAATTTCAAATTAGGTTTTTGAACGTAATTGTATATTGAGATGGAATATTTATTCAAAACACATCTGTTAACTACTTTAATACACAATTACTTAAAGGGTAACACTAACAACTAAAAAGGAAGACCGTCACCAAATGGGAGCGTGCCCAGAATGCTGGCTGCATTTCCACGTTGGATAGCTAAGCTTATCCGTTGACCGAAATAAAAGCCAGCGTTCTGGTCACGCGTGTGTTCCTTTAACCGCTCCGCCAAGTCCTTATATATACTGTGTGCCCCTGGCCCCCACGGGCCGAGAGTTTCTACCCCAAACGGCTCAAACAAGTACCCTCTGTCGAGATGTGCATACTTGCGCCGCTTGAGGCACTCCGCTGATGTTGCTGCGGAGCCGGCTCTCTCTGATGTGCCTTGAAGATGAGACGGCGCCAAGGTATCAACGCAGGTGGCATCCCAAACCAAGGGTCGTCCCAACTTCCAGGGCATGAGAGTCATTCCGTCGGGCCTCTTACCATCGTCTCTCATGAGGCCACGGGGCTCGAGTGTGGCGGCCACACTGACGCTGGTTAAAGTCCGACGGATGATATCATTGAGAGAATTATGACGGGGCACACGTCCTGCACTGGAGACACACGCAAGGGCGTGGTGTCCCAAGCGGTCTGCTGTGTCACCACACTGACACCGATGTGCGACCTGACAGGGAGCCCCTAAACGAAGGGAGATGGCCACCCGAAAAGTATTATTGTCTAAAAGTGTACCTATGTTTTTGGAGGGAATTACGTGCAACCAAAGTCCCGATTCCCACTCTGAGACAGCGAGGAGACGAGCACGCTCTGACGGACTACTGGACGTTTCAAGAAGGTTATTCCGATCCAGTAGGCAAAGCGGCTCGTCCCACCGTCTCTGAGAGGATGGGACCCTGGGCACGCTGGTTTCGGAGCAGGCTAATTTCCATGTCGCTTCACACTGGTTAAAACCTGTAATTTGGAATTTGGTTAAACTTTTAGATAAAATTTTTTGGATCAAATCTTGCGTGCCATAAATATCGTAAAACAAGCTCAGAATAAATGTTACCTGAAATATTTTGTTTGCAAGTTGAAGCAAATATGAGCTTGTTTGAGCCGTTTGGGGTAGAAACTCTCGGCCCGTGGGGGCCAGGGGCACACAGTATATATAAGGACTTGGCGGAGCGGTTAAAGGAACACACGCGTGACCAGAACGCTGGCTTTTATTTCGGTCAACGGATAAGCTTAGCTATCCAACGTGGAGATGGAATTACATATCTTCGTTAGTATCACACAATATTATATACCAAGTTAAGTATGTAAACAATACGAAAACTATTATATAATTAAATGCCACTATTTTATGAAAATGATCGTGCACATGATTAGACATTGTGTACCAACCAAAATAACCTTCAATATCAAAACAAACGACCTTATTCTTGTAATAAATAACAAATATATCCTATAATTAAGAAGGCTTTTGTAAGTAAACTAGCCGAGCTCGAAAGCGCTATGCGCCAGCAGTTACTCGTGTTGTCATTTATCAAAAGTCCGCAACGAAATGGTTGGCGTATAGTACGGGCCGCATTGCATAAATTGCTCAGGCAACCCGTACAAAATTCGAAGTTTTGGGATATTGAATAATAATAAAGCCTTTTATTATTCCAAATATCAGTTACAGTATTACCGTTTTTTTTTCTACAGGTTGAAAGTGTTAGTATTGTTGTTATTTTCTTAGTTTAGTTAATTTGTAGTGTTAGTTTCCGTAAATTTGGACCCCTCTATGGGTGTAGGCCTCCTCCAGCTTGTTCCATGCCTCCCTGTCTTCCGCCTTTTTCAGCCAGTCTTTTCCAGCCGTCTCCACTATATCGTCTGTCCATCTTTTATAGGGTCTGCCGATTGTTCTTTTCCCAATTGGACCTTTCCATTTTGTTGTAAGTATTGTCCACCGTTTGTCCATGTATCGAGCTAAGTGTCTTGCCCATCGCCATTTTAGTGTGAGAGTTTGAGCACAGATTAGTAAATAGTGTTGGAGTGAGTGCGGCTTGTATTTTGGTCTTGTCTCGTATGTTTTTGCTTCTAATTTTTTGTTTCCTTTTTATTTTCAACATGCTTCTTTCCATGGCCTTTTGCGTAGTTCTTATCCTTTGTTTGATTTTGTCAGTGAGGGTCTTGGAGCATCTTTATGCCCTAAGGGGAGGGTCCATGTTTGACATCCGTAGAGAAGTATCGGTAAGAGGCACGAATCCATCACAACATTTTTCAGGTTGATGTTGTAGTTTCCAAAGTATTTCTTTAAATGACCAGAATTTTTTCCAAGTTATGTTGGTTCGTCTTTCCACTTCTTCTTCATTGTTTGTATTTTTGAACGATATCTGTTTACCCAGGTATATGTAGTGATCGATAGTTTTACCTTTGATGGTGATTGGGACTTGATGGCTGTTTTACTTGCGTTCATGTGCAACCCCACTTCCACGCAGACTTCGTCCAGCTGGTTTATCATCTCTTCGAGTTCTTTGGCAGATTCTGCTATGACAGCTATATCGTCTGCGAATCGGAGAAGATTGAGATAGTTGCCGTCTAGTCTTATGCCCTTCTTTACCCATTGCGGATTCTGAAATATGCATTCCAGGACAGTAATAAAGATTTTCTGCGACATCCTTGTCGTACCCCACGCTCTAAGAGAAGAGAATATAGGTACTTGCCAGTAAGTAAGCTAATTGGCCTATAATTGTCTATGTATATGGGTTCACTTTTTTATACAGCAGTATAATGCAGGATATAATACTAGATTATATTGGTATCAGTACCTACCAAAAGTGTTTGCTGAATTTCAGCTCAATAATTTCGGTGGAACTCTCAAAGTAACTTTAAAGGTAGGAACCTAGGAACTGATTTAAAATTCAGATGCAAGACCCACACTTAATAAAGGTCAAGTTAAATAAAAGCTTGTAATAAAATTGGTACTTACTGTATTGTATAATTTTCGAGTGAGTACATATCTAGTTAAATAGGCTATAAATATTTTATTTTATTGCGAAGCAGCCAACACCGTATAATGTGTACGAAGCTCTTATTTCCGCCCTCATTTTCTTTAATATCCGAAAAATTGTTGGAGTGGTCTCTAAACAAAATTCTAGGCTATAAACATGTAGGAAACAGTACGTAGATAGAGCGTAGCTATAGGTAGGTATATAATGTGTGTAGAACTTACTAAATATTGGTTGTAGTAAGTGGGTAATTTATTAGAATCGTTATATTTCATAGGCTATCTGCTTCATTTTGGCAAAGTACTAGATCGTAATATAAGTATGTTATTATTCTGTTAGGTTGAAGAACTAGCTATAGAACTGTAGGTAGGTTGTTTATAATTTATTTATTCCTTTCCCATTCCTTTTCAGGTAACACAGGTTGTACCTAAAGCAATATATTACCGTCCGTTTTTAGTAAAATGAATATCGTTGGCTCCGATCCAACCAGATTGTGGGAGGTTCATAAATCCTCAAACTAGATAGCATCATCGCCTCTACCCCACTCACTAGGCCAGTTTTTAATACTTTGAAGAAGCTTTTACACTGCAAACCACTCACTTTAAAAAGTCCCTCTCGGTCGGTCCCTTGTGGCGACTCGTCGAAAACTAGCTCAACCGACGCAACTTCGTGTCTTGGATATTCCCAAGTTTATTTCACTCGTAACTTTTCCAATTATTTCTCTACTCGTCCACTGGGATGTTTTCACATTCTGAATGGTTTATTCAACTTGAATGTAGTCCGGAAAGTTTTAACAAGTATTTACATTCTTACTAGAATTTGAAATGGACATTCTTGTTTATTATATAGTTAGTATACTAGCTGTACCCCGAGGTTTCACCTGCGTTCCCGATAAAAAAGTTGCCTATGTCCCTCTCCATACCATAGGCTATCTACGTACCAAATGTCATCACGATCGGTTTAGCGGTTTAGGCGTGAAAAGGTAAAAGACAAAGTTACTTTCGCATTATAATATTAACCTACTTCATTATTGTGAAGGAACTCTTAGGAACATTAGATAAGCAATTATATATTCCATCTTTTTAAATTAAAAATAATTGAATATTCGAATATGGGATTTTTTTTATTGCTTGTTTACAGGGTTACAAGTAGTACCTACCTCTAGGTACCTGGCATAGTTTGACCAGTACCCCGAGTATAAAGAATTGACATTAGTAAACGCTTACTATCACGTTTGCGTTTACGATATTTCTCTATAGGAATTGGCACAGCGCCTCTCGCGGAATACACATGAAACTAATTTCCTCCATACAAAATTTTGGTAAACGCAAACTCAATAGTAAGCGTTTACATACGTCAATTCTTTACACTCAGGGTACTGGCTTAGGTTTAACATATCACGGACCATGCGTGACTCTAACAACCAAAGCTGCATATTTGCATAAGGGATTTATTTCCGTCTCGCTAATGGTTTCCGTTCACGTGCTAACTATTTCTACAAAAAACATTGCAAATAAATAGGTACTCTAGTCACAAATGCTAATCTACAAATAGCAGTATTTAGTGCTTTTATTATAATAGCTGCTATTATTATATTAGTGTTAAAAATGTAAAAAGTATTTTATGCGTTGATAAGAGAAATTACGGGCAGGTTATTCTAATGACTATGTGAACTTGAAATCAAAATAGCAAATCTTTCTTCATGCTGTAAGGAACCAATGACTATATCTAAAGCTATAGAACAAAATGTACTCTAATAAGCGTATATTTCAGGTGCTAAAAACTAGGCCGGTAAGCATGGTGGTTCAATGGAGCGAGGTGCGAACAGCCTGGCAAGATAGTGACTTTATCACAGAATGTCTTTGCTGGCATAACGTTTACAGGCAGAGGCATGGTGCTGAACAGCTTTATATGGCACCTGAGGTATTTACATAATTATTTAATACCTGTTGACTGATTAGCACCATTATAATTTAAATAAGACCTAACATTTGTTAGAAATGATGACGACAATGGGTTGTTTTAATTACATAGCTGCATTTGACGCCTCAAGTATTATCTATTGAAGAATTTCATCCATAAAGTGACATTATCAGATGGTGCAATAATACGGTATTTTTTCTAAATTAACGGGTTTGTTTCCCGGATAGGATGATTTGTTTTTAAAATCTAATGATGCAGTTTTAGTTTCAATAAAAATCGGCCCCGAGACTTTTGAGATTTTTTCGCTATTCGTTATAGTTTATATTTGCATCATCTATTAGGCTAGCGAAATATAATTTTTATTATGTATTGAGCGGAACATCAATGGTATTCCAGTTATGTGACTACGCGCAAGCCTGGGCTAACCATCTCGCTCATACAAACAAGTTCCTCTATAGGAACGATAGAGACATTGGTCAGAACCTATACCAGCGTCCTGTGAGCGCGCTCCAGCCTGATGTCACAGGGCAAGAAGTGTCTTCCTATTGGTACGCAGCCGTGCGACAATACAATTTTTTTAAGGAATCTGATGTGCTTCACGCCAATGTTAATGCAGGTCAGATAAAAAATGAATTATGAACTTGGAGATGGTTTACAACGTACTTCTGTAAAAATCTTGTTCATCACATTTCCATCTTTCCAGGTCACTTTACCCAAATGGTTTGGATGGCAACAAGATACTTCGGCGTTGGTAAAGCCCGTTCCAGAGCTGGCAAAGTTATAGTCGTCGCCAATTATTCTCCTCCGGGCAATATGTCCGGTCAATTTGAGGCCAACGTGCTGCCACCAATTCCAGAGAACTTCCCAGATTTACCACCGCAGCCGGAGCACTGACGGTTCTCTATACGTGGTAGGAGACTGAGGATCGATGCCACGTTCACAAAGTGAGATGGATTGAGAATTTGCATTTTTAGAATCAGAGTTAAGCTCTGTTGTAGCTTTGAGCTTGCATTTGGAATAGATTGTGCTATATTAAAATGCTTAGAGGTAGGGCGTATAGGTATTGGGTTAGACCATTTTAATCACTATTAATCAAAATATCATCAGATAATGTAAATAATATTCACAAAACGCTCACAAGTAAATCGTTAGAAAGACTCAGAATGTGTGAAAGTAAGTATCTATAGATATGTGTGGGCTGCGAATGATATATTGATTTGTATGGATCACATATGGAGAAGTAGGTGTAACGAAACAAAAGGGAAAGATAATCCTCATAAAACTAAATGATTTTTTTCGCCTTTCGCCATTGAGCGCTCCCAATGATGTCTGTAAACTGAATAAATTGAAATGTTGATATATTATCTTAATGTACTAAATTCACAAAATATGGTTGACTCACACATTTTCATGAAAAATTAACACGAAAAAATGCGATAGAGAAAGATTGAATTTGAACTTTATTTGAATCTTACAATAATATCGCATTATGAAATTAGGCTTCTAAACAAGTTTTATGGGATGCGAATATATTTTTTTTTACTTACTCAATATATCGTCTTGATCAAACGAAGCCCTATCGCAAAAAAATATAGCTAATTAAATAAGTAATACCTATATACCTAATCAAGCAAAACGGTAGTAATATAATACTATACAATTTCAACAATCACCATTAGAAAGTGTTTTATGTGTATAGTAATAATTAAATGTAATCAATCGGTTGTTTTGCCAGAGCTTGAATTTTATAGCAATTTTTAGAAAAAAAGCAATAATTAATAAAGTCATGCACATGACATTTTTAGTGAGTACGTTTACCTATTGACAAAAGATTTATATTTGCCATAATTTATAGATGTCCAAATGATGACTAATAGATTTTGTTGGTGCTTGAAAAGTCAATATAGTCGTTGGTAAGATAAATAGTCGTTGTTTTATGGTAATTTTGTTATAAAGTTGTATTATGCAATAGCCACAGGCAGTATATAGCCATTGACTTATTATATTAGGTGCTTATAGCAATCGCTGTAAACCGTGTATTCTGAATTTTCGATATTTGAAGAACAGTGTACCTAACAGTTAAAAGTGTAACTATCGTCACTGGGGAACACAAATGCTTGAAATTTTAAAACCGTAAGTCTAAGAGAATGTTACAATGACTACGTGATGACCACATGCATAGGTATATTTTGTGAAATTTTGGTAAATTTAAGCCTATCACATCAAAAGAGTTCTATTTAATTTTTGAAAATATATTAGATTTTAAATTCCATAAGCTTAGCAGAGCCAAGAGTACCTATCTCTTTGTCTCTGCTAAGTTTCTCTTTTAGGTACATGGATAGCTCTTTGAATCTCGAACAGTTCAATATATGCATACGTATTGCACCACAGAAATAGTGTCACCGACCCCAAAATTATTGAAAATAAGACAAACAGATGATGATTACTAGATAGGTAACAATAGACAAGCAATATACATTAGTACATATGCTATGATAAAGTACAAGCGAATGTAGGTTTAAGTAATTTGGCTCTTCCCACCATTACTTTCTGTAAACCCGTCTTCCCAGAAGGTTGATGATATAAAAATTTACAGTTGTTAAGTTTTACCTGTTTGAAATGAATGCCATGATGAAAATGTTTGGTCCGTATTAATTCATTTCAATGTTTGTCGTAGTTTATTTTTCTATACGTTAACTACGTACGTTTGGATTTATTTTGTTGCCAGATAGCATACCTACTTACTTTTGTTTATAATTTTTATTTTTAAATTTTATTGTATTCATTGCCAATAGATAATTGGTATTCGTAGGTATATAATTTACTTAATACCTTGTACAGTTGAGTTATTATAAGTAATTAGTGATTTGTTACATACTTAATATATGATTTATAGATTATTTGGATGTGAAAAAGAAAAAGTTATATGCGAGCTATGTTTAATTATTATAATATGGGTATACTCGAGAGAAAATTTTGTATTTAGATTAAAATTAAGTCATTATTGATATTATAAGAGATAGTAAAATTTTAATAAGAACTTTGTTTGTCTTTCTGCCGTACTCAGAGACGTCAATTAGAATTTAATGTCTGATTAAAGTATGTCCATCTTTGTTTATATAATAGCTATAAAGAGACAGGTATGGAGATAATCGATAAGTAATCTTAATTGATGTCTCTGAGTGCGGCAGTTAGTTATGAATTTTAAAATAAGTATTTACTCAAATATATTTAGATTTTTTTGACATAGACAAGCATTCTCCGTACTGCAACTCAAAATACGCTGCAGCGCGATAGCGTATTTCGAGTTGACAAGCAATACTATGTTTAGTTATATGCTAAAATATTAGACATAAAAGGTGCGCGTGTGTACGATGTAGGTGTCTTTTTAAAACATATTGAAATTTTCACAAGCTTTTATAGCACTTGTTAGAAATTTTAATAAAAAAAATACGTGTGGCACTCGGGGACTGCCGCGGTAAAGCTATTGCATAGCATTTTTTAATCAACTTATGCAATTATAATTATTTATTTATTTTTTATTTATGCAGTATTTTTTTTCTTTGATATTATTTCAAGTTTTTTCTTTGATATTAATAGATACCTATACACCTATATACTTTCTCACAAACAGCTGCTTACGTATTCGTCCGATTTCGGAGCAGCTCGTCTTAGGTTTTATTTTTGTAACGGAATTTCTTGATTCGGTCGCCACGCTCAAAGCCCGCGAAAAGCTATACAATAGCTTAAAAGTAGGCCTCAATTAATCCTCATACTGTATTCTAGCTGAAAGTTTTAAGCGTTTATAACAATTTTTATCACATTGACTGTGGTTATTTGACTTCACTGACTTCAATTTAATTGTGTACTTGTTACTAAATCACTTTCACTAATGTAGTACCTATTGATAAGTGCACTAATTGTATTAGGTACTAGATACTTGCTCTATGTTGTAGGCTGCGGCTGCATTGTTGTTAAGATATGCTGTTAGCCATACTATATCATGATCACAATTTAGTTATTGGTTTATCACAATGTGTCACTTTGACAGTTTTGACAGTCCATATCCATTCATATGACAAAAAGAGACAGATATAGTGACACCAAAAGAGATATCCTTTTGTCAAAATGTACCTATTAGATTGCAACAACTTTAAATATATCAGTTATTTTTTATAGCACATTGAGCCCAATTTCAAGTTAAAATCAAATAATTTGACAGTTAAATAATGGAATTACTTAGTCATTCTGTAGTCACAGTGTGCCAAATTAGTTCAAACATAAATTTCAAGGTCTGTAATGTCAATCAACTCTAAATGCTATTTATCTTCAGAAAAGCTATTTTTAAGTGCTATGCTATATGATATAACAGATCACGAATAACTGTTATATTAAGCTCATAGAAATACAAAATAACAGATCCCTTTGGAGGGTTTAATTTAGAGATTATACTTATTATTTGATTAAATTAGTAACATATTAATTAATCATGGCTGTGAATTGTTAACTGTTATATTAGCTCAGATATAGCTTGGCAATATTTTTTGTTATTAAATGAAAATAAATTTATAATATGTTTTATTTGTATTCTATATCCCAGTAATTTTATAAAAGGTTTGCAAAATAAGAAGTGGCTGTGGTCAACATGGAGAATGCTTTGATATGGTCTTAAATTATTAGATTACAGTGTATTGAGAACTGTTAGTAAAGTTAAATTGATAAACACCCGACCAGGGCCTAATCTGAATGAGTTAAATTTAATTTTATTAAGTGCTAGGTCTCACTGAACAAATGTTGGTCAAAATTTTATAGCATGTAGGTATAAATAAAAGAGGTAGTTGTGTTTCACATGATATAATATCCAGAAACATTTTACTCAGTCCATCTATGTTTACAACTTGTACACACATAATAAAGTCTCATCTCTTCTTCAGCACGTCTGGTCTGTCCCTGAAAGAATACAGCTTCCCTATGGTTACATTTGGGGCACATATGATCCTTAGTTCTGGGCAAAGTTGGGTCACTCACTACATCTGGGTTTATATGAGTCAATTCGTCCACTTCGTGCATAATTTTGTTCACATAGACGCAGTTGGAGTCTGCCAATTGCTTGTAGTCGCAATTTCGACAAGCATACAATAATACTTTATTGTTTTTATCTTCACGAGGGTAGAGCATATTGTTGCACTCCTGGCAAAACTGTATACCGACATATCCTGGACCGCCGTCTTTTCTAGCAAGGTTTACAGTCATCTTGTAAATATGTTTGTTGCTGAAGGTTAATTATTTCGTTATCAACGATGAAATACCGAGGAAAGATTTTTTAACACCAACAAACAATATCACACAACAAATAAAACCTTAGCATGTCAATGACATTGACAGTTTGACAGTAGTTTAGTTAGTTGAGTGACAGACAGTGTTGCCAACTCGGATTTTAAAAAGTTCGTAGACCTACGTAACCTATTTAGTGAGTTATTTATACTCTCTTAGTCAGACCCATTCGTTTGCTATTCCGATCGGAAAGGACGACTTTATTTCATTAAATTAAGGCTGATCGTATACCAATCGACTGCCTCATTCCAAGTGAAAGTAGCTCGCGAGCTAACTATGTAAAAGATATACATAATATCTTTACCGAAGAGCTAATCTCTCTTGAAGTAGTTATTACACTTATCCTAGTTAGGATGCTCCTAGTTAGCTACAAGAGCTAGTGAGCTTCGTCAGCCGTAAACTACTTGTCAATAACCTTTAGTTCAGTAACTCAAATTGAAACTATATTATCTTTAAAGATATAAAGTTACAATTTGAAATCATAGGACCGAAACAGAGATTAGCTCATCGGTAAAGATATTTATCTATATCTTTTATATCATTAGCTCCCGAGCTACACAACTCTACAGCACATATATTTGACGAGGGATCAAAGCTTGTCAATAAATGAGGACCTTTTGGCAGACCAATCCAAGCACACTTGTGAAGTATATAAAATAAATGGATGTATCGTGAATCGTGACTTTTCGGATAGCCATTTTCCTAAAAACTGATTGACTTGACTGTTCTTGGCTTTTCCCTTTAAATTTTAATCTTTTTCAGACGGTATTATTTTAACAAAGTTTCAAATAAGACGACACTGTATGGGCTAGAACGCTTTTTATGTCATAGAATCTTCTAAAGAAATTCCTATAAAGGGAAAATGTAAGAAAATAAAAATTAATGGCTTTATGGAGTAAGGTGGTAGACTCCTCCATTGAAAAGGGAAAATCGTCCGCCAGGCTGGGTCATAGAGCCTGGGGATCACGGTCGAACTGTAGATTTTTTTTTTTTTGAGCAGGACCAGCCACCCAAGGGACCATCTTCCACCCTTACGCGGACAAAATGGCAAGCGCTGAGGGCTCTCAACCGTATCTTAAAACTAGAAAAATTTTGGGCAACGTTAGCCTGAGGGTGCCCCCTGTGGGGCTCGTCCTCGGCTCAGGTTGCCAGGGGAATAGGGGAGAACTAAGCATACAAATAAAAAAATATTATATGGGGATCGGTCGGAGAACTGTAGATGTTGGAAATTGGAATCTTGTATATATCCTAAGTCATCGAAGTACTTTGTTAGCGCGATGGTAGCGGAGGTCTTGATAGATGTCGCTACAGCTTCTACTACAAAGTTTAAAGCTAAGGTTGGCTCCAGACATCCGGAATGATCATCTGAATTCATAACCTGATTCACATAATGAAGGCATGAATGTAAAATAATTAGAATTGCATAAAATTTTATACTATTCCACACAGTTTTTGTCAGATCGATTTGACTGAATGGTGCGTAAAGGTGAACGCACACTTATCCGAGTCGAACGCGTCGAACGAATTGAACGAAACGAATTTTAGAATAGGGTATTTGCCTGTATTCAAAATAAATTATCCAACACTAACCAATGTATAAAACATCTAAAAAAAAAAGGGAAACCATGATTATTTTATTAAATTTATCCTTTATGATTTTTAATGACCAATCTAACCATAACGAGTATGCTATATAATTATGACGTCACATGCTTGTATTTCATACAAAACTCCTTATAAACCTATCGTTTTGACATTTCATAAAAAGTTGCTGATTTGAATGTCAGTCAAATACCCTATTCTGTTTATGAAATCTTTTGAAAGCTCGCACACTTGCCCGCGTCGAATCGTTCGAATCTGGAAGAACCCCAGAAATCCTAGACAAATACGGATGACGTCGACAGATTCGGCGCGGCTTATGCGGTCGTCTCAACCGATGCGCTCGCATTTTATCAGTTGCGTACGACAGAGCACCACGCGAGTTGTTTTAAAACTTTGCTTCTTCTTCATCTGACTATAAAAACCTCGTCAAGATCCATCACAATTCATGTAGTAACAGTGCAACAGGCGTAAAGGAAATAGAAACGATTATTTCGGCGCAGTCGATTCTTTCAGTTTGGATATGTGCCTCCTTGACTTCGATTCGTTCGACGCGTTCGGCTCGGAAAAGTGTGCGTTCACCTTTAGACTGCTATCAGATGGACTGCATACATGCAGTCGATGTATTCAACTGTACGTAGTTTGTTTAGACTTCACGCAGGTATTACTGCGCACCTAGCCCACAAGCTTAATGTTAGTAGAGGACGATATGGTGGCATATTTGAATAAAATCGAATACGTGCAGCGGTTCATCATTGTTATATTGCAAAGCACAACTAGAAGGTGATTTTATCAAACTGTACCCGAGATTATGAAAAGTTGAAATAGCAATTTTCAATTATTTACGAAGGTTGATTTCTGCGTTGATGAAATAATATTTTAAAATAATGTGAATCTCATCAAAATAAAAACATCATGCGAAAGAGTTAATGAACTTTTATATAATTCGAAATGCTGACTTTATAACAAATGTCAAAATAAATACCAACTCATGAACTTCCAGACTAACGTTTATTATTTCATTCTCATCAGTTCTGTTTAAGTGGTGGCTGGTTGACAACCGTGTAGTAGCCCCTTAGGACCTGATTATTTCGGGTCATCGGGCCATAACTCCATACTATCTGTAAACCATTTCAACTTATGGCAATGGCAACTCTCTATATTTGTGTCATGCAGTTGGCAGCAATGACTAATTGACGACAGTGGTTGGCTGTGGAATTGGTAATTTCTTTTCCCGTCCGTAGCCGATTGGTGTCGTGCTATCCGAATGGGTAAGGATTAGTTTTGTGCCGAAATTGTTGTTTTATTTATAATTTTTGTTGTAATAATGTGTGAATAAGTGTATTAAACTCGCATGCGATGTAGGAGTGAATTTTTACAACCACAATATCCCGTTAAATCTATTTTTATGTGCATGCATAGGTGTCGGCCATGGCGCAGACATGTTTTTCTCGTGGTGTAAAATGAATCTATTTCCATCTCGTTGCTGGTGCGTTTATTGCGTAGTGCAACAGAAGTTTTCCCATTCATGATATCCTGTGAAACTTATAGTGCATCGATTTCTGAGTATCGTAAACATAGTGATAACCGGCGGCATCAATATTTCAGGTAAACCCCGTGGTATACGCACGGCGCGTAAGCACGTGAACCATCGCCGTGAACAGCGATGGGCAGACAAGGACTACAAAAAAGCCCACATGGGGACGAGGTGGAAGGCTAACCCCTTCGGTGGTGCATCTCACGCTAAGGGCATCGTCCTGGAAAAAGTGTAAGTACGTTGCTCCACCTATAAGTTCGTCCATTGCAGAGCTTTGGAATGAGTGGAATGTGTACTGTAACTGTTTCGTGCATTGCATGTGTACTGATAACATACTCAAGACAAGTCTCGAAGTGAAGATTCAGGCGTTTCCACGCGTGGTATTATTCCTGTGAGTTTGTTTTCTATTACAATCACAGGATAATACTGCGAGTGGTGGCGTCACTACGCGCCGAAGAAAAAAGAAGACTGTCTGGAGCTAAAGAAGAGATTACTAACATATACTACTAATAAGATAATGGTTACTTGCAGTTTCTACTATATAACACATGGGTCAATGAACTTTCGTTATAGAGGTTATTTATATGTTTACACTTTTACCGTTGTATAAACAGCGAGCATGGCGTGATTTGTATGCTAATGTCGATGTATGTCTTATAGAATGCATGATGTATTTTTATGTTATTTTTGTGGTCTCTTACATATTTTAGTAATTGCAATTTTAAAGTTGTGAATGTTTGTGATTAATCAATTAAAGCAGACAATAATATTAGTAGAGATTGCCATAACTTCCTACATCAACTCAGAATTTGATTGAGGAAGTGGCACTGATTGAAGGAATCTGTTCTTTGCTCACTTTGTACACTTTATTACTGAATAGCATATACAGTATGACATTGTAATAACTAAATGTACAATTGTACACCAAACACATGTGACCTCTGAGTCAGAGATGAACCAGCATGCAGACTGGCTCATTACCGCTTTGCTTCCATACAAGTGCAAACAAATTGACATTTTATGCTCATGAACACTGTTACTTCAGTGGCATTTTTGTCAACCTCTTTATTTACACTATCAAAGATTGCTATATCTGACATTTGTACTTGAAATTAAAAATCCACATGTTCAGCATATGCAAGTTAAGCACACTACTACTGAATGTCTATTTATTAGGTTTACAACTTTGCAAATATCAATTAAGATGTTTAGTTGTAAGCTAGACAAGTAGGCACCTCATAAATTGTTTTAATATACCTGATTATCAGTATCATAAAAACTTGTTGATGGCCACATGGTATCATTATCTATTTTCAAATTGGCACCACAGCTTTAACATTATGATACTTTCCTGCAATCATTACTTTTAGAGGTTAAATTTTGCAATTAATGTGGTCTAGACTTATTTACTGGCAGCAATTTTAAGGTTATATATCTTTTCTACAGTGGTGTTGAAGCCAAGCAGCCTAACTCCGCCATCCGCAAGTGTGTCCGTGTACAGCTGATCAAGAACGGCAAAAAAGTCACTGCATTCGTGCCCCGCGACGGTTGTCTCAACCACATCGAGGAGAACGATGAAGTCCTAGTGGCGGGTTTCGGTCGTAAGGGTCACGCCGTCGGTGACATTCCTGGAGTCAGATTTAAGGTAACCTCAAAATTACTTTTTTATAATATTTTCTAACTCGTTTCAATCATCAAAGCAAGAGGTTACATAGTCCAACCATTATAAAAGTCTGTTAATATTTTATATGATTTTTTCAAAATTTTAATTCCAAGCATGGCTTTACTAAACTAATGCTGAGTTACTTAAATTATCGTGTTTTTTTTTTAGTCTGGAGTATTTGATGCTTTGAATACCATGATGAAGTCTGCTACACTTGACTTGTACCTGACTTCGCTCGGTTAAGTTATATATGTTTTTAGTGTTAATTGTTTTTCTTTGCCCACAGGTTGTCAAGGTAGCCAACGTTTCTCTCCTAGCCTTATACAAAGAAAAGAAGGAAAGGCCAAGATCATAGGAGAATAACACTGTGATAAGGTAATTATTAAATTGTAACTTATAGGATTATATTTAACTACTTTATTTCTTGGAAGGAATATCTTGTAAGTGTTATTGTATCAATAAGAGATTAAAAATGTCCACACAAGGTTTTAAACTCTCTTTATATGGCATGGATAGCAGTGGATAATGAAAACGAACTTATGTCGACAATCTGCCTATACAAATTTATTTTATTATTTTTAAGTGATGTAAAAAAATTTGCTACTACTGAATGCCATGACGTCACAAATGGACTGATATTTCTCCAAATAATTAGTAATTTATTAATAAAGAGTGCAAATCTAATGAACTTTTTTGTTTCAGTGACCTGCTGTTGGGAGCTGTGTTGTTTATAAGTGTACATTTTTAAAAATGTAAAATCAAGTACATAATTAAATTTGTGTGCGTCCAAACCATTTGTTTTTTTTTAAACATATACCCTACAATTTTAATATGGTAATATATCGACGGGTGTAAGATCATTTACGCAAAAGAGCCAACATAGTAAACTAAATAGTCCGTTTCCGAAGATAGATAATAATTTTTTTTAGGTCGCCCTTTCTCGTTCATTGTGTGCAATTATAGGTAAAAAATACGTTCACAACCGAGACAAGGGGACTCGGTACCCTCACCATGAGATTGATTGTAATGTAGGCAATCGATATTCACTAACAACTAGGGTAAATAAATATCATAAAACTTGAAGCTATTTGACTACATTGAGCTTGATTAATTTAAGCCTTAGGTGAACGAAAACGTAAAGAAACGTTTGCGCAGCGCCTAAATGTATATGAAAATGATTCTACTACTTGTATGCGCTAGAGGCGCTGCACGAATAGGTACCAGCACATTTGTCAGGCTCGAAATGCCGAGAGGAAGCTTTTGCTGAGAAGAGCTGGCATGAACTCGACGCAATTATAAATTACTAGCTTCCGCCCCGCGGTTTCACCCGCTATTCCGAAAGATCTTGTTTTCCCGGGATAAAAAGTAGGTACCCTATAAGTTGTAACAAGCTTTTGTTTTGTAAGAGATAATCTTAATTTATTGTGAAGGAAAGAATGTTGCAAAAGGGATTTTGTAATAGAAGTGTGTATGGATGAAGTTTCTCTATAACATTTTTTTTTTCATAAATTTTAATATACTGCTATGAGAATACTAACTGGTTTGTCTGAGGGAAGCTCGAGAATTAATGTTATGAATAGCTCGGGCCTCTTTTTCTGCTTTGTCCCAAAGCAAAATGGTAGGTAATCACAGGTCGTAACACTACTTAAATAGCTAAATTAAACTAATCACCCATTATATTTTTCCTTCCCATTTCGCTTATTTTCTTCGGAATGTTATCGTATTAGCAGCATCATTTTAAAATTTTGGCTCGTAAAATAAAAGAAGGAAAAATAACCATGATTATTTATTGCTAAATATAATTTTCATTGCTCTGATTACATAAGTTACATTATAGTTGTGTTTAACTAATTCGTAGCGACTAAACAGCTGTTTATAATATATAATATACGTATTGTTACAATTTGCAGTCTAACGTATTCTAGGCAAGATAATATATATTATGATAATCTCTTTCGTAGGAATGGTACAGTCAGCGTCGAAAGTAAATTGGCACTTCAGTACCCTTTCATAATAATCTATTGACATTCTCTTGACAGTTTGTTTGAAAATTATGAATTGTGTAATGTGACACGATACTAAAGTGCCAATCTACTTTTGACACTGATTGTACTCCCCCAGCAATTAACACGTTAACTGTCCCCATAAATAATTTTTCGATCACCCCATATTTCCAGAGCAGTTTTTGTAATTTTCTGTCTCAAGATACTCTGTTGACAAGTCTTGATAGTTAAAACAAGTTAACTCACAAGTCCATGAAGTTACAGCTCATAGAAAGAGTCAAGGGAGCGTGTACCGTTAACGGTACACGGACGTGACGGAACCACGCGGCGTGTACCGAATTCGGAACACTGGACAGCTAACGTGTAGGTTATTATAATATTAAACTATAACTTCTGTGTGCGAGTACCTTAACACGAAAATGTATTTAAAACGTGTACAATTTATATAATCCCAGTATATATGTAGGTGACCGTGGATTTATTATTTTTGCCATATTTTTTTTTAAATTTTTAACTTTCTTGTATTTATCTTAATCTAAGTTAGTTCGAAAATAGTGTCTTTTGTATGTGGGTGCGAAATAAACTGGTGTTTTATAACAAACTAGCTTATATATAAGTTTACCGTTAACATTTATTAGAGTATGGGGTCGCTGTATGAAAGTCCAAAGCGTAGACCAGTACCGGATCCAGGATTTTGGTTTGGGAGGGGCTTGAGCCAGCTGAAGGTAGGGTAGAAGGATGTTATCAAGCTTATTTTGAGATTTGTCAGGGGTGGACTCAGATGATTTTGAGAAAGGGCTTGAGCCCCTTAGCCTCCCTCCTAGATCCGCTACTGGCGTAGACGGTTCGTAATATCAATATCAATGTTCTTACAATAACATACCTAAACTAAAACTACATACGGTACACTTACATCGTATATCTAAGAAAATTTACATATTCCAATAAATTAGTTTTTAACATGGGCCTCATAATTTCAATATTTTACCTTATCCTCATAACATACCTTTTAAAAAATACACTTCTCTATCGAGTATTCCATCTCTGGCATCACAGTCGAGTTGAGATGACGTATAAGTGCATATTTATTACCAAAACAGCACATCACATTATACACAGCTTTCCTTGTGTAGCATTTGATTACGCACTCTGTGCACATAAAAAATAGGATAGAAAATAGCACAAGACTATTGTATCCCTATTTGCTTCTCACTTCATGAACGAGACGCAAATATAATCGCGCCCATTCTTTGAGTGTGCGTTTTAAAATACATGCTACACTCTTTATCTGTTTAAATAAATTAATAAAAGCTTATTATGTTCTTTTCAAATATCCTCAAGATTATTTCAGTGACTTGCCATTTTCGAGCACAAACAATTTTGAACTTAGAAATGGTTCACCACTGAGTTCGTCTATAGTACATGTTTGTAAGTCGAACGACATCGAAGCGTGTTCGAATATGGAGTGATTGCAATATGGCCAAAAAGGTTTCATAGAAAAATAATTCATAATAGGCATTTATGTATTTACAAAGTGGGATGTAGAAAAGTGAAAAATAATTTGATTACATATACACATATAAAGTTATTTGTGATTTGATTTTGTTACTTATTATAAAAGATTGTATGAATGAAGGTGAAATCAATCTGTTTTAATAATGAAAATGTGTCGATCAATAAAAAATAACTATTCTGGATGCGAACAACACTGATTTTCTATATCCAAGTCTCAAATATCCCTCCAAAAGTATTTACCAATCACAGAAGTTGTAGAACAATTTTCTACAGTCTCAACCACAGATATATTATTACAAGAATAAATATTACTATTATCTACAATAGTAGAAAAAATATGGCCATCCTTCGTTTTTAAAATGAGTTTTATGTGTGTAAAAATTAATGATACTAAATATTAAAAAATACTTGGTTCAGTCGGACAGAAATATGATCTAAAAAGTTATATTTGACCATATAGTTTCCACTATTAAATCTACTAAATACATACGTTCACGAAGCTGGTTATCACCTAGGATATAATTTCGTTTATTTGACGACATAGCCGTTGTATTATATTCAGTTTATTTTACATGTTAGTAAGTCAATTAGCAAGTCGCTTACATTTGTGAAATTTTAATCAACAGTTTTAAGTATTATAAAGCGTTAATCATAGTGAAGTTTTGAACCAAGATTTAAAACAATTAATTGAATTTGGATTGTGACTGATTCATATATAAAGTTTATTTTCGATTTATACAATCTATTGTTGAGATTTGACTTAAGTTTTGATTCTTAAAACTTTGGACTTAAAATTTTAGAGTATAATGCCAATACAACTTACTAAATAACTTACTTAACTCATTCGCTGTAATTACGACTATAATTATTATGGTAACCCGACAGCTAGAATAATTTGATAACAATTATTTACAGTTTTCGTTTCAGTAAACTAGGTTGAGTATCCATTGCATCTGTTTTATGATATTTTAATTATAAAAAATACATTAATGATTTATGAATTAATTATAATTTCTAATACTCACAAAATATTACCGAGATCAAATCTCACCGTGCAATAATAGATATAGTATGTAGATAAGATTGTGACGAAATCTACTTTATACTAATGTGAAACACTCGCTGCCCATGTGGCAATAACATGTGGAAACAGGACGCCGCCTGTTGTGCTCTCTGTCGCACGTACGGGACGCATAGTGACACACCGCTGTCGTGTCGATGTTGATATTATGAAACATCCTTAGTTAGGTAAAAAGTAACATGCGTCTGTGTCTAGCACCAGGGGCGGATCTATATAAGAGCTTTTTGGGCTGCAGCTCGGGGCCCCGTAGATATAAAGGGCCCCAGCCCCTATTGGAGACAATACACAATATTGTGAATTTTAAAAAGTCCTATCATAAGGTTGGCAACCCTGAGATCAATCAAACCGTGTGCGCGCCTATCGAACGGAACGGGATTCCCCGTCGCTTGTTTTGTTTGTAATTTCTCGCGTCTCTTACAGGAGACTCCTAAATCATTATCGAAAACAGATAAAAAAAAAAGGGTAATTAGTTGATTAATTAGGCAAGCCTCCAAGTAGTATTATCCCAGGGCCCCACACGGTCCGCCCCTGCCTAGAGCACCGATGAGCAGCGAGTGTTTGACATTAGTATAACTCTAGTTACCCAGTAAATGTATGCGTTGGTTACATACCTATGTTAATATAGAATATTGCGGAGTGCTGATACGTTTTTGAGTAAGCTCTAGCTTATACAGTGTGGGACCGCTCGCGGCGGTTTGTGGTATACCAATTTGTTTCTAATTTAGAACCGATGTCACGCGCTGAACTCTGTGAAGAATTATTAATGTAAATAAAACTAGCTTCCGCCCGCAGTTTTCCTCCTGTGTCTAATAATTTCTCGGGATAAAAGAATCCTTTATATTATTCTATGTGCCAAAATTCATACAAATCCATTCTACCATAACGGCGTCATTGAGTAATAATCATCCACAAAACTTATACACAATATAAATATTCCATCCCCACTGAAGGGGCACATGTTTTAACTACGAGGAGGATTAAGTAGGGGTAGCTTCAGCCCCGGGATCGGGATAAAAAGTATCCTATTTTTTGTTCCAGGATATGATCTAACTCTTTCCAAATTTCATTCGAATCTGTTTAGTTTTATGCGTGATTAGAAGAGTAAGTATAATGTTACCAGGCGCGTATGCTCGGGCTAGGTGTCGTTGTGGTACTGGTAGTCCATGGTCTTGATGTAGGCGACGGCGGCGCAGAACTGCGTCCACCAGTACAGCGGCTCGCCCGATATGCCCGCCCCGCCCAGCGCGTTCACTAACTCGATGGTGGACAGCAGAGACGGGGGGTTCACCTGTGAGACGAACGAAACGAAACGAGACGAATGAGCGATGCGAGTGAGCTAGGAAATGCTGTGGTACTGTTTTTCTAGACCTGGTGACTTAGATGGGTATAATTAAAGCAAGTATTTTGATGGTTACGGGTGACGCTCATAAATCTTCATATACAAGGTGGAGAAAACGGTTAAACATTAAATGAAACCAGAGATTTATCAAGTTGTTTTTAAACCGTATACAAAAAGTAATTAAAATCCAACGAGTAGTTTAGCCACATTCATTAATTTTCATTTTATCAATTTTACTCATTACGTAGATGCCTAACAAATTCACAAGGCTAAAGTAGGTTGGACAATGACAATGATGTATAAAAATTCATCATTCGTATGTTTGTGTCAGCAAAACTTGAAAAGTAGTTGATGAATTACCATGTTTTTTTTTAACAACGTAGCATTTCTGTATAAGAATATGTTTATATACTTTTTATTACTAAGTTCCCACGGGAACGGGAAATTATAAGCGCTTCGCGAGGTTTAAATTGAGCCATAGCGAAGCGTGACCGCATTTAATAAAATTAACCTTAATTAAAATAAGATTCATATTATCTTCATCATCATCCATCAGGCTTAAATTCCATTAAATAAAAAATGTAAAATGTTCTACCTTTAGTATGACGTAAATGAGAACCGGTGTGAGGTCATCCGCGGAGGGGGCGGCCCCCTCTGTGAGCCCCAGGACTGCCATGATGGAGGTCACACACCGCATTATGCAGGACACCTGATGATGTAAGCAACAGAGTAAGTAGTGTGTCACACACGACGCTATCCATTACATTTGTGAGAAAATCCAGTGGTATCGAAGATAAGCATGTTCAAAAAGAGAGACAGACGGACAAAACAATATAAATGATCTCTTTGCATTCTATTATTCTTCCTACAGTAATGTACAGACACGACGGTTCTATAGTATTCATATAATTTAAAACCCATTGCTAAGAATCATTTAAATGAGCCTGTAAAAATTACAAAAATAACAACTATATTTACTGCCATTGTAATATCGAGCTGCATTGAAAATTGATTATACAGGTGTGAGAGAGAATTGAATACATTTATTTACAAAAACATGTGTCAAAATACGCATGGGTTAGGTTAGTACAGACGTTTTACCAAGTGTGCAAAATTAGAGGTAAGTGGTCACTATAATTTATTGACCATAAATTATGTAATTTGTTTTAATAAGTTGATTCGCGATTCCTGGAATTCTATTTTTTTTGTAGGTAGTTTTGGGACGCGCGTCCCATTTGATTAATGTGCATAAATATGATATAAATAGTAAATTGAAATTAAATATCAAATAACATTGAATTATTTATTGATTTGGTTTGTTGATTTTTTAATTAAATTGATGTCTCGCGTCGCCACGCTAGTACACGTGTAGTGTACAGTACAGTACCTTGTCCCTGGGCGTGCGGTAGACGGGCAGGTGTCGCAGGTGCAGCTGCGCGCGCGGGTAGGGCGCCGCCCACAAGTGTCTCGGCGCCACGCTAGTACACGTGTAGTGTACAGTACAGTACCTTGTCCCTGGGCGTGCGGTAGACGGGCAGGTGTCGCAGGTGCAGCTGCGCGCGCGGGTAGGGCGCCGCCCACAAGTGTCTCGGCGCCACGCTAGTACACGTGTAGTGTACAGTACAGTACCTTGTCCCTGGGCGTGCGGTAGACGGGCAGGTGTCGCAGGTGCAGCTGCGCGCGCGGGTAGGGCGCCGCCCACAAGTGTCTCGGCGCCACGCTAGTACACGTGTAGTGTACAGTACAGTACCTTGTCCCTGGGCGTGCGGTAGACGGGCAGGTGTCGCAGGTGCAGCTGCGCGCGCGGGTAGGGCGCCGCCCACAAGTGTCTCGGCGCCACGCTAGTACACGTGTAGTGTACAGTACAGTACCTTGTCCCTGGGCGTGCGGTAGACGGGCAGGTGTCGCAGGTGCAGCTGCGCGCGCGGGTAGGGCGCCGCCCACAAGTGTCTCGGCGCCACGCTAGTACACGTGTAGTGTACAGTACAGTACCTTGTCCCTGGGCGTGCGGTAGACGGGCAGGTGTCGCAGGTGCAGCTGCGCGCGCGGGTAGGGCGCCGCCCACAAGTGTCTCGGCGCCACGCTAGTACACGTGTAGTGTACAGTACAGTACCTTGTCCCTGGGCGTGCGGTAGACGGGCAGGTGTCGCAGGTGCAGCTGCGCGCGCGGGTAGGGCGCCGCCCACAAGTGTCTCGGCGCCACGCTAGTACACGTGTAGTGTACAGTACAGTACCTTGTCCCTGGGCGTGCGGTAGACGGGCAGGTGTCGCAGGTGCAGCTGCGCGCGCGGGTAGGGCGCCGCCCACAAGTGTCTCGGCGCCACGCTAGTACACGTGTAGTGTACAGTACAGTACCTTGTCCCTGGGCGTGCGGTAGACGGGCAGGTGTCGCAGGTGCAGCTGCGCGCGCGGGTAGGGCGCCGCCCACAAGTGTCTCGGCGCCACGCTAGTACACGTGTAGTGTACAGTACAGTACCTTGTCCCTGGGCGTGCGGTAGACGGGCAGGTGTCGCAGGTGCAGCTGCGCGCGCGGGTAGGGCGCCGCCCACAAGTGTCTCGGCGCCACGCTAGTACACGTGTAGTGTACAGTACAGTACCTTGTCCCTGGGCGTGCGGTAGACGGGCAGGTGTCGCAGGTGCAGCTGCGCGCGCGGGTAGGGCGCCGCCCACAAGTGTCTCGGCGCCACGCTAGTACACGTGTAGTGTACAGTACAGTACCTTGTCCCTGGGCGTGCGGTAGACGGGCAGGTGTCGCAGGTGCAGCTGCGCGCGCGGGTAGGGCGCCGCCCACAAGTGTCTCGGCGCCACGCTAGTACACGTGTAGTGTACAGTACAGTACCTTGTCCCTGGGCGTGCGGTAGACGGGCAGGTGTCGCAGGTGCAGCTGCGCGCGCGGGTAGGGCGCCGCCCACAAGTGTCTCGGCGCCACGCTAGTACACGTGTAGTGTACAGTACAGTACCTTGTCCCTGGGCGTGCGGTAGACGGGCAGGTGTCGCAGGTGCAGCTGCGCGCGCGGGTAGGGCGCCGCCCACAAGTGTCTCGGCGCCACGCTAGTACACGTGTAGTGTACAGTACAGTACCTTGTCCCTGGGCGTGCGGTAGACGGGCAGGTGTCGCAGGTGCAGCTGCGCGCGCGGGTAGGGCGCCGCCCACAAGTGTCTCGGCGCCACGCTAGTACACGTGTAGTGTACAGTACAGTACCTTGTCCCTGGGCGTGCGGTAGACGGGCAGGTGTCGCAGGTGCAGCTGCGCGCGCGGGTAGGGCGCCGCCCACAAGTGTCTCGGCGCCACGCTAGTACACGTGTAGTGTACAGTACAGTACCTTGTCCCTGGGCGTGCGGTAGACGGGCAGGTGTCGCAGGTGCAGCTGCGCGCGCGGGTAGGGCGCCGCCCACAAGTGTCTCGGCGCCACGCTAGTACACGTGTAGTGTACAGTACAGTACCTTGTCCCTGGGCGTGCGGTAGACGGGCAGGTGTCGCAGGTGCAGCTGCGCGCGCGGGTAGGGCGCCGCCCACAAGTGTCTCGGCGCCACGCTAGTACACGTGTAGTGTACAGTACAGTACCTTGTCCCTGGGCGTGCGGTAGACGGGCAGGTGTCGCAGGTGCAGCTGCGCGCGCGGGTAGGGCGCCGCCCACAAGTGTCTCGGCGCCACGCTAGTACACGTGTAGTGTACAGTACAGTACCTTGTCCCTGGGCGTGCGGTAGACGGGCAGGTGTCGCAGGTGCAGCTGCGCGCGCGGGTAGGGCGCCGCCCACAAGTGTCTCGGCGCCACGCTAGTACACGTGTAGTGTACAGTACAGTACCTTGTCCCTGGGCGTGCGGTAGACGGGCAGGTGTCGCAGGTGCAGCTGCGCGCGCGGGTAGGGCGCCGCCCACAAGTGTCTCGGCGCCACGCTAGTACACGTGTAGTGTACAGTACAGTACCTTGTCCCTGGGCGTGCGGTAGACGGGCAGGTGTCGCAGGTGCAGCTGCGCGCGCGGGTAGGGCGCCGCCCACAAGTGTCTCGGCGCCACGCTAGTACACGTGTAGTGTACAGTACAGTACCTTGTCCCTGGGCGTGCGGTAGACGGGCAGGTGTCGCAGGTGCAGCTGCGCGCGCGGGTAGGGCGCCGCCCACAAGTGTCTCGGCGCCACGCTAGTACACGTGTAGTGTACAGTACAGTACCTTGTCCCTGGGCGTGCGGTAGACGGGCAGGTGTCGCAGGTGCAGCTGCGCGCGCGGGTAGGGCGCCGCCCACAAGTGTCTCGGCGCCACGCTAGTACACGTGTAGTGTACAGTACAGTACCTTGTCCCTGGGCGTGCGGTAGACGGGCAGGTGTCGCAGGTGCAGCTGCGCGCGCGGGTAGGGCGCCGCCCACAAGTGTCTCGGCGCCACGCTAGTACACGTGTAGTGTACAGTACAGTACCTTGTCCCTGGGCGTGCGGTAGACGGGCAGGTGTCGCAGGTGCAGCTGCGCGCGCGGGTAGGGCGCCGCCCACAAGTGTCTCGGCGCCACGCTAGTACACGTGTAGTGTACAGTACAGTACCTTGTCCCTGGGCGTGCGGTAGACGGGCAGGTGTCGCAGGTGCAGCTGCGCGCGCGGGTAGGGCGCCGCCCACAAGTGTCTCGGCGCCACGCTAGTACACGTGTAGTGTACAGTACAGTACCTTGTCCCTGGGCGTGCGGTAGACGGGCAGGTGTCGCAGGTGCAGCTGCGCGCGCGGGTAGGGCGCCGCCCACAAGTGTCTCGGCGCCACGCTAGTACACGTGTAGTGTACAGTACAGTACCTTGTCCCTGGGCGTGCGGTAGACGGGCAGGTGTCGCAGGTGCAGCTGCGCGCGCGGGTAGGGCGCCGCCCACAAGTGTCTCGGCGCCACGCTAGTACACGTGTAGTGTACAGTACAGTACCTTGTCCCTGGGCGTGCGGTAGACGGGCAGGTGTCGCAGGTGCAGCTGCGCGCGCGGGTAGGGCGCCGCCCACAAGTGTCTCGGCGCCACGCTAGTACACGTGTAGTGTACAGTACAGTACCTTGTCCCTGGGCGTGCGGTAGACGGGCAGGTGTCGCAGGTGCAGCTGCGCGCGCGGGTAGGGCGCCGCCCACAAGTGTCTCGGCGCCACGCTAGTACACGTGTAGTGTACAGTACAGTACCTTGTCCCTGGGCGTGCGGTAGACGGGCAGGTGTCGCAGGTGCAGCTGCGCGCGCGGGTAGGGCGCCGCCCACAAGTGTCTCGGCGCCACGCTAGTACACGTGTAGTGTACAGTACAGTACCTTGTCCCTGGGCGTGCGGTAGACGGGCAGGTGTCGCAGGTGCAGCTGCGCGCGCGGGTAGGGCGCCGCCCACAAGTGTCTCGGCGCCACGCTAGTACACGTGTAGTGTACAGTACAGTACCTTGTCCCTGGGCGTGCGGTAGACGGGCAGGTGTCGCAGGTGCAGCTGCGCGCGCGGGTAGGGCGCCGCCCACAAGTGTCTCGGCGCCACGCTAGTACACGTGTAGTGTACAGTACAGTACCTTGTCCCTGGGCGTGCGGTAGACGGGCAGGTGTCGCAGGTGCAGCTGCGCGCGCGGGTAGGGCGCCGCCCACAAGTGTCTCGGCGCCACGCCGGCCCGCGCCGCGCTCGTACACGCGCCCAGTCGTCTGATGTGCTCGTGGAGCACCCTGTACATTACCGACACACTATTAGTTAAGTTTATTACTTTCGTATTCTTTTTGACAGATTTAAGTGATTTATTTCGTATGTTTCATATATATAAACGTGATTATTTTTATATAAAGAAAAGAATTATGTTGAAAGGAGAACACAAAATATATATACGAAATGTCTTGACTTACTGATCACGTGCAATGTCACCGTCTCCATTAGGGAAGAGGACATGAAGGTATAACCTCGCGAAGGCAGCTCGTTCCACCGTCACCTCCGCCATTTCCAATAGAGTGGGGGTTGCGTCTGCGCATATACAAGTTACACTTTATTATTCATATTTAGTTGACTTATTCATATTTAGTCCACAATAGGACAACGAATATAGGGGACTCGAGTATATAAAGATTAGCGAATCAACGGCGAGTTAAGCTTGGTAATTTCAACTGTATAGTGATTTCTGTAGTAGCTTACCATCCCAGGATGGATCAGCTTTCACCTCGGCTGTGATGGCCTTAATGCTTGCTGTCAGTCTTGTTGCCTTCTCATCCATAAGTTCACCACCTGAGTTAAGATAAAATTATTAATAAGCACTAATATTGCTATACTGGACAAACAGCCACGAGCATAAATATATATACAAGGTGGAGAAAACGGTCGATCATTAAATGAAACCAGAACTTTATCACGCTGTTTTTAAACCGTAGACAAAAAATCATTGAAATCCATAGACTAGTTTAGCCACAGTAATTAATTTCGTTACTCAACGTCGGATAATGAATGACCTCAGCAAACCATATGATTCTCGCGTTGCCTCCATTTTTCTGTCTAACACTATGTTAGACGAAGAAAGCGTATCGCCCGCTCCGCGCCCAAGGTCGCGCCTCTTACAGTGACGACGTATTTATAAGTAAGGTATTTACTTTCTTTGAAATTTTTTATTTTGTTCTAAAAACGTTTTCGACTGTTGTGGTATTGTGCTTTAACGCACTCGTGACGATAGTGTCTAAATTGAATGATCGACCGTCATATCCACCTCGTATAGTTAGATATTTTAGCGATTTGTGAGTCGTTGCCATAGCAACAGGTAGTAATATAATAACAAATAGATAGTAACCGTTGTGCATGGCGAGGTTGTTGTGCGCGTGGTGGTGGCGCGCGAGGCGACGCAGCGCGCTGCCGCCGCCGCGCTCCAGCTGCGCCAGCGCGCGCGCCGCGCCCGCCGCGCGCACGCACCACGACCACTCCGCCCGGACTGACTTTATTTGACTGTAACATTATTATGTTATCTTAATATATAAAAATCCAGTGTCATATGTATGTTCCCAGTGAACTCTTCACCAAGTCAACCGATTTCGATGAAAGTTGGCATTTTATGTGTAATTCGGTATAACTTGAGATATAGGATAGTTTATATTTCGATTAATGGTCTTAATAATTTATAATTAACAATAAACTGATTCTTAAATCAGATTTTTTACAGAAAACTGTCGGACCATCTCCATATCATATTGTGAACTTCTCATAGATGGCGCCACGTTGGAATTCGAAATTTCTTTTTCAACAACACGTGGTGCAATGTGATATATACGTATTTTTTTTTGTGTTTGATGAAGTCTAAGGTTTTTATGGATAGAAAAAAGTAAATAATAAGAGGAAAATAGTAAAAACAACAATTTTCTTTACCAATACAAAGCACTCTGTCCCCAGCTATCAAACATTAGACGTCAATCAAAACAAAACAAAGGCGCGTTAGACAGAACGAAATCTGTCGGAGCAGCTATTAACATAAAAAAAACAATGTTAGTTTGTTTTAGAGAAATAGGGCAGAACAAGGTCTGCCGGGACAGCTAGTATAATAATATATTGTTATTCATGGAGAAACAGTTGTACATTTTGTAATATATCAGGGCATTAGAAACTCATGTCAAGTATTACAAAAAAAATATCTACGTATAAACCCAATGTTATTTTATTCTCCTTACTAATTCTCTTAGTAATTTTACAAAACTTTTATATTAGACTTATTATAAAAATAAACTATTAAAAATGCATACTACATGTGGTAAAATTTACTTCGAAGCATTATTTATGAATGTTATATGACTACTTTTATTTAAAAGAGTTATACGTCTCTTTTAAACTCAGTTTTTTTTTACCTCTTTATTTCTATAAACCTACTATTAACTACCCAAAATTTAAATGAATCTTAGTATACTAACGCATTGAGCGCATGATCGGCATGTACGAGCGCGGCTCGACAGTCGGCGAGGTAGGCGGCGTAGGGCCTCCTGGCGGCGAGGTCGGCCCGCAGCGCGGCCGCCAGGCGGGCCCCCAGCGCCGGGGCCCCGCCCGAGGTCAACGCCCGCGCCACCTCGGCCGCGTGCGCCGCCGTCGCCTCGGTGGCCGCGCCCGCGCCGGCCGCGCGCACCCACTCCACCAGGGATGTGCTCGTGCAACGCTGTAACAAACAAATAAACAACATTACAGCATTACAGCTTATTTGTTACGTTTTGCAACTGGAAACCAGTTTCTCTCGGGTATGTTCCGATATACACTGCGAGCACTGTAAGGTGTGACGTCAGTTAGTATACTGAGAAGCCGTCCCTTTATAGTTAGCTATACTGGGTACTGTTTAAAACGGAACGCAGTTCAGTATACTGTGTGTCGTCCACGTATATGTAAACTGTCATTCTGGGCGCCGTTGATCACGTGATCATAGCACTGAGAGCACCCTACCTCGAAAACGCCAGTGCTCACTGTACAAAAATGGCGACGACTTATGACGTCATTTATATCCCTAGGATACTGTGGCAGTATACTGTCATCTATAATGGAACGAATTTCTCCCCAGTAAGAGTACAGAACAGTGCTCGCAGTGTATAAATCTAAAAATGGGACTCAAGTTCAATTTTAAGAATATGCGATATAAAGTTCTATAGATAATTCTTAAATTTATTTATAAAAACATCCAAGATTCTAAAATGAATTTAAAACACAATTTCTTATTTTTTCTGCAGCGACAATATTTGCTATTACTTATTACTTCTTTAATTTGAGCAGTCGAATTTTATTTACACAAAGCAGATAACTTAAAATAAATTGAAGCTCAAGATTTGATTTGGCTAGTTTCCCGGGATAACGAGTGAAACCGCGGGGTACAGATGATATAATACTCACATTAGGCACATATTCGACGCAATGAAGATCCGGATTGGACAGCACCATGCGCAGTTTTCGCTTCATGCTGTTGAATACTTCCGGATCATTCAAATCCACAACTCCTTCACACCTGCAAATTTAATTACTTATTTCTTTCGCTCAAGAAATTCCTCCCTGGACATTTCTGATGATGAAGCCGGTCGTACCTGTCCAGTTCAGCGTCAGGCATGTCGGACAGTCGGCGTTGGTTCCGCCGCGTCTTGCCCGTAGTGGAATCACCCGAACACTTGCGCCTGTATTTAGCTAAGATATCTTCTGAACTCTCCCCGGTTTCTGCTACCGCTTCTTCTATGCGGACCTCTTCTTCAGTCAGTTTTATATCTGTGGAGGTGGAGAGTGAGTTGTTTGTAACATTATTTGCTACAACTACTTAATGATAAATACCTTGCCCAAATTATCAAAGTTCCTTAACGCACGTTGCACGATGCAACGCTATGTTTCAGCCAGTCAATGAGGTATGTTGGATCAAAGTCTAAGTCAAATGTGATCGCCACGTAAGATAGAGTTAAAGAATGTTAACGCTGTCACATCACACCTATGTACCCAAATATGAAGTTGAGAAACATGTTCTAAAACCGTAGAACTGTTCGACTCAGAAATACAAATTATTCCCGCACAATGTGGTGACAAAACTTGTAAATATACCTACCTATACCAAAAGTCTTAATATAGTTGGAAATATATTTAGGGAGCCATCTGATACCGAACTAAGCAGAACTTGTACTATGAAGACCAGATGACTGATATATTACAAGGTAGGAATCTAACCCAGAACCTGAGATACCAACCGCCCCATCAAACTCACCGTTATTATGCTGGTGCCCTCTGCCCTTCTGTCGGAACATCTTGATCTTATGCAACAAGTTACCGCCTGATCGTTTCACATTATTCTTCAACTCGTCCAGATTGCCAACTAGACCGTCCTCGCCAACGATGCGTCGCCTGTATAAATTATTTTATTATTAGCTACGACCCGCGGCTTTGCTCCAGTCTTGTCACTCTCCGGCCCATTATCTTTATGCCAAAAATTATGTCGTATTTTTACATCGTGTATGACCACAATCTCACTATGGTAAGTGATGATGTGGCCGAAGAAATTTCTTCCTACACCGAAAGCTCAAGCTCATTGTAAGATCGGCATAACAACCACTGACCTTTCATCTTCTAATCGCCTTAAATACCTATGATTATTATTAATTATAAAAAATATTGGGATCTTAGAATATACATAAATATCGTAAGCAAAAATGTTATAAATACTTAGCTATGATATAGTGCTTTCATAGCGATCACATCTGCAACCACCCCGCGTCTCCCGCATCCCCTTTTGAGACCCTTCTGTGTTAGGCGCGCTCTATAGCTTGCTTATGTATACTCTAAGATTGGGATCAAAAACCACCTTACCTCTGTGATTTCTCAGCGGTTGCATCAAAGCTGATACTCTTAGGTATAGCACCAGTCGAAGTCGCTTTGATCGGCGGTGGACTCACGCGCCTTTCCGTCACATTTTCCGAATTAACATCCTGACTTGAACTCTTATCTGACACAGATGTCTCTGCACTGTTCACTGATAGGGTACTCAGTGACATATTACTAGTTCCGTCTCTTTTCTTCTCGATTCTCGACGAACTAATGCTCACTATACTCGTTCTAATCTCCGATTTGACAATCCGTGCAGTTATATTATTGACGAGGTTAGCTGATGTGGATATTGTTGCCGAACTCATTCGAGTCATCAAATCCGTTATTGCCGATCTCGAATCCAATTCTGGTCGTTCAGTATCGACACCGGAATCGAATCGGCGATCGTATTGAGATACTGACATGGCGTTGAAGGAACTTTCGCTGGAGTTGAGCGATCTGTCCATGTCGTTGTCATCGTAAGGTTTGGAAGTTGATGGGTGGTCGTATTTGGAGGTGGAGGGGTAGGGGCGGTCGGGAGAGTGGTGGGGGGCGGGGAAGCTGTCGTCTACCCATTGGCTGGTCGCGTCTGATTGGCTGTTTGCTTCGAGGGTTGATTCCGTTTGGGCGCTGTTGCTGTAATCATAAAATAAAGGATAAAACTTGCGACTATTTATGCCTGAAAGACATAAGATCCATACCGCGGGTCGAAAGCTAGTTAGAGAAAATATACATCGACTGTCTCAGTCCCAATAACTTCGTCCGCTATCTGCCGTCACAGTATTAACACCTCTTCAGCATCCTTCTTCCCATATGTACCTACTACTCATTTAATCACAGGATTATCTCTCTACGTTTCTGTCACTGGCGCTAATTTCGAACAATTTCATAAATAAATTGGTTTGCTCAGTATCACCAAGAGAATCGATCCCTATGGTTTTGGATTCCTATATATTTTTATTTGGTGCCAAAATAAATCAAAAACAATATTAAGTGCTTCTGTTATAAAGCAGTAATAAGCACTAACTTGTTCTCTGCGTAGTCGAACACATGTTGGGGCAGCGGCGCGGGCGCACACGTGCTCGGGCTCTCGGGGGCTGACGTCGCGTAGCATGTCATCACCTGACGGAGACGGACACGGAGACGGACAGAGACATCAATAATTGTGTAGGTACCTCTTTCATAATACAGCTGATCTAAATATAGCATCAAATATACATATGTACAGGTAATAGAAATAGCACTATTTCTACTATAATTGTCTTGCTTTGTCATATTTATTCCATGGTTTTATGATTACAGGAAAAAAATGCAGTATGAATGAACTATATTTTTTTTTATACAGGTGATATTTTTTCCAGATGTCTCTGTCACCGGAAAATAACAAGATCCGCGAGTTTATAAATTTTCTAGGAAATTTATAAACTTACGGATCTTATTTTCTAGGAAATTTATAAACTTACCTAACCTAACCTAGTAAAATTATAAATTTGCGGATCTTGTTATTTTCCGGTGACATCTCCTTTTGTAAATCTAAGAAAATCACAATCAAAAACTTGTAGCCTAAAGTTACGATTTTTTTTTTAATTAGAAATGATGATCCAACCTGTATTTTAATTTAAAAAACAACTCATGACCAATTAAAAAATCATCTAAAACACTGAATGTTACTTACCGGGTAACCATTAACAAGTATACTCTTTCTATTCTCTATGGTGTACTGGTTGTTGTGTGTGTGCGTGTGCGTGTGCGCAGTCGGCGGGTGGGACGCCAGGTCCAGCTCGCCGCCGCGGGATAGCGCTGCCGTCGCTGTTAGGTACCCTCCGCCTGATCTGTTATTCAATATTCAACTTTATGTATGTTCTGTTAACATTTAAGTTGGATATAGATTGTCAAAGATTTTGTGAAAAGCCAATATATCGAGCTAGAGTCTAGCTAGACTAATCAAAATTATTTATTTCTCTCATAGGTGTCACTGTCAACTTTTCAAGCTGGGTTCGAAACACCACATGCTCCTTGGACGATGCAATATCGGACATAATTATTTTGAAAAGAGTAATTACTGAGTTTATTCCCAGCTCTTCTCAGCAAATGCAACCTTCCGAACCGAGTTAGAGTTAGACTATTTCTAAGTGCCTGCGAAGGTCTATTTAAATAAAATATTTGAAAGTCAACATTTTTCAAGAACATTCGGTAGGGACGGGAGGCGTACTATTTCGGAGTTCTCGTAATTTGCTGACACTGCGCGACTGCGACAGTTTCCCCCCAACAAATCTATAGATCGCTGTCTCAAATCCGGCTCGAAGGACCAAAATATAGGGTGAAATGCCTAAACTAATGACGTACTGGATACAAATTGTGAATTAAATGCCTTTAATGCACTAAATACATATTATGAATCAGAAAATTACGCGAATAACGAAGTAGTACGCTTGTCCGTATACATATAGTAATTGACCCAAATGACATGGGGCAATATTAAGTTTTTTTTTTTTCTTTGTATAGGCTTGTGTTTGACCACAATCTCACTATGGTAGGTGATGATGTGGCCGAAGGTGGTATGCACACAAAGCCTAGAAGAATCTTTGATTTTGACAAAATTAGCCAATAGATACGGATAGCCTACTCAACTTTCTCAAATGCATTATGTCCTGTCATTTCCATATTATTATAAGTTATTTTTCTCACCTATTTGGTAGAGGCCGTGACGTATGTCTCGGGCTGCTTATGTCTGGACGTCTCACGTTGCCGTTCTCCAACAATAAGATAATTTTTATTAACACGCTTGCTTGTATTAGCTTTATTTTCATTAGGTACACAATTAATTTTAATATTTTGTACCATCTTTGTTAAAAACCATGGTGTAAAGTTTGAAGAAGTTTTAAGTTTAATGCCCAAGCTCCTATAGGACCCTGCCAATTTCCTTTAGGTATTTATTTTAAGACATACACCATGTTTTTCAGCTATGTAATTCTTTTTTGCGGAGACGCGAAAATCGGACCTTTAGTTTTACGCAGGGAAAACATCTATACAATAATATATAATACTAGCTTACTGCCCTCCGTTTCACCCGCGAACCCCTATTTTACCCACTTAGGGGTGAAATTTTCAAAAATCCTTTCTTAGCGGATGTCTACATCATAATAGCTATCTGTATGCCAAATTTTAGCCCGATCCGTCCAGTGGTTTGAACTGTGCGTTGATAGATCAGTCAGTCACCTTTTCCTTTTATATGTACAGATTATATAAAGCTGAAAAGTTTGTTTGTTTGAACGCGCTAATCTCAGGAACTACTGGTTCGATTTGAAAAATTCTTCAGTGTTAGATAGCCCATTTATCGAGGAAGACTATAGGCTACTTTTTATCCCGGGAAAACACAAGATCCCTCGGGAACGCGGGTGAAACCGCGGGGCGGATGCTAGTCCCTTTATAAAAATTATACCTGGTGTGCATGTTTGACAGGTGTGGAGTCTTCCTGTTGCGACGGTCGCCTCGGCCAGGATGTGTCCGAACGAGCTGCCACTGACACACAGTCGTCTGTATCCACCTGACGATTAATATCATTACGTTTTGAGAAATGAGCTGCCAAATAAAAGTATTTAACACTGAAAATAAAATAAAAAACACACTTTTCATGCAAAGAGTTGTTTAGCTTGACTAACCTCAAATAGCTTTCGAAAAGAAGCTATCTCAAAATATCCACCAAGTATAATTTAAACCTACTAATATCCTACTTCTTACTTATATTATAAATGTGATAGTTTGGATGGATGGATGGATGGATGGATGTTTGTTACTCAATCACGCCAGAATGACTGAACGGATCTGGATGTAATTTGGCCCAGACATAGATAATAGTCTGGAATAGCAAATAGGCTACTTTTTATCCGGGGAAAACATAAGAACCTCGGGACCGCGGGTGAAAGCGCGGGGCGGAAGCTAGTATTACATATTAAGTTAACTCGCGATTCCTGGAATTCTAATTTTTTTGAAGGTATTGGGACGCGCGTCCCATTCGCGAGCCAACCGAATATATAGCGGATATTAAATATAACAGGAGAAGCAAAAAACTTAATGACTGGTGATTCTGGTGTTGCGTCAATAGGCTACGGTAACCACTTACCATCAGGCGGGCTGTATGCTTCTTCGTCAACTTAGTGGTATAAAAAAGAAAAAGAAAAAAAAAAACAATTTGACCAACTTTTTTTTTTGTTATATAACTTTTTATTCAGTAAAATAGCATACATATTTTTGTTGTTTTCCTTGGAATAAGATTAAGCCTAGCTACATTCATTTGATTGTGACGGAGCAAATCGACGTAATTATTTGCATAGAGATAAGTTATAGACCGGAGAGTGACATAGGCTACTTTGTATGCGCTGCTGAAGCCACGGGGCGAATGCTAGTTAATATATAATATAATAAAGTACCTCAGTGTTCCTATCGCTGTCCGAAGCGAGTACATCCATGCTCCAGGCGGATTCGCTTGCAGTTTCAGACACGTCCGGCGCATTTGTGTTATTGGCGTTTGTACCTGTATGGATGAGTAGAAACTGCAGTACATTTTTTATATATTTTTTACCTTACATAGACTTATATTTGGATTCATTCTCACCGAGGTCGATGATAATGAAGCCGAAGGTGGTAAGACACACAGAACTACAGCTGTCGAAACTTTTCAACTTGAGGGTGGTAGCTAGCCTGCTGGTTACCTCACGATGTTTTCCATCACCGAAAGCTCAAGCTCATTGTAGGTTTCGAGCCCACGACCTTCGCCGCCGCGTCCGACGTCACTACCACTGAGCTGTCATTGCCTTTAAATTTGGATAAATCTTAGCAGATAGAGCACACCGTGGAGTACCAATAGGATATTTTTTATTCCAGGAAAACATTAAAAACTTAAGAAATGCGAGTAAAACGGCCATTTTACAAATATTTAACTCAATAAATAGGGCACAAACCTTGGTTGGCAGCGACCTGCGCCTGATCACAAGTGTCGCCGATAGTCTCAGAGTCCGACGCGAGCACATCCGTACTCCAAGTATCTGACATTATGCTGATCGTTTCATCACCTTCTAGCAGCTTCTGGAAGTCAAATTTAATCATCCTGAATCCTTTATTTTATACTCTTATTTTATTTTTTATATAATTTTATATGATAGTCCTACTAATATTATAAATGTGAAAGTTTGTGAGTATGAATGTCTGGATGTATGTTTGTTACTCTTTCACGCAAAAACTACTGAACGGATTTGGATGAAATTTGGTATGGAGGTAGTCGACATCCTGGATTAACACGTGGGAACGCGGGTGAAACCGCGGGGCGGAAGCTAGTATCATAAACTAGGAAAACACTTCGACATTACCTTGATCTCAAACTTGCAGAATTTATCCTCGATGTCATTCCGCGTCTGCTTCAACAGTTTAGCTTGCGCGCTGTTCGCTTGACTCACTGGCACGTTTTGAGGAAGCCTGACGACAATTACGTAAATGTATTACATTTTATAAGAAAAACAAATCAATATTAAAAACTAAACGACGGGCCGGTTGGCGTGGTTGGTAAGATACGCTATCTATCACGCCGCAGGTCGTGGGTTCGAATCCCACTCAGGACAAACATTTGTGTGCATGAACATGTCTGTTTGTCCTGTGTCTGGGTGTAATTATCTATATATGTATGTATTTACAAAAGAAAAGTAATATATGTAGTATATCAGTTATCTGGCTTCCATAGTACAAGCTCTGCTTAGTTTGGGGTCAGATGGCCGTGTGTGAGGAATAATGTCCCAGAATATATTTTATTTAAACGTCTTGAGGTATCTAGTTGAAATTCTAATACAGATCACTAAGGTTTATAGTCTCTTTTCCTCTCATTTTCTTTGGCTATAGGGAAATTACAGACATACAAAGGTGTGGTAGAAACTGAAGAATATAAGGATATGATCCTGTATTCCCTAATTAATAACGGAAGCACAATAAAATACGTCTTACGTTTACCAAGTTTAATCGAGAACAAAGACACAATGTTTTGTACCTACCTACATTCACCTTTAGAAAAATAGTGACTAACCCTACATATATTACAGAAACCTTTAAATTTTATTAAAAAGAAAGACTTAAAAAAAGGCTTTGCTGAGTTTCTAGTCGAAATCTTGTCAGTCCAAGTGTATTTCGAACTGGTGGTACAATCAATAGGGTATTACACCCTTTTTTGAAAAGTGTCTCAATTCGTTCCTAAGGTGGTAATATGCCACCAAAAAAAAAAAAAACACAAAATATTTATTCAATCGATAAGTGCCATAAAAATGCATTTAAATTTTACATTTTCAATTTTCGCGCGTAGTTTCATGAAAACGCTGGACGCCATGTTACTCTACGGTCATGACGTTATTTGGTCTCTGGTAAGTAAATAAATGCGCTGATATTGGTCTCAATTGGACTTATAAAATTTTATAAAATAAAAATGAGCTATTATCCCTTTTATTAGTGTACTGTTCCTGAATGCATGAATACTAGTGTAAAAATAATAATACTTCAATTGACACTTTTTAGTTTACATACAGTACCGTATGACGTCATTATAATGGCGGCTACTGTTTCGCTTGTTTAGAAACAGATTAAAAAAACTGAAAACTTTGAAATGAATTTTAAAATTAATTATGTTATTTTATGAACTAAAACTAACATTTTCCAATTGCTTATTGCCTAAGCTACCTAAATTGTACATTTTTAGATTTTTTTCTCATATAGAGTAAAATACCCTATTGTAACGTTCATAAGTGTCTAAACTGAATAAATGAGTTTGAGTTTGAATAGAATTATTTTATTTTACACGTACACGTACCGTCTAGGCGGTGCGTCGCCAGCTGCGTCACCATCAGTGACCTGTGAGGAGGGGGTCTCCCGACCAGAGATATTGGGGCTGCCGCGACCGCTCACGTTGGCTGATACCTGCATCATTATCATATTATTTATTTATTTTGTTAAAATTTGCAACTTTTGTTAAAAGTTTGAAAAAATATTTTATCCAAAATAGTTGATCATAAAAAATACATAAAGAAACTAGCCTGTCTGTCCCCCGCGGTTTCACTCGCGTAGCGGTTTAAAAAATAGATAAGAACCTATTCTCAGACCCGATATGTACACAAAATTTCATAAAAATCGGTCAAGCCGTTTCGGAGGAGTATGGTAACTAACATTGTGACACGAGAATTTTATATATAAGAACATATAACCTTGCCGGTTCTTCTCAGTAGAAGGCTGTCATCCGAACCAGTGACAACTTCAGTAAATTCGTTTCACTATATTCCTAGGGCCTAAACTGAATAAGTGGTTTTGTCTTTGTTTATTATCTTCGTTTAGTCAATATTATTTAAAGGTATTCATAAAATATAATAAAAACTGATAAATTTCATACATTCGTGGTTAATCTTAGTACATAATAAATATTCAATTTAGAGTTAGAAACAAATACAATCAAATTTTGCAAAGTCCACCAACATATGCGAACGAACGTACGAGCCGAGCGAGCGATTCGAGTGCGCCGCACGAACGACCATGAATAATTTTATATTTATCTATACTAATCTATACTAGCTAACCGCGGGGAACAAGTAGACAAATATAAATATACACCTTAAAATGTAACAGTATGTAACAAACCATATCAGAAAGGTTGTCGTTCTGGTCCTCCGTCTCCAGCTCGAGGCTGGAGGTGACGCTGTGGTTGGAGGCCGCCTCCGACACCGCCTCCAGGTTGTCCGACGCGTTGCCGAGGGATACCTCGTCGTGGGATACCGAGAACCTGACAAGTTATTGATAAGCATTAGCAATCTCAAAATCATAATAAAATCTATATATATAAAAGAGAAAGTATGTATGTATGTTCTTTATAGACCTCGAAACCGCTGAACCAATCGCGATAAAATTTTCAGACAATCTTCATATTAGACCCGCGGGTCATCCTGTAAGGTTTGGTGGCGATCGATCGGAGCACTCGGGACTCGGGACCGTGGGTGAAACCGCGGGGCGGAAGCTAGTAATATTATAAATGCGAAAGTGTGTGTGTTAGTGTTCCATCATTCAATAATTCAAAGAAAGGATTTTCATGAAATCTGGTATTTAAGTTACCTTAAATCCTGGAAGACTTAGAATATGTTTTATCTTGGGAAAGCGGGTAAAACCCCGGGGAACAGTTAGTTAATAGCATTTTATTTCATCTAGTCGTTCTAATCTAATCTAATTGTTAAGTTTGGGAATCGCTAACAAAATAGATTCAAACAGGGAAACATCCTTTCCCAAGCACCCAATACATGTAATAATCAAAAAGACCCAATAATTTCTTCTATGTTCTATTCTACAGTCCATATCTATCCATGTGCCAAAAAGAGACAAACATAGTGCGGCAAAGCGAGACAACCTCTTGTCAAAAGTAACATATAAAAAATATTTCAGTTGTGGATATGAGAGAAACAATAAACATACCTAGTCCTCTTCTGCACGGGTGCTGAGGGAGCCAAAGCAGCCGGCGCTTCATCTGCGCCTGCGCCACCGTAGTAGCTCTCCAGAACCTTCCACTCTGGTACTAGGCCTGGGTTAATTAGATAAACAAATTAGTCGGGTTATATTTTTGCATTTGATAGCCCAATTCTTGTGGAAGCTTATAGGTTACTTTTTATTCCGGGAATGCGAGTGAAACTGCGAGGGACACCTAGTACTGAATACAGTAAATACATATATAAATTAGAAATTTAATTATAAATCAATGTAATAAAGTTCAAAATCGCTTACCCACATAATCGGGTTCCTCGATACTAGCCAGTTTTATGACGAGCACCTCCGGATGTTCCAAGCCATTATCGAAATTACCATTGACCGGTTTATCTTCAAACAACGCGAGGGACGAGTTGGAGCTGCCGCTGCGCGGGAGTCGAGGCTTCGACACTTTGGCGAGAATATTTTTTTTTGCATGACCATTCTCTATGGCGGCTTCTTTGGTCTCTGTCGTCGGTGATTGTCTGTATATTGTAAAAAAGATAAGATTTATATTAGGGTAAGTCATCAAACTTACATTATAGAATCTGGAGACTTTAAGGTTTCTAATTTCGAATGCATTATTTCTTGGCTTACATTTTTTTACAGAAAATCGAAGGACACCATGGCCGTTTTTAGGTTTCCCAAAGGGGACTCAACGGGACTTTAATACTAAGCCTACGCCGTCTGTCTCTCATAGAGCTGGATCTTTTTAAACGTAATAGGTAGCTAGTTGACATAATCACAGAACACGTATTACTATGGCCCCATATAAAAACTTTTTATGATTATAATTATTAAATAAATGTTATTATTATTTGTCGTTTAATTACAGCATAATATGTATAATAAATATTAGAAATCGACCTAATTAGGTATTATAATGTAAACCTATTGGCAAACCATAAATAAATAAATAAATAAATTATTTTCGTTCAAATAGTGTGAGTCAGAAGTGTCGCCAGATATGTAACCTGTAGGTGGAGAGGTCGGGCACCTTCCTCAGCAGGTCGGGCAGCCGGCCCCGGGCCGCGGGGTCGAGCGCGTGCAGCAGCGCGCGAGCTCGGGAGCGCCACGCCTCGCCGCCGCCGCCACCAGACCCGCCGCCGCCGCCGCCAGACCCGCCGCCGCCAAACCCGCCGCCGCCGCCGCCGCCAGACCCGCCGCCGCCGCCGCCAGCCCCGCTGCATTTAACGTGTGACAACTCCCTACATAAATATATATACACACCCTAGCTTACCGCCCCGCCGTTTCACCCAAAAATACTTTCTTAGCCGATGCCTCCATCGTAATAGCTATCTGTATGCCAAATTTTAGCCCGATCCGTCCGGTGGTTCGGGCTGGGCGTCGATAGATCGGTCGGTCGGTCACCTTTTCCTTTTATATTATACGGAAGAAGAAGAAGATCGAGATAGTATGTTCGTAACACCCACAGAACAATAAAAACAATAGAATTAGTATGCCCCTCGTTAGTATCGGAACCAGCGTACCCAACTAACACATCTACAGGATAATCCTTATTTCATAACGCAAGCAAACCCTCTCTATGATTGGTAAATTATAATTTTGTCATAATAGCCAAAAGATCAGTCATCGCTTATTTAAAAAAGAACATAATTCTGATACGATAGAGTTGATTATTGTCTATTTCTTTTAAGTATATACTACCTTTTTCATTTAATGCTCACATGACATAGTTTGACGAGCTAGTTCCGCTACTCGACATTTAAAAATTAAAAATATAAAAATTATCTAATATAAAATTAAGAGTTGTATTTTGTATGAGGTATTATGAAGAGGTAATATAAAGTTTCTAGGAGATAATCTCAGAAAATTACAGACAACCAATTTTCAAATTTTAATCAAAATAAAATAAAATTGGACTTACCGATGATACGATATACCACCGTTGGATACATTTATGGTACGGCTATCATTTTTGCACTCTAAAATTGCACAATAGGGCATTTTTTTTTTGTACACTTTTACACAGTGAGAGACTAAAGGATATCAGTATCCTGCGCAATTGTGGGCGCAATTGTGGGCGGCGCTTGACATTTGCGGAGCTACGCAAACGTGCGGCGTGGCTGCGCGGGCCACGCCCACTTGCTATTTCTATTGTTTTTATTGTTCTGTGGTAACACCAGTGGCGGATCCAGGATTTTGGTTTGGGAGGGGCTCGACCCAGCCGAAGGTAGGGTAGTAGAATAATATCAATGCTTAATTTGAGATTTATCAGGGACGGTCCCAGATTTGAGCGAAGGGGAGCTTGAGCGTTCACGAAAGATATACTTAGAAACAAAAAAATACTCAAAGGAGCCTCGAACGCGTTGATTTTGAAAAAAAAATACGTGTGGCACTCGGGGACTGCCGCGGTAAAGCTATTTTTTATCAACTTGTGCAATTATAATTATTTATTTATTTTTTATTTAGGCAGTTTTTTTTTTTTCCTTCTTATTTTTTTCTTTGATATTAATAGATACCTATATACCTTCTCAAAAACAGCATACACACACACATACATACCCGTTAAGCGAACGAGGTGTTAGGTTTTTTCGTTACGGTTTTATTTTTTTATTTTATCAAAATTTCCTGATTCGGTCTCAAACCCCGAAGCCCGCGATAAAAACTATACAATAGCTTAAAAAAAAACAAACACTATTAATTAATACACCTTCGAATAGAGTTGCTAATATGGATTAATTTCTGGGAAGTAGTTCATAATATGGAATACCGAGTGACTTTTATTATATTATTATGACGTACCTAAAGGTGGCCCCATCGGTGACCGGACCAGCGCTAGTGGACTGCTCCTCAGCAGTCAGACTTGGAGTGTTGTTATTTAATTTAGACGATATTCGCTGCAGGAACATTATCTGCACGAAAATTAAAAATATATTAATTTTTTTATACAGGTTGATTTTGTTATCACTGGCAATACTTGCAGGGGTGGAAGTACTCATCAATGTGAACAACTTTTATTATAGGGCTAACTCTGATATTGGGTAAAATAATATGGTTGCTTCATACATTTTGCTCGAGTAGGTATTGAACTTTTGTATGGAACAGCTGATAATTTTTTCATGATTTCACAGTTAGTCCCATAATAAAAATTGATCATTTTGATGAGTACTTCCACCCTTGCAAGTATTGTCAGTGATAACAAAATCACCAGTATATTATTTCCCGAATTAAGTATGTCACAGATATGAACGTATTTTATTGATAACACGCAAGAAAATGCGACAAAAAGATTGTAATTATGAGTTATATTTAAAATTATCTTACACTAGCTGTCCCCTGCGGTTTCACCCGCATTCCTGAAAAAAAAGTAGCCCATGTCATTCTCCATACCATGGCTATCTGCGTACCCAAATTTCATCGTGATCGGTTCAGCGGTTTAAGCGTGAAAAGGTAACAAACAAAGAAACCAACAAACAAACAAACTCACTTACGCATTAGGATAAGGAAGTTAGGATAAACCCTATGTCTGCTTTAGATATATAGAATCAAATTTCCATGTTTACAAAAAAACAGGGCATTATACAGATTGAATAATTGTTTAGATAAAAAAGGTCAATGCCTTTTAGGGGCTATCTATTAATTACGTCACACGTTTGGGGGAGAGAAGGGGGTCAACGAAGTGTGACTGTAACAAGGGGTGGGTAAGCTTTGTGACGTCACATTTTAAAATCAAAAAATATAATAAAAGTGCCGTTTGAATTTGATTAATTCAAGATATAAAATTAGAAAATCTGTGACGTCACATCAGAGGGGACAATCTCACAAATGTAATCATCTGTGATGATGACGAGGGGCGTAAAAAAAATTATGGGATTCGTGTGACGTAATTTATGTATTTTAAAGTATATGTGTGTGTGACCAGTAAGTGTGCGTCGTGCGGGGTGTAGAGAGCGACGGTGGTGTGCAGCTGTGCGTCGATGCGCAGCGCGTGGTCGAGCGGCGCCGAGGGCGGGGCCCCGTGCAGCCCGGGCGGGGCCCCGTGCATCCCGGTCGGGGCCCCGGGCGGGGCGTGCGGGGCCCCGTGCGCGGCCGGCGCGCTGCTCTCGGCGCACACGTCCTCCACCAGCGAGTACACGCACGCGCGCTCGAACTTTATATACACGTCGCGCACTTTCGGCTCCACCTGGGGGAGTAGTCAACATTAAATATTATATTTAGGACCATTACTTGCTAGGGGGTGATAGTACTCAACACTATGAACAATAAATCGCTCAAACTCATTTATTAAGTTCAGGCCCTAGTAAGCCACTTATGAACGTTACAATTGATTCTACCACCGGTTCGGAATACACTTGGCCTGAGAAGACTCCGGCATACATTTTGGTCGAATAGATATTGAACTTGTATGGAACAGCTGATATTCATTTTCCGATTTGGTCCCATAGTAGAAATTAATTATTTGGAACGTTTGAGATAAATCAAAAGACACTGGCTGTACTATTGGCACTGCGCTTGCTGGCTGTCATTTGTCGTTGGCATTACATAATTAAATTAGGTCACCTACTGTCATATTTTTTTAAATTTTAAGATAATCAAATTACATACCTCCTGATACTTAGCCAGGCACAACATCTGTACAATCTGAGCGATCTGTATGAGGTTGAACCGCGCTATGTACGACACGGGCACTTCGACCACACCGTGCGCTTCGGGATTCACTATCGCCGGACATATGAAGTGATTCAGCACTAATTCTGTGCAGATGGCGTGCAGCTCGCGTTCTGTCGATCTGTGCAATATAGAAAAAAATAAATTAAATTGTATTTTAATACAGCATAATGTTGAATTTAGAACATTAGACCGTATTATAAAACTAAAATAAAATAATATCGATTAAATATGAACCCTGGATATATTAGGTAGGGTTTATTTTCGAATAACGGAAACTAGACTTGAGTATATTATGTAGGGGTTTTTTTTTACTATAGATAGGTTTGTGTTAGACCACAACTTCCCCATAGTAGGTTTTTTTTCTAGAATTTTTCTTCTTATTTACACTACATTATATGAATATCATAAAACCTAACAGCTATAACATGGTAACAATTTCAATATTTTGTAAGATAAATATCCAAAATATTATGACCAACTTATAAGTTAGGAAATTTAAATCAAACTCACCTGGAATGCTGTTTAAGCAAATGCACTATCTGTTGTACAATCCAGGCGATAGTTGCTGGGAAATTAGACCAGTTCTCCCTTAGTGAGCTGATGAACCTGCTGGTTAGGTTGTACAAGGACTGAACGATCCATTTGCGGTATCGCGCCACTTTAGCTGTATATTCTGCGCTATTCGGCTGCCCGAATTTCTTAAGGCGGTCCGCTGTGGAAAACCTAGAAAGCATTTGCATATTTATATTTCAAATCTAGCTGCAGTACAAACTGGGGTAACTCGCTCGGATACTATATTTATTTTACTTTGTATAGGCTTATGTTTGACCACAATATCACTATGGTAAGTGATGATGTGGCCGAAGGTGGTAAGCACACAAAGCATAGAAGGAACTGACTCTTAAATGGAGATGCCATTACATACTGGTAGGTGTTTGGCGACAGATTTTCAACATGAGGTTGTTGATGAGTCAACTTTAACAAAAGCAAAGTTAATTAACAGAAAACTCAAAGCCGAATTAACAGGAAAGAGTTTTGTGGTGTGAATACATAAAGTACCTTTTAAGAAATGAATGAATGAATGAATATGTAATTATATTTTATATTACTTTATTATGATTCTATTAATTTAGCTGTTGTTTGTGTGTAGGCATACCTCCAACAATTCATGGCACTGACGTCAATCGAACGTTATCACAAAATGAACGGCATGTGATATACCCACCCGGTGCTTTAGGCAGTCCCACCCAGGCGTGGAAACAGGGGGAGGGGGACAATGGGTGCGATTGCCCCCCCCCCCCTCACGCACGACCGATGCTCTTTTTTGAACCAATTTCAAATTCAACAGTATTTCTCGACAGCAACTGCACCTATAGGTTTCTATATTTTTTTAACAAATTTTAAAAAACGCCCCTCCCTGAAAGGAATCCTGGATCCGCACCTGGTCTCACCTTCCCAATTTCTAAATGTTGAACTATTTAACTGCTCACCTCTCCATAACCTTGTCCGGGTCCACGTCTAGGAAGAACTCGTCCTCGTGCAGGACGGCCATGACGGGTGCCTGCAGCGCGGCCACCAGGAACTGGCGCGCCGGCGTGTGGCCGTCGCGAAACACAGCGTATAGGGACGACAACGCGCATTTACCAGTGCGGAACAATCTGCACACAAATATATGGATTTTTTGATAGGTTGCTGTTTTGACCACAATCTCAATATAGGTGATGATGTGGTCGAAGGTGGTAAGCGCACAAAGCCTAAGGGAACTGGGATGTTGCCGGAACACACCGGTTAGTGTTTAGCAACAGATTTATAATTTGCGGGTGGTAGCCAACGTAACGTAAATATGGGGGGTGATACATGTTGGAGCAACATTGGCCGTCTTTTTTTATGACGGTTTAATCGAAGGTGTAATCCAACTAAGCCTTAGATTTATGATGATCTATTTCACATAGGCCCTGAAATCAGGAGCGGACTTACTTCTTAGGATCGCCGGACATTGCCAGCTGATGTTTGATCAGCGAGCGCAACACGGCCAGTAGCCGCGTCCTGTCCGTGGCGGACCGGCAGCTCCCGTACAACCCTGCCACTAATGACGACGGTAGAGACGCCGGCATGTGCTCCTCGCCTAGAAGTAGGCAGAGCGCTACCAGGTGTGGGGAGTCGCGGAGCCATCCTAGCAGTTCCCCTAGGGCTGTTGCTTCCTAGAATTTATTATTTTGTTTTAAATTGTGTTGCCCGTATATCTAGTATTTTATAGCGTACGGTTCTACTAAAAGCTAATCGTGTATCAATAAATATAAAGTTAAATATAGTGATGGTATCTGCATGTCTGAGGAAGGAAATGGAAGGCTCCGTGCCTCTACAGTGATTAATTTTGAATAATCTATATAGTTGGTTGTTTGCTAAACGCGTTGCCAAAAAGTTGTTATCATTTACTGCATTGTTCTTTTAACCCTTTCCCTCCTTACGGTACTAATAAGTACCACGTTCTTTCTCGTCTATTATATTGAGTATGAAAACACTATGTGTTTATAATTTCTGACTATCCTTTAGAGTACCGTTTGCGTAAGCCAATCACAGCGCGTTATTTGAATTACCGCGAGAAATTGCCGAGTGATTGGAGCAGCAATTTACAGCATGTCGGACATGCAGTAACTTTGCTTTGCTGTGTATTTGTTAATGTTTTATAAATAGAATACCATAGGTAAGTGCCAATATTTTTGATTATTTAGCATGATTATATCCTCAATTATGCCACTAACAACTTAAATGATGTATAACTACACTATTACATATGAATTATTGAGAAAAACTAATGACGACTAGAAAGTACAGTCAGGCAATTTTAGTCTTATGGAGGAGCAAAGTGGTAGACTCCTCCATTGAAAAGGGAAGATCTTCCGCCAGGCTGGGTCATAGTGCCTGGGGACCGCGCCCAACTGTAGTTGTTGGAATCTTGTATATATGCAAAGTTGACAGAGAACTTTGTCAGTGCGATGTAGAATCATGTTGCGCCATCAATCCACGGATAGCGGAAGTCTTGATAGATGTCACTATAGTCTCACTGTCCCTTCATGCAATTCAAATACTCAAGGCAAACCCCCTTGATTGTTTTTTTTTTACTTTATTTTTGTTATTATTATTTTCTTATATATTCTTCTTATTGTTTTAGATGTTTTGAAATGGACATTTCAAGTAATACTGCCCCCATATCTCACTAGTTTTGTATTTTTTTTTTACTGAAGTTCCTAACATTGTGATTACATAAAGTTCCTGACGGTACTCATAAGTCTAGGTATTAGAAATAGTACTTCAAGGTATAATAAAAGTCATAATTTTTTTTTATCTATCCTATGAATATAATACAGTTAAAGTGAGAAAATTCGTTAAAAATCTATACCCCAGAAGGAAAGGGTTAACTCTGTTGCCCACAATCTCGACGTAAATAAGTGACGAAGCGGCCAAAGTGGTAGGGAAACACAAAAGCCTAGAAGGAATTGGCTAGTGCGGTTCCAACTTGAGGGTGGCAGCCAGCCATTCGAGTATGACAAAGTACCCTACCACCGTACTATGATTTCCTTATGATGTTTTCCTTCACTAAATGTTCAAGCTCATTGTAGGATTCGAACCCACGACCTTAGTCTATAATCGCCTTAAAATATTTTTTTATTAAATCAATTGAACATGTATTTTTGAACAAGAACAAGTGATAGAATTTTATGAATAACTCTTGCTCTACTAAAACATTACTGACAGTAATATAAACGCCTAAGAAACAAGACACTACCCACATAACGTGTCAATACGGATAATCATTAAATTATCTAGGCATTAATACAAAATATGTACGTACACCCATCATAATATGGGTATGTTGACATAATTTACAAGTACGTTGAGGACAAATGTCGGAGGCACGGTGTGTAAATGAGCTCTATTGTCTGTGTGCATTGCATGTAGCAAGCGTGTAATGTTCCAAGATTTAATAATTACAGGCAGTTAGGCGCAAGACGGTCAAAAGACGGAGCGAAGACACGGGCGCCTTTCTTCAAAGCAATTTCAACCTTAGCGTCCATTTGATACGATACTAACGATGCGCGACGGCAGAGGACGTATGATACGGGCGAGACTTCATACTTTTACATCATACTAACTTCTAAAAAGTCCTATATGTTAATCCAGAATATATTCTGTCTGTATGCCAACTTTCATCCAAATTCGGTCAGTCGTTTTTGCCAACTCCTCCTACTATCCAGTAGGAAGACAGTAGGATTGAGTCACAAACATACTAACTTTCACATTTATAATATTAGTAGGATCAAAAGGACACTACAGTTGAAATTGCTTTGAAGTAAAGCGCCCTTATCTGTGCCCCGTTTTAAGAGTGTGGCTATCCCCTTACATTGGAACATAACAAGTCGTCCTACTCTACGCTTCCGGCCTTTAGGCGGTCTTTCACTTGCAAGACTAGCTGCTATCCCCGCGGTTTCAAACCAAGTTCCCGGGATACGTTTTTATCTCATGCCAAAGTACCAACCACTCTGATAAATTTTCGCATCCTTCCTACTAATATTATGTTATGTCTGAATGAATTTAAATGAAACTTAAATAGATGATACTCAAGAATAAAACATAGGATATGTTTTAACCATATCTACAACTATTATTATTTACATTTGAAATAAATAAATAAATAAACAAACAAACAGTGCGGCTAATACGCGGTTAGATATAGGGATTTTCTGAATACTTTTTTACGTTCTGATTACTGCATAATACCGCCATAATGTGCGCTTAGCTTTACACTGCATATTATTATGCAGTTATCAGAACGGTTTTCATTGCAAATAGAATGAATGTCATTTAGACAACGTAATATTTCTATCGATTTAGAGGTTGTTTCAAACTGATTTCAACAAAGTTACGTAATCCACCTAAAGGAAGGGAAAAATATCAGCAACTGTACTAGCTAAGAGCTCTAAGCCCATTGTTTATTATAATTATAGGTTGGTGTTGGTACCGACATAAAATGTCGTCCTACGATGCACGCTTCCGGTTCTATGGCGACTTTCACTGGCATTGAAAAATATAGGCATAAATAAAATTATATTTGTATTTCTGATTGAAGCCCTGACTGTTGGGCTGGTTGGTATGGTTGTACCTGCCATGCCACAGATGGTTTAAATTCTCACCCAAAGCAGGCATTTGTGTGCATGAACATGTCTGTCTGTATGTCCTGAGTTTGGGTGATAAAATAATTGGGCAGGAGTTAATATTAATATTAATTTGTTTTGACTACTTTTATGACTAGCACATCTGCTTATATTGTTGTAAACTGAGGTAGCCTGTAGTCACTGCGCACATAAAGCAGCCTTATGGTAGTACTGCTTGAAGTTTGTTAACTGTACATTAGTGTAGCTGTTAATAAAATGCATTATCATATTTTCATTGACCTCTGCAGTGTATTGAATTGTTCTCAAAACAATGTATTGAGCATTCAAAACATATGACCAATAACATCATATTCTAATGACAATGAATAATAAATACGCGAATTGTTTTGCATCATTAATACAGTTCTATACTTGGGTTTCTCAATGGGTATGCTTACCTCTGGGGCTACATCACTAGGCCTACACAAACTAACCAAAATTGATTCTAAAATTCATGAATCAAAAACACATTCATATTTTTCTATTATTAAAATAAGAAAAAAAATATCAAAATTGGTCAAACCATTTAGGAGAAGAATTATTTTATACTTACATTATACATATAGATACACATAGATAAGTTTTGAATATTTTTTTAAATAGCTTTTAGTTACCTGATCAACAAACATATTTTTTTTATGAAAATTGTGCTCTATTTTATTAGAACTGTATAACACTATTTTTTATCTAATCCTTACTAAGTAGGTAAAATGTAGGTGATCTAAGCATAGAGTAAATGTAAACAATGTCGTCACACTATAGCTTAGTGATTAGCATATCATAGTTAATAGAGATAAATGACATAATATTATTTTTTTAATATGAAGTCAAATTTTACATTAAACATTATGTTAAGAAGCATCTTATACAAGTATTATAATCCTCTTTCTATCCCTAAGTTTTCCAGAATTGGGTATCTCTCATCCCGCTCATTGTTCATTATTTTTTTAAATATTAACAGCATGGTTTTACAAATAGGTGATGAAATATATTAAAGAACTAATCCATACTATTATAAATGTTAAAGTGTGTTTGTTGGATTGTCCTTCTTGCTCACAACAACAGACCAATGGTTCAATATGATTTTTTGCATAGAGATAGTTTATGAAATGGAGAATGACATAGACTATTTATAGACCGGAAATGTGGCTAAAACAGGATGAAGGCTAGTATGTATATAAACCATCTTTTTTGAATTTAAAAATACCCACCCAATCCAAAGTTCGAGATAGATTCTTGAGATGTGCATCACCTTCGCGAGTCAAGGGGTGAAGAATAATATATTGTCTAAAATAAATATCCCATTCTATACATATGTCTACTTGTTCACAATGCTGTTACTTTTATGATTAATTTATGAATCAAATACTGAGAAACAATTGTCCAATCAATTTATCAACAAAGTGGGTGGACACTAAGTTCGTCATGTGACATGTAAACATGAAGAAGTATGAAAGTTTCAAATTAATCATTACTTCATTGTTAATTAGATAAAATAAAGCCAATTCAACTTAGACTATAAAGCAATCAACTTTTTTAAATTGCATGTGTGAGAAACTTTCACTTGTAATGAAGTTAGCGACATCTTGGTTCATTCAAATGTGTTGTGTAATAAATATTAAGATATAAACTCTTTGAACATTTACCTTGTACTTTAAAACCTTGAAAACATCTATGAAGGTTGTTCTCTCTAGCAAACTGGCTCTCTGGCAAGCGGCTATTGAATCAGCCTCACACTTTGAAGTTATCAAGTTAGTGAGATTCTGGCGCTGCTGGGAACAGATCCAGGCGGCTTGCAGCAGCTCCAGCCCCCGCTTCTCTACATCTTCGTTAAGTTTCTGCAACAGCTGCCTCTCAGAGCTGATAAAAATCTTCTCCCTCCTCAGCTGATTCGCCAATTCCGCAATATTCATACATCCTTCCGACGTTGACTGCATCATGCTCGATTCAAACACTCATCCACAAACTCATTTCGTCCACAATAAGTGTAAGAATTAGTATTTTCACGTCATTTAATTTTTTACGGAAACAAGTTTTTGACACTTTTTTACCTTGTTGTTACCACTTATCGTATACTACATGGAACTTTTAATTGCACCATTTGATTTATAATATTATCGAATATTATTATTGGTATTTCAAATATGCAACAATTAATTAAGTTTACACATTTTTCCCTTCGTTGTGTTTTATAAAAACGAGACGAGGGAGAAAGCAACATGAAATGATTGAATGAAATTACTACAAATTATTAGGAAGGAAAAATATTCGTTCAGGAATTCAAATGATTTATGTCAAACAAACCCACAGATGGATAAGTATGTATTGGTATTGTGTACTAAAGCGGTTATTACACTATTCAATTTGTAGAAACTCTAATTTGTAAGCAATTTAGGAAGTATTGCGGTTGGGACCTTCCAATCGCACTAAATCGGAATCTAACTACGATTATTACACCTTCCGATTTCCTAATTAGAGTTTCTACAAATTGGATTGATTAACGACTATGCAGTCATTTAGTCATGGACGCATTTAGTCGGTCTCGGTAGCTCTACCCTCCATACACTCCATATTCAGTAGGAAACATACAAAGTGTTGTAGCCTGTACAAAATATTTTTCTTTAGATATTCTTTAAAGTATATTTTGTATAAGGGGACCAGCTTTTTTATATTTAATTTTTTTTTTATAATTACATTTAAAAATATAACTTAAAAATACAGTGAGTATGAAATCAAACTACTTTTGGTTCTCACCCATATGCAGAGAAATCTCGACTTACGCGCAGGAATGTGAAAATATAATCGATTATCATGTTAATTGATTTCAAACAGCGCTAAAAAAAAATTTTTATAAGTCCAATTGAGACCAATATCAACGCATTTATTTACTTACAAGAGACCAAATAACGTCATAACCGTAGAGTAACATGGCGTCCAGCGTTTTCATCAAACTACGCGCGAAAATTGAAAATGTAAAATTGAAATGCATTTTTATCGATTGAATAAAATTTTTGTGTTTTTTTTTGGTGGCTTATTAGCACCTTAGGAACGAATTGAGACACTTTTCAAAAATGGGTGTAATACCCTATTACTGCGATACAACACATCGTCGCCGCGTATCTTTCAATGTTATCTATTATCTTAGATAAAATACCTACTATTATGTTAGGAATGAGCAGTGCTGCCATATCTCAAACCTGAAAATCTGAATTGCATAGTTTAAAAATCTGTAGAAAATCTGTATGAGCTCAATAAGCCTAAATCTGCATGAAATTATTAATATAAAAAAAATTGTCCAATAAATGAATGAATGGTAGTTTCAAAGAGTATATAATCACGGTAGTTTATTGAAAATCATGTGTAATGGCCCTCGTGTGTAATGGGCCTACCATAAGAAGAAACTTACAATGTATCTTATTTATGCATGATCGACAGGTCGATCGCGAAAGCTTTTCGAGTCGATCACCAGCAATATACCCATTATAATAGGACTCATTCCGAATGTAATTTTCTTCTTATGGTAGGCCCATTACACACGAGGCAACCAAAATAAAACTAGTTTTCAATCAAAAGAGGTATGTTTATGTGCCCGGTGAACGGTGCCACGAGATATGACCGAAATCATAACATTTTGAGTCACACCGTGTGAATGAACATTAGGCATCGGCGGTTGCCAACCAGTTTAGGTTCCATAGCCTGCAACACGTGTGGTATGCACCTAATTACTACAATGAACGAGTAACTGAACAATTTTGACCGAGAAATAATAAGAAAGATTAATATGAATGAACGAATGGAAATGGTTGGCGAAGAAAATTATAGGAAATCCTTGGACTGCTGCTGCGCTTTTCATTGTAATTCTTGTGTAAATAAAATTTAATTATTTGTTTTGTAATAAGTACTTAAATGTTATCAGTGTAATAATTTAGTTGATATAATGTCAAATAGTTCTATTGAGGGAAAATTGATAGGATTACAAGAACGTTTGGAAAAAGAAATGCGTCTTCGAAGAGAAGGTGAAGGTGGTATAAACACCCAAGGAGGAATGGATAGTCCCAGGCCGGGGAGCGCCCGGAGACCTAGACCCCGTGAGTACCTGGAATACCATATTTTAACTGCGAAATTGATCTTGAGAGCATAACGTAGCCATCATATCACAATATCCATACCTTACCTTGCCCTTTATCAATATATTACATGGGGTTTCTGTTCCTTGGGGGTGATGTCGTGTATTTTTAATGGCTCGGAATATATTTACAACATAGCATAGTTAACATAGTTATATAAAAATAACTTTTAGGTCAAAAATAACCATTCTGTATTATCACATAATTATAGGGTTATAAAATGTAATGAGTATCATAATAATGATTTATAAATCACAATGGCAGCTTCTCTGACGCCTGTCCAGCATTGTGTATGAATTATTTGCATAAATTGGCATTGAGTGTATTGTGGGTGGTGTTGGTTGGGAGTTGAAACACATTGTGTGTATTTTTTTTTGTTTAAATGTATTTAATTTTGCTATCACTGTCGGCCCCGAATTTCCACCCAGGCCTACTAAATCCCTGCCTAGGGGCCCAGCCTGTCTTGGGGCTAGTGCATTTTATTTGCTAAATTTCCAAAATGGCTTTGGCATGGCCGGTATGGGGGGCCCCAAATGTTCAGTGCCTAGGGTCCCTGGATCTCTAATGCAGGGCCTGCACTGTGTACCTAATTAGAATAAAATAAATCCATATATCAAACATTCAGTGGCTTACACTAAGATTTAAAAACAGTATTAGTAACAACCTATTTATATTTATCATTGAAAATAATTTCATTTTTATTTCATGTTGGTAGTTATAATCAAATGTTTTGGTTAGTTAGTTTAACTATTATGATTTAATACCTATTTAACTGGAGGTATTTGATTTATTGTATTGTATTAATATTTTCAATAAAGATTTGAACAATATTTGAATATATTTATATTTGAATTTCTGGCTAATTGAATAATTCTAACATTTTATGTCAGCTGTGTTTATTCCTATATTTTGTTATCATTACATTTGTGTTATAGTCATATGATTTATATTTGTAGGTGCTCAATTTTATTATTAAATCCATTATCATTCATTATCTAGTTTAGACATGTTAATTTCCTACTAATCAATCACACTTTAATAGCTGAACATATTTGAATTGAAACTTGGCACATAGATAGATCCTATACTAGAAAAATATAATTACTTTATCCTGGGAAAACCTTAAATACCTCATCAATGAAGGTTAAACCGAGGGGTAGAAGCCAGTTATTCATAACTGTCTGTATAAGCCTTCAGAGATAATGGGCCCATGTCCATCTGAAGTGTCTAAATGAGTTGTCTAATAAAATATGACCTATATAAACAATTAAATCCTAACTTGATTGAATCATTAAGTACTTAGTTTTTAATTTATAGTATTTTTTCAAAACTGTTACCATCTTTGTCATTTAATATGTAATTGATAGGGATAGTTATAATTTTAATTAGAGATTATCTCCCTTATTCAGACCTCTGCTCGGTTGTGGTCCAATCGGTAAACAAACAGATTGAGTAGTCTACTAAAAAGGATGGCTCCTATTTTCTCATTTCAGACTATCATTTGGAATGAGGTAGTTGTTTGCTATACAATAACGGCAAATGAATTCTGGGACTAACACAGCATCAGCATATCCCATCCTTTCCCGTAATGGCAACCAAATGGGTCTAGAAACTTAAGTTAATTATAATATTATTTTTTTCAGCTCTGATGTTTCCAAAAAGACAAATACCGACATTCCCACCGATGTCACAACAGGCTACAGAGACAGAGCACAGGATGCGAGAAGTTCATAAGGTAGGCATTTGTTAATCAGATGACCATACGGCCGTTGATGTTGCGTTAATCTCGCGGGAATCGAAAGTGTGAGTACTTCAATTTACCACTTACCAAGATTTACCACTTACTTACTGAGCGAGTCTTCAAAGGCATTTAAATTTTTTTTTATGTAGTGTATTTTTATGAAGTGTTGTGTGTAATTGTAATCTTTTGTTTGTATATGGGTTTGGCAATGTACTATTGGGATATTAATGAATTATATAAATTTAAAGGGGCGGGAATAACTAACCATTCGAATCTGGTCCAAAAATGAAGAGAGAGGGAAAAAACTATTATAATATAGACAATAATAATTAAATATCCTGGGACATCCTCACATACAGCCTCTAATCCCAAACTGAGCAGAGCTTGTACTATGAAAACCAAATGGTTGATACATATAGTACAGTTTTTTTTTTTTAATACATAAAGTAACACCTATTCCCCTTACAAAAGGGATATATCCTCGACAGTTCTGCAACCGGTAGTTTAGAGTCTGAGAACTACTCTCAGTCAGGATTTGTTCTTTTTATATTAACAGACTAGCTGTTCCCCGCAGTTTCACCCGCATTCCCAGGATAAAAGTAGCCTATAACCTTTCTATAGAATTGAACTATAAAATGTAAAAAGAATTTGTCAAATCCGACTGGTAGTTCCAGAGATTAGCACTTTCAAACAAACAAAAAATCTCTTCATCTTTATTATATCTAATTTTTGAATAGACCTAGTTATTTGAATACCAAATATTTTCCTTGTATCGTGCAGGTGAGCGGTAAGCTAAAGGTAGACGGCGTGGAGTACCTCTCACACGTGGACGAGCTGCAGCAGCTGGGGGAGCTCGGCAGCGGCACCTGTGGCCACGTCGTCAAGATGCTGCACAAACCCTCCGCCGCTGTCATTGCTGTTAAGGTTTGTACATTTTTGTGTTAATAACTTAGCCGTCTGAGTTCATAGGGCTGATCAACGGAGCCCTAAAGAATAGAAGCTTTGCAGTAGCCGAAATCGGCTAGAAAGATGTCATAACTTTAACGATGATAGCTCTGTGGTATTGACGTCAAATGTCGCGGCGAAAGTCGTGGGTTTGAATCCTACAACGTGCTTGAGCTTTCGGTGAACCACTATACCCACTATGGATTCCATAGTGGGTATAGTGGTAGGGTACTTTATAGTTTCCGCCCGGCTGGCTATCACCCTTAACTTCAAAGTTAATCTAAGATCAAAACTATTGCCACCTTTGTCATTTATACATTATCGACAATGACAGGTATACTTTAAAGAAGAGATTAACAATGATCAAGCTTCTCGAAATTTGGTGTTAGTCAATTGTTACAACACAATTTTATCATGGGCTTTCCGTATTTTAGAAGGAAAAAACTTGATAAGTTGACAGTCTCATTTGCATTTATTTGAATAAATGTTTGTATGGACAAATTAGGGAAACCCAAATATAGATTAACCCAGTGCATTTCATGCGTCTGTTTAAGAATGACGTCAGAGGTGGCTGCAACATCCGGATGTCATCCCTTCTGGCGTTTTGTGATAAGATTTACCCAACTAGATAAAAAGAACTTTGGCCTATAATAATAAACAAGATTTATCCTACTAATCCTACTTATATTAAATGTGAAAGATTGTATGTTTGGATGTTTGTTATCACTCAGGTCCGTAACGGCTGAACGGATTTGGATGAAATTTGGCACACATATAGAATATATTCTGGATTAATATATAGGATACTTTTTATCCTGGCAAAACATAAGATACCCCGGGAACGCGGGTGAAACCGCGGGGGCGGAAGCTAGTAATATATAAGACGGTCTGATATAAATAAAATAAACACCCGCGGGTCAGTTTAGGCCCTAATGAACGTCGAAACTACTGAAGCTACCTCCGATTCGGAAGTCGACTTCAACTGAGAAGAACCGGCAAGAAACTCGGCAAGGTCACATTTTTTATATATTTAGTTGTTTTTTTTTGGACAATGACAATGTTTTTTTCCATGAAATGTTTTACAATTTATTAGTAAGATAGTAAGTAAGTAAGATAAGATTAGTAGGATAGTAGGATTCGTAGGATATACAGGATGATTATTTAATCACTGGCAATACTTGCAGGGGTGGAAGTACTCATCAAAATGAACAAGTTTTATTATGAGACTAACTGTGAAATCACGAAAAAATTATCAGCTGTTCCATAGAAAAGTTAAATGCCTACTCTACCAAAATGTATGAACCTACCATTTTATTTTACGCAATATCAGAGTTGGCCCCATAATAAAATTCCTAATTTCCTTATTCTGTAACGCCTCACTAAATCATCCTAACCCAAATATTCGTCTGACCAACAGCAAATGCGTCGGTCCGGCAACTCCGAGGAGACCAAACGCATCCTGATGGACCTGGACGTGGTGGTGCGGTCCCACGACTGTCCGTACATAGTGCGGTGCCTCGGGTGCTTCGTCACCGACGCCGACGTCTGGATCTGTATGGAGCTGATGGCTTCATGTTTTGATAAACTCTTGAAGAGACTCGGCGCGCCCATTCCTGAAGCTATACTTGGGAAGGTTACTGTTGCGGTGAGTTATTATCTATATACACTTCTCATTAGAAAAATCGAAAACCATACCTACTTGTTGAAAAAAACACGATAGTTGATCGAATTTGATTTTAATTTGAAACATTACTATTTTTTAAACTGATACCTTATAATATCCACAATTAACTATATTATCCGCCCCGCGCTTTCACCGGCGTACCCGAGGGCATATAAAAGGACCTATGTTTTCCCGGGATAAAAAGTATCCTGTATGATAATCCAGAATATTTTCTATCTGTGTGCCAAATTTCATTCAAATCCGTTCAGTAGTTTTTGCGTGAAACAGTAACAAACATCCATCCATCCAAACTGTCGCATTTATAATAGTAATAAAAGGATTAGATGATTTTATAACTTTTCACACGACAGACGGTGAACGCCCTATCGTACTTGAAAGACACGCACGGCGTGATCCACCGCGACGTGAAGCCAAGTAACATACTGTTGGACGAGCGCGGGAACGTGAAGCTGTGCGACTTCGGGATCAGCGGCCGGCTGGTCGACTCCAAAGCGAAGACCAGGAGCGCTGGATGTGCTGCTTATATGGCTGTAAGTTGTTTTTATGTCTGATGGCTTACAAATCTACATACGGTCACCTACATTTGCAATACCACGAGGGATCGCAGATGTGTTGCCGACCTTGAAAAGCTCATTTTACGCTCTTTTTGAAGATTGAGGATTGAGAATGAGCTCATCTTATGGTCCCCTGTAGAAACGTTTTACTGAATTGGAGTATCGTGGCGGTTCAAGAGGAGGAGATTATTTCAGCTTGGTGATGATTAAGTTTATTCTGTTTAAATAAAAGAAAAAAGTTTCCATTTAAAGAGAAGCTCAGTTAATTAAGTTAATATATTAACTAGTAATCCGTATTAAGTTTCTTCAATCCAAGCTTGTTCGTATTAATTTATGGACATATTATTGTCGTTTTCAGCCGGAGCGGATAGATCCGCCGGACCCCACTCGGCCGGACTACGACATCCGCGCGGACGTGTGGTCGTTGGGCATCTCGCTCGTGGAGCTCGCCACCGGCGTGTTCCCTTACCGGGACTGTCAGAACGACTTCGAGGTGCTCACTAGGGTAAGTACAAGTGACAATTCCGCCGAACCCCACTCGGTTGGATTACGACATCCGCACGCTCACAATTTATATTCAATATGTGGTAGCTACACTTGTAAGATAGTTCCTTCTAGGATATGTACGCTTACCACCTTCGGCCACATCATCACTCACCATGGTGTCAAACAGGCCTATAAAAAAACTGCAGTCGCTTTGTGTTCTTGTATCTGTTGTGTAGTTTACTTTATACTTGTGTGTGTATAAATCAGTAGAAAATACTAATAGATAAATAATCGTAATGAAAAGTGGCGACTTTACGGACAATGAGCAAAAATTTTTTTTTTTTGTAGGTAATAGCCGACGATCCACCAAAGTTGCCTGAGGACACTGAATTTACACCAGAGTTCAAATCATTTGTATCACAGTGGTAAGTTGTAAATTAAGGAACTAAATAAAGACTTAAATCAATTTTAATTTTTTGTGTACTTTTGGACACTATATTTGACTGAAAAGTTCAAAGGAAACCATTTAAACATGTTATGAGGAGGCCATGTTCATAAAAGAGTAATCAATATTAAGTGGTATATGGAAGAGGAAAACAGAAAAAAGATGATGGAAGATGAGTATTGAATGAATGAAAAAGAAAAATATTCATTTCAGTAACTAACTACTACATAACAACGCGACCCTGCCGACCCCAAATGATTAGGATCAGGGCAGGAAGATGATAAAGATATTTTTATTTGTTCAACATGTGCTTTATTTTAATTGTATGTATATAATGTGAATAATTTCCATTTAATATAATTATGTTTATGATTAAAGTATTTTTTCTTTCAAACAGCCTAACAAAAAACTACCGCCAGCGGCCAAAATACGCGAAACTTCTAGAACACCCGTTCGTGTTACGATCAGCTCGTAACTCAGTGTCAGTGGGCGCTTGGTACGCGTCGCTGCCGATATCAGGCGCGTCCAGGGCTGCTTGTGTCACTACAGTGGCCACGCACAACGTGAGCCCGCCGACCAATGGACTAGACCCGCCGGTTACACCCCAGCCGGTTAGGAACTTTGTCACGAGCTCGTCGCACTGGCTGCCCGAGCAAGTTACACCGACGCCTGCAAGGTATGTTTTTGTTATATAAATGTGTAAAATAAATATAGATAAAAAGCTACAATGACCTCGTAAAATTGTATCCTTTTTAACCAAGCTTTTCACTTCACAGTTTCAACCGCTAACCCCTATTATGCCCCCTTAGGGGTAAATTTTGAAAAACTCCAGCACCGGGCCTAGGCTGTGTGTTGTCTGTCCATCAGTCATGGTTCTTTTTATAGATATGTAAAAGAACTAACTTTCCGCCTCGCGGTTTCACCCCTATCTCCTATTTTACTCCTGAAAAAGCTGTTATTTTGACATTAAACACAGACACTCCAATTTTATTTATTTGAATAGATAATCTGTTTTTATTTAAATGTTTGTTAAAAAGTTAGTATGTATTTCAGGGCGTGGTGGGCGGGCAATGCGAATGCAGGTGGCAGCAGCTCTCAGCCCACGAGCTTAGAAACAGACTTCTCGAACCATTCACCATACCCTAGACGGAGGTAATATTATTGAACTGTCTTAAACATTAAATCAGAAAAGCAATAAATGAAATATATTTAACATTACGTTATTGATTTTCTGATGACTAAAAAAAAATGTCTTTTGTGATAATTCCGCAAGAACACTGATTTTGTCTTAGGCCCTTCGCACATCGATTGTAAGCGTATCGTCATGACGCAACGAGTACCTGCAGAGTTCTACAAACGAATCGTCGCGTAGACGTATCATTTTGTAATATTGCAAAGTGTAGCAGTGTGTGTATAAAGGTGCAAGTTCGAAGCCGATTTCTATGAAGACGACGTGTCGCTAGCCACGAATGGTAGCCTTTGACTTTGAGTAACATATTTTTCATACTGAATAATTACTGTCAATTGCTAAAAGTAAGTAATAAAATAATGTATTGTTACAGAACAAAAGAAGCGTGCGCGTCTCCGCCGCCGGCCCCAGTGAGGCACGTCGCGGCCGACAACTGGTGGCGAGCCTCGCCCGCGGTAAGTGCATTAAAAAAAACACTAAAAACTAGGAATAGGAAACCTTATTGCAATTTCTAGAGGCGCCCCTGTGCTATAACGTAAACAAATGACGCGATTCGTTACAATGACAAGACGATACTAATGTCGCATAAATCGTGACACGCCATTGGACACATTTACATTGTATTTCAGTTAGCAATTTTATTCCCATGATTGTTTTTTTATAAAACTAGCTAAACATTTTTTTTTATTGATAACACTAAGTGTATGTCCCGATATACACTGGGAGCAATGTTCAGTGCTCTTTCTGGGGAGAAATACGTTCCGTTATGGACTGACAGTATACTGCCGCAGTATCCTAGGCAAACATAATGACGTCATAAACGCCGCCATTTTTGTACTGTGAGCACTGGTTGAGGTAAAGTGGTCTCAGTGCTTTGATCACGTGATCAACAGCGTCCAGAATGACAGAAGGATATACATGGATGACAGACAGTATACTGGACTGCGTTCCGTTTTAAAAAGTACCTAGTATAGGTAACTACATATAAAGGAACGGCATCTCAGTATACTAAATTGTCAATAGACATTATAAAAAAAAACGATTCACAATAAAAGAGAAAATGGTACTTAAGTATTTTGTCTTTGCCTATTTATATATTGATGATGTGTTACAGTGTTAATAAATAATGTATTGCACAGAGCTCCGGTAACACAAGCCCAATAGTTCTACAAAGGTTTTACCATCAGAGAAGATCAAGAGTGGACCTACATTCAACACCTAGACATAGAAGGTAATAATAAAATGTTAGATAATCTACTATATAAAAATAAGTCAGCTTTTCCTTCCTGACGCTATAACTCCAGAATGCACGAACCGATTTCCACGGTTTTGCATTCGTTGGAAAGGTCTCGGGCTCCGTGAGGTTTATAGCAAAGAAAAACATAAGATCCCACGGGAACGCGGGTGAAACCGCGGGGCGTAAAGCTAGTATTCAATAAATTATGACATTGGACTGAGATTTCAATTTGATTGTCATAATCTCGACTCAAGATTTCACTTGTGTTGATCAAATAGGTACCATACTTGGTATTTTTTAGTGTTCTGTACCCGGAGGGTCCAAACGGAGCCATATTGCTGTCACTCACGTGGCCGTCGTCTGTCACAATTTTGTTCCGAAGATTTTCTTAACTTCCCATTGACCTATGAACTAAAAATTTTACTAATTTAACTAACAAATACCAAAATATTGATTAATCAGATTTTTTCTTTGAAATTAATATAACTACAAGTTTGTACGGAACCCTCGGTGCGCGAGTCGGACTCGCACTTGGCCGGTTTTTTTTCTACTATTAGTTAGTTTTTCTACTACAACATCAATATAATATTTTTTTTTTTCAGTTTAAGTAGAGAACACAGCACGGGCAGGTCACCAGAACCGCCGCCAAGAACAAGTAGACAGCATCCAATGTTGGGGCATGAGGGTAAGATTTTATTATATTTATGACATATAGGTTTAGGTCGAATGCCATGACGAAGGTTGCGGTCTCGAATCCTAAAATGAGCTATAGTTTTCGTTGAGGGATCACGGTAGTAGCGTACTTTGTAGTACCCGCCTGGCTGGCTACCACCCTCAAGTTGAAAATCTGTCGCCACCGGTATGTTCCAGCAGCTGCACTAGACTTTATAAAGGTTGGCAACACATTAGCAATCCCAAACTACTTCACTACCACTTTTCGTGCTTTTTCACCTAAGCTCTTGACTTGTTCAAGACATCTTCATGGTACAAAGACAATATATAATTATATTCCAGCGAACGGCATCGGCAGTGTTGAGTTGGAGCCGCCGCCGCTGCATGAAAGACTACATCCACCTTCACCCTTATTACTTAACGATAGGTATGTTATATTTGTTTGTATGTCTGTCCATTCATACATAAATATCTTTATTATACTTCTGTAGAATGTAAGAATTTTAAACTTTTGTGTAATTCTCATCATATTAGTCGGTGCAAAAAACAGCTCGATATCTAATTTTGTATAATCGACTTTTTCCCATTCAAATAGAGTTGAATATAATAGATACGTTAATTACTCAATTTGGACAAAAATTCCGATTATGGGAGAACATTTTTCCGTTCGATGTTAATCGATCCTTAGATAACTGATCAGAATTTGTTAGTCACGTTTCGTATGGTTGCTAAGCAACGCAATTAAAATGCGATATTATAGATCTGTCCTGCTCTTCCTTAGCAGAAGTTTAAAAAAAATGACTCATGTACAATGTAAATTCATGTAAACTATGTATTATATCATATAGGTTATCAGAAGGCCGCAGTCAGAGTCTAACGCGAGCGGAGTTAAGAAATGGTTACCGGCCCGAACCGACGCCGCCCGTGCCGCCGCCCAAACATCACCACGATGATCAAGGTAACAACACACTACACTGCCCATTGGGACCAATATATGGTATATATAACATGGTTATGAAAGGCCTTATGGCTAACTCCATTGCAACTATATTTTAGGCTATATTATAGTACGAGATTTTTGAGGTAATGCGTTATTTGCGAGAATTTAAGGAGTTCATATTATTGGTTATGTCAGAAAATATGAATAGTTTTTTTTTAAATGGGCTTGCTTGAGTGCCCTTGCCCAAAAGAAAACTATTCACTCTGGCCTTGAAAGTCCCTAAAACTTAAGTCTTTGCTAGCTGAACTTCGGTTTTTAGTCAAAAGTTCTTACGTCTCAAGCCACATTTGATCGAATATATTGACCTGAAATATTCTAATGTATTTTTTTAGATACTTGTACGTCCATGAAAGTGTGTGACAAACTATTTAATTTTGATATTTATCTAGTAGGTTTTTGAAATGACATAGGGTTACTAATTGATCAAAAATTTATAAAAACATATTAATTATATTTTTTGTTCATCAAGGTGGAAAATACAATGAAATTAAATTAATATAATTATATATTTACTTTTAATTTTGTTATGTAACCAAGGAGGGCAGCCAGCCTATGACAATCAATCGAATATAAATACAGTACGCTGCGCTTGCCGCTCTATCACCCACCGCCATTCAGTTACATTTGTATTTACTAAAGTGAAGTGATTGTATTTTATCATTCTCCCCTTATATATACTATTTTAACTCCCGATTCGAGACTAAATCTAATGTTTTAGTAAATAGAGCACATTTTAAATTGTCTTTAAAACTTTTCAATTCAACTAGACTTTGTAGGCAGTGTTGTAACTAACACCCTCAAAATGAAATGTTCTCGCCAATCACTGGTGTGTCCCAGCAATTGTACTTGAGAACAATTTGAATAGGCTTTATAAAGGTCGGCATCACATTGGCAAACTCCTTGGTATTGCTAATGTCTATAGGCGGCAGTATCCACTTAGCATCCGACTTAAAAAAAAAGGTTTTGTCTCAATGAACCTACAGAGAATCAGCATTGCCATCCAACGTGGCATTGCCGCCAGCATTCTGGGTACGCTGCCTTCTGATAGCGACCTTTTTAATTTAGACTATTTTATGTAACAAAGCGATTATTGTATTAATATACCTACAAACTGAATTAATAATTTGATTACTTTACTTTCTTTCTTTCAACTTTAAATCCCCATAGACTTATCTTCAAAATAAATATACTTAATTATGTAGGTTTGTGTCAAAATTATTTCTCGAAAGTATACAATCATTTCACAGCCCGTCGTCCATCACTCATTTTTCTGTCATTATAGCCCCCCTTCATGTACATATTAAACGAACAAAGTCACAGGAGACAATATGCTTACGACGCAGTCCTATGTGCTTGGTAATTACGCTTTACAATATAGGCGTAATAGGTTGATATATTAAAATTTATATTGAATTTTCTGGCACAGATGTCTTCATAATGAAAAATAAACTTTATTCTTCACGTTTCTCCATCTCATATTTGTATACCTGTCTCACTTCACTCCTTAGAGATATTTTTTACTTGATATGGTATTGTATTTTTTTTCCTGATACCTTATGAGATATTAATTTAAATATTAAATAAAAGATGCCTGTGCCAGTATTCTTCCATTTCAGGTTATAATTATAAATATTTGTAAACTCTAACCTAACTCATATGTGGCTTTCGAAATTTGTATTAAATTCTTCTTAAATAAAATTGTCTACAGTCCTATACGTATTGTTGTTTATTTGTATGTTGATAGAATATGTTTTTGTTGATTTGTATGGCCAATTTAGCATGAGTTCTAAAAGGACCATTATAAGTACTTGTGTGTACGTGCGTGCGTTTTTTGCGTACGAATTCACGTGCCACAATTATTGTAATCGGTTTGAAGGAAGACCGAGCACGTTATATTCGTATTTTTTTTTTTGTGATTCTTTATTACTACGTTAGACATATTTAAAAAAATGTTATTTAATTAAATATATGAATAGCGACATAACGGTATCGAGGCAAACATCCCGAAAAATGAAAATTAGGTACAATCATTGCGTATAAATTTGAACAAATATTTGTGCAAACAAATAAAATTGGCTATACATAAAAAATAAATTTCTATCAATATTCAAAATCTGTGCTTTGCCGCTGTCCTCACGCGTCCCACACATCGCCTGCCCGTTTGTTGCTCTGTCACATGCCTCGCTACACTAAACACGACCTTAACACCTAGCTAATAAGGGCTATTATTACTCTATTTATATGGTACGCTTTGGGAGACGCTGCCTACGTATGAAGCAAAATTACTAGTTTTCTTTACTATAAGAAATGTACAGTAGCGGAATTAATAATATCTTCATACAAACTAAAAATGAAGGCACTATGAAATTCCCGCACTGTACTAAAATTTGATTTAATAGGCTCACTACTCATTGGCCAGCTTACAAGTGAATAAACGAGCTTTTAGTAGCAAGGTGTGACCGGGAGCTATGTGTTTATCATCACTTCATCACCATGTCGGATGTCGCTTTGCTGTGTAACCAGCCAGGCATATGGTAAAACGGGAGCTCTTTGATTTATGTAAAAAAATGTCTTGAGTCGAGATCGGAACAATTGAATTTAAATCCTGGACTTAGGGCTCAATTTCGATGAAGTCTATTCTTGAATATTGTGATTTATCGTTGTATAATTAGGGTCTAAATGCGTCGAATGAATTTTGTAGGTCTGTGTAGATTATCTTTGAGGTGAAGACTCAACATTGATATTTTCATAGGTATGCAATTTAACAGTCAAAGTAATTAAGCTTAAGAGATTTTACTACATCGTTCCATTCTTATATTTCATATCCATGAGAATCGTAAACGTCTACCTTCCTCCAAATTTTCAATCACGCAACCTAACGATATTTTCACCATGAACATGAGCTCTATATTGTCGCAATAAAGTATAAAATCAGAGAGGTCTCTACGAGCGGGCAGAGCGCAGTGGGTGCGGTCGGCATCGGTATTGGTGCCGGTATCGGTATCGGTAAGGGTAAGGTCGGGGCGGGTCGTGTGGTGTCGCAGGCTGGCTGCACTCGCTCGCGGGGCTGGTGAAGCGCCGGCTCAGCGGGTACGTCAAGTGGCATCACGTTGCAGCGCGCAGGGAGCACCATCCTCGCCATTTGCAGCACAGGTGAGTGACATAATGCCTTTTTATTACATAAAAATATACGGGCGGGTGAGTTTGAAGCATCTGTATGAAAATTACCTTATTTTGGAGAGAATTTAGAGGAATTTAGGACTTTTGGCAACTGTATTAGGAGAAAAAATAGCAAAAATCTTTGATCTAATGGCAACATCCAAACTAAAAAATATTAAGAATTTTTTGTGGGGCCCAATTATTCGACCTTCAAATTAGTCGCCACCTGCTTTTTTTCTGATAGTCTGCAATATCGAATAGGCCCGATTTGCCAAGTGAGAATCTCTATCTCGTTATGATTCTCTTTTTAGCACATGGGGTTTGTAATGTGGCTACTGTATTGGATCGCTGGAAAAAAAATATTGCGACAGAATAGTTCTTGAATGAACTAAAGAACTTTGTTCATAAAAGACGCATGTCCAAGAAGTGACATAAAAAGGTGAATAGGGCGTATAAAGAGGAAGAGGTAAGGCTTATTGGATAAGAAACACATCACGATCTATTTCGAGAATGATAATTATGGGGATAACATCAAGAAATATCTAGTATCTACTCTTTACACGTACTACTGTCGAATGTTGTGTTATATCCTGTTTTAACGAGTGTGTGTCGACTTGCAGTAGTTATATTGCAAATTATGTAATATTTTGCACAGGTGGGGCAACAGCGAAAGCTGGAGCGTGCCCGCGTCCCCTCTGCCCCCGCGCGCCCCTCCCCCGCGCCCCTCCGACTAGCCCCCCCCCCGCCCCTCGCCCCGGCTGCGGCAACACTCGCGCCTCACATGCACTTGAGATTGTATTGACACGTCAGTTTAGAATAAATCTTTGTAAGCATCGATAATGAAAAGGGATGTATATAATATCTGGCGGTTAAATGGAGATAGATGCGATTTCTAGTGCGCAATAAAGAACAATTACAACGTGGAAAAGTTTTATGCAAGCGAAGCATCTACCGAGAATTAATAGAACATTGCGCATTTCGTGTCCAGAGGAGTGCAATTACTTACTGGAAACACCAATAATAGAGAGCAGGCCATACGCCTTCTCGTTTTCTCTCGTGTTCATATCTGATTGAGCGAGAAGCGCGATATTTCTTATGGAACCTGACACTTTAGTTTGCTCACGCGCATGATTTTAAATCCTCTATCTCCATATATGCTAAATATATCGCACTGTAAGTTGTAGTAATTACTAGCCTAATCCAGAGGTAGAAGATTAGTGTTTATCTATAATGTAGTTAGCGGATATGTAAGGTATTTAAATAGTATAATGGATGGCTTGGGCTAGTAAGTACTCTGTTAAAATGACAGGTGCGAAAAGATAAGCGAGTGTAAGCAAGATAAAAAGCAGTGCATCTCGTTTACGCGCATACAGCTATCTCATTTTGCTCAGGTCATTTTAATTACATATTGGCTACTTTGAGTTGATTTGATTGTACATTTTATACACTTTCAAAATTACAGCTAATTGAAATGATTGCGCCATTTGCATATTTTTATGACAGCTCACAATAGAATCAATACATATTTTTAGTTCCTTATTTTGCCGCAATATGGCGATTAAAAAAAAGTCTAATTTAAACCTTTTCTTTATCGATGCATGTACAACACATAATGTTGTTACGCTATATTGTATTGTGAACCATCGACGGAGGTTCGTTACGACTGCTTATTTGTAAATATTCAAGCCGCGCAGTATTAAATGCATTGGTATTTTTATAATAGTGAGTTATTATTGCATGATATATTATACACATTGACATTGAAGATTATTAAATACATTACTTAATTAAGCTTATTCTGTCATACGTTCAAATCAGAATTAAAAAAGTCCAAAATTACGACGATCTTAAATATCACTTAGGCTGCACGTCCACTTGTTCATCCGTTAAAAGGCACTTAATATAAGTTACGTTTAATTCTCCTACCATTACCATGTAGATAAAATGTACGTGTCTGTAATATACCATGTAATATACCTAACGCCTTGTAATACATATATTATTCACAATTAGAGCTTTATATAGATTTTCCAATAAGTTGAACAAACTAGTTGACACGACAAATATTTGTAATGATAATTTTAAAGTTGTCTTATTCACGACAGGAATAGCACTGCTATTTATTATAATAATAATTCAGACTATGAAGCTTAACTTTAAAATTTTAATCAAACCCTTTTTTTAACCAAACTTAATTGTTATAAAATGCTCACGCCTACACGGTGTGTGTCAAAGATAGCTCAGTGGTAGTTACGTCGCATCCCGCGGCGAAGGTCTTGGGTTCGAATCCTACAATGAGCTTGATCTTTCGGTGAATGAAAACATCATGAAGAAACCCTATAACAGTGGTATGGCAATTTTTAGTATTTGTAACTAGAGACAAATACAGACATACACAGTTATATACCATTCTGATCGCGTGAAAAATATGACAAACATAGTTTAGTCCAAATATTTATTTAAATAATTGGGTAGGCCAGTTTTGATAAAATACTCAAGAGGCGGCGACAAACTCACCGTATGTTACGTTGAATTCGTATTTCTTCGGTGATGTAAAAATATTTATTATAGTACAGTCAGTAAAATAAGTACAGATCCAATTTTTTTAAAAGATCTGTACACTATAACTATCCATAATATAGAAAGATAAATTCAACAGGAGTTTACATGTGTGTATATAAAAACCTACATACTATAAATGTGTACAGATGTTTTGAATTAGGATCTGTTAAGTCCCTTATGTTGCTGACCGTACATGTTTTTGTCGTGAATAAGGGCAACATAAACACAAAATCTAAAAACTATCAATATCTAGATATAGGTGAATACCAAATACTTTGATAAAAATATATTTGCGGGCTATTTATAATTACCACGAGCAGTGTATAGCTTTGACAATATTACGTTACGATGACGGTATTCGATAAGTTAGCGATCGGTTGACGGTATAATGTTAATTAATAATTTATGATATTTATATTGAATTTTGTTATGATGTTTGCTGGTCGCAAAATGTTGGGATATCTGAACTCTACTACTTGGGCTTGATCGGTGTCTTAGAGCTGCATGTGTCATCTATCTAATGGATTTGCCTATTGACACCACCAATCGGAATAAGGCACACAACAGCGCAAACGCAGGTTGCATCAGCATTAAAAAATAATTGTTTCTACTGTTCGGAATTGCAACCCAGTAGGTCTGAACAAGGGTCTTAATTCATTTCTTATTTATAAAATTTGTATAGTGTTACAGATATCCCAAAAAAAAATATTTTTTATTATCTTGTCGAATCGTGATCGACGATATATTCCTATAATATAACGAATATAGTTCAAAATAAAACTTTTCGATTGAAAATATCGTGTATAAAATAATCGTATTTGTAAGACAGAACAGAGGAATGCAATACTTAAACGCGAAATCATTTATTGTATATTTACGTTTAGGTTTTACGTTTGGGGTTGTAACATATTTAGTTCATTGTAGGATTATCGCTTATACAGAGTGTAGATAATTTGGGTAACTCCCTCTCAATCATCTATTAAGGTTTTTAAACGTAGAACACATTTAGAAATATCACAAACGATAACGAACAAATTGAATAAGGTAGGTACTCAGTTCTATTGAAATTGTTTTTTATAAATACAGCCAGAAAGATATTATGGGAAGTTAAACAAATTTACAACACCATTTATAAATTTTAATGTTAGAATTTAATTGTACATTTTATTTTTTAATTCGTTCGACCAAATGTATAGTTATTAAAACGGATTATAATTTTGATCGCTTCGGGAATGCATGCCTTGACTCAATACATAAGGTTCACTTTTAAATGCACATGTCTTCAGTTACATCCATAGCATTATTTAAAGTTAAATCAGGTCAACTAAAGGCTTCTAAAAATTACCTATAAATATATAATAAATCAAAAGTACACCTTAACGATATTGACACAAGGTATGTAACAACTTGCCACGCTCGCATTTGATTGATTCTAGCTGTACAAACTTTGATTTTGCCTAACTATATGATGAGAAATAATAATAAAAACACTAATCCTTCTTTACAGTCGGATATATATGATACTAAATAGTGCGAGCTTAGCAATGTTGGAGTAATGATGTCGCGTGCCCCAAGCCGGGCGTCTGTGGGACCCACTGCTAAATGTCAGCTGTCAATTTATTTTTACAGTATTGCTGACTTATCTATGTCACTTCTCGTTTCTCGACTGTCACTTTGACTCCTCGATGTAACTTACCTTTTTAAATGTCACTTTTCAACTTATATCTATACAGTTTTTTTTTAAATACTAATATTAATAAAAATACTTGTTATTTCTTTTTCAATAAGAGTAATATTAAAGTGAGACAAGTCAGTAGGTCCCCGCATACCTAGCGCCCCCTAGTCCGCACGCAAACCCACGTGCAAACGCCTAAGTTTAAGATGAGACTATATTTAAACAAAATATATTTAATAAACATCGATTAACTTGTTTTTATTTTATTTTTTATTATTATTACAAATAATTATTATTTTAATGTGTATTGTAATAAATACGGATCAAATTTTTATGTTGTGTTTTAATTTACGTAACCTTGATCATATTATCGGGGCTTGGAGTCCAACTTTGACTGGTAGTTCTCAATATAAATGATCTTTCAACACTATACTAATGTCAAACACTCGCTGCCCACGGGGCAATATAATGGAATGGAAACAGGACGCCGCCTGTTGCGCTCTCTGTCGCACTTACGGAACGCATAGTGACGCACCACTGTCAAGTCGATGTTAATATTATGAAAAAGTAACACGCGCCTGTGCCTAGCGCACCGATGATCTGTGGCATTGCCGCCCGCGCGGGCAGCGAGTGTTTGGCATTAGTATAACAATTAAAAGGAACAAGAGGTTTTCCAATGAAAGGTAAATGAAAGTCATTATAAACTAAAATAGCTTTGTTATTTAAAAAATAATATACTTTGTACAATATGATAAGATGTTGACTAAATCATAGTAACCATTACACGTTACGTACAGTATAAAGTGAAAGAGGACGTATTGTTGTCCTTTTCTAACACACGAAGCGTTCCTTTCTATTGATTGAGCTCCATAGCTTTATCACACTGCCCGCACGCCGGCCGTGGAATACCGTCCTATGTATCATAGTTTACACGTGTGGGACAGTGTGTTCGAGCCCTTATACGTGTAATATTTGTTATACAATTTAAAAATATTAAGCCAAGTGTTTACATCGATTACGCCATGGCTTGTTTTGGTAAGAAAATAATTAGGCATATTGAGAATTAATTGCAAATTAATAATAATTAATGAATAGCCGATGGTGGTTGCAGCTCCTAGAGTACACCGGTAGGTTCTTGAAAAACAAATTATTTTCACTAAAAATAAATATCTAATTGTGTTCTTTGGTATAATTCTACTATACAGGATGTCATGATTAAAACCAGTAAAATTAATTATTTTCTATTAAAATGTGGCATGAAATGAGGTATGTATAAGACATATGAAATTCTGCTACAGTTATGATACATTCATTATATTTATTTTCCAAATAAAGAAAATAATTATAATAAATTAATGATATAGCTTCGAAGTAAATAAATAATTTACGCATTGTATTTTAAAGTAAATGTGAAGAATGAACTAAAATAATTGAAAATTAATCACACCAAAACATAACCTAATTTGAAACCATTCTAGGATTTCAGTAAATTGTAGTTTTTTTTTTAAATCCATACTTAATTAAACTTTGGTGTTCAATACACGTCGACCACACTTGGAAATAAATTTCTGTACATATACATGTATGTCGCAGTGAAACACAAATAGCTGGTAAGTCGTATATCTTGTAAATAGAATAAAATCAGATCCACAATGGGCTATCCTTCGCTAGATGGCTTTATATATGTTCTGCAACTTTAAAATGTCGCATACCGTTTTTTTAACGCTGCCAGTTTAGGGCCCTCTTCAACTACAACGAACAATCAATTTGAGGAATTTGATTTGGACCGAATTGAAAGCCAAAACCTACATAAAAAAAACAACAACAAATTAATGTATATTTGGCTTTTTCTTTGAAATAAATCAATCATTCTGCTAATCTATTAATCTATATTTTTCCACGATTTTCCCAGTGCGCTTGTTTACAAACTGCCTTTAGGAAGTGGTTCAGCTTCTCTAACATTGTTTGGGCTATATTTAGCTACAGTGCAATAAACATATCTGACCCGGTGGCCAGGGGCGCCACCATCGAAAATAATCCTAACATTTGACGTTTTAAAACTGTCATTTTCAAATGAGTGTCATTAGTTTAACAGTTTTGGCCACCGGGTGACATAAGTTTGTGGCACTATATTTCACTTTGACAAAGTAAACCAAATGATACTCAGCAGTGTGGTCAACCTCTATGACAAGTATTAAAACAGAAATTCTTCCTTTGAAATATGAAACAGACTCACAATATTTTAAAATTTTACCACGCGACATTTAAATCACCCTATGTAACAATATCAACAACCGAAAACGTAATTTCTCTCAAATTCAATATGAAGTTAAATGTTTAAATTCATATTGTAAGCAAATACTTAAAAACTACAATAATAGAAAAAGGTCTTAGTGCATTTGCAGCGTTTTAACACGATTTGCGCTAACAATCACAATAAATAAATTAACTAAAGGCGTGTACACACTAGACCTAGACGTATACTGTGGTGAATTTGACGTTACATTTAAAATTAATAACACAAAAAATGTGTTACTTACTTCGAACAAGCCAAACTTTAAAAAGGCCTAAAAACTAATTTAAAAAAAGAAAGGCACATGGAAACACCTTTTTTATTTATTAAGACTTAAGAAATCTTAAAACAAAAAGGTCACCAATGGCAAATACACAATAAATTACAATTTAGGATAATATATAGTCACGTTACGCAATTTTTCAACCGCAATATACGTCTTGAATCTATCTAAAGTCGTCACTTATATGAAAACTGACAATACAATCCTGGGGCTAAATTAACGCCCGGAATAATTTAACATTTAATTTTTTGGTAATTTTAAAACTCCCTCAAACGACGACGTAGTACAAAACTACAATAAATTTTTAATCACTATCCAATCCAAACAAACAGGCGAACGATCTTTAAGGCCGGTGCACATATTCCATATTGACAAAATTGAAATATTTTTGAGGACTAAATAAATTATTATGTAATTATAATTATTAAATAAATCAATACCCCATTGATTTATCGAACAATATATGGCCTAATTACTACGTAGCTCATCGGCGTAGTGCAGAAGTACATGGTATGGTATGGGGCATATATTTTTTTATTTCAAAATATAATATTTCAGTATAAACACCGATATTGCCGTGCTGTCTTATAACGGACCTTAAGAGATCATTTTGTTAAGCTTCTATGGTAGCCGAGCAACTTTTAGTTGCTGAAGACTGATGACCGCACGCCCGTATGCAACGACCGCTTCGGTCTCAATTTCAACATTCCGACTAGTATTTTTTTAATTTCCCAAAATCTAAACTTTGGCGTATCAAGTTCAAGATAGCTCTTCAATAATTTAATTATTCTTTTAATACTTAAACAAACCAATGGCTAAAAATAAGTACTAAAGCCATTGAGCTGTTTTAACTTTTCATTAAAATTCCGATTGACTAGTTGATTGTTTCTATAGAAGTTATAAATAGGTAGGTACATAGAAGATATGTTAATAATTTGTGAGATTTTCCCTTCACTAATCATTGAAATACAATAGCTAATTGTTATGTTTTACGTATCTAAATTGTAGTGCTCTAATTGTTTATATACAGCGTGGCAAGACCGCGGCATTTCTATAGGCGGCACAGTATTAGGCAAAAATCTAACTATTATTGAATAGTTTTAAAAATTACAAAAAATATTATTTGTTGTTTAAAATACGGCAACACTAATTTAATTATGTGTTAAATCTAAGAAAGAGCTATTGTGTGCTCGGCCATGAGTCCGCCACGCCGGTGTGAATAGACCTTAATGTCTGAAAATGTCGTTGTCCGCTGCTGGTCTCACTTGTCTATATATCTTTAAATTATTGCTGATCATACCAAAAGGCGACAACCCTGAAAAAAAGAAATAACTAGATAATACGCTATATTATACTTGTAAAAAATCGGGGCGCTGTATGTCAGACTGCATTTATTGGATTCCACCTTTGATTATCATAGCGAAACGGAAGTTAAGTTTTGGGCTTTATGTGTGTCTTCTTAGGGTTTTAAATTTAATAACAGGCTATTAGACTGTCTGTCTGTTTATCAGAGCACAGCGAGCGGAGCGAAAAAAAGAAAACGCCGGCGCGTTGTCGCGTTATTTTTGCAATTCCAATGGTTGGAATTCCCTCGCTTCGCTTTAATGGACAGGTGCCTTATGGTATTACGACCCCAGCGGCGAAGATCGTGGGTTCCAATCCTAAAACGAGCTTGAGCTTGATAAAGGAAAAAATCGTGAGGAAACTATAGCTGGGTGGGGTGGTAGGTAGGGTACTTTGTAGTACCCCCCAAGCTGGCTACCACCCTCAAGCAAGGCCGTAGCCAGGAAATCACTTCAAGGTGGGTCGAGCTCTGATATATGCCCCTGCCTACGGCTTTGCCCTCAAGTTGAAAATCTGTCGCTAGTTCCTTCTAGAATTTGTGTGCTTACCACCTTCGGCAACATCATCACTTACCATAGTGAGATTGTGATCAAACACAAGCCTATACAAAGTAAAAACAAAAGAATATAATGAATGATACGTACGTAAAACCCTAATGCGGGCGTCCAATCTTCCCGGTCCGCTGCGGGCTCCCCGGCACGGAGGTGGGCAGCACGCGGCCGACGTACTCGAGCGCGGCGAGCGACTTGTCCTTTGGACTCCGCTTCAGGTACTCCGATATGTGCTGCACTATTAGGTCTATGGCCACTGGAAACAAACAAACGCGTAGTTTAGTAATTATAAAGAAATATATGGTTTGACCTTTCAATTCCGAACCGTTGGTAACTCTTTGACCTTCAAAATTCATGTAAACATGTAAGTTACTGATGTACATATTGTCGGGTGTAAATCAAATACAGTGAGACTATGATTACGCTATGTGTATGAAATACAAAATAAATTACGCTAAAATGACTCCTAATACTTAGTATTATATACACAGTCTATGTAACTCTTACAGTCGGCCAACGGACATGTCTAGACAGAGCAATCGTGCGGGGCTTGCGGGGTGAGAGAGTGGCGGTAGCGAGCCCAAGCTGCCATACACTCGCTTGGGACACAATGCAGCAATTACGAATGCAAAGTAGCATTTCGCGTGACTTCAAACGCGATAGACCACTGTATGTAATTACACTGTGGTATTACGATGTATTGAGACCACAGGAGTGGCCTAGTCGATTTTACCTTTCATGGCATCTCTAAACATAAGGTCACCTATCTTCACGGTACGGTTATAGTTTGTATTCAATAATCAAAATGTAACATTGAAAAGAAAGATCCACAAAAATTCCTCGCTGAGTTTGCACGTCTTCTCTAGATAACTGCCGAAGCTACTCGGTACAATTAGAACTGAATGACAAATTAAAGTATGGCCATGTTTGTTAATTAAATAAGCAAGTAATTTGTGAGTATTTTTCTAATTTTGTAGAATCTTAAAGGCATATCTGGACTAGCCTTAAAGTTGTTTAAATTTAGAGCAATGCACTTTATAGGGCCTAGCAGCTATTACTGTTATAGGTTTGCTTACGGATCTTTATTCAAAGGAAGAAAAAGTACCTTTCTTTCTAGGATTTATAAAGGTCGGCAACGCTAACCATAAGCGACGGTAGCTACCTACTGTCGAAATTGTCAAGACATAAAAAAATCCTTTTTTTATTAAAACGCAATTACAGGTTGAAAACACTTTATTCCATTATAAAATAATTAATAAGATTACATTTAATGATTTGTTTCCACTAGTTCATATTAGAATAGTTGGAATAACGCCGTTTGCGGCCAAAAAGCAGTAAATTAAGTTTTATAATATACATAAAGTATACATAATAATTTGTGCTGGGGCAATAAGTATTCTTTATGTATTATCAAATATATAACTTAATGTAAATAATGTAATTGAGAATTCATTAAAATACAATATCTGTTAATTTAGGTATATTTTTCATTTGTTATGGAATCTTAAGAGTATACATAAGCAAGCTATAGAGCGCGCCTTACTAAGTATAAACTGAAAGCACAAGTATACACACAGAAGGGTCTCAAAAGTGGTTGCGTGAGACGCGGGGTGGATGCAGATGTATGGAACATCGCTATGAAAGCGCTATACCATAGCTAAGTATATATAATATTTTTGCTTACGATCGGCACAACGGACCGGAGCGATACTGTTACTCTATAGCTTTTAAGTCTACTCTAAGTTATGGAATATATTTAGATACAGGAACACATTCTTTAATTGTTGTAAATGCTAAATGAAATGCGGAAAACAGCCGAAGACAGGTTGTCAAATCGTATTTATATAGACACTTGTGGAATTCAAAGAAAAGAGTATGTTCTATTGTTATTTTGGAATACTAAAATTCATCGTAATTTATGTTTTTTTTTTCCCACAAAATTCGACAATAACCAATAGTTCAAACACAACTAAAAAAACAGACGAAGTTAGAATAGGGCATAACTTTTACAATTCGTATAATTCATATTAGGGACGAAATTATATCATACTAATATTATAAACGCGAAAGTTTGTGTGTATATTTGTTACCACTCAGCTCCGTAACAGCTGAATGGTTTTGGATGAAACTTTGCACACAGATAAATCACACTTTGGAATAACATATAGGTTAATTTTTATGTCTCGGGTAGAAGCTAGTTGTTTTTTAGAACTTATGATATATGTATATTGATTTCCAAATTATCTCAAATTATTCGGCATTTACATATACATTACATTATATAGCAATAAGATTTGACAATTTCTATATAACTCATATATAGGCAAAATTTCAAATTATTTAAAATATAAAAAAACCATTTTAAAATAAAATATATAGTTGACCAAATAAAATGAAATGTGAATCATTGTTATTATTATAAACCAATTTATGATATAACTACTCTAAGCACATTTTTTTATAACTACGTTTTGTTATCGTATTCTATAATTTTTTACATTTTTTTTTTAATTTATTTTCATTTTCATCTACATTTTATCACATACAATTATTGGAATTTGGGACGCGATCTGTTTTTAAAGACAATGCTTATCTATTATACAATATATTTAAAGATATATCTTTTTTTAATATAAGCAAACCGTTTCACTAAGATGGTGAGACACCGCAGGGACCACTCTGTTAAACGGAATGTCTATAATTATAACACCGAGCTAGGAACTTATTTAAAAGCAAAATACCAATAACTTAAAATATCCACAATACATATCAACAAAGTATTTTTTACATTTTCATTAACATTTACATATTCGCTAATTTTGATACATATAAAGTATACAGTCAAAGTCTTGCACGTTATTTTCATCCTTACATTAAGGCAGTACAGTCGAAATTGCATTAACAGATTTGGTATGTAACCAAAATAACATTATTTATTATATCAGTCTGTATATTTTGTGAAAGATCTATAAGTTCGAGCTCGGGAACTTGAGCCTTAGGGTAATATAATTAAGGTGTAATCCACCAACACTTCATTAAACAACGTGATAAGGGGCCGTCCATTAATCACATGATGTTTTTTTTTGAATTTTTAACCTTTGGTGATACTTGGTCAGGTCTAACCACCCCCCCAACCCCCACCCGAAATCACGTGTATTTTTTAGTACCTACAAATCTTAAAATTATTAGAATATTATCTTTAAATACAGGTATAAAGTATAATCTAATTTTATTCTAGAAAATTGCGGGAAGAAGCGCGCGGGGACTTCATTTGTTGCCTGGTAACGGCGAGTCAAGGTCACACTACACGCCACTTTTCGGTTTAGAAATCGCGCGTTAGACGAAAAAATTAATACACGTGATATCTTACTACACCCCCTTGTGAATTTTCGTGATTTTTGCCGAAGCCCCTCCCCCCATGTCGAGCCTCACGTGATTAATCGACGGCCCCTAAGCTGTGACAACATAATAATATATGCAAAAGAGAAAGAGCATAGTATACGCGTATGTTAGAGCGAGATAGATAGACTCGGTAAGGACTTGTCGACAGTCATAGCCATTTTTGCAAATACTCAAGTTTTAAAATTTAATTTCGTGTTTATTGGTATTAAAGTAGTGTGCAGTACCCGAATGTAATTCTTCTAATAATGTGAACTCCACGCACACTGGTGTATTATGTTTTGTCTCGCTTCAGTTACTCCATCGAATCTTCACCTCGTGTACATGGTATTCAGCAGTGTCATTATTTTACTAAAAATATATATAAATATACCAGTTTTGAATTTTGTGCGTTGTATCTACAGGTTTAGAAAAATACGATTCCATAATAAAATAATATTACAGAGAGAAGAATTTTGGAAGTTAATAAATATAATTATTTTAATATAGGCTGAAAATCATTAACTTTAATTAAAATTGATAAAATGTAATACATAAACTATTGCTTATCAACTGATTCCATTTCAAAAACCCACTAGAATTTTTCTTTTGTTATTTTTTCCCTAATTTAGGATAGGCAAAGGGTCCTAGCCCATACAGCCTCGACATGTAGGTATACAATTCTTGTTATGGTTGTCATAACATGTCACAATTTTTTTTTTAATTATATAGATGTTTTAACTCTACAAGTGTGCATAAAATATATCAACGATTTTCTATACAACCTGTATTCTATTACTAAACAAAATTGAACGTGCACAAAAAAAAAACTATAATATTGATACAGTAGTAAATGTATGTAAAAATATAACTTATATAACTGTTTGCGCGTTGTATATTGTCAAATGAAATATAGTTTCTAGTACCATCAAATTAGATAGATTACTTTTAATTATAAGGTCAAATTGAATGTGCTGTTATAGTAAATACCTTTAGGCTCATTTCACATTGCGGCGAAACTTAATGGAAATGAAGCGAGGCGAATTTTTGTCCAAAATTGTACATTGAATTTTGAACTCTTTTAATATTGCATAACGTACAAATTTGAACGAATAAAAACGGGTATAGAGTAATAACGGAATAACGATACGTTACACAATAGAGATAAAGTTCAAAATGCTATGTACTATTTTACGCCAGAAAATCGCTTTGCTTCCGTTCTACTGCAGTGGAATATGAGCCTTAATACACTCTTAGGTAGAACCAATTTAACAATGCCGGATATTAACTGTAGGTATTACTAATTCGAAGATAACCTACACACATTATTGTTTCTATAAATTGTATATTTTCCTATTTTACTTGTCTGCGTAGGTATGCAAAAAGCGCACGTATAACTTATAACATAAGCTTTAAATTCAACCAGGGTAAATTCTTCAGTTTGAAGGCTTAAGTTACCAGTTAACCGTGCTTGACTCAGTCCAAATGATATGCAAGTTTTAATATTTTGATAAGTCAACTTGCTGATACATTCTTATATTATAAATATTTATATATGGTTAAAATAAATGTTATTTTACGAACGATCTAGAAAAAAACCTATTTTTTTAAAGTAGAATCCAATCAAGTATTCAAAAGGGTCCACATCGTTTTAAAAAGTCAAAATATACTTCGTCAAAATATTAAATGATTTTTGCACATTATGTTCATCAAATATTGTTTCTTTTATGTTGAATTTGACCACAATCTCACAATGGTAAGTGACAATAGTGGTCGAAGGTGGTAAGCACATAAAACATAGAAGAGAACTGCCTCCCAAGTGCATCTATCAGATCATAGCTATAGGTAATTAATTGATGACAGATTCTAAACTCGACTAACTATCCACCACCCTCAAGTATTATATAGTACTCATTCTAAAGAATGAAATCTTAAGAATATACATCGAGAATTTACTAAATATTAAGTACACCTGTACTTGATAATTCAAAACATAGTACATACTTAACAGAATGAAATGCTATACTGATGTGAACCTTAACACCATATTGAGTAGTATTATAATAAATATTGAGATTGTTTCTTGGTCAAATTAGAAAAATACATATTTGTCCAGCTTTGAGGAAGAATACATTAGAATACAGTACATATATTAACCCTGTTAATATTTGGGGCCGAAAATACGGACATAACGATATTAGAGAAATTAAATCTATTTTTATTAAGGAACCAGTACAAGAATTTTTACCTTACAAAAGTTTAATTTTGTATATGGCGCAATTACCAAAAATATATTCTATTTCAATGACTATAGTGATCAAAATGTCTCGTAACAAAGGCTTTCTCGTTATATTGCCATACTCAGAAATGTCAATTAGAATTTAATGTTTAAAGTATATCCATCTTTGTTTATCGTACAGCTAAAGGGTAATAGGGATAAATATTTTGGATTTAATTTCTCTAATCTCCATTTTGTTATTCTTAATTTGAAATAACACTTAAACTAATGCTCTGTTAAGCGTCAGCCTTATGATAAGTATATTTAATAGTGTTGGACCTTAACTAAACAATAATACGTGGGTACAATTATATTGGAGGACAATGTACTTTGCTCACCAGGTAACACATATGTGCACATGTGTATTTAATTTTTATTTAGGTAATTTATGTATTCTGGGACATAATTCCTCACACACGGCCATCTGACCCCAAACTAAGCAGAGCTTGTACTATGGAAGCCAGATAACTGATATACTACATTATACAACTTTTCTTTTGTAAATACATACATTATATAGATAATTACACCCAGACTCGGGACAAACAGACATGTTCATGCACACAAATGTATGCCGCAAACATTTAGCTAAGCTTGCGATTTTGTAATGGTGAAACAATTATACAATAGAGAACAAATAAAAAAAAAAAAAAACAAGTCTTCGCACTTTTTTTAAAATGTTTACTTCAACAGTAATCATTACTTTTTCTTTTCGATAATTTTATAATGAGTTACAGGGTGTGCAAAGTACGTACCAGACGAAACATTTACATATAAGATTTTGTAGTCTATGAGGTATTAGAACATTTCATATACCTATCAGTTACAATATTGTGTTTGCGACTTTGTGACAGTGTGTCTTAATGTAGACGTGAATACGGTGCATTTTTGCTTGGCTTTTATTTTATTACGTCACAAAAGTCACAAAGAACTCGCCTGTTTATCCGTAGACTATCGACTCAGCGTATCCTCAGAGCTTCCAGACATCCTCCTCACGTTCCCCTCTTCGGCCTCACTGTGGGCCCCGTTGCACGTTCCATTCACAATCTTATCAACAGGCGGCGAAAGTCGCTTTTTGTACATTATATCCCAAATGTGATGGACGATAAGGTCAATAGCCACTGCAACAACGGAAAACGGGCTTTATATACAACCGATACGGTTGAGTTTTGTTAGCAGCTACAAAGAGCATAGCCGCTGCAAGAAGTTGTTGCGAGTGAAAGGCATTGATACGGTTGCATGTTTAGTGACCTTGTTGCAGTGGCTATGACCTTGTGCGACTTACCTTGGGGATATTTTTACTATGAAGTTTTATTGAACACACCAACAATTTAAAAAAATGAAAAAAAATCTTTTCATGACTTTTTTCACAATTCCGAGCGAGAGTAACTTGATCTCTACGAATGTAATGAAACGGTATTTTAAACATTTATTTACAATAAAATTTAAACGGCCATCTTGTTATTATACACTTCTATCATGGAATAATTAAAAAGTGTGAAAAATTGTCTCACAGGTATTTTCCTTGCCAAAAAAAATTTTGACATCGATTTTTTTGCTATAACGCGAGATTTAATGTTAAAAAAATGTTTAAAACTAAAAAATATAACTTACCCAGATTGTCCGCGCCTCTGGGTATGATGACGTCAGCAAACTTTTTAGTCTGAAAGAAATATAATTACCAATTGAAGATTATTTTTTTAACAGTTTTTTTTTATTAAACATTTTTTAAATTAAGAAATTGTGTCAGATACCATATTCATATGAAAAAACAATTAATCTAAAATACAACCCTATGTTTCTAAGATTATTACAGCTGTTATTTACATCTCATATTGGCTCTCTTGTATGTCAGTTAGATAGAGCGAGATGGACAATCTTCATAAGTTATTCGTTGTTTAGAGAGATAGATCGCGCACGATTCTTCTCCACAATGAGATGTATGTATGTGTGGCCCGCACAAAGAAAATAGGTTAATTTAAATATTAGATAACTAGCTGTCCCCTGCGGTTTGTTAAAAAAGTTGCCTATGTCCCTCTCAATACCATATGCTATCTGCGTACCAAATTTAATCGTAATCGGTTGAGCAGTTTAGGCATAAAAAGGTAATAAACAAACAAACAAATTCACATTCACATTTATAATATTAGTTAGGAATGTTAGGATTGTTGTACAGTCACGAGAATAAATATATATATACACTTAGTAAAAGCGAAAGCGAATTTCTCGTGCAATAACGACTTTGAAATAACACAAAGATTGGTTCAAAGATACTTTAAAAGGGAATCCCTATTGAGTTTTGTTAAGTAGTATATTTTTGCTCGTGACTGTACATCGTAATGTAATTACCAAGCTAATATTCCGAGGCCCCTTAAGCCAGTTCTTCAATACTCCATACTCAAAATCTCCTGTAATTAGAAAAATATCTAAAAATAAGACTCACCGGCAGACAGAACTCTTCAAAGGCCGGCTTGACGAAGTTCATGTACTGGTTGAGGACCTGCTCCAGGTCTCTGCCACGCTCCATTATATCACGAGGTACTGGAATGGAATCAAGTGTTAGTATTAAATAGATAAATGCAGAACAAAAGTGTACGAGTATGAATGCTTCTGGGTGATAATTTGTTTCTTTTTAACCAACTTAGATAAAAGGAGGTTATCAATTCGACACATATGTAATGTAATATTATTGGAACTACAAAATATTCACGTATGATAATGTATTAGATCTTCCAAACAAATAAAAATTTTATAGTTGTATGTATGATGTATATATATTATGTAAATCTATTCAGCTGTTATGCGTGATTGAGTATCAAAATCCACTATTAGCATAAGATCCCTTGGGGGAAACATAAGAACCCTTGAGGGAAACATAAGATCCCTTGAGGGAAACAAGAACCCTTGAGGGAAACATAAGATCCCTGGAGGGAAACATAATTGTTTTTCAACGTAACTCACCCCGCCTCGCCAGCCTGGTATCCGAGTCTGTATCAACGAAGAGCTTCATGTGGAACAGCTCACGCACTTCAGGGAAGTAGAACACGAGGATGCCCTCGATAAGCACCACATCCGCCGGGTAGATTGTGTGGGAACGGTGCGGACTGAGGATGGACTTATTATTAATATCTCAATGCTACTAGTTTGACCTACAATTGATCTTCAAGACTTCCATTTTCATTTTCTTTTTATGATAGCGTAACAAACAGACGGACAGACAAAAAAGTAATGTATATCAGTTATCTATTTTCCATAGTACAATTTATAAGGACAGAATATATAATAACGCTAATTAGGTAGCAAGATCTAGTTCCATTTTCGCAACCATAAAAAGTATATTTTTGTTTTGTTGAATGCCCACCTGTTCCCAAATCCAACAAATCAAAAGCTCATAAAAATCGGTCCAGCTGTTCAAGTTATAAATGGTGTAACTAACCAGACTTAGTTTTATATGTATAGATAGATATAACAATCTAAGTAAATTGACAATGGGAATCATTGATGACACACTACTAATGGGCGGAGCATCTCAGCTGATAACTGTTATGCTCACATATGTTATATATATAAACATTGTTGGTAATTCACAAAATTAATACTCAAATATCTTCTCATTGCCCAAAAAGAAATAATGACAAACTAGTAATTTACTGGTAGGGGCAGTTAGTAGCCCAGAGGATTTGAACTACGTAATAATCCAAAAAAAGTTTATTGAATTGAAGAAAAAACATAGATAAATATTCCTAAGAAAATTTAGAGCCCTATCGGCCACATCACATGTTTTATTATATTTAATACTCACTTGATAGAATTTGTAATGTAATCATACTCGGGTACATCCACCTTCTTCCCTGTCAGGATATCTTTCAGTATGGCCAACAGTTTTTTATCATCAAACGCATCAGGATGATCAAAGTTGAACTGTCCACGTTCGGCACGGAGCCTCTCTGAGGGTGTAAGTGTGCGGTAGAATGAGTCCTGGCTGATGCAGACAACTCTGCGTTCTGTTTGTTCTTTGTGCTGCTGACCTAGCTTCTCCATGATGCGCTGACATACTGTTGACTGGTGTCGTAACAAAAAGAGGTTTAGTTAATCAGTTATTAGTTAAAAGTTACGATGGATTGGTAAAAGGCAGGTAACCTGATGTAATGATTATATAATGGAGTTGAAATGAAGTGGTGACCATATAATGGTTACGTTAAGGCTTTCCTGCATGTGGTCAGGGTAAGTCTTCCACTACTACAGCCATTTGGTGAGAATCCCAAAGCCGAATATGAAGATGATTCAGCGAATCAAAATGTAAGAAAACCTGCATACAATGCAGAAGTAAGGCAATGGTAACTTCAGTAGCTTCGACGTTCATAAGTGCCTTTCTAGGGCCTAAACTGAATAAATAGCTTTGGCTTTGACTTTTATAAATATAAGATCTGCGGTAATTTAAAGCAATGTTTTTTATATTTAGAGTAAAAATATTTTAGGTTATGTGGATAAGAGGTAAACCTTACTAATACTAATTGATTTGATTGAAATGAAACTTTATAATAGGTCAATTATGGCAATATATATCTTACAATAGCATCTGCCCTGCGATCTCACGCACATTCCTGAGGGATCTTATATTTCCCGGAATAAAAAGTATATATATTATATAATAGTAGATTATATGTTATTCTAGTGTATGATCTATCTATGTGCCATGTTTCATACAAATCCATTCAGCCGTTTATACACGATTGAGTCACAAACATATAAACTTTAGTGCTGCATATAGTTAATATTTATGTAAGTGACATACTAAATAGGGTTTTTGACTGACATTCTAATCAGCAACTGTTTATGAACATCATAATTATATAGCATACTCTTTATGGTTAGATTGGTAATTAAAAATCATACGGATAAGGATAAATTTAATAAAATAATCAAGGTTTCCCATTTTTTTCAGATGTTTTATACATTGGTTAGTGTTGGATAATTTATTTTAAATACAGGGCTGAGATTTGTTCATGTTTGCTTATATATAAGGGTATATATAATACCCTTATTCAATTCAATGAATTGAAGTTGTCAATTTATATCAGAAACTTCAAGAAGTATCATGTACTTGTGTTACTAAAGTCTAACAAATGTATGTGGAATTTATAAGAAAAAATAAATTTTCCACCATGATTTGTTAGTTTTTTTAACTGTCTGAGTGTGGAACATTCTAGGATAACAAACTGAAAAATAACTGCTGAGCATCAATTAGAATTTAATCACTGATTATACTATATCAATCTTTGTTTATTGAATAGCTTACTTTCTAGGGATAGGTGTAGAGATAATCTATTATACTTATTTGATATCAGTAAGTATTGTAAACAGTGTCATGTTGAATATCACTTATGTCTGTATTATAAGCAAACATGAACAAATCTCAGCTAAGTGCGGATGTTTTTGTTTTGCCGCAGTATAGAACTATGACATATTTAGAGGTTATGTATGAATGTGAAACATGACTATAAATATTAATTATCTCGACTTATGTTACTGTAAATCTTCAAAATGTGCAATAACAGCGTTTCTTTCGAGTTTTGTTACGTAAGATTTATATCGATTGAGAAAATCAATAATCAAAATATGAGGTTAGCTCACCTTTCCGCTGGCCGTACCGCCAGCTACACCAATCAGGAATGGTGTTTTGCTCTCGAAACCATTAGTGGTGGAATAATCTGCTGATTTCTCAGCCATGTTGTGTGTATAAATAAATCTAGACGTTATTCTTATTGCTAAAAATCCACGATACGCAGCACAACTCCGTCGCACAAAACTTGACATTGACATTTATTCGAGAAATGTTGCCAAGCTGAAGGAATAGGAAAATAAATAATTTGCTTAGAAACGAAAACGGAAGTTTTGGACATCGTTATATAGAAAAGCTATAATTTATTAAATTATTAATCGATAACCATTCTTTTATAACAAATGACTCATGAAAATATCAGCTAGTTGTATGAAAATATTCCATTAGTAGATCTTATACACTGACGACGAGATACTCGGCCTAATAAGGTCTACAAATTGAATTTATAACCAATCGCGTCATTTGTTTACGTTATAACACAGTAGCGCCTCTAGCGGGAGAAATTGGCAGTAAGGTTCACTATTATCGGCCAAAGAGGATGAAATCACTACGTTTATCGGCGACCGACTGGACTGCTATTAGCCATTGTGGATCTTAAAATATAAATCAACCTTTGAGTCCATCTACCCTTAGTGAATATATTGATAAAATACTTTATACGCAATAAAATTAAGTGTATTGATGGTAGCTTGTATGTGAATGTAAATACTTTTCAGAAGTACCTACCTGTATCACCTGATTCATTATCAGACTGATACAACTAGGTACTTTTTAGTAATGTCTAGTGATTGTCTTTGATGGATTAATTAAAAGGTCAAAATAAAATGTACGTTTAAACAAAACTTATTTTAATAACGGAATGTAATCTTAATGATACTTAGATAATAAATCCAATAATTGACATGAATGATATACAAACCTACAAAAATACAAATATAAAAACGTTTTCAATCATTACTGAACAATACTGTTCAAACAACTTCACAGGCAGAATAAAAATCTTTTTAATAATATATTCAACTTCATTTTAGGCATTTCTAATTTTCTGATCGGCCTGTCTCAAAGACGTGGCCATTTCAAGTTGCTTGACCCTCAAGCGAGCCCAAATCAGATAATCCTGGATACCTATGATTTGAGCCGCCATGAGGGCAGCACTGTCGGGGTAGATGACTGTCGCACACCCGAGTCCAGAAGGTACGGATAGAGATGACCAGATATCCTGAAATAGAATTTATTAATGTCAATTAGCGAATACAATTTTTTTATTGAATTAGAATATTTTGTTTTACATCTATACGTTCTATAAGCATTAAGCAATGAAAGAATCCGGGCAAAAGCGAGAGTGATCATATTAGGGTTTCTTTTTTCATAGTAGAAATCTAACCATCCTTAATTACCTGAACAAGTTTATCAGAAGGAGGTGGGCAGTTGATGACTGGATACGAAGTGTTGCCAGAGAGAACTGGCCCAAGACCGTTGGAGCGTCCAGCGACTGCGATGAAGACGAGGGCACCATGTGTATCTTCGTACTGTTGCATGATGCGGAGGGTTTCTGATGTTGCCTTATGTGCTGAAGTGATGCGGAGGTCCACTTCAAGACCAAGCTCCCGTGCAGCTGGGGTAAAATTAACTTTTCAGTTACGTACATAACAGTGACAGTTGATTGAAAAATGCGCTGAGGAATACGACACTATTTTAATGGAAACGACTATTGGAGGCCGTGCCACAAGTTAATGTGAAAAAAAAAACAATGTTAACCATAAATAAGTAAATCACAGAAAATAATGTGTTGTTAGTGGCAGCTCTCACCTTTAGCAATTTTATGGCAATGTTCTGTATCAGCTGCTGAGCCCATGAATATGACGACCTTGTGGTGGACATTGGGTTTTAGGTGGTCGAGCTGATCCTTCACCCAAGCGAAGTTACGCTTCACCGTATCTAGGTCAGCTGCTGTCACTGTTGCTAGGTTTCTGTACACCTGTTAAAATAATATAGTTGAATACATATGCTAAACATGCATGCGGATTAAATAAATAAATAAATATTCTGGGACATTATTCCTCACACACTTGTGATTTGTATTGCTGCTGCTGAGCGGTTTAGTTAGCCTAACTAAAATATTTTTTTTGTTGCAGTCCATTTAGCAACAGTACACAGTGGGTAGGAAATTCAAATTCATTAAAATCATAGTGATTGATCAGACTCGTCAGACCCATGCGCCATGCGGCCATGATGTAATTATAATACGGAATAAGATAAAGCTTTTTTTTGTAATTTGGCTAATCTTTTTCTTACATTGGCAACAAAAAAAGTATGCGTGAGTGTTCTCATGTGTTGGTTGGCAGCATTCTGCCACAATTCTGTTTGGATAATACTATACATCACAAAGATCTTGATATTTGACTTGTTTATTTAGTTTACCAATTAATTTTAATGATTTCGTATTTATCTACTTTGGTGTGGTATGGTCTACCTAGTCTAATAAGAAAGAATAAAATTTATTAGCGATTAAAAATTTCCTGGTGGTACCTGTTTATCGACCATCAGTCTCTTGTCTCCTGAGGGCCATAGCCTCCACGAATCAGAGTCGATGACATCGGCCAAAAGAATGTTACCTGAAATTAATTTAAGCTTACTATATAGTTTTTAGTGATACGAGTACAAAGCTGTTCACTATTACTCTGCCTCTTATTCTACTATTTTATTAATTCCATCCATAATAGGAGATAAAACTGCCAATGTTTTACCACAAGACTAACCACCAGCACATAGGATAATGAAATAGTTTTAATTAAATAATTTAATTACTCCTAAATGCGCGGAATGGAAACTACTTGCTACATGACATTATTTGCATTATTTTTTAATGGCTTTTTTTTACTACGTAAGATCATAAAATCAAAAATTACCGTCAGAATCAACTCCAAATTCTATCTTCATATCAATAAGAGCGCAGTCACGGAGAGCCCAAGCTTTTTCCAAGATCTCGAACACGAGGATCGTCGCCTTCCTCATGTAGTCGACTTCATCTTGACCTAGACGATAGAATATTAAACCTATTATTGAATCATCTTTGACTCAATGGAGAGTACCTACAGTAGGAAAAAATATAATTGAATCCGCGAAAATTACTGAGCTGTAGAAAAACTAACTAAACATCAGAATAGGGATCCATCAATGACTAACAAAAAGAAAAAACTTACCAATATGAAGACCATTAATATTAAACTTGGCAGAGACGATCTGCTCTTCTGACCACTGTGGATCGTGGTTGGCATCGTCTTTGAAGAAGGTCTCCTGCTTGGGAGGAGTAAAACGGAATCCTTCTGCCACACCAGGGTTCCTCTTCAAGAATGACCCAGTAGCCAATCGACGGGTCACCCATTCTATTGGTATCATATCACACTTTTTGGATAGAAACGCTGTGGGTGATGCTATCTTTACGAAGGCGGTTTTGATTCCTGGAAAACAAATAATAGTGAAAATAAGGAATGGTTTGTTAACTTTGGTGTGTTACACACTTTCGACGTATTACACAGTCACATTGATTAGTTTGTTTTTCTGACATTACGATACTCTTGTTAAACTGATTTCGAAGATTGAATATACTTACTTGATCTAAAATATATGAAACCCAGTAAAAGAGATACACGCCAGAGAGTGTAGTTGATATCTCCCGAGAATAATTTTGCTCCATGTATAATTATATTAATCATACGCATGGAAGCAGGGGCCTATCTTATAAATGAATAGGCAACTCTTAAGCGAATCGAAGTCGGGTAGAAAGGAGAAGATGCGGTGAGCCGGCTACTTACACGCCTGTTGCAGGGGCAATCTAGGGTGTAAAAGTGGGGATGACCCTTAATTGCCACCTTGTAGCCAGCAGTAGCCAAGCACAGTGTGCGAGAAAAAAAAACTACGTGTATGTCAATAAAGTATGAGCCATGACATATGAATTACATAAGTGGTTTGTTGTTGTTTAATCTATTCATCAATTAGTAATCTAGGGTAAATATGTTGACAGTTTTATGTATTTATTATTTTATACTTCATGCAACAGTAATCGACCTTACATAAAATATGGGTGATATTTCATAATTATTACGTTACTAAATTATCTGTTATTGTTTTTACAGGGTCAGGCTGGGTCAACAAAATAAGTTTATTAAACAAGTCAATGAATTAAACTGTGTGGGGTACATCCTAACGTCCCTAACGCCAATTGTTTTTAAGATCTTGGGACAGCTTTTGGATTTCACATAGTCGCCCAGGGCCGCCAACAGATGCGATGCTATCTCCACACTAACATCAAAAAGATCAAAATGTAAAGACGTAGGTCTCAAAACAAAAGACACCCACGGATCTCTGATTTTGAATTTACTTGATATGTGATCGTGTGCATTCTAAAACAGGAAGCTATATGGTGTTTGAAAGAACACTGAAATTTTAACAATCAGTTACCACTGAATTTTGTATCTATTACTAATTACTAATATTATAAAGCTGGAGAGTTTGTTTGTTTGAACGCGCTAATCTCAGGAACGAACTAACTGGTTGGAATTGAAAAAATATTTTGGTGTTGGATAGCCCATTTATCGAGGAAGGCTATAAGCTACTTTTTATCCCGGGAAGACATAAGATCCCTTGGGAATGCGGTTGAAACCGCGGGGTGAAAGCTAGTGTCCTTATACTATCCCTTAGTAGTTTGTGGTCCTTATATGAATTAAGAATCGTGAGGGTCACTTGATTTACTTAAGTATAATGTTTACGACTTATAGATTACAGAATGTGATTATGAAATAATTTATTACCTAATTGTGTACCTTCCAATATACTAAGTAGGTACTACTTATTTTAGGTGGTTTACGAAACAAGATCATACCTTAGATGTCTTGTCCCAATTATGATTTACAATTTATATCATGTTGACATCTTGTGACCATTGCTCTATTAATTTATTCTGGAATGATCCAGGCAAGTTCCGAACGAAAACAGACTAAGGAGAGATGCTACTGAACGAATTTGTAATCGTTAAAGTCGGCACAATCTAATAGACCCGTTTTGATAGTCCAAATGGTGCATGTGATAAAAAGAGACAAATATAGCAAGACCAAATGAAATCTCCTCGTATCCAAACAGGCCTATTAGATTGTGACAATTTTAGTCATTGAAGACAATGTTTGAGGAGTAAAAGCATTATAAGAGTTAGAGAGAACAAATAAAGTCTGATCTGCCCACAAGCACCATGCTGTATTACTGCACGGCGTAACGTGGAGTAGAGCATCATACGCACACGAGACAATAGGAGTAATTCAGACCTGCTCGGTTGCAGTCCCGATCGGGTAGTCGATTAAGTAGTCTACTGAATAGGATGGATCCTATTTTCTGATTTCAGACTTCCATTTAGAATGAGGCAGTCGATCAGTACACGATCGTAGCAAATAAATTCTGTAACACAGCATCAGCCTAAATTTTATCGTTCTTTCCGATCGAAATGGCAACAGAATCTGACTAACCGGGTCTGAATAAGGGGGAATATCTAGCGATGGGTATGTAGTTACTTACTTACTTACGTATTTAAACCTTGTGATACCAAGGTAATGTGAACGAATATTTTGGTGAAACGAAAAGGGCCAAAATTAGCTTGGAATTTAAAACTGACGCAAATATCATCAAAATTGTAGCATAATATTTCTTGTAAATAAAATTTTGAGACAACATAGGACTGTGAAAATATTATCATCGTACGTAGGACGCGTAGTTTCCACCACCACACCTGCCGTAAAAGGCCGCACACTTATTGCGGTCAGACTATAACTTGCCATACTTGTGTTAAGACCTCAACTTACCAGCAGATATCAATATATCGAATACTTTGGCATTGGTCTGGTTAGAAATGGCAGCTTTTCCTTCCAAGTCGTGAGCTTTAACGCCATCTCCAGCTGTGATCCTGTCTTTGTTAAGTAGCAAGCAATGTCCAGCGACATCGGGTAAGTCGAACACTTGTTTCGTTTTGCCCTCGATTAAGAGCTTACCCAGTTTGTAGCCGCCAACTGGAAATGGTAAAAAAACCTTCAACCAACCATTGACCAATTTTTATAGCACTTCGAATCTGGCTAGCTTTGTTTTTTGGTATAGATTGAAATTATTTTCAGATTTAGTCCTTTAGTACAAGTTGTTCAGCATGACGATCCTAATCCTATAGGTTTCGAAAATATGCCTTCTCAAAATATCCACGAAGAATAAATAAATAAAAGCTTGTAAAACAGTCTAACTTTTCACAGAATATCATTAAGGTGATTATTGATGTTATTAAAACTAACCTAGGTACTTAATTTAAGTTACAGTTAAGTTTATGTTACAGTTAAGTTATTGCCTATCTAGTCTTATCTTAACTTTAGCTAAACTTCAAGACACTTATGAAAGGGTTATCAAAAGGATCAAGGAATTATCAATAAAACAGCAATGTCTATGTATCCTATCATGGATGGATATAACCTTCCAAGAGCCAAGAAGTACATAATATTACATAATGTCAATAGTCAATAGACGTTTAACAAAAAAGATCAAACATCTAATTTACAACCAAGGCCGAATGAGCAAATTCCTTTGCGCGTTAAAAAACTAACCATTATAACCCGGCAAAATATCGATAGCATTTGTTACTCCTTGCATCAATTAACTACGCTTCGATTTAATTTATTACGGTGTATACAGTGTGACAGATGAGTAAAAAGTAAATAAAAAAGTTACCTTCTTTTGGATTCGACATTTCTTTAGTTTAAAGCGCAGAAATTGCAATGAAGCGGTTTTCTTGAACAGTAGGGATCGCGCGATGTTTCTGTAGCACGGCGAGGGCCTTTTATAAAGTTTTGACATCCAGCTTCGGAGGAATATCACCACGTGCTCACTTACGTACACGCTTGCCCGGCGAGTTTTGATAACAGTCAGCTAGAGTTGGATCGAACAACTTGATGCTGGTAATATTTTATAATTTTATTTCTGTCTTTCGAGGATTTTTTCAACATCTTTTGTATGACTGATGATCCTTATAAGTCTTGTGTTGCTTCTAGCTTTTAAATTTAAAAAAAATGGCCAAGTGCGAGTCGAACTCGTGCACCAAGGTTTCCGTACCAATATTTGTTTTATTTAACTATTTATTTTTAAAGTGAATGTATCACTAAATATTTTGTGAATATTTCAAGCGTCTATCTGTTGCGGTAATCAATCATCTGTGAAAGTTTCAACTGTCTAACTATCACACACATGAGATACAGCCTGGTGACAGACGGACAGACAGATAGACGGACGGACAGCGGAGTCTTAATAATAGGGTCCCGTTTTACCCTTTGGGTACGGAACCCTAAAAAACCAAATTTAAATCTTTCAACCTAGTTGCCTACTGCAACCTTCCGAATCGAGCATTAGTTTTGAACACCTATAAAGGTCTAATTGAATGAATAAAGAGAATAAATACTTATATAATATTTTTTTCATTTTAAATCACTCATAGTTAAGTCATAATATTAACCACAATACATAATAGTATCTATGCAAAACACCGTCATCCATTTCAAGAGTATAACTTTTACATTTTGCATACATAAAAAATCAGCTGGTTTCATAAAAAATATTTTTTATTGCTAAGTATCAAGATACTCATTAGGACTATAATATAATATATTTTTCTTCCTCGCACTGCTCATCTCTCTCGCACACCTAACGTCAGTTCAAAATTAAAATACGCCTATTCAATTATTTTCTTGATATACAACTTGTCGGTCCACATCGGGCTACACGATATTATAATACGACTTGTTTTTATGTGAAACTTTTACAATAATATTTATATTTCAAGTTCCCCCAAACAGGTGAGTTGTTTTGTTATTTCTAAGCATGTTTTGCTAACAGGTGTTGTATTTATACTTTGCTCAAAAAGTGTTTGTTTTTGGAACATTTCAATTAAACTTTAATTTGGCAAGACTGCCGTTTTTAGTAAACACACCGCATGGTTCTTGATAAACATGTGACCATTTCACGCTGCGAAAGATGTAATTGTTATGGCCAGACTTTTGAATAAACTTATTAGTTTTTATAGGACTAGTGCTCATGTGCTCTGTCTGATAGATCTGTGCACCAAAGATGGTGCTCTCTGTGTTCTAATTGTACGAATCGAAAATTTTCTCTCGCGTTGGGGTTAGGTCTGTCTTTCAGCCTACTTACATACACTTATTATTATTTTTTAAATTTCCTGAATGTGGCAAAGGTACCTTTGTGCTAGTTTAATTCAAAAATCCTATGGGACTGAAGGTACAGGAAAAATATCAGCAAGGCATTGAAAGTTTGTAAGAGAATAAAGTACTTAAGTATGATTTGTTTTTTTTTTATTGAGGAAAAAGTTTTTTTTCATATTCTACTAGGTGCACTGATACATTAGTTTATGTAATAAATAGAAATGTGAGTAGGTATACAGAGATCCATTTTCCATACTATAACAAACAAATGTTGCTATATCTCGGACACCATATCGATAATGTGAATAAATCACAGAAATAAGTAGTATTGAGGTATAAAGATTTTCTTCCGGATAGCTGTATTATTATATGTAACACTTATTTTTATTGTGTCTTTATTTAATCTTGTTTTTGTTTATATCCTCACCATATATTATCTGAACAGCACCATTGTAAAATTTTCCTTCTCTCAATTCTATAAATTGCAGTTGAGATGGCTATGTGTAATCTTTTTTTATGTTAATCATACTTATTTTTATTCTTATGTTTACTAGGTATTATATTTTTTAGATATATACTTTTTACCTTAGGTAAATACCCTTTTCTCTGAATTTTCTTAAATAATTAACATAATACTGGCAGGTAAAACTTAACTTGGAACACCGATAAATCTTTTCAAATTAAATTATTGGCATTAAAAAAACTAAAAAGTTATTTTTCCCATTTACAATTATTCCATCATAAAATCCTATTATTATTATTACTAAACTTACTTATTATGAATTAGTGTTTATAGTAAATCCTATTTTTTTTATTCACAAAATTAAGTTTTTATCCACTTATTATGATTTTACTATACAGGATGTTTATTATCATGTTGATTTTTCTTTAAAAAAATCTATAGGTAGTATTGTCCATATGTGGGGGCGGGCGGGTGTGCAGTGCGTGCCGGTGCCGCATCACCCACGTACCTACCTAACTTGTTTTTATAACATAGGTACCTATCAAAAGTTACAATTAAATATTGTAGTTAAACAAACTTATTGTTGTTTTTATGTCATTATTTGACAAGCTCAACTAGATAAAAAAAATATGTTGATTGAGTTTTTCTTGTTATTGATGTTGTTTGCACACTCGTCGCCGTGCGTGCGACATATTTAGGAATTACCAAATATGCAATCTTGCACACATATGAGCACACCGTGCGTTAAGTATATATTGGACAGTAGATAATAAAGCGCATGCGGTGCGTAGGTACGATATTTTGTTTTAATTGCATATTGTATTGTACATTTTGCTGTTTTTGAAAAAATATAGCCAATAGTCAGATAATAAAAAAAAAATGTAACCTTGCTGAGTTTATTGCCGGTTCTTCTCAGTTGAAGGCTGACTTCCGAACCGGTGGTAACTTCAGTAAATTCGACCTTCATAAGTGCCCTCCTAGGGCCCAAACTGAATAAATGGCTTTGACTTTGATAACTTTAATTGACTGAAATTGTGTTTTATAAAATTAAATGTATTTTATTTAATTGAAGTATTTAATGTATCAATTAACTTTGGATTTTCGATATCGTACCTACTATTTGGTTACTGATATATAATTTTTGCTGTTATTGATTGTGTACATTGCTAGTTTTACTTTTAAAAGTCCATCAGGAGCAAAACAACCCCATCGAAATTACCCTGTCGACAGGGTTTGCCACTATTTTGCTTATATTCACATAGGAAAACTGAGGAGAAAATGTTGAGGTCTTGAATAGATAAATATTTTTGAAAAGTAGATCTTTCTATTTATACATTGATGAAACTAATAATAGCGTGGGAATCAAATTTCCATAACTTATTGACATCAAGTTCAAATCACTAGAAATTCTAGTTTATTTAGCAATTTATATTTCATGGCACCAACTTACTTTATCAATCCTATTGCAAATAACGCAATCGATCACAGAAATCAATTCAATACAGCATGAATTATTTTACATTAATGCAACAATTATTGCTTAATAGTCGGCCATTTGTGTCAATACGATCTTATTTATCAATAATTACCAACAATGGCTAATGAGTGGAATGTTATTGGCCCACTTATCCCGGCCTAGCTGTCAATAGGTCCGTGCAACATAGATATTGTGCAGAAAATAGAAAATAATTTAGAATCGTAACTGGATGGCCTTAGTGTACCTAATGTCCACCGAAATAGACTAGGCGTATGTTCTGTGTTTATTTATCTCCTTACAGTCCTTAATATCTTAGAATTGTACAAAAAATATGTTGATATATAAAGCTTGTACAGTTAAAACATTCTACAAAATTGCAGTTTTTGTCTCTCTATTCCTGGGGTTCTATAAATAGTTGAAATGCCTCAAGTTATTCCTTAGGCACCCAAGATCAATTGTAACTTCATTCCAACTTCTTTATTATATCGTGTATTTTTTTTTAAATTATGCTTATATTTAACCATTTATGTCAAGATATATAATATATATTAATAACTTGTGTCGAGATTCCTGGAATTCTATTTTCTTAAATGTAGTTACGGGACGCGCGTCCTGCGATTGGGACGCCAAGGAGTTAGTGGTTAATTAATTACATACAAATCATTAACAGACAACAGCACAAATTACCAGCCTATCGCATACTAATAGTTTATTACGCATTGAACTAATAGGACCTTTGGACGAACTTACGAAAGCGCATTCACTATTGCATAATGTTGACGGCGAGATTGTGTTATGTAACTAAACCCTATAGTCTGATACGGATCATATTTTGTAATGAACTGACGAAAGAAACGTTCTAAGTAATGCATGTACTATTGTAGTCGCTAGAATAGTATATACATTACTGCAGATATTTGTAAAATCTGAATATCCTAGATCATTTTGATCTATATTCCTAATAGTTCCTAATTGCGCGTATTTTTTTAGGGAACTGTGGATTCTACGATGCAACTATATAGTGAACCTCATTGCGTTATTTAGGTAACATCATCAATATGGTAAAGTAATTATGCGATAACAATAATTAATAATATCTCGTCCATTTCCACTAATGTTATCTACTGCTTGTTTATTCTGACCCCCTCGTGGAAATGTACTCAAATGTCACCAGATAACTGACCCCCCGCGGCTAGCTAGGGTTTAACAATGATGACACGTTATTAACAAATTGCTATATGTCATGTTTTTGTTTTCACTATCACGCGGTCGCAATAATATTTATGTACACGAATCTTTCTTGAGTTGTGCGTCATAAGATGTTGCCTAAATGTGTGGCTGTTTGTTTGGTTCCAAATCAAATGCTTATCGAATTGGTGTTGGGTCAGAATTGTTATTTATTGATGCTGTTTGCATCAGCTGTTACTGATTCTTATAAAACTGACGCCAAAACTATTACCTTTAAAACCAAAGAGACAGTCTTCAAGAGTATAGGCTCTCCCAGGAAAAGGCTGAACAGACATACTTACATACATTAATCGTACGTCTCTACTAAAATCGTTGCATTCCTTTAGCTTCTCCTTAGTCGGCGTACAAATACTATGAACTTTCAATTAAATTAAATCAGAGAAAATGTAATGTCATCTCATAATATAAGTAGATTATATCATTCAACGCTTAGTAGCAAGCCAAAATTTATCTTAGCCGTACGGAAACAAAAACTATCAGTGGGTCAATGAATAGTCTTGTTTTCAATCATTCCTTTGACCTCAGATATGTCGCTAGAAAATATTTATAATCCAGTCGTAAATTATCTTTATTTTTTCTCTATAAATGTATTTACAGGGTAACAATCTGGCAAATGTTTTGCTCCATTATCAAGCAATTGTAGTGTTATTGGCATATAATAACATATTTCTTGTTTGGAGACGTTTATAATCTTAGTACGGGTGAATATCTGGTCAGTTTGATTCGTACTGCGGCACGTGACTTTAGCGTACAAGTTACTTAATATTTTGTTTGAGTAATTAAGAATTTATCAACATATGATGCAGTTTAGTTATTGATTACAATTAATTGCAATTTATTACGTCATTTAGTTTTTTTTTGTAATCTTTTATATTTATCTCAGGTTTGATATTTAAGAATTATATTTCTCTTTGCAATCGAGAACCTAGAATTTAATCATAAATTCTTCCTTCTTTACAGAAAACCATGGACGGTCCCCAAGGACTAACTCCATGTCAGTTACAAAATGGAAGCGATCCAGTTAACGGCAACATGGACGCGGGAATGGAAAGGTTAATGGGTGACAGCTGTCAGTCGAACTGTCAATGTGACAAAACACAGGAAGTCAAAGTGAGAAGCAAGCGGTACGGGCGGGGAGCTGTTGAATCAGGTAAGAGAAAAGTGAACAACCTGTATAGTTTGTTTAATGTGAAATAAGTATTTAAAAAAACAACATTGTGAAATAAGTATTTAAAAAAAAACATACGTTGAACCTCCTTCTTTTGGAGTCGGTTAATAATGAAGTATTATTAATCACGTATGATGATAATTAATAGATTATTTATTTAAACTTATTAAACTATTATTTTGAACCATAGATTAGGAACAGTTACTTATAGGAAAATATTTACAAACTCATTATTCTAATAGCTATTTAAAACGCATCGAATTTAATTGTGTCGTTTCGCCAATTTCATTGTCCATTACATACCTAGTTCTTTAATGTATTTTTTTTATTCGTTTGCAGATAGTAATTTACCTAAGATGCTGTTTATGATTATAGTTTACTATTATAGTTAGCACAAGCTCCAAGGGCTATTTTTTTACTATTGGTAGCTATTTGGCCATAATAACATAATGGTTAACAATTAATCTAAATATAAACGATTTTGCTTCTCACGTATTGAGGAAAAACACCCTACGCTTTTACATTAAAATATACTTAACTAGCTAAACCTGGCCATGCATTGCTGTGGCTCAATTTAAAGAGAGACGCTTAGAATTTCCTGTTCTTATGAAAACTTAGTATAAAAAGTATATAAAAACTTTCTTATATAGAAATGCAACGTTGTGCAATTTAATGTTAACCTATCGACTACTTATCGAGTTTTTTGGACACAAACATACGGAAGCTGAATTTTACTAGCTGTTCCCCGCGGTTTCACCCGCGTAGCTGTATAAAAAATAGTTTACGACCGATTCTCAGACCTACCAAATATGCACAAAAAATTTCATAAGAATCGGTCAAGCCGTTTCGGAGGAGTTTGCAGACAAACACTGTGACACGAGAATTTTATATATTAGATAAAAGAAGATTTAAAATATGGCTTATACTAAGGCCCTTACGGGATAGATAGAGAACATAGGTTTAACAATATTTTATGGTTCTAAGTGCAGTGATTTTAAATGCGTGTTTTTTACTTTTTAAAATTTATGATAATACCATTCGACCACAATCTCTCTGTATTGGTAGCTGCAATATGGAACCAGATTGCTCTATGTGCTTACCACCTTCGGCAACATAGATCGCAATGTAAAAAAAAAACTAGTATATTCTGGCTTCAAAAGTAAAGCACTTGAACTAAACAGCACACAATAGAAATAACCTTCAATATTTTATTGATAACGCGAATACAATAAGATATAAGAAACGGTTAAAATTGACGATCGATTTCGTGAAACGGAGCCGTAAGACATTATCAGCCATGATGAAATACACTTTAAAGGTCAACTGAGTAAAATCGACACTTTTTAAGTGATAATAAACGTATTAAACTGATCATTTGTTTTATTTGTGCTCGATAATGATCCGTATCCATTCAAAATGATTAATTAACTTTCAGAACGTCATATTTAAAAGTTGATTGAATCGTTAAATAGGCGTTTGAATAGGCGGAGTTAAATTAGATAATTATAAAATAACTGAAAATTATTTAATTTGCAAATGTGTACAATTAAACGAAAATACCTATATATAGATACTTGCACTATTTCTGTATCAAAAGTAAGATGCAAAATGATCTTTTGATTTTTTATCCTGACAAATTGAATAGGTACTTGTTTTAGACATGATCATTAAATACGATCGAGATAAATAAATAATTTACATAGTTATGTTTTTCCAAAGCAATAAATAATTGACTAAAAAAAAATGCAACAAAGCGCCAAAAAATGAGAGTAGGTATTGATGAGTCGAATGAGGAAAAACTCATACTAATGTAAGTTTAAATTATCTTATCTCAACCCTTACGTCTTGTAAAACTCAGTATTTTATGATAGCTCCGACTCTTTTTTTATACGTTATTAGAGAGAGATGGATACATTTAAAACTGGGTTTACTACAACTCTGTCCATTATAAGAAACCCTTTTTGACGTTTAAGTATGACAATGAAAAATAATCCTTATTGCTTTACGATAAGGTTCAACTATATTATCCTTATCATAATCCTAACTTATCCTAACTTGTTTGTTACCTTTTCACGCCTAAACCCCTGAACCGGTCGCGATGAAATTTGGTAACCAGATAGCCTATGGTATGGAGAGGAACATTGGCTACTTTTTTTCAATTAACCATAGATTTAACAGATAACCTAATTGTGACGCAATATAGTTCATTTTTCAATTTTCATTGGCATTCTTAAACGTCAAAAAATGTATCTTATAATGGAAGAGGTTCTCTCAGTACTACAGTTAGATTGTGATCTAACGATAGTCTAAGCTGCTGCATATGTTGGTGATTATTGATCTCTCTCACTTATATGAAATGTAGTCTATAACTAGGTCAGTTGAATTCATTATTTACAAATAAAGTACCAATAGGGTAGATTACGCAGAGATAATCATAGATGGCGCGCCACCTAAATACAGTTACCGGGGAAAAAGTAGCCTTGTCACTCTCCGGTTCATAAACTATCTATCTATATACAAAAAACCACGTCGAATCTTTATTTTGTGAAAGAATGCAAACCAACAAACACTTTCGCATTATAATATTAGTATTGATACGTAAGCTTCTTGATTTACTCAGTTTTATAAACATTATTTTGTATTTCAAGTCGAGGACCACTGCATAGTTAGTAAATTTTGGTAGAGGCCCATGTAGGAGTAGAGATAACTCCTATTAATGAAAATGAAATAAACATATTTTTTATTCAAATAGGCCTATACAAGCACTTATGAATAGTCTGACTAACGCTCGGTTCGGAAGTTTGCTTTTACTGAGAAGAGCCGGCAAGAAACTTAGCAATTACTCTTTTCAAAAACCAACTCAGATTTATTACATAAAATTATTTATTTAGTCTCACTCACAATACTTGTGTATATGACAAAAAGGAAAAAGAATCAAAATTATGAGTAACTTAGTAAATAAATGGATTGCAAACTTAAGCAGACCTTCTAAAGATGATAATGATCTTCTAAGGTCTTATTTCTGGTACTTATGTTTCCAGGTCTTACACACGAGTGCGGCGTTTTCGGCGCAATAGGGACGGGAGAATGGCCGACACAAGTGGACGTGTCACAAGTCATATGCCTAGGATTAGTGGCGTTACAACACAGGTATTTATGTCATACTTGTTTATGATATTTTTTTTTGTTTTTAATTGATAGTATATTTTACTATTGTTGTAAAAAATTTGCCAAAAGAAAAGAGATGAAATGAAAGAAAGAAGTGATTTAAGTAAATTAATAAATCTTCTTCTTCTATACTGGGTGATTTTGTTATCACTGGCAATACTTGCAAGGGTGGAAGTACTCATCAAAATGAACAATTTTTATTATGGGACTAACTGTGACATCATGAAAAAATTATCAGCTGTTCCATACAAAAGTTCAATACCTACTCGACCAAAATGTATGAAGCAACTATATTATTTTACGCGATATCTGAGTTAGCCCTATAATAAAAGTTGTTCACATTGATGAGTACTTCCACCCCTGCAAGAATTGCCAGTGATAACGAAATCACCCTGTATAAACAAAAATGAATGGCAAAATGTCTTGCGAAGCGCAAAACTCGAGAACGGGTGGACCAATAGGGTATTTGACTGACATTCAAATCTGCAACTTTTTATGAAATGTCAAAACGATAAGTTTATATGGAGTTTTGTATGAAATACAAGCATGTGACGTCATAATTATATAGCATACTCTTTATGGTTAGATTGGTCATTAAAAATCATAAAGGATAAATTGAATAAAATAATCGTGGTTTCCCCTTTTTTTAGATGTTTTATACATTGGTTAGTGTTGGATAATTTATTTTGAATACAGGCAAATACCCTATTCCGATAAGTTTTTTTTTAAATATTCGTTGAAGTCCGAAGAAGGTTCTTATGAAGAGAAAATTTGGATAAGTTGCCTGGAAAATTGGAAAATTCGGGAAAAACTGAATGTATGGGATTTTTGTATGAAATGAAATAATGAAATGAAATCGGTTGTTACTGATAGATAAGATAAGGAATTGTTGTAAATTAGTAGCTTAGATATGTAAGAGATCAGATTATCTTGTATACTATTTACTAGATCGTTCATTAATCAGTAGTTGTTCGAAATTATACCAAGGATGTAGAATTACTCTATAAACTAACGGTATTTGTAACTCACTGTAGACTCTACACCTTTGAACGAGTAACCAATCTAAATACACCAATGATTTGAATCAATCCGATTAAATTTCTTCTATTGTTGTACTGGTATACTAATACCAGTCTCTGGTAACAGTACTAGTACCAATACTAGTACATGTACCAGTACTAGTACTAGTACTAGAAACACTACACAATTAATGCGGAAGCGAGTTGGTTTGTTTGTTATTTCTTGACGCCTAAACCGCTGAACCGATCGCGTTGAAATTTAGTACGCATATAGCCTATAGTATGGAGAGGGACTGAAGCTATTTTTTCTCGGGAACGTGGGTGAAAGCGCTGGCTCAGCTAGTTGAAAATAATTTAAAAAATGTGGCTGTAACTTAAAAAAATACCTTTATTAAAATCGATTCATTAGCCGATTCTTAATTTCATTGTGAACATTTAATTATGTTACATTATTTACTAGGTTTTCGCTGGCGGCTTTGTTCTCGCAGATTTCATATTTTTATGACTTCGTTTTCCGTCAGTCAATATTATCCCCAAGTTAAGTCAAAGTCAAAGCCATTTATTCAGTTTAAGCCCTACAAACGTCGAAGCTACTGGAATTACGAGCTTAATTTACTCGTGAAAACCATAGATAGTGAAAACCCCATGAAAAGCCGTTTAGTGATATCAGTTCAAAGTTCAAACAAAACCTTTTGCTCGACATGGCGGGGGCACTTCGCACACAATAATCTCATTTACATTCTGTTACTCTATGCATTTTTGATAAATTATACGACGGCTCTACAGTTTTATTATAATGTATGTTTATACATAGATAGATAAGTTTATTTCGTCCAAGGTTTATTTATTTAATTATCAATTGGTTAGTTATAAGGAGCATCGTAATATATCAAGTAATCGTTTTTTTTTTAATAATCTAGAGGGCAAGAGTCAGCGGGCATAGTAACGTCAGAGGGCAAAAGCGCGCGCACGTTCAACGCACACAAAGGCATGGGGCTTATCAATAATATATTTAATGATGACGCCATGAAGAAGTTAAAGGGGAACCTTGGCATCGGACATACTAGGTAAGTGATAAACCCGGATGATTTAAGAAGACGGTCGATGTACTCTTTTTGGAGCTAATTTAGGTTACTTTTCTATTTAATGACGTTCTGATGTATTATCTGCTGTAATGTAGTTATTACTTAACATATATTTTTAATTCTCCTCTTAATAAAAGTTTTAATATAATAAATTAATTAGATTAAAAAATAAAAACTTAAAATAGAGTACCCTTATAAGAAGTATTGTATGTAATATCCTTTAGTTTTTTTCTTTTAAATGATAACAAATGCATTAAGTTAGCTTTAAAAAAAAGAAATTAATTTGTGAAGTATGAAATTCCGTGCCGATGAGTGTATTAGAAGTAATTAGAACATGTAATTAGGTTTTATATCATGCATATTCTCTTGTTGATTATGTACCTTATATTAAGCGGTTGGACTCGTCAGATATAATATATATAATAAATAAAGTAGAGAGAGTTTAAAGTTTGAGAGAACTAGAGCATAGCGATATGTCGTTCAAAGGGCAGCTCGACTGGGGAAGTACCTCCACCTTACAGAATACCGCAGCCGAATAACTTATATTGTGTTCCTGCGCGTGAGTAAGGTCGCCAGAGTTCATCGGGGAGGGGGGAAGGGTCGGCAACGCGCGAGTGATACGTCTGGTGTTGCAAGCGTTCATAGTCTACGGTAACCGTTTACTATCAGGTGGGCCGTATTCTTGTTTGCCGAGTATGTTGTATATAAAAAAAAGTATAAATAAATATAATTTGTGTTAGATATTCAACGTCGGCAGCTAGCGAGGAGGTGAACTGCCAGCCGTTCGTGGTGCACACGGCGCACGGCGCGCTGGCGGTGGCTCACAACGGGGAGCTCGTCAACTGCAGCAGTCTTAGGAAGATGGTAACTATAACATACCATACCATACCCATCCCTCAAGTTGAAAATCTGTCGACAAACACCTATTGGTGTGTTCCGGCAGATGCACTTGAGAGCCAGATCCTTCTAGGCTTCGTGTGCTTACCACCTTCGGCCACATCATCACCTACCATAGTGAGATTGTGGTCAAACACAAGCCTATACAAAGTAAAAAAAAAAAAAAACATACTATACCATACCATGTGACATTATACAGGATGATTTTTTCGTGATTTCACAGTTAGTCCCATAATATAAGTTGTTCATATTGATGAGTACATCCACCCCTGCAAGTATTGCCAGTGACTAAAAAAATCACCCAGTATATCGTCGGCGGCCATGAAATCCATTGAAGTGCATTGCTCCCAATTTTACAGGAGAAGGTAAAAACCATATGTATGGTGAAAACGAAAAATCACTTTTTTGAACAGGACCAGAAGGTGGTGGGTCCAGGGGACCATCTTCCACCCTTACGCGGACAAAACCACTAATAGTTTTTTCACTAAATTTGTTATTTATGAGCTTTTCATAGCCCGCCGACGATTTAAATAAATAAATTTATATTGGCTAAACTCGAGGTTAAAGTATTTGATAAAAAATAAAAAAAAGTTTCTTATTAGTAAATATTTTTATATAGTTGAAGAAACTAGTCTAATTTTATTTAAATATAAGCTGTTCCCCCCGGATTCACTCATGTTTCCGGTATAAAAATTAGCCTATAACCAATAAAAAATTAAATTATTCCTTCTAACATCAGCTATCTGCCAGAGAAAGTTCCATCAAAATCGGTGCGGCCGTTTCGAAGATTATCAGGAACAAACTGACAGACAAAAAATCTAAAAATTATTATTTTGTTATAAGTAACATATACTTTCATATGCATTTAGAAAAAAGCTGTTTTTTTGATATTACAAACAGACATTTCAATTTCATTTATTTGTTTAGATCTATGATAATATGACAAGAAATTACTTTTTTTAAATGCATTTAATTGCTAAGCTAGCATTAATTTTCCAAACAAAATTAATGCCCTACTGAAATAAAAGGAATCAATGTACACTACAGGTACTAGGTCGAGGAGTGGGTCTGTCCACACACTCGGACTCAGAGCTGATCACGCAGGCGCTGTGCCTCAACCCGCCTGAAGGAGAGACCAATGGGCCCGACTGGCCTGCCAGGATCAACCATCTTATGAGGCAAGTTTATATCTTACTAGTTTCCGATCCGCGGTTTCACCCGCGTTCCCCAGGTATCTTATGTTTTCCCGGGATAAAAAGTAGCCTATATCCTTCTCCATACCATAGGCTATCTGCATACCAAATTTAATCGCGATCGGTTCAGCGGTTAAGGTGTGAAAAGATAACAAACAAACTCACTTTCACATTTATAATATTAAGTTAGGATAGTTAGGATAACTTTCAACGAATTTATAAATACTACCTTCCCGTCCTGCGGTTTCACCCGAGTTTTTCTATAAAAAAGTCCTAGAACTGGATCGCAGCGCCACCTACCGGATTTAATTTTGAATCTAAACTATCCAGGGACCCATTCAAACTCACACAAAAACATCATAATCGGTCCAGCCATTTAGGAGATCAGTGACATACACACGTACAGAAGAATTATATATAATATATACTAGCGGGACCGACAGACGTTGTCCTGTCCAAACTCGATTACGACGCCATCTACCGGGTCCAATTATATTTTCCAACCATCCAGGGACCCACTCATATATACACACAAAATTTCATCCAAATCAGTCCAGCCATTTAGGAGGAGTTAGGTGACAAACACACGTACAGACGAATTTAAAGATATTTCGTGTATCTCGGAAACGGTCCTAACGGTTTGCATCAAATGTATTTAGATAAGGTAAAGTTTATCTAAATTGGCGTCTTTCCTGAAAAAAGAAACGCGATTTTATACAAAACTTAGTAGTACCCGGTTACGGCAGCCGCTCTTGAGAGCTAGTTTCTTAGAGAATTTGTGTGCTTTTCAACTTCGCAGACGTCATCACTTACCTTGGTGTGGTCACGAACACAGCCGTAAACTGTACAAAAAAACAGTCATACTTTTTATTTTTTTTAATTATTAGTAAGTATACGTAAGAAAGTTATTAAGGTTTTCCACGTACTTCCCCAGGCTGGCTCCTCTTAGTTATTCCTTGGTGATAATGCTTAAAGACAAGATATACGCCGTACGGGATCCGTACGGCAATCGTCCGCTTTGCCTCGGCAAGATTCTACCTCTCGGCTCATCCTGTGAGTACATTACATTTAATATTCATTATTATAATTGAATTATTCATTGAATTTCATAACGTAGTCAGTGGATTTCACACTCCTTGCATTAAATATAAATAGAGGGAAAATACTACTGAATCTGAAAACCATGTATAAAGAAAGAAGAAGGATATGTTTTCCCGGGATAAAAAGTAGCCTATAGCCTTCCTCGATAAATGGGCTATCCAACACTGAAATAATTTTTAAATTGGTACCAGTAGTTCCTGAGATTAGCGCGTTCAACCAAATGAACAAACAAACTCTTCAGATTTTATAATATTAAGTATAGATGAATAATTATATATAAATATTCTGGGACCACGGATGTGATCTTTTTTTTACATCCGTGTCTGGGACATACAAACACAGTTACTGACCCCAAACTAATCAGAGCTTGTGCTATGGCTTCCATTTTGAAAAATACGATTTTAATGTGTGATATCTTTGATAGAAAAGCTTCTAAAGCTTATGATATAAGCATATCAAATATATAAATTAAAAAGAAAGATTCACAAAAAAAATGCTTTGCTGTGTTTCTTAGTAGAGTTAAAACAGATTCCGAGTTGCCTTACGAATTCTCAGTTCTTTTCTCTCTTCCGTTCTTCTTTATGTGACAAAGAAAGCATTGTAATAAACGCACGTGTCGCCCAAAAAGAGACTGACTTTTATTTACTTTGAGTACGTGGTTTATGGTTTCGGTAAGGCATTCTGTATAAAATTTTGTTGTGTTGCCTGAATTCATTATATTATTATATGATAAACTTATGATTTTGGTTATAATAATTGGGTAGCATTATTGAATAACTAAAGAACTAATATACAAATAGGTACATTATTTATATAGGTTTCATTAAAAAATAATCATAAAGAAATAGATAACCTACCATAATGGGCTCATTTCTTTTTTAATTACTAAACTCAGTGTTTTGTTTATGCTCAAAATAAATGGGACGCATGTAAGTTATGGTTACATATACTTGGAGGAAAGGGCGGGAAACTTCGTAAAGTTCAGACGCGGTTTTTCTTGTAGAATTTAAAATTATATTTAAATAGGTGTAAAGGATTGGTATTTGTAGTTTTAGTGGTACTTTCTAGTTATTTATTGTATATTCTATCTATTAGTGTCTAATTTGCCGTATTATTGGTGAGTAAGTTTATTTATAACTTCTTAAAGATGGGCGATCCGCCCGACGACCCTGGAGGGACATTTCCTTCACAATCACCCATGGAAATATTAATTGATGTGCTGGAGTCCTCCATGGACACAGATTGTTCTATTTCCGACCCAAATAAATTAAAGCGCAAAAAAGTTAATGCCAGAATCGTGTGTGGGTCATGCCATAAAAGAAAAAGGAGACATGGAGATAAAAGGGAAAAGCCGTCTGATTGTCAATGTTTATTAAAAGATAAAGAGCTTGATAATAAGTTCACTGGTTCAAGTCCTCGCCTTGTTGAGTCACAGTCAGTAGCTGCACTGAATAGTCATGACAATTCTAATAAAGTTCACAACGATTCAACTCATGTGCCAGTTGGTCGCACCATTTATCAGTCCTCAGATGTTTCACCTTATGTGGTTCACGTTCAAAAAGAAATGTCCACTTCTAACGATACTACAACCTTGCATCCTGTCACCTTCGGGCGTTTCCTGAGAAACAATGAAATTAGGGGTATTGTGAATGGTAGCCTTAAGCGGATAGGCAGAAATCGCATAAGTTTGGCATTCTCAAACTTTCAAGATGCTAATGTTTTCTTGTCCAATCAAAACCTTGCATTAGGAAAATATAAAGCTTTTATTCCAACTTTTAATGTAACACGTATGGGAGTCATAAGGGGTGTACCCACAGATTGGTCAGATGATGATGTAATGGCAAACATTAATGTACCAATCGGGTGTGGAGCGATTATTAAAGTGAGACGAATTAAAAAAAAGATTATGGTTAATAGTAACAAACAATTTGAAAATACAGGTACCATTGTTGTAACATTTGACGGACAGGTACTTCCAACACGTGTGTTCATGTGTTACACAGCCTTACCAGTTGACTTATATATTTATCCAACTGTGCAGTGTTATAACTGTTGCAGGTTTGGTCATGTTAAAAATCAATGTAGGTCCACACCAAGATGTTTCAAGTGTGGTCAAGGGCACTCTGGGGATAACTGTAATATTGAAGAAGATGATTATTTTTGCTGTTTATGTAAAGGCCTTCACCAAGCCACAAGTAGAAAGTGTTTAGAATTTAATAGACAAAAAGGTATTAAAGAGACAATGAGCAAGAGTTGTATCTCATATATGGAAGCTGTTAAGCTACATCCACCGGTATCTAAGATGTCATATTCTGATGCCTTACTATTTACAACTCCATCTTCATCCCCCAACATTACTCATTCTTCTCAGCATCAATCGATTCCTCAATCCAATTCAAATGTTCTTTCACAATCTTACAAAAAAACTGTTTTTTTGAAACCTAGGACACCCCCTAGATTCTCCAAGGGGTATGACCGGGATGCCCATGCTGAAATAATTAAAGACCCTGAATTATCTAAATCAAAACCAATAGTAAACAACAATAATGAAAACATAAAAATATCTGATATTATAAAAGTACTCATTCAATTATTATCACAATCAAGCCTAATATCACCGTCCAACGTTGCAACAGTTATTGATGCTTTATATCAAATTTCAAACAATCACAATGGGTCTAGCCAAAGCCACAGCAATTCAGTGGAATTGCCAGAGTATTAATAACAAGAAAACTGAACTAATCTATATAATTAATAAATACGAACCATTTGTTATCTGTCTTCAGGAAACATGGTTGAAACCAGATTCAGTATTTAAAGTCACAGGATTTTCCTGCCTCAGGAATGACAGACATGATGGTTATGGTGGAGCAGCTCTGCTCATAAATAACTGTCTTTCTTTTACTCCTTTAGCCATTCCCACCCACAGCAATAATTTGTCTATTGTTGCTGCTGTTGTAAATAGTGTATGTTATGTGTCTGTATATTATCCTCGACCTAGTATTGATATTTTTAATGAAATTAACAATATATTTAATTTTTTACCAAAACCCTTGGTCTGCATGGGGGATTTCAATGCTCGCCACCAGAGTTGGGGTTACTCTTCTTCTTCTTACTATGGAGACCAGCTCTTGGATCTTCTTGATTCTCATAACCTATGTATTTTGAATACTGGTTTACCAACACGACCTGGTGGCCCTAGGGAAGAACCCAGTGCCCCAGATTTATCGATTTGTACACCTGATCTTGCATCCTGCCTTTCTTGGAGCCCTATGGCATCTACATATGGTAGTGATCATTTCCCCTTATTAATCACTTTTCCTTTTAAGAAACCCCCGAGGCAGTTAAAGATACCACGAATGAAATATAAATTGGAAGATGGTGACTGGGGTGTGTTTAAGAGGAGGGTTGAGCAGATGGTGTTGGAAATGCCTAAAGTATGTCATGAAAATGCATCCATATGCTCTGAGATGTTAGCTAAAATATTGATTGAGGCAGCTAATGAAACCTTCCCTTTGAAGAGTTGTAGACCTAATAAGATACCTTCTCCACCATGGTGGGATGAAGAGTGTACTATTGCAGTTAAGCAAAGGAAAGAGGCAGAAAGACAATACTGTAATCTCATGTCTGACAGTAACTTCATTAATTATATCCAGGTTGCAAATATTACCAAGGAACTACTTAAAAGAAAGAAGTTTGATGGCTGGCGGCGTTTCTGTGCAACACTATGCCCTAATATTAAACCATCTATTGTGTGGCAGAATATTAGAAGGTATAGATCCGCTTTCAATGACACACAACAAAATAATATTAATCCCACTCTTGCCGAGCAGATCATGGATCATTTAGCTCCTCCTTTTGTTCCAGAAAATTATGTTTTGATTCCATCTTCAGTACCAGCACCTTTAGCAAATAGTAATGACAAAGATATAGATCTTAATTCTCCCTTCACTCTGTACGAGCTGAAAGGTATTCTTTCGTATGTTAAGGACTCGGCGCCAGGCGAAGATGGTATACCATATTCATTTTTGTCAAATCTTGATAATAATGGTCTTAATTATTATCTTTCTCTAATAAACACTGTTATGTTCTCCGGTAACATTCCCAAATCTTGGCGAACGCAAACTTTGATCCTATTATTGAAGCCAAATAAAACGAGTTCAGATCCGTCATCATATCGGCCAATTGCTTTGTCTTCTGTACTGGCTAAAATTGCAGAGCATTTAGTTAAAAACCGCCTGGAATGGTTTTTAGAGCACAATAACTTATTATCAAATACTCAGTTCGGTTTTAGGAAAGGTAAATGCACTTTTGACAGCATAGCCATTCTCACCACAGATATACGTTTAGCGTTTTCTAGAAATGATTCTCTGGTTGCAACCTTTTTAGATATCAGTGCGGCTTATGATAACGTAAATATTTCAATCCTCCAACAAAAGCTAATGTTATTAAATGTACCAATCCTTTTAGTTAATTTTATTGTAAATATTTTATATGAAAGATTTATCAAATATCCAGTAGGTTTAAGTGACAGTACATGCATATGTCGAACAATCTGGAAGGGATTGCCTCAAGGTTCCGTGCTTAGTCCCTTATTGTATAACTTATACACGTATGATTTAGAGTGTTCTATTATTAGATATGCTAATGTGCTTCAATACGCAGATGACTTGCTTCTTTATGTTTCTGGGTCCAATACAGATGATATTTGTGAGTCTCTAACAATGGCTTTGGCGGAGTTAAAGGCCTGGCTAGATAACAACGGTCTTGCCCTATCACCAACAAAAAGTTCTGTTGTATTATTTACTAGAAAGCGGAAATTGCCAGAGGTTAATGTTGCGTATGGAGATATGTTTTTACCGGTCAAAGACCAGGCAAAGTTTTTGGGAGTTATATTGGATTCAAAGTTAACTGGGGTTCCACATTGTGACTATATTTTGAAAAGGTGTGAGCGGAATTTAAACATTTTGCGATGTCTTTCTGGTGTTTGGTGGGGAGCACATCCTTTTACCATGAGGCTTTTATATAATGCCCTGATAAGAAGTGTATTGGATTACGGAACATTTTTGTTACATCCGGGAAATGTGGGTGCTTTCAAAAAACTAGATGGCATACAATCGAAGGCTTTGAGGATCATTACAGGGGCGATGAAATCTAGCCCAATAAATTGTCTTCAAGTGGAGTGCTGTGAACCTCCTTTATCGTTAAGAAGACAGTACCTAAGTGATCGCTACTACTTCCGTAGCTTGCAACTGAAATGTCATCCATTACATTCTAAAATAAAAGAACTAGCTGAAGAGGTAGATTCTTCAAATTATTGGACACATAAGGACACGCCCTGTCTTGTTAAAAGTCTTAGTAAAAATAAAAAATTAGAAGCTCCAATTTATCAAGGTAATCAATTACCCTTGTTTTGTCACGACTTCAATACCCTTATTGTACCACCACGAATCGAATACAGTATAGGAATATCAAAGAGTGATACTAATCAAAATGTCGAATTTAGACGCATTATTGACAATGACTGGCCTGGTTGGGATCAAATCTTTACTGATGCGTCTAAACTTTCTAATACTAGCTGTGTTGGCGTTGGGGTTTACCATTCACAATACAAAATTGTTCAAAAAATAAAGTTACCTCCCGAATCTAGCGTATATACCGGTGAATGCTATGGTCTTTTTAAGGCCATTGAGTATGTCCTTCTATTGAAGCTATCAAAAGCTATAATCTTTTGTGATTCGCTGAGTTCCTTACAATCTTTACAAAGATTTCCATTCAAGTCTCATAAACAGCCTCCTATTGTCTTTGAAATTAGACAACTTTTATACTTATGCTCATCAAGGGGTTATAGAGTCGTTTTGGCTTGGGTTCCAAGCCATGTGGGCATTTCTGGTAATGAAATTGCTGATCGGTTGGCTAATGAGGCTATTCATGTCGGAGATGTATGTCCGTATACTAATTATTGTCATGACTTGGTTTCTCTGCCTAAACTATATTTACACGATGCGTGGAATGAACTCTGGGTTGATGGTGCTACCAAAGGGAAATATTATCGATTAATACAAGAGTCTATTCCACGTAAGCCGTGGTTTAGCAATCTTCAGTTAAGCAAGAGAATCACTTCAGTTTTATGCAGGCTCCGTTTGGGACATGTTTGTACCCCAGCACATTTGTTCAAATTTAAAATTGTTGCTGATCCTATGTGCTCCTGTGGGGAGTACGGAGACTTGAACCACATATTTTTTTCCTGTGCATTGTTTAATAGGTCTGCTTTTATTTCTGAACTCCTGTCGATCCGTATTCCATTTCCTACTTCTATTACTTGTTTATTATATTATAACGATCCAGATGTATATAAAATAATAGCCAGATTTATTGATTATAATGATATCAAACTATAATTGTTCCAATATGTATTGTAAATAAGTATTTTATCATAGTATAATTATAAACCAATCCTTTTCCTTTTCCAAATTCCTCGCATTTTAATTTTATTTTTATATCTTTGTTTTCCCTAACTTTGTCTTTGGCTAATGCAATCGACGCAAAGCCATAAACAAAAAAAAAAAAAAAAAGTTATGGTTATAAAGTACCTGACAATAGTTTCGTCGAATTACGTCGAATCGAACGACGGTATTGTATTTACAACAAATACTTTCTTTCAGATGTCTACAAACAGTCGTCCGCTCAACATGCCGCCGGTAAAGCATGAACCATTATAATCATTATTCATTATAATTAATCAATAACTTCATTTCATTGGGATTTTATTCATTTTCGAACATAGAGGTTGCATGTCTTAAGGAATATAAAATGTATACTTTTCTATTTATTATTTAATTTTCGAACATATAGGTTGCATGTGTTTAATGAAAAATATTATATATATATATTTTCTTTAAATCTTTTATTTTCCAACATTGAGGTTGCATGTCTTTAAATAATAAAAAACATACATTTTCTTTTTTTTTGGTTTTTCTCCATAAAACAAGACATTAGCAGCTGAGTTAATAATGTTTGAATATTTTTCAGTTTTATTGAATGGTTGTGCAAAGAACGGTATGGAAGATAGAGCGGAGGGCTGGGTCGTGTCTTCGGAGTCGTGTGGATTCTTGTCTATCGGTAAGTTAATATAACAGGGCTGTACTTGGGATGATCTTTGTCATTCTGTAGTTACGATATGCGGAATATTTTTGATGAAGATGCAAAAGGTCTTGAGCTTCGTCTTAATCCAGTTTGGGCGGGGCAGCGGTACATAAAAATGGTGTCGTCTAAAGATAATGTTTTTTTTTTCATATTCTTGTATGATCACAATTTTATAAAGATGATCAAAAGTAAGTCGATTGTATAACGGGCATCATTTACCAATGACATATTTAAAGCTTCACGCAGCGAAAGTGGCGCCTCCTATTGTTAATGAAAAAAAAACGTATGACATATTATTGCTTATGTACTAATTTTGTCGCGATTTTGCTTCTTACTTCCCCTATGAAGCCTATAAGTTTTTTGACAGCTATTATAAAACGTATGTTTCCAATCAGGCGCTCGATATGTTCGCGAAGTGTTACCTGGTGAAATAGTAGAGATGTCCCGGCACGGCATCCGCACGATGGACGTGGTCGAGCGGCCGGCGGACAAGCAGCAGGCGTTCTGTATCTTCGAGTACGTGTACTTCGCGCGCGCCGACAGTATCTTTGAAGGTGAGTACTTGCACAGGCCTGTAGTTAGGTCGGGGCTATTGGGGCATTATCGTTTATAGACAATTAAATGTGCGTTTTTCTCTTAAATAGTTTATTTTTCTAGTGATGTTTTGAAATTTCTACTATTCATATTCTTCATAGACCATATCAAGACAATGGGCCTTTAATTAGCTTAAAGTCTATCGAAAATTGAAAGGCTAACTTATAAAAAAATATTTTATTACAGGTCAAATGGTTTATTCAGCGCGCATGCAGTGCGGGCGCATGTTGGCGCGCGAGTCCCCGGTCGACGCGGACATCGTGTCCTCCGTGCCCGAGTCCGGCACTGCCGCCGCGCACGGATACGCGAGACAGGTGAGACTTGTTTGTATCATATGGGCGTAGTTAGGTTGGGGCAAAAGGGGCTTGGGTGGGCAGAAGAAAATGACGTAGATATTCGAAGTTTAAATATTGTTGTCATCATTGGGGGAATAACAACCTCGAAAAAACTAAAGTATTTTTTTTTTATTTCAGTCCGGCATCCCTTTCATGGAAGTTCTATGCAAGAACAGATACGTAGGCCGCACGTTCATCCAGCCGTCTACCCGATTGCGACAGCTCGGGGTAGCTAAGAAGTTTGGTGCTTTATCTGAAAATGTTCGAGGGAAGAGAATTGTGCTAATAGATGATTCTATAGTAAGAGGAAACACAATTGGACCCATTATAAAGTTGTTGAGGGACGCTGGGGCCGCTGAGGTGAGGATGATTTTTTTATTTTTAAATAGAAATTTGTTGTAGTATTCGGGAGAGTATAAAAGGCTGTATATTGTTATTATTAAAATATATATCTTTCGTTTATCTATACTAATATTATAAAGCTGAAGAGTTTGTTTGAACGCGCTAATCTCAGGAACTGCTGGTTCGATTTGAAAAATTCTTTAAATATTTTATCCCGAGAAAACATAAGATTCCTGCGGAACGCGGATGAAACCGCGGGGCGGAAGCTAGTAACAGATAAGACTAACTTTATTGCTAATTCTTTTTTTTTATAGGTTATGTTTGTCGCATCATTTTTGTTCAATTCTATTGTTTAAATAAATTTTCCTCACTCCGCTTGCTCGCTCTGGTGGACAGGCAGTCTAATAAGGTTGTTAGAATCTGTGGTCTTTTTTTTTTTTTATTATACTGACCCATGTATATGTGTGGTAGGTGCACATAAGGATAGCGTCCCCGCCGCTCAAGTACCCGTGCTACATGGGCATCAACATTCCGACGCGCGAGGAGCTCATCGCCAACAAGATGGACACCTTCAAGCTCGCCGAGCATGTTGGTCAGTTCGACTTGTTGTACTACTTTTATAATGATCAGTATCAATTATTTGTAAAACTATAAATTGTTTAGAATCACACTTAGTTTCTGAGTATGTTTGTTATGGAGGTAGCTGACACCCTGGATTAACACATAGGCTAATTTTTATTCCGGAAAAACATAACCTCGGGAACGCGGGTGAAACCGCGGGGCGGAAGGTACTTGGTCATAATTACCAACCGTTTCAAGACTCGTAAAGTCGTTTGTAGAAACTGTCATTTGTCGATTAAACCGTGACCAAATGTGATGCCCAATATACCACTTATCAAAATCGGCACATTAAAAAATCTTAATCTCATATTTCTACCACCAGGTGCCGACAGTCTCGAATACCTAAGTGTGGAAGGCCTAGTCAGTGCCATTCACTATAATATGAAGACCACCCCGAGCGACGGCGTCGGGGGTCACTGCACCGCCTGTCTGACTGGGGAATACCCGGGCGGACTACCCGAGGACGTCGACTGGTGATCCTTGAGGTTGTGGCAGTTGAGGGGTAGTTGTGGACGATGGTGGGGGAGGAACTGCATTACAAATCGTTGATTTTGAGGGTAGTCTGTGTTGTGAGGGTCGAAGATTTATTGCTAGTACGACTTTGGTACGAAACAAGACTCTGTTTTAAACACCTTAAAATTGATTTTCTGGTTGGTACAGAATTTGTGACGTTATTGTGACGCTACGACCTAAATAAGGAAGATATGACAATAACTTTTGAACATTATTTCTTTATGATTAAGTTCTATATTATAGTGACTCATAGAATTTAATGTAAGAATATAAAATGATTAGAGTAGTTACAAAAAGACATATTATTATGGGGATGTGAATTATATGTTTTATAATGTATATGCTATCTCGCTCCAATCTTACGTGCCCGATTTTCGTGCGAGAAGGATAGTTGCAACTGATATATGTAACCGCCTCAGTTTTGGGTGCTATAACGTTGACGCATTTCTACATACATTTAATTTAGTTTATCGATGTTCTAATCTAATCGATAATCCATGCTCGTTCGATGCATTTAAAGTGCCTTTATTTAGAATCGATTCCATATTATTATAGTGCCTTAATTTTGTGAATTTTAACCCGTTTTTAATTTTAGAAAGTTGTTAAAATTCAATTCCTATATTTACACATTCCTCTCCAAGTAAAATTTAAGTTAGATTTTAAGTAAAAATGTGTAATTTAGAAGTGCCTTCCAATTGAATTTTCTAATGAAATAAATACATTACTTTTCAATTTTCATAGTTATTATTTTCAAGTCGTGCTGGTTTCGACTGATAAAATAGATTGTAATTGATAGAGTGAGTTAAATGTTGAAATTATATACAGGGTGGAAAATTTACATACTTTTTAAGAATTCACCGAAAATCTAGTGATTTTTTTATTTAGTAAGTGCCCGATCGGGTTTCGACTCTCAAAGGAAGACTGGTCGCGCATGCTTGAGTATTATAGCACGTTCTAGCAGTCGATAATAAATAAAAAACAATAGACCGGCGTAGTCCTTGCTCGAACTCGAACGTGGTCAAAACTTAAAAAAAATAGATTGTGTAAATCTAAAAGAAACCTTATGTCGTAGGGCCAAGGTCCAAATTTCCCAGTTCTATGCAGTCTATTATTTTTCACTCTGTATATACTTTCAGAAAATATACCTAAATCAATTTATTTTACTATTTTTAGGTACACATGTATTAAGGACCATTTTTATCATTGGAGTACTTGTGTGATAAATAATTGCATATTTTAAATTGTTAATGTGAATCGGAGTGTATTTAGGCCTGTTTGGTACAATAATGTTCAATAAAATTGCCGGTCAGCCGCCCACAGAAAGGATAAACAATATGATTTTCAGCGAGGGCGAGCAGGATAGAATATTAGAGAATTTATTATAAACATCTAAAATTATTCTTTTACTTATTTATAAACGTAATATTTGCTGTAAATGTAATTATAATTAATTTACTATTTTCATTTTAAGATTATCGTTTTATTTTCTTGGTCCATTGTATCGAATAGTTTTTCTCGAATACTAGATCTGAATTTTAAAAGCATGAAGCAAAGCATAAATCCTAATTGGGGAATCCTCCATACTAGAATTATTGTAGAAATATTTTGGATTTAAAGTTGAGAGTAAAAAGAAATTGTTACATTCCTCAGTTGTGCGAATGGAGTGAAAAAATGTACACTAGTGACATACTGTAATATAACGTATTGGTGTGTGAACGTAAAATGTTTCAAGTTCGACTAATAAAAAGTATAATTTTATTACCTTTATTTTGTGTTTTAATTATTATTCCGGTATTTCTGACACACGTGTTACAGCAAGGTGAAATATTTATTGAAGATGTATGTTTAAAGATAAATAATCAAAATATATTTTGAAATACATATTTTTTTTTGGAATATTAATTACTAAATTGAAAAATGTATTTAGGTATCTCATTATCCGTCATCGTCAACCATTACGTACAGTCAGCGTCAAAAGTAGATTGGCACTTAAGTACCGTGTCACATTACACAATTCATAACTTTCATACAAACTGTCAAGAAAATGTCAATAGATTATTATGAAAGGGTACTAAAGTGCCAATCTACTTTTGACGCTGACTGTACGTTTAAGAGATCTGCGCGAATGATCGGCGACCCGCGCGTACTCGGTTTCTATAGGTAATAATTCTATGGTCGATCATTAAATGAATCCAGTGCTTTATCACGTTGTTTTTAGACCGTATACAAAAAACCAATAGTGTTGTATTTTGTTTACGTTCCGGAGGTACCTATTTACTTTCTTTGAATATTTAGATTCTTGTTATTTTGTTTTAAAACCGTTTCCGACTGTGTTATAGTATTTTGCACTTGCAACGATAGTGTTTAAATTTAATGATCGACCGTCATACCCACCTTGTACCCATATATCTATTATTAATCTATACTATAATTCGTAAATCAAATAACAAAAAAAAACAATATAAAATTTTCCAAATGTTTTTATGATTATTCTTATGTACATATTTTATAAACAGAGGAACTAAAGTCGCAGTCGCCTGTACAACTAATGTAATATATAAATTAATTGCATCACAAAATAAAAGTTACGCAGCTTGTATACATTAAAAAACGGATGGTAAAGAATATTTGAGCTTATTTTCAGATTACCTTCGAAGTTCTTGTAATCTATTACAATGAAAAAAAGCACCTCGTTTTTCTTTATCTAGGCTTGTGTTTTACCACATTCTCGCCATGGTAAGTGATAATGTGGTCGAAGGTGGTAAGCACACAAAGTTACTATATTCAGCTAAAATAATGATAAGACTTAAATTCAGTCTATTTAACATACCAAAACTAAAATAAACCAAAGGTTTAAAATTCTTAATAAATATGGAAAGGAAATCTCACTAAAATTGATAGTACAAATTCCATTTAGGATCTAAATAGGAAAATTTGCGTGGGTTGAATGGAACGTAGTGTTTTTTTTTTTATTGCGAATAGGATTTTCTTTGTCCACTATGGTAAGTGATGAACGGGAGCAAGACATGCTTGGACCCAGTCACGGTAAACGCACACAGTGATTTCTTTTGGGTATATTTTCGTACCCAAACTGAAGTGAGCCAGGCCACTATGATTAATACCCTGTTGATGATATATGAAACATATATGAAGCTGCAAATGTGTCCAAATTAATTCCCTCCAGTAACTAGAGGACAGGAAACCGCAGCAACTATTACGAGATAGTTTAAACAGTCTTATAGGGTCCAATTCCAAAATCAAATAACGCTCTTAGAAGAACGATTTCACTTCACAAACTATGTTTTCCAACTATGGCTTCTATGTCACGGACTTCTTTGACGCACGCATCGGTTAGGACCAGCGGGTCTCCGTCTGTGACGAGAACGTCATCTTCTATTCTTATTCCAACGCCGCGGAACTCTTTTGGGACCGTGTCATCATCTGGTCGGATGTAAATGCCTGCAATATGCAATGGATATGTAGCAAAAGTGAAACATGTTCTTCTAAATAGATTCTGTTTTTTTTTTTTATTAAAAATCTAGGTTACTCAATAAATCTGTTAATAGATTTATTTACCTACGGTTATTTTTAATTCACTTGCAGTGCTTTAAACTATTCATAAATTCTTTTGACTTCGACCTTTTGTGCGAGGGGGGGGGACACACAGACAGTGTTAGTTACCAGGCTCGATGGTGACGACCATGTTGGGTGCGACGGGCACGCTCCGGCGCACCAGCGGCGCGTCGTGCACGTCCAGCCCCAGGTAGTGCGACACGTGGTGCGGACACAGCCGGTACGCCTTCTGCACGGGGGGCGGGGGGGGGACATACAATATACAAGGTGGAGAAAGAGGTCGATCATTAAATGAAACCAGAACTTTATCACGCTGTTTTTAAACCGTATACAAAAAATTATTGAAATCCTTCGAGTAGTTTAGCCACAGTAGTTAATTTTAGTTTTATCAATTTTACTCATCATGTAGTTGCCTAATAAATTCTCTAGGCTAAAGTAGGTCGGACCTACTTGTGACCCAAGCAAACCAATGACTCTCGCATTTCTCTGTCTAACACGTTATGTGAGACTAAGAAAGCGTATCGCCCGCGCCGCGCCCGAGCATCGTGCTATGATTTCAGATGTTATCCTTCACTGATAGCTCAACACATTGGAAAATGATAATTATTTAATACTCACCGCAATAAGTTCATTGCCATCGATGTACTTGGGCAGGATGCCTTCCTGCTGCAGGTGTGTGCCGAGGAGTCTGCACATGTTGTTGAAGAGCTGGTCCAATGGTGGTCGGTGCTCGCCTAGTAGCTCGATCAGACGTTTCTATCAACATTATATTGGGTTAGTTTAGGAAAAAAAAGAAAAAAAAAATTGCCGAGTTTATTGCCGGTTCTTCTCAGTTGAAGGCTGACCTTCGAACCGGTGGTATCTTCATTAGCTTCATTCATAAGTGCCCTCCTAGGACTGAATAACTTGACTTTGTAGATGACGCAAAGTTTTGGGATTTTTAAGTCGGCCAGAAAATCAACAAAAATTTAATTGGACTCAATCGTTTTAATTTCTTAACATACTTTTTTCCCATTAGTTCAAATAGAGAAAAAAAAACAACAACCTACTCGGCGATAGCTACATATCTCCCACTGCTCAGGTGAGCGAGAAAGAGATAGCAATTACCGGACCAACCTATTACAAAACCGACTACAGCTTTGAATATCGGAGAGATCCAAAATCGACATGCTGTTTTATCTTCCTAATTTGACATATAAAAACTTATTTAGTTCCATGCATGAAACTGCCTTCAAACAGTAGAATTCCTCTCACCTGTACATGTAGAACTAGTTCATACAATATCTTGTGGTGTTTGGAGAACTTTCCAGAAACGGGCCACGTGCGAGATATGTCGGAGTTGTACAGCCATCTTTGACTACCTGCATCAGGAAATCACACAACATAAATCAAACCAGCCCTAAGAAGAGAAAACAAATCGTGCAACATAATTAAATAGATACTACCATTCACCCCGCGGTTTCACCCGCGTTCCCGGGATATAAAGTAACCAATGCTTGCAAAAAATGACACCGATCCGTTACTGCGTGAAAGAAGGACTAACCAACACACTTTTGCATTTATAGTAGGGATTGTTATTCTAACAAACTCTTTATTCAGTCAAGGCACATATGAACGTTACAATTGATTCTAGCACCGGTTCGGAATACACTTGGACTAGAAGACTCACAGAATTGTATGTCCGTTAGTTCGAGGACGCGAAAGCCAGATTGAATTTTATTGAAATTTGGCATAGTGATTATATAATATAGGGCACTCTTTATCACCTAAATAAAAAACAATCACGAGCAACATCAGGGGTATTGTGGACTTCACGTCTTTTTTAGAGAACCCCATATCGTAGAGCCGAGGGAAAATAGTAATGGGGAGCTCAATTCACATCTTAATTGTCTACAGCAACCTTCCGAACCGTGCGTTAGAGTCTGACTATTCACAAGTCAGGCACTTGAAGGCACTTGAAGGCCTATTTGAATGAATAAATTATTTCATTTCATTTCATTACAATAGGAACGACGGATTGAATCGTTGCCATGGAGGAACCAGCTCAAGGATATGGAGATTAGGTGTAATTTGTCGTGTTCACCATTAATTGATGTACGTACTAGTGTCTTTTCTTCATATATATTTGTTATTTAATGTTGTGTACGTGTATTGTAAAGCACGTGGATCTAGTTCATAGGGTTCAGAACGTTTGAACGTGAGGGTGGGGTGCGGTGGCGGGGATGGTGGTACGGTAGAGTACGTACCAGAGTCGACGAGCACCATCTCCCCATCCACCAGCAGCTGGTTGTTGGTGACGTAGTGTATGTGCGTGGCGCGCGCGCCGCCGGCCACCACGGGCGGGAAGGCGAGGTGCTCCGCGCCCGCCTGCTTGCAGCTATACTCCAGCACTGCGTTCACTGTGTGTTCTGACACACCTGTACTCATTACAATATGGTGATTTTTAGTTATTTGCACTTTTTATATAATATATTTATTATATTTACAGTACAAATAACACTAATAAAATCCTTACCAGGTCTAGTACAAGCCATGGCCATATTGACGGACTGTGAACCGACGTAGCACGTCTCTTTCATGAGTTCGACCTCAGCGGGCGACTTGATGACGCGCATGAAGTGGAGCGCGCGCTGCGGGTCGTTGACCCCGGCACAGTGGCTCGCCGCCGCCTGCCGCAGCGCGGGGTCACCGCCCTCGCCGTACCACACCACCGACGGTTTTGATGCGCTTGTCGTTCTTTAAGAATGTCAAAGAAAAATAGACCATATTGCGTCACTGTAAGGTTTCTGTTAAATTTATGGGTAATTTTATAATATAGTTGAACCTTATCGTAAAACTATAAGGAATAATATCATTTGACATTCTTATACGTGAAAAGGTTTTTTTTTAATAGACAGACTGTAGGCTCATGCAGGGTTGGGATAACTAGTGTAAACCTAAATTTGTATTAGTTTCATCACACTATAATAACTAGATTAAAATAAAAGTACTTAGCTGAATGACCAAGCTGTACTCGATGTTTTATTTTTTTTATGGGAACTAAATTTAAAATTTGAGCTAAATCGTTAGAGTCGTTTCTGAGCTACACGAAATAATAAATCTAATCTCATCAAGAGCTCATCACTCGGTCAGTGCGAATGAAGTGACTCCGGCTTTAAATAAGTCCTTACATACCTTTGGAGAAATGTGGAGAAGGTCTCAACTGGTAGTGCTTCGTCAACTGCAAACAGACTGGCGGCGGCGTTGCAGCCTGTCCGAGGACCCTCCCATAATTCTGCATGGCTATCCTTATCATGCACAAATAGTATGCTCTGTGGGGAAAGAGATAGACTTATCTTACTATTATCATAGATGCATAAGTTTGTGTGCGTTTAATACCACTCAACTGAACAGATTTGGATGAAATTAGACACATAAGTAGGATATGTTCCAGATTAACATGTGGGATAATTTTTAAGTATTCTTTTAATGGTAAAATATAATGCTAAATTTCTGTACTTCAGTAGTTGTAAAGGATTTAAATTTTACATTCTCAACATGGTTCTTATTTTAATATCGACTTTTGCAGGCACAGAGAGAACAAAACAAAAGTAAATACGTTAAAATATTAATTTTCTGTTAAAAATTACCTTAAAATTTTCAGTCTGAGCTGGTTTCACCATGACTAGGATAGCTGAAGGCTCCAGACATCCCGTTAAATAGAAGAAATCAGAGTTCTGTCTAAACACATAAGGTATTTTGTCTGACATGTACTGTTTGCAGGCAGCAGGAATTACTACCTGAAAATTAATTATTTAAGAATATAATTATTAAGAAGTTTTTTATAAATAATAATTTTCTTGAGAAAGTATATTGAATAAGTTACTGTGTGTTTGCCTAAATAGGTTACTGTTATTCTAAGAACTAGATCCGTGGGAATACAGATAAAGCCATGAGGCAGAAGCTATCATTAATATTTTCAGAAGTTCAATAAGTAACTTACAATGTGAGTGTTATGCATATTTTCCACTTCAGCTGCTAATTTGCTGACCAGCGTTTCCCGCCTTTCCTTGTACTCTGCCTGTGTGATACCGCAAGTTAGATGGTCTGGTTGTATCAGATGTGGATGTGTATGACATGTTGCCTGACCAAGAATACCTGTAGATTTTTATAGCTAGTTTAGTTGACTTTCAGATTTGATTATGCTGCTTTTTAGCTGTTTTTTTATTTTTATTTACCTTTTGGTATTGACATCTGAGGTATTGATTTCATAGTTGGAGGATTTTCCACTGTAGACATACATTTTGATAACTTTTGGATTAGAGGCTGTTCATAGACCTTCCTTCGTCCTTTAGCCGCTGTAAAAATAAAGTTTTTTATTTCTTTATCGACAAGTTTTGAATTCCGAAGTACTCACATTATAATTATTACGGTACGAATTATAACCTTAAAACTAACCAATATTTGATGCGAATTTTCTAATTTGGTGCATTATAATTTACTTTTCAGAATGTGTTTTGTGTTTAGTTGGTTTTAGTTCCAAAACTTATTACATGAAAAATTAATTCAGGTCACGTAAAACAGTCGAATTTTGACATTACGTATTAGTGGTACCAGTTCTTATAACCAAATTCGGACGAAAAGAAAGGTGCAAAACTTTCTGTTAAATATTTTTAATTCAGTGATGGTATTAGGAGGATGCAGATCAAGAAGTCGGTTAAAAAGTAAGTACTTTTTTTAAGTTTTTTTTTTCAGCAAAATAACTCTATTTGAATTCAAAACAGCGTGTGTAACCCAAAAATGTTACGAAGATTTTAAACACGAATGTAGTCAAATATGGCAGAGACAGAGACCAATTTATTGCATGATTTACAAATCTTTTAAAAAATTGTTTCTTCAGTAAATTAGTACTAATTATTTTTTATGAGGAATAATACTAGTTACTATATGGCAATGGCAATAATCTGTGATGGCAATACATATTTGCGTTTCGTTAAAATTCATTGTTTAGTTACACTGCGTACCTACCTACTGTCAAGTGTCAACAAATGAAACCATCTACAAGTACATTTTATATAGTTGACAGATCAAAAAAAACTATTTTCACAAAATGCGACTTTATTATTTCGATGAAAATATTTAACATAGGTAATTAAAAAATGTAGCTCAGTAACTGTAGAGATGTATCTTTGACCGCTTTCTCTCTATTGCATACTTTTACTAGTTTAGGTTTGTTGTTTTTATTCAATCGCAAATCTATCATTATTATATTATTAAATATATATCATGATGGAATATCATTAATATTATTGTATTTTAATATACTTGGATAAGTAACTCCAAATAAGAAATAGGTACGAAATTCTTTAATAAACTTCTTTCCCTCGTTACAGAGGTGGCGCTCGTGCGTGTCTCTGCTGTGGAAATAATTCTAATAAGAAAAATTGAATGTTTATTTAATTTGTTTGTTCTTCAACGACAATAATTGTAAGAATGCAGTAGAAGGGTACTATATAGTAGTGGCTTCTTTAAAATTTGTCGCCAAGCATCGATCACCGGTGCGTTCCGGCCTATTCCGTGGTTCCGGCACTTGCACTTGAGAGCCGGATGCCTAGGCTGTGTAAAGGACGGTTACATATTATATAATCTCCCTGGTATCGCTGATGGCTAGAGACGATGGTGACCACCTATCATTAGGTGAACCGTCTGCTTGCTTTCTGACATAAAAATTAAATAAATTATGATTATACAAAATTAATAACATTGAGCATTTTACTACCCACTTCTCCTTGGTCCGAGCTGGATAAACCTAAATTGCGAAATAAGTATTTCCTGTGGATTTCTTAGAAGGTTGAACTTTTGGGACAAGTCTCTAAAAGGAAAAGAGGTTCTATTGCTAGGCTTTGTGGGCAGGAAGGTCATGCTACGTTCACCGAGCGGCTCTTGCGCGGCAGTCAGCGCGGAACGGCCGACGCACGCGCATGTCGGTGTATCGTAAAGCCGTCGTATACGTTCGTGAAAACGCAGAAATTGTGTCGTAAACATTCTATCGTGCCTGTTAAAGTGTTTCATAACAGTTCAGTGTTTGTATTTATTATTAAAATTGGACGTTCCGCACACAAGCAACGACTCTACAAAGAGGTTTGTTTACTTAAGTTTTTAATATCGATACGCTATCCCTGACTATGTTGTGGTCTAGTCGATAGTTTACGTCGATAAACGGCCATGCCCACTTCGCGGGTCTATTTGCATCACTTTTGTAAGCCATTCATTAAGTCACGGTCTGTGGCAAGGATTACTTAACACAACAGAACTGATATAATAAAAACGCAGAAAATTAGCGCAAATTATTCAAACGTTAATTCCTAAAAACATCAAGGTTTTTATGCAAATTTGGCATGTACTGTACAGGTTTTTGTACTGGACTGTATACAATTAATTAACGCTCGCCGGACCCCGAAGAATTATAGTTTCTCTGCCAAAATTAAATTATTATTATGCAATAAAAAAATCTTAAAACGAAATTAAAAACGAAATCGCAGGCACTGGTTTGTGGAATTACATCGATTTTATAAATATATAAATTCAGATCATTAGCAAATAAATAATTTCATCTTAAGAAATCTCGTTTTGTAAAGGTTTAACAAAATGTTATCGTATATAAATTATTTAGGCTGCATGCTGTATGAATATTTTAACATTAATTAATACTCTATTTGTAATTTAAATTGCTTACTGAAAACTTGCCAATTGTGAATCGCTCATGAATTGGGCAAAGATCACGGGAATCTTTTATTGTTTGACGCTAACTGACTACTGTTTTATAAAAAAAAATGTTGACGTCATAAGAGTTAATGAAGTTATTGCTATAAGAAAAACGTTTTGTGTACCTGCTGGTAATGGTTTGAAAAAGAGTCCATTAAAAAAAAGCAAGTTAAAAGTTTCAGGAGATTGAAAGGTAACAGAAAACTTACAGAGAAAAGGTTACCTAATCTATATCGATCTGTTAGCCCACCCCATTCAAATATGAAATAAAATTGTGAAATTTGCTTTTCGATACAATGACGACACATGACGCCTACTTACATTAATAAATAAAACACCTTTATGCCATTTCTGTAGTTACACGTACAGCAGCTGCTGATCATTCATAGACATTCCTCTTTCATAGACCACGCTCTATTGTCCTATCCTGTGATAATCCACTGCATTCCCATATCGTTCATGAAACCCTCCAACAATCTTTAAAAACCTATATGCACCTTGCAATCCTTAATGTTTAATGTAAATAGTAAAGGAGTTAACCCTGTTAAGGCATGTTGATGTTCAATAGCACGGCAACAATGTTCAAGACAATGGTATGTTCAAATAAAACGTGCTGAAATAATGCGCAATTCACAAGCAGTATGTGTTCGGCATTAGGGACACTATTTCCTTTATAGGAATGACCTACTGGAGCTTAATCTGGAACTAGATTCAGAAAGAAATATGTAACGTTTAATCAGTACTTTTAGCCTTTATAAATAGATTTTTTAATATGAAAAAAGTAATTTTAAGTATTTTGTGATTTATATATACATCATTTTCTCGTTAAAATCTTGTCAGGGTGTGTCGGTTCTTATGTGTATGTAGGTATGTACTAACAATAATGTTGTAATTACTGAATAAATAGTGATACAAAATTTTGGTAAATTGATCAGCAATATTATAATGCCAATGTTGAAATCAATTTAAAACGATATAAATTCCATGATCTATTCATCTATTTCTCCGCCATTGTTAATCTGGTTTGATAATCATGAATCAATTAAATAATGCAATTAGCTATAAAGCAGAGCCGTCAGTCGTTACGATAAACAAAGGAGAAGGTACATTATTGGTAGGCATTAAGCGGCCAGTGTTAATGGTTTTCCTAAGCCATTCAAGAGATTCTAAGTACATTTGAAGAGGCATTCACAGGCCCCGGTATGCGACTATTACTTTGAGTTCCGCCTCTCGGATGCGCCCGCGCCGATGACTTTAGAATGGCGGGAATCATAATGTACGGTTCGTGTGATGGGTGATATGCGGTTGAAATACATGAGGAAGTTCAAAGCCAATAACTTAGGGAAATGATGATGATTAGAATTGTAAGTATATGATAAATAGATGGATATATACAAAAATCAGGGGTTTTTTAATTGCCATTGCTCTTTATTTGCTGAAGAACCTTGTGATAAAATTATATATTTAATTTTGATGTAAAAACAATAATTGCTCTAAAAGTAGCCTGTTTTTTATTAGGTTCTAGCTTCCGCCCCGCGGTCTCACCTGTGTTCCTGGGGGATCTTACGTTTTCCCGGGATAAAAAGTAGTCATTGGTTACCTTTCTTGATAAATGGGCTATCCAAAACTAAAATAATTTTTCAATTCGATCCAGTAGTTCCTGAGATTAATTAATTTATATAATTTTATTATGGGGCATGAAACATGTTTGAGCTCAAAGAACAGCCCGACTGGGGAAGTACCTCCACCTTACAGAATACCGCAGCCAAATAACTTATAATTGTGTTCCTGAGCGTGAGTAAGGTCGCCAGAGCTCATCGGGGAGGGGGGAAGAGTCGGCAACGCGTGAGTGATACCCCTGGTGTTGCAAGCTTTCATAGGCTACGGTAACCGCTTACCATCAGGTGGGCCGTATGCTTGTTTGCCGACAATATAGTATAAAAAAATACTGTTGATAAATTCAAGAATCACCTATGTGTTCTTCGGTTTAAAATAATGAATCGCTGGCAACTTTTCTCTTGAATTGACGGTTAAAAAACCATAAAACCTTTACTATTCCCTCGTTTTAACGAAACTAATTTCAAGAGGAGTGAGCCGTTAATGTAGGTACATGTGTAATGAGATTTTCGATTCTCTTTTTACGTACTCAATAACAGAAGCTCAACTTTTTTCTGTATAAAATATTTACTTAAACTTTTGACTTTATGAAAAATATTTTAGTGAACTTGTTTTTATTGAAAATCGCGCGATATTATAATGTTACAAATAATATTATTGAAAATATAAACAATTACAACTAAAAAGGAAGACCGTCACCAAATGGGAGCGTGCCCAGAATGCTGATACATTATTTATTTTGTTTATTCATTTAAAATTTTATTAATGTTATTCTAATTTCCATCAATATGAAATCATATTATTTTTTTAATTAAAACATTCTTCATGACAAAAACTGTGAATTACAAACGACGGAATGAATAAAAAAAACCTCAAGTGCCCACAAAAACATCTTTATTGTCGGTGCGAATATGATAGTTGATGCATCATTAGGTACTCATGAGTGATCGAGGTGTCCTGCTGAGAGCAATCAATATTTTTTTATTTACTTCATGCCCTGCCTCTGAGTTGTGACTCGACCATACCTACTTTTAAAAAAGTTTACTTTTTGACATTGAGAATGGCGGGAAGTTGCGTGACCTTTTTAAATTTAAATGAAACGAATTCGGCTACACGCTACGCGCTTCAGTGCCCACCCCTGAGGCCTACCCTTCCTGTTACTATTGCCAAAACAGTTAAAAGTATAGTAAGTATATTTTAACAAAATAAAAAAAAACACTAAGTAAGCCTTCAATGTCATACAAAATCAGGGTTCAGAAAGATAAGGATCATCAAAATATATTTTCAGAAGCATCCAAGTATCTACGGAAAAGATAATATCCGGTTAGTAGATTTTTCATATCATTTCAAGAGTCGTAAGGCAGTTCTATCTAAAATAATTTGGCATTGTCTGACTACATACAGACTACAGAGATTGCAATTCCAATTATAAGCCAAGCATGCCATACGATATTATATGGTAATTTGGCCGAGTAGATTAGACTGTGCTTTGTTTTAGTCTAGCCCGGAGGTGTCATGGCGGAGCGCTGTCCAGACAAAGGCGGTCGTAACCGAGGGCTATTCTTCCTAACTTATTACCGAGCATCGGACCACTTAGGCAAATAACACCATGCTGCGAGGCTCCGAGGTAATAGATGCCGATGCCTTCGTTGATTTGTGTACGAGTTGGTGTTTTGTTTTGGAATGCTTTGATTTTAGCCTTAGGTTTTAAAACACGATTATTTGAGTTATGACCCTTTTCACTACCACAGTCGTGTAGATGAGATGAAAACCAATTCATGCGTTCAATTAATGTTAATTGAAAATTGAATATCTAAGCGCAAGACTGAAGTGAGTTGCTAAAAAATAAACTAAGATGAAGAAAGAAGATATTGTAATTTTTTTATATATGTATAAGATTATTATAGTTTTCTTTGAGGTACAGTGTACCCGAATATAATTTTCATAAGAACCTTTAACTGTCGATAGTAGTTGATAGAGTAGGTAAAACAGTGGTAGAATACTAAAGACATTGTTATAAACATCAATTTTAGATTTTCCAAATATAGTAGTTTTCTCTTTTGGGCACATTCTCTCATGTCGTAATGTTACCTACATAAGATACAACGGTTAACCATGTGTTTCTTTAAATGGTAGGTAAATAAATGAAAAAATACCATACTGCGCAAGGCTTAGTAAACTAAATTAGGCAATATCCATTATATTGAGCACCACTTGTGTACACAGCGAAACACGCTTGACATGGAACTTGTCTTTCCCGTAAGCGTCTGACTACCATAATAATAAAATAAAATATATATTTTTACGAAAGAGCTAGAGAGGGAGCGATGACCGACGATTAGCCGTGGCATTTTTTTATGGGCACGACGACGACGACGCAACGCACAGGATGTCCGTACGTGACTTATATATTAGGCTGAACCATCAATAGCTGAGCCACTTTGCGATTTAAAGATTCAAAAAAAAAAACTACGTATAGAATTATTACCTATAGAAAGTAGGTTTTCAAACAACGCTTGCTCACAATCTAAGCCAAAAATTTGCTGTGTGCGTAACTGCACCATACACACAGACGCAATTATAGTGTGCATGTATACGCATTTGGGTCAGATTCAGACCCAAACGTTCGGCGCGTGTGACGTACGCGTACTCGGTTTCTATAGGTAAAAGTAGGCTTGTTTTTGAGTACAACATACCATGGTAGGGAAGTGATGATGTGACTGGAGGTGGTCTGAAAAACAAGTAAGTACTTATGTTTTGCACTCTGTTTGATGAGGTATTGCCACATTATAGCTGAGTATTGCTGCAGCTGTAGAAAGCTACAATTGTTAGCAACCCATTAGCAATATAGTTACCTACGTACATATTACCTACATACCTGCGCATCCAAAATAAATATAGAACGATACAAAAGATAAGCTAACATGATACACTTTGCTGCAGCGGCTGTGTTACGCAAGTTACAAGGTTTCTGCGGCAGAGTGGCAGTGGGCGCACTAAGAACGGGCGGGCGCACCCACTCGCAACGCAACCGACCTCCGCATTCAAATTCATTCGAAGTTAGAATATTGGCGGGAATTGATTTTATTTTCTGCGGCGGGAATTATTGTCCCATTTCGTTTTACGGTCGGTGTAAGCAGTAATATTGAGATTTTATTGTGTTGCGCTTGAACGGAATGGAGATGTCGTCCACGCTCGTAAAGTTCAAGCGCCCGCTTCGTTTACTTTTGCAAAATAAAACCGTGTCGGTGTTTATTTAACCTTTGCTTTTTTTAAATACCTGACCATTAAAATGACTTTCGTAGAGTTTTGTTTCAAGGAATTTTGGGAAATTGACAGAGTTACAAAAACAATATCCCACTACTCCCACTTCCACTCTTAACTTTGAGTCAGCGGATTAGCCCGCATTTTTCTATTTACAACATTATTGACAAAACTTTGTCGGTTTTATTTGTTTGCCTTCACATCAACCTTGTTGAAAAACAAATTAATAATAAATTCACGACAGTTATGTACCTACTATGTTGTTGTTAGCGAGTTCTCAAGTTTTATAGATTCTCAATATCGTGTCGACTGTCGTGTACCAAAACAAGTCGGTCGTATGTTGCCAATGCCTGCCTAGTCGTCGGTTGTCGCAAGACCTTGCCTGGCCAGTTGGCATTTGCAACGATGACGTCATGCGTGTGATTCAAGAAATTCTACAGTCTGTTGCCTACGAAATAGGTAGGTATGTAAGATGCATAATGCTGTCTTATTTACACTATTAATTACAATATTATTTACACTCACAGGGCAACAGCATTGTTCCTATAGCTAAACATAAATGTGAGAAAGTGTGAGAGAGATCAGAGAAATATTATAATAAAGTACATTGATAGCGTGTATAAAGGGGGTCACACACGGCGAAGATACTATAATATTTTATCTTAAGATCATGAGACAGCATTATACTATTAAAGGAGAAGCAACGACCCACGTCTTACCTACCTACTTTCCTTCTCTTTCGCTGGTATAGCACTGTCTCATATATTTTAAGATAAAATATTATCGTATCTTCGCCGTGTGTGACCCCCTTTAATGCTTCATCGTTGTGTATAATGGCTTAATTTTAGACTACTCGCATGTTGTGGCCTACATAGATCCAAAATGTAAAATCGAATACAAATATTTTTATGGTAGACCCATAAACATAGGTATTTGTTTTCGATTTTATGTTGGAAATCGAGGAGATTTACCATAATCTATATATATATATATATATATATATATATATCTATAAAATGGATCGCTGAAATGTTTGTACGCGCATATCTTCCGAACGACTGCACCAAATTGGATAAATCTTTCTTTTATGTGTTCGTTATTGTCAGGAGGTTTGTATGAATTAAAAATTACACCGGGAACGTGGGTGAAACCGCGGGGAACAGCTAGTAATATCTAAAATACAAATCAAGCACAGCAATAAGAACGTCGTAATCAAAACAATAATGTCTCGCTTACTTCTGTCAAAAAGTTTTTGTCTACTGCAAAGCCAGTGAGCCATTCCATTCAGCTGCAGAGCCAAATAAAATGAATATCAAAGCAATTTCAATTGGGTTTTCAAAGCAGTTTAATTGTGAATGTGATCAACTTATAATTACTCCAGAATCTGATAAATGAATTTCCAATAGCCATGGTGACTGCGCAAGTTCTTCACAAATAAAAAAAAAGCCTATTCTAACCTGTCAGATTTTATAATTACGATAATCTGTGGTAGCGTAATAGCGGTAACAACGGTGAATGGTGCAAAAGGCATGGCGGCGTTCCATAAAATATTTGTTTTTTTTTTGTTTATGTTTTATATTTAAAAAGAATAATCTTTTAATTTGATTATTTTGAGTGTAGACGTTAATCTGAAGTTTCTGATATTAAAAAGATTTGCACTTAACATTTTCATTTAGGATTATAATAAGTACTTACAGTTTATTTAAACTTTGTCAAAGCTTTAATTAAATATTTTTTTAAACTTTATGCTATGGATAAAATTCGTATTTATTAGGTTTTTTTTTCTCTTGCCAGCCAGCAGCCGTTAGCTAAGTGACTTGTTAAGAATCTTGTATAATGGGGGTTATATTATACATACGTAATAAAAATAAATGAGTATAATTGCAACAACTTATTAAAAAGCGCAACATTTTATATTTAACAACATAACACGTTCATGGTTAATTAACTTCCACAATGTAAGCACAAGAAACTTTGGTCTATTTGAAGGATATCTTGTTTATATAGACTGCTATTTTCTTTTCACTACTTTAGTGCAATGACAAATAAGTAAGTGTAATGGCTCAATATTTGTTTTATTTTATTATAATTAGAATCTGAATGAAACATAGTAGGTACTACAATTTATTAGATCACGAATAAATACTTTTCTCATACAGAAGTAGCTAACTGCATGCAGACCTGCATACTATAAATCCAGTATCCATTATCGATATAATCTATGAAACAAAACTCGAGTAAAAGAAAAAATACTATTTTAGATCTTTATTTATTCATTTCAATGTGTACGGTGTTTTTTAAGGGTTGTCACACAATATCTAGCCGTTTAAGCGACTAGAAATCAGCATCGGATTATTTAATTGACCATTTGTAAGCTTCTGTTAGCTACAGAGTATAAATATAAAGTTAATAACTATGCAGTCATAAATCTTGTAAATTTTATGTATTTTCAAAAAAAGAACTTTGTGTTTGCACACCCCTAACAAGCTTGCGATGAGTTGTTTGTTACTTTTCCATCAAAATCATTATTCAAAAATTGTAACGTCCACCAATGATTGAAAATGGAGGCAAAGCTCAAGTATTTGATACATTGTCGTACGCGCATCTAGTCGTTCATGGTCGGTAGCCCTAAAGGACCTGTTTCACGCTTGCTAGCCGGCTATCAATTCACTATTTATATTTATTAAGGACGAAGAATGTATTCCTGCTCTTATTTAAGTGTCATATAAATTAGCTTTACTAGTAATAAAGTGTTTAAATGCAAAATGGTCTGATAAGTTTGATGGCGTCAAGTCTTCATGTGGTTTTTGTATACTTGATAGTATTTTTATCTCTTCATTTATTTTATCATACAAAACATTACTTTACTTACCTACTTTTTTTAAAACAGATACTTCAATGTGAAGCTTGCCAGTATCTAACTTGTTTCGCGAAATAGTTTAATTTTTAATTTTTAAGTAGTTTAGAGAACCAGAACCAACTGATGCAAATGTGAATTTAAATATCTTCAGACAGCTAGATACTTAATGACTATTGTTAAAACAATTCGCGGTGTGAATAGCGTGAGATTATAAATAAAGCCAGTACCGCCCATGGTTATACGATACCCATCTAAAAAAAACCTCTTTTAAAAACATCTGTGTGACAATGCAAAAAGGAATAAAATAGCCCTCCGCACCGAGCGTAGAGCAGGTACTATTGTATTAATACGATAAACCATTAAAAAGAAAATAAAAGCTACGCGTGTATCGAAACGCACGCTCAATGAAATACACGCTGTATTCCAACTAGGGACACGACTCCCTTGAAATTCAAGCTTGGTGATAATTTTGTCCTTTGTTGAAAGCCTGGATTTTAAAATAAAAGGTTTTAGCTAAAGGCTGAATCAAAATTGTAAAGTCAAAAGTATGAACGATTCAGTCTAATTTTTAAACGACATACAGAGAAGGATGTACCTTTGATGCCTATCGAGTCTACTCCAATACTCTAAAATTTTCCTAAAATTAGCACTATAAATATTCTCGATATACCTCACTGGCACAGTGTGGTCACTGTGTCTCCAAATAGAAAACATGCAGCCAATCATAGTAGTTTATGCGCTCCATTTAAAATGCGGTGTTATGAACGCAAAAAAGAAAAGTACCTTCGTATCGCTGCACTTAGGGAATTCTGCTAAATAAGTCTCTTGGTTTGATATCATCATTTACTCTTTGATTGTTATAGTTTTTTTCTATTTTAATTTCCGAAATGTTTTTAGAGGCCTGTCTTTAGTTATTTTGGATTTTGATGTGAGGAATCGATGGTGCATTAAATTAGAACGTAAATTACCTAAGTATCTCCTGCCTTTGTTATTCCTAAATCTTAATAATTTCCTCCTCGCCTTTTATGATAAGCTCAGGGTTCCAGGGTCAAAATACTTATCACTATCAAAGCAAAGTACATTTAAAATTATCGTCGAAACACTATTGTTTAAACGTGCGAGAGCGCGCATTCATTTCCCGTCAACAAACATCCTTTTCTGACACAAGTGGCGCTGGTTGTCGTACTAAATGGCAATTTTCCCTAAGAATATTTTGATTTGAATAGTTCGCCACCTGCATTGGTAAGTTTGTCGCATGTATTTAGTACCCAAGCAAGAGAAATAGTCTTTGTTACAGTGAAAGCAGGAAGTTATTATGCAAGTATTATTTCTCGGTGTAATTACGTATGCATGTTTGTTGTTAAAAGTATGGTTTTGAGGTGTCTGTTAACATACTAAGTCGAAGACATGATGTGCAATCGAATGACCTAAATAACTTTATTTAAAAAAAATGGGAAGAAAACAAAAATCACTCATTCGTGATGTTACCTACCCAAAAAAAACCTAAAGTACATTTGATGAAATACAATTTTAAATAGAATAAGTCGAAACAAGGCAAAAGCTGGTCAACTCGATTATTCCACTTAAAGAGCCTGAGTCTATAAGAAAATAAGGTTTATTCATTGAGCCACATAATTAGGCCCTTGTTTGGTTGCGATTATTATGATGGAGCTTGTACGCCCGGGAAAATAAATGACCGTCCCTATCCAACACTATTCATTATTCGTAATACCAAAGATTATTGCATTCATATCGCAGCACTATCGATCATTCTACATCTTGATCAAGACTTCATGTTTATGTTATATATTTTTATTTGTTGTACTTAGCTACAGCAAATAAGAATACTTAACTATACTGTGTACTTAGGGACATTTTGCACGTAGAAATAGTTATGAAGATATAAAAACATGTCTCATTATTTGCTTTAGTTGTGATGGATGTGTATTTGCATTCCATTGAAATAATTAAATGCTTAAATTTTTGGCACTTTGATTATAATAAGGTGATTAAGGTAGCTAGGTAAAACAAAACCGATATCTGATAATTTCTATCTGGCAATTGAATACTGGCAAAACGTGTGTGTGTGATAATAAATCTTAAAGATATATAAATAAAATATAATGCGTTTCGCTTGTGTCAATGACTGTACTACCAAAACGAACTACAGTTTTGTCCAATCGCTACGTAAAAAGGAATGCGAAATCTATCGGTAAGGTCAACGGATCATTCAATACAACCCACAGTCAGTCACCGACGAATTACGTAGGCGAATTTGTGTAGGTAATACTTATTTGAATCTTTATGGAAAGGTCAAGAATTTTTATAATTATAAAATAAAAAGATGGTACATACAATAAAAAATTATTTTAAAGTAAAACTAAAACATAATATTTATGAATTGAACATTTTGTGAAACGGAACGTCTTAAAAATGGCGATATGTCAACGCATCAGCTGGCTATAGCTAAGTGAGTAAACGTCAAAAATAATACGACGAGTCCGAAACAAACACGTCAGTCAGTGCCTATTTTACATTTTTAATAAGTGTAAAACGATAAATCCTATTCATTTGCGTTTATTTAATAGCCGCGTGTGAAATGAATTGATTTTTAATTCATAAAAGTATTGTTTCGAGAATAGTCTGAAATCGATAAAGGTAGTTCTTCGAAACTTATCCGACCGGCATTTGTTTCATTTATAGTTTGTTTAAATATTAGTATAATTAACTAAATAGTGAATTGAATTTTCAGGTGTGCCACAATATGGGAAGTACTGAGAAAATATTTTTTAAATTCCTACTAACATTCGCATTTTTACCAGCCAGTATGTGTAACATTCAGCCAGTGATAAATCCTAGCATTCTCACCCAGGCGAACAACCTCGGTGAGTGTCAAGCTTGTAAGTTATTCATATTTTCGTTCAAAAATGGGTTGGAACGTACTGCCAGAGGCAAATACGAGGGTGGTGACGCTGCCTGGGAAGAAGAGAAACTAAAAAAGTCATACAAACGTAGCGAAATGCGCCTAATTGATATCCAGGATAGTTTATGCAAAGAGAACAGTAAGAGCTCAGTCCAGTGCCACCATATGGCTGAAAAAGCTGAAGAATACATAGAAGAATGGTGGGCTCAAGACCCTGATGAGTCGGAAGACTTGTACACATACATTTGTATTGATAAAATGAAAGTATGCTGTCCAGAATTTCATTACGGCAAAGACTGCTTGCCATGTCCAGGAGACCATGCCAAACTATGCAATGGGAATGGTAAATGTCGAGGTGATGGAACAAGGAAAGGCAACGGGACATGCCTATGTGATGCCGGTTACTCCGGACAGAACTGTAATGAATGTGCCACTGGATATTACTTATCATATGAAGATGAAAACAAGATGTTATGTTCACCGTGTCATAAAGCTTGTATGGGTGGTTGCCGACAAGGTACGCAGAAAGATTGCTTTACGTGCAAGCCTGGCTTTACCTTTGACTCAGACGAAGGCTGCCTAGATGTGAATGAATGTGATGATAATACTAAATGTACTAAAGAACAGTTTTGTATGAATTCCATTGGGTCTTACACATGTGTGGCTTGCGACAAGTCGTGTAATGGATGTTACGGTGATGGTCCCGATATGTGCCGGAAGTGTGCTAAGGGATATTTGAAAAAAGGAGAGTTCTGTATAGCTGAAAGGGAGGATGAGGACCTGTCCGATAAAATGGCAACTACCAGGTAATGTGTCCTTAATTATTTCACAGTTTTGAGGGGTCAGGATTTTGATTTAAGTTTAATTTTGGCTTTAATTTTTTTTACAGAAAGCAAGAGTTGTAATGGTGTTAATCTTAGGGGATACCTAAATTAATTATTTTAGGTAAATAAAAAATATTTTTGGTGATGGGATATACTTAATTGGGCTTCATATTATTTATTTCATTCATTATTATTATGATCTATTTATTTAATTATCAATTCTACAATAGTCACTCCACAATTTTGAAATTATAAGCACATTTTTAAGTGTAATACTATATCAATGTGTCATTAATCAAAATATATTATTGCTACTAACATTGGGTTACAAACAACCATAATTGACGAGCCGGTTGGCGTGGTTGGTAAGATACCCTATCTATCACGCCGCAGGTCGTGGGTTCGATTCCCACTCAGGACAAACATGTATGCATGAACATGTCTGTTTGTCCTGTGTCTGGGTGTAATTATCTATATATGTATGTATTTACAAAAGAAAAGTAGTATATGTAGTATATCAGTTATCTGGCTTCCATAGTACAAGCTCTGCTTAGTTTGGGGTCAGGTGGCCGTGTGTGAGGAATAATGTCCCAGAATATTTAGTTTATTTATTTATAAATCCACCATTAACAAAGAACATTATTTTAAGGTACTTGACCTATATTGGGTTACTTGTTGCAACGGGAATTCTTCTACCAAAGTCAACAACTCTCGGAAGCCTAGTAGGAGCAATGGTTTTAACATACATAGTTGCTGCGGAGTACTACTGTATGATAAATGGACATTCTGGTCTGGTAAATTTAAAAGACTTTGATTTGATGCCGTTATTACGTACGTAAGACTCAAATTTTGTGTGTGTAAAGGTCTGTGCATATTGAAGCGATCCCGGAGAAATCTCGGGATATGTATGCTAGGAAAGAACACATTGGGGTGAGTTCTGTGTAGTTTTGTCATAGTTTTTAACTGCTCTATGTCTAATAAATGAACTTCAATGTGTTACACTCATACCAATTTTGATAGCATACCACTAAATGTGTCTCATTTTTGGACATTTCTTTCTGTCTGTTTTCATACATACAAATTAAAATAAGTAAATTAGAGTTCGACGACATTGTCATAATCTAATATAAGATAGATTTTAAGAATCATTGTGAATATAATAATCGTGTTTTCTTTACAAAAACAATTTAGTTTAATTCTACACTACATGTTATTTGTATTGACTTTAATTAATAACATAAATCGCGATCCCAGTTTTTTAAATGTAATTTTATGACGCGCGTCTCATGGTTTTTCAGCCTTTACTACAAGAATCCATTGAATCATTGTTTTCTTCCTGAAAAAATATTATTTAATTTATTTATGTTAGCTAATAGTATCACAATTGTTACATACCTACTGTTTTGTTATTCATTATTTATTGTAATTTAAATCTCATTTAAGATAGTTTTAAAACGATATACCTAAGTGTAAATTATGCTTAGATTTAATGTTCTATGTTTTTCTATTCACAAATTTACAGTGGTTTATTGTTTTCTTTTTCACGTCGGTACTGTATAGTTACGAATTTTAAGAAAAACGGTTTGAGCTATGTTTAGCCGCATCAACGCCTCATTCCTCGATGTTAGGCTTCTTGGTGTTTTACGATTAACTAACACACGAAAATTTTATATACACAGTTAAATATAGCCCAATCCTTGGTTAATTAACGTGTTTAGTCCTGACAATAACTCGAAACAAAATCTGGCATCGGTAATTTTTGAACTTTTCGTATTTCCGTTGATCGCTGTAGTCAGCAATAACCTTAACGATTTATAAATCAGCAATATGTGATTATTTGTACATCTATCTAATAGGTAGAAATAAGTAAGTAGGTGAAACATTAATCAATAGGGTATTTGACTGACATTCAAATCAGCAACTTTTTATGAAATGTCAAAACGACAGGTTTATATGGAGTTTTGTATGAAATACAAGCATGTGACGTCATAATTATATAGCATACTCTTTATGGTTAGATTGGTCACTAATATATAAGGATAAATTTAATAAAATAATCGTGGTTTCAACCTTTTTTTAGATGTTTTATACATTGGTTAGTGTTGGATAATTTATTTTGAATACAGGCAAATACTCTATTGAGAGAGAAAGTAGAATGAAACGGGTGACATACAATTACATGTAATTTATATTCCAATATCATAACAAAGCATTAGTGATAACTCATATATTTAATTGCGTGGCAAAGACGAAACTCATGATTATTTATGTCTAGATAGACAGTTGAAACTGTAGACGCGTTGAAAAAATCATCCAATTGTTGCCTATTAAATCACGCACACTAGGACAAGCAGTATGAAGAAGCGCGAGCGTAAGATGGCACGCACACCAGTAGTATTGCGACTGTCCATCTAGACACGTAGATAATCAGATTAAACAGTGGTACAGTGGTACAGTCGTGTGGTAATTAGTCAGTTCTCTTGTGATGTCACATAACTGTCAAATGGTTCTTTGACCTGGCTTTGGTCGGAGAATTAGTGAATACAGTTGTGACGAAGTATCTTGGCGGTTAGTGACATTGGTTGATCGATGATGCTTGTGTACGTGGGTATCCTCGTTGTGGATGTACGTGTGTTGAAAGTGAGATTATTATAATATAAATAACTAGCTGTCCCCCGTTGTTTTACCCGCGTTCCCAACAATAGCATCATATGTCGCTCTCCATATCATAATCGCTCTGCGTGCGTAAGGTAACAAACAAACAAACTCACATTCGCATTTATAAAATTAGTTAGGATTAAGATTTGACATATTGGAAGGGACTTAAAACCCTGTAACTGTTTTGTACAAAGCAATTTATGGATCTCGGCGTGATTGATTAAATCTCTAAAGACCACATTATAATTGTCTTCTAAGATAATTCTATTTTACACGGGTTTTATTATATACGAAGACATAGTGTAAGTGGTTAGGTACTTACATACATACATACTCTCCTCGAGTCATTGTCTCTCAGCAGATATGTGATGAGTGTTCTATATTCAAATATGGTTAAAGACACGTATGTACGGTCAGCAACATAAGTAGCTGAACAAATACAAATTTACAGAAAATCCTATCCATTATGTATAAATTTATAGTATGTAGGTTTTTGAAGACATAATTTATAAAACACCTCTTTACTTTAATTTTCCATAATGGATAGTTATAGTGTACATGTTATTTATTTATATGTTGCTGACTGTACCTATGCGTCAACCCTCTGACGTCATATTTATGTCTCGTAAACCGACTGATCGCTCTTTTTGTTGGTTGGACTAGACGCGGGCATTACGGTGAGCGCCGTGGGCTCTCAACCGTGGACCTACTGATAGCAATTCCCATTACAACGAATTTAGTTTAAAACATAATACCTACAGTCATATTACACTACCCATTTGCATAGTCGCGCCTGTCAATACACGATTATGTGTCGACCGTGACACGGTTTATGTCCGCGTACTCGATGTATTGTAATTTGGTTAGCTCTGAGTCATGAGCGTGAGCGATTCAGGCTGCCCCAGAATGGGAAGGACAAGTGAAAATCACCCATTCGAATTTTACAAATTTTTGATGTGATTTGAGGTGTTTTTTTTTTTTACTTTGTATAGGCTTGTGTTTGACCACAATCTCACTATGGTAGGTGATGATGGTAGGTTATTTGTTGTAAATGTCATATTTATTGGACAACAATTATTTCAATAAACGCCAAGATGTCGTTTAAAGTCTCAATTTTTATATATTTATATGGCTATTATATATGAGAGGAATCACCTTATTTTGTCCAATACAACTCTTATTAACGAGATAAGACAATATTCATTAAAAGCACGCCACCGCCAAGACATACATAAAAAAAAACTAATATTTTAATGCCCGGTAATCATACTAATGCAGTGAATTTGTTTCTTTGTTACCTCTTGACGCTTTATACGTTCAACCAAACGTAATGAAATTTTTCATTTTTTTTTTACTTTCTTGTAATATTATTACCAAAATCGCTCACGCTCTTAACTCACACCATACTATAATGGCTGTCAATCACAACCCACACAGCTTATGCAATGGTTTAGGACTATGAAAAGTGGAACCAATGGCATGTGACACTACTGGCTCACATTATGTATTAACTAATCCTTTCTTTTACTCATTATTTAACAATTTCACTTTTTTTTAAACTTATGCTGCAAGCATTGTAAAGAGTTAAGTTTTACAGTTTCGCTTTTAAGTAGGTATGTATTGTGATTCGGTTTTAGTGTAAGATTCGATTTTATGTTGGCTGTGTGTGTATTGGGTGCTTTAACATTTGTCTTTTAGTTTTATCGCGATAAAAAGGTTCAATATCTATTCCTGGGTATGATATATCTATCTATGTGCCACGCCTCATCTAAATCCGTACAGCTATTTCGGCTTGATTGATGAGTACCTAACAAAAATCCATACAAACTTACAAAACCTACTAATATTATAAATGTGAAAGTTTGTACGTTTGTGACTCAATCACGAATAAACGGCTGAATGAATTTGGATGAAACTTGGCACATAGATAGATGATACCCTGGTGATAACATAAGAGTACTTTTTATTCCGGGAAAACATCAGATCCATCGAGAACGCGGTTAAACCGCGGGCAGAAGCTAGCGTATAATAATAGTAGGAAGGGTTTTTTTTTAATTCAGTTACCTCTTGTGATTGTAAACTAGAATAAAAGTAAAATTAAGTAATTGTAAGTACATATTTCTCAGGTAAGTTACCTTAAGTTAAGTGTACTTAGTGAGATTTTGATTTGATTTGATTATGTAAATAAATAAATTTAAATTTTATATTTTTTTATTAACCAACTATATCTACTATAAAATCTAACAACAAATTATTTATTTTGGCACCCACTGCCTTCATCGTAAGGGCTATCGTATGATCATTACTTCCTGTCACACAATATGTGGCGTGCGTGCGCAGGCGCAGCTCGCGTGCGTCACGCGCCCTGTCATTTGTCTAGCTAGCGGTACGTACGACAGCAACATAACAGGCAGGTTCCACTTGCGTCGCAGGATCATTGCTAAATGCTCAGCATTAGCAAAGAATATTTACTATTACTGCTTAATGAAGGGGTGCTGCATATATTTAATACCCGTAGATGATGAGTCCTGACAGTAAAAAGAGATCAAGCTTAGGTTATAATTTGATATGATTTTAGTTCATCATGAAAACATGGATTTAACAATTAAATTCAAAGAGCTTGAGCTTTCAATAAAGGAAAACATCGTGAGGTAACCATAGTACGTTGGGGTACCCGACTGACTGGCTATCATTCTCAAAAACCTGTCACCAAGCACCTATCGGTGTTTCCAGCTGCATTTGAGAGCGAGTTCCCTTCTAGGCTTTGTGTGGTTACCATCTTCGGCCATATCACCACTTACCACAGATAGTGGTCATACACAAGATTATCCCAAAATAATATTAATCTGACAAAGACTTACTTGCCTACTAGGCTTTATAAAGGTCGGCAACACGTTGGCAATCCCACTGGTATTGCTAATGTCCATAGGCGACGGTAGCCACTTACCATCAGGAGGACCGCATGCTTGCTTATAAAAAAAAATAAACTTCTGGTTGGAAAATCAAAATGATATGAAAAAGGTGGTAAACTCTTTCTGTAAAGATCACACCCTATAGTTAATCTAAAGAACCATAAGACGTTCTCCTCTCCATCACTATAATAGAGCTTATTTCTTAGAGTATCGTTTCTCAACCTGTGGGTCGCGACCCCGAGGGGGGTCGCAATCTCTTCAGAAAACCGTAATATAGTGAGGGGTCGAAAGGATATTAACTTAATTATGGCTATTTGGGGGCTACACTAAAAAGGTTGAGAATCGATGCCTTAGAGCAAACTAGAAGACGAACTACATCTTAACAACTTATTGATTGTTTCTGTACATAAGGTGTGAAATCGGGTTGTGAATATGAAATCTAGAGGCTATACGTTATGCATTTGATGAGTCTACGGATGGAGCTTTGAAAGCAATGTCTAGTAGGCTGCTCAATATTGATGAGCATTCATCATGCAGACGGCAAAAGAGAGAAACTTGACTTCCTGACGTCTATTTGCTGACCATATACTGCAATGTTGTAATGCTGATTTCAGTTTGTCAAGTAAACATCTTTAACTGTCAATTAGGCAGAAGAATCGCCTACTTTTCTAGGCTTCAGTTGAATATTTCTATCCTGTGACATTCTTCACACACGGCTATCTGTATGTGGATTACATAAGTTTGTTACAATCAAACTCTAGATAGAAATATTACGTTGTCGAAAATTATTCCATTTGCAATGAAGTACTGTGTCTATACGCACAGTTATCTGAACGTAAAAAAGTAAACAGAAAAACGCTATATCTAACCGCTTATTGAAACTGATTGCAATTCATTTCGTGATAGTCGCAAAAAACAGTAGGTAAGTATGGCGATATTAATCCTCAGGACCTATTCTCATATCCACATACATTAACTACCTAACGCTCCTTATAATAAATCATATATCCAATAGATAGATACATCCCAAGTCCCGGAACCTGAAAACATGTTCTCAACAGCACATCACTCCGTATAAATGTTGTTAAACTAGTGTTGTATTTACGAAGGCTCTGTCGACACATACATACCACAAGACATGCTAGCTATACCTAGTTCTAGACTAACTAGTTTATCTAGATTCGCTTCCGCGAACATATCTGCACTAAGTGGACGAACAACTACCGAAGTATCATGTACGTTGAAATGTAACGATGTGTTTTGTAAATCTGATAGCGTAGACTTAGGATGTACTAGCAGAAAAAAATAATAGCACTTTCTACTTACTTATAACTGTGCTTATAAGGAGGGACAGATGCTTTGTCTATTCGCCTGTACCTACTTGACACCTTCGGCTACAAATACGCCTATTCAAAAAAAAAGAAAACTAATTCCCTCCAAACACCTTATGTATAATTGTTTCGATATAATAATAGATATAAAAAAAAATGTGGTAGGTTGAAATTATTTTAATTTTCAAATACAAGTGCGTTATAACGCAAACTACGATATGTAAATTTATCTATTATGCATAGTTATGTAGTTACATAGTTTTATATAATAGTACGTAGATAGGTAATGATAATGATAGGTTGGCCACAAATCACATGTTTAATTATATATTTTTATACTAACGATTAACTACATAAGCAAAATTAATGGTACCTAAGTTGTTAAGCAATATTATGGTTGCTCTTTTATATCTAAATTCATTGAGTTTTTATGCTAGAAAGTAATTCGGAGTAAAAATACTTTTAACTGAAAAATGAAAACAAAGAAAGTCCGCAAAATATCTCATTTATACTCGTTCACATTGTCGGATCTTTAATAGTTATAAAAAACTTGACAATGCTTCAAAATGTGGAAAGTAATTTCTATTGTGAATTACGTTTCATGGGAAAAATTAATATAGTTGTGAACAGACAGTTTTTAGGGTTCCGTACCCAAAGGGTAAAAACGGTACCCTATTCCAGGCTGTATCTCAAGAACCGCTATAGCTAGACAGTTGAAATTTTCACAAATTATGTATTTCTGTTGCCACTAGATTTTTTGCCCTTTTATTTATTTTGTGGTAGTTCCCGTTGACCTAGAATCACGAAATTTGGCAAAAAGCAAGGTCTTACAGCACAAATAAAGGAAAAATTCCAAAATATAAAAATAGTTGTAAATTAAAGGGTGTCCCCATACATACAAAGTTACGCCAATTAATAAAGACCTCTGAGTTGTATGGGCACTGATACAATTTAGAGGTCTAGCTTAATTGGCACCAACCTCATATAAGGTAAATAAATAAAATTGTGCATTTCCCGTGATGGACGAACGATGGTCGAAGTTTGTACGGAACCCTCGGTGTGCGAGTCCGACTCGCACTTGGCCGGTTTTTTTGCTTTCATTTCAATATAGAGGCATCTGTCTGTACCCACTAAAGCGTAGGTAAATCTGTTATGTTGCTAGCAAAAAAATCCTTGTGTGGTTTTGTTTCTGTTAGTTGAATCTTGCGTGTATTGTTCTTGCCAGAGTCTTCTCAGTCCAAGTTTATTACGAACCTGTGGTAGAGTCAATTGTAACGTAGTAGTGACATAAAGCTGAATAAATTAGTTTTGAGTTTGATCTGCAATCAATTAAATTAATTTAATTGTAAATTATTTATTTATGTCACTTTTATTACTTTAAGCGTAAATAAAAAAGAGAAACATTAATTTGTGATATACTGTATACGAAAATTCAAGTAAGAACAACCTATATACCTATGTTTTAGATATAGTTAAATCGCTAAGACACGCTCTAAGAGCTAAACCTTGTTTTCTATAATGTAATAGAGTTAACTCTCTAACCCTAAGGCAGCTGTTTCCCTTTCTCAGGGCTTGAAGCCGAGTGTGGCAGACAATTATGTGGCATTGTGATAGGCAAGCCACGATCGTATTACCGTTGGCGACATGGACCGTTATTGATGGTGTTGGTACACACTACCTACTGTTGTTTGTTTGAAAGTGCTAATCTCTGGAACTACCAGTCGGATTTGTAAAAATATTTTTGCATTTGATAGATTTCATGAGGAAAGTTATAGACGGTATCCCGGGAACGCGGGTGAAACCGCGCGGAAAAGCTAGTACCTACGTATATATATCAAGTGATTTTCTTCTTGTTGAACTTCGTTCCTGGCGGGGGCCCTCGACCGCACATTACTTACTTTGTTTTTAAATTAACATGTTCAACACGCGATTGGTGGTTCCGTTAGTTTCCATTATTGTAAAATGTTGTTACATGATAAATGATCAAACACTAACCGATGTGTAAAAATACATTTAAAGTACTCGGAATAACGAATAATTTTTAAGGTTTTTTTCATTACAAATCTAACCACAAAGTGTAGATCTTTTAATACTGCTCAATTATGACATTTAATAAAAGTAACTTATTATTATTTGACATGTCAGCAACACGGTGGTGATTTTTAAGCTGACTTTCGCGATTTCGGTCGAAATTATGTACCTATTCTAAAAAAAAAATGTTTTAAATTATAGACGCTCGAGTGTCACATAGATCTTACCGCTGTTCCAATTTTAAAAATTAAACTTACGATGTAAAGAAGGCGTATCGTCACTATTCGTGCAGAGAGTAATACGGTAGTGTGAATCAATTATTCGTCAGTTAGACTATACGACACGACGAAAAAAAATCTCGATCTGTAATGTCGCACATTGTAAGTAATCTCTAATTGATCGTATCTCAGTAGTTTCTACGAACGTTATTATGAGCATTTGTTGTAGACCTAGACGATTATTTATAGGATTTATGTGTTATACAGTTGGATTTAAAGGTTGTGTTACATAGCTGTGTTACCTTTTACGTACTAATGATGTGTCAAAAAAAAAAAACAAAAAAAGCATAGATTATCTTCAATTTAAGCAATCAAATCAATTAAGTCGAAAACCATATAATAAATTATGAAATCAAAACCAAATAAAGTAATGGTTGTGCCATTACGAGAGTTCAACATTAGTCATAGTCAGGTGCGTAGGCGCAGGACAAATCACTGCACGAGGAACGCGGAACACAGATCAACTAAGTTTTTTTTTGTTGTTTTTTAACAAAATAAATAATGTTGCGAATTGATTCTAAAACTCATTGTACCTATAATTAAATTATATACAGACGACAGACATTATACTGTATAGTATAAACTAATATTTAATACCTATTGAAAGTAGAATTTCCCATCGCTTTCCTTGAAAAGAACCGACCAAACGCATAACATTTTTACGATGGCAAGGGTTAATTTAAATTTCAAAGTCCTTTCAAAGACGTTCAAATGCGGTGCGAAAAATGATGTGCTCACGCAGTGTATAAGCATTTTTATTATTATTCAGCGAAATTCGAATGTTTTACAAGAATTTCAGGTTCTCAATTTACATACATTTAGATAACCACTTGAAATATGGTCCACTTACTCTCGTAAATACAAATAAATAAAAAGGAAATGGCTTAAATTTATCGTATATTTTTGTAGAAGCACCTTATTTCTTTGCTTCGGTGGTGGCTGAATATTCCATACATCATATTGTCAACAAAAAACAAAGACTCTCGCTCAAGGCCACGCGATACTTTCCATTTTAAACATGTATCAGAATTTGCATCAATTTACAATGCGATGAGCTGTATTGTGAGTGCTATAGAGCCGATATTCCCTTGCTCGGTCGGTGTTTGTTCACCTCGGCTGGTGGAACCGGCTGTATATGTCAAAGGAGTCACATTGTCGGGACCTTGGTTCGACTCCTGCGTAGGGTTACCATGTTGATATTGAAATAAAACGAAAATTCAATAAAAAGATAGGGAAAATTAATGATTTTTTAGGTTCTTTGGTAGGTAGATAGCATTGGTAACAAGATAATCCGTAAGCAATCTACAAAAGATTGTACCTATAATACGTCTTTAAATAAGAAGTCTTTAAAAAGTATTGAGAAAAAACACACTCCTTTGTGGAAAATATTTGTAATTAAGTAAAAAAGTAAAAGTTACTATTTTATTCACACGTAGATTGTCCATTATTAATAACCAAACTATTCAAAATAATTATAAATTCAAAATGTTGCTTTGCCCATCCTTCACTCGCACGTTGTTGGATTTTAAGCAAATATCGAACTTTATTTCGATATGGTAACCCTAACTGCTGCTAAATGTGATTATGACAAAAAGTTCAGTTTCCAAAGTGGCTACAAAAAAACCAAACGGCTTGAGGAGATCATTGTACACACACAGCCCAAGTTTTAAGTAGATAATAAAAATAATATTCATAAGAAAATACCAAAATAGTCTTTGAAAATGACCCTGACTTTAAATTATTCTCTCGTAAACTTACACGTTTTAATGTCAAACGAGCTTCTAATAATAGTGAAATAATATAGACATATTATTCCGTATCTAGGTGGTTAAATAATATATCCTTATTTGAATGCAAAACTGAGAAAAAATGAGTTTTTTTGTTTATGGCACTAGATTTGCGTAGACCAATATTTTTATAAATCTATCTTGGGTTAGAGTTGTGTCGTATCGTATCTACAGTGCAGCCGCGGAGAGATTGTGTTTTTGACACCTATTAGGTAATAATAGGATTATGAAGGAAAGTTCTAATCCAATTTCGATGGGACTTTCACGGAAGGTTCAGTTTTTTCTCAGGCATAGTTTAGTGATAGTCGCATCAAAATCAGATGAGCCGTTTCCGTGATTAATCCATTAATTACCGGTGTTACAAACGCATTTTCTCGACGGCCGCATTTTAGTTGCAAAGTCTGACAAACGAAAGCGTGATCTGAGAAAACGCGGCAAATTAAAAAAATATATGTTACCGGAAAATAACAAGAACCGCAAATTTATACATTTTCTAGGAAATTTATAAACCTTCGTAGGATTGTAAACGAGAAATAAATTATATTATTTTACGCCCACATTTTCGCAAATTGATAAACTTACCGAACTCACACGTAAAATAAGAAGTAAGCAATAGCCAAACGCCATGTGCGCGAGTTTATGAATTTTCTAGGAAATTTATAAACATACCTAACCTAACCTAACCTTTATCCGTTAGTTTATAAATTTACCAGGACACGTCGCAAATTGATAAATTTGCGAAAATGTGGGCGTAAAATAATACAATTAATCTCTCGTTTAGAATCATACGAAAGTTTATAAATTTCCTAGAAAAATTATAAATTTGCGGTTCTTGTTATTTTCCGGTGACATATACATGTGGTATTACTAACTATTAGGAAAAACAATATAATGACAACTCTAACCAAAGACTTTTAACAAACATTATTGTTGCCATATTAAAACTTAAAAAAAGTCCAGGTCACGCTTTCGTTTGCCAGACTCAAGTAATATCGTACAACTATCGACTATTCGCATCACTATTTGACATTTAATAAAGACGGCTATTCAATGCATTTCCGCCGCTTATTACTGGACGGACATATTTCTTATATATATTTTTTTTATTACAGAAAACGAACGCACGTCTTCAATGCCATCCTTAGTAAGGGCATGTTGCAACAGAGACGTCATATAATCGAGGTAATTATAATTTTATCCGACGATCTATCGTACAACTTATCATATTTTTACTTTTACTAGCTAAACCAGGCTACGCTACGCTGAGGCTTTTTCAATTTGTTTTATTGATAATAAAGCAAATAGCTAATGAAAATAGCTCGTCAAATAGCTAATGAAAAAAAAAAACGATTCTCAAACAAAAGAAAAAATGGTACTTTACTATTTGTCTTTACCCATTTATAATAGTAGATTATACTTGAAGAGTATGTACTTCATTCTCTTATGAGTACCAACCTACATAGGTATCATTATTTAGTCCAAAGTGCCTATTAGATGACGAGAACCCATCCGTAGCTTCTAATTTCGAATACATAGCTTCGACGCATATAGTCACTCGCCACAGATACAAAACGACGCCGCCACCGCTGTTATTTATACCACAGTTTATACTATGATTATTTATTCTGGATGGGAATCGAACCCACGACCTGTGGTGTCAGGGTATCTAGCCTCCACACCCACTGGACGGCAAAGATATATTAGGCTACTAAAATATCGTATGCATTGTCCGTGACCTAGGAATCGAACTCAGGAAGATTTCGCCAAAATCAACTATGTGGTAACTTATAAATTACAATCCATAATGTACGTACCTACTTACTCTGTGTAAAATAATAATAAAACATCCAGGGAAATCAATCATACGGTAAAATCTACAAACAAATCTATTTTAACAAGCTCAGCTCCTAGCAAAACAAATAAACGCCATTTCCAGCATAATTTCACATTTACATGGCATCCAATAAAACTGCGGGAGATCGACCGCTGATTGTCATCAGCAAATAACAAAACATATTTATAAAGCACGAATCTAACTAAAATAAGCCTTATTTCTTCAAGTATTAAGTACAAGTTGACCGTTTATTATAACATTGTTCGAATAGGAATAAAACAAATTCATATGTGGGCCAGAGACAATATAGAACTGCCGGCCATGTTGCTTGTCTATGGTTAGAGATTTATAGCGTGAGTGCAGTTGTAATTTCGCGGTTTTTATACTTTTTTGATTTTGTCCCCTCTGCTATTTTTGTATGTGGAAAGTTGTTTTTTTTTTCAATCCATTTGGATTTATGAGAAACGAACTTGTTCGGAGACCTAAAAAATAAACAACTTAACTACAATCCAGGGATATCGCAGTTCATGAAATTTAAGTAATAAAAACAAGTATAAACCATTTTTTCATTCATAAATAATAGTAAAATCAGAACATAATAAATACGAGTGGTAGGTATCAATCAAATACATGTGGTAGTTCCTCATATATACAAATCGAAATGTACTCATTGGCAGTACCAAAATAATAATAATATCTTTAAAAAAGGTTTTAAAAATATTGCTAAAATATTGCATATAAAGTCTATTTCCATATTATTATTTAAACTAGCACTAACAGCGACGAACTCACGCTTAAACCTAGAACCTAAACAATTAAAGCGAAGTACGTGTCGGTACTTATAAAAGTTTTACAAATAACTGCACTACCCATTTATAGTAAGTGTTTACGTGCATTAAAATATTTTCTACCTGCTAATGCGCCAGACGCGAGCGCAGTCGGCGCAAAAACATAATAACTACTGGCCATTTTTGCGCTAACGCATATGAAATGAGAGTTTTTTTATTATAAATATCTTGGTTTTTTTTACTAAGTCATAAGGAAAAACGTGGTTTCTTTTAATTGAAAAATCTTCTTTGCTAACTTTTTTGAAGTCAACATTGTTTTGCTAGTGAAATTGTGACAACAATATGCCTGCTGAGACAAAAAACATGTCTGTAGGCACTCTTGACCATTATTGTACTCTATCAATAGGGTAAGTTCATTTACCTGTCCCACTGCTAAGCACATGCCTTTTTTCACGAATGATGGTGAAAGGGAACGGGCAAATACTCCACCACGTGTGCCCACTGCGGATTGGTGGAGCTATTAGGCTAGTGGTCAACCTACTGTTGGAGTTGTCAAGCCACCTAGGAGATCTCCAACAAGCTTAACGACGATCACAATTTAAGTGATAACCGGGACCAACTGTTTTACGTGACTTTCGAAGCACGGACATGCTCATGTTGAAATACTACTAGGCACAGGGTAAGTGATAATTGAGAAATCTCTTAGTTACATATTATTTTGAAGTTTCGTAGAGTCGTCACCTCATGTGCTATTTGATCTTTAATTGCTGCAAACAGGGTTACGTAAGTCCGACGAAATGATACATAATTTCATAAAATCATATCAACTCCATCATCCTAAGCATAATCCTTTAGCTCCATACACTTCTAATCCTACATATATTTAGAATTAGGTTTATCGGATGGTGTGTGAAGTGAAGAGCCTGTCATGACCATTAACTCGACAGCTCTATCAGGTCGGCCCATTTCCACATCAGCCTAAATTGCAGGACAGGATTTAGGTTTGAGGGTGCCCTAGGCCCGAGACGATATGGCGCCCTTTTTCTTTCGTAACAGTATTATATTATAAATCTATATAGGTACTAGCTGTCCCGACAGACGTTGTCCTGTCCAAACTCGATTACGACGCCATCTACCGGGTCCAATTGTATTTTCAAACCATCCAGGGACCCGCTCAAATATACACACAAAATTTCATCCAAATTGGTCCAGTCGTTTAGGAGGAGTTCAGTCACATACACACGCACACAAGAAATATATATATTAAGATACATATATGTGTGTGTATAAAATGAAAAATATGAAAAAAAAACTAAATTCGTAAATCAATAATATATATAATAAAATAAATAATGCTAGCATTAAAAAAAAAGTTGTCTAAAATCTTTTTGTTAGATATTTCAGATTTTAGTACTTGCCTGATTAATTTTTAAAAATTTTGGCGCCCCTCCAAATTTGCCGCTCTAGGCTCGGCCGTCACGGGCCTATGCCTCAATCTGCCACAGCTAAATTGACACTTTTACCTCTTTATAATCATTTCAGCTAATGTTGATCAATTATTATCTCTTCACTATTATTTCAATCAACCACCACACGTAGCTTCCTACTTTAAAATATACATAAATTTTGAAGTTGCGTGTTTAATAGACGCGCGTGCACTGTCTCGATAATTTGTTGTCGTTGTAAACTGCGTGTCACGTTGTCGGGACATAATGCCCTATAATACTGTAATAATACATTGTATTATCAGTAATAACACACTGTTACACGTGGTTACGCGTCGAGCCAGTCGTAGTTTGAGTTTGACGCTGATTGAGAAAAAAATATGATTCGAAGATTGGTAGTGAGGGGTGGCACAAGGTTGTAGTAATTTGTTTATTTAATTTTGAAATTGAATAATCTTTTCTGGTTTCTCAGCATTTTAGCTATAGGAATTATTTGATCAAAAGTTATGAGTATCGTATTCAAAATTCAAAAAGAAAGATGGCCGTTTTTTATTATCCCAGTATTACAACTTCAACTACCTAACTGTAAGAGCATACCTATATCAAAATCAATGTACTCCAAGTGTGGTATGATACCATCTCAAGTATTTTGCATTTTTTATTATGTTAATGAGGCATGTAATTACAATATTCAATATTGTTAAAGTGGCAACCCTAACGAAGTCACGACTTTTGACTGATTGGAGGCATTCACAAGGAAACCTAATAATTTCGAGCGCATGCGCAATGATATGTGTCATTTTTAAATGAAAATAATTTCCAACATGAATAAATAAGGACAAAAATAATAATTATGTATAAATTATCTCAGGAACGTGATAATGTTTTTTCAACTCGACACTAAGTAGTATTAAAAAAGTAAAATTCAAATAGGTAGTAGGTACCTATACTCATTATGAAATCCTAGTGTTCTAATAAATATTTTAAATCCTTAGGCACCAAGGACGTAACGTCATTATAATTAAAAAAAAGCACAAATTCTGCGGTGATTCTTTCTAAATTCAAAATGCCAAAATCAACAAATGCCAATAAAATTCCTTATTTTTTTTAAACGTATTTTTTATATTACACCTATCCTTGTAATGTTTACAACTTTGTCATATTGATTACAAAGTCAAACTAAACGTTTAATCATATAAAACATGCTGTATAAAATACAATAGGCTGTTATCACAACAAAAGCCAAGTTATCTGTATGACATAACGTTCTAAGTCATGTCAGGGCGTGGCGATTGCCTCATCCGCGCGGGCGCAGGTAACGGTGCCAACCTTGTCGTATACAAGTGTTTATATAACCGAGGTAAAGTTATGTGTTGGTTTACTATTTGATTTGGTATTGAATGTCGTGTGGAAGAACTGAGGTTTAGATATTTGTGAATTATTTTGGTTTGAGACTGAGATTTTAGGTTTATTTCTAAAAATCACTATCAAAATATCTTTTAATTAATTTTATGGCTCCATCGTGCCAACGATGACTCTGTCAGTGTCATGGTTAGAAAAAACAACGGCAAACAAAAATAATAGAAGGAAAGAAGCAATAAGAACAGAAAAAGAAAGAAATATAAAAAAAGAAAAAATACTAATGAACACACTACATTAGATAAGTAAATAACCATATGCTAAAATATTTAAATAGTTAATTAATATTTTAAAAAGTGTGACGTACATTAATAGCAGAAATGTCAATTTTGTCAAGTTATAATGTAAAATTCTAGTCACATACATAGTCAATTCAGTCAGGTTTTAAAATGAAAACGTATCGTTACTTTGCAACATCCTCCCAAAAATTTTACGAAGATTATTAGTTATGTAGTTTTGCTGTGAAGTAAGGATAAGTTTTTACGTCAGTCTGACAAGCAGGCATACGGCGATTTAATTCTTATAATGGACAGATTATAAATACATAATCTATGTTCAAGTATCTTATAGATACTATTATACACAGATAACAGTAAAATAGCACCGACCAGTCGGTCGCACCGACCAGCTAGTCGCACCAAGCAAAGACAACAATTAGCAAATAGCGGACCAAAGTTTGTAGCACCTACTATATTGGTGCCTTTTAGAGCTATCTGATTTAGGGTTCTGTGGTAATGTCGAATGCCTTTACGAAGGCCGTGGTTTCGAATCCTTCAGTTAGCTTGAGTTTTCGCTGAAGGAAAACATTGTGAGGAAATTATAGGTTACTAGTGTATGTTCTGGCAGCTGCGCTTAAAAGCTAAAGCTACTAGGCTTTATGAGCTTACTACTTTTGGCCACATTATCACTTACCACGGTGAGAATGTGGTTAAACACATATACGACTTTTTTTAAATCAAAATTATTCGGTTACTAGTTTCCACCCCACTCTTTTACCCACGTTTTCTATTCTAAGTATGCTCTATATACGTGGCAGGTTCATTCAAAACAGTAACTTGACTCGCGATTCCTGGAATTCTATTTGTAGGTAGTTTTTGGACGCGCGTCCCATTCGCGACCCAACCGAATAAGTCATTACGATGTCATTGAATAACAAACATACATACAAACTTTTGCATTTATAATATTTAATGTAATTTATGTTTTTTTCACCGAAGTAAGCTGTCACATTTTAATGATTCGATGAATTCGGTTGTCTCATCAGATTTTCCAAGTATTTTCTAGGAAACAATAAAGAGTTTATAAGAAGCATATACCTATATTATGCTTTGTGATATGATATTGTATTAAACAAAACCCTTTTTTTAGGAAATTCAAGTCAAAGTCATTATTTGCTATATCGATATAAATTGTACCTGACAAAAGGTAGTATACTATATTAGGATGCGACTGTATTTGCCATTTGATGCTAGCTTTTCCGCGCGATTTCACCCGCGCTCCCGGGATAAAATATAGCCCATGTTACTCAGGGATAATGTAGCATTCTAATGGTGAAAGAATTTTTGAAATCGGTCCAGTAGTTTTTGAGTTTATTCGTTACAACGTAACAAAAATATTTTTTTTTCCTCTTTATAATATTATTAGTATAGATTGAAAAGATAAATAACAATTACAATTAATTTATTTACAACAAGTATTTACAATCAATGTATAAAATAAAAACAAAAACAAAAACTAAATACAATTAATTATAAATATTTAACAAAACAAGCGAATGACAAATTATCATATTTAAACAAAAATAAGTTATGCGGAACCGACACAAATATCAAAATTGTCTATTTTTCCTTCACTATCTCGGCCAGTCAAAGTCAATATTTACTAACGATCTGTTGATTCTGAATTCTTCGAGGAATTGTAAAAAAAACTCTAAAGTTGGATATCGACTAAATGTTAATGATATGCGCACACGCAAGCACAAACTAATGTGAACCCGTTGATGTCTTTTGTATGGGACGGGTTGAGTTCTAAGCTCGGCATTAGGATCAAGGTTATAAACGTCAGAATAATAAGTATTAGTTAAGTTATACGGATAGATTTTTAATTATAAAGGCCGTCAGTCGGGTACTACCACCGTTCTATGGTTTCCTCACGATGTTTTCTATCACCGAAAGTTCAAGCTCATTGTTGGATTCGAACCCACGACCACTGAGCTACGGGATTAAGACAACGTCTTAGGGCTTGTAACTTTTCAACTTTACAAAGTACTTACGTGTTCATACAAACCGAATTCGCATCGCGCCGTTTCGCATCGCATCGCAGTTTTGTGTACAAGCCCTTTGTAAAGTTATATAGTAGACATCTTTACCTACATTAGGTATGCTATCCAGACTTATCAACCAGTTAGACTGTGACAAAGTATTTATTTGTGTGAAATTATAGTCTACCTACTCTATAGTTTACTTTTTTATATTTAAATTGTATTTCCATATTTGAATTGTGTGCTTTAAAGATTAAAGATTTGTACTAAAAAAAAAGATTTTAAGTGTAGTTGAAAAATTAAATTCTATATAAATACTAGCCGTCACCCGCGGTGTCACCCGCTTAGCGGTATGAAATATATTTTACGACCGATTCTCAGACCTAACAAATATGCATAAAAAAATTCATGAGAATCGGTCAAGCCGTTTCGGAGGAGTTTGCAGACAAACACTGTGACACGAGAATTTTATATATTAGAAGGTTTATACGACGACGACCGAAATCAAAACAGACTGCTATTTTTAGTTTAGAATATTTTAATTATTCAAAGTTTATAAAATATTTCATAGTTCCCCGGATTGCGTTGGAATGGTTTTTTTTTTTTATCAGAAACCATCGCAAGCGCATAACTAAACAATATTTCATTTCAATCGGATGAGTGATATAGAAGCGCAGTTACCTGCAATAAATAAATACGTTACAAACAAACAGACAATGACAGACAATCACTGCTTTTTTTATATAATTATAAAGATACCTATACATATTATTATGTTGCTGTTTATATCACCTGAACTTTGGAAGACATTCAAAAGCCTCAGTTTTTGTATCAAATAAATGGGCTCTCGATTTATGTATGTTTTAAGTATTATATAATAATAATTTCAAAGACATAATAATTAACGAGGCACCCGCAATTCGCACTTGACCTCAAGGTCACAACTATACCTATTCTGCGATTATACAGAAGGTCAATCGGCATTGTGTGCACTCACGCTTGAATTAGTTTTAATTCATTACATCCTCGCAGTTGGATTTTCTATAAATGATTATTATTTGTATGAGATATAAATTATAACTGTAGCACCACAGCATAATTACAAGCCGCTTTGTATTGTGTCCTAAGCGAGTGTATGGCAGCTTGGGCTCGCTACCGCCCTTCTCTCACCCCGCAAGCCCCGCACGATTGCTCTGTCTAGACGTGTCCGTTGGCCGACTGTAAGAGTTACATAGTCTGTGGTAGCACTATATGTTTTGAGGGTTCCGTACCTCAAAAGGAGAAAACGGAACCCTTATAGGATCACTTTGTTGTCCGTCCGTCTGTCTGTCAAGACCCTTTATCTCGGGAATGCGTGGAGGTATCGAGTTGAAATTAAAACCATATACTCAAGTCTATATACATAGTCTGGCCATAAATACTGTTACAATTAAAAATAAGAAAGATATTACATTTGAATTTGGAATCTGTCATTTTTATACGATTGTTCATTGGGTTTTCTAATTTTGGCGCCAATACATTGGACAATATTTTGCGATATTAAAATGGAGTGGGGTGATAAAGAGAACCGAATCGCTGTGATTGCATTACACAAAGTTGGTATGGAGCCAAATGCAATTTTTAAAACTCTCCATATGCTTGGTATTAGTCAAATGTTTGTGTACCGGACTATTAATAGGTACAATGAGACCTCCTCTGCTTGTGACAGAAAAAGATCTATCCGTCCACGTAGTGTTCGTACGAAAAAGGTGGTTAAAGCAATAAGGGAAAGAATTCGAAGAAATCCTGTCCGAAAGCAAAAGATTTTATCTCGGGAGATGAAGATAGCACCCAGAACCATGTCGCGTATTTTAAAAGATGACTTAGGACTTGCAGCCTATAAGAGACGCACTGGTCATTTTTTAACTGATTATTTAAAAAAGAATGGGGTGGTAAAATCGAAACAACTACTGAAGCGGTACGCAAAGGGAGGTCACAGAAAATTTTTGTTTACGGATGAGAAAATCTTTACAGTTGAGCAAAATTTTAACAAACAAAATGATCGTATTTATGCTCAAAGCTCTAAGGAAGCTTCCCAATTAGTCAACAGAGTGCAACGTGGGCATTATCCGACTTCAGTGATGGTTTGGTGGGGTGTTAGCTATGAAGGAGTGACTGAGCCATATTTTTGTGAAAAAGGTATCAAAACATCGGCACAAGTGTATCAAGATACCATTCTTGAGAAGGTAGTTAAGCCCCTTAACAACACCATGTTCAATAACCAAGTATGGTCCTTCCAACAAGACTCGGCGCCGGGTCATAAAGCTCGGTCCACGCAGTCTTGGTTGGAAGTAAACGTTTCGGACTTTATCAGAGCTGAAGACTGGCCGTCGTCTAGTCCCGATCTTAATCCGCTGGATTATGATTTATGGTCAGTTTTAGAGAGTACGGCTTGTTCTAAACGCCATGATAATTTGGAGTCCCTAAAACAATCCATACGATTGGCAGTGAAGAATTTTTCCATGGAAAGAGTGCGTGCTTCTATTGATAACTGGCCTCAACGTTTAAAGGACTGTATTGCAGCCAATGGAGACCACTTCGAATAAGCTTTTCATATTTTAAATTGTTTTTTATTTATGTATTAAACTAACATACTGTAACAGTAATAAATATTATTTGCAATAAAAATATTTTTCTTTGTGACAATATTTATGGCAAGACTAGGTATAGTCCCTTGAAGCTGTGACAAAATCACAAAACACTCAAAATTAAATATCACCGGGCGATCACGTCATGGCCCAATGTGGCTTAATTTTTAACGGCTAATCAAGCTACGCCTCGAGCGTTTATTGATTGGCTATCTACGAAATTAGTCATGTATTCCTTCAACGTGACGATAAAATGATATAATAATACAATATATTAGCTGGAAATAAAGACTTACTCAGAGCACCAAGAATAGTAAATGAGGTTTCAATGTCCACAGCGCGTGTCTTAATATTTTCATGGCAAAATGGCGTCATCGAAATGACTCAGTTTCCGGAGGATGTATATTTAAACGTACGGACTGTGGATTCAAACCTGTGACCTTGGATAATGTTGAGTCTGAAATTTGTTTTTAATTTATATTTTTGGAGGATATTTGACAGTCGGTACCCTGAGTGTAAATAATTTACATTAGTAAACGCTTACTATCACGTTTGCGTTTACGATATTTCTCTATAGGAATTGGCACAGCGCCTCTCGCGGAATACACATGAAACCAATTTCCTCCATACTAAATTTTGGTAAACGCAAACTCGACAGTAAGCGTTTACGTACGTCAATTCTTTACACTCAGGGTACTTACACACAAAACCAGGTATCTTCATTTTATTTGATTCTTACGTGTCTACGCTTTCATAGTTCGATTTATATTATAATATACTAGCTTACGCCGCACGGTTTCACCCGCCTTCCCGAGACTCCTATGTCACTCTCCGGTCCATATGCTAACTCTACGTAAAAAATCACGTCGACAAACCAACAATTTACTTTCGCATTAATAATAGTACCTAATAAATATTTATACAGGGTGATTTTGTTATCACTGGCAATACTTGCAGGGGTGGAAGTACTCATCAATGTGAACAACTTTTATTATGGGGCAGGCAAGCTTTTAAAAATTCTTACGAAATGCTATTAAAGATCCTGGGTCTCAAATACTTTATATCATTGTTAAATATTTTCTAATACAACACGTGCACTTTGGCAAAGTATTGTACGTAATGATTGGTGAATGAACTATCCGAGAACCAGTGTCAGTCTCGATTTTAATTATTTAGGGAAAACTAGTGCATTCCTTTGGAAATCCTTGGTCATGTAAAAGAAAACTATTATTGTTACCTAAATACCATAAAAAAAAACTTACTAGAGCAAAGTGCTGCGCTAAGTAAGTACCTATACTCCTGTCATTATTGCGCGTCGTCACGTCCGCTAATATATACCTATCGGGTGCGCTTGCGCAGTCTTCCTCGAACTGATCACTGGCAGCGATAAATGCCGTTCTTGAAATTGTATCATGTGTGGACATGACGTTGGTATTTGTCTGTGCCTTTGTTTGAATGCCAAGTATTGTTATGTTAGGGCTGGTCAATAAATCTTGTGAAGCTTATGGACACTTTTCGGTAACGGCACGAGTAACGTGTGCCTCGTTCTGGCAGGGCCGCCATGCCGGATTTCATTTTTGAGAGGATGCTAAATAGTCAATTGGCCATAGTACCATTTTGGCATGACGCCATTTTGAAATTTCGTGAGATCACAGCAAGTCAGTCGAAACTGCTATGTTATTCTGTACTTTAAGTACCTGATTACCGAGTTTCACGAGAGAGACAGAGAATAGTCATTTAGAGAATTCACCGTCGAGTTTAAGTACAGAATAACATAGCTGGGGTGGAAACAAAAAAAATATTTAAGAGTATTAGTTTTTTAGTCTATCTATAATTTACAGGAAACTTCCTCAAAGCTGCAGCCGCTGCCGATGGGCAAGGTACCCATTTGGCTGGCAGCGTTCTCTTTGGATGGCCAAGCTAATCCGTTGGTGGAAATAACTCCCCGCCCGCCGGTCTCCCGAACTCTCCATGAGTTTTGATAATAAAATCCGAGCGAATCGACGAGGGAAAATAAAATTAAAACACTAAATTTCCATTTGTGTCATCAGGTATACGGTCTAGGTGGTCCTTATGCTAATGTCCTATGGGCCATGGTTACTTCTGCCTTTGTATCTATGGACTTGCGTGCTCTTGAATTTAAATGAATTGTTTTTATGTTTTATTCCACACGGTATTCATATTAATATTTTGGGTAATGAATAATATTTTAAACGTGTACAACGAAATGGCATTTAGTTATATCTGTTTCAAGAATTCAAGCAGATCATTGAAGTATCAAAAGTGAAATCCCATTACGTTGATCCGTTGAACCATTGTGAAAGACGGAGAAACCAACAAACAAACTTTTGAATTTATAATATTAGTAGGGATTAAGAAAGTTAAAGATGTTCGTGGTGTGTGACCAATTGTATTTTTTTTTACGAGAAGTTTATATATGTCACCGGAAAATAACAAGAACCGCAAATTTATAAATTAACTAGGTTAGGTAGGTTTATAAATTTGCTAGTAAATTTCCTAAAAAAATTATAAACTCGCGGATCTTGTTATTTTCCGGTGACATATACATGTATTTTTTCATACGATTATACTTTATTTATGTACCTGTTTCAAAACACAAGTCTGTAGGCTAAAATAAAAGATATTCTATAAAATACCTACCATCTAATAAAAGTGACAAATAATAAACAAAAAAAGTTACTCAAAGCCCGGTCCGACATCTGAGTCACAATAACTCAAAACGTGTTTAAACTTAACTGAGTTTTTATTACCATTGTCAAACATTTGATAAGTTTTTTGTTAGCAAGAAATAAACAGTAAAATTGTTCGTTCAAAGTGTGAATAACACGACAACACTGTGTTGGTGGACATATGTATGTATGACCAATTCTCCGATGCGTGTATAGAATGGCATAAATATATTGTGACTAATGTATTGTGAGATTTCTATTATTATTACACGTTGTTTACTCAACAGTTTCATTCGTTTCAATAATAAAATTATAAGTGATGTAGAATGTAATTAGAAGCTAAAGATGGTTAATATAAAGTGCATTTTTCATTCCCTACGTGCTGGATTTTTCCCAAGTTTAGTGTAGTAGTTTTATGTTATCTGTAGTAGAATATTACCTACTTTTACTTAAAGTTAAATAGTGTAAAATTAATTATTAAATAATTCTAAAATTAATTTATATATTTTCGTTGAATAGATGATCAATAGTAAGAGAAATTTTTCTGAGCATTTCTTTTTATCCCTTAACTTATTTTCCTTACCTTTAACCTTTTAGCTTAATGGTAGTCAAAAGTCAAAGAGTCAAAGTCAAAGACATTTAAGTAATCAGTTTAGGCCCTAGAAGGGCACTTATGAACGTCGAAACTACTGAAGTTACCACTGCGTTTATAGTATATTGACGTCGAACACCGTGATAAAGGCTTATTGTAGAATTTGAACGTAGGTTCTAGAGCATTTGGTGAAGGAAAACATCGTGAGGAAACCATAGCATGGAGGTAGGGTACTTTGTAGTACTCGAAATTGACTGGCTATCACCCTCAAGAAGAAAATCTAACGCCAGGCACCAACTGGTGTGTTCCGGCAGCTGCATTTGAGAGCGAGTTCCTTCAAGGCTTTGTGTTTACCACTTACGGCCACATTATAATTTTTAGAGTCGAACAAATTCATTAAAGTACCTTCTAACTTAGTGGTAGTACTTCTACTCTTCTTCTAATAACTTGGTAATATTATCATCATATACAATCAGTATTCATCATCTAACAGCGTCAAACAACATTCTAACGTTGAATAATAAGTAATCTGTGATCAAATCATGCATCTATGTAGGTACATTGTCTCTGACCGGCACATATAGAATTATAATGCAGAATTGAGTCATCTATTCATATATAATCACAAAGAAGAACAATGTACAGTCGATGCGTATCTATTAGGTATATAAATAAATAAATATTCTTAGGACATTCTTTACATACGGGTCTCTGTTTCCTAACTAAGCAGAGCTTGTTCCTTGGAAACCAGATAACTGGATCTTACTATATTACTAGCTTTTTTAAATACATGCTTAGATAGATTGTACCGCAGGGTAAAGGGAAAATTGGGCATTGTTGACAGGTCCACATTTTGGAAATGTTGTAAATCAATCAAATATTAAACTTTTTTTTCCACCACAGACTCTGATAGACAGTATTATTTAAATATAAACCAGCTTTATTTAGTGTGAAATGTGTTTCAGGATATTTAAAATCAATTAATCATCATGTGAAAACCGGTTAAGGATATTGAACTATTAATCCTATAAAGTGTTACCAGATAAAAAAAGTGACCGTTAACAAGACAATACACCATTTTTGACACCTGTCATTGGTCGGACGATTCGAAAGGCGCCCGTTAACAACCCTTTGTATGCAGATGTGTTGACAAGCTCATAATGATATCAATTGTTACTTTTTTTTAACGCCTACTGGACTCTTGTTAGAGAAATGTAGAGGCTTTTTTGATTGGAAAAAAAGTTTTTTATAACTTTTTTTTATATGATAATAACCAGTTATAAGTTTTTTGCTGTTATATTTTTTATTATGTAAAAATGTCAAGATTGAAATCTTTAAATAGGATAATTTAATCAGGAAATGTTAATGACCAGATATTTTCGATTGTTGCAGTAAGCCGACAATGTGACGAAGTCGTCGACACTCCCACCGATACGTGATTGTCCGCCATCTTTTTTGGTAGTAGACAAGCTGTGTTGCCAGGTGAGGATTTATAATAAGTTACTGTTTTTATTTTTAATTTTGTAAAAGTAGTTGATCACTAGTACCATGTCACATTACGCAATTCACAGTGTTCATACAAAGTGTCAAGAGAGCGTCAATAGATTATTATGACAGTATTTATACGGTATTTAAGTGACCATCTACTTTTAGGGTTGACTGAACGCACTACATCGATAGAACTTAGAGTGCTACTAGCAGTATCCCGCAGTTTCACACGCATTCCTGGGATAAAAGATATTCTATGTTGATTCTATATTGATCCTCCATGATCCAATTTAACTCCTCTACCAATTTTCATCAAAAGCGGTTCAATAGAAAATCATGAAAACGTAACAAGTCATTGTTCGTATTTATAATTTGTTACTATTACTTGTTCAACTTGGGCTGCAGATTTAATAGTTCAATATTGCAATTGGTAACACTGTAGCTATTTTTTTTTCTCGAAGGGAGTCGATTAATTAAACTACTATAAACGATACAGTGAAACTCTAAAATTCACTAACAAATAAAAATACTTAGGGATGTGTAATGAGAATCGATTAAAAACGTAACAAAAACCGTATCTCAATAAAAACTGTAGAGCACCTAATAATGCTTAATGAAACCGACAGACCGTATTAGTGTAGACATAATTAACGGAAATCGCATCGGCACGACATTCTGTGATGTCAGAATTCTAGATCCATGATTCCAATGTAATTGTACATCTATTAGTAGTAATTCTAATGATAATTATTTTCTTTTTTATTGAGTTTGGAATACACTGGCAGGTAAGGATGCAGATTTCACTTGTCAGATGTAATGTTCTATTTGTAAGGATGCAATGAGACAACAGTAAAATACATTGAGTATTTTTTGTAGGCTTTTGGAATAGCTAGTAAATGTTAAGTTGTACATAAGTAGAGGAACTTTGTGTTAAGTACATGATTGTAAGATATTTAAAGTACATGTTTAATAATGAGAATATTTTTTTACCGCATTTTCATTAAAAAAAAAATGGTACAATACTTGTACCTTGTATGTAATGCAAATGTTTGTGGTGTGCATTTTGGTTACCACAGCTCCGTAATGGCTGAACGGAATTGGATAATACTTGACATATATATAGATAAAACCCAGGAAAACGTAAGATCCTTTGGGAACGCAGGTGAATCCGCGGGGCGGAAGCAAGTATTTATCTAAATGTTGTATATACAGGGTGATTTTGTTATCACTGGCAATACTTGCAGGGGTGGAAGTACTCATCAATGTGAACAACTTTTATTATAGGGCTAACTCTGATATCGCGTAAAATAATACGGTTGCTTCATACATTTTGGTCGAGTAGGTATTGAACTTTTGTATGGAACAGCTGATAATTTTTTCATGATTTCACAGTTAGTCCTATAATAAAAGTTGTTCACATTGATGAGTACTTCCACCCCTACAAGTATTGCCAGTGATAACAAAATCACCCAGTATTGTGACAATCAAACAGCTAACAATGTATGAAAAACTATAGATTCCTCTAACACGATTTCAATGTTTTTGTACTGAATCGTTACTACAAGACGACTCATTATAACTCTCACATTTACTTTGTAGTGAGTAATATATTTTTTAATAATTTCTTGAATGCGTATATTTTTTATGTCACGTTTTTATTATAATTTGAATATATTCCAATTAGGTATACAGGTTTACTGGTCGTTCGTTACATTCCTATAAGGGCGTGTTAGTAGAGACTGTAAGCTACGAAATGAACCCTATATTGTATTATACAATGTTGACCGTTACTGAGAAATTTGGAAATTTTCTATTCTTTTTAATTTATTTTCTCGAAAAATTCCGAATTTCAACTTCAAAGTCAAAATAGAAAAAAAATACGTAACATTTTTTCTTTTTTGTTGTTTCTGGTACTCAGACAACATGCGTAATGCCTAATAACTCAGTAACGATCAACATTTGTATAATACAATATAGGGTTAATTTTGTAGCTTAGTCTCTACTATCACGCCCTTATAGGAATGTATCGAATTACCAGTAAACCTGTATATATACTTTTTAATTATAATTAATTAGGCATAATCAAATGGAATGGATCAATTTTTCAAATAATTTTTACACTGACCTGAGTAAGTTATTTGAGTTTCCACCATAATATTTTGAGAAAGTGAGGAACTAGAAACTAGAAATTTACTGCAAATTATCTACTCTCCTTTGAACATTCTCATTCTCAAATAATATTGTAGGTACTATATACAATTGATATTTCTCAATGAGCCACCGAGGCTGTGACCGAGGCATGATAATTTAAAAATAAAATCGTTAATTCTAACTTTGCTATTATGAAATTATCTGTCAATGGTTCCGCAGTAGCGTTTATTCGCTTTTTTGTGAGTGGAGTTGGCAAATGCAGTGTCTATTTTAGGAGTCAACTAACCTCAGCCTAATTTCACAGCGGCAAACTTAGAATTGACAAACTGTACTCACATTTAAAGCCTTATTCTTTTCTCACAAATCAAAAGCGAGTATCACATGAGTTCCAATAGTAGGTACCCCCAGCAACATGTGAAAGAACCATATCGATCGACAATAAGCTTTATCCCTCACGAAATAAGACAGTATATCCTACGTGACTATTATAGGACTTTTAACAAGCTAGGTGAAGTAGTTATCTGAAATCAACTCGTTAAGTACGACACTTCTATAGTACAAGGACTTCGGTCAGATTGTACGATCTGTGAGTGTAAACAGACATATTTTACTCGATCCCGGCGAAGATAAGGGTATTCGGTATGTGGCGAAGCGATGCATAGTTCCTTTGTCAAATTGCCGACTGTGTTTTTTTTTATAATATTTTTTTTCTAAATATGGAATCTAGAGCCTGCTACTACTTGAAATATTAAAGGAGAACAACCTGTATTTTTATGACAGCGATCATAAAGTAAATCCTAAAGATCAATCGAAACCCGGTTATAAAGAATAGAATAGAATAGTTTTTTATTTGACAGTATATCAATTTCTAAATCTATCGTAAGCTTATACTAAAATTATGAATATACTGCCAACAAATGGCAACCGCTCAGCAATATAGTTGCGGTATAAATAAACCCACAACGCTGATTTTCAGCGGCAACTTTAGTTGACGTTTGGACGCCCCTGCGTCATTATGGATACTTTCATTTGATAATCATATTGAGGAGGTAGTGGTAAAATAATGTAATGTATTAAATTATATTGTCACTAGAACTAAAGGTGCGTACCAAATTTCAGATCAATCCGTCAACAGGAAAGGGGTCAAATTTCAATTACTAGATTTGACACAAATAAACAGGGCAAGCTAAATAAAACCGTTTAAAAAAAAGAGAATAACTTTTGTGCTCTGTGCTAAAATAAGGTTCGATACACCGCCACTGCAAATTCTTATGGCGAAATTAAAAAGGTGACACCAAAATACTATACTTCGATTTAAAACTTTACATAGTTAACATGACTTTGCAAAGACTATGAAGGACCTGTAAGATGTGGAGCTCTGATTCATATCCTCAATCTCTACCTCACTCGTCGACACAACGACTCACTCGGACGTTCCTTTTGTGGAATGAGCTCCCCATTACGGTTTTCCCGCAGCTATAACCTTGGATTCTTCAAAAAGGGTGTAAAAAGAGTTCTTAGAGTATAGCAACACGTTGGTAAATCCCTTGGTATTGCAAATCTCTATAGATAGCGGTGACCACTTACCATCAGGTGGATGTCTGCTTGCTTATCAACATGACATAAAAAAAACCAGCCAAGTGCGAGTCGGACTCGCGCAAGAAGGGTTCCGTACCATTATCTATAAAAACGGCAAAAAAATTATGTCTGTTGTATGGGAGCCCCCCTTAAATATGTTTTATTTTAATTTATTTATATTTAAAGTGAATATATAACTAAATATTCTGTGAATATTTCAAGCGTCTACCTGTTGCCGTTATCAATATCGAGCAAAAACGAGCAAAAAAATCACGTTTGTTGTATGGGAGCCCCTTAAATATTTATTTTACTTTGTTTTTTAGTATTTAACTGTCTAACTATCACGGTTCATGAGATACACCCTGGTGACAGACGGACAGACAGACAGCGGAGTCTTAGTAATAGGGTCCCGTTTTGTCCTTTGGGTACGGAACCCTAAAAATAGGAACGAGCCTTGAAAACCACTGCTAAAACTTTTTACTTAACTTATCAAGTTTTTTCCTCAACAAAAAACATCATGACGGATTTCTTTCCTTACCCGAGTGTATCTTTAGTATTTTTGTAACATAATTTAATTTTCGTCCACTTCAGACGCCAGTTAATAACATGATTTTTGCCAGCAAGCTGTGTTTAAGTGAATCTTGATGGTAACGAGCTTCAAATATGGAAGATGTTATGTATGTTTGGAATACTAATTTTGTGAACAAGTTTTGAGTTCGATATGGTTACGATCTGGGGCGTAGTTTGGGTGCGGGCGGGGCAAAGGGGTAAGTGTTGATTATAAAATAAAATTGGGACAAATTATCAACATCAAAATTTGTATTGAAAAATAATGACAACGAAGTATCTTAAGCCGACTTTATAACATTTTATAAAACCCCGTAATACCAGTTTATTTTTCCACAGGTTCTTTTGAATATATTTGTCGTTGGAATATTTTATACATCAATTAATATTTATATAATGTAAACTTGATATACCTGCATATTTATATGCTCATATACATGCCTTTTGTCCGCTTTTAAGTGAATAAAAAGATAAGAGCTATCCTTATTAATAGTAGCAAAATTGACTCTTGCCGATTACGGAGCTAATTTTTAACCCAGGAGCGGGTGAAACAGCTAGTGTATGATGTAAAAACTTTATACTGTCAGAAAAGCATTGTTGTACACCGTTAAGTCGAACTAACTTGCATAACTTCTTCTAATTTGGGCTCAACAATAAATAATGGTCATGAATAGATATTAATGAATGCATTTTTTTTAAATTACTTCTTACGGATGTTATAAAAACTGTTAAACATAATTAATTTGAAAGGCATGCGTAGAATTTTAAGTTCAACGGAAGCCGATATGAATTTAAAATAGGTACACAAAATTAAATTTGTGCGCTGGTTTTTCTAGAAAATTAATTTATATTCTTGTTCTTTGTTGATTAGAGTCAGAAATTGGGAACCAATTTGTTCCTTCCCCGTATCTACCTGTAAGAAGGCGTTTCAAAGAATCCTTCCCAATTTAGTATTCACTAATGAACTCAAACATCTTGACGGGCGAGCTGTAGCGCCCAGCCGGCCTTGGACGCCGAATAAAGAAGAGTCGTCCATTTTTATTGCTGGAAAATAAATTAGCGTTTCTGTTCATTTGCATTTAGTATTTTCTTCCATTTTGTCTTTAATAATTTTACATATTATTATATTTTGATCATTATCAAAATCAATGTACTTACATCAGTAGGTGTTTGTATTAAGTTTTGTTTTTTAATATTAGCTCTACGCTGAGGTTTTCTCGCTTAGTATTCATAATATTTTATTTATGGATTAGCATTCTATCCCATGGGATCCCCCGCGATCCCTCATTTAGGGTATTGAATCTTCAAAAATTCTTTCGTAGTGCTCACTTTTGTTTTAAAAGAAACTCCTGTGCAGAATTTCATAGTTTTAGGCCCATCGGTTTAGGTTGTGCGTTGTCTTCGTGTTTTATAAATGGTGTAAAATAAAAACAATCGAAAAATAGTTAATCTCAAAGTTTCAGCATTTGTACTACCTAATTATTTATCAATAAAATATATTTAACTTACTTATATCAAAACATAAATGCAATTCTGAACAAATATCATACAAAATCTAGTTACAAAACAATGTAAATTATGATTATGATACAACTGATCAATGATCTAGTCAGACAGGTTGTGTTGCGCGTGAGTGGCTTATCTCGTTATCTAGAAAATATTAATGTATTTGTTCATGTAATGTACATAGCCTTGAGGGAGCGTCAGAAATAATGTCTTGATGTAATATTGTTATTTTTTTTTAATCCAATGTAACTGCATGTAGAAATCGATGTCAACCCACAACGCCTAGAAGGAACTGGCTCTCAAGTGCAGCTGCCGGAAAACATTGATAGGTGTTTAGCGACAGATTTTCAACATGTGGGTGGTAGCCAGCCAGGCGGGTACTAAGAAGTACTCTGCCACCTTGCTTTGACTTAGGAGAGCTACTCTACTGATGGGAATAAGTGTAATCCCGCTTTTTGATTTTCGGTAAGAACATTGTTCTCACAGAGCCATCCTTCCCTCTCAGATGCTATTGGAGTATTATAATTTTAATAAAGATTTAGGTTTGACACTCTACGTAATAATCATTTTGCATAAAACATACGAGTTAGTAGTTAACATAACTAGTTAAGTGGGTAGAACTGCCAACTAATAAATTACTCGTTCAATTCCATGGAATTATTTTCCAGCAAGTTAATAATGTAATGGTTGGTTGACATTGGGGTAATAATATATAATTTTACTAGCTTCCGCCCCGCGGGTTCACCCGTGTTCCCGGGGGATCAAATTTGACACACAGATAGACTATATTCTGGGAATATATATACTTATGCGAATACATATAGTATACTTTTATCTCGGGAAAACATAAGATTCAAAATGGTGGCATGAAATATTTCGTACCGAATGCATAAATCCTACAATTCATCAGCTGATACCTAAGTACCACTTAGTTATTATAATTATTTTATTATCTGTATATATAAAAGGAAAAGGTGACTGACTGACTGATCTATCAACGCACAGCTCAAACCACTGGACGGATCGGGCTAAAATTTGGCATACAGATAGCTATTATGACGCGGATACCTATCCGCTAAGAAAGGATTTTTGAAAATTCCATTCCTAAGGGGGTAAAATAGGGATTCGCGGGTGAAACCGCGGGGCGGAAAGCTAGTTTGAATTATATACATCAATAAGTTACACTGTGTCATTATTGCAACGTCACCATTTCTCACTAGTCCTGACTGATTGTGGTCATTCTGGCAAGTTGGTATCTCCGTTGCTAAAAATTCTACAAATGTTTGTTCCAACATCAAGATGGTAGCATCTTCTAGGTCACTTTTAATTGTAATGATCGACTTCTGTGTGCAACTTGATCCTAACGTAAAGAACCTGAATTAATAACTTATATCAATAAGGCAAGTTGTTGCGGCAATCTGACACAGCCTTAATAAAGCCTCTATCGCCAACATCTGCGCGCGCGCCGTGTCCTTGCGCTGCGCCTGCGCACTGCCCTACATTTGGACGCCAATTACAATGGCCCCTGTGCAAATATCCGCCATTCGCTTTGTTAAATCTATAGGCATCTATTAGAATTTTGTTATGTTATATAATGCAATAGTACGTGTATTGGAAATGACGCCAGTATGCCTGTCAGTGCATAATCTGACACATATGACGTTTATACCTGACGTAGCTCGGATAGCTGGTGATCATAATTAATTTTCCATATTCACAGCTAATCCTACGCCATTACAATATTTTTTGGTAAAATAGTACAATAAATTGTATTCGTTTTACAAAGTTCAACTATATTGGTAATAAATGACATAGATTCCGATTTGATGAATTGCATAGAATCTGCTTTAAATTTGGAATATTAAATTCAATTTAGTAATATTGCTCGAGTAGCCTTTAAAGGTGCCCAAGGTGTAGAGCAAGGGTCACCAATAAGGTTTATTAGAGGTCCGTTTAAAAAATATAAAAGATTATCGCGGTCCGGTTGGTGATGACTGGTGACCAAGCTTATACCTTTTCCTACAAATCCTACTATAATGTTACAAATATATATCAAATGATTGTATGTTTGGATGTGCGCAGATTAAATAAAATAACCATTTACATTTTTGTTTGTCAAAGTTTGGTCCGCACAATATAGGTCGGCGGTTCGCCATTCTGGTGTAGAGTATAGTTTAGCAGGTTAATGGTGATGGGAGACCTTTACTTAAATCCTCTATCTTATATATTGATTTATATTTGTGTTTTTTAGTAAATAGTGTGGCAGCAGTCATTAAAAAGAAATTACATATAGCAAGGTAGAAAGTAGAGAGAGCCGAAATCGAGAATTTAAATCTTCGTCAAAATGTTCTGTTGCTGTTTATCGTAACTATGTACAATAACTACACGACTATAACGTAATTTAGGCTTCCAAGTATGATATTATTCAACATTTAAACACAATAACGGTAATAAACTCATTCATAAATGAAACGACTACATAATTTATGATATAATAGTATAACAATGACGTAATACTAGTTTGTTATACTCTATATGTTTTTTGGATTAGATAGTTTCTTAAGGTTTTCTTTACTACTCTTTAGTACTCATATAATACTGTTCGTCTATCAAATCGGCTCAATAGTCAATAATTTAACTGTAGAAACCTAGGGGGTAATTTTGCCACATTTGCAGCTGCGTATATGGCGGTATTAACCCCCCAGGAAAGAGTTTTGACTGTGATATTTCATGATTAAACTCTGCAGTAAAAATGCTCGTAAATATTGAATTTGGCTTGACCATTTCAAACTTCTATGCTAAAGTCGACGACGAATAAAGTTCGAAGCTTAGTATGAATAAATACCAATTCTTTAGACCACAAAATAAACCAAACAGAAGACAATTCAGCTTCTCCTCTCATTACCATTTAATATGTGCCATAAATTACCTCGTAATAAGAAGTATCTCTTACACAAATCTCAATACATCACATGTTACTTGCACTGCAAAAGTGAAAGTTGTTTTAACCAAATACGAATGGATGAGGTCGACCACAATTACATCATTGGTTGGGCTGTTCCTTTGACAAAATATGCTGTCACACCATACCTTATTACGAGGGAGTAGGTGTAAGTTTCGCCTGACAGCTGTGGTTTGTCAGTAATGGAGTATTGAGTATGGTTTTTGCAATTGCACAGGAATTTATGTCAGTGCGCTACCAGTTTTGACGGACCACTTCTTTATATGTTTGGGCTAATTATTGGGGTTCCTTAGTTGACTTAAGGTCGAAGTTACCAACCATCTCCGTAGCTATAGACATACCGACCAGATTGGATCTCATGTGCCTACCTACAGGTCTTAAACAAGTGCATCAGATTATGCACCATCTAAAAGAGATACTAAGACATCGTGAGGTGAGCTTCGGATTCCTTGACGATGGAGTTGTGATGTGATCACCACAATTTAAGGCATGTTTTCTGACCCTAAAATTAAATTACTGTACTGGTACAAGAAAATATTATGGGAAAATTTTCCAGTTATTATTACTGCTCCCTATTCTGAAAAGACCAAAAATTATGGTAATTATTTTGATGTCATGTTGACAAAAACTTGCGAAGTGCAAGATACAAGTCGTATGCGTGGAAGAAGCTTTGGGAAAAATGACAAATACATAAAGATGGCACAAGCGCATTAAACTTTACATTTCAACTTATAATTCAACAGCTTTTTTGGTCCGAGCAGGTTTTATCCAAAATAAAGGTGCCCAAGAAAGCATTTATAGCATTTCCAAGTCGAGAATATGTCGCGCGTTAGCTCATCGTCTCAAATAATCTCTATAACTACTTTGAACTTTACCTTTACTAAAATAAGAGTGAATATCATTTGTGTTAATGCAATTTTAATAATACCACGATGACGAAATCGGACTTGGACGTAATAAACAAACCGATAGAAGTCCGGTTTTAATATTAGATGTCTTATACTGATTTATGGTTTATAATCGTTCTCGAGGCGTATGAACGTTAATTTACCTCTCTCATCCTTTCGAATTGAATTCTGTTTCGTAATACTTCATATTGAAACCTACGTTCAGGAAATACTTATATAATTAGAGATGCGATATACTAGAAGTTAAATTTTGATAGGTTTTATTTAAGATTCCACTGGTATTGCCTAAAAAATCTCTGTCCAGCAGAAGTTGTATTTATTTACTAACTTTACACCCCGCGGCTTTACCCGCGGTCCCCTAGTTCCTATAAGATTAGTAAGTATGTGAGCACTAAGTAATAATTTTAGAAACGATTTTCAACGTATTTTGAGACAGAACATAGAATGTGGACGAAAATCTATTTCCCGAAATTTTATACCCGGTACCATAAAATTTTGAACCACCGCATTATTTTTGCAATAGCGCAAAATAAATTTCGAAAAATCAGCAGCGGTACCTACTAGTAGAGGAGCTTCCACCTGATCATAAGTTTTTATGTCGTAAAGTCAACCAAATATTTTGTGAAAAAGTCGTTGAATTTAAATATCTTTGGAATTTATAAATAATAAAAATAAATATGCATTTTATTAATGAGGTGGGTCTATAAAATGAATATTTAGCGAACATTATTAGCATTTCCAGAACAATGCGGCGTAGGAAGCAATGCCGTCGCCCACCGGCTTCGGATCGCATGCACAGTGATAATAAACTTTGACATGTACACTTTAATGCGTTAATTTCGGCTTCTTGTGAAGTTTATGACATTTAAAAATGATATATTGTTGGATGACATACCGACGCTAATGGGTACAGGTAAACGTGGAAATTTCATTATAGCTGTAAAGTAAGTTAACGTCCTAACTGTTGGCTATAAAACGAGCTGTTGATGATGGAAATATAAATCCGAAAAAAAAAACGACATAATGAGAAAACTAAATGCAAAGAGATATCTGACAGTTAACTTGTTGCATTTAGATTTTACTTCATACGTTTTGACGTGGCATGCTTTTGACAGACTCGCCCGTTACCCGAGCTTGAAGCTAATTGGTTTTGTTTTGTTATGCTTCAACACATTATCACCATGGTAAATGAAATAACCAAAGGTGGTAACCACACAAAGACCAGAAAGGAACTGACTCTCAAGTGTTATTGCCCGATCACACCGATAGCTTTTCAACATGACAGTTGTAATCAGCCTGGGTATCTATATGACTCGATACCATCTTTAATATTATTTCTCTGAATTAATAATTGAGCAGCGATAAAAGCCAGGAATAGCATATCTACTAGGCATAACTAGCGAATTATTTACAAAGAACATTAAACTTTTAATATGTCTGACTGTACATTAACGCATGGACGTGTGTGAAACAAACACTGGGAGATGGTATTTTATCTGCATAAGGTCTTATGTACGTGTTAATTAACTTACTTGTACCTGTTATTCAAGAATTGCTATGCGTTTATAAAACTTAGTATTGAGATGACTCTAATTGGAAAATACATTAAGATAGAGATGTATGTAACGGTTATGGGCTTTTGTAAATCTGTATATATATGTATAAAATGGTAAACTGACTGACTGTTAATATATCAACGCACAGTCCAAACCACTGAACCTAGAGACTTGAAATTTTGCATATAGATTCCTTATAGAGTGTAGGCATCCACTGAGGAAGGATTTTTGGAAATTCAACCCCTAAGGGGGTAAAATAGGGGTTTGCGGGTGAAACCGTGGGATGGAAGGCTAGTTATTAATATTGTGGTTTCTTCAGTGAATTCGACCTTCATAAGTGCCTTCCTAGGGCCTAAACTGAATAAATGGCTTAGACTTTGACTTTGTATTAGTAAAGATTTGGTCGCGTTTCTAGTACCCATTTAGCGTTATAGCGCTGGTGCCTGAATAGTAGATTTAAACTACTGCAAAATCTGATTGTACTTCCATGGTCATTTTTAGTTGTTCAGCTAAACTTTCAGGGTTGAAAGAACTAATATAAACAACTTTTTCTAGGGGAACATATTTTGCGTTTTAAGAATTGATCACACAGTAAAAGTTGTATGATTTAATGAAATTTTTCAACCCTGAAAGTTTAACTAAACATTTAAAGATGACCATGTATTAAAAAATGCAAATGTTTGTTACTCAATTACGCTGTAATTGTTGCACGGCTTTGGATCAAATTTGGCACATAACTAGATTATACTTTGGACTAAAACATAGGATACTTTTTAAAGAAAACATTAGATCGGAATCGCGGGTAATGCCATGGTGCAGATACTATTAAAAAGTCCTAGAGAAGATATAAATTCTTGTGAAATTTGAAATTCTGGAAAAGAGTTCTTGAAATAAAAATCTTAAAGATATTATCTGCATTTAAAATATCTTAAACTCGTTTTTAATACTATGTTTGGAAAAGTTAAATGACACCGTATATCACCGAAATTGCCAACTTACAAAACATTAATATTATCTCACATTATGAACACAAAAATATTCACCTACACGGGCAATTTATTTTAAATCATAATACTCACAAGAATAAAGTATATGCTTATGTTTGTTTGTCCGCAGGAATAATTTTTAACTCTTTATATGAAAATAAAAGAATACATTGTCAAAGTTGAGCTGTAATTTATTTTTAAATTATAATTTACGTTTAATTTTTTTAATTAATTTATTTTTAAATATTGAAATACCACTTTTATTTTCAAATATCATTCCCCAGTAAGCACAGCCAAACTCACGGGATAAAATATGTATTAATAAAGTACATTTTAATCCAAATAACTTGTTCGGTGTTCCCCGTATCGCAAAATACAGTGGTTTATACATACATAAATTTTGTACTTAATGCATTTTGTGAAGACATTTGGAATATATTTTTTGTAATGTGAACGATACCGCGATAAGGTTGGGGATAGAGGTAAGCGCAGCGACAAGCGTTAGCGAGAATAATAGATAAATGTTTTGCCGGGAATAAACGCATTTTATGCATTATTTTTGGATAAGATTTCAGGATATAATGCGGTTGGCGTGGTTAATAAGAGACGCTATCTATCACGCCACAGGTCGTGGGTGCGCATCCCACTCAGGACAGACATTTGTGTGCATGAACATGTCTGTTTGTCCTGAGTCTGGGTGTAATTATCTATATAAGTAATATATTTACAAAAGAAATGTAGTATATCAGTTATCTGGCTGTCATAGCACAAGCTCTGCTTACTTTGGGGTCAGATGGCCGTGTGTGAGGAATATCTCAGAATATAATTAATTATATTTATAACTTCATCCTGTAGCCAAGCACTCTAAATTCACTCTATAATTTGGCATTAGGATGACTCAGATCAGACCATTAAAATTATATTCGACCATAAAATTATGGCAGCAACACTGAAGCCTTACCTTAATAAAAAAAAAAGTACAATAATGACCAAGCTCTACATTTGGCAGTAGTGGGGGCGTTTCCGCGATATATGGTCATTTTTAATGTTATAATACCATTGGTATATTATTACGAACAGGAAATGTATGGGTTGTGAAGAAATTATGCATTAAAATACTGGGTATTATTCGATAGTTTTATTGCGGGAAGCTTTTGAGATTTTAAGATATCAGCATTACCGAAGGGTGACGGGTATTATTTATTTATTACAGAAATGCTTATTTATAAGAAAGCTTAATGCTTGCATTTTTATAACCTTATGATTTTAATTAAAGCAATTAAATAATGCTAAATGGTTTATTCATAATGCATTTAAGAAAGCGAGTATTAAATCAAAGTCAATGTTTAGGTCTTACTTATGATCGTCGAAGCTACTAAAATTACCACAAAGTTAGCTAAGTTAAACTAGTTAAGTAAAATAATAAGGAAATAAATTACTGTGCCAGAGATAATATATTATGTAGGCTTTCATTACCTATATACTGGATGATTTTGTTATCACTGGCAATACTTGCAGGGGTGGAAGTAGTCATCAATGTGAACAACTTTTGTTATAGGACTAACTGTGAAATCATGAAAAAATTATCAGCTGTTCCATACAAAAGTTCAATACCTACTCGACCAAAATGTATGAAGCAACCGTATTATTATACGCGATATCAGAGTTAGCCCCATAATAAAAGTTGTTCACATTGATGAGTACTTCCACCCCTGCAAATATTGCCAGTGATAACAAAATCACCCAGTACATGTCTAGATGGACAGTCAAGCTCCTAGATAAGAAATACAAACTGGCCTTTTCTATGCTGGTGTGCGTGACAGCTTCGTCATGATGCTTGTCCTAGTGTGCGTGATTTAAGGCAGCTGTTGGTCGTTATTTCTACTGTCTATCTAGACATATAAATAATCAAAGTATGTATGTACGATTAATTTTCTTAGAATATATTAATTACTAGCTTCCGTCCTGTGGTTTCACCCGTGTTCCCGAGGGATCTTGTGTTTTACCGGGATAAAAAGTAGCCTATAGCCTTCCTCGATAAATGGGCTATCTAACACTGAAAGAATTTTTCTTTTAAATCAAACCAGCAGTTCCTGAGATTAGTGCGTTCAAACAAACACACAAACAAACAAACTCTTCAGCTTTATAATCTTAGTATAGATAATTACATTATTAGTATAGATAACAATATAATATAAAACCTCTATGAATTAAATTAAATTAAAAAAGCGAGCAATAAATAATACTATTAAAAATTGTGCCGTTTTATAAGGCCCCATTTGACAGTCCATATCTATCCATGTACCAAAAAGAGACAAACATAGTGCGGCAAGGTGAGACAACCTCTTGTCAGAAGTGACCTATTAAAATGTCCCTAGTTTAATCATAACATTAAATATTAATAGCCTATATTAATGAAGAAAAAGAATAAAAACACATGTGTCGAGTCGAGAGAACATAACTGACAGCAACCTTGTGTCGTGGTGAAAGGTTAAGCACTCGGCGCCTGCGCCGGCACGATTCATATCCTTGTGGATCACCTGTATATAAAACTTACGATACATTTGTACAACTTTTGTAGTAAATAAAAAAATAAAAAAAGGGTTTTTGGCCTGTTTGACGAAAACAGTCACGAGAAATGATTTGTTTTACAAAATTTAGGGAATGAAATTTGACGAGGCGGTTAGCGTGGTTGGTAACATACCTTACCTATCACGTCACAGGTCGTGGGTTCGATTCCCATCACCTCAAACAGAAATTTGTGTCCATGAACAAGTCTGGTTGTCCTGAGTCTGGGTGTAATTATCTTATATGGGTACATTATGTTTTAAAAAAGTCGTTTTTCCCGTACAAGCTCTGTATGGTTAGTGAGGAATACAGGATATTATTGTTTATTTATTATTTTATTACAATATATTTTGTAATACAATAGCGAACTGTGTATTTAATGAACATAAACACACGTTTCCATTGCTCTTTTGTACTTTTTATGACTTAATCATCGGAAGGCGATTGAGAAGCTATAATTTTAGCTTAAGTTTCATTTTCGAATCAAAGGAGCATGACTTGATACATGTAATCAATATGTGATTACGTAGGAGGTTATGAGAGCATCATTTTTATCCTGTAAAAGTTTTTATTTTTTGTAAATTGCGAACAGTGAAAGACAGTTTACTGTCTGATAAGAATAGCAAGGAGCCAGGGGTGCACTCCACCCCATAAGTAGGTATACACGACACGATCGATAATTCGATAATGGTTTTGTAATTCTATCAGTGGAGACTTCTAAATGATTTCTTTGTTGTCTATTCAAGAGTTTTTTTTTTGTATAGTCTTCCTAAAACTGAATAAATAAATAAACAAAAATCACGTCTCATAAATCTATTGTTTTTTTTTCGTCGTGGGGTTTAATGTCAAATCTTTATACCGGTGGATATTTCAAGATGTCATCTTCGAAACCTATGCTAGGTTATTCTGAACGACTTTTACCATGGGACCAACTTTGCAATTGCGAAAAAGAATTCTTTAGGTTAAATATGCCAACTCGAAATATTCACCCAGTATTGAAGCAAACAATAGGTTATTTGAGTTCAAAAACGGAAAACCTGTCACTAAACAGAAGAAAACAAAAGACACATAATATTATGCCATTTGAAATACGGTGAAATCAAACCCCTGCTGTTGTGGACCGAAACGACTAATGCAAAAAGATCATAGGTAGTTTCGGTCCTCGGTCCCAATGAAGAGTGGACCAAATACCTAAACTAAAGACCCCAAATACGACCAATAACTTTATCACAATATATCAGATAAAATACGTACGTAGTGAAAAAAGCAAATCACGTTCTTTCTTGTTTATAATCAAGTGAAACCTTAAGCACTAGAAAACTAAGTAAAAACATAGCTTTTCCCAAGAGAGACATGAGTGAGAAATCTTTCTACTTTCATAGCAACACTATACATTACTTTGTGATGTGATTGGAAAGTGATGAAATCAATGTTTTATCTTATACTTTATAGATTGAAATTGCGTTGAACGAATACTTGCTTTTTAGGGTTCCGTAGGATCATTTCGTTCGTCCGTCTGTCTGTCAAGACCTGTTTCTCAGGAACGCGTGGAGGTATCAAGATGAAATTAATATAAAATACTCAGGTCTGCAAACTCTTGGAACTGTGCAAAAATCAAACTTCTAAGTCAACGCAATCAAATGATACGGCCGCTTATGCCGCATATATCGAGACTCACAACTACTCGCAATCAAAACCTACCTACCTACTTCGAGTTGACCTAGAATCATGAAATTTGGCAAAAATCAATGTCTTATAGCACAAGTAAGGAACAAATCCGAAAACTGTAAATTTGTTGTTAATTTTTTTTCTTCTTGTATATAATATATACTTTTATAGATATTTACACTCAGACTTAAAACAAATAGACGTGTTCATAGATACAAGTGTTGGTACTGGGTGGAAATCGAATCCACGATCTGTGGCGTGGCTGTCCGGGTACCTACTTCTATTCCATCAAAAAAAATCTTATCTTACTATACGAGTAAGTTTTAAATTAGTTAAAAAAAAAAAGTGATTTAATTATATTTATTTGTTTCAGATTAAAATGGCGCTCTTATGGTGTATGATCGCGTGCGCGCTTACGGCTGCGCATGCGCAGTCCAACTACGACTCCCAAGCGAACAACATCGAGTACCAGGGAGAGGGTCTCCCAGAACAAACTGTGCTTGATGGGAAGGTCTGCATATATTTTTATTGTTTCTTTTTTTTTTAATTTTAGGGCTATAGTCAATGTAGAGTTTATAAATTGTAATTCAAAGCTATTAATTTCGGTAAAGTGACCCAAACTACAATTTGCAAAAAAACAAAGGAGAATCGGGGGTTTATATGTTTTACAATGTTTCATATAGGTACCAATCGAAAGGGCTCTTCTAGATGGAACTTACAATTGAGATGTGTTGCCATAACTTTAATATCAAATTAAGTATCTATAAAAAAAAGTATTTTGAATAACGAAGAGAACAGCTATTAGAAAGATTTGGAAGTTCGAGGCCAGAGACCTATGAATTATACCCATTGTCTTTTAATTTGGTGGACTAAAATCATCTGAAGCTGATGAAGAATTTGTGAATGAATCATATTTTCATGGAATCAATAGTATAGTGAGACATACCATTTGAAAATTATAGAGAACTAGCTTACCGCCCCGCGGTTTCACCCGCGAACCCCTATTTTATCCCCTTAGCGGTGGAATTTTCAAAAATTCTTTCTTAGCGGATGCCTACACCATAATAGCTATCTGTATGCCAAATTTTAGCTCGATCCGTCCAGTGGTTTGAGCTGTGCGTTGATAGATCAGTCAGTCAGTCACCTTTTCTTTTTATACAGGGTGACTTTTTAGTCACTGGCAATACTTGCAGGAGTGGAAGTACTCATCAATATTAACAACTTTTATTATTAGACTAAGTGTGAAATCACGAAAAAATTATCAGCTGTTCCATACAAAAGTTCAATACCTACTCGACCAAAATGTATGAAGCAACCATTTTATTTTACGCGATCTCAGAGTTGGTCCTATAATAAAAGTTGTTCATATTGAGTACTTCCACCCCTGCAAGTATTGCCAGTGACTAAAAAGTCACCCAGTATATACAGATATATTCTTCAAAAAGTGAATGGGCTTCTAAGATACTTGGTTAATACATAATTTGACCTTAATTGGCCTTGATGAGCTTTAATGTCTACGAGAGATCTAAGGATTTCGAGGTCAAATTTACTCGTACTCTCAACGTTGACCTATTACGTGATCCCTTCAAATCCATGCCAACTATAAGATCTTGTTTTACTTTCATTATAAATATAATAATGGCCAAGACGGGCGTCTGTCTGTCACGTTGTTTTCGTTTTGTTATTACTCTAGAATCGTTGAAATGTGGGTCTAACCGCATAGTACCGTTGCTTGGAAGTACGGGGTTAAACTTAGAATGGATTTTGTTAAAGATATCCAGTAGGTATACCAGGTAATATCTAGGTACAAGCATTAGAAAAGTTTTTTTTCATAAACAGTTTTTTTTGCTAGATCCAGGCAAGGCTATGGGGTTTCTAAAGAAGTTACTAAAAGGCTTTTTTTGGTTAGTGAAAGGTTTTTATAAAATATTAGCTGTTCCCCGCGGTTTCACCCGCTTTCCCAGTATATAAAAAAAGGGAACTAATCGGGATAAAACCTATCTTTTAAGTTGGAACAAATCACACATATTGAAAAAAAATAGTTTAAGATCGGATAAGAATTTTCGGAGTTCATCGCGGACCAACATCGTGACACGGGAATTTTATATATTTAAAGTTAGGCAACCTAATCAGTTTTAATTTGATTTATGGACAGAAATTCGAGTCCAGCTAATTTAATTTCAAAATCTGGAGGTTTTTTTTTAAATTTATATTAGAATTTTATAGACAGTAGATACCTACGTGTGACAAAAGCCTTGTACTTTTTGTAATCATAAACGAACTTTTTGCTGCATCATGATATGTAAAAAATATTTATTCGCATCTAAATCACGTACAGTAGTTACTTACTCTATCACTTTTTAGGGTTCCGTACCCAAAGGGTAAAAACGGGACCCTATTACTAAGACTTCGCTGTCTGTCCGTCGGTCTGTCCGTCCGTCCGTCCGTCCGTCCGTCCGTCCGTCCGTCCGTCTGTCTGTCTGTCTCCAGGCTGTATCTCAAGAACCGCTATAGCTAGATAGTTGAAGTTTTCACAAATTATGTATTACTGTCGTCGCTATAACAACAAATACTAAAAACAAAATAAAATAAATATTTAAGGGGGGCTCCCATACAACAAAAGCGAGTTTTTTGCCCTTTTATTTGTTTTGTGGTAGAATTTCGTGATTCTAGGTCAATGGGAAATAAGGTCTTACAGCACAAATAAAGGGAAAATTCCAAAATATAAAAAAAGTTGAAAATTAACGGGTGTCCCCATACATACATAGTAACGCCAATTAATAAAGACCTCTGAGTTGTATGGGCGCTGATACAATTAGAGGTCTAGCTTAATTGGCACCAACCTCAAATAAGGTAAATATGTGGCGCAAGAATACTGATTAGCCAACTGGCTGACTGGCTGATTAGCCAATAGCCAGGAGAAAGAAGAAGAATATTAGCTGTTCCTCGCGATTTGACCCGCGTTCCTAAGAAAAAAGTAGCCTATGTCCCACTCCATACGTAACTGCGTAACTTTCATCGCGATCGTTTCAGTGGTTTAGCCATGAAAAGTAAACAAACAAACTCACATTCGCATTTATAATGTTAGTTAGCACATAAATAGAAATATACTTTAGTTAGGATAAACTTAGGAAGTATGGAATAGTAGATTAAAAAAAAATATCCTGGATATTCTTCAATTGGCTGACTTCCAGACCGGTCGTTCAGTAGCTTTGACCTTAAATGAGGACACTTAAGGTCTAGTTTTAACTGGTTTTAACTAAATAAATTCCTTTGACTTGAAAATAAAACTTAGCCCGGGTGAAAATGAAAAAATAAATGAATAGTTGAATAAATAAAATCGTATCGTCATGCATTTGGAAACAGACACTCCGATAGACATAGCCTCAAGCCAATCATTAGCTATATAGATTTATGTCGACGGTTGGAATGCAGCTATAGACTAAACATATATTAATTGTTATTTTCATATTATTTTGACTTGGGGCTTGGAAAATATTATAAACTACTAGCTGTGCCCTGCGGTTTCACTGGCGTAGCGGTTTAAAAAATAGATAGTAGCCGATTCTCAGACCTACCCGATATGCACACAAAAATTCAAAAAAATCGGTCGAGCCGTTTCGGAGGAGTATGGTACTAACATTGTGACATGAAAATCTATATAAAAACTAGCTGTCCCAACAGACGTTGTCCTGTCCAAACTCGATTACGACGCCATCTACCGGGTCCAATTGTATTTTAAAACCATCCAGGGACCCACTCATATATACACACAAAATTTAATTCAAATCGGTCCAGTCGTTTAGGAGGAGTTCAGTCACATACACACGCACACAAGAAATATATATATTAAGATGGATCGCCGAAATGTTTGTACGCGCATAACTTCCGAACGACTGCACCAAATTGGATAAATCTTTCTTTTATGTGTTCGTTATTGTCAGGAGAAGGTTTGTATGAAAAAAAAAATTACCGGGTGAAACCGCGTACCGTTTTTTACATATAAGATTACAAAATGCTTATCGTGGTAACATTCAGTAGCTTCGAAGTTCGACGGCTGAACGAATATGGATGAAAGGCTCACAGATAGAATATATTGTGGTTTAATATATAGAATACTTTTTATCCCGGGAAAACATAAGATCTCTCAGGATCGCGGGTGAAACCGCAGGGCGGAGGCTAGTTTCTTATATATTTTTCTCAGACATATAATGATTTTGCACTTTTCAAATTTCAAAGGTTATTTTACCAATCCATTTAGACAATAGTTTTTAAAAGAGTCAATCATAGACAAAGGGAGAGAGGCACCTCTTATTAGGATTAGATGCATATAACCTCTTTTGTTTCTGTGACTGTAGAGGAAAGAGTTCGATATGATGATAATTGTATTGTTTCAGGTGACAAAGCTGGATGATCTGAGTCCAGTCATCTTCTTGAACAGAACTAAAGCGGCCTTGAACTGCGCCGCTGGATCTATGCAGGTGATTTAAGCTTTTTTTTAATTTATTTTGTTTTTAACTACCTACGTAACATGTGTTTTTGGAATTCTCCCAGACAAATCACTGGTTTAAGCATGAAAAAAACAATGTTATAATTAATTAAAATTTAATATACTATTGAAAAAAAAGTGTGACCTACGCCTATCATATTTTTATGAATCTTATTTTGTCCAATGGTTTGACTCCAAACATAAATATAAACTTTGATTTATTTAAAATGAGCTAATAAACATGAAAAGAAGTAGGTACACATAAAGTTATTGTTTGAAGATGAACAGATTCCGGCAGTCAGTCAGTTTAGTATATCACACGACCTACATCTGGACTGCAAACATTGAGATTCGAGGCAAGTATGCAAGGCATTCGTAGCGAGTCACCGACGCTGCAGTAGTCTAACTACAGTTATATAACAGACCCGTTAAACTACGCCATTGAAATTATACTGATCATGGTAAATAAATACGATACTATATGGTCCGGGCATAGATGCGAATAACTTGGGTTTAAAAAAAAAACAATTTCATGAAGAGAAATGTCAAATCTCATTTGTAATAATTAAAAATGTTGGCCAGTTTGAATTTTTGTTTTCTTTTCACTATTTTTCACGATGCATCTTCTATTTTATTTTTAAAATTGGAAATGGAACGTTAGTTTTTTATTTCGAAATTTAAATGTTTATTATTTTTTATAACACGTTTTTTTTACTAGAAATAATTATCTATCAATTTTTTTGCCGTAAATATCAGACATTTAATTACTGGCACCTATATTTCAGATCGAATTGAAATTCAACGAGAAATTCTACGGCATCGCATACGCAGACTTTGACAGAAACTCAGCGTGTCAGATTGTGGGCAAGGGTGCTCTTTCTTATAAACTCGAACTACCATTGAAAGGATGTGGTACCAAACAGGTAGGTACTTATGCAATTTATTTATTTCAAACTTATCATCATCATCATCATCATCTCAGCCGCAAAACGTCCACTGCTGGACATAGGCCTTCCCTAAGGGTGTTCAATAGGAACGGTCTTGGGCGGCCTGCATCCAGCTTTTTCTACAGACCTTTACAAGGTCGTCCATCCACCTTGTATGTGGAAGACTTACGCTGCGCTTGCCGGTCCGTAGTTTCCCTCCAATCCAGAAATCTTCGGGCCCAACTTTGATACTACCTCTAAATTAACTTAGGTTCTTAATTATGGCAAAGTCAATACTGTACAAAAGGTCACGGGCTCGAATTTTATAATAATCTTCAGTTTTAGCTGGTATCTAATACTACGTTGAAAATCGTGACAAACGCCTACTTTTTGAAACATCAACACCTTTGAAAATATCAAGGAGTTTCTAGTTAAACACAATTTTCCAGGATCCACTAAGAGTGTTCACCAACAACATAGTGGTGCGGTTCCACCCAGGGTTAGAGATGGATGGAGACGAAGTCATTACCATCGTGTGCCGGTACCCACCTCCCATCGTGCCAAAGCCAGTCTTCAACCCGCTCATATTTACGTAAGTTTGAAATTGGATTTTTTAACAATAGGTAGCGACACCTGTTATTACAATGTTGAACTATTTCTAGTATAAGATGGTTTGTGTATTGTTTCTTAACGTTACAATTTCGTTTGCGTTTACGATAACAAAGAAATAATTTCTGTAATGTCACCATAATTGAATTTGAATTTAAATAGTACTTTGTTTTCATTTCCAATATGCATTTTTAAAATTGAAGGTTTGTTCTCTTTGGAATAATGTTACTCCAAATTGACTGTTTTCTTCCAGGCCTGATAATGGTCCCCTCCCAGCGATAGCACCGCTCGCTGGAAGCCACATCCTGATGATAATCTGCGCTATTCTGTTCCTGACGCTGGTGCTCCTCGGGCTGGGAGTGTCGTACCTGTGCCTCAGGAGGCGCGCGCTGCCGCTGCCCAGGAGGCTGATCGATGACTCCTCGGCTTCTATTGTTAGCAGGGAGAGTATTCAAGGCAAGTTGGAATCTATGTTTTTCCCTTCCATCTACGGATTTTACTGTAAGATGTACCTGCAAGAAGCAGCTTATGGGAGTTTTGTCGCGGAAGAATGCTTTTACTATAACATAGAAATACTTGATTTCAACAATTACAGCAGAATCAATTACAATTATCAATAAAAGTTTATATTGTTTAAACTTTTTGTAAGGTAGTAGAACTCTTAGTGCAGAGTTCGCCCGGGGAAGTAGGTACTACCACCATATCTAATTCCGCCGTGAAATAGTAGTGCACTTGTATTACTGTGTTTCGGTTAGGAGGGTATGGGAGCCGGTGAAATTACAGGCACAGAAGACTTAACAACTTCATGTCTCAAGGTTGTATTTTCTTTGCTGGTGGTGTTATGAGCGTCTATAGGCTACGGTAACCGCTTACCATCAGGTGGACCGTAAGCTTGTTTGCCACCTAGTAGAATAAAAAAAAAAAACATTTTTAAGGAGCTATAGACTGAAACTCATAAAATAACCAACTTTATTTTCATAACTGTAGAAGTGAAGATACCTCGAGCTCATCCAGTATACCCAGTAGCAGCTGAAAGCGCCAGCGTGGCTTCAGACACCATACCGTCTGACTACCCCTCCGAGACACCTAGTGAAGCTGAACAGGCTCATACTAACCAAGCATTTATGATGGACGATTCTTATCACAGCGAAGGTATAGATTTTGTATATACCGTCCCGCGGTTTTACCCATCAGGATATTTCCCGGGAGGAACAGTATCATATGTTTTATTCCAGGTTATGATTTATATTATGTACCAAATTTTATGCAAATGCGTTTAAAAATAGCGCATAGTATACCGATGAAATTTTTGTATTTATAATATCAGATGGATTCCAATACAGTGAACTTGAAATTTTAGCAAAGTAAGTAAGTGTTTATATAGTACAATGCGTGTTAACCAACCATAATCATCAAAAATGACAAAACCACATAAAAACTAAATTGGAATTAAAATCAGAACTATGAAAACCCATTAACTTAGATCTCTAAAACATTCAACCATCAGTAATATTTAATTTTACTTTATTTAATTTTAAAATAAAGAAAGATAGAGACAGTGAATACAATCTAGGCTGCCTTAGAAATAGCTTAAAAATATTTATAGGAAAATATTTACGACTTAAAGGTAAAGAAATCCTACGAAATATCTCTATCTTTCTTCACTTATAATTATTTACACCCAGACTCAGAATAAACAAACATATTCACACAGACAAATGCTTAACCTGGATCATCAATATTGGGTTACCGTCAGGTTAACTGCCACGCTAACTGGCCCGTCAACTTCTTTATTACCTCTAAATAGTGAGCTTACCATCAGCTATATATGTTACTTTTGTTGCTATCTTTTTTATCATCATCATCATCTCAGCCGAAGAAATAGGCCTCCCTCCAATAGGACCGGTATTGGGCGGCCTGAATACAGTAAAAAAATAAAATATCATAATCCCATTGCTTATGAAATAACGTTAACATGATAACAAACGCCAGGTTATGGTGAGTCTCGGGAGACTAGCGCGACTAACAGTCGTCTGGTGGCAGGAGGGATGGCGCCGGCGTTCGACGTGCGCGTGAGAGTCCAGCGGCCGCCCGCGCCGCCCTCACCGCCCTCCACTATCACTCTCACTGAAACAGATGGAGGAAGCATGAGGTATGTTGCATTTTCGCTTAACTATAGGCCTGTGTTTAACCTCAATACACCATGATAAATGATGATGTGGTCGAAGGGACTGGCTCTCATATACTCTCACAGCCATTGTCGTCTTTTAGGACCCCGGATACGTGATCAATCAGGAAAGTCAAAGGTTAGATCGTCGGGTACTTATAAACTGAAAAAAGAATAGTCTCAAAATTGGATCGATCTTTCCGAAGTGACCATCACATCAATTTAACATTTGAATGATCATTACCAGACATACTGCGCTACTAGAAGAGCACGAGCGACAAGAGTCAGTGCGGACCGTGTCCCCCGTCGCGCTGCCGCTGCCGGCGCGCGCGGCGCAGCTGCCGCCGCCGGAGCGGCCGCCGCGCCCCGCGCCGTACGCACTCGCCGCTAGAGAGAGACAGGTAGCTATCTCACCTCATCAAACAGTCAGTGCGGACCGTGTCCCCCGTCGCGCTGCCGCTGCCGGCGCGCGCGGCGCAGCTGCCGCCGCCGGAGCGGCCGCCGCGCCCCGCGCCGTACGCACTCGCCGCTAGAGAGAGACAGGTAGCTATCTCACCTCATCAAACAGTCAGTGCGGACCGTGTCCCCCGTCGCGCTGCCGCTGCCGGCGCGCGCGGCGCAGCTGCCGCCGCCGGAGCGGCCGCCGCGCCCCGCGCCGTACGCACTCGCCGCTAGAGAGAGACAGGTAGCTATCTCACCTCATCAAACAGTCAGTGCGGACCGTGTCCCCCGTCGCGCTGCCGCTGCCGGCGCGCGCGGCGCAGCTGCCGCCGCCGGAGCGGCCGCCGCGCCCCGCGCCGTACGCACTCGCCGCTAGAGAGAGACAGGTAGCTATCTCACCTCATCAAACAGTCAGTGCGGACCGTGTCCCCCGTCGTGCTGCTGAATATAACAGAGCATAGCTCATCAGTCAGTCGGCGACCTCAATTAGGAGAGACTTGATGTCTATATTGGTCTTTTGCGAAGGTAAACAGAAAAAAATATGTTGGCGTTGGCAATATTGTAGGTTGGGGGGTTAAAATCTTAATATTCGGCTCGAAGGACCGAGTCCGATTGATTGATAGATAATGAGAATAAATATATACCAAGAATGAGTACATCTTCTGTAATTTGATTTAGATCCGTTTGAATTGTCATAGTGTTTTATATCTTTTAGAGTCGAATGTGATATGTTTGGAGGTGTCGATTTAATAATCTCAGAATTACCTGTGTCAATTCACACACTTACTATCAAAATGATTTATAAAGATTCACATATTTGTTGCACACTAATACAATTTAATGACTGCACAAACAAATCATGACTAAACTTGCACAACAGTCTCATTTCACATAAATCAAAAACTTATGGTATTTAGAGAAAATTATTTACTAACAGTATCAGTGTGTTCTAAACAAAATAATTTCAGCACATAATTTAGTTTCTCATTAGCATTACTTGGTGTCGATTCGGTTGTACACAAAACTTATCTAAACATATTGACAAAATTAAAAATAGTGTCATCTCTATCATCTTCATAGTGGTAAAGAGAGACATATTTTTAGTCCTATCAAATAAAGTTTAGTTTAGTTATGTGCAGAACCTACACCATTATGCGTCACTGTGTATCATTAACTCAATCATCACCATCACTAACCAGGAGTGGTCGAGGCGGCCGCGATCCATCGTCTCCCTCAACACGGAGATGACCGATACCCACTCCGTCACTGAAGTCACTGATAGATCCCATGCGAGGATGTTCCATATTAAGGTACGGGGTTTCTTCTTTATCAATCACCAGTTTGTTTAGTTGAGTAATTTTCATTATAGAACCAATAATTTAACTAAGAGAAACCTTCTTTATTATTATGTAGAAATTTCTACCAAAATATAAAAGCTAGGGATCCTTCTATGAGAAACTATATTTATGATAGCTAATCAATTTCATATTAACTGTAAAACTTTGTTACTAAACTTTAACAGTTAGTCTCCTTTCATTACAGAATTTACTAAAATTAACGTTAAAGATATAATTTATTCAAATTTTTAACAACTATCACTTGCTATAACACCCATGTCTGGTACAGAAGCCTCCTCCACCACCGCCGGTGATGAACGAGCGGCTCCAGACGGAGGAGCACGAGATGTTGATGGAGAGCCTCGAGCCGATGCCGGAGACACCCATCATGCCCGCCAGGTAACGAGCCTTTTATAAGGATAATTAGGAATTCATTTTACTCTACTATAAATATGGTGACTTTGTTGCATTTTGGAACTCATAAATAATCTAATATTGATTGAATACATATCGCAAATCTTTTGAAAATTTTTGCTAGGGAAATTAATTTTATAACTTCTCACAAACTTCTCAAAATTTTCCTCTTAGATTTTTGCTAATAATTCCAAACTTTCTCGTAGGAAACCAGAAATAACCTCCCACGTAGTAGATGACGTATTCCTACGAACGATCACCGAAAAGAAGACCATAGAAGACATAGAGCGACACAAGAGACTGGTCACAGAGTACAAGCAGGTCCCAGCACCTCCACCACACTTTGACGTCACTATACGAAACCATACGCTACCTGATGCTCAGTGGGAGAATTTCTCAGACATCAGCAGTGCTTCAGGAATGACGTTGACACCCAAGATGGAAAGGGTGCCAATGTCATTGCCACCGCAAAAGTATATTGGTAAGTTTAGGATTATAATAATAAATGAACTAAGTTCTTGTTTGAGATTGTGGTCAAACGCAATCAAAGTTACTGAAGTTATCTGCATCGTTTTGGAAATGCTTATTTTTGCTTTATTCAAGAAATATAACTATATCGACATTCCTCACAGGCAAAGGTGGCCCGGATTTGTTCTCTCCAGAACTAATAAAGCAGACAGGCCACGTGTACCATTCGCCCTCGTCCCCCACCGACATGCCCTTACTGCCGGAACTGCCTCCAGCTCGCAATCCCCTCTACAGGGAGGAAGATGACGAAGATGTACCGGAACCGACACCAGCGCCACCTGTGCCGCTGAACTGGAGTGTTCTTACTAGGGTGCTGAAGACTGAGGCACAGGATGAGGTAAAGACTTGCAATACTTAATTTATTTGCTATCGAAAATATTAAAATTTTGTTGTTGTTTATAATAGTCGTGGTTCTTTTGATAGGTACCTAAAATTATGTTTATATTAATTCAAAGTCATCATGTAAGCTGATGATAAAATGATATCCATATATTCGTCGTCGATTTTGAAATAATGTGGTAACGTGCAATATGACACACGTGAAGGCGTGCATGTCGTGTATTATTAAAAAAAAATAACTTAGCAGATATGCTTAGCAACTGATACTAAATGGGATTTTAATGTTTCGTCAACTAATTTAAACTTATTAATTTCTGAGGCAATAGACGCTGGTCTACCATTTCTCACCAAAACCCATATTCTCAGGTTTTATCAGAAACCGAGCGAGCATACCGCCTCACGCGCGAGGAGCGCCTCCGATGGCGCGAGCTGATCACGCACGAGAGCTCGCTACGTCGAGAGCTGGCGAGGTCGTCGACCCGCGAGGAGTTCTCCAGGGTTGCGCATGATTATCGCTTCGCACCTCTCTATGCTCCTCCAAAGTGGGAGGTTATTATACGTATTCTTGCACCACCACTGGATAAACCCAAGGTTAGTACTTAATTTCGAAAAGCTAAAGTTCTTCTACCCCCAAACGAGACAAGTCTACATACTTTACCCATTTTTGGTCTTGTTGATACTTACCTGGATGTGCCTACCGGCATGTAATATATATAGTGTAGTATAGTAAAAGCCCTTTAGGACTTGACATCACTAATTATACCAAAGTGTAATAACATGTATGTATTACCAGAACCGTTACCGCAAGAAGACAGAATGGGACTCTCGGTCACGTCGCAGCTCCTTACCGACGCTGTACGAGTACGACAGCGACGCGACATCTCTGCGCGAGCCGCAACGATCCCGCCGGTCTTCCTACCGCAGCGACCATGTTGATATGAGGTGAGACACGACAGACTTGCGATACACATTTTGGCTTCAGATTAATTGACATAAAGTTGGCCAAAAAATAAAAACAGTGGAATGTCATAATGATGTCTAAAGTGAAACTGCTGGAACACCAGTCGGTCCTTGGCTAAGATGTTCCATGGTGCTCGACAACAGATTTAAGGGAGAATCTAATTAGCGTGCTATGACTTCCTCAGGATGTTCTACAATCATTGATACTGCATCCGACTTCACAGCTACTGAGCCAATAAATTATAAGCATTTAAGGAATATCACGTCTTTTTCCAGATCCATGTCAGAGATGATGGTGGACTACGCCCGGGAGCAAGCAGACACTCACTCCGAAGTTTCTGGCGGCACTCAGCTGGGAAGGTACTATGATGACGACAGTGATACTGAGCATCCATTCCATCAGAACCAGTAAGTTTTCTACAGCATCTATTATTTTGTAGGTTTCTCTGCCAAATCACCATATTTATCGGGTAGATGATGATTTATTCGACAGTAGTGAAATAAATAATTAAAGGTTGTAAAGTTCTATAGTCGCATCAGTAAATTATCTGTTAGTTGACAATTTGGTGATGTTAATTAATGAGTCGTGAATGGTTTAGAGTCCTCTCTTACGAAATGAGTAAGCATTAGAAGAGTTTTATTAGTTAATTTTGCCAGTGTGGTTGGATATTTTATAAATATAATATTGTATCAGGCCATGGTCTCGCCACTCACTCCACCGTTCAGTCAGCCAGCCGTCGCTTGCACGTTCTGCTGGAGAAGTGGTAGAGCAATGGACTGCTCCTGATGGTGACGTCACACCTACACCTGGACGCCGAGTGAGAGGTAAATAATTAAATTGATTTTCAGTTTAAGTTGTAAGTAATAAAGTAATTTTTACATTGCTTCTGAATAAAATATTTTAATTGGTGCAGGCTATTTTGTTGCACCTATAAAGTCATGCCAGAGATAATGAATTCCGTGGCGAAGGTCGTGGGTTCAAATCCTAAAATTCTGGCAGCTGCACTTAAAAAGCCAGTATTAGTAGCTAGTAGTTCCTCATCTAGTCTTTGACTGTGTGCTTACCACCTTCGGCCACCTCATAATTTTCTAATGTGGTCTCACAGAAGCCTATTCACAATAAAAAAAATACAAATGACTTTTATTTTTCTTGACAGGTCCTCAAGGTTTAACTACATTTACGAGCTCCGAAGTGCGGACCTTCCAAGCGACCAGAGAATGGCGGGATTAGAATAAAAAAAAACTATGATAGCGCGATGTAGGTATTCCCAGTAGTGCGCGCATTTACCGATAGATGGCGTTGTTTTGAACAAACCATCGAGATCTTATTGTATTAAAAATATCAAATATTTTTTTACTGAAGATAGAATGTTATAATAAATTAATTTTCCTTCAAGAAATTATAATTAAAAATTATTTTATGCTCAAATGATAAACTTAAGTGATAATTTTCACTGCCTGAATGTTTCACGTACATTCCATTATGTATACCTATTTAGTTCTAAATTGTGAGTACGTCCATCTTGACTAACAAATACCTTTATATGTGACATATTAATAATAGTAAATAAATAATTATTATTTCTTTCTTGGATCAATAATATGAATATGTTTTTCATTCTTCTTATAGAAAAGTAATTTTTTTATGGTATAATTTCAAATTTATATTTTTACTTCTAAAACATGAATTATAAAGTTATACCATCGTTTTTGCCATTCGATATAAAACCAGTGCAGTATAACAACTGTATTATTAAAAAAAAACATAGAACAAAATAAATGCAATTTTCCATCGATATTTTCATTAATTAAGTGCCAAATTAAAACATCGCTTTATCAATCCAGTGTTTTCCAATGTACATTTAAAATATGTATTATCTTTTTTAATTACTTATATTTGCGTTTTAAAAGCTTTTCGCTTTTTAATATTTTTGCAGCCAGTTCTTTTTTTATAATTTAGTTTGTAAATAGGTACCTATTTTTAAGAAAAGAATGTTATAAAACCTAGCAGCCAAGGCAAGATGGGTTGTGAAAACTTAAATAATGTCATCTAAATAATAGATAGAAAAAAAAACATGGAAATATAGAGGTTTTTAGAAGAAATAAAATAACTCTTGCCTTGATTGCTATGTAAGCGTGGGATTTAAAGGGCAAAGGGATAGTGCAAATTGTGCTCAATAAAAAAGGTTGTAATGATTTATGCTGGAGACGTTTTTTTAAGTATATTAATATAAGCCAGGGCTTATATTATTTAATAGTAAGCTTATTTTTTTTAATAGTAATACAAAGGTTTTTTTTTTTTTCTATGGATGGAAGCTTTTTATACAACCTGTTGCTGCATATTTTAAATAATTAAGAGCACTTATAAATACATCACTAATAAATAATGCGCTTTTTAAAGTCAACTAATATTTTGTGTGAAAATTATTTAAATATAAGATATTTAATAACAATTATGTATAGATTTCGTCTCCAGTTCAAATAAAAAATAATGTTCATAAATAAAGAAATGAACTCTAAAGAGAATAATCATTACGGTGCTAAGATTTCATATTTTGTATCAATAAAACGGATTTACAATGTAGATTTGTACTTATTAAAAAATAATAATGTATTTTGATATTCGTTAATCAATATACGTATTTTAACAATTTTTTTTATTTTTTTATTCTTCGTCTACCAATATAAATAAACCTAAAACCTAAGTTAAACCTAGTTTTCCGAATTAAGGTTTTTTTTTTCAATTTTTTATTAATATTAACAAAAGCCACAATACAATAAATTTAAGGATACTGAAAATAATAAGCATTTTAAATTAAAATAATAATTTTCAACGAGTTAAATTAATCTTTTAAAAAATAGTTTTAAAATCAACTCGCAATTTGATTATTTATTTATAGAATTAAAAAAATGTGCTACTTATTAAAATAGCTTTAAAACAATGGACGTAATATTTTATATTACATAGATATGGACCAAGATCCCAGCAATTTAAAACATACGTCATAGAATCAAGCCTGAGCCTAAGCCTTTTTTCTATAGGTGTGTAACGTATAGGTATCACCTAACGGGTATTAGTTAATATGTCTTAGAGAACAGTATTAATAAATTTATAATTATTATTGCCAACGCTTTACTTAGGTCTCAGGTTATGGCAAACACTTTAAAGTTGGATAGTCGGTGCAAATACTTAATAATATCAAGGCTTAATTTTGTACATGTTACTCAGAAGACTCTTATAATATAATCAGCCAATGTTCCGAAGGGTCGATCATCCTTCCAGACACGATTATTTTTAGGCTTGATACTATGACGTAGATCTGAGATTATTGGGCTCTTAGTCTAATAGAAATTACGTTAAAATTAGAACACAATAAAACACGTATTAAAGAGTAACTATTGACTAAAATGCTATTAAAATTTAGCTTTCTATATTAAATAAAAAATGCAATAAAGTATTTAATTTTGGGTAAAATGTTTTCAGTACCTATTGAGTTAACAAAGAAAAATCCCAAAAAAAAAACAAGAATACAATGAAATATTTATAAGATTCCAGCGCTGCAATTATTACATGCGCAATTTCTAATGGCTTAGTTACCCTTTAGAACAACAAAATTCCTTTATTATTAAGTCTATACAATGGTCTATAAAGCTCGAGTAAAAATAAATTTGTCCCTAAGTTACTGTACAACTATCTATAGGTATATAGAGAAACTTTAGACCGCTCTTTGAACTATTTACATTAACATCTAGGCCTTTGAATTAGGCACTATGTATTTAAAATTTATATTCATAAATGGATCTATATTATAACGCTTTGATTTCTATCTACGATATGAAATAAGTCAACAGGTCCCATTCGTCAGATTTGGCAATAACAACTCTAGCATCTTTTGGCATACCTACGGTTCTTTGACCATTCTACTTTTAAAGTCCTTCAAATTAATCTTCATAGTCTCTAGAATCAACGTTGAATTTCTAATCATGAACACTTTTGTACGACCATTGGTTACTTAGTTCAGATAATCCACTTTATATTTGACTAATGGAGCCACAAGACTGACGCCTCCTCGTCACCTGTTTCCAAAATCGTTTGTCCAATTGTATTTCCTGTAAGAATATCGTGTTATTACATTATAAAGTGTGCACTATTTGTTTTTATAAGACAGTGACACGGTTTTTTTTTTAGAAAAATCTTCTGTTGTGCTGTAATGTTAATATTTGCTTTTAACGAGTTATTACTAGTTACAGTTAAATCTACAGACTAAGTACTGCTCCGTTTGTAACTAGTCTAAATTATGAGTGAATGGATTCAATATTTTTAACACATGTCATTCTAAGTTATTGACAATTTAAATTTGCAACCGATTAAAGATTAAATTGAAGATACAAAAGTAGCAAACTAACAATTAGCAATAATACAAATACAGAAAATGTTGCAAATATCAATACAGCTATTATTAAATAAAAACTAGGATTGTACGAAATAAAAGGAAGGGCTCCAGCCAAGCTACAGGATGAAGAATGAAAAGCGCAATGATATTTTATTAAAAATATATTTCCGAGAACACTCGTCAATCAAAATGGACAGATTAGTATCAACAAACAACCAACAAAACCAAGGAGTTAGCATTTATCGAAAGCTGGATTTAAATCTTTAAAACTATGAGTAATATCCAAATTGACATTGAGCTCTTAGTGCCAAGACAATCACAATAACAATTATTATCATATAAAATGATACATACGAAATAAGCAAAGTTAAAAACATGAAACAATTTCTCTAAAAAAAAATCTATTAAGTAACTAGAATTATTTTAACAATGTTGTTTAGATTCTAAGAGATTTGAATAATTTTGAAAGGCATCCATTATTGGCCAATACACTAACATTAAATTCACACGTCATCATTTAACTTCCTCTTATTTTATGCGTTAACAATCTAAATTATTACCTCGAGGAAATCTTAGTGATTTCATCAAACGATTATGATTTTAGTATACTTATTGACACACATCGAATATTTTTTTTTTAAATTGCACTATTTTTATCATAAACAATAATAAAATTGCTGTATCAAGAACATTAATTTTATATGATTTTACTAGAATCTTGTTAAATTTATTTGGCATTTCCATAAGTGCCATTGTCGTTTTAATTTTTTTTCTGAATCATGGTTCACACGTTCATGCAGTGTTCTTGAAGTTAACCTTCGAATATTAAAATCTAAATTAGACTTCTCAATTTCCTTAAAAATCATTAAATTATGGTTGTCTGTGAGACGTTATATAAGATAGTCAATATATACTATGCTATAAGTATTGAATATTGCATATTTAACGGTGTAATAATTTCAACTAATTTTTATGTTTCATAATGAGGAAGTTTCTTCATCACCCTTTTCTACATTATACAAAACAGTATTAAAGACTTCGATCTCACAACCTATATGTGCCTTCTTTATGCCAATATTTTTTGATACTTCAAAGTTGCAAATAATTGAGGACCTCGTGGCTGGGCCTCTAGTAAAAGGCGTTGCAAAATTTAATGTCAAAATTAGATCACAAACAATGAACATTATTATCAATTATTCTTTCAATTGAATTAAAATCCACATTAATGATAAAACACCCACTGAATCTTTTGCTACAAATCATTGAACATCCAGCGCCTGTAGAAACAAATGAAAAAACTTCCAAAGAACATTTAAATCCAGCTGATGGGCACAGAGAAGCCAGCGCGTGCGAGTGCTCACACATAGCCATTGACAAAGCATATCTTGTAATAGCCGTTGTTGCTCACGGTCGTGCGGCGCGGGGAGAAGGGCCGGCCGCCCGACGGCACGGCCGGCAGCAGCAGCGGCTCGCGGCGGGGGCTATCGGACGATGCGCGACGACGAAGGAATCCCATTCTGTCGACAAATTCAATAGCTGCTCAAGAAAATATGAGACATTTGTTTCAGACAGAAATATATGTTAGCCAAAGAGCTAATTTCTATCTAACAGTTATTTATTTTGGTATTTCTAGGTCTATTCCAAATCAAGTAGCGCGTGATTTGTTAGATACTTACATCTTCCCGTTCTGGCATAGAGAGCGCGTCCGTGAACGCATCGTCTGAGCTTCCACTCGTGCCAGTTGCTCCATCTCCATAACTTTCTCGTTTTCTGGAACTACAACACGGTATTTATTTAAATTATTGCGATGAGCTTTATCAAAATTATATTACTAGAAAGTGTATATCTTTAGTCCACCTAGACTAGAACTCACGTTTCCAAGCATATACAGAACTGCGCGAAGTAGTATGAGGGGCGGTTCTGCGCGACGCGTGCGTTGTTGTCGGTTGTTGCGGCTGAGGGAGCGCGCGCGCGCACAGCGTCACCGCGTCCGCGCTCGCCACGCGCCGCAGCAGCGAGCGCTGGCACGCCGCGCGAAACGACCAGGGGTCGGACCCGCCACCCTGACCGAAACAATACTAATTAGTAGCCGCCCAATGATTGATCGTCTTTAATTTGCGCTTTGAAGAGTCGGGAAGGAAACGTATTGAGAGATCATTAGTGTTAGAATATAACCAATGACAAAGAAGTTTCATTATCCTATCTATGCTAAAGGCATAAAATCAGAAATAGTTCATAGTTTTTTATTGGCAACAACAAGTTACAGGTCAATTGTAAGTGTAATTGCACAACATTTAGTTGCTGCACCAGTGCTACGCTATCTGGAGCCTACGCCGGATCACTGTCTACAATGTTAATCAATTTGATATGACAGGCGTCTACGGTCTTAATCAATAACCCATCAGCCCACCTAGCCAAGTATGTTTCCTTATTTTTTTCTGTAACTTACAATTTAAACATTAATTATGCTTACCCAAGCCACTTCCTGTTCTGCTAGCATATCCTTCCCCTGGTCCAGGGCCAGCCTCATCTCCGCTCGAGGACTGAGTCGCTCCAACATCGGTGGTTTCTGTTCCTCCAGTTGTGAACATGCCTCTTGTACTTGTGCTAGCTCCAAAACTATAAGCAGATGCAATACATCTCTTTTATTTGTGTAGAATTAATATTCACATTGAAATTTAAATTAGTGAAAAGTAAACTAACAAATAAACTTTATGCAACATGGTCACGTTGTAGATGGTCTGCCAATCATCAATGACTAAGCATTCTTAAAGAATTAGGGGCGTATAGCTGATCGAAAAAGTAAATGTTTGGTTAGAGTTAAGGAATAATGCTTGTCTGTACATTGAAAAGTTTTGAGAAAGGTTAAGTTTTTATGCAGTAACCTGGTGACGTTTGTAGAACGATTATCGGGTTGTGTATAGTGGTACGCTCGAGTGTGGAAGGCGTGCTGGCCGAGCTGGCTGAGCCCCGACGACCGCCAGCCGCACCGGCACGCACCTCCGCAAAGTCTTTTGAAACTGATGAGAAACAATTTAATTTTCAAATAACCCAAATTTCTAGATAGCTGTAGAAGTGTAGAATGGTAAAGAAGAACCAATAATAATTTAATAAAATTGTTATAAATTATGACGGGCTTTTTAAATCTCAGTTGAGGGTACTTTAAAAATAAAAACATATGCGAGCCGAATTCATGTGGAGAGAGTTCTGTACCATTTCGTTTTCCATGACAAAAGATAAGGGTTTAATTTTTTTTTCTTCGAATGTGCGGCACCTTTAAAACAGCCAAAGATCCGTATATTCATTATATACGGAGAGTATATAACATAGTATATAATTATAATAAAAATTACCAGATTGTAAGGGCATCGATGGCACTTCGTTGGTTGGCGTCCGATCTGGGCTCAGCTCTGACGCGGCGCCACCATCGAGCACCCCTCCAGCAACCAGCGCGGCGCCCGCACCCCCGTCCCCTGCTTCTGTGGAATTATACACCTTAAGTACTTAAGAACAATTTATATTTTTGTGATCAGTACAATCAAGTATAGTATAATTTGTAAGTGTAGCATTAAATTTTATAATGTAAATAAGTAGGGTAATTTTTGATATTTAATAAAATATGCAATAAATAAATATGTGGGGTGCGAGCTCTACGTATATTCCGTGCTAGGGTACAGTTATACAAGGATTACAATATTGAATATTAATAAATAAAGATTGCTCTCGTTGCTATTGCTGATTTTAAACTATGTCTTACCTTTAACATAAATAAATAATAAAGATAAAATATAGTTTTTGATCAAAGGTTACAATTTGTTCCATAAAATACATGCATGCGTCGTGCATCATATTGTTTGTATTTCAGGTGTTTTAATTTATTTGAGACGTGATCGTTTAGTTGGCATTGTACCTTCTCACCTTTGAACATTAGTCAAGCTCTCCATTTGTCTGTTAAAATGTAGCCTCTGTTAATATTATTAAGTTTTAGTGCTTATTAAAATATTTGTTTAGTGTATCTTTGTTTACGTAATAAATGTTTGTAGACATTCAATTAATTTTAATTGTGTTTAATTTTATTTAAAGCACTTAGAAAAATGCTCTCTAATCATCATATTTTGATCATTAAATTCTCTTGAAAATGTTAAACCGTGTATGTATTAATAATTTTGTGAAGAATATTTATAGTGCGACGCCAAAAGATAACTAGCATACAAATGAACGATATCCTCGCTAGACAACATAACGTCATCTAGATACACTCACCGGATTCTGAAGCAGAGGGCGGCAGGTGCGGCACGTCGCAACAGTCGTCAGCATCGAGGCCACACGCGCTGCCCTGCGCCAAGCGCCGCACCAGCGGACCAGTCACAATGTGAGATTTAACCTAGCTACGTTCTACACGAGTACGCGACAAGGGACTTGCCAATAACCCGGGACTAGGTCTAAAACCAAATTTTGCAAGGAAAGGTAAGGAATTTAGTTAATTAATCGCGAATGATATACCTCTCGTCAAAACTGAATCTAAAAACATGTAATTAAATATAATCAAATAAGTTCATGCATCATGCTTCGTCCAATAACATTGATTTTACGGTTATTGGCATTCTATGGTTATCTTTATACATCAAGGTACACTGTCCTACACAACAAATTCATGACACTGTCAAATATTTGGCAAGCTACAACAATAGGACTCTGGCTCATAAATATATTTATAGGAATTTGTCTGATATAACATTAAAGGTTAATGATAAATAGTTATAATAATATTTTTCATTATTGTTTCTAATAAAACACTCGTCTATGGTATTCACCTGGTCGTCAGAGTTGGTGGGTGTTGGTTTGTTGTCTTCACTACCACTGTCAGAACATTCTTCTTCAAGGAGTGGTTCCAGTCTTCTCCTGAAAACATCCCTACGTTACGTTTGTTTTATTAGTATGAGTCTTTTTTTATAAAATTTTGAATTGATTTCGCCAATTAATTTAAAATTTGAATTACTATTTGAGTACCATATTATAATATATATAAATATCTACTTTTATTTATTGTATAGTTTAATGGAAGTTCAGTTCAAATGTATTTTTAAATTAATCTGTATCTACTTAATATGTCAGGTAATGGTCAGTAAATGGTGCCTTATCTACTGATATGAAGCCTTTTATTTTAAGCATGGCACATAAAATAATGATTAAATCTAGAGTCAAATTAAACAAAAGCCAAATAAATAAAGAAAAATATTTAATAATCTAAGTTAAGTTAAAAAGCGTAGAATATAGCGATAGTAACGAAAGTATAGGATAATTACCTTGGTAACAGTGGTCGTAAAGTTGTAGGTCCTGTGATGGTCGGTGCCATTAGCAGCTCATCCATCATCAGTTCTGTATCATCATCACCAGCATAGGATGATGATGACTTTGTTGGTGACTGAAATAATGAGAGATTTTCCATTCAAAGGTTTAAAACACATATATATAAAATACAATATATTCTCTTGCATAGTCCTGCTATCATAAAAAAAATACAGATCTATCTGCAACTACCTTAAACTTATCATATAATATTCCTTACCGAAAGCGTCCCATGTTCCGAATCAGCAAGATTATCCGATAAATCACCAGAAGATGGAGTTCCCCATGCATCTTCTCCACTTGCTCCACTCCCTTCTCCCGTTTCTCCTGTTCCATCTTCAGTTCCAAGAGCCGTCTTCCATTCACTAACGCCAAGGCACCTATTATCAATTTTTACGTAGTTATATTGAGTCTGTCCAGAGTAAATTGTGTAGTTTGATATATAAAAATACTAAATAAAAATCAACTATGAAATATTATAACAATGTCTAATCTTTACATAAGTTGGTAAGTTGTCTATTCAAAAGTAAAACTAGTCCAAAAACGAAGAATTCAATAAAATGTGATGGAAATAAATATCTATTTTTTTTATTAGAGTTATATAGCACGTACTCATTTAAAGTTTAGCTCTTCTAAAATTTTGATTTTAATTAAGTGTTACATCTACTTAATTTTTGTATAAAATATATTCTATTATTAGCTCGATCGTTTAATGCTACTTATATAATAGCTACATTAAAATTTCCGTAGAAGACTTTCACAATAATGAGCAACACTACCTATTTAATATTTATTATGAATTTGTACCACAAGCTGCTATAAAATAACTACCAGTAATAATTACTTTAGCTCAAGATATTCATCGATACTATGTTTAATTATTAAAACCAGCTCTAAGAGCGAGGTGAAATACTTAATGACTATGATAATAAAATAATTATAGAATATTTAAAGTAAATACTACATTTTTTTGAACACACATACTCATCGTTCTGTTATTCCCCATCGAGTTGAATTCCACCTAATTATTGAAAAGATAAATAGGTATTATAAAATACACAGATACTATGTTAGAAAAGTATGATTTAAATTTAAATATAAATAATATAATCCAACAAATAATTAAAAAAAAATGGAATTAATATGTATAATTTCTCATAGAATTTGTAGAAAGACTTTGTTTAGTAAACAAAGTCACGATTCTTTATGAAAATATTTGTGAAATAATAGCAATTTGTTTTTTTTTTTACAATTACTAACCTTTCTAAAAATGATGGCTGTTTGTGAGCTATCGACGAATTAGGTACGCTTTCCGTGTAACTGAATATATTCATTTTCTCTACTACGAAAGAACCAGCCCTTGCTGTCCATCCCATTATGCCACCAGTAGCAGCACCAGTTACTGTTACAAATGATAAATTATTATTATTACCCACGAGTAGATGTTCATCATATGTCTTGCTTTATAATCAAGCAAATTGTAAGATTGATGACTATGGGAACTACTTCCCTTTAATTTATATTTGGTTCATACCTGGAGTATAAGCTTTAGACGTTTCTGGCTCTTGAGTCAGTCTTACGTTACCATCGTCAGTCTCATCGGACGGTAGCCTTTCAAGGCTCGACATTGTACCATATCTGTAATTCGCCAAAATAAATACGAAGATCTAAATTATATGTTTTATTTAATTTTGCTGTTACAAATTTATATTTTTTAGATTACCGAACTAATGTTTTTTGAAACTTTTAAAAAATGTGTAAATTCATTATTTTAACTTTTTTGAATGGAATGAAAACTAAAAAATAAATCTAAGTTTTAATTATACATACCTTTTTAGCGATACATACGGAAGATCTTCTGGGACATCTGGGGAATCTGGAGAATCATCTAAGAGGTGTTCCTGATAGATAAAGTCAAAATTATGGGATCAGATAGTTGATGAGAAACAATTATGATGTACATATTTTATAATTTTTCAATTGAATGTTTCTTGAATAGTAAAAATGTTTACTTACAGTCTTATTAGTAGAATTATAATCAGGAGTTGGTGGCACAACTGCTATATTAGGAACAAGAGATTCAGCCGTTATTGAACCAAGACTTCCTGGTCTTGAACTTGGATTGTTCAAACTTGTCATCGAAGATCTCTTGAATGGTTCTACTCTCATAAGATGTGCCGCTGGATTGATAGCTGATAAGCCCATTAACATCAAAGGCCCTAATTCTAAATCTTCGTCTGATCCCGCGTCAGTAGCACTCATATTGGCATTAACATCCTCAGTTCTTTCAGTCTTCTTATTTACATCTCCATTCATTTTACTTACAGCCGATATACCCATCCTTGGTGATCTTCTAAGACCTCTTTCTATCTTGAAATCATTATCGTCTTCGTGCATAGAATCGTCTTCTAAAAACACTGACGAAGTTTTAAGGCATGATCCAACATTTTCTCTCTTAGTTATTATATTCATGCCTAAGACTTTATTTAGTACATTCTCAGCCTTTTGACGTGTTATTTGTTCTTTTCTAACGGACGCTGGTGAAGGGTAATTTGAAGAACTTTTATATTTCGATACAGTTATACTTTCAACACATTTGACTTCATTCAAGTACTTTTCTTGAGCTATAACGCACTGGACTGGATTGGCAATGTTCGAATTGGACATTCTTAAATCGTTAGAGCTAGAATTAAAAACCATAGAACTACAGGTAGTATGGCTTGTTGATAAAGGACTATTATTTCTACTACTAGATGAGGGACTTGGCGATCGTATCGAATTTTCTTTCCGCAATTCCAACTGGCTTTTTGTATGAGTCCTGGAATGGACATTTCGATTTAAAATCGGAGAGTCCGTCTTTAACTCGTAGGATGTTGACTTCAACATTTTCTGACTTTGTTCTATCGAGTCAATGACTTTCATTGCTGCCTTAGGAGCATCTTCAGGCCGTATCCTCATCGCATTTTTTCGTTCTAAATGACAAATGAAACCCTTAGGTTTTCGATTACCACAGTTTGCACTGCACGTGCTAGTTGAACTTTTGTTTGAGTTCGAGTTTTGTGGCGATGCTTCAGTTTTTGGTTTTGCCGGAATTATTGGTGCTTCTTTTTGTGATATTAAAGGACTGTTGGGCTTAGACATACATTTTTTATGGCACTGTCTGCAGACTGGTATAGTATCAACGACCACTGGACTTGTTCTCACTGTAATCTGAAATAAATACAATTTGATTGATTCGAGCTACTTTTTCTAGCACTAATTTATCTTTACCCTAGCTAGCTTTCCTTACTTGACTTCCTGAATTACTGCTTTTTGACGGACTTCGTTCATTTTCTTTCTTATCACAAGATGAAGAACCTTTAGCTTCATGACTTGAAACAAGGTCCGCTACTTCTAGTAGGTTCAATTCTCTGGATCTTTTTCTTAGTTCTTCTACACTCCACATCTACAAAACATACAATGTCATCCAAGCCTAGAATTTGTTTTGAATCGAAAATATGCTAAACCATAACTATGCAATTATAATATATTAGACTTACTCGTACCTCCATATCAGGCTCTGGTGGATCCATTTCTTCTGCCTCAGGAAGCTGAGTCATCCATCTCTGTAAATGTAGGGTGGAACCTCTGCTTCTAGTACTTCTTGCCCCTTCTGTTGCACTTCCTCCTGCACCTGTCTGCGTTTCAGCAGAACTTCTTCGTGTCTATAGCATTATAAAATTAAACAAGTATTTTAAATTACGAATATGTTGTAGGGCTTTGTGACTTGGCAATGTGGATACTTGATGATTATTATTATTGTAACAGACACTTACCAATTATGTTTATTCACATTTTGACATAATATGATAGCACTCTTAACATCGGTCGAATAAATCGCAGTTGTTGGTTTAATTTGGTATTAAAGGTTCACAAAGAAAAATGGTAGGTATAGAATATTGTATTGTAATTCGTTAGCGTCGCAAAATTTGCCCTCCAAATTTAAAATAAATAGTATTTCGCCATAGACAAAATCACTTTATTTACGGATAATTAGAAATATACTGCTCCGATCTAAACATAAACATCCAAAGTCATATATAGTTTTAGTCCATTATAATATTATGTCACAAAGAACCCGGATCTATAAGTAAAAAGGTTTTCTCAAAATTATCATTTTTTGTTTGTTTCTTGACCTCATACAATAATTATGCTATATTAAATTTTACACACAGCCAAAGACATCGAAAATTATTGATTCTAACAACAATTTTTTTTTGTAAAAAAGAGATCCATATACACATACAAAAAACCCCGGGAGAGAGTTAGGTGATGTGAACATTTTGCGATGCTAGCGATACAATATTACGCTTTACTATCGTTCATAACGGTAACATTAGCTATTACATGATATTCATCTAAGTGTTGTTTATCACTAAGAAATAAATAAAGCGGTAAACAAATTTTCACATAGTCCAAATATTTACTACCATTTTTCATTGTAAACACATTTGTTTATGATGGCGATTAGTGTATAAAAAGCGTTAAATCAAATTGCACTAAATATACTACGATGGAATCTACATGATTCTGAACTCGCGAAGCTGATCGCCAAATATCCACATTACCTGTACAGTTAATGCTATGTACAGATTTACAATGTTTCCGTTCTGTACATTCTATTACAATTTAAACATACTCAATAGTTTTAATATTAGTAAACATAATTGTTTTCATGGACAAAATCATTGAAGGATCATTTGCATTGCAGAAAGAGACAGTGAACAAGAAGCCGGTTCATAAGAAAAAGGACGGAAGACTTACGAAGCAAACATTATTACATCCAAAAAAGTATTAGGTATGCATATAATTACACGTATCTTCTACACTTTGGTACCCTATAGTTACATATTTTGACACTGATTTCATTTCTATTTGTAAAATATTGGCATACACGTTTTCAAAATTATGCTAAAGCGATTTGTATATTATACCCCATTGCGTGGATTCAGTTCTGTTAACTTTTGTCAGTTTCTGACATCCAGAATTATAACCAGTTGTTTATATTTTAAAAATTTCCATTTACATTTATTTCCATTATTTCCATCATAAGTGCAGGTATCAGACTTACATTAAGATTTTTCACTATTATAATCAAAATACTGAGATTTCTTTATAATACTGCTAATTTTCGAAAATATGTCTCTCAAAAATGTTTTTTTACCACAACCTTAAATCTCGACTATAAGCGAATTTATAACAATCCAACAAATCGCTCGCGCCGTACACCGGCCAGTCTACACGACGAAAGCTTTGCCATTCTGACAATGTTTAAAACAACGGATCTTTTCTAAACACCCAGCTACGATACAGGGCTACTAGAACACCATTTAGATTTTTAGAGTAAAACCCTATCTCCAGTTATTTCCACGTGTCCGGGGGAAGCAAGAATTGGCTAACTCCGGATCTGACTCCGCGGATCAAAGCTCCAAGTAGGCAGGTGGAGTAGGTCGCTCTGGAAGCGCCATTCTCGGCAGAAGGGGGTCGTCAGGAAGGAATATACGCTCCTCAACTGCATGTTTATAAGATGGATCAACATCTAAATCTGCTAGAGCAAGGTCAGCTTCAAACGATTCCCACCTACAAGGAGATGTTTCTGAATAATCTTCGCCACCTTCAGGTGTAAGTTGAGCACTTGGTGACGCAGGTCGTTCGTCATTCCTTTCAATACTAGAAGTTGATACAAAATGGGATGAAAACGTCTGAGAGTCAGCTGGGGAAAGATTAGCTGAAGGCGTTTCGGGTGTTGGAGCAGTTCTCCAGACAGAACTCAATGGACCTCGACAGGGTTGTGGAGTGGGTGAATTAGAACTGGTTCTGACATCAAAACTGACTCGGACTTCTTTTTCGGGGCGTTCTTCGACAAGTATATTGAGGTGGGAGCGGTAGGAGCTGGCTGGGAGGAGGGCCAGGCTTGAGTGCCGCTGGATGCTGGAGGCTGATACCTGGCGTTGCTGCGAGTCCAGGGTCGCGAGGGAGAATGTGAGCTGAGGATCTGGAGAGTCCAGTGGTGAGCCGAGTGGGGTTCCTGTCATCGTGTGTGCCCGGTATCTGTAAATACGAAAGGCTATATGTAAATATTCGATATTTTCAATTAATTCTGCTAAATACTTTATTAATGCAACTGTGATTTTGTCTGCTTTGTCTGATTTATAAATAGGCAAAGCTATAGCTTGGATCCTGAAAATATATGAATAAATGAGCCATAAGCTAGTCCCTTTAATTAGGGTTCCGTACCCGTAGAATAATTTATAATAACCATAATAACATCGATTTAAAACCTACATCTGCCTCTGCAGCAGGCTCTGCCACACAGCTTTCAAGTCGATGGAAGGAGCTCGCAGGACAATAGTGCGCGTGCGGCCTGGAGTACGTGGGGCACATGATACTTGAGGAGACTCACCGCCTGCTCGACCCAGGATCAGACGGAATTCTGTCGCTGTAATGTTTCAATATATTAAATAATTTCAATTTAAAATCTACGGTAGAAATGCTATCGTATGACTCTAATCTTACCGTGATAAGTAACAATATGACTGAAAGTAATTACTACAAAAAACATTAAGGTACGTTTTTATAAAATAGAATGTTTTTGAAAAATATGGTCTCCTGGTTTTGAGATGGTGTGATCTGATGTTGGTATTCTTGCTATCAGCTTTTATTGTTTTTAAATAATAAAAAACATCTATTAACAAACGAAATGATATCCTCAACTTGTAAGTACCTGCGTAATAGGTATACGCATAATTTCCAGACATTTTCATATAATATACAACACCAAAAATAACAAAACCAACCTTTCTTCCTAACATTAAACTGGGCATCAGAAACCGTTCCTAAAGCAACCGGCTCCTCAGTGACAAACAGCACCCTGTCTCTCGACACAGTTGCGAAGAGAAGTAAATCGCTGAAGAGTAGTGCCCAATACGGTCGTACAGCCCGTCCTTCTACCCTGGATAGTTCCCCGCCGAAGATCCATTGACGACCTGCTGTACTTAGGACGAAGGGCTGAAACAAGAGGGTTTATTTAAGGAAAGAAGAAAGAATGAAACCATTTATTTGACAAACACCTCAGTAAAATTAAACAATAGGTAGGCATAACAATAAAAGTGAGTGTGCCGCCAAACAGGACATCAGCTCAGCATAATGCTACTGACTACCATTTAGTCAGCAGCGCTGATTTTCAGCTGACGCCTTCAGTGATATCATGGGAAAAAGTAAAAAAACAAAACACAGAAATAATGTTATAATGGGAAGTGATAGTGTGTGTGAATTAATTTTAAAAATACCTACATAATATAACATAGTTAATATAATAATAATAATAAATACATATATAACCGATAGTCGACGATACGGGCAATGCACGGCGTGCTTAGACGCCGCCATCGAAACGGCCACCATTCATTCGTGAGTCAGAGTGCGCACCGGACACACGCGTGTGCCACCACCGTTTTGTATAAGCCTAACCAAATTCTTATCAAGATCATAAATAAATATAATTAATCATATAAAAAGGAGTGAAAGATTTTCGAAATTGCGATCGATTAAAACATGAATAAACAATTTATAGTCATTATTAATGGAGGTAGGTAAATAAAAAAGAAACTTTTATTGAATGTTTCATTTTAATAACTCCAATAGGGTTATTTTCATTTTGTGCTTAAATTTTCCAACACATTGCAGACTGCGTAATGGTGGTGATGTTGTTCCAGCATTTGGTGGTACTATATCTGAAACTGCCACAAAATGCGGCAGTGCTGTGGCATGGGGTACGAAGCGGAAACATGGAAGTTCTCATCGTATATTTATGATGATCTCGAGACCAGCTATGTTTAGAATACAGGTAACAGAAATTCCGGCTTTCCCCTACTAATAATATCAAACGTAGCAAATTGTCTCCTTAAAAGATAGTACATTACGCAGTAAATAGAAATAAGAGAAAATATTTGAGTTTGCAGGATCTAGCTAGGACTGGAAAGTATTTGAACATTCAGAAATATCTTTAATGCTGAGACCAATTGGTTAGTTAGTATTGTAGGACATAACATATATCTGTTTTCTTACCTTACACCTAGTGAACACTAGTCGACTTTCTAGATCTGAAACTGATAGCAATGGTTTACCATCACCAGCTAATCCCATTAATCCAGAACCAGCTGTTACGTCCTGGTATCCACTCTGGAATAATAACATAAATTAATAATTTATTTATGAACCGCTTGCTATTGATATGTTATGTGATTGGAAATATTCATCATCATCTCAGCCGCAAGACGTCCACTGCTGAACATAGGCCTCCCCTAAGGATCTTCAATAGGACCGGTCTTGGGCGTCCTGCATCCAGCGCAATGGATATATTGATATTGAATAAATAAGCAACACAAAATTCATTTCAATCTATCGCACCTTTTGTGTCTTTGAACTAACTAGTAAACATAATTGAAACAGTAAGTTATATTTAATGAGAATATGACTTACTGAGAGAGAATTCAAGACAAAAATAGAAAATAGCTCCCTATTTTCCGATTTTTATAAGTTCAGCAGTAATATATACTTCTTTCGTGCTCCCTTTTAAATGTTTTCGAGCATTAATTTTACCTGCAACTGCTCAACAATAACTTGCAGCTGTTTCTTCTCCAGCTGGTCGTATGGTCCTGTACCATTCGCGGCAGCCGCTGCCCTCATCAACCTGAGCAGTTCCCGGAACTGTTCCAATGGCTTGTGGACTAAAGATGTGATATCCGGTCTTCTTCGTGGAATGGGAGGGCTGGTGCAGAACCGGGAGAAAGCACCGCTTGGGTCTTTTGATTTTTTTACCTGGTAAGTCAAATAATTGAATACCAGTCCAATTATCGAGAAATTCTATAGGTAGTTTATTTCATGGATGTTCATTGAAATATAGTAGCAGGAATCATGAATCAAATTTTTCATCATTAGTCTTGCCGCATATTGGTTACTAGCTACAATTAAAAACGCCGCCACTTACGCCCTTGTGCGTTATTTTTTAATCTATTCCTTGCAGTATAATAATGAGGACTTAATTTGAATGACCAATAAATATTTTACTATCAAAACATATTAACTGTTCTAAGTAAAAAAAAAATCGTCATTGTTACTTAAAAATATTTCGTGAATTCCAAGAGCAAACCTTTTATAGATACTTACTAAAACACAATCAGCTCTCTTCAATCCTAGACAGTACTTCTTATAAAGGCTAAGGAACACAGGGGTCTTCTGTAGGTACACCGCAACAACAGTTGACGTTTGTATCTCTCCGTCATCTTGCACCACTTGATCCAGGATATCTTCTGATAATCTGAAGATCTGGAACCAACGTTATGTGCGTATTTCCCATTGGAACCATTAACTAGCAACGAATTATAAATTTTAGATGAAATGGTAAGTTTGGGAGGCCATTTAATATTGATAATAATAAGCTGGATCCAAGCAATCTCATTCAAATCTGATGTATACCTATTTATCTCCATTATGCTTAAGCGGTAATAATTAACATGATGTTGCAGCATTAACCCTACTCTCAATCTTACCAGTATTTGTATTGTTATTGTGCGGTATCTGGATTCCCTTCAATAAAAAACTTATCTTCAAATGGACTGTATACTATATTTATTTCACTTTGTATCTTGATCACTTATTGAATAACTCGTAAACTCGTGAACACTGGCCGACTAGATACAAAATTACTACTTTTCAACGTGAATTCTACTTTACTGTATTTATCTGAATTAATGAGTAAAAAGTCCAAAAATACTTAAATATCGACGTGTTACCTTATCGAGAGCCATACATAATTTTCCGATTCTGACTTTACTATGGATTAGATTTGGACTATGAATTTACATCATTTCACATTATTTATCTATGATCTACTATCTGTACCAAAGTGATTTTATCCTTAAACATTGCCTGCAACTAGGTCTTTCCAATGAATCTACGTTGTCGATACCAGCTTAATCTACCTTAAAGCTATAAAATATTTTGTACACAAAATAGTCAAAACGACATAAAGTTTTCATCGGAAAACCCTATTTCTCCGATATCCCTATTCTATCGGGTTAGATGTATATACACATACATAATACAAACAGTTAGCTCAAATAAAAACATATTCTTACGTACTGTCAATTGTAGGAAATAACCCAAATACACAGAAAATAAACATATCATAAACCAAGTTAAAAGGAGAAAGTCGTCTTGTTTCCCTTTCACACTATCGTCTAATCTGTGATTGGTTAATGCCAAAATCGGTCATGACAGCCTCTAAGTGAGACCGATATATGATGTACTATATAAAGAATAGAACAATAGAAGGAGAAAGCGATATCGTATTTCTATTTTATACATTTTGAGCTAAGTTCGACTAATTTCATCATCCATCCGCAACATTCTCCCCTCGGCGCAGATCTTCGCAGCCTTCCTTACTAATTGGGAGGATGATGAGACGCCTAACTGGCCGTCAAGAAATTTCCCCTCACGTCTACACATCTGTGCTTTGTACTACACCGTCATGTGTACACACGTTCTATTAGACCCCGTGGCCATACATTGCGAAGTAATAATCCATCCGCAATTACCACGATATCACCCACCTCCGCATTCCGCAAAGATCTTTGGGCGTCGCCACGTGATGCCAACGTAGGCAGGTACTCTTTAAAGTATTCTCCAACGTTTTTTCTTCCGTTGCCCTATGGTTACCCACATCGGGCCGAAACAATCTATCCGGCAGTGTGAGAATGGTCTGGTGTACGTTCGTAGACGGAGCTGTGGCAGATTGCCTTTAACAGGTATTGTTGGATTAGCTTTCCGTATCTTACACCAAGTACACTGCTGTAGAATAGCTCTTACTGCTGGACGTAATCGAAGCACCCAGTATTTCTGTCGTAGGTTGTTGACCATCTGTTTCCTACCTACATGGTTATGATTCTTATGTTCGCGTTGAATCATCAACCGTGTTAACGGGTGTGCTTCGTCCAGTTTTGGTGGTTCTTTCATACAGTCTGGAACCATAGCTGCGTTGATTCGACTGCTCGCTTGCTTGGCGCGTTCATCCTTTGCGTCAGGCTTTCTGTTCAAGGAGACCCCTACTGCATCAATATTGAAATTCTCCTTGACGAGTTCATTCAGTTCGTCATTTCGGTTATTCGTTACTGAGCTTTTCTCGATCTCTTGAGCTGTTTGTACTTGTAACACTGTTTCGTTTTCATTTGTTACAACGCTTCTGGGTATGGATCCGTGTATAACCCATCCCAATCGTGTGAGTGACGCAGCTGGTTGATTTGCTTTTCCAGTCAACAATTTTCGTGTCACTATTAGCTTCCAGTTATCGGCTCCGATGAGTATACGTGGTCTGGCGTATTCATAGCACACGTCCTCTGATCGGAGCTTACATAGATGTTTTTGTTCTAATATTTCTGAACTTATCACCTGACTATCAAATGGTAAATTCTTCACTGTCCGTGCTTTAATCTTATGAAAGTCAATTTGGCCTTTTCCGCGTAACTCGATGTTTACAATCTGACTATCCAAAACTCTCTGACTCGATGTGACTGCGTGGATATGTAACGCTCTGGTCGGGCCTTTCGCTCCGACCATCCCGGCAATTCCTTCATCGATCAGTGTTATAGTCGATGCCTCGTCGAATAACGCGTACGTATTTAGTTCCTGGCCGTTCTGTGTCTTAATTATAATAGGACACACTTTCAATAGCACTTGGTTATCAGTGGTTACATGTGCCGAAGCCGTATTTACGAAATGCTTGTTCTGAGTCGGTTCGCTTAGTGGCTCGTTATACCTCTGCACATGTAACAGCGCGTGATGTGTATCACGGCACTCGTCTACTCCGCATTTCTTTGCTTTACATACGGATCGTCTGTGTTTATTATTCATACACTGGAAACAGACGTGTGCTTCCTTCGCCCATTCCCATCGTTCTGAAATGGGCATAGCCGTAAGCTTAGCGCATTTAGGTGTGTCGTGTTCGGCTCCGCAACAGTAACATTCGTTCTTTTTTGGTAATGTTTCTGTTGTAGCATATACGGGAGCTTTGCGATCTAATGCTCGATGTCGTGTTTCCTGTTTTGAGCCAGTACGTATTGGTTCCAACGTATCCTTGGACGCGTATGCATGTTTTATGGCGTGCTTCGCTTCCCGCATAAAGAATCGTGACAATGTAACAATTTCCGGTTCTAATTGAGATCCAGATTCCTCTGCGTAGTTGCACCAATTCGATTTGAGGTGTGGACTCAGTTTATCTACTACTTGCTGCGCAAGCATGGGATTCTGTAGATATCCTTTTTTATCGACACAGCTTATCATTGTCACAATGTTCTGCAACTTGATCGCAAACCTGTTTAGTTCGTCAGATGTTCCACCTGGTCGCGGCAACTTCTTCAGCTCTTCAAACGCATGATTAATGATCATCTCTGGGCAACCAAAACATTGTTCTAATGTTTCCATGATTATCGTTGAATCGGTCGCTGTATACATTAATGCTAACACTGCTTCACGTGCATCTCCTCGTAAACATGTTCTCAATCTAGCAAGATTTTCTGCCGGTGTGAATCCGTAGAGGCTAGCAGACTCCTTCATGGCCGCTTTAAATGGTAGCCATTCTCCCTTAGCGCCGCTAAAGATAGGCAAATCTGGCGCACGCCTGGGTATCGGTCTACTTTTGGTCATTTGTCCTAAGATATCTGCTAGTCGATCAATCGCTCTGTCTCCTGATCGTGTCGGAGTTGGTGATCTAGTACGACTTGGTGTATCCATTGTGATATGATTCGACGCTGGCGGAGAAGGTGGATCTGCAGCCTTCTCTCGTAATTGTGAGTGGTACTTCGCATGGTTTTCCGTACCGATGCTCTTGAGCTCTTCGAGCTCCCCCCGTACAGCACAACGCTGAAGCCAGTCATTGACTGTACGTTCTGTATCCACTGTCTCTTCTGCGCATGCGCTTCTCGATTTCTCGTGTATCGTAGCTACGTTGACGGCAAGTCTCTTTTCAACGAGCCTTATCTGAATCTCAGCTAGTCGCTCTTCAAGTTTTGCTTGGCGTTCTTCTGCGGCTTGGCTATCCTTTTCTGCGGCTTGTCTATCCTTTGCTTGGCGTTTTGCTTGGCGTTCTTCTGCAGCTTGTCTTTCCTTGATAAGATTTGTATGAATCTCGGCTAATCTTTCTTCTGCTTCAAGTTCAGCTAGCCTAAGACGCGTTGTAGAGCTGGCGGAGGAGCGATGAGAATGTACGGGTGAAGCCCGTGACCTTTTATCGGTAGCGCGCAGCGTGGATAGTCGCGGTGGTATCGTGTCGATCACGGATGGTTCAGTCGCGGATAGTGCGGTCACGCCAGACTCACTAATCGAAGCGCGCCTGTGACTAAGCTGCGGATTTACAGGTGCGTTTAACGCAGACGAAGACGCGGGAGGTTTTTCAAGTAACCGTAGCCTCTCAGCCGCCTTACGAGTGCGGACGGGGCTTCTAGATGTCGACATCTTTAGGCGCAGATGCCTATATATAGACTCTACCTAACGTGGTACACCTTCACAACACCACACTATTCTACACAATACTTAAAACCCGAGACACCGATCGTTTGGCACCGTTAGGTGACCGGCGTTCAAGGGCCGCGGATGAGCCGCGTTATCGTTTGTCGCACCGTTGGGTGATGTTGCGTCGTCCTCTTCACTCGTTCTATGATATAGCGACGAACTCGTCACTCGTTCAGGATATCGAGACGAACTCGTCACCCGTTCCGAGATGTTAAGACGAATTCGTCACACGTTTGACTATGTACCTGTAGTCAAGACGAGCTCGTCACACGCTTAACGACGTTGGTGACAAACTCGCAACACTTTGTTCCTGTCGAGACGAACTCGTCGCACCGTTGGGTGATGTTGCGTCGTCCTTTTCGCACGTTCGAAATGTTGAGACGCACTCGATGCACCGTTTGGTGTTTTTCTCACGACGAACTCTTCACTGGGCGCCTCGAGACTAATTCGTCGCACCGTTGGGTGATGTTGCGTCGTCCTTTTCTCGCGTTCGGCGATCTCGAGACGAACTTGTTGCACCGTTCGGTGTTCTTCGCTCGACGATGTGCCGACGATCTCGTCGCACCGTTCGGTGTTCTTCACTCGACGGTCTCGTCGCACCTATGCGGTGTTGGTCCTTAGATGACCTCGTCGCCCCAATTTACTGGCTCTGATCCAATGTGTCATTAGAAACTGATCCTATCGCACCAAGTCATACGTTTAGATACGTTTATTGACTTGAGGATCTGATATACCTGCAGCCCCAATTCACTGATCATACCAATATGTGTCATTAGAAACTGATCCTATCACACCAAGCCATACGTTTAGATACGTTTATTGACTTGAGGATCTGATGTACCTGCAGCTCCAATTCACTGATCATACCAATATGTGTCACTAGAAACTCATCCAATGTGTCATTAGAAACTGATCCTATCACACCAAGTCATACGTTTAGATACGTTTATTGACTTGAGGATCTGATGTACCAGCAGCCCCAATTCACAATGTGTCACAGCAGCCACAATTCACTGATCATACCAATATGTGTCACTAGAAACTCATCCAATGTGTCATTAGAAACTGATCCTATCACACCAAGTCATACGTTTAGATACGTTTATTGACTTGAGGATCTGATGTACCAGCAGCCCCAATTCACAATGTGTCACAGCAGCCACAATTCACTGATCATACCAATATGTGTCACTAGAAACTCATCCAATGTGTCATTAGAAACTGATCCTATCACACCAAGTCATACGTTTAGATACGTTTATTGACTTGAGGATCTGATGTACCTGCAGCCCCAATTCACTGATCATACCAATATGTGTCACTAGAAACTCATCCAATGTGTCATTAGAAACTGATCCTATCACACCAAGTCATACGTTTAGATACGTTTATTGACTTGAGGATCTGATGTACCTGCAGCCCCAATTCACTGATCATACCAATATGTGTCACTAGAAACTCATCCAATGTGTCATTAGAAACTGATCCTATCACACCAAGTCATACGTTTAGATACGTTTATTGACTTGAGGATCTGATGTACCTGCAGCCCCAATTCACTGATCATACCAATATGTGTCACTAGAAACTCATCCAATGTGTCATTAGAAACTGATCCTATCACACCAAGTCATACGTTTAGATACGTTTATTGACTTGAAGATCTGATGTACCAGCAGCCCCAATTCACAATGTGTCACAGCAGCCACAATTCACTGATCTTGATCCGTCCTCGAAGTACCAAACTTGTGCGGTATCTGGATTCCCTTCAATAAAAAACTTATCTTCAAATGGACTGTATACTATATTTATTTCACTTTGTATCTTGATCACTTATTTAATAACTCGTAAACTCGTGAACACTGGCCGACTAGATACAAAATTACTACTTTTCAACGTGAATTCTACTTTACTGTATTTATCTGAATTAATGAGTAAAAAGTCCAAAAATACTTAAATATCGACGTGTTACCTTATCGAGAGCCATACATAATTTTCCGATTCTGACTTTACTATGGATTAGATTTGGACTATGAATTTACATCATTTCACATTATTTATCTATGATCTACTATCTGTACCAAAGTGATTTTATCCTTAAACATTGCCTGCAACTAGGTCTTTCCAATGAATCTACGTTGTCGATACCAGCTTAATCTACCTTAAAGCTATAAAATATTTTGTACACAAAATAGTCAAAACGACATAAAGTTTTCATCGGAAAACCCTATTTCTCCGATATCCCTATTCTATCGGGTTAGATGTATATACACATACATAATACAAACAGTTAGCTCAAATAAAAACATATTCTTACGTACTGTCAATTGTAGGAAATAACCCAAATACACAGAAAATAAACATATCATAAACCAAGTTAAAAGGAGAAAGTCGTCTTGTTTCCCTTTCACACTATCGTCTAATCTGTGATTGGTTAATGCCAAAATCGGTCATGACAGCCTCTAAGTGAGACCGATATATGATGTACTATATAAAGAATAGAACAATAGAAGGAGAAATTTCCGCTTGGCAGCCGAAACCCACCGCAGCGCCTTCAGCGCCCGCCCCGCCGTCACCGCCAACCCAAACCACCCGCCGCGCAAACCCGTCACCAAAACGGGACCAAAACCCTCCGTCGAGTGTGGATGCGGATTTCGCACTCGTGGAGCGCTTCATCGAGTTCATAAACTTCGATGAAATTAGGGAGCTCGCCGATATTATTAAACAGAGCGAGGGCAACGGTCGTGCCCTTGCATCTGCAGCGCTGCGATTTAACAAAATCGCTTGCCAACTCGATCACTTTCGCGTAAATCCATAATGGATATTACACCCACGCGCGGTAGAATCAAACCCCGATCCCTCAAGTTAGGAACCTTCAATGCCAACGGCATTATAGGTAAACGAGATGAGATCGCAGAATTCCTGCGAGAGCATCAACTCGATATCCTTTTGGTACAGGAAACATTTCTAAAGCCCTTTCATAGGGACCCTAAAATTGCGAATTATCAGATAATTCGCAATGACAGACCCAACGCCGCAAAAGGCGGCACCCTCATTTATTATAAAAGATCCCTTCACTGCTCCCCTATGGACGCACCATCCCTAGAGTACATTGAGGCTTCAATCTGTAGGCTCGGTATGACTGGACACTCATCCATTATACTAGTCTCGGCATATTGCTCCCATTCTCATAACCTACCCGACTTAGGAACGTCACTCAAACGTGACTTAGAATCCCTTTTCAATTTGGGTAGCTCAGTCATTCTGGCGGGCGACCTAAACGCGAAACACACCCTCTGGAATTGCGTCGCAAACAATACCAGAGGGCGTATTCTTGAATCCCTCCTCGGGCCACTCAACGTGGACCTGATCGCCCCATACGAACCGACTCACTTCCCGGACATAGTGACTCACAGACCCGACATACTCGACGTGGCGCTGCTGCGTAATGTAAACTTACGTTTGCATGACTTAGCAGTGCTACACGAGCTCCAATCGGACCACCGGCCTGTAATCCTAGAGTTTACACCGCGCGTAGGTCCCCCAGATTCAGGTCAACCCTCTCGCACCAAGGTCGTGACGGACTGGGACAAATTAGGCGAAAGCCTCAAGGCGACCTCGTCCGTCCATCTAGACCGTATCCCCGACAGCCTAGTCACCGCCGACGACGCTGTAGGCGCTATCGACTCACTCACAAGTCACGTGCAATCGTTAGTTAGCGATTGCTCTCGGACAGTACCAGCGGAGGATGACCGACGCTGGCACTTGCCCGACGACATACGGGACTTGCTGAGGGAGAAGAAAGTCGCCATTCGCGCCTACGATAGAGCTCCCTCAGAGCAAAATCGTGTCCAATTACGAGCTCTCGAACGTGCCGTCAAGGCACGCATCGCAGAGTTTCGCGAGAATAGCTGGGGCCAGACCCTCAGCGAAATCAAGCCCTCCCACCTAGCCTTTTGGCAACTGTCTCGTGCCCTCACAAAGGACACAGTAGTTCCAATGCCTCCTTTAAAGCGACCCAATCTCCCTCCCGCCTTTGAAGACGTGGAAAAGACCGAATGCCTCGCCGAAAGTCTGGAGGCTCAATGTACGCCCAGTTCTCTCCCTATTGACCCGCGTCATTTGGAGAAAGTTACAGCCGAAGTAGAACGGAGGACCGCTCTTCCGTTACCTCCTCCCGCTCCCCCGACTGACGACGTCGCCAACGACGTCAACACAAATGACGACCCACTTCCACCCGCGACCCATGACGAGGTGAAAGCGATCATCGGGAAGTTACACCCTCGTAAGGCCCCGGGCTCGGACAAGATCACCAACAGAGTGATCAAACTCTTCCCAGCCTCCCTTATCATGTTATTGACGGCCATCTTCAATGCCGCCCTCTCAAACAATATTTTCCCACACCAGTGGAAAGAAGCCCACGTGATTGGGATCCACAAGCCCGGCAAACCCAAGTCCGAGCCCTCCAGTTATCGTCCCATAAGTCTGCTCAACGTACTGGGCAAGATTTATGAGAGAATCATTTATGTCCGCCTTAAAGCATTTGCCGATGCTAACAAACTCCTCCCAGACGAGCAATTTGGGTTCCGACCCAAACACTCGTGTGTTCACCAAGTCCATAGAATTGTTGAACACATCTCCACAAGTTACCAGAGAGGTCACATGACAGGCGCCCTTTTCTTCGATGTCGCAAAGGCATTCGACAAGGTGTGGCACACAGGCTTGATCTACAAGCTTTACACCCTAGGTGTGCCACCGAGACTCGTGACCATCTTACGAGACTTTCTGTCGAATCGCCTCTTTCGATATCGGGTCGAAGGCGTCCTGTCCTCACCACACCCCATTAGTGCCGGTGTCCCGCAGGGCTCGGTACTATCTCCCTTGCTATTCACGCTCTACACGAGCGACATCCCTAGAGTCAGGAATACGCAGTTCGCTCTCTTTGCAGACGACACTGCCGTATATTGCTCAGGCAAAAGCCCGCCCGCGATCTCTAAGAAACTCCAGACCGCAGCCAACGCCCTAGGCGCTTGGTTCCGGAAATGGAGAATAGAGATCAACCCCTCCAAAAGTCAGGCGGTTCTCTTTTTTAGAACCGACCGAAAAAGACGTCCCCCCATCCCCGATCCAGTCACACTATTCGGCGAGCCGATCCCTTGGGAGAGGCAAGCCAAATATCTCGGTGTGACCCTCGATGATCGCCTATCCTTCGCTGCACACATAAGGGCGGTTCGCGCGCGCGCCGCCTTTGTGGCAGGACGACTCCACTGCATGATCAACGCCCGGTCTAAACTTGCCCTAAAAAGCAAGGTTAGACTCTATACCGCGTGTATCCGTCCAGTCATGACGTATGCGAGCACCGTGTTCGCTCACGCTGCTCCCACACATCTCAACACCCTTCAGGTGATTCAAAACCGTTTCATGCGCAAAGCCACGGGCGCCCCGTGGTACATGCGCAATGAAAACCTCCACCTTGACTTAGGCCTCCCTACAATCAAACAATTTATAAAACGCGCCTCGCGCCGATATTTTGATACCGCAGAGCACCACGCGAATCCCTTGATAGTCAACACTATCACATACACCCCGTCCCTTATTTCCCGCATCCGTAGGCCTAGGCACGCCCTCAGCGAACCAGACGATGCCACCACTTTAGCTCAAATCGAGGCTGACGAAGCCCGAAAACAAATACAAATGCGCAACCGACAACCAAGATTTCGTCCTCGCCGGCGAGGACCGTCGCGACGTCCCTCTCAGTCTCGTCCCGTTTAAGCGGCCCGAGCTGCATATTAGCAATCCGACCGATCCCCAAATAATTATAATTGTTTGCATGCTAAATCCTCCCTCATTCCCCAGGCAACGTCCTGAGCCGAGGTCGAGCCCCACAGGGGGCACCCTCAGGCTACCGTTGCCCAAAATTATTTAGTTTTAGTTTTTAGTTTTAAGTAGCGGTTGAGAGCCCTCAGCGCTCACCGCAAAAGTCCGCGTAACGGTGGAAGAAGGTCCCCTGGACCCACCACCTTCCTGTTCCAGTCCAAAAAAAAAAAAAAAAAGAAGGAGAAAGCGATATCGTATTTCTATTTTATACATTTTGAGCTAAGTTCGACTAATTTCATCATCCATCCGCAACAGTTATCATAATTTAGATAGTCTACTGATGAACATAGACCTCTTTCAAAACTTTTTTCTAATCCTCTACTTTCCGATTTGTCTCAATCTTCTAATAGATTAATTTTGAATAACACACCAACTAATAATACTAATACTTGAATACGACATACCTCTTCAATATTCTGGAACAGCAACTGATGATCGTTCGGAGCTATGAGGTCTGCTCTTTCAGTCAGGGGCGATACGAACCTGACCAGGCCAAATTGTAAGCACGTGCCGTAGTGCTGCTCTCTAGCCACTACAGATAGCAGTGCTCGCTTTCTGCCATCTGTTGTCAACCCTGGTGTCTGTAGATCGAGGGTTTTTTGATAGAACTTTTGTAAATTATAGAACTAATCATTGAGTATATTGTACTTTCCATAGCCTTCAAATTTCGTTATAATTATATCGTTCGGATTTTTATCAGAATTTGATTTTGACAATTAATCATTAGATTGAAAACTACTACTTATTACAAAAGTAGGCAAGTAATTTACACATTTGATAAACTATAGCTTTTTAATTTGCTCCATACAGTAGTCAGCGAAGACGAAATAAGTTGCAAAAAATATTGAATACTAGCTTCCACCCCGCAGTTTCACCCGCGTCCCCCAGGGATCTTATGTTTTTCCGGGACAAAAAGTAGCCTAAGTCCTTCTCCATACCATAGGCTATCTGCATACCAAATTTTTTGCGGTTTAAGCGTGAAAAGGTAACAAACAAACAATCAAACTCACTTTCGCATTTATAATATTCGTTAGGATTAGGAAGTTAGGATATGACACCTCTAATAGATTTATTATTTGATATGTCTTCTCATTGATTAACTCTAATACTAAGGACTAGCTCTTTTTGAACAATTGTATATTTAATATTGTGAGGAATGATAAATGCTAAGCAAAATAAATGGGAAACAGCTAGTGGAAAATGAAATGAACACTACAAACATAAATTAAAAGCGATAAATTTATTTGCACTTAAGATTAATGAAATAAATTAAAAACGAAATAAAAACAACAGGAACCAAAGAAAATATCAAAATACAAAGCAAAAATAAATTAAACACTAAGGTAAGTATAATATGAATTATTGTAGTCGACAAATAAACAAAAAATATACAAAAAACACGATGACATAAGACAATGTCGATTCTAAATGAATAACACACAATGTTGTAAAAAAGAAAATAAATAAAAAGAAAAAAACATTAACAAAATAAATATTAACAGAAAACATTTAGATTAAACGTAACGATTCCCCTCTGATGAATCTACCTTATGATCTACCTACAGCTGAGAAAAACACAGAACTATACAATATTATTGATAAACCTCTACAGGTGACTTAAATAGTGGAATGTATTATGAAGTCTGTACAAATAATAAAGAACAAAAGAAAATGTACATACGACTGTACAGAGCTGGTTAAAAATACACTTTAAATAAAGAAACTAATAAACAGTACGTGGAGTACTTCAAGGTGAAACACTAGCACCACTTTTCTATCTTTACTATGAGATTGATCTTAAAGTAGGTTTCAAATTACTTTAACTACTGATGCATTTTAGAATTTTCTCCTTAATCCGTGTATTCGAATGTGATAATTTTTTTAAATATTTTAAAATTAATAAATAATTTCACTTTTATTTACAAAATTTTATACTTACAAACAAAATTGATAAAAATATTTTCATTTACTTTTTCGCTAACCCACTTTATGAATAATCAAACAAATTCCAAAAAGTTCCAAACACAATAAATTCGTTTTTTTCTACAGATGACTAGTTCCAAATAAAAAAAGTGTCTATTACTACATTAAACGATTATTCCATTACCGACCTCTTTCGAAAACGTCACTTGGGGTAAATGCAGCTTGCGTCTATCTAAAGACTGACTGGTGGAAGAACAGGCAGTTGGTGGTCTAGCTACAGTTGCTGGTGAAGCAAGAGCTGCAGCTCTTGGGGATCTTGGAGCTGGCGGCGGTGTAGATTCAGCTGTTGGTATTGTGACCTGTGCCAGTCTCGGTCGAATGCCACCACCATTTTGAGCCACTCTTCTGAATGTTTCTATCGTAAGCATTTGGCCTGCTGACCTAGAAAAGAAGAATTAAATTGATATAAATTTATTCGCACTCCTTTTATTTTTATTGTACTGATAGTTAACTAAGGATAGTTAAATAAGGCATTCAAATGTATTAGTATGTTGTAGTAGTATGTATTATATTATGATAATTAATATGACTAGCTGGCACAAGATTACGATGTTATATGTAACCTCATTATAGAAGCAATATTATAGCTGTAATTAAAGAATCCTGCGTTTTACATTTCAAATCACCAAAAATAACGGTTATTTACTCGTTATTTTACTTACTTGACAAGATTCCGGACTTCTTCCTCCGCAGCTGTGACTACATTCTTAGTACCAACGAATACAATATAATCTCCTGCTCTCAATCCCGCTCTTTCAGCTGACCCTCCCGCTGCTACCCTCTCTATTCTTGGTGGTCGGGTCCATACTACTGTGAAGCCAAAACCACCGCCAGTACCGCGGACTAATCTGAAAGGGATGAATTAAATTTTAAGTATTTTTACTTCTTCTTTTTCTTAAGTTCAATTAGCTAATCATATTTTTTATGGAATCTCACTCCCTAGTAGAAACATAAATTATTCGTAATGCAACAAAAATAATTTTCACTAGCTTAATGTTTTAAATGGGGCATATTCTGAAAATTTACTCCAATATAATGGTTTTTTACCGTCCCCAAACCGTAATTCAAAAGTCATGAAGCTACAATATCCAATTCTTCATTTTAAAGCTAATTTAGAACTTACTATATGATCAAATTCACTGAAAGCCGCTGGGTATACATGTACAATGACAAAGGCAATTACTATTACAATTTTCCAAACTCACTTTCTAGTAGTAGTGAACGGAGTCCTTCCATTTCTCTGTGCTTTTCTCGGTGCGGCTGGATCCTCAGGAGGGTCAAGCTCCAAGTACCTCAGAAATAGGTGCTCGTCAGCCTCCCGCTGTAACGCTGCGGCTACCGCTTGCGCCTGGTTTGCTGTCGTACCTGACGATGGACCGTTTGTTGCCACACCTGCAATTAATGGTCATAGTATAGTTTTGCTGTTTGATAAAACTCACTAAGACGGGGGCTAATCTCTTCACCAGGGTTTCAAAAGTAGGTTACGTCAGTTGATCGTAGAGGGTACGTGGTTAGATTAATGTTGCTGATGCAGCTAACCTGACACAATGGCTACATTGGCACAATTTTCGGAAATAACAAGCCCATCACAATAAAAAACACATTTCTTTATGTTGCTCATAAAAATCTTTATTTTTTCATAGTAAGTTTTCCTTATTTTTTTAATAGAGGTCTACAATTTTAAAAACCTTGACTCTAGACGAAAGATTTAGATTCAGTAGTAAATATTATAGTACGAAGTGATATTTTGGTAGATGGATGGATGCGTGCGTTAAGTCGAAGCTCGATGACGGAATCTGTTATGTTAATTCAAATTACGTTTCATTAAAAATCTCACCATTGTCATTATTATTCTCTTTAGTGCCATCATTGGTGCTAGTTTCAATGTTATCAGTTGCCATTTTGCGTCTATCTTCAGTCACGCGGTCGTCTCTAGCGTATCTGTCATTAGCGTGTGTCGGCGCAGCGTTCTGCCCGCGCCCACTGTTCTGCTGCAGGAAATAGGTGCCAGTGATGTCGCTGTTAATTGCATCTTTTAGCGGGAACGAGACACATCCTAAAAACTCGCTCCGTCTGTAACAAATGGAAAGAATGTTGTTAGAAAAGTTACAAGTAATCGTATACAGTAACTTGGCAAAAATGGAGTTGTTACTGACAGATTGTAAATCGACGGAATAGAAATAAAATAAGATACAGAATAGCATGGGTAGGTAAAATGAAATACATCATCTGGATGGTCACATAGCTACAACATTGGATAGATAGTGGTAAAAAATTGGCACAAGTCCAGAAATAACAATCAAGGTTGTATTGAGGGCATAGAATCATCTCATATACATATAGCTTGTTAAAATTATGTACATACATGGGAGTGAACATAATGATTGTTGACAAAACTGAAAACGGAATGTGGCACACCTCGAATATTACGTTGCCAATAATAATGGAATGCAAACAAACCATAGATTCTTCAATATCCATGACTCAGCAAAAGTGGCTGGCCTTAATGCAACGTGACTGGGGTTTTCGTGGCCCACATACTTAATGTATCGTACTCACATGTAGATTTACAATGTACCTACTTGGAAAGTTCTAGTGGCTAGCTGATAATTATGGTTAGATTGCCAGTTTTTAATTTACTGTCCATTATCTAGTCCCCTATTCAGGTTTTGATGAGAAAGTTCCTATACATTTAAAATGATATAATATTCATCGTATCAATGATATATTTCATTTTCCTCATTTTTATTTTTTTATTTTCATTATCTACTTTACTAAAAGTATTTTAATCGACTTATTGTCTTAAAGACATTTTCTATTTCCATTTCAATGATTTAAAGTTCAAATGACCTTGAATCTTGTCCAAGAACTGTTTTTGGTTTTCGTTCCGTGACTTTATTCTTTCTGCTTTATATTTAACCTGTGAGTAAAGGTTGAACTTTGACTCGCAACATTTATACAGTTCTCGTGCAATAAGCTTGCGTGTTCGTATTACCATAAATGCACAACAGGGGAAAGTACGACCTTGTTCTGAACGCCTGGGAGCCGTTGGGGTTAATCTGATAATTGCATTATCCTTGCCAAGTAGACTCGATCTTTATTTGATGTGCATGTGCATTTATTTTGACTGTTAGGTTTCGTTTTGGTCAATCATTAGCGCTTTTGTTTACTTTTGGTATATGTTGCAATTTTTTTGTATTTTTTTTACTGTGACAATTTTTGATGCCATGAATGTGGTCTATATTAATTGTGGTAATGGCCAACATGGGAAATTAAAAGGAAACTTAACTTAAAGGAAGGCTTCCGATTTCATTCACGCATTTCAACCCACATTTTGCTTGTATCTAAAGTTTATGTTTTCTCTATTCAGCTCGAAGAAGCTAACAATATTGAACCCGTCCTTTAGAATAATAATATGTAATATGACCCGACTTAATAGATAAAAATGCACAAACACACCTATAAGCTATAATTTAGAAGCCGTATTATAATGTAAATAGGTCTATAATGTGGTCAAATCTAGCCAGAGTAAATTTCTTACAGATCATCAATATTTCCCAATTTACGACCTTTTTGAACGACTAGATTGCCACAAGTGAGCAGTTCACACGATTTCGCGTTGATTTATCGAGCTGTAATTGTCATTTCCTCACTCAAATTGGTAGGAGGTGGATTGGATTGGTCATTAATTGGATTACGATGCTTAATACGCTTAGTAGATTGGCAATTTCTGGAGGTCGTCTAGTGTATTTAATTAACATCGTTCCTAGAAATAGATTAAAAACTGAAAAATAAATATATGAGAATTCACTGTCTTTTTTGGGTTGCTAAAGATAAAGGAAATTGTTTAAAATTGACACTCTTTTGTTTAACTAAGTATTTACTGTATGGCTATTAAATTTTGCCTGTCGATGCTTTGTATGTACCCACTGCTGGAGCACTGTTTTCCCCTTACAACAATTAGTACCTAATACGTATAAGGGATAATTTCATAAAATTTGCCACGTAACCCACTTTCGAAAATCCTCTTTATTTTCTTCATTATCTTCATAAATAAACACCAAGTACAGTGAACACACATCTATGGGGTTTTCGTGCAATCTTCCCTCAAGATCTCACATAAGCTTCTAAGCATGCAAGGGGGCCTGTCCACAAAGCCTGTCTCCTCCCGGTGCTACATTGGAGTGCATCCATGCTCTAGAGTGACTGGGGGACACCAAGCGCTCACTTACGGGGATAGCTGTCACTCTTCTTCAAGAATGGGTGGGCTGTGGGTAGAACCTGATCCTCTATCGAGGATATCGGCTGGTAGGCTGTTTTTTCTGGCTCTTTGCTCAGGAGGGTCCCATTCTGGGAGGCTATTTTTTCTGCTCAGTTGGAAGTGGCGATGTGCGTGTTGGTGTGAGCAGTGTTGTCGTGGTGGTTGGTCCTCTCGCCGAGCCTGACTCAAGCCGGCAACCGTTTGGGAGACGAACGACATCTTGGGTGTGTGTGCTAACTTTACAACGTTTTACTGGAAAATTTTACAATTGTTTAGATATTCGCATAGAATTTGGAGATGGAGTTCTCAAATACTGAATAATATTAAGATGTTTGTCAGTTTCTAGATATCCTAATTTGAATAACTTAATCATTACAGTAAATTCGCTAACATAGATATTTCTATAAAAGCAGTGATAGGCGTAAGTCAGGCGTTTATAAGCAAGTAATTACTTTCAGAAACCTTCAATACTTTTTCAGTACGCCTTATAAATTAGTAGTGTAGATAAAAGAAACAAAGGAGTTGTTATTTAAATTGCCAATTCATTATACACGACTGTTCAACGACGCTCGCGTGTTAACATACAGTTTATTTCGCAGCTACTTTTAGTTTCAGGCCCTACAGAGACATAAGGGCGTTGTGCTGAATCGTTTGACATTATTCATAGGGTTATTTGATTTTGTTCTTAAGTTGTTCCTTGATTTGGTGCAATACATTTACCTTATTTCTCTTTTTGTTGAATAGGTGTAGTGGTGTTGTGGATATGATGTTCAAGTCTGGTTATATTTGAAGTACCTACTTATTATATCAATTTAGGTAGTTTATTAGTTAGCCACAAAACAATTAAGAGCTTAAATATTTTCTAATTCAATATTCATTAGTACTTGAACATCCTTCTTAAGTAAATCTGTAGTTACTAGTTGTTTTTCTTAAGTGTTTTGTTCCGAGTTTTTATATGTAATAATATTATTAAAAATTTGTTAATAATATAATTTGGAACTTAAATGGAAATTATAAACCTCAAGGTTTCCAGTCTTTGTTTAAAGCCTAGCTACAAAAAATTACCTTTATAATATACTAAATTATTAATCGAGCTAATTGTAATCACTTAGCAAGAATTACATTTGAGAAAATTATAAGTATGTAAATTTACCCTGAAAATTCTTTAGCAAGCTTAACTCGAAAGTGAAGCCGTGTAGAAATTGAAAGTGAAAAACATATAACTATTATAGAAACTTTCTTTAACGATATACCTATATACATTTGCGTGATTAACACTACGTTGAAAACATGTTTTGCTTTAAATTTTCTTCTTTACTAACATGTAACATTTTACTGTTTTACAGTTCCGAACTCAAAGAAATTAATAAAGCCTTATTATACTTAACTGTAACTTTTCCATTTACAGTTTCAATCGCGGCTTATGATTATAATAAAAAAAATTAAGAGGACGCCATATTTTTCTATACATTAATATTCTAGACAGGTTTGTATGTAGGAGGTAATTTCCACAAATACTGATCCGATTTCGAAAAGTCTTTCAGCGATAGATAGCCCATTCATTGAGGAAGATTTTAAGCTACTTTTTATTCTGGAAACGTGTGTGAAACTGAGGGAAATAGCTAGTGTTAGATAAATTAACATAAATATTTACGAATAGGGGGCGGACTTCAAACTAGCCAAAGCGTACTTTGTAGATTTATTTATGAACAACAAACAAGTACATAATATACTTATGTTAAATAGGTACATTTAATTTTATTTGGTTAAAGTTGTAGTGTTCATTATGTACACTAAGCTATTCACAGATAAATGCGTATTGTAAAATCCACAATCTTGTTTTAATCATAATCCACGGATGAGAGAGGGAGAGAGAGAGGAGAGAGAGAGAGAAAGTGGTCAAACGCAAGACTATATTCATTGTAAAAAATATATACTTCCTTGAGTTTTGTGCGAACAAAAATAAACCTGGAGTTTGTATACTTACTTATTCTTTTTGCTTTTCATAGGAAGGGAAAGTTGGATGTTTTTGTTAAACGAACGCCTGATTTGGCATTCAGCCAAGTACTTATAAGAGTGTGGTGAGTAGATACCCGAGAGGAGAGAATCATTTATGTCCGCCTCAAAGCATTTGCCGATGCTAGTAAACTCCTCCCCGACGAGCAATTTGGGTTCCGACCCAAACACTCGTGCATCCACCAAGTCCACCGAATCGTGGAACATATCTCCGCCCAATATCAAAAAGGCTACATGACAGGCGCCCTCTTCTTCGATGTCGCAAAGGCATTCGACAAGGTGTGGCACACCGGCTTGATTTACAAGCTATACACTCTAGGTGTGCCACCGAGACTCGTGACCATCCTACGAGACTTCTTGTCGAATCGCCATTTCCGATATCGAGTCGAAGGCGTCCTGTCCTCCCCTCACCCCATTAGTGCCGGTGTCCCTCAGGGCTCGGTACTATCTCCCTTGCTTTTCACGCTCTACACGAGCGACATCCCTAAAGCCACGAATACGCAGTTCGCCCTTTTTGCGGACGACACTGCCATATACTGCTCAGGCAGAAGCCCGCCCGCGATCTCCAAAAAACTCCAGACCGCAGCCAACGCCCTAGGCGCATGGTTTCGGAAATGGAGAATAGAGATCAACCCCTCCAAAAGTCAGGCGGTTCTCTTTTATAGAACCGACAAAAAAAGACGCCCTCCCGCTCCCAAGCCAGTCACTTTATTCGGCGAGCCGATCCCTTGGGAGAGGCAAGCCAAATATCTCGGCGTGACACTCGATGATCGCCTATCCTTCGCTGCACACATAAAGAAGGTCCGCGCGCGCGCCTCCTTTGTGGCAGGACGACTCCACTTTCTTATTAACGCCCGGTCTAAACTTGCCCTAAAAAGCAAGATTAGACTCTATACCGCGTGTATCCGTCCCATCATGACGTATGCGAGTACCGTGTTCGCTCACGCTGCTCCAACACACCTCCACACCCTTCAGGTGGTTCAGAACAGATTCATGCGCAAAGCCACGGGCGCCCCGTGGTACATGCGCAATGAAAACCTCCACCTTGACTTAGGTCTCCCTACAATCAAACAATTCATGAAACGCGCCTCACGCAGATATTTTGAAACCGCAGCACATCACGCGAATCCTTTAATCATACAAACCATCACCTACACCCCGTCCCTCATCTCCCGCATCCGTAGGCCTAGGTTCGCCCTCAGCGAACCAGACGATGCCACCACTTTAGCACAAATCGAGGCTGACGAAGCCCGAAAACAGATACAAATGCGCAACCGCCAACCAAGATTTCGTCCTCGCCGGCGAGGACCGTCGCGACGTCCCTCTCAGTCTCGTCCCGTTTAAGCGGCCCGAGCTGCACATCATTAGCAATCCGACCTTTCCCCAAATATTAATATATTTGTATGCTAAGTCCTCCCACATATTCCCCAGGCAACGTCCTGAGCCGAGGTCGAGCCCCACAGGGGGCACCCTCAGGCTACCGTTGCCCTAAATTTATTTTAGTTTTAAGTAGCGGTTGAGAGCCCTCAGCGCTCGCCGCAAAGTCCGCGTAAGGGTGGAAGAAGGTCCCCTGGACCCACCACCTTCTGTTCCTGCCGAAAAAAAAAAAAAAAAAGATACCCGAGATACCCGAATGTCTAAGAAATTATTTTGTTAACGAAAATAATGGGATTCTATATGACACAAGATTCAAAGTTTATCCAATCAATTTGGCATAACTTTTTTTGTATTGCCTGTTTTTTATTTGATCACCAAAGTGCAAGCTCTGCTTAGTTTGAGATCAGGCTGTGCGTGAAGAATACCCCAGGATACTCTGTCCTTTTTTCTACAAAGCAATTGCTATCATTTTTAGATAAACAACTTATTAATGCCACGTACTACTCAACTCCAGTTTAGGGAGATGCCCTCCATGCCGCTCCCATTTACATTTTTTTTTTGCAATCTCTGCTTTTTTATACGTAATGCATACTGTGGTGCTAATTGAGCCAGTACTTAGAATGTAATATACATACATAAAGCCTTTAAATAAATACATCTATATAAATAAAAATGGATCGCCGAAATGTTTGTACGCGCATAACTTCCGAACGACTGCACCAAATTGGGTAAATCTATCTTTTATGTGTTCGTTATTGTCAGGAAAAGGAAAATTAAATTAAATGAAAATTTTAAAAAATCGAACAAATTTTTTTCTCGGGAACGCGGATGAAACCGCGCGGGACAGCTAGTTTACGATAGTTAACTGCCTTCGAAAAGTGAATGCCCTCAATTGTACGCAGATGTTTGCACTAAGTAGGCACTTAAAAATTCTGTAATTGATTCAGAAGTTTTCGGTGAAGGAAAGCACCTTACCCTTGGGTACGCGGGTGAAACCGCGGGGCGGAAGCTAGTCTTTAATATAAAGTAAGTTTCTTTTAAAAAGAGCAATAATTGCTAAGTTTATTGCCGACTCTTCTCAGCAATACCAACCTTCCGAAACGTACGATAGAGTCTGACAATTCATAAGTGCCTCTGAACACCTAATTGAATATATAAAGATTTTATTTCATCCAAACTATCCTAGTGAGTTTGTTTGTTTGTTACCTTTTCACGCCTAAACCACTGAACCGATCGCGATGAAATTTGATACGCAGATAGCCTATGGTATGGAAAAGAACATGGGCTACTTTTTTCTCGGGAACGCGGGTGAAACCGCGAGGGACAGCTAGTTTATAATATAACTGGTATACAAACAACTACATTTGTGGTTTTTAAAGTGAATATATATCGTATATTTCGGAAAACAGAGTCAGGAACGGAACATTACATCAAGCAAACAGAAACTATAAAAATAATTTGAAAGGGAAAACGACGCGACAAGCAAGAGGAAATGTGCAACTCCCTTGCTTCCCCTGTTTTTGACTGGTAGGGTTAAATAGGGTTGGCACTGACAGAAAAAGGCATGAAATCAATTTGGCCCTGAAAATTAGATTTAATTTGATTTTAGAATTATTCTTGGAGTAATTTTGATTCTAGATGTTACAGAATTTAAAAAAAAGATACATAAATTATAATTAAATTCAAATGATTATGTATACCTAATTGTAATTTGAGTCTGAAGGATTTATTTAAGAAATTGTGATTCCTGTTTTTTATAGGTATGTTATTTAAAGACGCTCGTCCCATTCGTTAGCCGAAGGGATAATAAATTTCACTACTATGTTAATAAAAGTAAATGAATTAGGCTTTATGGTGCAGTAAATTATTCATGATATTATTTTAAAATAGCAAAGTGGCAGCCCTAAGAAAACATTAAGGGGTTACGAGCTTCGGGTGAACGTTAGTTAAAAAGTTCAGCGTTCGAAGTGCTATGAAATATCATTCTGGGAATTTCGTAAGGAAAATTTGTTTGCTGCTTGCCAATTTTATGTTTATGCGGTCAAAGAGAACGGAGGCACAGTGTTTTTAATTTCTAATGTTATTTGGAAGTTTAGGTAATCCTGTTACTTTATTTTTCATAACTTATTGGGTATCATTATCTACACTAATATTATAAAGAGGAAAGATTTGTATTTTGGTATGTAACGAATAAACTTAAAAACTACTGGACCGATTTCAAAAATTCTTTTGCCGTTAGAAAGCTACATTATCCCTGAGTAACATGGGCTATATTTTATCCCGGGAACGTGGGTTTCACCACGCGGAAAAGTTAGTAATTTATAAAGCAATAAAAATACAAAAGCGTGAGTGGATGTGTTGCCGACTTTTATAAAGCCTCCATTTGCCAAAAAATGCATGTCCAGAGGCCAATTGAAATCTGATATAGTTATACTTAATGTATAGAACGACAATGAGGTGGAATAACATATAATGTATTTAAATACAGGGTGCACACTACTTTATCACAATATCAATACTCTGCATTGAAGGGTTCATAAAGTTGACAACATCTGAAAGTATCCACAATGTATTTAAACATTCTATGGTATGTATGTACAGACTACATCACCAATTCCACCAAAACCCACCCAACAAATCTCACTGAAACAAAAGCCTGTGAATCCACTAATCTGCCCATCCCAGACTGATCGTTTGCGGTCAGTTTACGAGCAGGGGGCACATAGCCGTTTCATGGGTTTGCCCAACGCCTCTGTGAGAGCAAATAAAACTGCTGTAACATGGTAGATTTATTGATTGGCTTGCTTTTAATGAGTTGTAGTTGTTGAAGGAATATGAATTTAATGGCGTAGGTACTAGTTATTAATATTGAACCTATGATTTTATATCTGTGTATATTTGGAGATGCCATATTTTTGAAATCTATGTTAGGTTTTTCAAAGCCATTTCGCTTAGAGCTTGGAAGGGCACTTATGAACGTCGTCGCCTTCAACTGAGAAGAACCCGACAAGACCTTGCTGAGTGCAAGGTTACATTTTTTATATAATGTTGGCTTTGCCAACTCTGAATTCGTAATCAAAGAAGAATCTTTAATTGCAAAATCAAAAGAGGTATAATTTAATACGTACTACACTCATCATTTTCCCCCCGTTCTCAATCCTATCTCTTCTATCCATCAATTATCTGCATTAACTTCTTTCTAACTCATATCATGTTTCACACAATCTATCCATCTCTTTTTCGGTCTTCATCTTTCCTTATTCCACTTTGAATATAAGTTTTAAATACTAACTATTGAAGATAACTATAACAGGTTTCTGTTTTAGGGAAAATTAGGTATAATTTCGGGTAAAAAGAGAAAGCCGCATTTATAAGTGAAACTATAATAAAAAAAATACAGACAGGAGTATAAAAAACCATATACAAATAATTACCAAAACAGCTAAACCAAGATGGATGCTCAAACTTACATTAAAATTTAGTTGAAAAATTGTCGCTTAGCACCGTCTGGTATGTTCCAGTAGTTGCACTTGAGGGCTAGTTTTGTGCTTTCTAGGCTTTATAAAGGTTGGCAACACATTGGCAATCCTACTCGTATTGCTAATGTCTATAGGCGACGCGACGGTAGCCACTTACCATCAAGTGGACCGTATGTCTACTTGCCAGCCTTCTGACATAAAAAAAACTGAAAATATTGTTTTTACTTTAAAGTAGAAAATAACTGCCTTTTGTGTACACTTTCATTTAATTTTCTGATAACATCAACTGAATGAAATATGGATCAGTTAACCTATTTAAAGGTAAATGACCTGTTAAATGAGGCCGCGTTTATAGTTATACGAATATCACCCATATGGCGATGATAGCTCATTAGTATCTTTTTTTTTGTAGCCACATGCCTGGCTACCACCCTCAAGTTGCAAAACTTTCGCCAAGGTCTACCGGTGTGTTCCGGCAACTGCATTTGAGAGCTGTTTCTTTCTAGGCTCTGTGTGCCTACCACTTTCGGCCACATCAGCACTTACATGGTGAGATTGTGGTCAAACACAAGCCTATAGTAAACAAAATTGAAAGCGAAGAGTATGGATCCAGAGAGAGTCTTGAAAGACCCATGATATGTCCAACAGTAGGCTTCTCGGTTAAAGGCTAACTTCCAAACTATATTTATAATTATTGAGCTGTCAATAAACGTATTTTTTTTCTATATATAAAAGCCTAAGTAGAAAAAAACGCGCCGAACTTAGAACCTTCTTTTTTTTAATAAATGACATTGACAATTTAAATCCAGAACATAAAGTAAACATCACACTTTTTCAATATTTATTTACTATTTAAATATTTAAGTAGGTACAATGCCTATTTACTTATCTAATGTAATGTGCTCATTAGTATTTTTCCTTTTTTATCATTCTTTCTTTTCTATTATTATTGCTTCTTTCCTTCTATTATTTTTGTTTCCCGTTGTTTTTTCTAACCATGACACTGGTAGAGTCATCGTTTGCACGATGGAGCCATAAACAATACATTGGAATTGGAAACATATATATTTTTAATGATACAGAAAAAACATCACAGAAAGTGATCAAGTAGAATAGGTTATAATATAAAGGGGACCATAACTAGCACAAATCATAGAGTATCGAGTCCAAGCTGTCAACGCAGCGTGAACATGTATTGCCGTCCCGATTCTACAATTTCCCTACATAGTAGAACAATAGGTAGAATTCCCCCTCCTTTGTTCGTACAAACGGGACGCTTACGGTTTTATTGTTTTAGTACGGCGAGAACTTGTTCACTAATAGAGCCTTAGAGAAAAGTCCGAACATTTTTATTACTATTATTTTTATGTTCAGAAAATTTACTCTCAGTACATGTTTAGATATTTATGATGTTGTTATAGCATACATACAATATTATAGTGGGACTAGCTGTCCCCCGCGGTTTCATCCGCGTTCACGAGAAAAAAACGTGGCCATGTCCTTCCTCATACCATAGGCTATCTGCGTACCAAATTTTATCGCGATCGGTTCAGCGGTTTAGGCGTGAAAAGGTAACAAGCAAACAAACAAACAGACAGACAAACAAACTCACATTCTCATATATATACATATAATATTAGTTAGGATGTGGAAAAAGATACTATAATTTTTAGTCATCGTGACAACACGAGCTCCTCTAAGTTGGCAATTCCATTTGTACCTATTACAAGTAGTGACATAGAATAAGATCAACCCATTACATCATATTTACGCATCCACGACACATCATACAAGCGAAAGTATTTAATTAAATAAATATCACTACAGGAGCACAGGCACACTCCCGACACTTCGATTCGTACTAGCAAACTTGTTAATTATCTACACTACTACCGGAGCACTGGCTTGTTTGTCACGTTTTACAGCTACACAGGTATTAGTTAGTTTATTATTTGTTAGTCGTCAAAAGTAACTAAGACAATGGGGACCAGGTGATCGAGCAGCCTGTCGAACGTCACGATTGTGACTCTTTATTTAAGGAGATATTCATAAATGGAAGAAGACTTATGGCGATAAAGGAATTATACCCAAGTGGTCAAATCTGGTAATTTTAAGGGTTCCGTACCTAAAGGGTAAAACGGGACCCTGTTACTAAGACTCCGTTGTCCCTCATTCTATCTGTCCATCTGTCACCAAGCTGTATCTCATGAACCGTGATAGTTAGACAGTTGAAATTTTCACAGATGATGTATTTCTGTTGCCGTTATAACAACAAATAATAAAAAACAGAATAAAATAAATATTTAAGGGGGCTCCCATACAACAAACGTGATTTTTTAACCGTTTTTATAGATAAGGGTACGGAACCCTTCGTGCGCGAGTCCGACTCGCACATGGCCGGTTTTATTTTATTTTTCCTTATAGATAGGATTTTTTGACAACAGTCTCAATATGGTAAGTGATTGTGTGGCTGTAAGCAAACAAAGCCTAGAAAGGAATTAGTGTCAAGTGAAGCAGTCGGAACTCACCGTTAGGTTCTTGGCAATAAATTTTCGACTTGACGATCATTCCCTAACGATGTTTTCTCTCCTCTCCCTTATCCCTTCCATTGAGCTATTGTTGCCTTAATTTCCAATGAGTAAGTCAGAGGAACAAATGAGAGGCTTTTGCGTTGCCAGAAGATTTTAAAAGACGGTCAAAATAAAAAATGGCCGACTAAAAACATTGCAAGCTTTCTGTGCTTTAAAACAATTTTAGGAAAATAACGAGCAGCCAGTCTCACATCTACACCGCTTTAGTCAAATCCATTTGAGCCCGGCATCCAACGTTACATTTTCCTCAATATGGTCTACATAAAACAAGTTAATTATAATTATCAAGCCATATTAGAATTGCAATTTATCGATCGTACCTCATAAAGTAACATTATGTTTGTGATGAATATTTTCTATACTAGGGTCTTGAAAAATGAAAATGATTTTTTTTTTATTCAAATAGGCCTCCACAAGCATTTATGAATAGGCAAAAAATTTGCAAACCTTATAGTTCCAATATCTTCAAAATGGTTCAGTTTGGGGTATGGTGTTTCGTAGTCAAATCAGTCAGAAATTATAGAAACTACAACCCCCTAAAGGGTCCAGGTCCACTTAACCTATAACCCTGTAGATACCATACTTGTAGCCATCATTGCTTTAATTCTAGTGGAGGAATAATAGTGGACATAAAAGCATATGATCCATCCATTTTGAGCTAAAGATAGAAGATTACATCACATTAGAAACATTAATTATATTCAATCTATCGGATTGAAAGATGTCGTAACATTAAATTCTAGTTTTTATTATCAACAATCAAATATAATTCATGTTTTGTAATCTAAATTGTCATAGAATCGATATTTCCGAATTGTCGTTTATTTTAAATGTTACGATCGTTTACGTTATTTAGGACACATTTAACTTTAGTATATACTAAAAGTTTTAATGCAATTAGGACTGTTATAATACAAAGACTTAGATAATCTAAGTGTTATAATAAATACAGAAACTGTCCTATATTACAAATAGGAATTTACGTGTTACAATATTTAAAGAGAAACTAAAGTCATACGAATACATACATATAAAAGTAAAATAGAAGTAGGATGTAATGACAAAGGGAATACATATATTACCCATAACTCATTCGTACGGGAGCCTATGAAATTACAGGCACCCATACAAGCACAGGAGACTTAACAACTTCATGTCTCAAGGTTGGCAACGCGTGAGTGATACCCTGGCAGGGAAAATATAATATTGTATTTTCTTTGCCCGTGGTGTTATGAGCGTCTATAGGCTACGGTAACCGCTTACTGTCAGGTGGGCCGTAAGCTTGTTTGCTACCTATGTAGTATAAAAATAATAATATTCGGTGCATAGCAAAGCCAGCATATAACCCCAAAAGTTAAACTAAGTATATTATAGCTGGAAATATGAAAAACACTGAATCTCATCCCCCATTCATTCCTATTTCCCTTTCTCTTGATATATGGTATTCAATTTATTACCCGTAGGCTTTTTAGCGAAATTCTCAGCAATATTCCTACAGGGATGCCACTCACTCCCCATTACAAATAAATTGGCAGAAAACCAAAAAGCATTTTTATAACTTCACTCAAAAATTTAATGGGTTAACTTTGTAATATATCTGCAATTTTTTAGAATAATTTCATAACGCCACGTGACATATGCTCGCTCATGGTTCTTCCATTAACTCTGAGGTGGTAATATTAAGAAACGTCGACAGGCTTATGTCTAAAGTTGTTGAGCTTTCCTCAGGGAAATCACGAGGAAACTAATGAGTGAGCGAGTAGCAAGATATTCCTTCAGGAAAACGAAACGTATAACCTTAAACGGCTTGGGAGTGGCCAGTGGTAAATATTAATGTTTCTCAATTCGAATTTCAAATATTTCTTTGTTGTTTTATTTTGTTATCTTTTTAAATTGAAATAGTTTTAGTGGTTTCGGTAAAATAGTGATTTGTTTTTTGTTGATAAAGTTATATCACTAGTCTGAAAAACTAGGTCAAGAACTGCAAGTTTTAGATCTGTCATGTGTAAGGTTTTAGTTCTTAGCTACTATGTATCTAGTAAGTACTTGGGTTTGAGTTATAAGTATTTTTCATATAGATACACACAGGTCAGTAAGTATAGTGTGATGGAAATGGAAGTATTTTAAAATTAAATGTAATCACATGTAATAAAATGTAAACTTAGGTATTTATCGGCATAATAATAATAATCTTTTATTTTAGATTATTATGTGAAAGCAATTTTATATATAATATACCTACTGATTGTTCGGGTTTAGATACATAATAAATTTTATTGAAAGAAAAAATACTAAAAAGAAAAAATGTTTTTACTATTAAATTAATTCAAAAGTCCTTTAATATTCCCGTACTATAAAAAAAAAAAACAGTCAACGAACTAAACCTTACCAAATCGATCCTTAAAAACACAATTTCATATCACTTAAAAAATGACCACAAATAATTCACAGGCACATCACTGCACGGCACAGTTCAAATTTCGAATCCTGTAAAATTCAATGCGTATTTTTCTCAAAGGGTGAACGCGGCAAAGTCGGGTACGTAGTTCGCGTAGGGTCTGAAACGCAACTGCCCGGGTCTGCGCCGAGCGGCAATCGATGGATGTGCGCATGTCCAATCACGCCCCGCGTCATATAACCCAATATCTTATGTATGAGAGCAGGGAACGCTTCCCATACCGCCATCGCTAGTGATTCGTGATCGACGACTACTCATTTGCGCTGATTTCATCTAATTTCATATTATTGTAATAGGTGAGCTTTGTTGTCATTTATTTCGTTGTTGTAATGTATGTTTACATTGAATTGTATTGATTTATGTATTTATTTGTAATACTTTTGTATGTTACGTATTTAAGTTACATTCTGTATTATGATAAAATATGTTTTTTATTATTTATATATTGATTGTTAAAAATAAGCTGTTACAAAATTTGAGATTCATCAAATATTAAGATTTAACACTGGGTGCCACTTTCCGCCCTTCGGCTTATTAATAGCATTAATAAATATTGATTAATGGAACTTTCTCATGTTCGCTTTGTACATGTTCAAGGTATTGTAATTCCAATTCCTTATACCAACCTATGTATTGATGTACAAAGTGATAAGCACATAAAATAAAACCTTAAAAGTAGCTGCGTTTAATATGTAATATAATTATTCCATTCAACCTTACTGAAATACATGTCATTCCATACAATAGACATTACACTAAAATCATAGATACATAAAAATAAGTAAGGCTGAGACTAGACGAGCGTAGTTTATACTGCGTTCATATAATGTACGTTCGATTGATTAGCCCGCGAGATGAAAGTATTTATCTCCCTCACGCATAGTGACAGACGCGCCGTCACTCCATTCTCCTCTAGCCACATATCTACTCCACATCATTTCACCGTTTAGGTCGTAATTATGCGCATGAATTGGCAAAGGACTCGTAGTGTGGCTCAAATAATGTAATCGCGATGCAAAAAACGCGACTCACAACTCAGCGCTCGATGGCTTCAGCTCTTAAATCAGATCGTTCATATATAGCCTAAAGACGTCCGGAGAAGTCAGCCCTCGACTAATACCGCATTCTATCTTGCCCTTATTCGTTAGAAGCAAGTATTTAAACAACCCTATAGCACAGATTACTAAATAGTTTCCACGTAACCTATAGTCTCTTTCGACATAGTGAGATTTTCTCTCCTTAAAACTATAGCTATTGGATAACATCGTGAGAAAAAAATAGCACGGTATTCGGGTACTTAGTAGTACCTGCGTGTCTGGCTATCCCAAGCACTTGGTAATGTGTTACGGCAGCTGCACTTGAGAGCTAGTTTCCTTCTAGGCTTTGTGTGCTTACCACTTTTAGCCACCATAGTGTGGTCAAACATAAGTCTTTTCATTATAAAAAGTAGAAGAAAAACTAAAATTTAATTTAACTTTAACTAGGTTAGTAATTTAATATTTTCGAGAAAAAAATACAATAATAGTGATAATATGAAAGAAAGAAGATTTAAATGAATCATTTAACGATGGTATTGATTTTATTAATACTATGTTTTTTTTTTGTAGATGAAACTGCTGAGAACGCTGCGTCTCTAGATCTCAAAAACGACAGTAGAGAATTTAAAAGAACATTTACTTACCGATACTTCTTATCCCTGTGCCAAACAGATACATGAAGTATTTGATCTTCATAGATAACCGTTGGTAGAGGTAACTTCAAGTGTCGTTGGAATTCTGGCTCTCTCTTCCCATAGAGAACCGACGTCCTCTGGAAAATCGACCTTTGTGAAGGCAGAGTCTGGCTTTCCGTCACACCACTGATCACTACCTGAAGTTAGTCAAAACATGCAAGATACAGGAAATGTGCAGGAATATCCAAAAATACAGATACCCTTTGATTGGTTTAATTATAGGACGGATGAGGCTCAATATATATCGGACTTTTTATCAAACTTCAATCCATTTGACGCTTATTTTTTTATGATGATTGTTACGATTTTTTCTATAGCTTTTGTGGTAATGGTGACGGTATTTCTACTTGTAGCGATTGCGAATCTTAGGATTCACCTAGATTTAAATTACCTAGATTTGATGCTTTTGAGGTATGATGATATTTGAGGGAAGTAAAAATGTATATATTATAGTTATTACCAACCTTTGCATACGCATTTATGTCGTCGGTTTTCCCTGTAGACCTTTGCAGTTCGCGACAGCGTATCACTAAAAATGAAAACAATACTATTAAAATTATATGTAACCAATAATAATAATAGTGCTAAAAAATGGGGTCGATAGTCACCACTCACCGTGCACATCTATTACATCGTTTCTTGTAATAATTTCTAAGTCAATCGTTCCTTTTACAGCTTGGAAACGATCGCTACTTTGCTCTAAGCGATTACTAGCAAAACTTCTCCGCTTTTCGTCACTGCTATTAATACTATATTCTTCTGGAGAATAAGTTAAACATCTTCTCGTTGTTTTATGTTCTATAATAGGCGTATATGTATCAGTTTGAACAAAATCTTCATCTAATTTACTTGATTTATTTGCTCTTTCTTCACTGAGAACTTTGCCTGGTCTTTTGAGATTTGGAACTGGTGTTATCGGACTAGGAATGCCATTTTCAAGAATTAAACCAAACATCTCCCGTGAATTCTTATTTTGAAATTGCTCGGTAGGCATTAAACTGCTATGAGATACGTTTGATCTAATTGTGATATTGGTTGGATATTCTTCACTTGGCCCAATTATATTTGAAGTAGGACTAAGAGGTTCACATAATGATACATTAGCCAATTCTGATGCGGGACTAGGCAAACCAATTTTAAGGGTTAATATTGATGTCTTGGGATTTTCATATTTCTGTTTCCAATGACTTTCATTACTGATTGTGGATTTTTTTCGACGTATGCATCTTTGTCTTTTCAACCGTAAACTTGCTCGCTCTTCTGTCGCGAGATATAAATCAGGTGTTGATTCTGATGATGTAAATTCTATGTTGCTTCTATCTAAAGACACATTCATAGAATATGATCTATTGAGAGACCCATTAGGCCTTGATTTTACTTTTACCTTAGCGATGAAACTGTCGGGTGTTCTTACTTCTCTTTCATTGTATCCATCACCATTGTCCAAAATGAAACAACCAATGGGAAGATTCTTCAATAATTTTCCATTGACTCTGTGTACTGGTATTATCTTTTTTGTTGGAGTAGTTTTCGGAGATATTGAGTTTTCTCTTGATAAATTAACATACTTGGCTTCTTTTATCAAATTAGCTTTATTTTCAGCTTGCGGATTGACAAATAAATCTTTAACAGAATCAAGTGGAGGAATTTCTTCTTCAACAGTTAAATGGTTGTCTGAAAGCTTATTTAATATTGTTCTTTTGGTTTTAACAATTTTTGTACTCTTTATTATATCTTCGATCATTTTTTCAAGTGTTACATCTCCCATTTGTGTAGTTGAGATAGACGATCCTGTATCATTTACTAAAGAGTCTTTGCCTATGATGAATTTATTTTCCATTTCAGTAGAGGCTTCCTCATCTCTGAGAGGGATAGTAAAAGGGTTTTCTACTTTAGGGAAATAATCAGTTACATCATTAGTAAATACTACTCTTTGCGATTTACTGTGTGTACTCATAGTGCTAAATCTTAGAGCAGCTAACTTCACAGATAATGGTGTGATAGAAACAGGTGAGCAGGCTTCTCTTACTAAGGCATGAGTATCTCTCTTATCAATAGAAGGGGACTTGAAAGAACTTTCAAATTCATTTGATTTCTTTCTTGTTCGTTTTAGTGGTCTTATATTTGAAAGGCCTACGTCGTTTTTATTAAAGTATAGAGGATTATTCATGAAAATATGATGCCCAAAAATAGGTAAAGTAGTTTTTTCTAGACTAGATTTATTAATGGATAAAGGTTTCTCTTTACAATTAATAACCAAATCTTTGTCATATTCGATTTCAACTAGACCTTCGCTTGATGTTTTGGTGGTGCTAACTTTATTAGTTATTAGTTTTGGAATCGTAAAGGTATCTCTATTTTTAAAAGGACTTGCACTTAAACGATCTGAAAGATCATTTAGAGAGGGTTCTGAAGTACTATGGCTTAATTTATAACTAAATGAGCTTTTATCAATAGGTTTGATTCGCCTTTCAGATTTATAAATGCAATTATCTCTACTAAAAGTATTATTGTTGTTAGTGCTTGTCATCTCTAGTTTTCTTTTCTTAGCTTCTCGAACTCGTCGACTATAAGTTGGTGTTGGTGGAAGATCTGATGGATCATCTTTCGAACTATTCAAAATATTTTTTTTTCTTTCAAAATTCACCACAGGTGTCCCAGAAGTTGGAGTGATATTACTAACATCTTTTAGCGCAAGACCTTCGGATTTCTTCACGAATCCTTCTCTATAGTAATTTGGAGTATTTCCTAAATAGTTTAAATTTTCTTTGTCTATCGTTTTTATATTTTTTCTAACTGCATTAGAGCCTAGTGATCTTCTTTGATATCTGCTAGGTTTTTTGCTTTTTTTAACCGTTTGGGCATCCAAAGATCTTCTGATGTTGTTCTTGAATTGTTCAGTGGAGTAAGGATCATTATCATTTTTGACAATATTTAAAACTTGCGTATCTTGATTTTTTTTGCCGTAGACAGTCCACTTCAGCATCTTGTACCTGTAATATAAAAAAATTATGTTCGTGAAATTAGTTTTTTTTTTTTAAAGTTTGGGGATGTTTGGAAACTATTGGTAATAACGAATGACTAATAGTGCTACCGTGCGAGTGGTGGATGATCTGCGATTCATCAGTAAATTTCCATTCCCTCGGCCTCTTCGTGTCATGAACATGTCAGGACATGATACGAAAAAATACATTGTATTGTGTATATGTGTAAATTAACGTTGGAATCGAATGGAATGTTATGTGATTTATTTATGAAACTAGGATAGGATAGGATAGGATAGGACAGGGTATGAAATTCGATCTAATGTAAAATTGGTTACTCTATTCTATTCTACCTAAGACTGAAATGGTGGCAGGGTAGCGAAAGCTAAGAGACTGGATAAATATTGTAATAAGGGACATAGTCATGGTATTGCCAAATAAAAAAATAAATACTCAAAATTGCCAAATTTTTAATAGGAATGTTTGTGGAACAAATTTAAAAAAATAACATTATAGTAATTCTGAACGTAACTTTTCATTATAATGGACTACAAAATTTTACGTGCAGTTGGTAGTTCCCGATATCTGAGTGTTATGTATAATTATAGTTAATTATCTGAAATAACGGTAGCTTATGTCGTGACAGCGATTCGATTCCCGACACGGCTGTTCTAAACTCATAACATGGATGTTATGTTTCATAACGTATATAACAGTTATTATATTATTGGATTTATCCTATTATAAAATGTATTATGATTAAGACTCTTAAAATCTTCTTTATATTTTTTTTTTGGTATGGTATTGTTTCGAATATTTATATTAAGTTATGTTATAATCAATATATCTAATGAATTTATGATTCGATCATATAATGTATACGATGTCGTAACTTCTCAATTTACTAAGTAGCGGCTACACTGTAGTAGAAATAAAAAGTAGAAATAACAATTCGAATTTTGAATTTATCTCCTATGATTTCTGTAGCTGAAAATGGTGACATGACTGTAGTAGTCCACCAAAGCGCACTGAGCTCACGTGACCAATCTATAGATTTCAAAGTTTGGATATAAAAAGTGATTGAAGCCTAAAACAGCTCGATGTGGTATGTAAAAGATGTAATGGTATGTTGATCCGTGTAATTAGTTCTTATAGTTTAAATAATGCAGATTAAATATGGAAACTACTCCCCAATTTAAGACATTGTAAGCCAATAACATCGACTAATCGCTTACTAATATAATCAAAAGCATTCATTATTATGTTAAATCACTCACGAAATAAGCAGAATAACCTTTGTTAAAAAAATTAAAATGGCCGATTTCATCTTGGTTACGGCCAGGGCAATAACTCATATTTCCCGCTTTACCGACCAAATTGACTGTGTAATTAGAAGCTTGGCGCGCATTCATTCCCGCCATAGTTTGACAGACTCACGCTGCGTTCAAAAACCAGTGTGTACACAAAGAGACTCAGAAGAATTTCGCGAACTAAATACAACACCGCAAAAACAGGGCGTATGACTCTTTGCATTATCCTCTCCCTACCTTTATAATACTAAATTACTATTGAATTTAAGATTTCTTCTAGAGCATTTTTTAATATCGAATGCACGTCTCGACTCGCGAAATATGGGGTCACGAACAAAAAAGGTTTCTTATTCAACGGAAAAGGTTTGCAGTGCCGTTCGATTATTTTTTAATTTTCGAACGCACTTTAAAATAAGGTTTAGATTTATGCAGATAAATATTTTTGGCTGTATACGGCTGCGTGCTCGATGTCAACGATTTTATATTGAAAGAGATGAACACGTTTTTGTTTTTTTTACGTTTTGGGCGGTTGCATGTCCATGTGATACATAGTTTTTTGATCCTGTTTTATTAAAAACATTTATCTGAGCAAAGTATGTAATGCAAAGAAGCAAATAATAATTATAACTCGCGCAGGTTTGCTCACGATGTATTTCTTCACCTACTGAAAAGCCAGTGATGAACCCGACAATAGCTAAATTAACCTTTTGTTGAATATTTTTTTGCCTTTTCATTTGAAATGGAAAATCTGGTGTGCATTTTTATACAAAACATAAAAAAAATATGTTAAGTCTATGTCACTTATTAACTTAATGTAGTGTTATATTTTGGTGCTAGTATTTTTTTTGTAATTACTTTTTCTAATTTCCAACCAAGCAATACGCAACAATAGCTTAGCCCCAAACAAAATGGTGATCCGTCCCGTCATACTCCAGATAGAACGAACATTTGCCTTTTGCCACTTAGATACAGCTCAATATAATTCATACTGGTAAAGCATGTATGTTTTTATAAATAAAAAAGGGCCTAAGGTTGGCCACTGTCCAGCCCAAAAAGGAAGTTGAGCCCATAAGAAGTGTATTCACTCTGACCTGGAATAAGTCCCCTAGATTATAGCAAGGGTTAAAAATTAAAATTTTACGATATTTATTAGTAGGTAATTTATGGCAACAAATGTTAGTTTGTCGGTTGAACAGCAGGTGGCTCTGGCTTCATGAATAATTCAGGCGAGTTTCGGCTGTGCGTGTGTTTGCACCCTCCACCTCCGTAACTCACAACAGTTTATGGTAAAGTAATGGAATATCAATTGGGGACATTTTGTGGACATTTAAATTGATTTATGTTTATTAGATGCTGTATATTGGTTTTCCGCATGTTTGAAGTTTTTTTGAATATTAATTATATGGGTGATATGTTGGTTCTGAAGTTAAGTGGCATAAATCACGGTTAGTATTCTGATGGGTAAGTAATACTTGTTTAGTTCAGATATTTAAATACTTCAAATACACCTAACTTCATATGCGCCTAACTGAACAAAACGGCTTTGACTTTGGAGTATTCCACCAATTTTATAAACTAGCTTACCACCCCGCGGTTTCACCTCCGATTTAGTGTAAAATTTCTGTTTTTAAGGGTTTGGGCTGGGCGTCGATGGTCACTCTGTGAGTGAGTCAGGTATTTTTTTTATATTATTAAAAAGAGGAAGAGTTTGTTTGTTTGGTTGAACGCGCTAATCTCAGTAACTACTGTTTCGAATTGAAAAAATCTTTAAGTGTTGGATAGCCCATTTATCGAGGAAGGCTACTTTTTATCCCGAGAAAACGATCGAACCCTCGGGAACGCGGGTACAACCGCGGGGCGGAGATTAGTATGGAACTATTTTTCAAAATGGTGAAGGTACATGTGTATTTTTAGGAGTACTGTATAGAACTTCATGTAGATTGGAGTACAACTTTTATTCTTAATTCGATGCAGATAAGTCGGTAAAGTTCAATTATTTTATGAAAGGCTTATTTTGGGATGTGGTGAAAGGTGAATGGTTTCCTTAAAATATACATTTTTTTTTTTTTTGACTGGAACAGGAAGATGGTGGGTCCAGGGGACCTTCTTCCACCGTTACGCGGACTTTTGCGGTGAGCGCTGAGGGCTCTCAACCGCTACTTAAAACTAAATAAATTTTGGGCAACGGTAGCCTGAGGGTGCCCCCTGTGGGGCTCGACCTCGGCTCAGGACGTTGCCTGGGGAATGAGGGAGGACTTAGCATGCAATATATTATTTGGGGATCGGTCGGATTGATTAAAATATACATCCCGCTCCGATAACTCGAACAAAATTAGAATGGATACCTTTAAAGCTATCCGACCATAGCTTTATTTTGTTACAAAAAAAAAAAAACAAAAATGTTTCAGATTATGATATATAAGTGGTAAGATACCCTATCTATCACGCCACAGGTCGTGGGTTCGAATCCCACTCAAGACACATTTTGTGTGCTTAAACATGTCTGTTTGTCCTGAGTGTGGGTGTAATTATTTATATAAGTATATATTTACAAAATTATATCAGTTACATGGCTTCCATAGCACAAGCTCTGCTTAGTTTGGGGTCAGATGGCCATGTGTGAGGAATAATGTCCCAGAATATATTTAAACGTATATTTCACTTATGTGTGTGTGTATAGGAGTAGGAAAACGCTAACTAAATGTTTACTATAAAAGGTGCCAATAATGTGCCTATAATAGGCGCTTTTGCAACATTTCTATTTTTAAGGTGACGGTGGAGTTAATGTCCAATTACGTAACAAAGGTCGTTGTTTCATAACCTATAAACAGCTGGAGGTTTCGGTGAAGGAATCGTGAGGAAACCACATTCACAGTGGAAGGGTACTTTGTAGTACCCACCTGCCTGGCCACAGCTCTAAAGTTGAAAAAGACTTCGGCTAAATTATCGCTTAAATTGATGATTTAACTACAATAGTTAATACTAGTTTATTGGTAGTAAAAAAAATGTTAAAGCTAAATAAATTAAAAATATTAAAATAAAAATAATTAACATTTTCGTAAAAAAAAATCAGGAAAAGGTATTTTGCATCTCAAGTCACTACAATTTAATTATAGCAACACATCTGCCAATATAAAGTCATAAATAGTAAAAATAATTTGACAGATAAAATTAACAAATAGGCAAAGCATTTTGGCAAGAAACAAAAACAAATCTTCCGCAGTCCAGTGCATCCTAAATTATATTTAGGTTTTAATAAAATAAAGAAACGAAAAAGTGAACTCCAAAAAAGCTCTTGATATTTCTTCCGTAAGAGACATGTACCTATAGTAGGTATGCCTAGCCGCGCGGAAATTACTATGATAAACTTATCATACGTTTTAAACGGTTCTCTAAAACATAATTACATGACAGGCGATAGATGAAATTAGGTCTATTTTGTCATTTGAGAAAAACATAAAAGTTTGCAAAATGCCAACAGTAAAAAAAAATTAAAGTGACCACATTACACAAGAATACAAGTTCTTTCCGTGATTATACCTTTACACTTTTCCATTAAACTGTACATGTTACAAGTCAAGTTTGTCCTGCGCAGTGTGCGCAGCTGTTGTACGCACCCCCGCTTGGCGCAGGCGCTTCGATAACTACATAATTACGATGCAATTAGGTACTACTAATTGTCTTTAATACTATTGTATTACCTACACTTGCAGCCTTAAAGGTTTTTGTACTATAATTTTGTATTTTATTAAATGTAACAATTTTTATCAAAGTAACTGATGATTTGGCCGAAGGTGGTATGTACAATCAGCCCAAAACTAGGATAAGATTATCATCGCCTTAAATAAGCGAAGATTTACGATAAAATTACTAAAATTAAATTAAATGTACTTTCTTTACTACCTAAAAAGTCTTAAATGAGGTAAGCTAAGCATAATATTTTTTCAAAAAAATGCCATGCTTTTAGTTTTTTTTTTATAAGCAAAATCTGTTAAAGGTCAAGAACCTTACAGCCTTTATTATTTTAACGTCATAACAATATGGTACGATGTTTTTGTCTATTCATATTATCTATGATCTAACGCCATATGCTCGATGGTCGCTCTCTCCAACAGTAGGGCTCACCCTATACCACCAGGGCTCCACTTTCCAGATTGGGGATGACTTTAATGTTAATGTTTTTTTTTTAACTTTACTTGTTAAATCATAGCTTTTTGAAGTGAATTTTTAACTCTAAGTTTTAAAGACCGAGAGAGATAAGAAGCCAGTAAATGTCGGTTAGATTAGTCTGGTTCTCTCGGCCCCAAGTAGGTAGGTATTTATTATGTAGAACAGTCAGTTACTGTTCGACTGACCGGTAGGCAGCTAACCCAGTGTAAACCAGCCTTTAGGAAGATTGCATTGTAATTTTCATAAAGCTCTCCAAGAAACTAAATATGAAATGAATTAAAATTTATGACGTTCATTAAACCTCCCATTTTGTAATTAATTAAGTAGGTACCTTAAATAAATCTATTAAGATACCCTTAAGAGGTACTTAAGTGTAGATAAATACATAGATAATTATGTCTACTTCAGTAATTATAGAGTAAACAAATACTAGAAAATATTTTTAAATTCAACCGCAAAGACGAAAATCAGTCAATCATTAAAATAATAGGGGTATATTAAACCCCAAGGTTTCGTGATATTTGTCTAGTAGGTACTTACAAAATGGAAGCATACACCGTAACATTATTGCTTACAGTATTTTAATTAAAATGTTGTATTTACTGAATTTCGGAATGGTCGTGGGAAAGTTTTATTGTATCTTTTAACTGCTTACTGTAATGTGACCTTCTTACAATTTTAACGTGACTTTATTTCTTTATTGTTGGTCATGCCTACGCTTTAGTCTGAACACACTGAGCAAAATGAAGCTTTCAGAGAACGATATTTGAAATTCTTTTTTTTTATTATTAAATCGTCAATATTCTTTTCGGCCTGGCACAGCTTTTCAAAGAAGTCTTTTTTTGTTCTACTTTTAATTTTAAATGTAATAGTAACCTAAAATAATAAGATTTAGGACGTTGAAGCATTAAAAAAGTGGGCAGATGTCGCCTTGTCAAAGGTTCTGAACCCTTAGCTCACCAAATTGGAACTATTGTTAACTTAACAATTGCGTTACCTTCAAACGTACCTTCAGACGTAACCTTCTAAAATTGGCGTATTAATACTTTTGATTGTTATACAATCTGGAGCAGAAACCGATCCTGAATCTTACCATCATCCTTTTGTTAACTCAGCTCTGCTCTCTTTTATTATTGTTTGAGGAAGTGTGCAAAATGGGACAATGCAGATGCGCCCTTACACGGTTCGAAAGGTCATAATCATACAAAACTATTTTTGGATCTGTCAAAAATATTTTTAGACCTTATTTTGAACTACACACGGTTCATTATAGGGTTATTAAACTCAAAGTAAAGTTTGTTCGAGAAGTTCGTTCCGATCTACTTTTTTTTTCTGTGGCAAAGACTTCACATGTAAATGCCATGATTTATTTTTGACAACAATTGCTTCTTTGAGTCGACTTGTGGGAAATTTACGAGTCGATTTTTAGGGGCGGATTATTAAAATGTTTGATTAACGTTTTGAGAAATAATTTATAATATTATATGAAGTAGAATGTAACAATAATTATGAAAGCAGGTATTCAGAAATATATGTAGCATTTCAAATAAGTTAATGTATTGTAGTAGGCAGGTTAGGTAGCGTAAAACCACAACTTTCTTATGTCCGTATAATATTATTATTATTATCAGTTGAAAACAAACTAAAATTTTGTCGTGTATAATTTTTTTTTACAAAAAATCGTTTGCAATATTTTTCAATAATAGAAAAAATAGCGAGTAATTAATAATTACATGTGAAAACGTATTTTTGTATTGCTAAATAATTGTTGTTTCAGCGCTTAGTCAAGACTTATATTTTTTATTATTTTAATAATATTTTTTACAGTCACGTGGTCATGAAAAAGATGACATTTTGTATCTAGGTACATAATAAACAATATTATAAGTACCTACTCACTACTAAATAACAAACAAAAAAGAAACAATAAATCTTTTAACTTATAAAAAGCAACAATTTCCACCAGCCGAGTCATCAAATAATTTTATTACATACACGTTCGCTCTACAAAACATTATAGAGTAATAATCTCCACCTAGTTACAACATAAGTAAGCTTACTAAATAATATAAACATAAAATTTTATAACCTCTCATTTTAACACTTAAATCTTTACAATATCAACTAACTGATCATTGTTATATTTTTTCAAACTCGAGCAAGTTTGAATTTAAGACTGTAGGATTGACTCCCCTCCAATAGTCGATATTTCATTGTTAACGAAACTTGGATGAATGCCCTTGTGCCTAAGTCATTTATTATTTGCAAAAAAAAATATAGTTTGTAGTTTGAACTTCGAATGTATTGTTGACTTGAGAGTTGAATGACGTTTTAAAATTAGAACACGTTTTAGTTTTTCAAAATGGCCGGGTCGTTTTTTTTTCTTGTTTCAAACCAGTCTGGTACCAATATGTTCGGTAAGTACCTATAGCCTACTATTTTATAGCGTGTTTAATTTATGTATATGTCTATTTATTTTAACAGTTCATTATACCTGATTTTTCATGGCCAGATAAACGATATCTGGTAGTTAATTTAAAATTTCTAACAGAAAATAAATGAAATAAGTTATTTTTGACAAGATATTTTTTTTCATCGTCCATTAAAATTAAAGTCAAATAAGATAAAGTTACTCCTTACTTTCCTCTTTAATTTTTTTTGTGTACATTTAAAAAAATAAAAACTGTACCTACAAGAAAGCGAAGTTTAGCCAGGTGTCCAGATTGTCAATTTAAATCAACCCTGCTTGGCCTTTGACCTACGGGTTTTGAGGATTAGGGTATATCTTGTTCCCAGGACATTACGACCCACTGGAGTTGGTTTGGTAACTATGAGTTATTGGATTTTTGAGGGTTAGGTTAACTTTTATGTTCATTAAAGAACAATATCATAAAAATGTTATTAAAAAGAAAATTATAAGCCCGTTTGTCTTTTTACCTTCATAAATTCTACATATTTCTAGCTTAGATTAGCAAATTTCCAAAGTACATAAAAGCAATCACTTGATCTAACTGCGCGCGCGCACCCAACTCAACCCTTCGCTGTGCATTTTGTTACAATTTTAATTTATTATTATATTTTCATTCACTTCTTGCCTTTGCAGTTCCGTGAGAACGGTTAAGGAAGGAAAAAATCTTATAAAAAAGTATGAGTTTCTCTGTTTGCTAATGGATTGCTTTTTTTCCATTTAACACGTTCGGTTTGTTGATTTTTTACCTGTCTAGAGTCCGGTGCGAAGTTTATGTAGGTAGGTTGACAAAATCACCACAAAACCATGACCATGTTTCCACTCACAGGCAAGGGATTCTTTTGATAAGGAGAAGAATTTATTGCCTATTTGATGAATTCAGGATCGTTTCTGTGTTTTTCAAAGGTACAAAAACCAAAATTAATTGGTTTATGTAAAAAAAAACTGTTAAAGGACCAAAATTTTGTCTCTGTCACAACCTTTAGTGGCCCAAAGGCTCAAAAATAAAAAAAGATTTTTTTGAATATTGCCAGATGCATAAAATACCTATGGAACAAAATATGTACTATAAACGTGTGCGACAAAGAAAATATGTCTACCAAGAGCATCTTCATCAACCCCTATAAATTTAATAATTAAATGCGCACTCCACGATTATAACCAAACAAATACATTAAAATAACAATAAACATTTTATTACATCACATAAGGAAGTGCCACAAGTGATGGCGGGTGCGAAACTTGTTTTGTTTTTGTTTTCTAAGCTCGCAACGATTTGTTTAATTTTTTTATAATAAGACACTATTCTTTTATGTAAGGGTTGGTTGAATTTTAAGTAGATTTATTAGCAAGTGTGTGACATTCTTAAGGAAACAGAGATTAAAGTCCTCTTTTTAAGTCTTGGATGCAAATTTTATGGGAGTTTTTATAGTCGGTAAATTCTTCTTCTTCCTCTTCTTAGTCATAATACTAAAAAAGTAGATAGAACGCGCTGTGAAGTTTAGATATTCATTATTTTTTGCATCTTTTTTCATAATATTTAACCTCTCACTGACATTTCTTATTTAATTTGTAATTCAGCAGACCATCAAAAGTTTAAAATACGCTTTATTTAAAAAAAGTTGTCAAAACATCCAACGTTCAAGAAATCCAAAAAAAAAAAGTGATTCCCATCGGACAGATAGCGTGATAGCGATCCATTTGAAATTCGAAACCTAACGAAGTCGAATGCACTAGACTATAAAAGCCGAGTTCTCACACGAATATTTAAAAAAAATTAAAAGAAGCTCGAAATCGTGCAAAAAATCTGCGCACGGTCCGCTGAGCCAAAAGGGTGCGTTATTATAATCAATTAGTTCACTTATCTCGCTCTAACTTATACAAGAAGCGTATAGCTGTCTCTCTCTATCGTTAATTAAGGGCATAACTGACCCTTGAAGGTGAGCTGATATATTGAAGTGTGTGAGAGGCGCTTGTTATGATCCATTGTTTTATTATATCGTAGTTATGAGAGTGTGTAAGGGTACTTAGAAATGTTTTTCACTCAGTTACTGCATTGACTTTTTAAGGGTTTGCAATGCGATTTTCTGCAATGTATGGTTGGCATAGACAATTTATTTGTTCTTTTTATTTATTTTTAGTATTGAATATGGAATTTTATATGAACAAGAACCTCTTAGTGCATGTCATATTGACAGTTTTTCATAGAAATGTAAAATTTTGACGTTTTGGTGGAAATAGGTACCTAATAGTCTAATGTTCTGGCAAAAGCGACTAGACTTCTCCTGGGCAAGCTAGTTACATTCAAAATTTAATATTTACTCTTTTCTGAGTGTCTCTAGTCAAATATATGTCTTTTTATATACATGACAATAGTTTTTAATGCAAGTGCGATAAATGAAGACGGTCATAAAGTTTTAAATATCGTAACCGAGGTACAAATGTTTGCTGTGAAAATAACATTCCCCAAATATGACATATATTAGTTTACGAATAAAAAATGTTGTCATTTTTAATCTTTTAAAATGACATTGAATATATGTTTAAATCTGCAAGTCATCTCAAAATAAATAATTTATGATCTAAAATTTAAATATGTACTCTGCTAACGCTACAAAATAGTCAATTAGAAATTACAAAAAAGGGAACGTTGGTTACTACTTACTATTAAAAGTCAATAACTGCATAGAATTTTCGAATGTGTTTGTCCGTAACACCATATCGAATAGTCCATTGATCCGTTAATTTATTAGTAGTTATTATTCAGTACATATGCACTTAACATAAAAATTTGAAATTGGAATTCTGATCAATATTAATGTATGTAGATTTGTATGGGAAAGCCATACATGTTTGTGGGGTGTTAATAAATATATGCGAGGAAGTAACGACGGGAGGAATATTCTTTGCAATTTGTCCCATACCCTTTATGGGTTGAAACGGGTAAAATGGCCGAAGTATTAAACTTAACTCTGTTGAATTTTGAACGTTCAAAGGGAACGATCATTTTCAAAGCTAATCCGTATTTATAAATCATTATCAAATATAAATTAGGAAAGGCATCTCGAGATTTGTCTTAACATCTTGTTCAACCTGAATACCAGCGCTAAACGACGGATTTATTCGAGTTCGTCTCTAGTATAAAGTTAACTGCAAAGTAATGCAACTTTGCTAGAAAATTAATAAAAACTGTATTTTATAATAAATGTCAATATAAGTAGCTTAGTAAATTGTAACAGTAAAGTAATTTCTCTATCTGTCCTTTTAAATTACCAAATTCCTTATAGGTAGTACTTATACAGAATTATTAAATGTATACTATATGCCAGATCATTATTTGCTCAATATAATAAGCAGAATCGATTGCCATGGGTTTTATACCTTATTTTGTAATGATCGAAAACAATGTTTAGTGTAATTTTAGAAACAAAAATGAACATCTTCAAAATTTCATACAATTTTGGTCTAAACAAAGGTGCTGGTAAAAAAACAAAAGCTACATTCTGTTAGAACTTGTCCATATGCATAATTATGTTATTAAGACGGGTCGTTTGGCGTGGTTGGTAAGATGCCTATAACGCCACAGGTCGTGGGTTCGAATTCCACTCAGGACAAACATTTGTGTGTCTCTCTGTATCTATATAAGTATATATATATATTTACAAAAGAAAAGTTCTCTCTGCTCAGTTTGGGGTCAGATAGCCGTGTGTGAGGAATAATGTCCAAGAATATTTTTTAGCTTGCATCTTTAACGCTTTTTGAGATGTGTCGGTTTTACGGTAGAATTAGACGGTTATTACATAAGTTGCATATTATTATTAATTATACGCATATATACAGATATACAAGTTCTATTCTACAAATATTTTTTACATTATAAAAGCTTTATATTACTTTAAAATAATAATAATATAATTACAGCCTATATCTGAGGCCTCCTTTCACGAATAAGGGTGAAAGGGGAATGGGCAAACACTGCGGATTGGTGGAGGTAGGCTAGCGGTCAACCTACTGTTGGAGTTGTCAAGCCACCTAGGAGGTCTCCAACAAGCTTAACGACCATCACAATTAAGTGATAACCAGGACCAACGGCTTTATGTGCCTTCCGAAGCACGGAAGCGCTCAAGATGAAATACCACTAGGCGGTCACCCATCCAGGTTCCGGCCAGACTGGACGTTGCTTAACTTTTGCCGATCGGTTAAATATGGCTAATCAAGCTACGCCACGAGCGCTTCATTACTTTAAAATGCCTGCCAAAGATTGGAGGACAGCAGTGTCCACTTTTTTCTGGTTGAAAAGTAAACCCTTATACTTGCTTATGTGCGTATTTACATAACTTCTTGTGCTATATCTACAACATGTCATAATAAATTTTACCCCCTTAGGGGTTGATTTAAATAAATATATAATTATTACCCCTCCAAATTTCGTGTTTCTACAATAGCGGTTTAGGATCTTCTTCATTTATATTAAGAAGATTATGTTAAAAGAAGTAAATAATACTTATTCCAAATGAAAAAAAAAAAAAAAAATTGTAAGTACACTATTAATATCAACATGTACCGTTAGTTCAAAGGACGGACAGACGGATGGACGAGATTTTTTTCTAATCGTTCGTTGAAAAGGTTGTATGTAAATTAAGGTACATGCATTCAGATTCAGTGGATTACTTAATCATAATAATAATTTAATGCTAGCTAGTCCCCGCGGTGCCACTTACGTTCCTGGGATAAAAAAAATATCTCCTATTCAAGGACCTAAAGTAACTCTATAGTAAATTTCATGAAAAACAACTCAGCCGTTACGGAGCTGAATAGTAACAAACAAACACGCAAACTTTCGCATTTATATTATTAGTTAGTTAACAGTCCTAAGAATATATTCAAGGACTAAAAGACTAAAAGGTATTAGGATTACCTCCATATTTATTGTACTGTATTATAAAGGAAAATTAAAACAAAATAATGCCATTGCGCAAAAAGCACGTGTTAATTTACAGAAAAAGTTATAGAATTAATAAACTATTATAAAAAAGTGCATTATTTAATTCGATATTGTAATTGAGATCCTCAATCTAGATATAAATGGACCTAAATGTATAAATTACAAAACGAATTGTATCAAAAGGCTACATAAAGTAACAACTTGAATTCTGTTGAATGGAGACCCGACTTACCAATTCCTTCGCTCCCTTAAGAAAAGATATCCCTATTGCACAATGATGGTCCTTTTCCTTTCACACAATATCCAACTGTCATTTCACTTCACAAAACCATGGCTCCGAAACAATTGATTTAAAAATGTATCAATTAAAATAAAAAATAAACACTGTGTAATAAGAACTCGATTTAAAAAAAAACAAATTTCGAACTAAAGCCGCCGAGAAAATCCGATGATGCTCGCGCGCAGTCCACTACGTGCTTTCCCGCGTAAAGCTCGCGTTCGAATAAAGTGCTACTTGAAATTACCTGGGGAACGTGTGACATTTGCCACATGATTCATCTATCTCGCTTGTTCAATAGATGCTAAGCCCGTATTTAGTGAGAGGGCAATAGTTCTATTGTAGCTGGAACGGTCGCAGGGTGTTTTTTCGTCTACCGGTGTATTGTTTTGGCGGGTTATCTTTTTTGTGGTCACGTGATAAGCGTATCTATTTGATAAGAGTCATTGATAAAAATACCATTAAAGTTTTTGAATGTTGAGTTGAGGAATGCGGGCTAAGAAATAAATTCGTAGCCTTGTGTTAATTTTTGTATTCAATAAATAAAAAAAATACAATCTTGTATTATAAGAATTGTGGGCCTAAAAAGAGTTAAAGGTTTTTACTTTCCTTCATTAAATTATTTAAAATGAATAAAAAGCATTTTGATACTTATTAACATAAAAAAAAATCATTTTAATTCCTTATTGAAAGCATAAAAAATAACAGGCTGTTGTTTTTTTAACGAAAATAATTAACCTGATGATAAATCTGAGCTCAAGATAATTTAATAATAATAAATAAATAATAATAAATTCTGGGACATTATTCCTCACACACGGCCATCTGACCCCAAACTAAGCAGAGCTTGTACTATGGAAGCCAGATAACTGATATACTACATATACTACTTTTCTTTTATAAATACATACATATGGATAATTACACCCAGATTCAGGACAAACAGACATGTTCATGTACACAAATGTCTGTCCCGAGTGGGAATCGTACCCACGACCTGCGGCGTGATAGATAGGGTATCTTGCCAACCACGCCAACTAGCCCGTCAAAAGACATTGATCAATTACAAAATAAAAAGTAAGAGTAGGTACTTCAGCTTATGTGTCAAATTCATGGTAATATATTCCAAATAAAGTGTCACTTAACCTAAAACTAACATAGTATTTCCACATAAAATAGTATAACAAGTCATCATTACTCCGTTACTTCGACGGTACTTATATGTGAATAGCGGTAGGCACTCGACATCCCGGTCAGTGGGTTCGATTCCGGAGCAATTAAACAATTTCCTCGCCTAGTTCTGCATAAACGGAACTCACGATTGTGAGACAACTTTGTCGCTATTCATGTGTTTCTGTGTCAATTTGTCTATGGATTTTCTTTTTTTTTGCTAACGGCGATTTTTCTTTTTGTAGTGAATTGTGAAACTTTTTTATTTATTTATGTTTGTTTAGATAACTATTAGATATCATTTTATTTTACAATTTAATTAACTAATAATAAATAATATTTACTTAATATTTTTAACTGGAGCTTCACATTCCTATATCCTTCAATCAAATAATGATGTTGTAAACAATAACTGTATCTCAATTGTATATTTTCATATTACTCGTATTATATTTAAAATGTATTCAAATAAAACCACCCCAAATGCCTATCTAACCCCCTGCTGGTAATGTTGCATAAAATACTTTTTTACTTTAATGTTAAAAAAATATCACCTGTGGAACGAATTAAATAGCTATTCGATTTCACTGTGACGCGATTTAAAAACTCAAAAATTGACGTTTTACTAAAAAGTGCAATAAATCTTAATTTAACCAAAAATACTGGAATTTAAGATAAACGAATATTTTTTTAAGGTATTTTGTTCACATTCAAGTTGCTTATGGATTAAGTATTGAAAGTGTGTGTGATGGTTCAGTTATAAAAAAAAAACATATTTTAAAGAATAAACATAATTTGTAATATTTTTTATCAGTTTCAACAAATAACAAATAATAATTAAGTATGTAGGTATGTATATATTTTATTGAAAATTCGATAAGGAAAAGAATACATTTCTTATTGGATTATGGATTTAAAGGTTTAGTCTCGAATTCAAATGGTATTTACACTCTTACGCGGACAAAGCGAATGTACCTACAACCTTACAAATAAAGACTATAACCTACTAAAAAAACATTAACACACTGTAGGGTGGAAATACTTGACACGTATTCATGTTTGTACAAATTAGTAAAAGTCGAGAGAAATTATAATGTCGAGGAATGTTACGCACCTGCTTTTATAAAAATAGGGCTCTCAAACTTTCACCTTAAAATGCTTTGAAAATATGATCAAAATTTATTGAATTGATTAAGACATAATCTTTTGGGTAAGTAGTCGTATCAAGTAATAAAATGGTACAGTCAGCGGCAAAAGTATCTTGGCACTTTAGTACCGTGTCACATTACACAATTCATAATTTTCATACAAACTGTCAAGAAAATGTCAATAGATTATTATGAAATGGCACTAAAATGCCAAGCTACTTTTGCCGCTGACTGTACAAACACAATCGTAAAATCCTGACGATCCTCCACTTTGTTTCATTTATTTGATTTATAACTTTATGTTGATACTTCGAAGTAAAATAAATGCGAATATGAGTTTGTTTGTCTGTTACCTTTTCAGACCTAAACCATTAAACCGATCACGATAGTACGCATATTATGTAGCTTATGGTATGCTTTTTTGTCGGGAATACGGGTAAAACTGCGGGGGACAGCTAGAGAGAATCTTATACATTCTGCTAGCTTTCCGCTCCGTGTCTTCATCTGTGGACCATTATACCCTCTTAGGGATTGTAAAACCCTTTCTTAATGCAGCCCTAGTGTATGTACACAAGAAACATTTCCTCTTGCTTGCCCCACCCTGGCTGACTAATTTAGACCTCTTGTATTCAATACTCAATTAAACAAAAAATATTTTTTTTGGGACCTACTCTAAATTTTATTTTTGCCCCAACAATGACTACGCCCATGACTCCTGCTCATCACGGTAATATGGGAGGTACGCAAAGAAAGTTTGACGGCCACTGCACATTACTCCCGATCACTAATATTTACGTCGTTCCGAAATGTTTTTACGAATTTCTAATTATTATACAAACAGGTGTAAAACTTCTGTGCTAATGTCTGTTCTATTGTTAACAGTGTTTTATTTTTATTTATTACTTACTAGTTTCCACCCCGTGGTTTTGCTTGCGATATCGAGGTATCTTATGTTTTTCTGAGATAAAAAGTGGTCTATCTGCAAAGTTTTAATCTAAATCTATTCAGCCATTAGGGCGTAATTTAGGCTAACTAGTGTTGTGTGACATCAAAATAAGTTAGCGATTCAGTAAAACACTGCTAGATCAAGAACCTAACTATTTATACCATTTGTGACGACACCCACAACCGGACAGAAGACACATAAATAAGACTAGTTATATCTTCTATACGTATAATAAAATCTATACATATAAGAAAACAATAGAATCCGGTGTGTCTGTAAATTATAGAAAAGTAATAAAAATAGAAAGGGGGTAGCTAAAGAAGGGATGAAGGGAGGAAGGGAAAACCAGCGATTTTTAGAAATCTTTTCTATCTGTTTGTTAGCGCACATCTAGGGAACCTCTGAACGGATTTTCATGTAGAGGCTTTGTTTCATTAAAATAGGATGTTGCAAAAAAAAGTTATCGTCATTTAAAGATTTTTTGAATTTACTTTTATACCTACTGTTTGTTTAATCGAAATTGGCTAACGGAAAAAAAGTTTAAGACATTTTATAAAGTCTGCGCGAGCGAAGCCGCAGGCGAACAGCTAGTCTGGTCACTGTGATATAAAATATGACCATACACAGAATAATTTTTCAAGAAGACTAATCCCGATAGTTTTGCGCCCTTTAGTACAATTTGTTCACCAAAACGAGCGTTAAAAACCATATTGTACAACAGGTGTATTTACCACAAAGATAAATCTAATTTATAGATACAAATCTGTCTATGAATTAATTTAATTTAAATTTGGAACGCGACACGCAAATATGGCAGCATGGCGCTAGTACATGACGTCATTAGATGGCAGGGCGGTGGTATGGAGCTGTAAATTGGTCGTTTTCTCACGTGTGCAGCCATTTTAATTAGATAACACACCTGCGACTGCGCACCGTGACGTTGTACTGATAAATGAAGAGCGAGCATGGTTGATACGTGTAGTTTAAATGAGGGTTCTGGATGTTTTAAGAAATGATAAATAGAAGTGTAGGTAAATACTATTTATAAAACTAAGTATCTACAATTAGGTCTGATTGCTTCAGACTACCGGTATGTTCCGACAGCTGCACTTGAGAGCCAGTACCTTCTAGGCTTTGTGTGCTTACCACCTTTGACCACATTACACTTATTTATATTTGAATCGATCGGTCTAAATAAACGCTATGATCACTCGATCGAAAACGCCGATTTCGGTCGTTCTGCGCCCCTCCCCCGTCACCCCGCCCGACCCCGACGCACACTCAAGGTCATAACAGTGAGCTAATTATATAAGCTAAATAATGACACTAGATTTATGTTTCCTAGACTAATCGTTTTGTAATTACAAAGTTAAAACGATATAGACCTTTTCGTAACGGTCCACTTTTCTGACTGGTACTCGTATGTGATTTCAAAGACGTTTCACGTCAAAAAAAGAATATCATGGCTATGCCATTATCTTGATCTTCAAGATGAATTAATTCATTTATCTTGGTGTAGCAATAACTGAAATTTACTTCAACCAAGACTGAAATTGAAGCGATCAAATAATCAATTGAAAATAAACAATCAATTTGAAATTATATAGTTATAGAGATTGTTTTTTTCCTAAGAATTGAACACTGATTTGACAGACCAGCTGGTTGGTGTGGTTGGTAAAATACCCTATCTATCACGTACTCAGGCTCTATTTAATTTGAATCAAATGGCTGTATGTGCGGAATGTCCCAGGATATTTTTTTTATATGCGTGCTGAACCCTAATTCTGCAAAATGACAAGTTTGGACCGTTAACACGACAACTCTATATATCATTGGCCAACTTAACGTAGCCATGTTTTAGTGATAATATAAGGGAAAGTGTCAACAAATTCGTTATAAGAAATAGTACCTACATTATTCCCTAAAACAGTGTTTTTTTTCCCAAACCCCTGTTATAATTAATTACAATGGCAATAAAAACTCATTTATTCATTCTCATTTATTCTGGATAAGTCACTTATGAACGTTACAATTGACTCTACCATTCGTAATGCACTGGGGGGGGCTAAAAAGGAAGCTCGAGCAATATTGCTAATGCAATTATTTTTTCCAAATTTACAGCAGATTCATAAATACCAAATATTTTAATGAATTAAATTGTATATCTGTGACTATCTGGACTGAGTAAACTCTGGCAAGAAACCCAGCAAAGCATTTTCTTTATAGATCTTTCTTTTGAATTTATGTGCTAATTATAATTTACACAGGTTATATAAATATACTAGCTGTCCCCCGCAGTTTCACCCGCATAGCGGTATAAAAAAAAATAGCCTACGACCGATTCTCACACCTACCGAATATACACATAAAATCGGTCGAGCCGTTTCAGAGGAATTTGCAGACAAACACTATGACACGAGAATTTTATATTATTAGATTAAATTAGCATGCAAATAATTATCGTGAAAATAATTATGTTATTAACTTAATCATTGCTTAATTTTTGTTTGATACAAAGTTACAACAAATATACCCAATAATGACTTTATCAACACCAAAATGTAGTTGTTCATAAAACCTGTGGGGACGATAAAATATCAAATGCAATGATTAGACATTATTATCAACTTCATCTCATGTATCATTAGCTAACTTATTTCGACTCTTATTCTGTTGCAATAAGGGTGGTTTAGATTTTGGCGGTAGAATGACGTGTGTACAATCGAATGCAGCCTCCGTATGTGTATTGTGTACTTGATAGATGATTTCATTTCGCGCAGAAGTGTACATAAATGAGAGTATGTCAAATTTTCGCCAATCGTTTTGCGGTGGCATTTTACGCACGATTGATTTAAATTGTGACGAGTCATTTTGTAATTTTGTTTGTCATTGTACATTCCTAATTCAATTTAGATCGTCATTTCTTTTATGTGGTGTTTTAAATACCACGTGAAAAGTTGCTATGTTCAAAATACAATAGTGAATTGACATTGAAAAAAAAAAATAAGTGAATCGTACATTGGTGCCTATACGATTACTTGCGCTTTCAAAAAAGGATTCGCTAAAAAAAATCTTTGAAATATAAGTATTCTGTAATGGTGAAAAGAAAAAGGATTTGGATGTGATCTTTAAAGGAATAATTTATCGTTTCTTTTTGTAATGAATCTACCCTTAATAATTGCATTTTTCTAGTAACATCCCGAATACACATTTTAGCAATATTTTAAAGATTGTTTCACCAAAATATTTACGAGTAAATTTATACTTATCGACAATTTAGTGAGGTTATAACTCGACTAAATTCTTTTATTACAACATAATAAAACTAATTTGATAGGTCGTCTACAACTGTTACCATTTTAAAACGTTTTTTTTACACTTCCGCACCGGTAGACGGCCATTTTATTGGTTTACGAACGATTTGTCCAAATTAGATTATCTACGAACAGATGTTGGCTCGATCAACAGTTGTGTTTGAACTGCTCGATCTAAGCCTAAATCGTCGGTTATCCGTTTATCATAAGATAATAAAAATCATTCGGTAAGTAAGTAGGTTTCTTAGATGTTTTTGTGTAATTATATTCTAAATTTGAAACTTTTTAGTCGATTTTTAAATAGTTGATTTATTAACTACATTTACCTTATTATTTTATTTTAAATTTCGAACTTCTTTCTTAGGAAATCCAACTAACCACATACTTCAGCTAGTGTAGGTATTAGTTGTGGCTTTATTCTTCTTTTTCCATCTCATCGCTCATAGCAAAAGGCTTATATTGCCGCCTCAGGCGAAAAAACACGAACAATAATATGAACGACACGTGTCGAAAATTTAACAAAATATCACACAGTCTGCTCATTACACGTCGATACATTTAGTCCCCCATTGTTCAGTGGGCTTGTACTACTATGGGCGAAGGTAGGTACCCTGTATGAAAAGTAACATAAAGTCGTATTTATGGAAAAATGAAAATGTGTTCTAACCGATATCCTAAATATATTATAATCCTACTATCCTACTTATATTAGAAATTTTAATGTTTTTTTATGTTTATGTAAATATATGTTACTCAAATACTGTGGTAATTGCGAAACGGATTTGAATGGAATGGAATTTGGCATATAAAAAGGTCATATATACCAGGTAGGTGATATCTCAGTGGTAGTGACGTCGAATGCCGTGACTAAGGTTGTGAGTTCGAATCTTACAATGAGCTTGAGCTTTTCGTGAAGTAAAATATTATTTGAGAAAATCGTGGCATCAAAGTCAAAGTCAAAGCCAGTTTGGGCCCTAGGAGGGCACTTATGAAGGTCGAATTTACTGAAGCCACCACCGGTTCGGAAGTCAGTCTTCAACTAAGAAGAACCGGCAAGAAACTCAGCAAGGTTACATTTTTTTTGTTTTTTTTTTATAATTATCTGACTATTTTCAAAAACAGCAAAATGTACAATACAATATGCAATTAAAACAAAACGAAAAATACATACATAAATAATAAAATGTAACGCAAACAAGTTCTTATTAAATAACAGCGAATAAGCCAATGGCTAAAACTAAAAAAAAAAATGATGGTAGAGTACATTGTAGTAGGTAAATTCTAGTCTGGCTACCACCCTCAAGTTGAAAGTCTTCCGCCAAACACCTACCGGTGTCTTCTGGCAGCCAAATCCAAACAATTTAATATACATTTAGAACTTGTCAGCATAAAAGTGCATCTCACAAGCGTGACTCGACAAAAACTTATGTTTTGCACTTACACCATTATTCATATGTGTATGCCCACACGCTGTGCACAGTGGGCACCACCACCCCCGTGTCCAGACAAAGGGTTAATGCAAATAAATGAATGAAGGGCGCAAAGGGCCGAGAGGTGAATGGATATATTCGTTAGTTCGAATAGGATGTAATAAGTTAATATGTACGTAAGGTAATGATTTCGAATTTTAATTATCTATGCTTTTGTTGTGGACACAATGGCGCAGTTGATGTTTTGGAGCTTTGTTTCTATATTATACTGGAGGGTTAATGGGTGGTCCATTCTTCATAGTAATGGTGATGATGATGATGATCACGTCATGGTGAAGCTCAAGCTCATTGTAAAATTCGATCCTAAATGTTCCATGAATAATGTCAGTGAGACTAGATAAATCATTTTATGTAATAAATGTGAGTTGGTTTTAAAAAGAGTAATTGCTGAGTTTAATCCCGGATCTTGTCAGGAAAAGCAACTGCTTGCAAAGGCACAGTTCAGTAATATACAGGGTGATTTTTTTAACATTGGCAATACTTGCTGGGGTGGAAGTACTCATCAATGTGAACAACTCTTATTTGCTAACTCTGATATCGTGAGAAATAAAACGGTTGCTTCATACATTTTGGTAGAGTAGGTTTAACTTTTGTATGGAACAGCTGATAATTTTTTCATGATTACACAGTTAGTCCCATAATAAACGTTGATCATTTTGATGAGTACTTCCACCCCTGCAAGTATTGCCAGTGACAAAAAAAACACCCAGTATATATACCAGGTATCTGGTTTCAAATGTACATACAAATACTTCTTAGTTTGGGCAGGTGGCCGTGTATGAAGACTGTAAGTACCAGGTTTTTTTTTTGCCTATGGATGTCTATACTCAGTGACTACCAGTGACTCTGACGAGTGACTGTACCAGGTAAGAATTTAGTTTCAATTGAGGAAACATTATTAGGAGACTATCGTACAGTGGTCTTAAATTACTTCAAGGTCTTTGTGGTTGGCTACCACCCTCAAGTGGAAAATAAAAGCCTTTATCTTCGAGTCTTTATGTGCTTACCACTTTCGGCCATATGAATGTTATCAGACACAAGAATATATTTAGAAATAATAATTTTGTATCTTTATCTAACAGCTCTCTCTTTCTATTTTCCCAACCAATTACTGAGTCCAGCTGATAAACAAAAAAATCAATAATGTATTAAGTAACTGCAAAAAAACAAAGGTCAGACATGGAATGTAACGACCAACGGCGACCTTTAGTGCGCACGCGCATACACCTTGGTAATGATAATCATAATTGGAATAGTTGATAGTCCTCGGTCTTTATACGGCTTTTACTCCCATAATTCAGTTTAAAGTATCACCTTGCTGTTTTAATTGCTTTGGTAACTGATGGTATCCTTATCATCTAGAAATTAATAATTTATTTTAATACTTGCTGTCCCCCGCGGATTCACCCGCGTTCCCGAGAAAAAAAGTAACCCATGTCCTTTTCCATACCATAGATGAAATTTGGTACGCAGATACGTACCAAATTTCATCGCGATCGGTTCAGCGGTTTAGGCGTGAAAAGGTAACAAACAAACAAACAGTTATTTTGGAAGTAAGGACAGTTAGGAAGTTATTTACTGAGCATAATAGACTCGTATCAGAGATCAATCAACGTAATCAGTAAAATTCTCGTGTCTGCAAACTGTCTCCTCCGTAACGGCTCGACCGATTCTTATGAATTTTTTTTTGCATATTTGGTAGGTCTGAGAATAGGCTATACGCTATTTTTTATACCGCTACGCGAGTAAAACCACGGGTGACAGCTAGTAATATGTAATATCTTCGGATAATTGAATCCATTTTTAACATACTTTTTTGTTAGTAAAAGTACTTATATCCTAGATTATGTGAGCCCATGATCAGAGAGTTATGATGTCTCTGATAGCTTTCAGGAGACACTGTTATCGTTCCCCTGCACTCTCTGTAGCAGTGAAATCATTTATTTCTGTGCGGTGTGCACAAAACCAGCTCACGTTCAAAAACACCATCCATGTTTTCTTAATCATTTTTATGGTTTTTTCTTTTTTTCTTCCCTGAACAAAATTAACAGGGTATTAAAAAAAACGTTCACCAGCAAAAAATAATTAAGTACGTTACAGTTTTTATTAAACACGTAACTAAATCATTCCAAAACAGTATTATAACAATGAACTAACGGGAAAGAAGTCTCGCAATTTTTTATTCTTACCCTTAAGTTTTTTACTTACCCTTAAGTTTTTTACATCTTACCCACGTTTTTTATTAACGATAGAATGTATAAAAACTACATAAGATACATTTAAGGGAGGGGTGATGGGACCTGCATTATTTTTATTAATATATACGTCTTACAGTTTATCTATGTAGAGTAAAATCCATCTATTGTCATTCAATTTTAAGAACGCCCTACCAATAAAACTTAAAAAGGCTTGTGATTACCACCTTATTTATTGCTGTTCCCTACAACTAAATACAAGGATATTGACCCTTATTTCAAGGAGTTAAGATAACATTACGGTTTCATTGGATAACGAGGATAATATTGTAATATTTGTTAAGTTTCTTCAATAAATTTATTAATGGAATAATTTGTGATTTTTGATGGTGTGTATGGCTTTCATAATACGATAATTGGTGCAGATACATACCGTTAAAGCGTCAAAGTATGAATAATTTACCACTAATGGTATATTTGCTATTACTTTTATGTATTCAAATAAGTCTAATTTATAACCTGAGTTACAATTACATTCGGCAAGTAGCAAAACATTTATTGGCATCTTTACGTATATCGTCGAGGGACATTTTTCCAAGCGCCTCTATATTGAACATTATTTATACATTTATTCTCACGCATATAATATGAAAATTAATAATACATAAAAAATATATCCTGACTCACTCACTGACTAACTCATCAACGCCCAAAGAACAGAAAACTAAAAAAAAAATACAATGTAGACAAGAAAATATGCTCGGATTTTCCTAAATTCAACACCTAAGGGGATAAAATAAGGTATCTCGGGTGAAACCACGTGACGGAAAGCTAGTGTATATACAAACAAAAGCAATTTCATTTTACACAATTTCCTTTTTTCTTTTTTTTTTTTTCTTAAAGTGTGCTTCCATTCGACGAGACTTTTGGCATAGGCCTCCTCCAACTGTCTCTATCAAATATGGACCCAAGGTCAGACGAACTTAAATTTCCTATCTTCTTGTTGGACGTCCCTATCTTTGGGTATCATTAAGTGACTTTTTTATGCCTATTATTGTTAAACATTTGAATGAAAAAAAGTCAACATTGTCAGAGTATCCAAAAATTTAAAAAAAAATCTTCCTGAGTTTCTTCTCAGTGGAAGGCCGACTTCCGAACCGGTGGTACTTTCAGTAGCTTCGACGTTTGTAAGTGCCCTCTTAGGGCCTAACTTTAACTTTAACTTGCTTGCTCCATTTATTTAATTTGCAACGTTGCAAGTGTCAAGTCTTATTAAGCGCTTATTACAAGATAATTTTTTTTAACTTGACATTTATCAAAGGTCACATAGACGCGTGCCCAGTTTTAGCATCTGCCAACCGTTGTTCATTTGCAATTACTAGTAATAGCTGCCTTTTATGGTTGAAAGCTTAAAGACTATGTTCCACCGCGAGCGACGAGCTATGTCGGTATATTGTATAAATTCTAACGTAAGTAGTAGATTACGCTATATAGGTTTTATAAAGGTAAGCAAAACATTGGCAATGCTCCTAGTATTGCTAATGTCTATAGACGATAGTAGCCGCTTACCAACAGGTGAACGTCTGCCTGGTGGTCTACCTACATAAAATACGATTTATAGGCCTGTGTTTGACCACAATCTGGCCATGGTGAGTGATGATGTAGCATAAAGTGGTAACCACAAAAATCTCAGAAGGAACTGTCTCTGAAGAGCAGCTGCCGGAACTCAATGGTTTTTGGTTATAGATTTTCAACTTGAGGGTGATAGGGGCGGGCACTTTAAAGTATCCAACCCCGTGCTTTGGTTTCCTTCAGATGTTTTTCCTACACCGAAAGCTCAAGCTCTTTGTAGAATTCGAACCCACAACATTCTTCACGGCATTGGACGTCACTACCACTGAGTTTTCATCACTTTAAACACAAATATAGAACAGAACTTGTCTGTTACTGATACATCAAATCAAATATTTTAATGTTTAAAATCGTAGTAGTACCTATTAGAGATTTTTTGGGAAGGGATTTCAATTAACTTCTGTTAGAAATAGTACATCGAGGTAAGGATTTCCAGAGTCAAGTCAGTCTTATCAGGGTCTAAACTGATTGAATTTGAATTTGAGTGCTTGAATGCAAGAAATATAACCGGTTTTCTGCAAAGCGGTGTTTTAAATTAGGTTCCAAAGTTAAATTATTATCACATTCTATCAAGGGATGTACACTACTGAAACTAGGTCTCCAATGGATTTCTGTCGTATCTAGCTGCTTGGAAAACTATAAGAAATAACGAAAAATACCCAAAGGAGTCTCTAGCCCGATTTTGATAAAAACTAAAACACATGCTGAATTATGACACCATCCGATAGTGTTTCTAATAAGATCAATTTCTGGGAAGTAATGATATCCGTCAAATTAAAGGAAAAAAATCCTGTATAAAATAAAATCCTCGAGAAGGTTCCCAGAAGGAAGGAAGCGTTTCCTTTTTTGAAAAATATATTTCTCTATTATTAAAGAGTTAAGAGTACTGTTACTATTTAGAAGCAATTTTGAATGAAAAAAAAAACGTGTCTGAAAGTAAAACAAAATACAATTTATAGAAAAATACGCAATAGAAGGTAAAATGTCTTCATTTGACACGACAGATGCATCGCCCATATTTAACGGTGGGTACACACTGACATAACTCACACAAAAATTGGAACACCGCGGAGAAAAAGAAAAATAAATTCTGGAAAATTAAATTACCGTTAAGTTAGTCGCCTTTCAAAAATTGCATTTCGAAATAAGAATACGCTATCTTGAAAGATCAGCTGCGCGTCGCAGACAATAGATTGCTCTCGTTTGTACCGCCCTATTGTCAGTGTTGCCATTGTTAAACTATTGTTACCATAAAACGCTGCTTATTCGTAATTCAAACAGGAACTTCCGTGTGCAAAAACTGAGCGTAGAAGTAACAATAGTTCACGTCGCCCTTCGTGTTTCTTCGTGTCCGCGAAACTTGTTCTTTTTTCTTCATGTAAATGTTGATTTATTTTCGTCAACAATGCGTCGTTGGTATGGGAATTTACTTGTGCTTAGTACTTGAGTAGCTAGTTTATGTTACTAAGGGGGTTATATAACGTAACCCGATTTGTATGTCGACAGTGAACACCTAGCTTTATACAATGTTTAGATAACAGAACAATAAGGCGAAATGAAGTGGGAAATTTGCAAAAAAAACTTGATTCTATTTTCAAAGTACAGGGTAGGTGTTGAATGGTAATAGTCGAAAATATTTAGCTTATCAGAGTACGGGTCACTGAGAATCTTATTGTCAGAAAGCTTTTAAGAAACCATAGAGTAAAGTACAATAAAATGTGCATAAAACTCCATACATTGTAGATAAATCTATTATACTTCAAAACGTGGTTATGGACATACAGTCCAGTATATTAGTTGCCTATGCAAAATATAGGAAAATTAAATTTAGAATTGAAAAAGATGTACCAAAGTTTGCTTGGTGCTTACGACCTCATTACTTACAATGGTGAGATTGTGGTCAAGCATATAAAAAGTAAAAAAAAAGCGATTTAGTTCCCGAAGCTTCTACCACTAACTATCAATCAAATAGTTACAGTGTTCCTTCGTCGGTTGTGACACTGAAATCGAAACACATTTCATTAACAACTATAAGAAAAAAAATTCATAAATGTAATTCTGACGGTTTAACCTGAATTAACAAAATTGGTATCAACCATACAATTGACAATGTCACAACGGATATAAACTGACAAATATTTTAAAAAATCCATAAAAATACTAAAAACTATATTGTGATTCTATTTTAAAGAACCTTAGGTATTTTATTGCAATTAAAGGTACCTAGATCAAATATCTTCCTAATATATAAAATACTCGTGTCACAATGTTGGTCCACGATAACTACTTATCCGATCAAAATGTGTGGTTTGTTCCAACTTAAAAGATTATGCCCTTTTTTATATCGGTAACGCGAGTGAAACCGCGAGGACCAACTAGTGTTTTATAAGTAATAGTAAGTAAACTAATTGAAAACCTGAATTTACTATCGGCAAATAATAAAAAAATATAAATTAAAGTGTCATCGTGGAGTCGTTAACGTCGTGGGACCATCGGGTGTAATCCTGTAAGCCTGCGGGGTCACAGGTCAAAGTAAGGTTGATTTATTTGTAAGTAAGGACCCTACGGTCTTACCTACTCTGGTTTTGAAGGGACTAGTTCCGTCGGTCGGATTTTGTGGGTTCCTAATTTTACGTTTCAATTGATACGTATAAAAGTTTGTGTAAAGTTAATTTAAGGAAGAAATATTATAGTTTTTAAAATTCCAACACGCGGTCCTGTTACAGCTGCTAATCCAGACATTTATATACCAAAATTATGCTAAAAATTCTTATAATATAATAAAATTCTTCATTGAATTTGAGCTTACAGTGAAAAAAAATATCGTGAGAAAACCATACGAAAGCTATGTTTAAAGTACACTTTTAAGTAGATAATCTGATGTATTGTATATGTAATAAAGTTGTAAAGATCGCATTATAACTTAAAATATTGTTTACAATGTATAAAATATTATTTACCATATATTTAATGAAAAAAAAATAGCTTTTGCCATTCTAAAGACCGCTATGGTTGTGCCGCGCTTAAAATCGAAAGAAATTTACCAAAATAATAATATAATGTACCATTATAAGATAAAGATAATATTAAATAAGCCCTTAAGAGCCAGTTTCTCACTGTAGGCTATCGATAAGTTCCAGATAGCTTATCTGTCTGATATCTGATGATGCTGACTCTTTCTTTCAAAATGAACAGAATGAGACGGCCTGTTAAAGATATCTAAGTACCAAAAAAACTATCAAAGAAAGCTTTTTTTTATTTATTTATTAAAACCAAACTCTAAGTCCTCAAATTGACATTTAAAATTAAATGTAATAATACAAAAATATAACCAAATGCCCTTATAGCTCAAAACATATTAAAAAGCACCAGGTGTAAAAAACCGTGACAGTGGGTGTGAATTTTGACGGAACTCATGCAAATGCATTGATTGACACAAATTAACATGTGACCCTCGATTATGACACAGGGCATTTTTGTCGTATTAGGAAATATGCGTAGGTAATGAGTCATGTTTCACAAAATTAAATAAACATGGTGTTTCTTTCTTTCTTTCTTATTGAACTGTGTAGTGTTAAAACAATATAATATACGTATTGTAACAATATATATATATTGTTGACAATACAAAATATAATTTACAAATTATAAATACATAAGACAAAACGTACTTATACTAATGAACTCTCTGACTTATTGGTGATCCAATTAGCATGTGTAAGTATAAGTGTAAAAGCTATCTAAGACTAACCATCTAGAAAATTAGACAAAAAAGCAAGAAAAAAATATGACTGCACACAATATTACATTTAAATAACGAATATACAAAACATAAAAGACAGAAGAAACTAACAAGTGAAACAATATTTTTAGGTTTGTGTTTAACCACAATCTCACTATCATAAGTGATGAAGTAGCCCAAGGTGGTAAGTATACAAAGCCTAGATAGAACTGGTGATATCAGGAATAGATCAAGACTTAACATAAAGCTAAGTAAGTTAATTAAAAAACTAACCCTCACGATGATTTTCAGTCACAGCCCACGTTCAATTGTGTCTCCTTAATTTTTGGGTACGCCCAAAAATAGTTGGCGTCCCTTTTTTTAAATAGTACATCAATATTGCGCAAGGTTCACACTGTTTGATGTCATATTCCATCATGCACCAAAATAAATTAAACATGAAAGCAGTCACCTGCCGGTACCACCACACTCCGTTCACTGTCGAACATAGACAACTGGAGCTTATGTGTGAAACTCGACATTTGAGTGAGGCCTTTTCTAATTTGATATTATTTTGTTTTTTACTCAATCACGCCTTAAAAGCAGAATCGATTTGGATACCATTTAACACACAAATGGGCCATACCCAGGATTAAAACATTGGATATTTTTTATCTCGAGAAAATATTGTGTTAAGTCTTAGCATTTCAAATTCCAAACAAATTTTTTATATCTCATCTCAGTGATACAGAATCAATGCATCAATTAAAGAAACGAAGAAATATTTTTTATTCATGACCCGCACGCAACATTACATGTGCAGGCCTGTGACTACAAATTCACCATCACTTACAGTGTTGATGTGATTGAAGGAGATAAGCAATAAGCCGAGAAGAAATGGTTTTCAAGTGGAACTGCCGGGACAAACAGGGTGCTTGGCGACAGATTTTCAACTTGGGGTGGTAGTCAGTCTCCCACCGTGCTATGGTTTCCTCACGATGTTTTCCTTCACCGAAAGCTCAAGCTCGTAGTGGTATTCAACATTACTACCGTACCTATATCTTATAGGGAGATATAGGGAGTGGTAAATCACGAACAAATAATTTTGAATACATGATAAAGTTCAAGGCATTCGTAATTGCTCCATTGTGTCCCAAGCGAGTGTATGGAAGCTTGGGCTCGCCACCGCCCCTATCTCACTCCGCAAGCCCCGCACGATTGCTCTGTCTAGACGTGTCCGTTGGCCGACTGTAAGAGTTACATAGACTGTGGTATTAGTTAGTATACATCGTTATGTTAATATTTGTCATTTTTGACATTATACCGCTATATGTGATACCTATGTTAATTAACTGCGTCTTAATAACGTACATACGTTACGTTATTAAGATGAACGTATGAAATGTCACGGGATTGTTACAAAAATTTAAGTGTGCTGCAAAGTACTGTTTTGTATGTAATTCAAGCTTAGAGGTTTTCATAAAAGACTAGCTTTCCCGCGCGTTTTCGTCCGCATTCGCGGGATAAAGTATAAACCATGTTACTCAGGTATAATGTAGCATTTAATGGTAAAAGAATTATTGAAATCGGTTCAGTAATTATTGAGTTTATTCGATACAAAAATACAAATCTTTTCTTTTTATAATATTAGTGTAGATTATTATTAAACATAGTATAGTATAGAAGAAGATATATGAAAATGCAGTAAGAGATACTTAGATTAACAAAAATAGCTTCTATTCCAAAAAGTTTTTATTTTCATTTTTTAAAATTTAATTTCAGAAGGCTGATCTACCTGATGGTAAGTGGCTACCTTTACTATAGACATAAGCAATACCAAAGAAATAGCCAGCCAATGTGTTGCCGACCTTTATAAAGCCTAGAAAGCAACTGGCTCTCAAATGCAACTTCCGGAACCCATTAGTAGGTACATTTAGCAACAGAATTCTAACTTGAGGGTGGTAGCCAGTAAATGTACCTACTCTATGGTTTCCATATTATTCGATTTATCTTTAAATTCTCCATAATATACTCGTTACAAAAATAACAAGGATAGATCACGTGCCCATGCGCATCGCATCACAGTCGTTTGCGCAGGTGATCAAACATCTGATACATTTACTGACAGAAGTATAGACTTTTTAAATCGGGACCTAAAGACCAACAAGCTGTCTAGCTAGCGTATTGGATATTTATCACTTCAGAAATAGACTGGCTATAGGTGCTCCGCGGATTCATGCGTATTTTCTAACATAATGTCCACGGGTCCACCGACACAATGCGAGGCCGCGAGTCCACACATTTTGTAGGTATTTTGAATTTGTGTTAAAGTGAAGAAATAAAAAAACAAAATAATTTCGTGGTGTGATAGATTATAGTATGAATATCATTGTAATATATTTTTCTTCTCAAAATACTGTTTATTATAGACATACAACGCGATAAAAGTAAGAAGAAGGTGTAGCTTTGAAATTATTTCATTCGTGTTTTGAAGCCTGCTGGAACTTAGATTATATTGTTAGCAATTTTTTTTCCGAACTAAAACTATTTAATTTTCTTTACATACAACTGTATCAAAGAAACACATGTTTGGTCTCACAGCGCCTTAAACTTTACCCATATACAGGATGTAAGGGACATGGACTAATAGAGTGAATTCAGTACATCATACTACATCTTGGTATGATATACCGAATGATATACCGGTACATGTCTTATTTCTTATATGTTTTATTCATCTGTCTTCAGTATACGGCTAGCAAGGACTTGTCGCCTCTCGTTAATTGTTAGATAGATAAATACATATGTAGATAATACTTTATTGTTACACCATACATATACAAATAATAAAACTTACAGTGAATGTGTTTACAATGGGCGTCCTTATTACTAAAAGTGATGTTAGTTATTTAGCTAGTAAATTTTAGAGTATTTACTAAATTACTTATTGGTAGTCTGACATTATAACCTAATTACTTATTCATAATGACTTAATTACTTAAATAAAGAATAAAAATACCTGCCTTACCTTTTTTTCTTTTTGGACCAGAAGGTGTTGGGTCCAGGGGACCATCTTCCACCCTTACCGTGCCGATATTCTAATTAATATTCGCCCCGCAAATCCATGCAGTATTTTTCAGCCGTAAACTCGAACAATAACTAGTAGTCAGGTACTTCTAGCGTCTGAATTTCATGACTCCTAAAACGTAGGGATCCTTTTTTCATACAACATTGTCGGCAAACATGCATACGGCCCTAGATGATACATAATAACTAGAGACCGTAGCCTATGAACGCTTACAACACCAGACGTATCACTCGCGCGTTGCCGACCCTTCCCCCCTCCCCGATGAGCTCTGGCGACCTTACTCACGCGCAGGAACACAATTATAAGAATAGAATAGAATAGAATATTATTTATTATCATAGTTGAGAACACTTACACCAAAAATACATAGGTACTCAAGTAAAGTGCAACATGCCATGCCTCGTCATATTATTTTAGTTTAGGTATTACATACAAAATTTAATTAAAAATAGATTACAACGTCTCAATTGGTTAGTCTTAATAAATTATACTCGCTAATACACAGGTCAAAATAATGTATGTATAATATAACAATTTATAATGGATTCTTTAAAAAAGTTTATATGTTGAATTGATTGATTTTAATAAATTATACTTGCTCAAAGGGCAAAAATTATGTAATGTAACAATTATATGTAAAGGATGTAAGTTATTTGACTGCGGTATTCTGTAAGGTGGAGGTACTTCCCCAGTCGAGCTGCTCTTTGAGCGACATATCGCTGCTGTGCTCTACCTGTCTTAAAGGATTTTTTAAATCCCCGGTGAATATGCTCGTTCTGGGCAATCACACTTGATTTGAAAAATCAGACTAATATGTATATTTGCATATCTCGATAAATAGAAAGCAATACTTTCTATCTTGAAGATAAAACGTATAATTGAAGTTCGTTCAAAAGGATGCAACATTTCAAGTATCGCTTACATTTTGTTACATTTGAGATACACATCTCGCATCCTTTAATAAAAAAGTGGTTATTGAAAGCTTTTAAAGATTGATACGTTTAAAGTGGTTCTCTTTTTGTAATATCCACTTTACGTTAAGGCAGTAATGACTAAAATAGCAAAATTACACAAATTAACAGATTTCAAGATTATGATACTCTTCCTTTATCACCCACACTCCATTTTTAAACATCACAGTGAATTATTCAAATAATTTAATGATTCAAGCTCTTTTAACACTAATTCGTTATTAATCTATATACTAATATACTAATATTATAAAGCTGAAGAATTTGTTTATTTGTTTGGTTGAACGCGCTAATCTCAGGAACTACTGGTTCGAATTAAAATTTATTTTAGTGTTTAATAGTCCATTTATCGAGCAAGGCTATAGGCATAGGCTACTTTTTATCCCGGGAAAACATAAGATCCCTCGGGAACGCGGGTGAAACCGTGGGGCGTAAGCTAGTTTCCAAATAAAAGCTATAATCATTACAATATTGTATTATTACGTACGTACGCCTCCATCACAATGTCAGAAATACATAAAAAATGTGACAGTACGAAAAAAAACTGACGGACTGTCAGCGGCTGTCAACGGATTCTGTCACCTTATCAATGTTCTTGCTCATCCAAACATGAGCAAGCTTTTTCTATTCATAGTGTTTCATAGTTCAAAAGATAAAGTTATGCATGCATCCATGCGTGTGCGCAGACATAATGCAATTTGGAGCTTTAGAAATCTTTATTTTTAGTGATTTTTAAAAATACAGTTCGTAATTCAACCATAATATGTTTTTTATCGTTAGGCAATGACGTCAGCAGTTTTATTTGGTACCAGCTTATGCTAGATTTTTTTTTTTCAAACCTAAACCAAAAATCTCGATTAGTGATTATTTAAAGGGGAGAGATTCTGGTTATGTGCCGGTTGGCGTGGTTGGTAGTATACCCTAAATATCACGCTACAGGTCGTGGGTTCGATTCCCACTCAGGACAGACATTTGTATGCATAAATCTATCTATTTGTCCTGAGTCTCGGAGATAAAGAAAATTATTCTCACGTGGAAGATTATGCAGTAAGAGGCATATTTGCAGCTACATTTCTTACTTCTTGAAAATATGTTTTTGAAGTGAAACTTCTTTATCGACGTATGGGAGACATTTTTGTAGCAAATCGTCACGTTTTTCGGTTACGCGCCATGTTGCTTTTATTATGTTTTCCTGTATTTTGGAAGGCAAAGGGTTCTAGCTCATACAGCCTAGCCATTTATCTTATTTATCTTCTTAGTTTTGAATTAATGTCTGACATCTTAAAATATAAAGGTATGAAGTTAGCTAGCGAAAAACATTGGTTGCCATTTTATCGACGTACCTATGGGAGAAATTTTGTAGCAAATCGTCACGTTTTTCGGTTACGCGCCATGTTGCTTTTATTATGTTTTCCCGTATTTTGGAAGGCAAAGGGTTCTAGCTCATACAGCCTAGCCATTTATTTTATTTATCTTCTTAGTTTTGAATTAATGTCTGACATCTTAAAATATAAAGGTACGAAGTTAGCTAGCGAAAAACATTGGTTGCCATGGCAACCAATGTTTTTTAGTAAGCGTTACTTCCGTCAGAATTTTAATCAGGGACTTTTCAGAAGTTTCACTTCTACCATGTGTGACTTGCACACACACACACTTTTTTTTTTATCATGAAACCCTTTTTTAACCGATTTCAAAAAAGGAGGAGGATCTCAATTCTTTGTAATCTTTTTTTAATTGTTTAATTAAACGCTATTTACAATTATTAACAACCCTAAATATTAACACCACTAATTAAGCTACAGAATTAGCTGTCAAAACTACTCTTAACCCACCCACTTCCTTACAAGAAGTTTTTCATAAATCCATAGACATGTACACTATTTTTAATTCCATTACTCAATAGGGTGGTAATAAAAAACCCTTTAGTAATAAAACCTCAGCGTACTTAAGTAAAGTCAAGTAATTTGAGAACTAATTCACTATAAATGTACGCGTGGACTCCTTAATGTTTTTAACTAAGTAATTTTATTGCTCTCAGTATGTACTTTATGTAGATTAATATAGAGTTTAAAGTTGAATGGGTAGTTGGTGAAAAATCTGGTGTTCGTGATACAAAAACCTATTTCAGCTGCCGTTCCCTTGGCTTTGTTTGAATCCAAATAAAATATATCTAAGTGGTCTCCGTAAAAGGAATTCGCGAGACGTAATGCGGTTGAATGCTTGTTAGAAATGGTTTAGTGTTGGTTATGTGTCGATAATTTATAAATATCGATATTCGTTCACTTGAAGCACTAGGTTTGTAATGTTTTGCGTAGTCATTACTTGTCTATTGAAGAAAGATATTCTGTTTATTTTAGTTCTTTTGTCTATGTATTTCCCACTATTTTATCTGTTCATAGATAATATCAGATCTAATTATTTGTCATTTATGCAATATCAAAATAATATCTTGTAATTCATGTACCAAACTGAGGTTTTATCAAATCTACACTTCCTAATCTAATAACGATGGTCTTATTTTTTTTTACTTGCCTCACAATATTATGAGTTGTACTTGGACTCCTATTCAAGGATCAAAATCGTGACATTACACCTCCTAGAAAAATAAGTATCCTAACTTTATATATTTCATAGGAAGTACCTTCCGGCTTCGCACTTCAACAATATACCGAAATAAATATTTATCTAAATTATTATCGACAATGATGACATCACTACGACCAGGTGTGGCACGTGCTGCAAGACATGTTTGCGTCTTTGTCGGGATATGAGCGACAAAAAATAAGTCGCAAGTAGGTATAGGTATTTTTTTTTATCTTATTGTCAATAGTCTGAAAAATAAGTATGTTATTATTTTACCAGAAGGCCGACAGACAGACGGTATTTCTTGTAGTAAGCGGCCACTGTTGCTGGCCTTTATAAAGCCTAGGTAACTGGCTCTCTAGTTCAACTGACAGAACACACTGGTGCTTGAAGTATCTACTTATTCAGAGTCCTTACCTATGAATAAGAGAGTCTACAAAGTAATTCGCTCAAAGATTTTACGCAATTCTTCATTTTTTGCACATTGCAATAAATTCGGACATTTCTGTTGACAATCGTTTCCATTTGTAAGCTTACGGCATTTTGTCGTCTTCGACAAACTTATATAGACTGTTCCACAACTGCAAACTTCATTCTATTGCAACGATTTAACGTCTAAATTGGAATAGTAAAACTGCAATAAAACTGTTGTATTCCAGTGTATAAAATCTCTATTTGAATTTTATGGTATTTCGTACATAGTAACATTTTCAGTTTTATAGTAATATAAATAGAGATCAAAACCATTTGTCAAATAGAGTTTGTTCTCTAACTGCATAGAAGTACAATTACATTTCTCAAAAGACGTTGTTAGTATTTGAATAACATTAAAAAAATGGCGCGGGTGGTTTGTGAATAAAAAAAAATTGGAGCAGATTCTTTTGTTTCCATGGCACGTGGCCCAGCTGGCGTATTTTTTTTGTAAGCGCTAAATCTTGTTATAAATTGTTATTTTCTATGTATACAAAGGTATACATACGGTAGCAAAGGATACCGTTCAAAATCGAAGATGGCCAGTATTTTTTCTTCTCGCAGCTTCACGTCTTCGCATTTCTTAAATACAATTTACAATTTTATTGAATTTATCGACGAATTTAGCTTCTAAAATGGAGTCTCAGATTATTGTTAACAACCTACATCAATATATTTTATAAAAGTAGGAAGTTAAATTGTCTAATTTTAAAGTGGTTGGTCAAAAATATTAATTTCTTATTTTTATAAAAAAAAACTTGTTATCGCTTTAGTAACGGCTTACCTTAAAAATTATTGTGACAATATATTTTTAACTGACTAAAAACCTTTATCGAATTTTTGATCGCAATTGTACCTGTTCACACTTCGAATTTCAAATAATTTTAGAAAATTATTCCAACAGATCTACAAGCGAATTCAAACCTTAAGTGAAGTAAGAATAAAGTTTGTTAAACAGCTCTGTAAATTAAAAACAACCTGTCACATTGTATTAATTTTCAACATCTGCCTAAATGGAAACGGTCACAGTATTAAACTGTCTATCCAAATGTCATGAACTTTATTTCAACAGTATTAAAGACTATAATTAAAAGATGACGTCAGGTATTTTATAGTGTTAGTTAAGTGTGTGTTAGTTTAGCAATCAATTTTATTTGTTTTAAAACTAATTTGTCGAATGAGATAAAATCGATACGGTTGTTGTCAGTTTGTAAAATTCATTTATTTTAAAGTAATATTGATGTTGAATAAAAATCTACCTAAAAAGTAATTTTGCCTGTTTGAGACACATTTTTAAGGCAATCGATAGGATCTTAATTTAATTTAAGGATTTAATAAGAACTTGTTTGCGTTACATTTTATTAGTTACTTTATATTGGTATTTTTCGTTTTGTTTTAATTGTATATTGTATTGTACATTTTGCTGTTAATGAAAAAAATATATTCAATAGTCAGATTCTAAAATATATATATACTGGGTGATTTTGTTATCACTGTCAATACTTGCAAGGGTGGAAGTACTCATCAAAATGAACAATTTTTATTATGGGACTAACTGTGAAATCATGAAAAAATTATCAGCTGTTCCATACAAAAGTTCAATACTACTACTCGACCAAAATGTATGAAGCAACCGTATTATTTTACGCGAAATCAGAGTTAGCCCTTTATTAAAAGTTGTTCACATTGATGAGTACTTCCACCCCTGCAAGTATTGCCAGTGATAACAAAATCACCCTGTATATATATAAAAATGTAACCTTGCTGAGTTTCTTGCCGGTTCTTCTCAGTTGAAGGCTGATTTCTGAACCGGTGGTAACTTCAGTAAATTCGACCTTCTTAAAAGCCCTCCTAGGGCCTAAACTGAATAAATGGCTTTGACTTTGACTTTGATCTTCTTAAACTCAAAACTCATTTATTCTAGGTCCTGGTAAGGCACTTATGAATGTAACAATTGACTCTACCACCCATTTGTAATACATTTAAACTGTGAAGATGTCCCGATAAGAAACACAGCAAGACATTCTTTTTTAATTTTCAAAAAAAATACCCAATTTTTAAATTTTTTTAGGTAATCTACCATAAAAGTTATAATCATGATTTCTACAATCACTAGAGACTTCTACTATCAACATTGACGGTTCCATGTTTTCTATACTAATAATTAGGAATGTATTAGGTGAATTAAACTGCGAGACGAAAGGCTAACTTCAATTCTACAACATAATCTACACACGGTCATGTGGTCGAAAAAAACATGGACACCTTGGTCCAGTCAAACTGCTCTATACACGCAAGATTGGTCGAAACCAACCAAATTTTAGATAGTATTCTATATACAGGGTTATTTTTAAAACACCGGCAGTGCTTTAGGGGGTGGAAGTACTCATCAATATGAACAGCTTTTACTATGGGACCAACCCTGAAATCGTGAAAACAATATATAACTTTTCATACAAAAGATTAACCTTGCTCAATCAAAATGTATGTCAATTTTTGTTGAATGCACCTTAAAATGTCTATCTACCGTGTGTAGTGCGCTGCAGCTAAACCAAGGTAGCTTTGGTCTTTTCGACCACTGGACCGTATGACACATGATTTGGAGCCTATAGTTATATTCAATGGTGTATCTTCTTCTTTATCATTACATAGTATAAAATGAAGTCGCTCCCGCTGTCTGTTCGCTTAGATCTTTTAAACTACGCAACGGATTTTAATGCAATTTTCAGCAATAGATAGAGTGATTCAAGAGGAAGGTTCACATGTATAATACATGCATATTATAGTAGAGAAAAGCCGAGATATTTAAAGATTTGTAATGTGATGTTGTTACAAACATATTTTTGTGCGCTTACATTGCAAACGCTGACTGCACTCGTGCGAAGCCGAGGCGGGTCCTAGTACTTTCATGAAAATAACCTTACTAACACTTCTACTATACAAATATCATTGACTTCAAACTGTAGTATCGGGTAGGTACATCTGCCGCCCCTATCTCACATCGCCCAACATAATTATGTTCTACACGTCAATAAAGCGGAATTATACAATTACATTTGTCCCTACATGAGGGCGCATCTATTTTTTATCAGTAAATGATGTCAACGGTTGATGTAAACAAATAATTTATATTGTATGTTAGAAATAGTAGTATTTCTCATACTTTCAGAGCTACACTTTATCTTATCACCTGTATTTAGATAAGAAAGTAATTATTCTTATATACCATGTTGAATTTCATTGTTTTTCTTTGTATAGAACGCCCTTATATGGACAAGATTATAATTTCAAATTAGCTGCCAGATACAGTTTATCAGGCCATTGAAAAATCAGGCCTAAGTCGCTTAGTAAAAGTTTTACAGCTTGTCAAACCCATTAGATTATATAAGTAGATTTCGAAAAAAAGCCATCTCTAAATATCCATTCCACCCTATTAAACCACTTGCTTTGCGTTTCTGAAACATTTTTCGACACAAATAAACTTTTTTCTTTATTATTGATGTTAAAATTATATATAGTTAGACTAGACTAATTTTCACCATATAAAAAATGACAAGGAAAAGGACATAAAACTAACGCCTGCTCATTGTAATGCACGGGAATTTTCGTAAGCTACCGGTTATTAAATGGGTATTATTTTGACAGATTTATAATTTTAATTTATTGTTTATGGCTCCATCGTGCCAGCGATGGCTCTCCCAGTGCCATGGTTAGAAAAAACAGCGGGTAATAAAAATAAAAAAAACCGGCCAAGTGCTAGTCGGACTCGCGTACGAAGGGTTCCGTACCATTATTTATAAAAACGGCAAAAATATCATGTCTGTTGTATGGGATGCCCCCCTTAAATATTTGTTTTATTTTAATTTATTTTTAAAGTCAATAATATAACTAAATATTCTTTGAATATTTCAAGCGTCTACCTGTTGCCGTTATCAATATCGAGCAAAAACAAGCAAAAAAAATCACGTTTATTGTATGGGGGCCAACTTAAATATTTATTTTATTCTGTTTTTTAGTATTTGTTGTTATAGCGGCAACAGAAATATATCATCTGTGAAAATTTCAACTGTCTAACTATCACGGTTCATGAGATACATACAGCTTGGTGACAGCCGGAGGGACGGACAGCGGAGTCTTAGTAATAATAATAATAATAAATATTTGGGACAGTATTCCTCACATACGGCCATCTGACACCAAACTAAGCAGAGCTTGTACTATGGAAGCCAGATAACTGATATAATACATATACTACTTTTCTTTTGTAAATACATACATATATAGATAATTACACCCAGACACAGGACAAACAGACATGTTCATGCACACAAATGTTTGCCCTGAGTGGGAATTAAACCCACGACCTGCGGCGTGATAGACAAGGTATCTTACCAACCACGCCAACCGGTCCGTCAAAATAGGGTCCCGTTTTACCCTTTGAGCACGGAACCCTAAAAATATTTCATTTGCAGTAAGTCAGGACACCTGCCGAATCATTAGTTCCGTCAATGTTTCCATGACCATTTGACAGGCTTCCGAAATCCTATAGTTATTGATATAATCAGTAAAATAATCAAATTATCCACTTAGGCTTGAATATAATGAGATTTATATACTTTTGTTTGTCATTGGAGATTAGGGAGAATTCTTGACCAACTTGTTAAGTCTATGAAGTAAATAACGTTTGTTATAGTCATGTGTTTTATGTTGTTTGTACATAGTTTGGTATTCAATATCTAATTTGGGTAATATTATCATTTGGTAAGGATACAAAAATTATTAAGTATAACGTAAAATAATATTTAGAAGTAGGTTAAAATCGACGACTTATATAAGAGAAGCTAATATAAGCGAAAAGAGAAATTTCTAAATACTAATATTTTAATGTGAATGTTTGGATTTTTGTAACTCAATCATGCTTAAACGGCTCAATGGATTTAGATGAAACTTAGCACATAGATATATCATACGGGATAGGAACCTTCGGAAACAAGGTATTTAACAGGGAGGGCAGAAACTAGTTTAAAAAAGTTGATGCAAAATCAACAAACAGAATTTGTATTTTTTTTCGACAAAATTATTACGCAGATATCTACAAAACCAATTAATCAACACTGTATTTATTAGATTTAAGTGATTAGATATAATTATTATGGTATTGTTAAATGAAACAGCATGGCAGCCATGACACAATATCGTGTGGTCGCCATGTTTTATCTTACGATCTCGCACGCGTTGCAAATATTGCGTATGCGATTATTAATTGTAGGATATTGCCAGATGTAGGTTTTCTAAATTATAGTTGTCATGACAACTGTTTGTAAATAAAATTCATAGTCATTGATTTAGCTGCTATATAATAACTACAATATTATAATGCATAATATATTATACGTAAGTACTAAAACTCAAAAAAAAAATGCCTTATAAAAAAACCTTGATCTTGTATTTCAAAAAGAACTCTATGGCTTCTATGAATTCTCGTTGTGGAAATAGAAAATTGTAACAATAAGTACATTACAATCGAAATTATTTGTGAAAAAAACTGGCAAAAAGTGGTTTCTCTCAAATCCATTGCCCGTCAATTTAAAAAAAAAGAATAGTTTGACAAAATGTCTATAAATCTAAATCACAAATATAAATACGTAGTATATTTTCAACCTACTATTGGTCTATCAAGTGTCAGAAGAGACATTTCGAATAAAGGTGTTAAGGGTCATTTCCATAAACACTTGGCAGGCTGTGAGGTCTCGCACTCTCTCTCACTCGCTCAGGTTGACGCAGAACCGTATTTTGTCTCCAATTCCATAATCCATACGCTCGAAAGGCGAAGAGTTTACAAATTCCTTATAAAAAATAAAAAAAGTTTACCATCTGCCACGCGCCACAAAACAATTTAAAACAAATGAAATAATTAAGAATACATGCGTAGCCATTTAAAAAAACATCAGTGTGGTCAAGTGTGTTCGATGTCATTAAATTAGTACACATGTCGTCGCATGCGCTTGTGCGCTACCGAACGAAAAGGTATGCTCACGCGCATATGACTGGATCAAATTTTCATCGAGGAAAGTTGAAGGTATTTTGTATGAAATGTTTTTTTGCGGTCATAATAGCTAATAGTCGTTTTTTTCACATTTTTGACACACTGTGACGATATTTTCCTTATTAAATAGGTTAATTTGGAATAAGTAGCATGGTATTTATCAATACAAAGAAAAGAGAGCATAACGCGATTACTGCTAAGATTTTTCAAAAGAAATGACTATGAATAGGATATAATAAATGATAAAAAAAAGCATTAATTAAATGATTAAATATAGGCTTTCACGGGCACAAATGAATTGTCAGACTAACGCACGGTTCGGAAGGTTGCTTTTGCTGAGAAGAGCCGGCAAGAAACTCAGCAATTACTCTTTTCAAATCAAACTTAAATCAATTAAAGAAAATGTAAGCTGCTAGAGCGAGCGCTGCACCCAAGTATTGTCGTCATTTAAATATCAATTAATTATGTATATGTACAAATATTACCCAGGACAATATGAAATCCCTTCTAAAAGAAAGTAAATAAATCATAGCCAATCGCCAACAGCTGTCTGTCACAGTATTTTTTGCACATCTTATGCATAGATGTAAATTGATTCTACAGATCTAATTTCTATAAAGCATTCTATTTTCTATTCAACTGTCTTTTATTTCGAAAAACCAGTTTCTTTTTAGTTTGTTACCCCGTATTTTTAGCCAATTCAATTTGACCCACTTATATAACAATAAAACTGTAGTGGTTTGGTTTCATTTATCAATTTGTGTTATAACATTTACACGAAATGACACGAATATACCTACATTCTTTTTAAGCTATTGTATAGCTTTTATCGCGGGCTTCGGGGTTTGAGACCGAATCAAGAAATTTTGATAAAAAAAAACCGTAACTAAAAAATCCTAACACCTCCCACATATATGCTGTTTGTGAGAAGGTATCTATTAATATAAAAGAAAAAAAAAATAAAAAAAAAGAGAAAAAAAAGAAAAAACGGCCTAAATAAAAAATAAATAAATATGTAATTATAATTGCATAAGTTGATAAAAAAAAATGCTATGCAATAGCTTTACCGTGGCAGTCCCCGAGTGCCACAAGTTTTTTTTATTTTTATATGAATCTATTGTTATTTTCCATTTATGGAGCACCCGTGACAGTCCATAACATCCAGTAATCTATACTTAAACTAACTTCCACCCCGCGGTTTCACCCGCATTCCCGAGGGATCTTGTGTTTTCCCGGGATAAAAAGTAGCCTTCCTCGATAAATGGGCTATCCAACACTGAAATAATTTTTCAAATCGAAACAGTAGTTCCTGAGATTAGCACGTTCAAACAAACAAACTCTTCAGCTTTTCAATATTAGTATAGATATAATCAAGTTGTTTGTTTGAACGCGCTAATCTCTGGAACTACCTGTCGGATTTGAAAAAATATTTTTGCGTTAGCCAGTTTATTGAGGAAGGTTATAGGCAACTTTATCATAGGAACTTGAGTGAAACCGCGGGAACAGCTTAGTATATAACCACGATTCTTAAAATCCAACACGCATGCGTTGACATTGAAACACGCGATCAATTTAACCATTAAAAAATTCAGTGATACAGAACCAAACGCTTTTGTATCTACATCGCTTCGAATACCACTGTAACGGTCATTTAAATAATAAATTGTATACGCACGTTTTGTTGGATTGAAACACCATTTATACATGAAAAATTTACTAGGTACCTACTTATATATATATATATATATATATTTGACGGGACAAGAAGTTGGTGGTCGCTCTACCCTTACATATACAGTATGTTTATTATACAAATACATATAATAAATCTGCAGAACTAGCTTGTCTGTAGGTACATTATTTATTTACCAAAAATGAAGTGTGGGTGATGTAGGAAGAGTAAACAGAAAGCAAAGAGTTTTTTTTTATTTTCTTGTATGTCTGTCTGTTTGCGACACCACTGAATGGATTCTCATGACGTTTTCAGAGCTTAATGCGGCTTGAGTTGGTGCTTCGAATAGGCTTTCATTGAATTTGGGTGAAAGGACGAAAAGTTATAGTTATTACGACCTTAGCAGAAATTGAACTAATTGTCACTTAGGACTATGCTTCACCTAAAGACGAAATATCGTTAAAAACACTAAAAACATGACCACATCTGTCACCCGCATCCACACGTACCGTCATATTGGTACAAGTAGGTACATTGAGTACCCGACGGTGAACATTCGTTCAATGATATAATAAACACTCGATATGCCCAATAAATACAATGTTATGAATGGATATTTTGAAAAGTTTTGAATTTGGAAACGGTTGTTTTGTATAGGACGCTTTACATTGACGGTTTAGTATTAGCAAAGAAAAACATTTATTTACACTCACACAGAGACATAAGAATTATGATTTAAAAAAATACATTTCACACGATTAAAGCTGTGTGAGGCAAAAAAGGCCTATCTAAGCTTATGCTGAAGTGAGAGATGCTGCAACATGAGCTAAAAAACTAAAAAAAACATAAACTGAGTTATAAAATAATAATTTAAAAGTCGATCAAAGGTATATATTTTATACTACTATTTATATTACTATTTATGTGACGTTTCTTAATTTCTTTTTCACAATTTACAAGCAATGTACTCACTCGCTCCACATCACAAACGGTTGGTATAGCGAGGATGCGCGTACGCACGTCACGGAATAACGTCATTAACATCGTTTCGTCATGACGCCAATTGATAGAGGGGTGCGTATTTTTGTATTTGGTTAGTTATAATAGCTTTTATAGTGGCCACTCTGTAGGTTATTAATTTAATCTTTTCGATATTTTTTTTTCTTATTTACATGATATTTGTTTCAGGGCCAATTTTTATTACATAATAATAATAATTTGACGTTTAGAATAATATTTATGTGCTTTTAGCTTGATGGTATCTGAAATACTATAAATACTTACATATTATTATTTGTATTTATAACAGAATTCGCTGAATTATAACGATTTTCTTTATAAGTATGTGAATAGTTCTAAACTGTTCCCCGCCTTTTGTGATTAAAAACTTTTTGGGGAAACGCAATATTTATTGTTCTATTTTTGGTTTTTACACGTTTTATGCTCGTTTTGGTAAAATATCGATAGACATAACCATCAAAAATTTACGCACAAATGTTAATTATTTTATCCTGTCTTTTGAAGAGTTACAAAAACCCTTTAATTATTGCTATATTTCGTGAAAGTCAAAGTGGTTACTTCCCTTTAAACGTGGGAACGACTGCGCCTGACCCGTCTTTAGTAGAACGAAATTGTGACGAAATTGTTGTGGTCAAGGACGTTAGACAGGGACGAGGGACGAGCTTCAGGGGTGTCACTACTTTTAATTTGACATTAGCAGTTTTTAACATACCTATTATCTGTTCCCTCTCCATCCAAAAAAAATTAAATCCCTTTTGATACCAATTGTATAACATTTTTAATTTTGCTTTTTATTAACACTTACCTACATTTAAATCACAATATTTTTTTAACAAGTTCGTCGTGTTTCTCTCCCGTATTTTCGAGACTACATTATTTGCGCTTTGGGACAACCCTAGCTATGACCGACGGCCCGTGACCTAGATATCTGATACTATTATTTGTCTATACCTGTAATTTAGAAATAAATACTTCAGTGAAGTATTCTAGTTTAGTTTTGGTACAATTTTGTTTGTACTTTAACATTAATTAATATATGAAAAGGTCAATGATATTAGATATTTACATTAGAGACTGAAATATTTATTGCCAACAGCTTTTATGTGTTAAGTAATTAAAAGAAATCTAGGTTATTTAAAGACGACTAGCTTCCACCCCACCCGCGTTCCCGAGGGATCTTATGTTTTACCGAGATAAAAAATAGCCTATATTTATTCCAGGGTAGTTTTTGCGTAAAAGAGTAGCATCCACCCATTCACCAGGGTTTAAACTTAATAAATGGCTTTGACTTTGAAAGGAATTTGCATGTATAGTTGCCGGTAGACACCGGTAGCTGCTTAGCGACATATTTTCTACTTGAGGGTGGTAGCCAGCCAGGCAAGTACTACAAAGTACAATAGGTACCTACAATAAGAGCGAATTATGTCAAAATACCTCACCTTAAACCTCAATAAATAAAAAAAAAACATAAAAAACATACGTGTGGCACTCGGGGACTGCCGCGGTAAAGCTATTGCATAGCATTTTTTATCAACTAATTTTTTATTTATGCAGTATTTCTTTTCTTTTTCTTTGATATTAATTCAAGTTTTTTCTTTGATATTAATAGATACCTATACACCTATATATACTTTCTCACAAACAGCTGCTTACGTATTCGTCCGATTTCGGAGCAGCTAGTCATAGGTTTTATTTTCGTTACGGAATTTCTTGATTCGGTCGCCGCGCTCAAAGCCCGCGATAAAAGCTACAACATAGCTTAAAATCTAACGGTATTAGATCCTCTCAAAATCCCGCAGATGCAATGTTAACCCCTCAAAAAACCACCGGCCATTTGCGTCCCAATCACATATTTTAGTAACGCGTGCCTTTTGTTAATCGTTTAAATAATTTATAGCGGCAACAATGGTCATTCTGTGTGGTCAGCCATTCAAACATTAAGTGCAACCTAATTATTTTGTTAAAATAATGATATACGCATGTTTTAACAATTGGAACGTGGTTGCGAATGCTGCGTCGTAATTATGGTCAGTGTGCATTGTGTTTATTTTTGAATTAGTTGTTCAAAATAAATGTGGTTTTATAATGTCATATTGTAGTAATAAGTATAAGAGAGTTGGCTTGTTGTGAGGGATTTAATGGATTCTATGTAACTACATATCGAATTTTGTAATAAATTTGCATAAAAGTATTATTTTTACACTTTTATAACTCAAAAAAAGTGAGTACAAATTTTGCAAAAAATTACATTATCAGTCATTTACAGGTATTTATCGCAATATTTAATTAAACTTGCAAAACTTACGCATAACGTATTATTTAAGTCTTTTCTTCAATAAAAGAGAGGGAAACTTTTTTAAAAGTAATATTTTTATCTCATAAATTTAAAAATATAATAACTCAGATATCTCATTATTACATACACGTAATAATTAAATTTTATGACCGTTTCATGAAAGTCAAATTCAGTAATAATTCTGTTGTTACAGCATTTAATTTTGAAGCCCCCTAAGTATTCTTTTTTTAAAATAATTCCAAACATCTATAAAACTGAAACAGATGGACGATTAAAATAGCAACTAAAAGGCTCAGCCATAAAGTATCTTAGTAATGCGATACCTTTCAGTGGCGTAATGTATTCACTCGTAAATAATAAACAAAACAACTCGTAAACTGAAATTAATCGACCATTCACTCAAAAATGTAACAAAACGCTAACTAACCGCGATCAATGTTGTATATTGCGTAGTTACGCGTGACCCGACATACAGACAAACGCACGTACGTATATAAAACGATAATTTTGTATGCAAATATGGTATAATCTTAAGTGGGATCGAAATACCAACCGCGCGGTTCAGGGTTAAGTACAGTTACTAACAAAAGTGTTTGCGAAGGCAAGTGGAATATGTCAACAAGCTTAGAATAGACTTTATTATTTTTGTAAATTCTTTTATCCATAAAATAAATATTGAACATTTATTAAATGTAATATTGATTTTGTTAAAGTCCTACATAATCGTCCATTTCGTAGCGCTATTTGGTACGTAACATACTTACAATACAATATGATTTGTTTATTTAGATGGTTTTAGTGTTCTGGCAGCTGCACTTGAGAGCCAGTTCCTTCCAGCATTTAATTTTATGTTTAGTATGATACTTAAAAAAAATTAAAACATCAATATACCTAATGTCATAATTTTTTAAAACCAATAATCTAAAGCTAAATAAATCCCTTTTCCACCCGCCTGTACCAAACCAACCCCGAACAGATGCAAGTAGCGCACAAACTAATTTGAATGCAACAAGGGGTTGACGCCCGTTGTACAGTTTGATACGTTAGACATTATGGAACGTGACCGCATCGACATATTGACTGCGACAGTGACCAGTATTCAACAATCGAGTGTTTATTTTTAAAAACTAGTCTATTTATTTTTAAGAATTTACATGATAACTGTTTTGGATCGTGTTAAGCCGTTGCGTCTGTTCTGGCCTTTAAATTCGAAAAGAAAAGAAAGAATAGCAAGTTAGGTTAGGTTAGAAAAAAAAAATCACTAACTTAATAACCTAAAAAATCAGTGGTGTACTATGCTATAGCGAAGGTCACGAGTTCGAATCTTACAATTAACTTGAACTGCGGACAGCAAAAGAGTGGAACTTGCTCCCGGCGTCTTTGTTTCCTGACTCCTACAACATAGGGACTTTCAAGGTCAGAGTGAATAGGTTTCTTCTGGGTAAGCGTGCTCCATCTTAGGCTTTGTCTTTGTCATTGGATGGGTCAGAAGCCAAGCGCAAGCCCATTAAAAAGAAATAAAAAAATAACTTTTATTGAAGGAAAGCAAGTACCAACCTGATTGGCTAGTGCTAGTGACGAATTCTGTGGCGAAGGTAGTGAGTTCGATCAGATTATTATATTTTATTTATTTTATTTTTATTTTTTGTGTTTATGCGTATTATATTTCTTTAATCATTGTAAAACATAGCCTATAGCCTCGATAAATGGGCTATCCAACACTGAAATAATTTTTCAAATCGAACCAGTAGTTCCTGAGATTAGCGCGTTCAAACAAACAAACAACAACTTTATTTCTTTCTCTTCAGCTTTATAATATTAGTATAGATAATAATAATAAACTCTGTGACATTCCTCACACACGGCCATCTGACCCCAAACTAAGCAGAGCTTGTACTATGGAAGCCAGATAACGTATATATTACATAATACTAGTTTTCTTTTGTAAATATATACTTATATAGATAATTATACCCAGACTCAAGACGAACAGACATGTTCATGCACGCAAATGTTTTTCCTGAATGAGAATCGAACTCGACTGTGGCGTGATACGAAAATTAACTAAACTCACCACGAGTTCAGGACCCTGAGTGTAAAGAATTTACGTAAATAAACGCTTACTATCACGTTTGCGTTTACTAAAAATTTGTATGGAAGAAATTAGTTCCATGAGTATTCCGCGAGAGGCGCTGTGCCGATTCCTATAGAAAAATGTCGTAAACGCTAACGTGATAGTAAGCGTTTTCTAACGTCAATTGTTTACACTCGGGGTACAGTAAATACACTCTCCAAATGTATAATAAAACAAATTAACATTTAATAAATTGCAATTCAATATACACATCCACATGGTTCTCCACGCATCATTTGATCACAAGCAACGCTACATCTGTCTCACATGGTTCAATGTACCCACATATAATGTATTGTCCATTATTCGTTTATTAAAACCATTTTTGGTGATAAAACTACGATTCTGTCACAAAATACTTTTTACGTTTGGAAGGTTACTTTCCCTGAAAAGACCCTCGCCGTCTAAAAAATGAAATTATGCGAATTGACACCGACAAACACTCTTTTGCTTAGTTTTTTTTTTATGTTCAACAGTTTGACTAGCAGTAAGATGGTCCGCCTGATGGTAGGTGGTCACCGCTACCTATTTACATTTCAAATACCAGGGGAATGTGATGTTTGCGGACCTTGAAGAGATCTTTTTACAATCTTTTTGAAGAACTCCATATCAGCCTCTACTCCAAACTCGGCTTGCCTACTGTAATATTTTTTCCGACTCTTCTCAATGCAATGTTATTAATTTTCATTCTTTTTGAATTTCATTATGATGTTACGTAACTTAATCAAATCATTAATTGCTCAGTAAAAACAAGTAACTCACAATGTTTCCGAGAAAATAACAGGACACTTATTACCGACATATATGGGATCAAAAGGGCTCCCAAGAATAACCGGGTTAAAACTACACGCACTAATAAACAATTGAGTTGCTACCCCACAACCCTGGGCTGTCTATCATCTTGATACGCCTCAAGAATTACATAAGATCGTGTAATTACGTAATATCGCTGATGACTCTATCTTATCTGTGGGGATCTGTGAATAATTTGATTAATCTACGGTAACCATATGGTTAGGTTGACACACGTGATAGCATGATATTGAAAATGGTTGGGTGAACTAGAAAATTGTAGCAAGAATATTGAATCGTTTGCCTTCGGGAAAAAAGACAGACAATTGGACATATTCTGTTTTGTTAAGATGTATGTAAGTTGCTGATGATGGTATTTTTACTTATTATAAAGTAAAGCGAATGAAAAAGAAAACACCTTGCCATATTGCGGAATTTCACGGAACTAATAAGTGTACTGACTTTACTATGAGCTGTCAAAGTATTTTCAAGTGGCGCCCTCACGCAGATTTTTTTATTTTTGTTTAAAAAACATTTGAACTAGTGAAATTAGACTAGAATTTATTTATTTACACGATGCGTTCCTCTTTGGATCACAAAACTCTGTATGTATACCAAATTTAATGTAATATATATACAGAGTTCCATACAAAGGCTCCATGTTTCATTTATATAGAACTCTAAAAATAAATATTTAATTACTCAAAAAACACATATTTATAGTGAGATACTTTAAAGTCTAAAATAATGTTATGTTAACACATAAAATTCCACCCCAAAGACATTCATTTCTACTTTAATATTATTAACAAGATCATTCCTCAAAGGGCCTTTTAAAAACTACTTGTCCAACAGGTTTTACATTCCGTGTCCACCCATTGAATATTTTCAATTAGCGAGCGCAACCACTGTGTAATACTGCTACCCTAAGAAACCAACCCTTCCTTAAACGTAGCTAATGGATAGATATTTATGGCAAATAACATAAGGAAATAGCTTCAAGTGCTTGGTTTATTATAAAAGTCACTGGAAAGTCATTTCTTAGGTAAGTTAGTAAGACATTTCTTAGGTAAGTTAGTAGGTAGTTACTGATACCTTATAAATCCCTACTTCCCTACTAATATTATAAATGCGAAAGTAACTCTGTCTGTCTGTCTATTACGCTTTCACGCTTAAACCGCTGAATCGATCGCGATGAAATTTGGTATGCATGTAGCCTATGGTATGAAAAAGAACATAGGGTACTTTTTATCCCGGGAAAATACAAGATCCCTAGGGAACGCGGGTGAAACCGCGGGGCGGAAGCTAGTATTTTATAAATACTAGTTTCCACCGCTTGGTTTTATTCGCACTCCCGGGATCAAAGTAGCCATGACACTCTCATTTTCAAAATTTCACGTCGTTCCGTTGTTGCTGCATTAAAAAACAACAAACACACTTATTTAGCTTCCGCCCGCGGTTTCACCCGCTTTCCCGAGGGAGCTTATGTTTTCCCGGGACAAAAAGTATCTTATATGTCAATCCAGAATATATTCTATTTGTGTGCCAAATTTCATTAAAATCCGTTCAGTAGTTTTTGCGTAAAAGTATCAAACATCCATAGACTAGGATTAGTAAAAATACTTACACATGTTTTTTTTCGAAACCTATTATATAAGGGTTCGCCATTTTGACTTTTACTATGGGACCAACCCTGAAAATAGGTTGCAAAAATAGTAGTACATTTTTTTATGTAAGACGGTCCATCTGATGGCGTAACTGGCTACCGTCGCCTATGGACATTAGCTATACCAGTGGGATTGCTAATGGATCGCCGTTTTTGTCCGCGAAAGAGTGGCCGATAGTCTAGTGACCCAACACATTCATGTTCTGTCAAAAAAAAATATGTGATGCCGACCATAATAAAGCCTAGAAGCCCAGAAACGCAGTGAACTTTTAGTGGAACTGAGAGAGTTTTACTAATGCGCTTAGTATTTTTAGTGGAACTGAGAGTTTTATTAATGCGCTTCAGTAAACTTTTTTTTTTTTTTTTTGGCAGGAACAGAAGGTGGTGGGTCCAGGGGACCTTCTTCCACCCTTACGCGGACTTTGCGGCGAGCGCTGAGGGCTCTCAACCGCTACTTAAAACTAGAATAAATTTAGGGCAACGGTAGCCTGAGGGTGCCCCCTGTGGGGCTCGACCTCGGCTCAGGACGTTGCCTGGGGAATATGTGGGAGGACTTAGCATACAAATATATTATTATTTGGGGAAAGGTCGGATTGCTAATGATGATATGCAGCTCGGGCCGCTTAAACGGGACGAGACTGAGAGGGACGTCGCGACGGTCCTCGCCGGCGAGGACGAAATCTTGGTTGGCGGTTGCGCATCTGTATCTGTTTTCGGGCTTCGTCAGCCTCGATTTGTGCTAAAGTGGTGGCATCGTCTGGTTCGCTGAGGGCGAACCTAGGCCTACGGATGCGGGAGATGAGGGACGGGGTGTAGGTGATGGTTTGAATAATTAAAGGATTCGCGTGATGTGCTGCGGTTTCAAAATATCTGCGTGAGGCGCGTTTCATAAATTGTTTGATTGTAGGGAGACCTAAGTCAAGGTGGAGGTTTTCATTGCGCATGTACCACGGGGCGCCCGTGGCTTTGCGCATGAATCTGTTCTGAACCACCTGAAGGGTGTGGAGGTGTTTTGGAGCAGCGTGAGCGAACACGGTACTCGCATACGTCATGACGGGACGGATACACGCGGTATAGAGTCTAATCTTGCTTTTTAGGGCAAGCTTAGACCGGGCGTTAATTAGAAAGTGGAGTCGTCCTGCCACAAAGGAGGCGCGCGCGCGGACCTTCTTTATGTGTGCAGCGAAGGATAGGCGATCATCGAGGGTCACGCCGAGATATTTGGCTTGCCTCTCCCAAGGGATCGGCTCGGCTTCAGTAAACAACTCCTCGAGATTTATAAAGCCTTTATCCAACCATGTACCAAAAAGAGAAAAAAATAGCGAGAGAAATAGATATAGATATAGAGATAAAGATATACAGGTGGCTGTTCCTTTTAGTCTTTGTGTGCTTACCACCTTCGCTTATCTGAAAATGTGGTCAACCAACTATAAATAGTGAAAAAGTTATAAAGTATAGTGACCCCTCCAAGAGTCAGGCGGTTCTCTTTTATAGAACCGACCGAAAAAGACGTCCCCCCATCCCCAATCCAGTCACACTATTCGGCGAGCCGATCCCTTGGGAGAGGCAAGCCAAATATCTCGGTGTGACCCCTCGATGATCGTCTATCCTTCGCTGCGCACATAAAGGCGGTCCGCGCGCGCGCCGCCTTTGTGGCAGGACGACTCCACTGTCTGATCAACGCCCGGTCTAAACTTGCCCTAAAAAGCAAGGTTAGACTCTATACCGCGTGTATCCGTCCCGTCATGACATACGCGAGCACCGTGTTCGCTCACGTTGCTCCCAAGCAACTTCACACCCTTCAGGTATTACAAAATAGATTCATGCGCATAGCCACGGGTGCCCCGTGGTACATGCGCAATGAAAACCTACACCTTGACTTAGGTCTCCCCACCATCAAACAGTTCATAAAACGCGCTGCACGCAGATATTTTGATACCGCAGCGCATCACGCGAATCCGTTGATCATTAACACGGTCACATACACCGCGTCCCTTATCTCCCGCATCCGTAGGCCAAGGTTCGCCCTCAGCGAACCGGACGATGCCACCACCCTAGCACAGATCGAGGCTGAAGAAGCCCGGAAACAAATACAGATGCGTAACCGTCAACCACGATTTCGTCCTCGCCGGCGAGGACCGTCGCGAAGTCCCTCCCAGTCTCGTCCCGTTTAAACGCGGCCCGAGCTGCCTATTAAGCAATCCGACCGATCCCCAAATAATATATTTTATTTGCATGCTAAATCCTCCCCTATTCCCCTGGCAACGTCCTGAGCCGAGATCGAGCCCCACAGGGCCACCTTTCTGTTCCTGTTCAAAAAAAAAAAGTATAGTGCCATCTATTGGATTAAATAGGAACTCTCTCAGCTAGTCTCAAGTCTCAAGCTAAAGTTAAGACGGCTCAGCTCACCCCAAGTTCTTCATGGTCGCATAAACTTAATAGTTACGACTTACAATGCTAATATCAATGACCACAGGGTGTGGTCGACCCTTTAGCTTTACATATAAAAATTTAAGGTAATTATGTTATGGTTGGATCGTTGTTGGATGTCATGAAAGCAGTGTACACGATGGTGTATTCAAAGCTTTTATTTTTCCTTTAATTTGTAAGGTTTATATAAAAAAAACTAGCTGTCCCCCGCGGTTTCACCCACGTTCCCGAGAAAAAATGTCCCTATGTTTATCTCCATAACATTGGATATCTGGGTACCAGATTTTATCGCGATCGGTTCAGCGGCTTAGGCGTGATAAGGTAACAAACAAACTTAAGATAAAGTTAAGATTTAAGGATGTTGTCTTTACTTTCTTTTTTACTTTGTACTAGCTTCCGCCTCGCGGTTTCACCCGCGTTCCCTAGGGATCTTGTATTTTCCCGGGATAAAAAGTAGCCTATGTTCTTCTCCATACCATAGGCTACCTGCGTACCAAAGTTAATTGCAATCGGTTCAGCGGTTTAGGCGTGAAAAGGTAACAAACTCACTTACGCATTTATAATATTATAAATAATATATAAAGTTAGGATAGTTAGGATTAGGAGTACGATAGTGTCTGTGTTGGACCACAATCTCACTATGGTTACTTATTTACGTTACTTATATGAATTTGGAATATTTATATATACAGGGTGATTTTGTTATCACTGGCAATACTTGCAGGGGTGGAAGTACTCATCAATGTGAACAACTTTTATTATAGGGCTAACTCTGATATCGAGTAAAATAATACGGTTGCTTCATACATTTTGGTCGAGTAGGTATTGAACTTTTGTATGGAACAGCTGATAATTTTTTCATGATTTCACAGTTAGTCCTATGATAAAAGTTGTTCACATTGATGAGTACGTCCACCCTTGCAAGTATTGCCAGTGATAACAAAATCAACCAGTATAGAAACAAACATAGTAAATTAATATGAGTATTATAATTAAAAATTAAAATTATAGTCGCCATTTACCGTTGTTGTATTTTGGCAGCTGCACTTGAAAGCCGGTACCTCAACAAGTACCTATTGCTGAGCGTTAAATAATTTCGTAATTTTTTTATAAATCTGACATTGTTTCATCACTTTTAAAAGAAAAAAGGACTGAAAATTTGTGAAAATACACGGAATTTTAGTACCTAAGCGACGCGGCGGTTAATCATATACTCGTAAGTGACTTAAGCGACATAAATGAAGTCAAAATATGATGAGCATACTAATAAACCTCGATATGTCCGTCCTTTCATAATGTTTATTGCGTAAAAATTCTACATTTCTGACATAGCAATGTGTGCTGTCGTATATAGTATAAAAGATATTCCGGATCAACTTTATTAGGAATTCCAACAAGCAATATAGATATCGGAAAATAATTAATGAACATTTATAAACTACTAGATTCCGCCCCGCGGTTTCACCCGCGTTCCCAGGAATCTTATGGATAAAAAGTAGCCTATGTGCTTCTCCGTACCATAGGCTATCTGCATACCAAATTTCATCGCGATCGGTTCAGCGGTTTAAGCGTGAAAAGGTAACAAACAAACAGAGAAACAAACAAACTCACTTTCGCTTTTATAATATTATATATATATAGTTAGGATCTTTTCTCCCCACAGTTTTACTCGAAATCCCCTATATTACCACATTAGGGGTTGATTTTCCGAAAATCCTTTCTTAGTTACCCCTATAAGAAGCCCCGATCCGTACAAACAGTTCTTCCTGACTCCATTATTTTTTTTATATATAACGGCGCGTGATTAATGTACTCGATTTATTGTGATATTTAAATGACTTTTTAGTCGATGCGAATAATTATTTAATTTGGGAATTTATGATTTATCAGAGCGGGTAACACCGAATGGGGTTGTGAGTGTCATAGTGGTGACGACGATCACTTTTTAAGATGGTCGCCACGCGGTGCACACGCACAAATCCATTAGCTCTTAATCCAAGTTTACTTTTGTAATCCTTCGTTATTTTAATAGTGTTTTCATTTAGTAATTTGTAATATAATCATTGCCATATCTTGCGATTGTTATTTCTGCAATTCCTGCACATACACGCCCATAAAATACCAAGAGATAACGGACCAGCTGCGACACGTGGTGTCGCAACCTCTCGGCGATCCGTTATCAGAAGTGGGATCGGGAACGGTGCAGGATCAGACTACAGGCAATGTCTCAAAGAAATCTTCTACGCCGGTTACCTGTTTCTACTGTGGCGAGCAGGGACACATTGCAACGCAGTGCAAGAAGAAAGAAGCAGACTATAATGGCGGCCAAATTGAGCGACGAGTGGATGCCTGTACCATCAAGCCACCTATGGGCTCATTTCCTACCAAACCGGGTGAGAAGTTTTCATTTTGTTTTTAATGTGGTGATTAGGAAAAGCTTAGCTGGTAGATACCCAGGTTAGTACTACCAAAGTACGGTGCCATTGTTAGGTATAGGCAAGTTTTGTTTACAGCGCACAATATAAATTTACATCTGATTGCTGCGGGTACCAGTCGAGGCGGGTTATGTCAACTTTAAAGAACATGTTAAGGGTAGTCGAAACAGGCAATCATAAATCATGGCAGGCAGCGTTGCCTGAAGTTCAACTTGCAATTGATTGCACTGTAAATAGTACAATTAAGACAAGTCCTCAGGAACTTTTAATAGGGAAAGTTGCTAGATCACTTCAACTGATGACCGTTGATTGGCGTTAATACAGACGAGACAAATATTTAGCTAGATGTAATCAGAGCATGCGGCTCGGGCGATAGAGGAAAGTGTTTCTATAGAGAAGCAGTGGCGGTACCTTCATACAAGCCCAAAAGCCCGGCTTGCCTAACTTATACCCACACGTAACAAACATCGAATAATTTGAATTTCGCGCTAAAAAGTTCGCGCGGTCATACGATGTAGGTAAACTACCCCGAACACAGCGGCCGGCGGCCGGCCGGCTACGCTCACTACTACACGCGCGCCGCTTCATGCGTACAGCACACACGTTCACAATATTCCACATCTTCCATCCCGCTCGTACGCACGTCACGCAAGCCCAAAAACGGCGGCTTGCACATCTCTCTTTCTAACCTATGAAAACTACGCATAGTGAAAATAGCGCTACTTTGTTACGAAACTGCACATTAGTATGGACGGGCGAAGCATTGATTTACCATGAAATTGTCTGCGGATTTTTGGCGCGAGTATTGCGCATGCTCGTGTACATCGTAAAATAGCTTCGTTTCGCTGCAACTTCAGTGCATAGACATTGTTTGTTTTGGATTGTTTGAGTTGAAAGAAAAGTTTTGTTTGTTGTCGATTCGTTGCAATACTTACTAGATAGTAGATTTGTGTTTAAAAATGGAAGAAATAGTGCGTTGTGAGGATATGAGGTGTATTAAAGCGTTACTCGACCAGGGCAAGGTAAAATCTTTGACTTTTTCTCAAAAAAAAGTTTTGATAACTTCACCAAAACCAACGCCTGACCTGTGTATTTCTCAGAGCAAGGGACACAAACGTAAATTCAGTAGATCTATTTATAAAACAAATTGGATTGCGGGCTGTTCTCATTTGAACAAGTTGTTTTGTTGGAGCTGTTTGTTTTTCTCGAACGATACAAACGATGTTTGGAATACGTCCGGGTATGACGATTTAAATAATCTATCTAGAAGTAGTATGCCTTCAGTGTGCTTTGGTTAACTCGCCTCAAAGACCCTCAATGAGCAAGTGATAGTTGAAGACTAAGATTACTGATTGAAGAAATAACTAGATGGATTTTACGTCAAACGGTTAGAACCCACAAAAATATAGGTTGGGCTTGCCCTAATCTAAAGCCCTAGGCACGCCACTGTAGAGAAGGCTCGGTTTGACAGAAACAAAGCTTAAGTAAAGAATTTCAAAGTAGGCGATTATGTGTTAGTAGAAAATCAGGAGTGCAACAAACCAAGGCTAGAACCAAAATCTAAGCTACAAACACCAACAAATAATGTCAGAATATTCCGTTAACGGCGCGGGTGCTGGTGAATAATTTGTTGGATTGTCTGTGTGGTAATAAAATAATCTGTGTGGTGTGTAAGTGTATAGCTTGTGTAGTAACTATAGCCTGTGTGGCAACCAAAGCCTGTGTGGCAACCAAAGCCTGTGTGGCATCCATGGCCTGTGTGGCAACCATAGCCTGATTGGGAACCATAGCCTGTGTGGGAACCATAGCCTGTGTGGCAACCAATGCCTGGGTGGTATCCATAGCCTGTGTGTCATCCATAGCCTGTGTGGCATCCATAGCCTGTGTGTCATCCATAGCCTGTGTGGCCTCCATAGCCTGTGTGGCCCGTGTGTAGTACTTTACTAATATCGTCAGTAAAATGTGTCTTAGCATTTAAGTGACTATTGGTCTAAGGTTTATTTGATAAGCCTCCTTTTAAAGTCTAAGGTGATTTGGTCAGAATGACCGAGTTGATAAGTGAGCATTCAAGTGTTTGTTTATTTGTCCATAGATCTGAATGAAGAAAATCACGCACACGAGGACGTGTGATGATGCAGGACGGCCGTAACGGCGCGTGATTAATGTACTCGATTTATTGTGATATTTAAATGACTTTTTAGTCGATGCGAATAATTATTTAATTTGGGAATTTATGATTTATCAGAGCGGGTAACACCGAATGGGGTTGTGAGTGTCATAGTGGTGACGACGATCACTTTTTAAGATGGTCGCCACGCGGTGCACACGCACAAATCCATTAGCTCTTAATCCAAGTTTACTTTTGTAATCCTTCGTTATTTTAATAGTGTTTTCATTTAGTAATTTGTAATATAATCATTGCCATATCTTGCGATTGTTATTTCTGCAATTCCTGCACATACACGCCCATAAAATACCAAGAGATAACGGACCAGCTGCGACACGTGGTGTCGCAACCTCTCGGCGATCCGTTATATATTTTCCCATAATCTCTTTTTACCTCCTTAATGGAATGAAATTCGTAAAGCGCCGACATAGGTACGTGTTTCATTGTGTTATAAATATTATTCATTGTTTTATTGTGTTAGTTTGGGGATTCGAGCCGCGCCGATTATTTTGCTCGGTTTTTATCATCCAAGCTCATCGAGGCTTCGAGAGACCGACGGGCTGGGAGCTTTTCCCGCCAACGCATAAGCTTGGCCATACAAAGAGGGAACGCTGCCAGCCTGTTGGGAACCTTGCCTATCGGCAGCAGCGGGATCTTTGAGGATATTTTCTATTATTATATAGTTTGTATTTATTTACAACAAATAATTACAATCAATGTATAAAATACAAACTATGATATATAGAAAACATACTCAAAGCCCTCGCTGCTGTCGATAATAATAATAATTGTAAATAATTAAATTAAATATTTATGTTTGTATTTTATACAATTATTGTTTTATAAATTATGTTGAAGAATATTAAATATCAAGCCTCAAATAAATTACATCAGAAAAATATTAAATGTTTCCTTAGTAGAAGCCTAATGCTTCTAACCATGAAGACTGATTGATAACGAGAGAACAACTCATACCCTAAACCGAGGTTTGGTTGGTGATCAGAGAATCATTTATCTTGGAGTATAGCTTTTACATATAGCGCAGGGGGGGGGCTACTAAGAAAGGATGTTAATTTCATCTAATTCAATATGGATATTGAGTGAAACATCAAATCAGCAACTTGTCTTGTCTTGTGACGCCATAGTTGTATAGCATCAATAGATCGACTCTTTATGGTTAGGTTTGCAATTAAAAGTCATAAAATGGATATTTACAAAATAATTTATGTTTCCGTGTGTTATTAATTGTTTTGTTTATTTGTTAGTTTTTAATAAATTTATCTTTACAGACAATATACCTATGTATAGGTAGGTACCTATTCTTACTATTGCGTACATACATTATAAAGTTTTTTTAAAATTTAGTTTAATTGCCAATTAAAATGTTCGTGAAATATCTGTATGGAGTATTTACATATTTCTTAAAGTTAAATAAATGTCTGAAAACAAAATTGGCTTATTATACCTATATATAACCAGATGAAATAAAATTGTACGGCACTAAGATTAAATTCATGTTTGATTACAATAGATACTGTCCAATGTCCACTGTCCACTGTCCATATTAGAAAAGCCCACAACGCCCAAGGCAATACAATCACAGTATTAAAATTCTATTCCAAAGGCAAATGTCCCATCCTCCACAAATATTGAACAATATTCTATGATAGATTTAACAAAACAACTGCAGACTCACGCAAAGGGTTTAAAGATTATGGCCGGAGGCAAAAATACCCTATTGTCACATATAAACCCCTATAAACAGGGTGTTAGGGGTAGCTAGTGAATAAACAATGTATGTAGGAACTTTGTATAAACAATTTTGTCTTGTCGTAATACCGCTAAAAGAAAATCATCCTAACTATTCTAACTATCCTAATCCTAACTTCCTAATGCTAAGTAAATATCCTAACTAATATTATAAATGCGAAAGTGAGTTTGTTTGTTACCTTTTCACGCTTAAACCGCTGAACCAATCGCGATGAAATTTGGTATGCAGATAGCCTATGGTACGGAGAAGAACATAGGCTACTTTTTATCCCGGAAAAACATAAGATCCCTGGGGAACGCGGGTGAAACCGCTGAGCGGAATCTAGTATAATAATATTATAAATGCGAATGTGACTTTGTTACCTTTTAACGCTTAAACCGCTGAACCGATCGCGATTAAATTTGGTATGCAGATAGTCTATGGTATGGAGAAGAATATAGGCTACTTTTTATTCCGGGAAAACATAAGATCCCTGAGAACGCGGGTGAAACCGCGGGGCTAAAGCAGGTAGATTATATAAAATAATTAAAGAATTAAAAGCTTTTTCTTTTTTCATTGTACTTAGATACTAAAACTTCTTTGAAATGTCTACTTATTGATTTTGGATAATGAAAAAGTTAAGTGGTAAGTTATGATGTAGCCCAAGGTGGTAAGCACACAACACTTAGAAGGATCTGGCTCTCAAGTGCAGCTGCCGGAACACACCGATAGGTGTTTGGTGACAGATTTTCAATTTGAAGGTGGTAGCCAGTCAGGTGCGTATTACATAGTCCTCACGATGTTTTCCTTCGCTGAAAACTCAAGCTCATTGCAGGATTCGAAGACACGATCTTCTTCACGGTATTTGGCGTCAATAAAACTGAGCTATCGTCGCCATAGATATACCTAAATGTAATAAAGTTGGGAGAAAATAATATACCTAGAGCTTCCCGCCTAATTCATGAGATATAAACCTTTTCCTTAAAAAAACGCTCTTACAATCATCAGTGTTAATGGAACTACCTAATAAAGAGAATAACATCCCATTTTACTTTTGCTTCGAATTTCTTTCGCATGAAAAAAGCAGCTGCCTTAAAAATAAAGCTAAAATTTATTTTCAGATCACTTACCATAATCTCTAATATATCAAAAAAATAAATCATAGCAATACAATGATTATCGCTAACCGGTAGTGACGTCACCGCCTTTGTTAACGTCCGGAATAATCAGCGGGAGGGATCCCTCTATGCAGCGTCACGAATATTTATCTATGGTTTAAGGTAAGCGGTAATTTGCCCTTTATTGAAATTTTCTGGTGAAATAGTAAATGATAAGCTGTCTATTATGTTTTGTTTCGTAGGTTGTATAATTTTTCTCTAAATGACAACCAAACGATGACTATTTAATATTTACCATTGTAAGTAAAAAAAAAAAAAAAACCGCATGGTAAAAAGTACCTAAAAGTTTCATTAGAGGTATGAATGCTTTTCATTGTTTTATTCTAGATTCCATGGTCTGGAAGTGGTAAACACATGAAGTCTAGAAACCGGCTCTCAAGTGCAGCCGTCGAAATACACTACTAGGTACTAATTAATAACAATATCTTTGTTTAACTTTGAAGTATTATGAGAATCTGTATTTAGCAAAAAAAAAAAAAACAACAGACCAATTTCCCCTCCTGATTTTTTTTAAATCTTTCCTTTAATCGCTTATTGTTTCAGAAACTGTCAATAAACGAAGATTAGTTAGCGTTTTTAATTCATAAAATTTATAAATGGGGGGATGGTTTTATTGATATGTAAGGATTATTTTTAATCCGCGAATCGCATTGGAGTCAAGCGTTTAGAAAATCAGTTTCGTAATAAGTAGTTAAATTATGGGGTGGTTATAGTTAAGTAGTATCAAATTAGTAATTTGTATTTTATGTCCGAATTTGAGAAAAATAATATAAATTCGATCGCATCTCAATAGTTACCAACAACTGTGTCAATAGATATTTTTTGTGACGCAATAATGAATTCTGAATGAGTTTTATAATGTTTCATTCTCAACAAGAACATTATGTTTTCATCATTAACTATTAAAAGATTAATTGATAAAACGTGACGCAAATTATTTTTCATGACGTAGCAAAAAGACAACCTTATTTTAAATTCAGTAGATATGCGTTCCTTGTTTATTTCAATAAAAAGAAATAAAAGTGTAAGAGCGACATCTATTAAAACTTAAATGAACTACTTGAATAATAATACGTTTTTACAGTGAACATGATTAGCTGTATTTAAGTATTACAATGTGATAATAGATGGCGCTAAACGTCAAATATACGGAATGTGGTAAAAAGGTACAATATTATGTACGATGATAACTATTTCGATAATAAAGTATAACCAGTAATTAAACAAACACTTTTTGTAGCATGGCGGAAAAACCGTGTCACTTCTCAAATAACGTTTTGTAATTACCTGTAGTTATATTATCTTCTAACTGTCGGCAATTAAAACATAGCTTAGTTATATTTTTTTTAATGTTTTATACCTACCGACGTGACAAGTCAAGTTATTTTCTAATGGCCAACTCTTTCAAGTTATACCGTTATAGTGTTCTTACTTACTTAACGAAGCTTATCTAATATATAAAATTCTCGTGTCGCGGTGTTTGTAGTTAAACTCCTCTGAAACGGCTTGACCGATTCTCATGAAATGTGTGCATATCGGGTAGGTCTGAGAATCAAACAACATCTATTTTTCATCCCCCTAAATGTTAAGGGTAGTCCACCCTTAATTTTTTTTTTTTTTTAGATATTTTTTCTTGTTTTTATTTTTTTATGATACAACATTAAAAAACACATTCATCCCTAAATTTTCAACCCTCTACGATCAACCCCTATTTTTTATTTGTTAATTATAAACTTTATTTATTTTTATTTTGTCATGACTTAGAATAAAAAATATTATATTAAAACCTCTACGATCAACCCCTATTTTTGCATCGTGATTTTTTTTTATAGTCGGTCTCCTGTCTTACTCACTATACAGTCACTCTCATCGTAAATTTATCATTAATTTTCAGTGCAATAATTATTTATTTACAATTTATTAACAACTGATAAAGACAGTTTTAACTCTCAGTCTATAATATAAAAATGAATCGCTGAATGTGTTGCTGACCGCAAATCTCGAGAACGGCTGAACCGATTTGGCTGATTTCTTTTTGTTGTGTTTGGTGTAGTCTGAGGAAGGTTTTTATGAAGAGAAAAAAGTAAATAATACGAGGAAAATAGTAAAAAAAACAATTTTCTTTTCCAATACAAACCACTCTGTCCCCCGCTGTCAAACATTACACGTCAATCAAAACAAAACAAAGGCGCGTTAGACAGAACGAAATCTGTCGGGGCACCTATTAACATAAAAAAATCAATGTTACTTTGTTTTAGAGAAATAGGGCAGAACAAGGTCTGCCGGGACAGCTTATATATATACAGGGTGACTTTTTAGTCACTGGCAATACTTGCAGGGATGGACGTACTCATCAATATGAACAACTTTTATTATGGGACCAACTCTGAGATCGCGTAAAATAAAATGGTTGCTTCATACATTTTGGTCGAGTAGGTATTGAACTTTTGTATGGAACAGCTGATAATTTTTTCATGATTCCACTCTTAGTCTGATAGTAAAAGTTGTTCATATTGATGAGTACTTCCACCCCTGCAAGTATTGCCAGTGACTAAAAAGTCACCCAGTATATATACATTAAAAAAAGAAAACAAGTTTTTAGTTTACTATCTGCCAAATTCCATATTGCGTTTCCATGCATCATTGGTGCGTCTCAAGGCAGCGTATGCGCAGACAGATAATAATCATGAGCGTGACGAGTCGAGATGGCCGTGGGAACCAAACTCCTGCGTGCAACCTCTCACCAAAATACTCAAGCTTGTTTATTTAAATTGGAAATTATGGAGTATGTTCAGTAAAGTTATTAGGTATATATTAGGGACCCGCCCCGGCTTCGCACGGGTGCAATGTACTGACGACGTCATAAGTGACCGAACATGTACTATACGACCCATTTCTTGGCGCTTTTGAAAGTATATAGGTAGGTAGGTACTCGTAGTTATTGCGTAAATAAAATAATAAAACAGTTGCTTCATACATTTTGGTCGAGTAGGTATTGAACTTTTGTATGGAACAGCTGATTTATTTTTCGTGATTTGACAGTTGATCCCATAGTTTGTTGTACATGTCTGTCTTTAGTCCATAGATGATACATAATAACTAGAAGTCTAGTCTATGTATAAAGATTTAACTTTTATTTCTTTTGTCAAAAGGCAGACAAAGGCTCAGAGCCATTCAGCCCAGTCGTATTTTTTATTATTATTTATTTATGTAAAAAAAATCTATCATAGTGTCTTTATTCTGTTTTTTGTATTAGTTCATAATATCTTCTTTTGTATGTGTTGATGCATATTTCGTGTTGAAATTTTGTTGAAGCTGTGTGCGTTGGTTGCGTGCATAAAATAAAAAAAAACTTTCTTTCTTTTCTTTCTTTCTATAGTAAAAGTGGCTCATATTGCCAGCGACTAAAAAAAAACATCCTGTATACAAGGTTACCCTATGCGTGTAAAAATGTGTGAAAAGTCAGTTAGCTAAGTGCTTACATCATAAACATCAAAGCGCCGACATAACCCTTAAAATCACCACTACCTTCATTACCCGTCTTAAATAAATCATTGCTCTCATTCCTGACATTCCATGTTATTACAAAAGGAATTACTTCAATTCCAGGGCAATTTCTTTAATGACAGTAAAGATCATAGAGTCTGGACTGTCTGGAGATTAGTATGACGGAAGGGAACACACACAATGGGGCATAGATTAGATTAATGTAGATATGACGTTGTACCTACGCAAGTATTTCTACCTAATATTGTCGTTGTTTCCTAACCTACTATATTATAAATGCGAAAGTTTGTGACTCTTTCACTCAAAAACTACTGAAAGGATTTGGATGAAATTTGGCACAAAGATAGAATATATTCTAGAATAATAAATTTTATACTTTTTAGCCCGGGAACACATAAAAACCCTAAGAAATGTAGGTGCGGGGCGGAAGCTCTATAAATGTCTTAAATTTTTGTTTGGCCTTTTTTTTACTTTGGATAGGGTTGTATTTGACCACAAACTGTCCAAGGTAAGTAAGTGATAAGCACAAGGTGGTTAGAAGGGAACAAAGTTTCAAACATTGACAGTTGTCTCAATTGGCAACAGATTTTCAACATTAGGGTGGAGACCAACCAGGTCGGGAGCTACTAGTGCTATGGTTTCCTTCACCAAAAGCTCAAGTTTATTATAGGATGGTGGATCAACCAAAGTGATATAGCCGAAGGTGGGAAGCACTCAAAGCCTAGAAGGAACTGGCCTTCAATTCTCTTCTCTTTCTGCAGCTGCCAGAACATATATTTTGAGACATTATTCCTCACACACGGCCATCTGACCACAAACTAAGCAGAGGTTGTACTATGGAAGCCAGATAACTGATATACTACATTATGTGTCCTACTTTTCTTTTGTAAATACTTACATATATAGATAATTACTCAGGACTAACAGACATGTTCATGCACAGGTTATTGGCGGCAGATTTTCAATTTGAGGGTGGTAGCAAGCCAGGTGGGTATTACATAGAACCTTACCAACGTGCTATGAGGAAACCCACTATGTTTTCCTTTACCGAAAGCAGGTCCTCCAGTTTTTAATAATTTCTCATTATGTATTCACTTCTGCTTTTCATTTTTTACACTGACCAGTCTCTATTTTTATCTACTGTGGTCCCAAAATGGTCTATTACTAAAATTACCGAACACTTTTTTTTGTACACAAATTCAAACATTATAAGCTAAAACATTAGGGTCTGATTCCCATGAATAATCATTATCCATTCTTTTAGATAAATTAAATATGTTGCGTCTAAATTGATTATTTTTGGGAATTTTGTCTAATGTCTGTATCGAATTGGTAAAGTATTGTTTTGACAAAAATTGTAGCTGGAAGCAAATTCTATCACGTATTAAATTAACATTTGTTAGTTATAATTTATTTTTACCTATATCCCCATTATAGTAATTTTCAGGTTATTATTATTTATTAATAATTAAAATATATAAAAAATGTAAAGGGCAAATCTGTAAGACTTTTGACTTGCTGAGTTTCTTGCCGGTTCTTCTCAGTTTAAGGCCGACTTCCGAACCGGTGGTAACTTCAGTAGCTTCTTCGTTCATAAGTGCCCTTCTAGGGCCTAAACTGAATAAATGGCTTTGACTTTGATTTACATTTGTTGTCAAATCAATAAACTAAATAAATTAAATTATTTTTAGAGCTCCTCAAATTATCTCTTACTATCGTGGGGGTTAACCCAGACAATTTTATCAAAATCTTTGACTGTTGTTAAGATGGAAACAGCAATAGGTTATTACAAACACCAATAACCATTATTATTTATTTACTAGCTGTCACCCGCGGTTTCACCTGCGTTTTCAACATAAAATGTAGCATATGTTCCTCAATAAACTGCCTATCTAACGCAAAAATGACAGTGTCTTAATTTCATCCAAAAATCCCATACTTTAAGTTTTTCCCGAATTTTCCAATTTTCTTAATTTTTTTTTCATAAGAACCCTCTCCTGACAATAATTACTACAACAAAAAAGAATTCAGCGAAATTGTTCCATGCGTTCACGCGTGATTCTATGACCAAGAGGGAAATAGGGTTTCATTTTTATATAATTCTAGCTGTTCCCCGCGGTTTCACCCACGTTTCTGGTGTAATTTTTTTTTCATACAAACCTTCTCCTGACAATAACGAACATCTAAAAGAAAGATTTATCCAATTTGGTACAGTCGTTCGGAAGTTATGCGCGTACAAACATTTCGGAGATTCATTTTTATATATATATAGATAGATAAATAATACGTAGAGAATATAAAATGTAGATATAGATAGAATCCTAGAATAGATTGTTCTTTCGACATTAAACTGTTACCTAACAAAAGAAGTTCAAAAACAAAATTATGTGTTTCGATGTGGCTTAGAAACTGATGATTTACGAAGAGATTTTACAACTTACATAACCTACTTTATGAACCAAACCTTTGATCGGTTGTTCTCATTTATTTCGGTTGGTTAACTTCCTAACAGAAAGCTCATTCATTGCCCAAACTCATAACGAAGAAACACTCTATTGTCAAATTTTAAAAACTCTTAAATTAAGAATTATGTGAAATAATGTATAACTGGAAGTAGGATTGGAAGATTTTCTTTGTTAGTCCGAATTAGGTCAGATTATTGCGTAGATAACGCTATCATAGAGTATGGTGCTCTATGTATATTATACTATATCTAATTACAAATATAGACAGTTATATTTGTTATTATCTATATATGTATGTATTTACAAAAGAAAAGTAACATATGTAGTATATCAGTCTGGCTTCCATAGTATAAGCACTGCTTAATTTGGGGTCAGATGTGTGAGGAATAATGTCCCAGAATATTTATTTATTTATATACAACTTAAAAAAAAACTATAATTATAATATTATTTCCTCGAAGCTGCTGTCGCTGCCGAGGCAGGGTTCCCAGGCTGGCAGCGTTTTCTCTTTGAATGGCAAAGCTAATAGCCCGCACGGTCTCCCGAAGCCTCGATGAAGCCCTGTGTTAGACTATCTCACCATGCTAAGTGTATGTGGCCAAATAAAACCTACAAGGAACTGACTGTCGATTGCAGCTGCCGGAACACACCAGTAGGTGTTTGACGACAGGGGGTACCAAGCCAGGCGGGAACTACAAAGTACCCTACCACCGTGCTATGCAAGCTTATTGTAGAATTCCTTCAACACCGCTATCAAAACAAATAAGTATATATCTTTACTTTTCTGATTGTCATATTTTTTTTAGATATACAACACTAGCTTTTCCTCGCGGTTTCACCCGCATTCCCGGGATAAAATATAGCCCATGTTACTCAGGGATAGTGAAGCATTCTAATGGTGAAAGCATTTTTGAAATCGGTCCAATAGTTTTTATGTTTATTCGTTACATACAAAAATACAAATCTTTCATCTTTATAATCTATCTATATACTTATAAAGAAGCTTGTCCTGACTGACTGACTGATCTATCAACGCACAGCCTAAACCGCTGGGGTTAGGAACATGAAATTTTGTACACAAATTCCTTAAATAACGTAGGCATCCACTAAGAAAGGATTTTTCAAAATTCAACCCCTAAGGAGGTAAAATAGGGGATGTTCGATTGTATGAAACTTTGTCAGTTTTAAAGCTAAATCCATTAAATTTCGTATTTAAGTATATAGTTAAAAAAATAAATAGGTATTTCAGGGTTTATTGAAAATCACCCCATAAGGGTAGAAAAGGGGTGGCAAAGTTTGTATGGGAATCATTATTTTTCTGCTCAGGTTTATTCGAAACTTGGCATTAATATTCGTCAACATAATTAATGAAATAACTATGTCAACGTTTTTTGAAATTCTTTCCCTAAGGGGGTTAAAAGGGGTGCAAAAGTTATATGGAACGACAATTTTTGGTATGAGTAAGGAGGTACAGTTTATAGGGATCGGGGCTTCTTTTTATAACGTAGGGTTAAAGAAAGAAAGAAAGTATTTTCCGAAATTCAACCCCTAAGGGGGTAAAATAGGTTTGTATGAAAATACATTATTTTTTAGATGTTTCCATAAAACTTGGTATTTGGGCTCCTGGCTAAAAACTAAGTTTTTTTTTGTAGTATTTATGGAAATTCCGCCCCTAAGGAGTGAAAATGGGGATTGTATAATGACATATCAAGTTGAGGCATCTTTAACTTAGGAACTATAAAACCTACAAACATAAAATTTGGCAAGCAGGTTCTTTATAGGATGTGTATAAGAAAGAGATGTCCGAAATTAATCCCCAAAGGGTAAAAGGAGATATACAATTTGACTGTAACTATTTAGTGGAAAGTAATTGGCATACCCATCTTGGTGTAAATATTGCTCGAAGCAGTTTATGAGTAGTGTATTTCAAGGTTTTGTAGAATTAACCCCTGAGTGGGTGTAATTGGGAATTTAATCTTTATATGGAAAAATATTACACTGGCCGATTGTCCCGAAACTTGGTGTAAATACATAATGCGATAATATATCATTACACCCTTATGGGTGTATCTACTAAGACAGGAAATTCTGTAATTCGACCCTTAAGGGGGTAAACGGGGGAAATATAGTTTGTAAGTAACTTTTTTATGGAAAGTAGTTATCTCTCTCTTTTCACCCGAACAGGTGCAAAAGTTTGTATGGAAAACATTTTTTTTGGGCAATACTCTTTGTGTGTACGGATTAAGGGTTCTTATAACGTGGGGGTGTACTAAGAAAGGATTTTTTGAAATTGAAATCCTGAGGGGGTAAAATAGGGGATCGCGGGTGAAACCGCGGGGCGGAAAGCTAGTATTAGTATATAGATATAGATTGTCGGCAAACAAGCATACGGCCCGCTCGATGGTAAGCGGTTACCGTAGCCTATGAACGCTTGCGCGTTGCCGACCCTTCCCCCCTCCCCGATGAGCTCTGGTAACCTTACTCACGCGCATAATAACTAAATACAAAATCATAGAATAAAGACTTCATGCACTTGTCGGCGAGATATGAACAACAAAACATACAAATACACGCGTCATTCATTATGAATGATACATGTTGAGAGCTCGTCGACATGTCGTAATTAATCAACAGTATTGTATCATATTTTGTTTAGTATTTTCTTTTGGAAATAATCTCCTTGATTCTATGCCGTCTGTTCTCACTCATATAATAATCTTGTAAATCTATGTTCACGCCATGCTTTGTTTGTTATATATCTGTTACTATTAAAGCATCGTAAGATACCAACCCTGTAATATTTTATAGCTAGCTGTCCCCCGCGGTTTCACCCGCGTTCCCGATTAAAGAAGTGGTCTATTTTTTTCGTGATATTTTCCGATGTTTTAATAGTTATTCTACGACAGGCTGGTTGGCGTGGTTGGTAAGATATCCTATCTATCACGCCGCAGGTCGTGGGTTCGATTCCCACTCAGGACAGACATTTGTGTGCATGAACATGTCTATTTGTCCTGAGTCTGGGTGTAATCTATATTAATATTATAAAGCTGAAGAGTTTGTTTGTTTGAACGCGCTAATCTCAGAAACTACTGTTTGGATTTGAAAAATTATTTCAGTGTTGGATAGCCCATTTATCGAGGAAGGCTATAGGCTACTTTTTATCCCGGAAAAACACAAGATCCCTCGGGAACGCGGGTGAAACCACGGGGCGGAAGCTAGTTATCTATATAAGTATGTATTTACAAAAGAAAAGTAGTATAATGTAGTATATCAGTTACCTGGCTTCCATAGAACAAGCTCTGCTTAGTTTGGGGTCAGATGGCCGTGTGTGAGGAATAATGTCCCAGAATATTTATTATTATTTATTGTTCGGGGCGGAGACAAATCCAACAAATCAAAGATCATAAAAATCAGTCCAGCCGTTCTTGAGTTTTAATGGTGTATAACACGACTTTGTTTTATGTGTATGCAAGGTTCTTCCCCGCGGTTTCACCCGCGGTCCCGAATGCTCCGATCGCCACCAAACCTTACAGGATTACCCGCGGGGCTAATATGAAGATTGTCTGAATATTTCATCGCGATCAGTTCTAGATAGCCTATGGTATGGTCGTAGAAGGTCGCTTTTTTATCCTGGGAAAACATAAGATCCCTGGGGAACGCGGGTGGAACCGTGGGCGGAAGCTAGCTCTACAATAAACTTGAAAAACCATAGCAGAGCATTTCTTTCTTTATTCTTCTTCTTCTTCTTTAAGTTTACTGTGTATGTTCCAGAAGCTACCATGGTCGGCAATGGAAGCCCAAAAACTACATTCTCAAGACAAATCATAAGTAAATACTTAAGTCAAACTTAATAAACATTACAGCTCAGTATATAGTATAATCATAACTATGTACAGCGTGGGAACACACGGACTCCGAAAGGTAAGGGTTTTTTCTCTCTTTCTTGCTTATAGGATTTTGTTTACCGCCGTCTCTGTCAGTCAAAATTCGTGACTATCCGATTTCGCCTCAGAAACTGATGCGGTGATTCTTGCCTGGTGATTTTTTAATGAAGATTATATTTTGAAAGACTTTGGTTTTGCCGACTGGGTCTGCTGGTGGGTTGTCGGTTCGATTCCTATCCTACAAAGAGCTTGTATTTCAGTGAAGGAAGACATGACAAGGAAACTACATCATGCGAAATTCTGTCGCTAAGCAGATTCTTGGATTTGAAGTTCTAGCGATTATTTGATTCCAGGATCAATTCAAAACTGTTAAGTTTGTAACTTCATTATTACTGTCTCTCCTACAGTAAAGCCATAAAAACCAGTTAGCGGCAGTCGTATTTTTTTTTGGTAAAAAATAAATAATATTGTAGGTAGTTTTCCGATGTTCGAAACTGCGCCCGCCCACGCATAGAGAGCGTTAGACGCAAGATAAATGTCGCATTCAAAATGTTAATATTTTTTTATCTATGTGCAAATCGAATTATAAAATTAGACAGACAATGCATCGCGAAGTCACAAAAGACGGGGTACGTTACAAGAGACTCCTACTCCTAAGACTCCTATTCCAAAAATATTTTTTTTATAAAAAAAAATAGTACAAAAATATCAATAACAGTAACTCGTCAAAAATCCGTATGACTTCTTTGTTCGCTGAAGTATTCTTACACACCCTTGATGTAACTTTTTTCGTGTATCTAACTGAATATATGCAGGCTTCATAGTAACGTGTGTTCATTCATAGATATTATTATGAACATGTCAAATATAGTTCATTCGAGACCGGTAGGTACTGTGGTAGCAATGGCATGGACATGTAAAAACTTTTGTTGTAAGAGTTTAAATCATTCTGTCCCCTTTATTGCATGGTGCGTGACAAGGGCCTGGCATCACTAAAAACTATCATAAATACAGATCCGTTCCGCGGATTTACCCACGTTTTGAATCTCTGTTATCTCCGAATAATTATCCTATGTTTTATTGTACGTTTATGTGTCAATACACCTCCAAATCGGTCTGGCTTGATAGAGTACGTACAAACTTACTTGACATGTATTATTGTTGATAAGTACTTTATTATTAGAATTATAGTAAAACATCTTGAAAATTTGATGTCATAGCTATTACCAACGTACCAAAAGTTTTTCCTATAGGTAAGTAGGTATGTATCTAGGTACATACAGTTAGGTGCTTTCAGTATTACCTACAACTAGAATGCAAGTAATTATGACACAAACAAAAAAAATAAAAATAAAAATAAGTCACTAAATAGCTAATGATAGGCAGGTAAGAATTCTATGACCAAATACCAAACAATCACCCGGCCAGCTCCTACACTATAATACCATAATCTAATCCTACTAATAATTATAAATGTGTATAGTGTGAAGTTTGGATGGATGGATGAATGTTTGTTACTCAATCACGGCAGAACGGGTGAACGTAATGGATGAAATTTGGCACAGAGATAGATTAAAGTCTGGAATAGCACATAGGCTACTTTTTATCCCGGGAAAACATAAGATCCTGCCTACATAAACACAATAACATATCAAGTTTTATACACAAATACAAAAGTTTTTTTATCTACCTACATACTACTAAGACCTATCCTAGGTTTATTTGAAACGTCATTTCTTTACAAAAGTAGAGTAATACGCACGCACATACCTAACTGGTAATTAAATACCTGTGCTGTAGTATATCGTGGCGAGAGTCCCTATTTCTATAATGGATTTTCCGAAGTGAATCTTCTGTACCTGTACTATTATGTATTCTGTGGCAGGGCTCGAGGCAGTAGTTCGAGGCGAGGCCGGTTTGAGGCGCTATCGGACAATTTATCCGCTCTACATTGTTTACGAGTTAAGTTGTGTATTCGGTTAAAGATAGGGTGACCATGATTTATAAAAAAAAATATATTAATGTGGCCGATGGTGGTAAGCATATAAAGCCTGTTTGGACAGGCTCTCAAGTACAGCTAACAGAACATACAAATCTTCATCTTGAGCGTTAAGGTTTCCACATGATATTATCCTTCACTGAAAGCTCAAGTTTATTGTATACTAGCTGTCCCCCGCGGTTTCACCCGAGTTCCCGAGAAAAAAAGTAGCCCATGTCCTTCTCCATATCATAGGCTATTTGCGTACCAAATTTCATCGCGATCGGTTCAGCGGTTTAGGCGAGAAAAGGTAACAAACAAACAAACTAACAAACAAACTCACTTTCGCATTTATATTATTAGCTAGGAAGTTAGGATTAGGATAGTTAAGTTAGGATTTCAAACCAACGGCTTTGCCACGGACTGTGACCACGGCATACGACGCCACTATCGCTGAGCTATCATCGACTTATTAACACAAATAAAGGCATAATCTAGGTAAAAAGATTTCTCACGTCTATGTTTTTATGGTTAAATATGTTAGTATCAAAGCCAATGTATTTTTCCCTTGGAAGGCCCTAATAAGGTAGTAAATGCGTGGTGCATTACCATTTTTATAAGTATTTCAAACAACAATTATCACACATTAACAAATTACAGTAAAATTGCAATTATTACCATTAACATGAGGGTAATATGGCCGTACCTACGCGAAGTGTCTTTGAAGGGCTTTCATTAGTTTTGCTAACTGAACAATTGTAGTACTTACATGGTAACATAGTTTACTAACATGAATCTTATTAGACTGACCTACTTTTAAGGTATAATATTCCGAACTTATTGAAATAAATACAGCCTATTGACTTTTTATAACTGCGCCGTATCAGATTTATAAGTAAAATTTGTAACTACACATCTTTTCCGATTAGCATTAATAGTTTAATATCAAGACTCTACATCAATAATATCTGGCGTATTATGATACATTTTATGCAGTAGTCGAAGGCTTTTTGTTTGGCTTTTGGTTGCAAGGATTCCGATTTTTCTCAACAATGACTGAAGCGAACGAACTCAAATTTATTGGAAGAATTCATCATGTCTTTGACTTTATTTTGTACGTTGCATAACACGATTAGTTAACTTTTATAACACAAAATAATTAATAAAAATACCTCTTTAAAATAAGAGATTTCAATTTTACCGGCATTGAGGATCGATTTGAGGTTCCAAAATTTCTACATATATTAATTGAAACTGATACTATAAATTGTACTTAGGTTTTATGAAATATATTTGTAGTTTTTAAACCATTTTGTCGCATACGCCCGTTCTGTTTACGCGGGTTTTCTATGAGAGGTCGCTATAGTAGGGAGCGGGACGCAGCACGTTGAATTTCAGATTTTTAAGCTTAACGTAGCGCAAATTACCCCTGCTAAGCTAATTGAACGCTACTACGTGTTCTTATTAGACTTGTCCTACTTTTTTAATAAATGTTGGTCATATTATTATGGACACCCACCGGCCGAGGATCGACCGAAATCCGATCCGGTTTAAAGAACCGAGTCGAGAATTAATAGACTTCGAATTATTGTTGTTATTGTATATTAAACAAAGTATAAAATTTGATTACGATTTACAAATCAAACGGTTTTTATTAAATTGATTATTTAATCGTAAACGTTATAAGTGTAGTAGGTGCATAAATTTTAATATGATTTATTAATAAGTTGCTACATCTTTAAGTCATAAGTACGTACCTATACCTACCTACTCAATAAAATATAAAAAAGGCAAAAAATATCAGTCAAATTGCAATAAAAAAGTGATATTTAAAAAGTAGAAACAACATAAAAGACCAAAACAAGGGAAAATACTTTAATGATACTGTATAATCTTTCTTTCACTGCTTGCCGTGTCTAAATACTTCCAAATGATATGGTGACTGACTGACTAGTCTTTCCGGGACAATCACGGAAGGAATTCACGCCGAGGCGAGGCAATGCTGCACACACAATCATTTTGATTTCATTTCACCGCTCTGCCTGCACCGAACGAAGCGAAGCTATGTTGGCGCCAAAACCGGCAGTCGTTGAGCGCCGGGTCCACTGTGCGCATGCGAGAACCGCCCGCCATCTTGCCGTTGTTATGGTAACGTGAATCGTAATCAAATTCAGTACTAATAAAGGATATTGAATTAAAAAGTGACAATTAAATGAAAATAGTGTTGTTTAGTGAATGACTTTGTTATGGTAAGTTAGTCCTTATATTTTTTTTAGCATTTTGTTTGTCAGTGTAGGTACTACCTACAATTTTTTAATTTGCACAGAGTAACTATTTACTAATCTGTGACTGAGTTCTCTTGCATTTTTGCAACTTCAATAAAATTGTCTTATTTCTTTCAACAATAAATATCTTTGTAAGTACCTACGTAAGTAAATCAAAATTCAATGATGTAGGTAAAATTGTGTTGTTTGTTATTCATGTCAAGGTAAAATATAGGTAGGTATATTTTACAAGACAGCTAAATCAAGTTCCCCAAAGAATTAATACCTACTTACCTACACATTTTGAATTGTTAATTTCTAATATTAATTGTCAATTAATTGTCATAACCCAGAACGGGCATAATTAATAGTGTTTTTTTTTATCTGACCTACCAATTGCTTGTTATGAAATTGTAGAAACTATAAAAACAATCACAGACCGCAATATTGATTGCAAATTGATGACTTACGAAACTTGATTACTATTCCAATTTAATGTTTGAATTATTTTTATGGAACAACAGCAGTTCAAAGAGTTTCCTTGACTTTCTTTTTTTAATTTATAAATGAATAAAAATGCAGGTATAAAATAGACTTAATGCTTTCTGACAGTTGACATTGACAATTCCTGCTTAAATACAAACATGTTAACCCTTTTTTATATTTTTTTTACTAAGCCAATCATTTAAGAGGGTGGGGATTTTTGCAGGGTTATTACCTACCTACTTAAGGTAGGTAATAACCCTATAAATTATTATCAATCATCCCAATCGTGCAATCTATAAAACTATCTTTATCATTCAAATTGAGAAGTAAAGAGTTTGCATTTACGACGTATTTACCTCTATAGGAATTGGCACAGCGCCTCTCGCGGATAACCTATGGAACTAATTTCTCCCACAGTTTGTTTTTACTCACAGGAGTTCAGTTTATGATAATATCATCATAACCACGGTAAAGATATCTATACCTATATCACAACAGAGACAAAGTTGGCAACCACGCGTCATTCATGATGACGTATCACTAATGTAATACATTGCCAAAAGTGGGCCGCCAAGTTTTACCGTTACAGGTGATTTACCTTTATTGCATACCGGTAATATTTTTTTTTTTGCACTATATAAGCACAATGTTGCTTGGTATTTGGACATAGATAATCGTGTGGAATCGAATTGATATTGATTGATATTCTTGAGTGGTATATTTAATTGTATTATATTAGAAAGAGTCTAGATATAAAAATACTAATTTATGGTTATATTTTTGAGACAATTCTTCTCATTGGATCCTTTGCCATGGTCTTTTTTTTTAAATCTATCCAAACCAAACTCAAATTAACTCAAAATACATTTATTCAGATTAGACCATAGTAAAGGCTCTAAAACGTTATAATTGACTCAACCAGTAAATAACAGTAATGTTGGAAACAAAACTATCGTTTTTTTAACAGCTGAATAAACAAAAATAAGTAGCTACAATACAATACAACACAGTCAGCCCCTCTTAACTAATTCCTGATAAATTTTAAAATAAATATATTTATTTTGTCTAAAGTTATTATGGTTCAATAACTAACCTTACTTATACATGGTGATTTTTTAGTTACTACTGGCAATACTTGGAAGTTCTCATCAATATGAACAACTTTTACTATGGGACTAATATTGTTGTTTTTAATTTTTTTTTAAATCTAGTCGTACCTACCAAATCTCAAAGTTTGTTCATTTCAAGAAAATAAACAATAAAATTATAATTAACTATTCGAAGTACTTTTATAATCATTGTACTTATAATTTTTTACATTTAAATCTTTGTGAATAAGATTTTTGCAATGCCATGTTCTCTTATTGCTATCCAAACTTGTTCAGTGACGCACACAAATATAACTAAATTACGTGTGTGGGCGCGGAACAAGCTGTAGCATATAATAAATAATTTCGACTTAACTAATATCGTCCCTGTGGCGCAGAGGATAGCGCGTTGGACTTCTAATCCAAAGGTCGTGGGTTCGATCCCCACCAGGGATGCATTCGTCTTTTAGTTTTGCTCCCAATTTTTCATTTTATAAATAAAAGATAACATAGATATATGATAATCAAAACAACAAATTATTTGGTTCAAAATTATGTTTTTTTTATAACATACCAAGTAGGTACCTATGTAACTATATTTTATTACGTCCGTTACATAAATTACCGTTTCATACAAAACTCCAGAAAACTATCGTTTTGCCATATTAAAAAGAAAATAATATGACATGTCAACATACTTCCATAATTTCAATGAAAACAAAATGTTTATTTATCAATGTTCTAATTTTCAAATAAAGATTTCAAATCGAACCATGGCCAGTGACTTTCGCGCGCAATTCTTGACATTATTTCTTTTTAAACGAGCATCGGGTTTTTAACATCAGCCTAGCTTGTATCTGCCAGTATGTTTAATATCCGTTCGTTCTATTCGGTCAGTCGGTCAATACGAATGTTGATCGATAAAATAAAAATACCATCAAGCAGTTCTGTTTAGTAACGAAACGAACCTAATTCAGTTATAAAAATAAATATATTCAAGTGTATTTAGGAATAGGAACTTTGGCCCTTTTTTAAACTATGCGTAGTTAGATTTAGTTTGTTGGTATTTTATGAAACTTGTGAGTTTACTGAACGATATTCCACAGGGAATTTCATTATGGAAGTGAATTTTGGTTTCACCACCCTCATGTTAAAAATCTTCCCTTCTAGGCTTAGGCACCTAAGCCTACGACTACAGCTTACTTACCATGCTGGATAGTAAGTCAAGCCTATTGTAAAAAAACATGATGGGTATAATAATTTATTTAAAAGAACTAAATTACGATTAAATTATGATACCCCAATAAAATGAGCAGAAAAAATCCGTTGGTAAGATATAGTACACGAACCAAACCAACACATAAAGCTTCATACAACTCGAAGTCTGCTTTTTTACAATTTGTTTATCGTATAAAGTTCGTTTGCGGTTCAAGGGCAACATGAGTAGTACTTATGCGCAAATAAAAACCATAGTAAATTATAGAGACTATAATTTAAACCTTGAGATTATTTATGGGCCAGTTTTTTAACAATTTGAGAAACACATTATTTAACATTAACCTGTTTTGAGCATATAAATAGTCAATAATATAAATCAATTAGTTATTGTTTTACTTTTCAATGATGTATCGAATCTGAGATTACACTTCGATAATTTCGACACACAACTCAAGTCTTCGGTAGTATAGTGGTAAGTATCCCCGCCTGTCACGCGGGAGACCGGGGTTCGATTCCCCGCCGGAGAGATTACTTTTTGCTCAATTTTAAAATTTAATAAAATGTTTTACGCAACCAAAGCCCAATTTTTTATAAAAACTCATAATGAAAATAAATCACGTTTATGCGGTCTACGAACTTGATACCAATTTAAAGGTAGGTACTACGTGATACTACGTGATACTTCTTACCAATCAAGTTCGTTCTCACTGACAAGAGGATTGTTTTCTTAAGGTCACGTCTATTGGTTTGACCTCCGCTTGTACCTATGTAGGTATGTAGTTACGAAAGCAGATATAGATACCTACCTAACTTCGTTTCATACCCATATATTGCGAATAGCTTCACTTAGAAATAAGCTACAAAAGAAAATAACGATAGATTCAAGTATCTATACTTTTTACATAGAATAGAATAGTTTTTTTATTTGACAGTATATATCAATTTCTAAATCTATTACATGCTTATACTAAAATTATTATTAATTATACTGCCAACAAAAGGCAACCGCTCAGCAATATAGTTGCGGTATAAATAAACCCACAACGCTGATTTTCAGCGGCAACTTTACACCTTACATCCGTGATCTATATAGCTTTAAGCTACTTTTTGACCCGGGAAAACTCAAGATCCCTCGGGAACGCGGATGAAACCGCGCGGAAACGCTAGTAAAATATATGATCCAGACTTCATAGTCGGGGATCGTTCTTACCTGTATTGGCTTTATAAAATAACGAATTTCTGATCGTCGTGGGCTCTTACTTATTATAATTATGTATACTGGGTGATTTTGTTATCACTGGCAATACTTGCAGGGGTGGAAGTACTCATCAATGTGAACAACTTTTATTATAGGACTAACTGTGAAATCATGAAAAAATTATCAGCTGTTCCATACAAAAGTTCAATACCTACTCGACCAAAATGTATGAAGCAACCATATTATTTTACGCGATATCAGAGTTAGCCCTATAATAAAAGTTGTTCACATTGATGAGTACTTCCACCCCTGCATGTATAGACTGAATGGTACGCTTTTATTAACTAATACTTCTCCGAGACATGGATTTTATCGCATATTACAATTTAATTTAATTTTAATTTCAATCTAGGTTTATTAGATTGATGGCAACATTAACATTTTAGTAAATTCTCTTTTTCACATGTCCCATCCAAGTCTACATTCCTGAATACTAGTTCGAAATAGCGATGTTGGTATCGTGTATAGTGTAACTTAGTATGTCTGTAGGATGCGCAAGCGCAGACCGGAACGCCTGCACTGACCTTGGACTGACGTTCTAGAATTAAAAATGTGGTATGTTTCCTTGTTTTCACTCCAGTCACACTGGTTTATTGGAGAAATAATAATGTCAATAGTTTTTGTTTCTTTTGGACCAGATTACTAATAAGGAGATCCTATTACTTATTCTTTGCCGACACCTACTTGACTTCTTTTCTGCTTTCTGTTGTTTTTTTTAAATAATATAAGGCGGGTTGAATTACTAAAGCAGAGATATGCTTGCATGATTCTTGAACTCGCTAACGAGTGCAAGTAATTGCTCAATGCATTTTTAAGTCTTCCTAATTTCTCAATATTTCTTGTCACTGGATGGTTCTGTCTGTCTATAGACGCTCAATCAGTTATAAGTATTACACTGAAAAAAAGTGAGTATCAAATAAGTAACCTTCTTTATAAGTTCTCTTTTCAAATTGTAGTGATTGATTTTATTAATCGAATACAAATGATTCATTCGATTTTAATTCGCCTAGACTTAATCCTTATCAATATTTTATCGAGTGTACTATCTTCAGTTTTAATAGCCTTAACTCGTTCTAGATTATACCTACACAATTTACTCAAGTCAGTTTGACTGTGACCATCACGCTAACCGGTCGGCTTTTACGTTTCGTTTGGAAATGTTTTGTTTTTAAACACAATTTATTGTTATAATCATTATGTAAAGTGACATGAAGTGTTTCGTGAAGTGTTTGTGCGAGGCTTTTGTTTATTCGGATTATCGTCACTTCGCCGGTAATTTGAGATTTGCGTAGTTTTAATTCAATTAGTTTGAATGAGTATTTTTGCGTGTTATGTTCTTTTTTCTGGGTTGAAGGACGCAAGGGAACCCTTCAGACAGTTTTTATAATTTAGTGTTTGCTTTTATTGTTTTTAGTTATCTTTATTCATGCGGTTGTTTTTGTTTATCAATTCGATAACATTTTTTTTATTTATGAGTCACATGTTTTTATCCGGATTATTTATATATGACGATAGATTCCTATTTATAGTAAGTAGCTAAAATTGTCTTCGTGTTTTTGAATTTACCATTGAAAATGATGATGTGGCCGAAGGTGTATAAAGACACAACGCTTAGAAGTGAACTGCCTCTCAAGTACCGGTTAATAACATTTCTTAGGTTTTTGTGATACTTCATTCCTGCTTGTCTATGGTATTCTTAGAAATGTATTACGGTTTTTCATGAACACATAACACGCTCTACAGAACGAACTTTATTTATATAAGATAAGATTGACCCTGTTGCCCATCCCTAAACCCGGCCCTGCCTCTAAAAGTGATTGGAATATTGGTGTAACAATAGCTGGCGGTAATTCTTGAAGGCTTTACACAATTTAATAACTTGACTATCACGCAAATATCATATTTCGTTAGCTGTCACTCTCACAATTCACATAGCGTGAAGAATTTCTAGAAAGTTAATATTTTTTTTATAGGTATGTAAAAATAACTTTTAGGGTTCCGTACCAAGTAGGGTTCGAAAGTAAGTGATCGTTTAGCGCACAGATATTGTAGCAAATCTCTTCGTTCGTCTGTTACACATTATATTTTATGTTTCCTGGGACCGACGACGAACAACTGTTACCTACCTACTAAAAAAAATAAAAATTAAGGTGGCACTTACATGGCCATGATTATATGCCAAATGTTTGGCTTTTTTCAATCGAATGATTGTGGATTATCATTGAATAAGAAAAATAAGAAAATATATTTCTTTGTATTTTTACACACATAGTTATGAGAAAAATATATAACAAAATGAATTATTTTGTTTGTTGCTCCTACTGTTAATATCATAGCAAAATTGCACAGTTGAGTTATAGAAACAAAATGATGTGGGTTTTATTTTAATTTTACGGAACGGAACCCTCCGTTAGCGCGACTGACTCGCACTTGACCGATTTATGAAATTTATTAACAATAAATATGTGAGTAAGGCATTCAATATGGTTAGCTCTTTTAATCTGGTGGTCTTGAACAGTCTCTGCCAGTCGATTGTGATTGAACAAGAATTTTCCAAATCGGTCCAGCCATCCAACCTAACTAATCGAGTAACATACATAAAAAAAATGTGACGAATTGATAAACCTTCTCCTTCATTTGAAGTCGTTTAAAAATAAACGAAATTCATGAATTGGTACATCCATATTAAATTAGTGCAAATAAACCTAACGTGTCTATCAATACGAACACACTTTTATTGTGATTCTAGTATTACAGTATCTTCTTACATTGTTTAAAACTAAATTACTTTGATGACAATAAAAATAGAACGCTGAGAACATAAAACCTACTTACCTATATACATTTTATATGTACGTATGTTATGCTATATTGCGGAATTTCACGGAACTAATGTAAGTAGATACTGATTTTGCAAGCTGTCAAAATATTTTCAAGTGGCTCCCTCACGCAGGTTTTTTATTTTTCTAGTCAGGCTTTACATAGGAACTCATTAATTAATGCAGTTTTACTGTATGGCGTTGAGTCATCGAAATCATGGTGACTCAAAAGCGTTACATAATGTCCGTCAGACAAAACAAATGATGATTTGTTATTGTCATAACCACAAATACCACAATGTGATGCACTACTAGGTTTTGCTTGTGGCTTCCCTTACAGAGATTAGCTAAGCCACATTTTGGTAAAGAAAGGCAATGGATTTTTTTTAAATATGAAATATTAGCTTCCGCCCAGCGGTTTCACGCGCGTTCGCTAGGGTTCTTATGTTTTACCGGGATAAAAAGTAGCCTATAGCCTATCTCGATAAATGGGCCAAACAAACAAACTCTTCAGCTTTATAATATTAGTATAGATTATGAAGTTTGAAGTACCTATCACACTAGCAAAAGACGAAACCAACTCTAAAGTGTAAATATTTTATCTTAAAATCACATACCGTTTTATTTATTTTCGCGGACATTTTTAAATCAGTAAAATAGACGAAACAAAACATCGTGCAATAAGGAAAGTTTCTACCATCGAGAAATTATCGTAGTCGGTACATTACCATAGTATTAACGACCACCCATCCAAAACCGACACACGTCGCCAGCTATAGCCACAAACAAACGAACCTAATCAGCAATTACTCCGACTAGTTAATTGTATTAAAGCAGGTCCCCATATACCACGTTACGGTTAATGCATGTATACAATAGAGGATTGTTGGGGACTACCAGTTTACGATGGCCACACAGGTTCATGTTGACCACAGTGTGAACTAGGGTTTATTGTCCTGTGAATTACTTTTTATTTGGCTATGGTTTTGCAGCCAGCGTTATTTTGCAATCTCTTTTTAATTTGTTCATCATTTGAAATTTGAAATTCGAACATGAGCATAGATAATAAATAAGGATAACATAAAATATACTTATCACGTACCTATAAGCAAACAACCTTCATTCATAGTAGAACAGCTGTGCTCAATTTATGAGTTTTCCTCATGTATGACATACCTTCTTTATAAGTACTTACTAGCTTTACGCCCCACCACGGTTTCACCCGCGATTCCTTAGAGCTAGGATTGAATTTTGGGAATTCTTTTCTTAGTACAGTCACGAGCATTTATATTTTATACACTTTCTAAAATTCGAAATTTTCTCATGAAATGAGGATTACAACTTTATAATAATAATAGTATTGGTTAGAAAATACTTGTAGCATAACATAAATAAGCCCATTTGAGTTTTGCTAAGTGTATAGGAAAAAACTAAGCATTAAATGTTATGGTTCTACATATATCTAGTCGTTTAGTATCCACGTTAATCTTTAATTAACAAACAATCAAGCCATATTCTTTTATATACAGATAGGTATCTCATCTATTTTCATTACAGTTTTCATAAATATTACAAAAAAAATATCTAAATGTATTCCTTGAAAAAAATACTTTATTATTATAAGAATAAGAAATATTATCTATCGTTGTATGTAAGTAAATATTAACAATCCATCACACACTCAACTTACAGTCTATATTTGGTTAAATTGAAAATAATACCATTCTTTGATAACAATACAGTCTCAATCGTAGTGGACAATTTCAAATGTCAGTATAGTATATTGCGCCAACTGTACCTCACTGTACAATACCTGATAGGGCTGTACCTACAATTTGTTACCTAACATAAAATAAGCATCAGCCTTATGTTTGTTTGTAAGTGATGATGTGGCAGAAAGCCTAAACTAGGCGGATACTACAAAGTACCACCGTGCTATGGTCTCCTCACTACATTTTCATTCTACGAAAGCTCAGGCTCATTCGATTGGATTCGAACTCATTACCTAAGCCACGGCATTTTTTTTTTACAACATTGTCGGCAAACAAGTATACGGCCCGCCTGATGGTAAGCGGTTGCCGTAGCCTATGAACGACCCGACCCTCCCCCCCCTCCCCGATGAGGTCTGGCGACCTTACTCACGCACAGGAACACAACTACTTATAAGTTATTTGGCTGCGGTATTCTGTAAGGTGGAGGTACCTACTTCCCCAGTCGAGCTGCTCTCTGAGCGACATATCGCTATGCTCTACCTCTCTCTTATTCGACGTCACTACTACTGAGCTAATATGCCTATTTATCTATAATTTCTATCTTTATTATTAATAATGTCCGTGACAACCCTAGACAGCGTGAAGATGGATAGTGCGCACGCGCATCTTATCTCCGGTCACGATCTATCGTGATACAGATTTTTTGTCTGCATCAAAACTTTGATTAGTATTATTGCGTCAGTTAGGTACGTTGAGAATGCTTTGGGTACAAATGTACTTTATCATCATCATTAAACATACTAGGTCATCTCTTCATCGGGTCTTCTATCAACCGTGGCTGTGGCGGTCTTTCTTGGGAATGCTATATAATGTACTTGTGCTTTCGGTGAAGAAAAACATCGTGAGGAAACGATAGCACGCGGTGGTCCTTTTTAGTACCTACACACGAGGGCGGATTTAGGGGGGTGGGGGGTGGGGACACAGGGGCACGTGCCCCCCCCCAGACAGTTGTGGAATTTCCATCACAGTACATACTTATAAGCAAATCAAATTATCTGAGTTGCTTCGTAGCAGGATGACAGAAGATCGTTTGAATGGACTGACTTTAATGCATATCCATCAAGACATTGCGACAAAAATTAACGCTAATGAAGTGCTGGACATCTTTGGCAGGAAACATAAAAGAAAACTATCTTTACAAGTAATTTTATGTTTATTTTTAACAGTTATTTTTGATCATTTTTGCCCGTCTACCCCTAGTGCCCCTCCCAGAAAAAAATCCTGGATCCGCTCTTGCCTACACACACCCCTAGCTGGCTACCACCTGAAGAAAATCCATCGCCAAGCACTAATCGGTGTGTTCCGGCAGCTGCATTTGAGAGCCAGCCTATAAGCCTTTGGTTTACCACCATCTATCACATAATCACTTTTATTTAGATAGTGGTCAAACAGAAGCCAATAAGTACTACACTTTAAACAAGCAAATGTTGTGAAAACAGTTGTATAACTGTACCTAAGCCCTTTAGTTAATGAAATGGACCATAAAAAAGCGAATCTAATTGGCGAGCCAGCGTCATGGCAGAATCAATCGCGTACCGTTAAAAAGAATATAAATAATATTAAAACTGAATCCGCCATTTTAGATCGAGTGGTAATTTTGTACCTAATCGATTAATTATTAGGTAGGTAGTACTAGATGTCGCCCGTGGTCAGAATTCGACCATAGTCAAACAAAAGAGTATAATAATATTAAGAATGTACCTAAATATACGAACTCTTTTCTTTAAGTCTGTCATTGCCGCGTTATCGACAAAGCACTGACAGTGCAGTAGTGGTAACATGTGTGTGTCAAACGCATGGTAGTGTGTGTAATGTTGTTTTTATAAAAAAAAAAAATCTAATGCATATTATATAAAAATATTAGCTCTCTGCACTCCTTCTCCATATAAACTTTAACTGTGCCAAATTTCATAATCCTCCATCCGCGTAATTTTCGTAAAAAGGTATACTTACCAATGCTTTTGCTTCACGTATTAAATGAATGAAATGAAATGAATGAGTTGGGAGTAAAATCGGATAGGGTGGCCAAATTTTCAAGATTTTACCACAATCTCTTACCGTAAGCCCAAAGTCTAGAAGCTAATAATTATTAGCCAAATGCTGAGCTACTGGAACACATTAGTAGGTCCTTGGGGACAGACAATAATAGCACCAAAAATTCATAGTATTCAAAGATCATTTTTGAATGTCACCAAAATAATACCAAGTACACTGTAATCCTACTATCCTTCTAATCTAATCCTACTTAATATTATAAAGTTTGGATGGATGGATGTTTGTTACTCTTTCACGCAAAAACTACTGAACGGATTTTGATGAAATTTGGCAGGGAGATAGATTATAGTGTCAAATAGCACATAGGCTACTTTTTATCCCGGGAAAACAAGATCCCACGGGAACGCGGGTGAAACCGCGCAGCTGAAGCTGTTGTAAAATATGTTTTATGTTTTCATCAAAGGTTTTTTCGAGATGAAACATTCATTGTTTACGCGTTTTTAAATTTATACTAATACTTCATAACAATAATATTGTCCTTGTCACATGTCGAACAGTTGCCTCTATTAGTGACCTTACAATATTTGACAAGTGTGACAGATTGGTACACCAATGTTTGTAATGTTTGCGTTGGCAGGTGCGTATTATTATAACAAACATGCGTAGTGATTAATTTTAAACGACTCGGTAAGTACATAACCAATCCATGACAAATTATTTAGTAAGAATAGGTAGGTACTTAAACCCATGAAGATTTTACTAATTTTACGGTACAATAAAATTGGGTTTGTCTAATTGATTTTTTATGATTGTAAACGCATGATATATTTTTGTTACGCGTTATCTGCTTCCTGAAAGTTGGTTACAAATCACTTTTGTAGAACTGAAGTGGGTTCAGATTAAATTGGAATACTTTCGAAGAAGTGACCACTCATTGCCAGTACAGAGAAGTCTGCAAAATTACCGGTATTCTTTTCTATTTACACTGTACTACTATTATACTTAAACCAAACAATATCAAGGACTAGTTTCATAAGTTGTCGATAAGTTCCTGATAGCTTATCTTAAAGATATCTATCAAATAAGTTACATAAATGAAACCACGTACAAAACTATAGCAGATTGAGTCATGTAGCCACAATTTCTTTGGCTTGAGTAAAAATAAACCAAATCTGTATCAAATATTTCGTTTGCCTAAACAAATTCAGAAAGTAAAACAAAAGAAATACTTTTCTTAATTTGAATTTATTTCTTTTTCTACATTCATATAATAAACATTTTATGACCTAAGCAATACTTGATGCAAACAAACATTCGACACGTAATTCGATGACAAAGTTTTCTTAGAATTTAACTTGATTCGATATACATAGGTAGGTAGTATTGTTGCATTTTACACAATATTTAATTACACTATCACTTTAGGGTATTTACAGAAAGTATTGTTACAAATAACTTATTTTTATTGTTTTCATCATTTAGATACTTATAGACTTCATATTAAAATCTATACTAATAGCTGTCCCGGCAGACCTTGTTCTGCCCTATTTCTCTAAAACAAAGTAACATTGAGTTTTTTTATGTTAATAGGTGCCCCAACAGATTTCGTTCTGTCTAACGCGCCTTTGTTTTGATTGACGTCTAATGTTTGATTGCTAGGAACAGACTGGTTTGTATTGGAAAAGAAAATTGTTATTTTTACTATTTTCCTCGTATTATTTACTTTTTTTCTCTCCATAAAAACCTTCCTCAGACTTCATCAAACACAACAAAAAAGAAATCAACCAAATCGGTTCAGCCGTTCTCGAGATTTGCGGTCAGCAACACATTCAGCGATTCATTTTTATATTATAGACTGAGAGTTAAAACTGTCTTTATCAGTTGTTAATAAATTGTGAATAAATAATTATTGCACTGAAAATTAATGATAAATTTACGATGAGAGTGAAATTAACACGTATAACAGTCACTGCTACGATCGATACACAAATAAAACAAAAAAAAAATGGCCGAAAACTGTATAGTGAGTAAGTCAGGAGACTGGCTATAAAAAAAAAAATCGCGAAGGAAAAATAGGGGTTGATCGTAGAGGTTTTAATATAATATTCAGTCATTCATTAAGTCATGACAAAATAAAAATAAATAAAGTTTATATATAACAAATAAAAAATAGGGGTTGATCGTAGAGGGTTGAAAATTTAGGGTTGTATGTATTTTTTAATGTTGTGAATCATAAAAAAATAAAAACATTTTTTTTTATCTAAAAATAAAAATTAAGGGTGGACTACCCTTAACATTTAGGGGGATGAAAAATAGATGTTGTTCGATTCTCAGACCTACCCAATATGCGCACAAAATTTCATGAGAATTGGTCAAGCCGTTTCGGAGGAGTTTAACTACAAACACCGCGACACGAGCATTTTATATATTAGATTATAAAGCTGAAGAGTTTGTTTGTTTGTTTGAACGCGCTAATCTCAGGAACTATTGGTTATTTTTGAAAAATTCTTTCAGTGTTGGATAGCCCATTTATTGAGGAAGGCTATAGGCTAACTATATAAGGCTACTTTTTATCCCGGAAAACATAAGATCCCTCGGGAACGCGGGTGAAACCGCGGGGCGGAAGCTAGTTGAGAATATTTTCCGAGAAACACTTATTCCCTTACTAGCTGTTTCCCGCGGTTTCACCCGCATTCCCGTTATAAAAAGTAGCCATAACCTTCCTCAAGAACTGGGCTATCAAATGCAAAATTTTTCAAATCCGACTGGTAGTTCCAGAGATACGCGCCTTTAAACAAACAAAATCTCTACTCCTTTATTATATTAGTATAGATTGGAAAAGGATATGTCATCGGAGTACTTACTTCATAACTCAACACTACTCAACAGTTAAGTAATTGGTTTTATAATTTAAAATAAGAAATTGAAACATCAGTGGTGCATTGAGTCTTTAGTTTATTCGGTCCGGTGTCAGAACGAGTAAAAATTCAATGGACAACTTTCCTCAAATTCCACTTTCGATACATGCATGTAACACAAAAAGTACATAATTGTACGTTTGCGCAACATTGTATGTAGCATTCATACGTGCGCGGCCTTCCGAAGGTAATATCGATAAGAAAGTGAACACGTTTCGTGAACAGAATTAGCACAATTATCCAATTGGCATCCGTTACAGATATATATTTTTTATCGAGAATTATATAACCTGAATTTCATTATGTACAAAGTCAGTTGGATTGCGTATGGCAATAATAATTATCGAGAAAATCGATCCCAAATTTATTTAAAACTGGATGGGTTTCAATTTCATTATTATTTTAATTCTTATTATTAAAAAGTATGATCTTGTGACCTCATCGAGTTCTCTGTAAAGTGAAATGATTCGCAAAGCGATAAAGCCCGACTAAACTAATATAAAAAAAGAAGTGAAACACGTTTGATCAGACAGTTTGTCCTTGAAGAACCCCAGTTTACAAAGAGTCGGAAAATGCATATCAATTGACTTCCTTCCCTTCGAAGTTCACGATAAAAATATATTGAATACCCACCTGGCAGCCCTCAAGTTTAAATTCTATCACCAAGCTATCCGTGTGTTCCGACAGCTGTAGGTACTTGTGACTTCCATACAGTAGCGGATCCAGGGGCTAAGGGGCTCAAGCCTACCCCCAAGCACCTGAGTCCACCCCTGTCAAATCTCATATTAAACTTGATATTCTCCTACTACACTACCCTCAGCTGGGTCAAGTCCCTCCCAAACCAAAATCCGGGATCCGCCACTGGTTCCATAGGCTTTGTGGGCATAGTTTCACCTTTCGCAATTTTGGTTGCACTTCGCTTCTACTTTTCTACAGGTTTTTTTCTTCTAATATTCTATCTTATATCAAAATATCTCCTAGAAAAATCAAAATTCTATTTAATAGTTCAACGCAACACCGATCGTCGTGAGAACTTTAATACTCAACAGAGTGGAACTCAGTTATGTTCACCCACAAATTATACTGCACTTAGAAATAAGTGGCACATTTCTTTTGTTTTTGTGCACCAATTTGTAATGCGTCAGATGTAGATAGTAGTTGTAATTGTTTATCGTTTACATTATGAATGTATCGATATGAATCGAGTTATAATCGATTGAATTGATTTTAATGGGACGGGATAGCAAATTCAGAAAACCTTTTTCAGAAGGATGATATTATGACGTGTAATTTTGTATTATATTTTCGAATGATTATGAAAGTAAGTTTTGTATTTTATCAAAATAAAATGTTGCCTGCGATAATTATGCACTGGCAACATTTATTTTCAAATAATTTTACAAATCTGTAGGTAGGAAGTTTTCTTAATCGATAAATAAGTCGGTGAGCAATATTTTTTTATTGTGCCTGGATTCCGGGTTTTGCAATGTTAATAAATGGACTATCAGCATTTAAAACATATTTTACCGTATAAATAAGTAAAATGTTACGTTCATATAAAGGTAACGTCCCCCCCCCCCCACTATAGTCCCTTCATCTCGTGACTGCGAAGTATTTTTCCTATCACATTAATTAATCTAATGACGAGATAAAATTATCTTATCTTACAACGTATACTATCTTATAATTTTATTTAACCTTTTTTGTTGTAGGCGTGAAGTCGTGCGCGTGATCTGCGGGTCCCTAATCGGTTCCAGTTGGTAGAGAGCTGTGACGTCATTATGGGAGGCTGGGAGCTGTTTTTGCTGGCCTTGCTTGGCTTCGCTGTGGGACAGGGCCCGGAAAAGCGTAAGTTTTATTTTTTACTGCTTATTTTTTTTAAATGAGTTGTTGCGAAAACTATTAGTTTAAGTATGTCGAAATAACTTTTAATCGTTTTCTTTTATTTGTATATGTTTTTTTTGATAAAAAATATATATTTTACTCAAGTACCCTGAGTAAGTACCTACCTACTACACTCAGGTATTTATGTAAGTTTACATTTAGGTAAGTATTTCATTTTTAAAAAGCCAATAAGTTCTTTTACAAGTTACGCAAAAAAAATTAGGGGTACCTACTTTATACAGTTTTTACGAAGAATAGGTTCTTGCGGAAGTTTAAAAATCGAATCACATGATACTTACTGACTTTATCACGCCATCTATCGTAAAGTAATAAAATACTATTTCGATTTTCGAATGAAATTCGAAGACAAAAATAACTAAGTATGGTGATCCCTAAATTCGAAGTAATTCGAACCCAACACGCACTTAGCTTAACCGACTTCATTAAATGCGTACGTAACTAGGTTATACCTACTATGTTCCCACGGTTCACTCGTACAAAATAATGCATTGATTCGACTTCCCATTTCCGCTTTGTCTATGCCTTTATGATCGTGAGAGTTTTATTTGTATTATTGTGTAATTATAGGAAGATTTATATATTTTATAACCTATTGTTTCTTTCATTAGATAGAGAAATGGGTTTTTGACATTTCCTGTTTCATTTGGATAAATTTTAGTGTAAACTTGATGCCTGTTAAGCTAAACATTTTTTTTTCGTATTATTTTTTATAGTTTGGAAAGGATGATTTTATTTCGTTAAATTTAGGCTGATGCTGTATTAGTCGCAGAATTCATTTGCCGCGATCGTGTACCGATCAATTACCTCATTCCAAATGGAAGTCTGAAATGAGAAAATAGGAGCCATCTTATTCAGTATACTGCTCAATTAGTTCGTCTACCCTATCGGGCGGGACCGCAACCGAGTAGGTCTGAATAAGGGGGAGTATCTGTCAAAAAGATTTCACTCGGTCAATAGCATACTCAGTATCTGGCTATATTTACTCACGATTGAAAGAAACGTATAAAAAACCTTTTTAAGGTTCCAAACCGAAAGGGATGTGAATTGAAATGAAATTAAAATAAAATATTACTAACCCTACGCTATCTATCCTTCTCTCTGTTCGTCCGCCTGTCTTTCACTGGGCTGTATATTTTTAACCGTTATAGGTAGCTAGTTGAAATCATAAAAACTATATAAAACCTATAATAATTTATCCTATACTTGACAATATTGCATTTTTATACGCTCTATCTAAAAAACGATAATACGCACAAGCGTCAAACTTGGTCTGATTCTAGTACATACTCTATTAAATAAAATCTAATATTACGGAGCCACAAAATTTACTTGATTTTATTATTATATTTTACGAAACCTTTGTACGGGAGTCCGTCTCGCACTTGCTCTCGCACTCTTTTTACAAACCCAAAAATGTCATAGTAAACAGCAGCGGTAGGTTGTGTAGTTACAGCTTTCCATGTGTACTTTAAACCACTTGTCCTACTGTCGGCGAGGAAGCGACTAGTATCGATGAATTTCACGCTCAAGATAAGTACAATAGGTGTATATCCCGTACCAATAAAATAAATACAATGTATTAATATTTGATCGCTGAGTGTTCACATTGCCGAACTCTCTCTCTCTCTCCACTAGTTTGTCGCTGCGACAAGAGCTACAAATAAAAGATAAATTTCGCTTAGCGATACTTGCTTGGCCGTCAGAACGCTTTTCGAGAGACTCGCTGTCGTTTGGTAGATACGCATACCATATTCCACTAGAATTTCTCATGATAAAGAATACTAGAATTTAGATCAATTTTGTTGTCTAGTTCAGAAGACGACAATGAAGCATTTTTTATGATAGTAATTTGTATTTTCACCCCGAGTGGAGGGTGTGAATAATAATTCACACGGCCTAGCGACAATACTACGGAACTACATACTTGCTTCTCACTGCTCGCCAACTCGTTTCTATTATACCTACTCGCTTCTCGCTAATCGTCAGGGGTGGGACAGGTGCCTTAAGTAGATTTTAAAGTATGCCACAGATGTGTTAAGTAAAGTTGTTACTTGTATTCGGAGCGATTACCAACACCACAACTGTTTATGTGTGAGTGATTCCCTTATCTGATATTTGAAACATTTAGGACAAGGCTCGGCTCATGACTAATTTAGGAATAATGGTATAAACATTCCTAGCGTACAAGTTTGTTAAATTATAGTAGATTTTAATTAAGTCGAATTATATAATTAAGTTGTAAGAATTTGCAAGCGGATGTTTTCTTATACTCGATCTGCACTAAGATCTATCGAACTCGTTTTGAAATGTGGTTTAACAATAAATAAATAAATATCCTAGGCCATTCCTCATATACGGTCATATGATCCCAAACTAAGCAAAGCTTGTACTATGGAAACCAGATAAATGATATAAGTACTAAGTACATAAAAGGACAAACAGATATGTTCATGCACAAAAATGTCTGTCTTGGGTGGGAATTGAACCCACGACCTGCGCACAATAGGGTTTTACACCCATTTTTGAAAAATGTCTCAATTCGTTCCTAAGGTAAGCCTAAGCCACCAAAAAAGACACAAAAATTTATTCAATCGATAAGTGCCATAAAAATGCATTAAATTTTACATTTTCAAATGTCGGGAGTACTTTGATGAAAACGCTGGATGTCATGTAACTTTACGGTCATGACGTTATTTGGTCTCTTGTAAGTAAATAAATGCGCTGATATTGGTCTCAATTGGACTTATAAAATTTTATAAATTAAAAATGAGCTATTATCCTTTTTATTAGTGTACTTACTGTTCCTGAATGCATGAATACTAGTGTAAAAATAATAATAATAGTACTTCAGTTGACACTTTTTAGTTTACATACAGCACCGTATGACGTCATTATAATGGCGGCTACTGTTTCACTTGTTTAGAAACAGATAAAAAAAACTGAAAACTTTGAAATTTTAAAATAATTTTTTTGATATAGATAACACTAAAAATCTCAATAGCTACTAAACAAAAAAATATTCGATTCACAAACCTAAGAGAAAATGGTACCAAACTATTTTGCCTATTTATATATCGATAAAAGAAAACTGTAACAAAATACATTTCATACACTTTACATTTACGCAACCGTCACTTTCACCTCAACTCCAATAACTAAAATATTTCTATTTATCAACAAGCGGAATAAATCAACGCAATGTTACAGCAAACCCAAATATAATCATAACCGTTACAAGCATTCGCCAATTCGTCTCAACCGAGAATCGAACCCGCACCGACACAGTTCATTGCTCGCAATTTTGTAGTGAAATGAGCGGAGATAATTTCTGATAGCAGTTTATCATGAGAAATTGTTATTATTCAACAGTACCTACAACTCTTAGTGCAGAGTTCGCCCGGTGAAGTACTACCACCATATCTAATTCCGCCTTGAAATAGTAGTGCACTTGTATTACTGTGTTTCGGTTAGGAGGGTATGGGAGCCGGTGAAATTACAGGCACAGGAGACTTAACAACTTCATGTCTCAAGGTTGGCAACGCGTGAGTGATACTTCTGGCAGGGAAAATATAATAATGTATTTTCTTTGCCGGTGGTGTTAGGAGCGTCTATAGGCTACGGTAACCGCTTACCATCAGGTGGGCCGTAAGCTTGATTGCCACCTAGTAGTATAAAAAAAAAGTACATTATACTATGAAGATATCTTGTTAATGTAACAAACTAGCTTTTTGCCCGCGGTTTCTCCCTCAATACCCTATCGAATTTAAAAACCTTTCCTTAGTCCACCCCTAAGATACTCAAAGAATTTTTGCTCCCAATTACAAATATCTAGGTCTATCGGTTTAGACTGTGAGTTGTCTGTCATAGAGTGAGGTAGACATATGATACTTTCACCCCGAGAAATTAGATTAAAAAACCGCCCAATTGCGAGTCGGATTCGCGCACGAAGGGTTCCGTATCATTATCTATAAAAATGGCAAAAATATCACGTTTGTTGTATGGGAGCCTAGTCCCATTAAATATTTATTTTATTATTTTTTTAGTATTTGTTGTTATAACGGCAACAAAAATACATCATCTGTGAAAATTTCAACTGTCAACTATCACGGTTCATGAGATAAAGCCTGGTGACAGACGGACAGCGGAGTCTTAGTAATAATAGCACAGCGTAATTACATACAGTGGTCTATCGCGTTTGAAGTCACGCGAAATGCCGCTTTGTATAGGCATTCGTAATTGCTGCATTGTGTCCCGAGCGAGTGTATGGCAGCTTGGGCTCTCTCTACCGCCCCTCTCTCACCCCGCACGATTACTCTGTCTAGACGTGTCCGTTGGCCGACTGTAAGAGTTACAAAGACTGTGGTAATAGGGTAAAAAAGGTAAAAAAGGCGACAGCGACCGACAGCAGCTGGAGGCGGCAGAAAATGTATAGGATCTGACCACTACCGTCACTTGCAGTCGGCGACAGCAGTTTCTATGAGACTGCTGCCGCCTGCAGCTGCGCTTGGTCGCAGTTGCCGGTGTCAGAATAGTAGTGGTACGACGCTTTACCGATAGAACCGCATTCTAATTTTCTGTAAAAAGAATAATCGTACGTCAGCATCCTTGCTATTTATAAAGCATGATCTAATTCATTTCCTTTGTCTTTCCACCATTTTCTTTACAGCCTTTTGTTTTTCAGTCGTTGATTAATATACAATGCTCTAGTGGCATACAGTATTATAATTCTTTATGGTTGAACGCTTAGTTACTCTTTTATTCATCGCGGCTTAGATTAATAGGCTTTTTTTAATATATCTAGTATTAGTAATGCCTTCTTTCTTAAATGCTGTTTGCGTTATAAGAAATCGTCTCACACACAGGTAGGGCTTTCAGCTGGTATTGCTATAAGCAAGCTCGGGACCGTTTTTATGCGTGAACTTCGCCAAGATAAATATTAAGTACACTTGTAAACATTTACTACTATTATTATGAATTCGTGTATGAAATGGAATTATTTTTAAAATATTTTTTTTTTATTTGCCGCATTTGCACTCTGGTCTCAAAAGCCTGCCTCTAGCAGGGTATTCACTTAGAGGTGTAGCATGTAATGTATCTGATACTGTATCAAGTGAGTACGTAGGCGCGAACTTGCCGCGAGCCGCTCGTTGGCGGAGCGCAGCGTGCTCGCCGCGACCCACCGAGTGGCGGTTTTACTACGAACACAATGGCACTCCCATTGTGCTCGTAGCTCGATACGCGGTGACCATGGACGAGTCGTACCCACTTGTAGGTTCATACAGTATCAGATACATTACATGGTACACCTCTAAGTGAGTACCCTGCTTAAAGTAAGTAGGTACTAATAAAGATACCTACTAACATTTATCCCCTTGTAACTAGATTTGTCAATGAAAGCCAAATTCTTAAGAGCTCTTTAGGATTAGCAACACGTTTCTCTCTGGTATTGAAAATGTCCATAGTCGGCGATTATTTACCATCTCATGTTGACATAAAAACAAAATGACATAAAAGTACAGAATACTATCTACTGGCCTAAGGCTTTTACCATAAAACCTAGGTACTTAAATAAAACTGATAAAGAATTGTGATCTAATCCATGTTTGTTTAGTTCTGTTAAAAACTTAATAGTGTTGTACCAAGTTCGATACAACAGTACGTCGACAATTTATTGTTTATTGTAAATTGTTCACATAAGGATGTAATCCATTACCTACCTACGCCACGTAGGTTCATCTATCGATCAGTGACAGACAGCCAAAGTCAAAGTCAAAGCCATTCGTTCAGTTTAGGCCCTAGGAAGGCACTTATGAACGTCGAAGCTACTCAAATTACCACTGCTAACTACAATCATGAGGAAATGGTCTAAATCTCGTTCAAATCACTGACTCGTGTCCCTGACTTTTAAAATATACATAATGTATTACATATACCACTGTATATAAGAATTGAAGTCTGCCAATTAAGTTGTGTCCCGTGTGGTGAAAAATGGCCTTTATTCCCTAGCTGTTAAGAGAAAACTTCCACTGTAAACTAATCAACGAAAAGCCTTAAGATAACATGTTTCATAATTAGGTAATTACTTTGCACAATCGCACAACTTTACAATACTTAAAATCCTCCGCAAACTCAATTTGGATCAGCCTTGAGTAAGAAAAAACGTTAAAAAAAATAACCTTCAATCAACAAAAACTTACGCACACGCATGTGTACACTGGGTAGCCATAAAACTGTTAAACAACTCACCTAGTAGACGGAATTTGTATAGCGCTGATTACACATCGTTGCAAGTAAACATGTCTACTTATCTACTATAGAATAAGTACGTGTTGATAGTACTTTTTTGTATTTTGAATTTTATTTATCGATACTTTGTGATCACGCTACATTCCTCTTACTAGGTTGTCCTATAGTTTTAGCAAAGCTTAAAACAATGTTGGTCCCGGTTTAACATCTTTAAAAAACCTACTGGCTGTCTTGTCACGGAGTGCGTGAAATAGGTACGTGACAATAGGTATTGCAGATTTACCAAGAAATCAACAGCTATTTATTTTGTGAAGTGCATGGAAAGCGTAATTTCAAAATCTGTTCTTTAGAAGTTTTTTTGTTTCAATCTTAAATTTATTGATTTTTCTTGTCTTACGTTTTTATTGTCTGTGTTGTAATCTAATACGGTTATTAGATAAAGTGAAAAGCAAAGACAAACAGTTCCATTTTTCTTATGCACTTGTCTCATTGCAAGCAAATTGTTATTTTTTTAAATATAATTAGATGTCAGTAGTTATAAATTGCTAAGTATCTTCGCATAGTTACTTCGTCACGGCGCTGATTCTTAGCAACAGTAGCGTTCACTGAACATATCCGCAATGTAAAGGCCTCTTGAGGCTAACCTTCGTGTTCATCCAAGAAAGTTATACCACCATAGTAAAAACTTTTCCATTGCTGAATTCTTTAGCTGGCACGTAAAGTCAATATATAATTAAAAAAAAACCGTAATGTTTGTGTCCGTAAATCTCAAAAAGTTGTGGATAATTTAGCTTGAATTTTTTACACAACTTTGCATTTTTCCCACGGGAACGGAAAGTACTAAGCTTTACGCATGATCTAAATTGAGCCACAGGGAAGCGTGCTCGGGTTTAGCTAGTGGGCTATTTGACAAAAGTATATCTCTATTGATCTCGCTATGTTTGTCTCTTTCAGTCACATGGATGCATATGGGCTGTCAAAATGGGCCTATTAGATTATTGCTTTAACCATATCACCATAACCTAGGCGGTGATAAAAAAAACTTCGTGATAAAACGATTATATCTGCAGTCGTTGGTTAATTAATTAGTTCAACCCTTGCTAATGGACAATCAATTGCAAAACAATAGTTTCTTTTCATATCACTCTGATTCTATCACAGGTATCAATCTATATTTTATGAAATACTGGCCTATGCCGCCTGATAAAATCAGAGACAATAATTTTACACTAAAATATCCTTAAAATCTTCCCCTAAGAACCTCATAAGTAAATAAGAAACGGAAAGTATATCGCTCATTAAATTATACTCGCATATGAAACACCACCTTAACAATGTATAATGACGTCACTAAGCTCATAGCAAACTGTAAATATCATCTCGAACAGGTTGACTAATTTGTACGTTTCTTTAGTGATCATTGTCCTTTTGATTGTAAAATCTTTGTTCTTTTATATTTAATCAGAACAAACTTTTACCCCGCGGTTTTACGGTGTTACGTCACTCTCCGGTTCATAAACTATCTCTATGCAAAAATCATGTTTATCTGTTGCTCCACTACTGCGTGAAAGATGGTCAAACTAACACACACTCTTTTGCATTTCTAATAGTTTAAAATCAATGTTAGAATTCCTATTTCAATTACAATTTTATTAATAATTTATTTAAGTACCTAGTAATATATTAAACTAGCTCTTCCCCGCGGTTTCACCCGCATTCCCGAAACAAAATCCACAAGAATTGAGCTATCAAACTTTAATGCAAAAATAATTCTTCATATCCGACTGGTACCTAGTTTCAGATTCCAAAGATTAGCGCATTCAAACAAACAAGCAAAACTCTCTTCAGCCTTATTATATTTAAATTGATAGATTGCTTTCGCGAGTAGGAGTTTATTAGTAGATAGTAGGTATATTAGTTAGGGCGGATTGTTAGATTGGTTATTAAATTATATCAAATTATTCAATTATTATATTATTATATCAAATCAGCGCGCCACTCTTTTCGGTTGCTCGCCACTCGCATCCAGCCCAGTCCGGCTACTCTTTTAAGGTCGTCAGTCCAGCGGGCTAGGGGGCGTCCGACATTACGCTTGCCAAGACGCGGTCTCCACTCCATCCAAGACTCGTTTGCTCCATCGACCATCTGTTCGTCGACAGATGTGGCCGGCCCATTGCCACTTCAGTCTACCAATTCGCTGAAGCGATGTCGGTTACTCTAGTTCTTTGTCGGATAACCTCATTGCGGATATTATCCTTCAAAGAAACCCGGAGTATCGCTCTTTCCATAGCTCGCTGAGTGACTTTTAATTTATAGGATAAATTGTAGTGTCTTATTATGGCATCTTATGGTCAATTAAAAATCATTTGAAATAATTTCAGTTGCAAGTTTATCTAAAATTTTGTATCTATCATAATAAAACCCTATTTGTCGCGTTTCAGGTCGAACTGGCAACATTTGCAGCATGGATATGGATTGTCCGGACAACGCTTTCTGTCGTCAGAACAGCTACTGTGTGTGCAAGGATGGGTTCGTGTATGCAGCCATTAATAGCACGCATAAAGGGTGTTTGAAGGGTAAGTTTGACGATTATGCTTTCATAAATAAGATGCTTGTTACTTTTGCATCTTTTGCCACAATCGATGGTAACCAACTCAAAGTATACATAAGTAAGCTATAGAGCACGCCTTACTAAGTACGCACAAGCACAAGTATGAACACAGAAAGGTGTCAAAGGGGGACATTTCGTCGTGCATGGAACATCGCTATGAAAGCGCTACCATAGCTAAGTATCTATAACACATTTGCTTAGGATCGGCACAACGGACCAGAGCGATACTGTTACTCTATAGCTTGCTTATGTATACTCTACGGTGATTTCATCAAGTGGACCGTCTGCCTGCTTGCCGTCTTTTGAGGCTACAACGACAATATATATATATATATTTTTTTAATAAATATGATTATTCCTTAGAGGCCCGCATGGGTGAAGAGTGCGTTCAACATATTCAGTGCCACTCGACGATGGGTGTTCATTCAGAGTGCGTAGGGGGAGCATGCGCGTGCGCACCCACCGCGCATTTAGAAGACGACCGCTGCTACGAGACCGCTGGTGAGTAATGTCAGATTTTATTACTACATCATCACAATTATAATCATATAACACCATTTTTCTCGATGAACATTTTTCAATTTCAGTATTCTCATTTCAGAGAAAATCATAGTAGACTAGAAAATAGTCAAATAAACTTTAGGTGGTTGTTATAAGGTATAGATATGTTATACTCCTCTATTCAATCAAAGATCTATAAGTGTTAGGTTTAGACATAGAGGGAGCTGGGCTCGCGTGGAGGACTATGACCTTTATCGCCCCTTTTATTAAGGGATACGCATGCTTAAGGAGTACCTAGGGACGTTATGTAGATTTTGAATAATAATTTAGATAAGAAGACAAATATAAATTGATGATATTGTCTTTCCAGTGGTTGGTGAGCGCTGCGTCGTAGACATGAACTGCTTCTTGGGTGAACAAGGACCCGAGAGACAGGCGTACTGCGTGAGAGGTTACTGTACCTGTCAGCTACAGTTTAGCCCTCGTGATAATGGCACCAGGTAACATTCTTTTATTTAGCAAGCACTGTAGAGATAATAAAATAAATATTCTTGGACATTATTCCTCACACACGGCCATCTGACCCCAAAGTAAGCAGAGCTTGTACTATGGAAGCGAGATAACTGATATACTACATATACTAATTTTCTTTTGTAAATACATACCTATATAGATAATAACACCCAAACTCAGGACAAACAGACATGTTCATGCACACAAATGTTTGTCCTGAGTGGGAATCGAACCCACGACACGTACACGAAATGTTGATTGTGGAAAGGGAAACTTCGTGAGAAAAGTATAATCATTTGATAGAGATACTTTAAAGTACCCGTCTGCCTGGTACCTCCAAGTTAAAAATCTGTTGCCAATCATCTAAGTCGAAGCCATTTAGTCAGTTTAGGCCCTAAAAGGGCACTTATGAACGTCGAAACTACTGAACTTGCCACCGGTGTGTCTACTGGTGTGTTCCGCTAGTTGCACATGAGAGCCAGTTGCCTTCTAGGCTTTATAAAGGTCTTTTTTTTTGTTGTATAGGCTTGTGTTTGACCACAATCGAGCAATCTCACTATTGTAAGTGATGATGTAGCCGAAGGTGGTAAGCACACAAAGCCTAGAAGGAACTGGCTCTCAAGTGCAGCTGCCGGAACACACCAATAGGTGTTTGGCGACAGATTTTCAACTTGAGGGTGACCGTAGACCGTGCTATGGTTTCCTCACGATGTTTTCCTTCACCGAAAGCTCAAGCTCATTGTAGGATTCGAACCCACGACCTTCGCCGCGGCGTCCGACGTCACTACCACTGAGCTATCATCGTCGGCAACACATTGGCAATCCCTCTGGTATTGCTAATGTCCATTGGCGATGGTAGCCACTTACCATCAGGTGGACCGCCGGCCTGCTTGTCAGCCTTCTGAAATATCTTTAATTTCCAGGTGTGTTCATGACGCAGCACTAGGAGAGGCATGTGAAGACGAGCTCCAATGCGCAGGTCCCGGTCTGCAGTGTCGAGGTACCTGCCGCTGCCGGGAGAACTGGGTCACGCATAATGAAACCAACTCTTGTTTGGAGTGTAAGTAGCTTGAAAATCTTTTATTAATGATGAGTAAAGAACTAAAACAACCATTAGGATGTGGAAAGAGCACCCCATTACGGTTTTCCCTAAACGTTACGATATGGGATTTTTCCAAAGGGGCGTAAAAAGAGGTCTTCACGATCAGCCACACAATGGCAAGTCCCCAGGTGTTGCAATGTTCATAGGCGGCGGTGACCACTTGGACCGTCTGCCTACTTGTCAACCTACTGACATAAAAAAAGAACCAATGAATAATAGGCCTTTACAAGCACTTATAAAAAGTCTGACTATAATGCATCATCTGGAAGGTTCTTTTTCCAGAAGAGCTGGAATTGAACGTACGTAGGGCAGGAATATTTTCGCCAATAATTATCATGTAAAGGTTCATTCGAATGTTAATTGACTGTATTAATAATAAAATAATGACGTTATTTCAAGTAAATATGAAGGTACAAGGAAGAAATAAACAATAGGTATGTTGAGAATGACACACATGATAAATGTTTAAGAAATCTCTAACTTGTCAAAATATCACTCAAAATGCCCAACTCAACTCAACTCATAATCTCCAACTCAACTCAACTCATAATCCCCAACCCTAGCCAACTCATAATCCCCAACTCAACTCAACTCATAATCCCCAACTCAACTCAACATCTTCAACTCAACTCACAATCCCCAACTCAATTCAACTCATAATCTCCAACTCAACTCAACTCACAATCCCCAACTCAACTCACAATCCCCAACTCAACTCAACTCACAATCCCCAACTCAACTCAACTCACAATCCCCAACTCAACTCAACTCACAATCCCCAACTCAACTCAACTCACAATCCCCAACTCAACTCACAATCCCCAACTCAACTCAACTCACAATCCTCAAGTCATGTGAACTCCTAATCCCACAGCGGTTAAAGCCCTAAACGAGCCGTGCAACTACGACGTCCAGTGCGACGGGCTGGCGGGCTCGCTTCCAGCGCGGTCCCCGGGCGCGGCGCTGTGCCTGGGCGGCGCGTGCTCGTGCTCGTACAGCGCGCGCGCCGCCGGCGAGCCGCCGCGCTGCTGGCACCGACGCCGGCCCGGACAGGAGTGTGCGAGAGATGAGGTATTTGTTACTTTTAACGCGATGATAGTTCAGTGAATGATGCAAACGATCGAGCTTTGGTATTAATTAACGTTAACATTTACTTTAACTAGAATTAACCAGGCCTTATTTTCATACCGCTTTTGATTCAGTTTACATTCCTTTCCACCAGAGATGCGTAGCGTGGGATGTATTTATCCGCCAATAGGATCGCTACATTAGATATAAAGTGCTGTGAAAATAAAGCGCCCCACGCTCCGCATCTCTGGTTTCCACTGGCGGCCTTAGACTTGTGCATAAAAATAATATTAAATATAAATAATTTATTTGAGTTAAAGAAATTAAAATATATTTACATTATTATCCGATAGGTCACAGATTTGCAAAAGTCTTATAACATCGCATTTTATAACTATCACTAGACAGGTACTTAACAAACACATTTATAATCCAGCTGTCATATAATATTCTAATCATATTTTACCCAGGAATGCGTCTCTGAAGAGGACGAGCCAGGATACTGCCTCTCCGGTCGCTGCACTTGCAAGAACTGTACTCCTGACGCGAGAGACTTCGGTGGCGCGAACACGATTTCCCGCCCTTCAATATACGCTGCCGCCATCTTGTCGATCGCCGTCGCCGCCATTTTGAGGCACTAGATCGCTATGCATCTGTAGACATTTTATAAATACTGTATATTGTTATATTTTGCCTCTTTAGCAGCTCTGTGTTATATATACCTACTACAAACTATTGATTTACTAAGGCCAAAAAGACAGACTAAGCAAATGTTTGACAGGTTACAAAGGCTACGTCATTTTGACATTACTTGAACTACTTAAGGGCTTGTACACAGAACTGGGATGTGATGTGACTTTGCAACGCAGAAAACTGCGACACGAAGGCGTCTTGCCACACGAAACGCATGAATGTGAATCAATTCGTACACAAAACTTGATGAATGCGATGCGACGTCGCATCGTAAAAATCTACGAGCTCCCACGACGCGTCGCAAGAATTTGCGAATTGATTCGCATCGCGCATTCCTGCGATGTTCCTGTATCTATACGAATCGTGGAAGGAAGACGCCTTGCCGCACGAAACGCATGAAATCGCATCGCAGTAATTCGTGTCGCAGTTTTCTGCGTTGCGAATTTGCATTGCATCGCATCGCAGTATTGTGTACAAGCCCTAATTCCTTAAAACATAACTTATTAATATTGCTATCGCCTTCAAAGAGTGCCTTCCATTAAAGTTGTCCTAATTCACGAAGGCTGTTCAGTTGTGTGTATTTGTGGTATTTGCAAAGCCGCGTTGTTTATGTTGCGTTGAGTACACATTCCTAGATAAACGGACTTCGTGAAATAGAATTGTACCTATTGAAAACATTTCATATAAAATGCTTATTTTATAAAAACGAAAAAAAAACTTTCTATTCCAAAACAGTCAAATGACGTTACTTGCACGGCTGACAATATAGCGTCCCGTGTAAGTGCGAAACGACGCGTAGCCGTGCTCCCTCTCTGTTACACCGCACCGAGTTATTGACTTCATTTCACATTTTCCGAATATAAAAAAAAAACTTTTAATTGAATCGAACTAAAACAACGGCTTTACGAATTATGGAATGTTGACAATTAAAACAATAAAAAAAAAACTTAGTTTATCACAAAATAGTCACTAAGTTGTTAAATCGTTATTAGCTTCATAGTCTAATAAGTTGTAAATAAGAAAATAATTATTGTTGTTTGTTGTTATAACTGTATATTTTAAGCAATTTTAAGAGTAGGTAGTTTGTTTTTAAACATTGTTTAAATTCTTCCAATATATAATAGAGAACAGTATTTTGTGAGTGCAATGTTTTATTATAAAAGAAATGTTAAGACGGATAATGTTTATGCCAAAGAAGTGTACACAAAAACTAATAAACTGTGTGTAAATAAAGATTATTTATTTTAAACTAACGAGGAGTCTTATTCATCTACACTCAAGGATCAAAGTCTTGCATGCAATGATTACGTAAAAATCCTAGCAACTGAATATTACTAACCAAAGAATCCTACTATATCCTACTAATCCTACTCCTACTTATCCTACTAATATAATCTATACTTCTATACTAATATACTAATAATATTATAAAGAGGATTTGTATGTAAGTAAGTATGTTTGTAACGAATTGGCTAAAAAAGTACTGGACCGATTTAAAAAATTCTTTCACCGTTAGAAAGCTACATCTTCACCGACTAACATAGGCTATATTTTATCCCGCAAACGCGGGTGAAACCGCGTGGAGAAGCTAGTAAATAAATTAAAATTTAAAAAAGCGAAAGTTTGCATGGATGGATGTCTTACTCAATCACGCCAGACCGGCTGAACTGATCTGGATGAAATTTTGCACAGAGATAGATTATATGTCTCGAATAGCACATAGGCTACTTTTTATCTCGGTAAAACATAAGGTCCCTCAAGAACGCAGGTGAAACCGCGGGGCGGAAGCTAGTAATCTTAATAAATCTTAACTACCCGGAAACAATTTCTATAAGCTACTCTCCGCTTTAGGTACCTAAAAGATTACTTAATAGTTCCTTTAGGCGTCAAATCTAACTTCATTTATTATAAGGTGATCAAATCACCCGATTCAGAAATCATCCTTCAACTGGGAAGAAGATTCTCAGTGACGCAGCTACCTTCATTACATTATACACAAGGCACAGACAGACAAATAAAAGAAAACTCACCGTACTAAGGCCTTCTAGAATGCGGCGACAACGGTACCTCGGTAGTCCTCGCCGAGCTGCTCGTTGTAAGTGAAGCTTGTAGAGCACTTCGCACGCTGGGAGATGCAGCGGCGTATACCAGTGGATTGAGAGTGGAGTTCACGTAGCCTAGCCAGGTGCACCACCACCAAACCGTCTCCCATACGCAGTGACAAAGGGAATCTGCGAAAAAGAGACAGAATTCAATTGTCAGATTCCTTTAAAGAGCCTTTGGATACAAGCCTGCGTGGTGAAGACAAGGAAACAGTCTGGTAAATGTAAAATAATGTTTATGTATCAACTACTAGCGACCCGCCTTGACTTTGCACAGGTGCAATTTATATACACAAATCTCTTTCTATCAGTGAAAACCGTATCAAAATCCGTTCCATGGCTTAGAAGAAGTAAGTGGAGAAACAGACAGAGACAGATAGCGACTTTGTTGTATACTATTTAGAGATATAGATATAATTAAAAAAATAATCTAGTAAAATTTGCTATTTTTTAGGCTACTAATGATCCATATCTAACTCAAATTGTATTGCAGCCCGTATAAATACTGCAGCGCAAATTATGAAGTATAAATAATAAAAAAATCTTACAGTGATACATGGAGTTTAAATGCACCATAGCAGGCTTGAGTTTAACCACAATCGTACGGTGGTAAATGATGACAAAGCCTGAAATGGTGAGCACACAAATACGAAGGGACCTGGCAAACAAGTGCAGCTGCAGTAGGTGGTAGTACCAGAAGGTGCTTGGCGACAGGAAAATTCTATGATTAGAAAATTATAAAAGACTTACCAATAGGCAGCATGATGAAGAATGGAGACCAGCAGACGAGGAACAGCGACATGAGCGTTACAATGGTACGAGTTGCGCGACGCTGTTGTGGTATCAAGTCGTTCCTGTATAAAAGAAAATTTTCTAAATTATTTGCATCTACATATGTCATTGCTTCTTTGGGTGCTTCAAAGCCGAGCTAATCTATGAATGACCCTTGTGCATTAGTAAAATGTTTTATAGCTTAGACAGACTCTATTATTTTATTGTGGATAAGGTCTACTGTCTATACCTACTAAAGATGCGTAACGGTACATGTTTAACCCGCTAATCGTATTTTTTATATGTCGAGCTGAGCAACAAATTAGTCTTTAGGATATTGTTTGACCACTATTTCACTATGGTTAGTGATGATGAAGCCGATGGTGATTATCAGAAACCCTAAAAGGGATCTAGCTCTATATGTGTCAGAACAGATTATTCATTCGCTAATAAAATGGTAATGCTGTAATTTTTGAATTTGTATTGAGATAGTATCTACTAACGGTCTCTGTGTAGGTTTAGGAAGGTCAGTAGAAGCACCAGGTAGATTCAAGTGACCACCTTTTGGTGACAGGAACCTAGAATAAGAAGGTAGTTAACATCGATAATTGCAACAAAAATAACATAAGTCTTATGTACTTTGATAAATCATTTACTTACACAGTCAGTTTTGATGATATATTAGATTCTGACTTTGTTTTACTAGTAATGCATCTAGTTGTTGCATTGTCAGGGTTTGACTTAATCTGAAATCAATCATACATAAATTATTATTCTTCAGAAAATCCAAAATCAAGGCTACTAAATTTACTACCGGTTCGGAAATCAGTCTTCAACATTTTTATACATATTGATTATTATTTTTTGGACAGTCTAACTATGTTGACCTTATCTTCCTTTAAATGCTTAACAATTTTTTAAACTGCAGATTTTTTGATATATTTATGTCTAAATATGGACTTTGCTTCTTAAAAATATTAGGAAACAGGCATAATACCTTTGATGCAACATCTTTAGCAGGAGTACGACCTCTATGCGACCGTATTGTTGGCAGCGATGCCAGTGCGCATAATATTCGCGCATATAATGTCACCATCACACCAGCTGGTAGGTAGAACGAGAAGAACGTGCTGAAGAATACGTAACTGAAAATAGTCAAGTTTTAAATCACTGGCAACCCGGAACTCCATCTGCAAAATCCATGGGGCAGTTGATGTGGAGGTTAGATAGTCTTACAAACACGATAAACATGGGTAGTTTGGTTGCAATTGACGAGTTGGCGTGGTTTATAATATCCTGTCACGCCCCAGTTCAATTCCCACCCAGGGCAGACATTTGTGTAGGATGAACATGTCTGGTAATCCTGAGTCTGGGTGTCATTATCTATACTAGTATATAAATATTTAAACAAAAGTTATCTCATTTCCATAGTACCAACAGGCTATGCTTAGTTTGGGACCAGATGGCCGTGTATGAGGAATGTCTAATGATATTATTATAATCTTTGTAAATATATTTACATAGAGGTCCTTAAGTCCAATCTAAATTTAGGGTGATTATAGAGTTACTCACTTTTCAACATTTATTAATTTTGTAACAGACATTGTCTAGAAGAAACATAGACGGTACCACGGTGGTGGGGTACTTTGTAGTACCCGCCTGGTTGGCTATCTCAAGACGAAAGTCTATCGCCAAACACCTACCGTTATGTTCCGGCAGCTGCACTTGCGAGCCAGATCCTTCTAGGCTTTATGAACTTACTACCTTCGGGTATATTATCCCTTACTATAGTGAGAAAAAAAAAAACTCACACAACATTAGTGTTAACAGTACACGCTTTTTCTATTTCTCCAGGTAAATAATTCTTCTGCGATGGAATAAACGCTGTCGGTAAGGCCACAGCGGTTGCGACAGGCCAGACAAGAATCGCATAAATCTTCGCCCGACGAGTTCTCTTGGGACGAGCAAGCGGTGCAGTGATGCCACACCATCTCTCCCAGCCAAGAGCACAAAGGGACAGTATAGAGGCAGTACAGCATAGTACGTCCAGCGTACTCCAGCAGGAACAGATGGCCGAGTCTAAAATTATACCTGATTTTATTTAAACTAGGTTAATGTTTTGTTGTGTGCTCTATATTGAGATTAAATATTATTTCATTTTTGCTTTTATCGTATCGAAGATTCGATATCACCAGTAGGGTTCGGTGATAAGAAGTTGATTGGACATTTAGGGGCAATGAAAGTATGATATGCTACAACTGCCTATAGAATATACCTACAACTACGGAGGTGTAAGAAAACATTACATAAACGCCATTCCTCCCAATGCATCGCAAATACTACAAAAATATATCACACTATCAGGACCAATAAAAATGCATTAACTTACGAAAATGAAACACAAACAGCTCCCTAGCTGCGGCAAGCGGTAACACTAACAATCCGAGCAGTAAATCAGCAAAAGCTAAGCTCGCCAGCGGGTAATGCGCAGGCGCACGTGGCAAGCGCTTCAGTGCCACTATCACTGCTGCATTGCCGGCAACTGTCATCACTGTAACGATGCTCATAGTTGCTGCTGAGGCCCACCACATAATTGTGGTCTCCCCACGAAGCTCAAATGTTGCTGACCACTAGAACAAACACAAATAATCCTGTATCACCGTTCTTTTTTCTTCTCTCGATATCTCTTTCTCTTCTTCTCGTCTCTCTTTGTTATTTCCTATATTATGTAACGTCTGTCTATTCCTTTATAGCACGAGAACTGAGATTTATATATGTAATTCAGATGATTTATAAGCCACCCACTTCGCTCAAGTGACAAATATAATGTTTCTGATACCCTCAATTATTATAACGAATGTACTCGAGACTGGATTGTACCCACATTGGGTATTAAATGAAATGTTAATGCCGAAAAAAAAACACTGTGAAAATAAAATTTATCACAAAGTAAATTATTCTAAAATTTGAATAATTTACTTAAATATCAAAAAGTAACTTACTCCCATATATAAAAAAAATATTAAAAGGAACTTACATCTTCCGACATAGGTCTTTATTGTCCTTTTAATGATTTCCAATGCGAACACCTTATCTAAATAAACACCACGACGGTCAATATTTAAACATCACCAAATTGTTTTAGGTAAGTACATCACATCACTTATTTATCATCACACTAATTCATCAATAATAAAGTCCAAACACAAATGTGTCTTAAATTTAAGTGTATCACGACTTTTAGTTGGCCATCAGTTCAGTTGCAGCTCGTCAATGCGTCTGCGCATAAGATCGAATAAATTATAAATGAGAATGCTCACAGCGGTCTCAACATTGACATAATAAGAATTGGGCTATCAAATGCAAAAATAATTTTATTTTTCAAATCTCACTGGCAGTTCCAGAGATAGAGATTAGTGCGTTCAAACAAATAAACAAAGTCTTCAGCTTTATAATATTAGTATAGTATTGATAGATAGCCAATGTGTACTGTAACAGGAATATATTTTACTATACTCAAGCTGTTTGCTTCTAATCTTTGTCAGCCAGTTCGTAGTACAAAATTACATCGGTATACCAACGAAACTAATCTCGTAATGGCGTGTTAATGAAAAATAAACTTAAACCATCTATTATCTAACCGATTAGGAAATACATAATATAATTGGTTTTGTCGTTAACAAAGGGTTAGGGGAACGGCCAAAAACTGGTGTGTAGAATGACTTAATCTTTTTAGGATTCCGTACCCAAAGGGTAAAAACGGGACCCTATTACTAAGACTTGGCTGTCTGTCCGTCCGTCTGTCTGTTACCAGGCTGTATCTCAAGAACTGCGATAGCTAGACAGTTGAAATTTTCACACATTATGTATTTCTGTTGCCGCTATAACAACAAATACTAAAAACAAAATAAAATAAATATTTAAGGGGGGCGGGCTCCCATACAACAAACGCGATTTTTTTGCCCTTTTATTTGGGTGCAACCTATATGGTAGTTCCCGTTGACCTAGAATCACGAAATTTGGCAAAAAGCAAGGTCTTACAGCACAAATAAAGGGAAAATTCCAAAAAATAAAAAAGTTGAAAATAAAAGGGTGTCCCCACACCTACATTGTTACGCCAATTAATAAAGACCTCTGATTTGTATGGGCGCTCATACAATTTAGAGGTCTAGCTTAACCTGTCTCGACCCGGCGACCTACGCGTTCGAACAAACAACAATAGAAGATGACTCTTTGGGATGTGAAGGGTTTGGCACCAACCTCAAATAAGGTAAATAAATAAAATTGTGTTGATGGATGAACGATGGACGAAGTTTGTACGGAACCTTCGGTGCGCGAGTCCGACTCACACTTGGCTGGATTTTTGTTTTACTTAGGTACAGGTGAGGTTACAAATACTAGTGGCAGGGTCTACAAATAATTCTCCGAAAAACGTAAGCACATGCGAGTTCAAAAGACGTAGCTTTGGAAATTATGTGTATCTCGTTTCTTCTAACTTACTGACGCACTCGGAGACGTCAATTAAGTTTAATGATCGATTATCTCCATACCTGTTTCTTTTTATAGCTATTAAATAAACAATGATGGACACACTTCTATATACTCATAATTCTAATTGACGTCTCTGAGTACGGTAGTAAGTACGTTACTTCTGTGAAACTAACTAAGTACGTTAAAATGAGACGGGGACACCTTGACAGTTATGTTGGGAACCATAACAGATATGCCTGCAGCTGTAGATATATAGTGGCAACGCGTCAGTACTGTACACTGCTAATCTAGTTACGATGGTAACGTATAACACCATTGCTTAGATAATACAAGGGCATGCTAAGAATTTTATCTTTGAAAAAATAAAATAAATACCTTACCAAAATCATTTTCGTAACGAAAACCAAATAAGGTTTTACCTACAGTCACTGGATATAATCACAACACATTAAATAGTTTTAATCACAAAATTATATAAATAACAATTTTAAACAAATTATTTTATAACACATTTCGTTTGAGTGCAAAAAGATAAAAAAATATTTGGGAGGTAGACAGAAAATAAAATCTTTTTAGTTGTCATTGTGACATGTATGGCTGAATGAGGCATTACCATGACTTTCATTAAAATTTCATGTATGTTTGCCCCGCACGGCCCCCCTATATGAAATATTCTGTGAAACAATAATGTATTATCGTCAAAATTAATTGTTTGTACAATTATAAGTATTGGATCATTTTATGAAACGGTATTTTTTTTTAATTTAGAAAATGTCCTAGGGCAGTTGCTGCAGATCTAAATAAACTAGTACAGCAGCAATAGTGTGCCTATATCTTTTTTTTATTTTTAGTTTTAATTTGAAAAACATCGAATTCTATAGAAATATTGCGATGTTGAAAATTATCCGTTTTGCAATGAAGCACTCTTTGCATATGCAGTTACTAGAACGTATTTTTTTCTGAAAACCGCATTATTGAACAGTTTTAAATTAGAAACTGATTGCAACAAACGTAACATACCCGCTGATTTAAATGGGTAAATTACTAACGAAGCCTTACTTTATTCAAGGTATAATACACAAGAAAACACTATATTTAATTTTATTCCTTTATTGTCAGTTACGGGGAAAATATTTAAAATTTCATTCTCCTCAAAAAAATGGAATCTTACAAAGAAATGCATTTCATAAAAATTATGATAAAATGTATTTACAGGCATTTAAAACTATTTAGTTTAAATTCTTAACTATGTAGTTTAAATTACAGTGTGTCCCTACACTTAAAATCTAATTTTAAAGGCACGCATAGAAGATCATTTTCTATTTAATAATACGATTATTGTGCCCATTTTTTTTACATACATTTTTATTAAAAAATATGCCATAAATTTAGAAAATGAGCCATGTTTATTTTCAATTCACCTCTTATTTTAAACGTTTACATTTTGAAATAATCATTTTAACAAAATATTTTTTAAACTATTAAAATTTATAGCGCGAAGCTAGAATTATAAAAAATATGTTTGGATTTTATATTTTTTTTTATTTCAACAATTATTTTTTCTTTGCCAAACGAATTAAAACAGAGGTAAAATTTCACAATCATTTTGTACTTTATCTAATGGATTCTCTACCGTGTAGCTACGCCTCCAAGCTTACAATATTTTTATTCGTTATTTATAAGAATGTATTTAAAGGAAGCACGCGTTTCGCTTATCTGTACCTAAGTTACTTCTAACAACTAGTGATGTAAGAATATTGATAATCGATTGGCTACAAAATCTGTATTCTTTTGATCACAATATTGATCTGAAAATCCATTCCTGTCAAGACTATAGTGCAGTTTATTACAGCCGGTAGGTCTTGGCAGTGCAATTTAATTTATGTGGCGATCACAATAGACCTAGTTCTGGAAACACTTGAGCTATCTAACCCAAATAATTATAATAGTAATTATTTATAAATGATTAATTCGATTCAATAGTTTTAGTAATTTAAATATTTAACATTGATTAAGAGATAAATTACGGTTTTAAACAAATATTTAACAGACACCAATCGACTACCAATCTCAGTACATTACTATACTAACAACTAGTAATACACAATTATCACTAAATTCCATTTTTGTCTGTCATAAAAAGAAAACGAAACGGCACTGCACTAAGATACTTCTTTTTGTAATTTCGCTCATTGGCACTTTACGATGACACTGAAACAAAACTTTAAAATAAAAACTAAAGCTAAATTAAACTACGTAGATCATTTGCGCAACCGCATTTTAAATATTACATTATAAAAGAGATAAAATAAAAAATAAAATATTTACAATAATGTAGGCGTTCTCACGACATCGGCAAAAGTTTCATAAACTTGAGTTTAAAATAAAAATGTTAAACTAAAATAATAAAAAAATATATTACAAATACGAAAGTACGGTCTGAGTAACTTTTTAACATAAAATTGAGCACGTTATGGTCCCAAGGTTAACAATAACAAAATACTTTTAGTTTTAAAGCGAGATAATGGAATGATGAGATCTTAATCTTTATGGAAATATGTCATTTATTTTATCAGATGTGGCATTGACGTCTAACTTACTAACTGTAAAGTAATTTGATATCTGCAAAAATGTATTCAAGTCATTTCAATGTGTCTCAAGTCTCGGTCCAACATAATAATTATCACTGTATTGGAATGCATATAATGTTAACTGTAGTTTTAATAAACGAAATTCTAAGCCACATCTGCTTAATTTACTACAAATGGAAGAAAAATCATGGAATGATTTGCATAAGCGGGAGCTATGTAAAATATCTTAATTATGATTTTAAAACTGTGATTGTTGCCATAATTTAACATAATTAATTTTCAGTGACAGAAAAAATATTTTAAAATAGATCGAATTTCTCACAGGCAACAACCTCAGTCTATATTTTATAATTTAAAATATTAAAACTACTTAATATATTGCTTCTGAAGCTGCGATAAATTAAATAAAAATACAGCATGACATTTAAATGATTTGAGATAAAAATAAAAAATAAAATGTACATAGAAAGTAAAAACGAAACCCCGCATTACTATTTACACGAGTTCACACTTTTTTAATACAATTATTTTAGAAAAATAGTTTATATTTTATCATGGCTTCAGAAACGATTGAGAAAATATATCTACAAGCTACATTACAAAAAATACGTGCTACAGAATCACACATAAATAATTTCTGTTTACTATAAGCACAGCTAAAATAAATTGTCATGCCAACAAGGGGTTTAAATGTTTAATTTGATAAAAATCTATTTGCCTCATATGAAATGAAATTACGACATTTTATTTGACCTTATTTCTTTTGATTAACTTATTTCAATTAAATTGGTGTTGATAAATTGATGATTTTATGAAATTCAGAGTTTTGGCTCGACAAATATTTTTCGAATTTCAAGTTTTTTTTAAAATAATATACTGGCATGACATTTATTAAATTCTGCGCGTCGTATCAATCTCATTAGCGAATACATTTTTAAATCCCTTTAAATTTACTGATTCAAAACACTGACTTATATAAACAAGTTAATAAAAAATAAATCAACAACACAACAATTTTATGAGTACGATTTCAGAATAGATTTCGGTGTATTTCCTTTTTAATTTTTCCATTTCAAAATTGTATTTTGACTGTAAAGTAATAAAAAACATTTAATATGATACTTTTTTCAAACAGAATTGTTTTTTTTCTTCATGGTATATTTTTTTTAGTCTTATACAGAAACGTCATAATTTCGCGAGATTTGTCCGAGTTATTGTACCATTCTTATTTTTAACTATACATCAAGTCATGGCTGTACATTCAGTCTATAACTACGGCACTCTAGCACCCCGAGATTTCTACATATTAAAAGTTAAATTATGTCATCGTTATCAGACAAAAACACGCCTATCTGCAAGAATTTAGCTCGCACTTACATTTACAAGGTGCTATTTTATAACATATTTTTCTGTACATTAGCTATTGAGCTGTTTCATCCGTAATCATACGATTGTGAACTTTATAGCTTTCCATATAACGTCTTTCTTACTTTGCTGCTTTCACAAGTCTTAAAACATAACAATTTACCGACTGTCAGCTATTTCCGACACAAACGGTTTCGAAGTCGAACGTTTTACAAAAACGCAGCAGACAATAACCAACCTTATTGCGTATAATATAACAATTATTTTTATATATAAATGGCTTCAGTTCCTCCCTTATTGGTCTGTTGGATTTCGCTGGGTGATAGAGCGGCGCGATCCGACCAATCAGAATGTGGGGACTGTGTGAGTGGCGTTTGGGGGGAAGGCGTAGACCAGTGGTCTGGGGACTCTGGTGATGGAGTTGGGAACGTGTCTCCTATACCCCAACTGCCGTAGATACCTGAAGTAAGTAAGTTAAAAATTCCATCATCGTACCAAAAAAATCTAAAAAAACTAGACAACTTATCAAGGGTCATTTCAGTAAGTAAAAGTATTAAAATTTATTTCGAGCTCTATATCTATTTTACTGTCAATTTTATGCCATAATCTTTTGAATCACCATAATCTTTTACAGACTTTATTACAATCATCACTTACCGGACATAATGTTGGTGATGGCGGGGTGCTGGTGCTGGGCGGCCTGTACTTGTCCGAGCGCGACCGCGTGCGTCATCACCGCTTGCAGCTGTGCGTTGTGTTGTCCATTGGCATCTGTACAAGAAATTATAATTATAACCTTCGAAACAAATGGAATAAAGAAGAATTTTAGTGAGGAGGAGGTTTGGAAGAAGTTCAGACACCTTGCAATCGTTCATCAGATCAAAGACTACTTTACGCAGAAACTACATACAAAAGACGCAAATCATTTGCAACAAATGAAGTTATAAAAATCCTTAATAAAGTGATAGATAGAAAGATATAATACGTACTGAGTTGCGCGATGTAGGCTGCGGCGTCTAACTGATGCTGATGCTGGTGTTGGTGCTGATGTTGGTGCGAATGGCGCAGCGCCGCCATGTGCGCCGGCGACGTTGGCAGCGACGGCCGCGACTTGCCCGGCGACGGAGATCCTACACAAATTTCATCGAATATTATATATCTACAAGTTTTCAATGATTTAGTCGACAATTTGAAAGTCAAAAGTGAGTTCCACTTCTAGAGAAAAAGAGCCTAAGTGATGTCTCTCCAGAGACAGAGTAAACTGAGGATAGACATCAGTTCAGTTATGTCCACGGTATGAGAAGCATATGTCTCTATTCTTAATTATAATAATAAATAATACTGACCTATATACGCGTGTGGCGATGTAGTGTGGTTACTGTGTGTTGGAGAGTGATTGGAGTAGGGCGGTGACAGCGACGCGCCCAACGCGCCGCCGCCGTACGCTTGGTGCAGCGTCTGACCCGTCTGTACAAACAATTTACATATTATTACATTACATATAAGACAATATGGCTTCCAATCGTAGTGATGGCAAAGAAAATTGGCCGGGTGGAGTTTCATATCAATCTTGTAAAAATATCCTCCATTAGTCAAATTACGCTATAATTTAGACAAAGAAAATAAAACGAGTTAAAACATGTGATCACAATATTATTGTCAGCATTAGATGACAATTACGGTACGTACTATATCAATATCTATATCAAGTCTTAATAAATATGGTCATTAGATGCTGCAAAAGCGTAGGTAACATCGTGGTAGACCCGGCAATGGACGGGAGTTAATGCATATTTTTGAAGCACTTCTAGTGAGTGCTTCCTCAAAAACGATAAATCAGAAAAAATAACACTAGGGAGTAATAGGGAATTTGTTAATGTACCTTGACGCAGTCCTCATAGCTGGGCGGCTGCTTGTGCTGCATGAGCTGCTCCATGCCGGCGAACTGCGCCATCGCGTTCGAGTACAACGACGTTGCGTCGTACGGCGACGGCAAGTCCTGGTAACAACACGGATATTTTAACACTAATTCAAAGATTGAAAGGGTGTCAAAAATGTTCAAATACCTAATGTTTCTTATCCTTTGGGAGTGGCGCGATATAAATGATTCAGAATATAGACACCCTAACATTGTAGAAGAAATGCTAGTAGTATAAAAGATTACTAACAGAACAATATTACCTGTCCAATTATCTACAAATTTTGTCTATTTTGTAATTTCATAACAATAAAATTACGCTGTTGTTATTCTCGCACTTGAATAACTAATTTCTAGTTAAAAGATTAAAGTACGTAGTTTTACTTACAATGAGACTCACCTGTAAATTTTGTAGCGGTGATTCAACAGGGCTGAGGCTTGAGCCCAGGCTCTCCACGCTCTGTGGCACCTCCTGGGCCACTTTCTTATTGCTCTTTTTTACACTTGGCTTCCTGTGGTGAACAATAAAGCATTAAGAACTTCTTTTAGATCATGGTATATAGTATCAGTATAAGGATCTGATAAATCTACGCTGTATGTGTGATAGAAAATTTACTATAAAAGCCAATACCACTGGAATGAATAAGGGGTTTAGTTACAGGGAAAAACACGAAAAAGGTTTGAACCGATCCTAGGACCAGAACTCGGGTAGTAGAATAAAATAAAACAGAATATTATCACAGTCTATGTAACTCTTACAGTCGGCCAACGGACACGTCTAGACAGAGCAATCGTGCGGGGTGAGAGAGGGACGGTAGCGAGCCCGCCATACACTCGCTTGGGACACAATGCAGCAATGACGAATGCCTATACAAAAGCGGCATTTCGCGTGACTTCAAACGCGATGGACCACTGTATGTTTTTTACGCTGTGATGTTATGTTGCAGCAGTCACACCAAATGTTTCTGCTATAATATTAACAGTATACCAGATTTCATAGCGGTAATTGACAAAACTTCTAGCTTTCAGGAATTTAGTTCTTCGGTAGGTACAGCTGTTAAAACTCACTGAGAGGCTAACTATCAGTTCTTCAAAATTCTTTTACAGTAATATAACTTCAACGTAGTAACCAGTTAGGCAAGTTAAAATTCTTCCATGCTATGGATTCCTAACAATTCAAGGGTTAAATGATCAAAAATCAATCAATAACTATTCACTTACCGTCTTATTTGCGAGTGTTGCAAATTGTTGTTGTCGTAGGCCTGTTCTTGGGGGCTGTCCGGGCCGGCCTTCGCCCGCGCCTTCTTGGGCTTTCCCTTTGACGACGTGATCACCGTTGGCTGGCTCAGCAGTTGAGGGTGTGGGTTTGGTGACGCTGGAAGAAAAAAAAAGTTTTGTAGATGTTTTTAGGGGGATTGGGCGTGCATGAATCCTCTTAATTGGAGGTGAGATAATTTGATAAGTCAAAAAAAAAACATTTTCATTTTCAAAAAGAGTCAGAAGTAGGTATCTCTAAGACATCTCAACAGCGTTTAAGGCTTAAACTTGTCTTGAAATTATTTTTTGAGCTACTGCTATTTGATTTATATTCCCAGAGCAATAGGATCCAAAACTCACGCATAAGGTGATGATGCTGAGGCGGTGGCCGTGGACAGTGTTCATCGAGTAACCTCACGATGTCGTCGTGCATCCTCTCTTGCGCCACGTCTCTCGGCAGTCGGTCCATGTGGTCGGTGATCTCGCGGTTCGCCATCGCGTCGAGTAATGTCCTACACGCGCCGTATGAACCTTCACGAGCACCGAGGAACAGTGGGGTTTCGTCCTATGGAGGTTAAGTTAGTTAGGTGGTTCGGGAACTACACTCCGTTCGACATAGGATGGTGCGTAGCAATGCTAAATTTTTCACAAATATCTTATGAAATATATTTCGATTACTCTTAGATACTTCACAAAATATTTCATTAAAAATTCTAATTATAGGATATTGTCATGTAAAAGAGAAATAATCATTAACAAGTGAGTAATTTTGAAAAGCACCATGTGTCACCCGCACCATGCTACAACGCACAGACTATAGGTATGTAAGAGACAGTTTAGAAAATAAAGTGGTTCCATTTTTATTTATTTTTTGTTTTGAGGGAATTAATGTTATGGGCATAAGAGAGTGATCAGTTAACATTGAAGCAAAGTCGTGTCAAGAAGATCCAACCGTATGGAAAAAATATGTAGATAATGATGACGCGTTGTTTGTTGTTTTCTTGGTTGATCTTTTACGAGAAGTCTCTCCACTTCAGTAAAAATGCAATCTAAATCTCTGCTACCTTTGGTCCTATATCATATGTTCGAAATCATCCTAAATCTTTTACAAAGAGATTCGTTATCATATCTACAACTTTCACCATATCTTATTTCTTTAGTATAAGTAAAAAACATACCTTATCATCCTGGGCATCTCTGTTAGCTCCATGTACTAACAGTACATTCACTGCGTCTACATTATTGACTGCAGCCGCCCAGTGCAGTGCGGTTTTACCGCTGTTATCCGCAGCGTTTATATCCGCGTCCGCATTTATCAGATCTTCTACCATACCTTCTATTGCTAGCCTGGGTAAGGAGAAATAATATATTTGTTATTTAAATGATGGAATTTATAAAATTTTAATATTCTTTCTAACATCTAAGTATATCTACGGGCTGGGCTTTTTCCGCCAACGCATAAGCTTGGCCATTCGAAAAGAGAACGCTGCCAGCCTGTTGGGAACCTTGCCTATCGACAGCAGCGAGAGCTTTGAGGATGTTTTCTATATATTATAGATTGTAATTTATACAATGATTGGTAAATACTTGTTGTAAATAAAATAAAGTAATAATTATATCAACATAAATTATGTAAATCTAACCAGTAAAATAAAAAACAATTATTATGAAATACATACCTTGCAGCTAAAATCAGTGGCGTAGTGCCATCATGCATTCTAGCATTTAGGTTTGTCGCTCTGTTACGTAGTAGGATTTGGAAGACACCCATCGCATCAGCGGCTACTGCTGCATGAAGCGGCGTCCTCCCCGTGTTGTCTTGTGAGTTGGCATCTGCACCCGCATCTAATAGTCGCTTAGCAGCGTCGGAGCGGGCGTATCTGATGGGGAAATCGAAAATATTATGAGCTAGTGTAACAATATCGATTGTAAGCCATAATTAAATGTTTACTCATTAGAGTTTTAGTTTGCAGCTCAATTAAATAGAAATGGATTGACTAATAGTATCTTCACTGTTGTTAATTAAAAAGCTATAAAGATAATGTTTTTTATACATACAGATTTTCTTGCTAAATATCCTTATTATCTCGCTACAGATATTTAAATATTTTCTACTGAACATTTGGTACCTGATTTCTACAAGGTTTTTATCAGTAATATATAATTAATGTATTATATGACTTTCTGATAGTATTACTTCTGAATAAGTTTATGTTTAGGTTTTTAAATATACTAGGCAATTTTGACTTACCTAGCAGCAAGATGCAAGCTAGTTTCACCAGTCTTATCCATAGCTGCATTCAACTGTGCTCCTTGAGCCACTAGCTCTGATATGATATGAGCTGTGGGTTCATCTTCAGCATCAGAGCCCGTGTCTATGCCCCCACCTCGAACTGCTGCCACCATTAGTGGTGTCATACCGAGAGGGCCTCTTGCGTCTATGTCTGTCACGTGGCTGTCATGCTGTGGAGAGGACTGAAGTTAGAGGAATCAAATTTGAAAAAAAAAAAACTTGGCATTATGGCATTATGGTGAGATTTGGTTATCATTAATTTGTAGCCGTTTTTGATGTTTATTATGTAAGTAATATTTTGTTTTTATTATTTACTCAGCTTCAATCATTTAGTTTATATGATATTCTGCCCTTAAAATTATACTACAGATCATAAAAGAGATTTGTATGCGTAGTTTATACCCCAAAACTACTTATTATTAGACCCTATACTTAAAGCTTATCCCGTCAAAACTCCTAAAATCGAATGAGAAACACTAAATGGATTATCAAATGGTATAAAAAATATATACTTACGATAGCAGGTGGCGTCATCATACTCGGCGGAACTCTGATATCTGCTGCATCCATATGTTGCTGCGTCCATACTCTCGAATCATGAGCTGCTTCCTCATACTCCGTGATCGCCGTGTGATCTGACGCATACCCTCCCGGTACACCATTAGTATCACCCGGACCTCGAGCTCTCTTTGCTCTAGGAGGCGCTGACCCATCGTCATCATCATCAGACCAATGCGGAGGACCCATATGCCCACCATTGATATCAACATCAATGCAACCAATAGATCCTTTGTTCAAATTCCTCATCTCTTGCCCATCAGGCCCACGACGTCTAGATCTTCGTCTTGTTGACGAATTGTTCAAAAAACCTTCAGGGAACCATGTTATACCGGCAGCGCGTTTTCGTTGTGCAGTTACTAGTACACCTATTAATAAGCCGGCGAGAAGAACAAGAATTACGCCAATGAAAACGTATTTGGAGTTTGTGGGTACATCATCGTCCGTAGGAGGGTTTACGCCTTTAACTTGAAAAATAGGAAAGTCGGGTGATAAAGAGTGTTTAGATGCAGTTGCTGCCAAAAACTCAGCTGCTTCTCTCGCCGTGAAGAAACATTCTGAACTAGACATTGATGTACATTTCCTGTTATCAATTTCTAGATAAACTTGAACACCTGTCTGTCCCTTCTCTGTGAATACAATATGGTGTTTCTTCCCGAATTCCGTATCTTGAAGTCCTACGTCTGTGGACCCTTTCCATGGATACACCATCTCGTTGCCTAAATGATCTTTCTTTATCAGAATAGTTGTTCGTAGCTGGTGACCTAAATCCCGTAGGAATGCAACAGAATTCTCCTTAAAAGTTCTCATATCCATCAGCAAAATCACTGACATAACACCTTCAGCTAGATGAGGCGGTTCATTCTCGCAATCAAGACCATCCCAATTACATTCAGCGTTATTACATCCATAATCACAATGGCCATTAGCATAGTGTTTTTGACAGTAAGCATCGTAAATTGGATTACATCTCTGCAGGGATTTCTGGCAATCTCTTCCATCGAATAAACAAGCTTGTGTATTACAAACTTCATTACATTCTCCATCCATGAAAACTTCCCAACATTTTATTGGGGCTGTGCAATTTGCCCACGGATTAAGACCTAGGGAACAGTCATTGCCATCGAATTCGCAGGCGTATGTATTACATTCATCGTCACAGTGGTGATCGCCTTGTTTTTCTTTGCATCCTAATTTCACGCACTGTTCTCTTTGGTAAGCTAAATCTAGTTCTTGAAGGCTCAACCCTGGATTCTTGTTGCTAAATCCACCATTTACAGGACTTCCATAACCACCTCTGGAATGAGGGTCATGAATGTCACAGCTTTTACCAGTCCATTGTCTAGGGCAGTAGCAAAGGTAGTCTCCAGGTTTATCTATGCATCGAGCTTCGGGATGTTTACAAGGATTGCTAAGACATTCATTCATTGAATCAATTTCGCAATTGATGCCTGATAAACCTGAAGGACAGTCGCAAACATAGCCTCCAATTTCAGAAGTCCGACAATAACCACCATTTTGACATGGATTTGAATCACATGCATAGCCGGAATATTCACAATTTTTACCGTAAAATCCATCGTTGCACAAACATTCATGACCGCCTTGTATTGCTGTGCAAATACCGCCATTTTGACAAGGGGAGTTAGCGCAGAAGTTGACTTTGGCATCGCAATGCCTTCCCATAAATCCTGGCTTACAGTTGCAATGGTAGTCATTGACGAGCTGAACGCAATCTTGTGTCCCTGGATTAGAACACGGATTCGATAGGCATTCATTAATATCTCCTTCACACCTCGGCCCTACGAACCCAGGTGGACATTTGCATTCAAAGCCTCCGACTTTATCAATACACGTCCCGTTATTATGACACGCGTCTTGCGTACAATCATTCACGTTAATTTCGCAGATTTTACCAAGAGTTCCAAATGGACAAGAGCAGGAGAAGTTATTGATCAGATCGTGGCATGTACCGCCATTCTGGCAAGGGTTTGGTAAGCAGTCGTTTACATTCAGCTCGCAATTTTGTCCTTGGAAACCTTTGGCGCATTGACACTGGTATGTTCCGACTAAGTCTTTGCAGACAGCTCCGTTCTGGCACGGCGCTGATTCACATTCGTTGATCTCTTTTTGGCAGTAGGAGCCGGTATAGCCTTCGAGGCAATGACAGCGGTGGGAGTTGCCGATGTCTTCGCATGAGCCATTGTTGCAAAGCTGTTTTAGTGATACACCTGTGGGATAAAACATTGTAAATTAATGGAGATTAATATGAAGATGTTACGTCTTATACAATTTTTTTCTTGAAGAGGAATCAAAATGTTTGCCATACTATTGCTACTTATATAAATAAATAATAAATATAAAATGTACAGTATAGACAGTTTAGAGATGACAAAACTATCAAAAAAAATTCGCAAATAATTACTTTTCCGTATAGACGCATCTTTACAGGATACCATCTCGACGTCGCACAGCTTGCCCGACCACCCCGGCGCGCACGTGCACGTGTACTGCGGTCCTTTCTGCGAGCACGTTGCGCCATTCTCACAAGGATTATTCTCGCACCTAACAAAAATAAATTGATTAGACATAAAAATAATAGCTGTGAGTTAGATTGAATACATACCTAAGTACTACAGCAAGAAATTATATGTTGACTCAACTGGGATGACCGAAGACTGACTTCCATTAAAATCAATTCAACAGACCAAGATTTAAAAATCATAGGCACTATTGTATGAAAGAAAACCTTGCCCAGACCTCCTCCTTCACCTTCGTTTCCATCTCTGAGATTTATTTTTGTAGCTACTCGTACTTTTACCAAACCGTAAGGTGTAAAACGGGTACAAGTATTCCCAGCCACCTGCTATTATCTCGGAAACCCGTTCATTATCTATCAGATAATGAGCTATTAGTTTGATGCTGCATGTCTTTTCTTAGGACTTGTTTCATCATTACATATATGATTTTCTATAGAGTAAGTGTCGACTTACCATTCAACAAACGCCTCGCAATGCTTCCCAGTGTACCCGTAGGGGCAGTGGCACTTATAGTAGGTGACGTGATCGTGGCAGGTGGCGCCGTTGTCGCATGGGGAACTATCGCACATGTTTATTCGGAACTGGCAGTTTGAGCCCGTGTACCTGTAATAAATGAGGACATTTAGTTAAGAAGTTAGTTGCGAAAACTAGCACAATTAAGGAGATAATAGGTTAGTAAATGCATGACGAATATAGACAAAAAATAAATATGCTAATTTGGTAATAGAAACTAAGAACATTATTTCAAATAAAGTATCCCTGTAGTCTTTTGTTTTGGGGCAAACCATGCAGTTTTATTGCCAAGGTCTATGGTCCAGTCGGAAACGCATTTAACTGATTATAGCAATGTGCTAGGGTACTTTTAAATACTCACTTAGCTGGCAACTACCAAGTACCTACCGGTGCGTTCCAGTATTTAAGTTTTATCTAATTAGCATACCACCTTCGGCCACATCATCACATAAGCACCAACATGACCGATTTTTAAGAGATTAATAACTGAGAAGAGTTTTAGCTACATGATGAATAACTTACCCAGGAGGACACGAGCAATTATAAGAGTTGATTCCATCAATGCAGGTTCCTCCATTCATGCAGCTGGACTCGGTGCAGTCTTCGTCGTTCGTCTGACAATTGATGCCGGAGAAGCCCAGGGGGCATGTGCAAGTGTATGATGCCACGTACTGAGAAGAGAATAGGTTTCATTAGAATTTTCAGATAGAAAAGCAAGTAGTTGTAATTCCTAAGGTAAGGAATTTTTGGATACAGATCAGGAGGAGATAAAAAAAATGGATCACTAAATCTTGAATTTAATACCATGTGATATTTTTATCATGTGTCTGGTGACCTTAATTCTGTAATCTTCGCTATACCTCAAAGATAGGTGAAGTAGATTTTGCTAATGAGTTACAAGTTGTTTCAGTTAAAAGTTATTTACCTACTTAAGCCAAACACAAGTATTGGAAATTGTAAAATACAACATTGTCGGCATCAAGCATACGGCCCACCTGATGGTAAGCGGTTACCGTAGCCTATGAACGCTTGTAACACCAGGGGTATCACTCACGCATTGCCGACCCTTCCCCCTCCCCGATGAGCTCTGGCGCCCTTACTCACGCGCAGGAACACAACTATAAGTTATTTGGCTGCGGTATGGTGAAGGTACTTCCCCAGTCGAGCTGCTCTTAGTGCGATATATCGCTATGCGCTACCTCTCTTAAAACTAAAAATTTAAGGTTTGCTTCCCTTCTCAACCGTCTTGGAGACCAGCAATACTTCTATACTATGCTAACCTTACCTGGTTACAAGTAGCGCCATTCATGCAGGGTCTGGATTGGCACTCGTCGATGTCAACCTCGCAGTGCTTGCCCGCGAACCCGCTCGCGCACATGCAGTTGTAGTCACCGATGCTGTCAAGGCATGTTGCGCCATTTTGACATGGATCTGAAAGTTAATATTAAGTTAGCCTTGTTCATACAATGGAATGATCTACTGAAGCACGAGATCGGTATCACGACTAAACTTATCTTCGGTGAAATATTGGTGGGGACTTTAATCCGTAATGAAACCTGTCTATCTCTTTGGACATATTGGCTTTAGAAACAACTGGCTATCTTATTTAGTTCTGGTGAAGGATAAACCCTCTGAGCCCCTTTGAGCTTTGTAATCCCTGCCTTATCACGTACAAAATGAATTCCAAAATCACTTACAAGAAGCACAATCGTCAGTATTAATCGCGCAGTCTTTCCCCTCGTATCCTCTTGCGCACAGACACGCGTAAGAACCCTCAGTATTTATACAGGTGGCTTCATTGTGGCACGGCGCGGTGACGGCACATTCGTCGACGTCCCGCTCGCATAACGCCCCGGTCCAACCGACGGGACACTGGCAGGTGAACTCTGCATAAGATGCTTCGGCTATGCACCTTCCACCGTGGCGACATCTGGCGGGAAATAGAGCGGTTGAGTTTTTGTTAAAATTAGTTTATATCTGATTCCAAAGTAAGAAGAGCTTGTGTGATAGCCCATTAATCGAGGAAGGCTATAGTTACTGTTTATCCCGGGAAAACAAGATCCCTCGGGAACGCGGGTGAAACCGCGGGGCGGAAGCTAGTAGGAAATAAAATTAAAATACACTCACTGATTAGGCGTGCAAGGATCAAGAGTGTTCTCGCAGTTTCGTCCAGAGTGTGGCGGTGCGCATACGCAGCGGTAGCCATTCACTAGATCTATGCAACTACCGCCGTGGAGGCACGGGTTGCCGGCGCAGTCGTCGATGTTTGTCTCGCAGTTTACACCTAAAACAAAAATACATTTAATAAACAGAGCAGAAAAGATCAATATTATAATGCGGCCCTGGATAACTTGAATGAGAAAGGCCTTATATTCAATAGAAAATAAATTCGAACTAGCATAAAGGCTTAAGTGAATTTCAATTGAAACTTAATATTTGGGCTTGGTTTAATCATACAAAATAGCTTGTCTTGCAACAAAACTGTACTAAATGTAACTGATTGGTTGGACTTACCAGTGAATCCCAGCACACAGTCACATTTGTAAGCGTTGAGTCTGTCGTGGCAAGTTCCACCATGCTGGCACGGGTTTGAGCTGCATTCGTCGATATCACGCTCACATCGTTGTGCTGAAACAAAATGTAATCATCTCTTGCTTATGAAAATGCCTAGATATAATATGAATCTATCTGCATACGTTTATTAAATGTCTATACAAAGGCCAAAGAAGCGACATTGGGAATCGAATCAAATGCTTTGTAATTTAAATAACTCCGTAGTAAGTAGTACGTTAAAGATTACATCGTGCGTAAAAGGACTTTAAAAGATCTTTGTGAAACCCTAAAGCACACTGAAATATATTGAAGAGTAAATATCTTTGGAAAATGCTTTCAATTACAACTTCGACAACGACTATGGCCATGATTCAAATCTAAAAATAAATGTAAAGTATTACCTCCATAACCTGGCAAGCAATGGCAGATGAACTGATTGACTCCATCCTCACAGGATCCTCCGTTGATGCAGGGGTTCGATGCGCATTCATTTACATCCGATAAACATCTGGAAATATTTGAATAAATTATTGATCACATCAGTTAAAAAGTAAAAGGATTAAATTTGGTTATATAAATCTACATTATTCTTATGAAGACTTTCCCAAGCGGTGGTATTTTCATTCTGACCTTCACAAATTACCTCCTAGAGCCTAAACTGTATACATTACGTACTTTTATATTGTAGAAGAATTGATCTTTTTTTTAAAAAATAACTGTTGTAATATTACATAATTATAAGCTAATTTTATCGTACCGCGCATCATAATATCCCCTGGGGCATTCACAACGGAACCCATTGATCCTGTCGATGCACTTTCCGCCATTGGCACAAGGATTAGACAGGCACTCGTTGATGTTCGTCTCGCAGTGCTGGCCAGTGAAACCCGGGATGCATTCACAAGTGTACCTGAACAAGACATAGTACATCATGAGATTGTTTATGGTAATGGAGAAGGCACAGATGATAATAAAGAAACTGAAATGTTTGAAGAAGGATGGATGAACTGATAGCGGAAGGAAATAAGTAAAACATGATAATTTTAATGAAAAAATCAGTAAGTATGTAAATGGTAAGAGGTGTGTCTTTTTCCACAAGGATTATAGACTTCAAAGAGATCGTGAAGCAAGGAACATGCAAAGAAGAAGATTGTGATAAAAATGTAAAAAGACTTACTGAAAATAGTTGCTGCATGGAAAGGAAATATAGATTAGAAAGTTAAATACAGAAAGTGCAAAGAAGAAATTACGAAAGCAACTAACTGATTTCTAAAAGAAAAGAAATTTTGTATACATATTTTAATCACAAGTTTTTTTTTTCAAATCTCATCAGCAAACTGTTAAAGCAACTATTGAAACCCTTTCGACTATACCTGTTAATTCCATCGATGCAGGTGGCGCCATTTCTGCAAGGGTTGGAGTAGCATTCATTTACGTTGATCTCACAGTTCCGGCCTGATGTTCCTGGCTTGCAGAGACAGTGATAACCACCGATAAGGTCTTCACAGTGGCCTGAGAAAAATGGGAACAAGACAATTTAAATTCAGAGGATGATGAAGTTAATTTTGTCATATAAATTAAAATCACAGCCAAGAGCCAACTTTTTCTGGAGATTGTTTGTTTGTTTAAGGCTCATATTTAAACGAAGAAGTGACGAATTTCGAATTTTAATGAATCTACATTTACACCCATAATCTTTTTGGTCTCAAACCATCTATAAACTTAGTTCGGCTTCTACTTGCCGTATTGAGCTAATATTTTTGAAACTGAAGTCATCCAATGATTTACCTCCATACTGACACGGGTTCGACTCGCACTCGTTGATCTGTGTCTGGCAAACGCGGCCGGTGTACCCTGGGTGACAGTTGCACGTGAAGCTGTTGTCACCGTCGATGCATTCGCCACGGTGGCACGGCGCTGATAGGCAGTCGTTGATGTTCGTCTCGCAGGACATGCCTGGGAGAGGATTTATTGAGAACTGAGTTAAGACGAAGAATTTAGTGGGATTTTCAGAGATGTTTTTGTCAGTGACAATTTAAAAGGTCTCTCACTTTGTATTTAGGTAAGTAATTGACAATCGGAACCAACAGCCCGACCTTAAAGGCTTGCAGGAATTTTCCAAGATAATTTTTCATAAATAAAAATGGTGATTCTGTGCCGTTTAAATTATTTCATACAGCCTCCATATCAGAGATTCTTCTTAACACATCTCAGGCTTTGGATGTATACATATCTACAGAATTGTTCCAAATAAACATCAGTAAGCTTACCAGTATACCCCGGCTGACATTCACAAGTGTAGCCAGCTATGGAATCATGGCACGTGCCTCCGTTTCGACATGGACTTGATGCGCAGTCGTCAATGTTCACCTGGCATCGAGCACCTGTGAACCTGTAATCAAATTCATAGTATTACTATTAGAAAATATGGAGACAGCAGTACCTATAGCCTAAATTTCTGAAGTATTCCTGCTCAAAACTAGAGACATGCTCAAAAGATGCATTAAAAAGTACCCACATTCCCAATGTAGGAAGAATTAATTCCTGTATCTATTTATTTTTCGACTTTAATTGGTAATGAACTCAACCAGCAACTTCTAACCATGCATTATTAACAGTTATGTAATTATTTCACTTATTCAATATTGATGAGCAGTCATCATCGAAGTTATGGTACCTAATCTTGCAAATTTGAATCTGAAACTGGCCAATCACTTACCCCATGAGACAAGTGCATCGAAAAGCGTTGATCATGTCATGACAGACGCCACTGTTGAGGCATGGGTTGTTGGCGCATTCGTCTATCTCCACTTCACATTGTGTTCCCGTGAAACCTGGAAAAGTAGAAAATATCGTTATTATATCTAAAAGAATAAACTATCTTCTTTATTCAAATATTAAAATCTGCTAGTATTTGTTTTTTTTTATATAGTTTAGGTATAGATTGCAGTTTCCTCGAACCAAAAACACAAATTCAAAGTAATTGCCAAGAAAAAATGAAATCTCTCATAAAATGTTTACTAGAGATGGCTCGTCGGTGCATATACATAATTATTCTTTAAGACCCGGTGTAAATGCCGGTTTCTTAAGCATTACTCCCTATAATTGACATATTTATAATTAACGTATAGGCTTAGTAATTGGCAATAGCAATTAAGTAGTTAATGATCTTAAACTCGATTTTGTCTTAATTACAATTATCTAACTAAATGAAACATCAATCGCACCAAACTAATTACAATACAAAAAAGGAACAAACGATCAAAATAAATCAGCATATTTGTGTGACAAAACAACAAACAGACCTCAAGTTCTGTGACAAAACAATACATCTCTCAGACAGTCTTACTTAAAATACCGCATGCGAAGTACCAAAGACTCGTAAAGCTTTTGAAATGATGTTCACAACAATGTTAAACTTAATGTCCAAGTTGTAAAACTAAGCACATAATGTTAATGACAAGTTGTTTGAAGACTTTCGCTTAAAATGTTGGACGAGATGCTCAAATTATTGGGTAGAGATTGACACAAAGATTTACAGACCAGAATATTTCAAAAGGAAACTGATGTCCAACTTAGTGCTCAGATTTCAGGACAAATAACGCTCTAGGACCCTTTGAATAAAATAAGATCTCGCAGAAAATCAACCATCATTTTCTAATTTAAATGAAACCAATGGAATCGTCTAAGCAACTGCACATGATTCTAAAGATATAGAAGTATTCAACAAGTTTTATACGATTGAAGTTGTAAGTTATGATAGACAAGCACATTTCACGTTTATTCCATAGAAGACTCGTCTCCATACAAGAATGCTAATTGGAGGCAACGTTCCAGACGCATCAAAATCATTCCAGATGCAACTCCATTCGAAACTGCACTTTAAAATAACAGAAATAGAATCCATTATTGGTCGTCTTATGATCATGCGAACCGGGACTGGACCTCCGGCACTCTCAAATGAAAATCGCCTTTAAATTACTAAGATTTAATGTTAAAGTTCAAATAACGTGATCTAGAATCGCTCGCGGCAGGACATTCTAGTTCGGACCCAACTGTGCCCTTTTGTAGACGCAGAAATATATTTGCAGACGACGTAAACTTTAAGTGGAGTACTTAAAAGGGTTTTTCGTTTGTCAAAGTCAATTTGTAACTTGACGATAATTTCCTTAGAAATCAGCTATTTCACTAAATTCAGAATGGCGTCTTACGTTTACAAAATCAGGTAGAATATTTTTTGCATTCAATATTTTCTTATCAATAGATCATTCTGTCTAAGATATTTGAACATAGAAACAGTTTGTTACTCCCTAATCCGCCTAGTTATAAATATTTCATCATCGTATTTTGAGAGAGCATTATCGTAATATTTTATCCCTACTCACATAAATACAGAGTGTGTTTGTTGGTTTATTATTCTTTCACGTATCAATGGAACAACGAATCTACGTTATTTTGGTATAGAGATAGTTCATGGATCGGAGAGTGACATTGGCAAATTTTTATCTCGGGAATTCAGGTGATACCGAAGGGCGAAAGTTCATAACTTATACTGAATTATAAGTTATTAACTTCCTTTCGATCCTTTTTATGTTATACTTACCTACTGGTTGCATATCAAACTTCCAAGCTTTTTTTAAATACCTATTTCATTATCTATATTTTCTGTCTATGTAGATTAGTTTAAATTCAAAAATTCAATCATGTTATAGAAGCAGAATACCAAGTATACCACCCTACATTTTTTTTTTTCAAGTACAGCCTAGCTTTGATCTTCTATTCAACTAACAAGACAAGTAACAAGACAGTGCCAATAAAATGTTATTACGCAACCGTGCTAGTATTTCTATAACCGACATGGCCTATTGAACGTTTATTGTACCAAAATGGTTGTCGGGGTGGGGATAACCCCGCCCCCGTGCGCGAGCGCATGTCGCGACGAGACTTACTCGCGCAAGTTATGGGAGAGTAGCGATTTACAATAAAAAAATGTAATTTGTGATCTATTGGAACTAGTGTAATAAAAGTGATAAATCAAACAATTTTTAAGCAGTAACTATATTCGTTCAAATACATTTTGTTTTTTTATTCTGAACTAGCTGTCACCCGCGGTTTCACCCATGTTTCCGAGAAAAAAGTAGTCTATGTCCCTCCATTATAGGCTATCTGCGTACCAAATTTCATCGCAATCTTTTCAGCGGTTTAGGTGTGAAAACGTAACAAAGAAACTCACATTCGCATTTATAATATTAGTTAGGATTAGGATAGTTAGGATTAAGTATGGATGACAATACTTCCCTAGTTTGCTATCTTTACTGATTAAAGCACTATCCAATAGAAGAAGCTACTCATCAAGACAAGCATTTCAACCATGTCTCAGATACAGCCAACTCGTCGCCTCCTGACCCTTGCACTGCCAGTCGAATCGTCACGATTTCGGATCACAAGCCACAACGGGTATGTCCAACGCATGCTAATGGCGGCTTTATGCGCATATATGAATGTTTAATGTTAGTTTTAGATACATACCAGCTGGGGTTGGATACTGTAAATTTAGTTTCGGACCCGCGATTTAATTAACATACGAAAGCAGTTATATTTTTTTTGACATTGTCGGCAAACAACGGCCGGCCTGACGGTAAGTGGTTACCGTAGCCTATGAACGCTTGCAACACCAGGGGTATCGAAAGCGTTCATTCATTGCCGACCCTTCCCCCCACCCCGATGAGCTCACGCGCAGGAACACAACTATAAGTTATTTGGCCGCGGTATACTGTAAGGTGGAGGTTCCTTCCCCAGTCGAGCTGCTCTTGAGCGACATATCCAAAGCGTCTCCAATAATGTACCAACTACTTACACTGATGGGCAAGCCTTCCCTTACCGCATGGGATATAAACCATCACCCAAGTAATAAGCACTGACATAATATAGCGTCGCATTCTGAAATATATGTACCATAGCTGATTTCTGTGTAGTAAAAGTATATTTACATCCATAATTACAATCAAAAATCTTAACTACTGAAACTAAATATTGTAATAAAATATATTAAAACAAATAAAGATAAAAAAAAATTGTAGGTATATTTTGGTAATTAAAAAAAAAATATAACCAAAATGTTAGATCATATTTTTTTTTATAAAACTGGTTACAACTTCAGTGAATTTGACATTCATAAGTGCCTTACTAGGGCCTAAACTGAATAAATGGCGTTGACTTTGACATTATTTATTATACTTAACCGTTCATGCGTGAGTTCCGACTAGATCCTGGCCCGTATTTTTATTGTACTGGCTTCCCATATTTTTGTTATTAATTTAATAAAGGTCATTGACATCAATGTCGTAATTTTAATAAGTTGGAATACAGGTTTGGTATTAATGCATTAATAAAATAAAACCAGCTTTTGTTTTTTAAGTTTTTTTTGTTCAATTATTCCATTTAATATTTCAAAACAAACTGAACCTAATTCTAAATCCAAGAAAGGCTGTATTCATTTAAGAGCTTCATTTTGAAAACTGTAATTACAGAACAAAACAGGTAGACTATACACTGAGGTTCCATCGGATTCGTCAAACCCTTTACACACCTATGTACCTATAAATAAGCAAGTCAACCGTTAATGCTGTCACAAAAGCACCTACCGGTGTATTCCGCTTACTTTACCACCTTCGGCCACATTATCACTTAACGATGTATCGGCTTATGACCACAATCTGGTTAAAAAAGGTACAATTTTTTTACGAATATCTACATAAGTACATATTTAAAAACAATATATTATCTGGTTTCTGTTTTTTATTTATTTATTAGTACAAGCTCTGCTTATTTTGAAATCAGATAGTGTTAAAGAATATCCCAGGATATTTATTTATTAAATAACTCTGGGCGGGTACCTACTCAAGTACACCGTTGGAGCCTACATTTGTTGTCATCCTATAACAACATTCACGAGTCGTACAAAACATTATAAACATAAAAACAACAACTTTTATAAACTAGAATTTAATATGTCCGTTTTAGTATTGAAAAATGTACTTATGCAAGAAGATTTATGGTGGATGGTTCCCATTTTTAATTTTTAACAGATTTTTCTCGCGTTTTAATTTATTTCGTAATTTAAGCGTTGTGATTTCCGTTTTTAGCTTATGGCAATAATTGGTTTACATGATATTTGGGATACAAATTGTGTGGTACAATTTTCTTACTGTTTTTAACATGAAATTGAACTAAGAATCTGCTCTAAACTCATACGGAAAGTTTGCAAAATTCACATTAAAATCAGCATAAGCTGTTGGAGATAAATAGTAGCAGACACACAACAAACAAACAAAAACACACAACCCCCCAAATTGGTACATGGTCTCCGAACCATTGTAGGCCCAATAAAATCCTAAAACTCACCAAGTTTCCTACATCACATCACAAAATGGATCACTTACGATGTTAATAACCTATGTAATGTATACTTTATGGTTGTTTGGTTGTCGTGTACTTGTGTCACGCCTGAGTGAGTTGCAGACCTGTCTGGCAGGTAGCGAATAAGGGCATGCAAGGGTACTTGGTATGACGACATTATTTTTTTTTATAATAACTATAGGGTCTTTGCCCTTTTAGTTTTAAAAGAAACCGTTGCAAAGGGCATCAGTTGTAATGTTACTGGACGCGGTTTCACCCGCGGTCCCGAGGGATCTTATATTTTCCCGGAATAAAAAGTAGCCAATGTGCTATTCCAGACTATAATCTATCTCTGTACCAAATTTCAACCAAATCCGTTCAGTAGTTTTTGCGTGAAAGAGTAACAAACATACATCCAGACCAGTAGGATAGTAGGATTAGTAGGATTTGTAGGATTTATAGGATTCTGGGAAATTATTCCTTAAACACGACCATCTGACATCGAACTAAGCAGAGCTTGTGTTATGGAAGCCAGATAACTGATATTACTTAATATACTACTTTGCTTTTATATATATACTTATTATATAGATAACTAACTTCCGCCCCGCGGTTTCACCCGCGGTCCCTAGTGCTCCGAACGCCACCAAACCTTACAGGATTACCCGCGGGGTTATTATGAAGATTGTCTGAAAATTTCATCGCAATCGGTTCAGCGATTTCGGAGTCTATAAGGAACATACATACATACATTCTTTCTCTTTTATATATATAGATTACACCCATAGAGACATAGTCAAAACTCTGGAGTTATGGTTATTGCAAACACCTAATAATTAATCATTTGTAGATATTCCTTATTCTTTAGATCGTCCCTCCTCCATATCAAATGTCTTCAAAATTACTTACTACGAGTTACTAAAGTTTTAAGACGACAAAGTTATAAGCAAGGAGGTTAGATAGCGGAATATGCATCGTCTTTCAATCGGCTAACAATGAATTCTGAAAAACTCACGGAGGTGATGTAAAAATCAAACCTAATTAACAAACACTCCTATTGACGTGATAACATGACATGGAGTTTTAAACAACTCCATGTTTTGCTTTCCAAGGTATAATGCCCATGACCGATCCATTTTCCACGTATTTAGTACAAGCTGTTCCCCGCGGTTTCACCCGCCTTCCCGGGATAAAAAATAGCCAATAACCTCCCTCAAGAATTGGACTATCAAATACAACAAGAAACTGGTAGTTCCAGAGATAGCGCCTTTAAACAAACAAATAAACTCTACTCCTTTATTATATAAGTAAAGTTATGGGCAAGCTTGATTAAAACATGTTTTTTTTTTGTTATTTTAATAGTAAAATTACTTTTTATGTTCAAAAGCTTCTGACTAAACGCTTTTAATAAACTTTAATGTAAACACGATATTGTTAGACCATTAAAAAAACCGTAAACTTATGATTGGTTGTAAATTTCCAGAAAATTTCTAATAAAATATAAATTCTTAATGGATTTTTGACTATCTAGTTAATTTATTATAAAATGATTATCTTTATTAGATAAGTTGAGAATTTAATTTAATGATCAATTTAATATATTTTTAAGTCAGTGATCAATTAAGGATGGTCCATTAACAATGTTACAAGGGATTATAGTTAAGGGACTGAACATAAAATATTAGAAAAGACCAGAAAACTTAAGCTCATTATGCCGCGACATCCGACGTCCCTACCACTGATCTATCATCTCCTCACTTTACTATGAGAGATGAGATAGATTATGTAAGAGTTCAACTCTAAAATAGGTGCAATATTTAAGAAATAAACCCCATGGGGTCCGTCTATGTGTCTATCAAACATTGTCAAAAAAAGTTACGAGAAACGTACCTACAGATAACATTTAATGGGTCATTTCCTAATGGAAAGTATGTACTTAGTTATAAAATTTTATTATAATTAAATTAGTAATAAAATGTACTTGACTACATCGTAAAATCGTTATATAATTTAATACCATGATAGTGCTTGTTTTGGTTCAAAAGTGAATTACTTGTTCGATATTTATGGCTTACTCTAGTATTCCGACCCGCGTTTTCACCCGGAGGCCCCTATTTTACCCCCTTAGGGCTAAAAATCCTTACTTAGTGCACCCTTACGTTATAATTATAAATAATTCTTGTTACATAATATCATATTTCTTGAACCACCGGTTTAGGCTCAGCGCAATCTCTAATAAGTCAGTCAGTGTTATTAGAGATTTATAATTATTAGTAAAATATAACTTAAATATGAATTAATTATTTTATATACTTATTTATTGTTATAAGTAGGTACCATTATTAGAGATTAAAATCTGAAATTATGTTATGGTGACAAAAAATATTAATTAAATAAAATATCCAACTACAAAACGACCCTTATTGCAAGTCAAAGTCAAAGTCAAAGTCAAAGCCATTTATTCAGTTTAGGCCCTAAGAGGGCACTTATGAACGTCGAAACTACTGAAGTTACCACCGATTCGGAAGTCGCCTTCAACTGAGAAGAACCGGCAAGAAACTCAGCAAGGTTACATTTTTTATATATTTTGTTTTTTTTTTTTTGGACAATCTGACAATGTTGGCTTTTTTTCCATTAAATTTTTAATAATTTTTAAAGAAATATAATACACATAAACACAAAAGATGAAAAAAAAAAAACAACAAGAAAAATAAATAAAAAATAATAACCTGAACAAGTTCAAATTTATAAAAAAAAAAATATAGTATCTCTAAAATACTAAGTACTGGCTTCTCTATAAGTATGAACAAGGTGCACTTGTGCAGAGTGCAGCTATTTCCAGACATCTTTATCTTCTATGTAATGAGCTACCTTGTAATAGGCTTTTTCTTTCAAAACTTTCTTAATGTGAGATTTGAATTTGAAATCAGTCATCTTGGTAACTGAGAGAGGTAATTTATTATAAAAGCGTACACTACTTCCAAGAAATGACTTTTTAACTTTGGCTAATCTAAAATACGGAACAACTAATTTATCTTTTTGTCTTGTATTGATATTATGTACCTCCATTTTTGATTTAAACAATTCTATATTTTTACGTATGAACATTATATTTTCATATATGTATAGTGAAGGTAAAGTCATAACGTTTATATCTTTAAATAATTCCCTTAACGATTCACGAGGACCCATATTATAAATGGCACGAATTGCTCTTTTTTGTAATATAAATATAGATTCTATATCTGCTGCAGCTCCCCACAGTAAAACGCCATACGATAAAAAACTATGAAAATATGCAAAATAAACTAATTTGGCCGTCTCGACATTCGTCAACTGTCTGATTTTTCTAACAGCAAATGCAGCAGAACTTAATTTACCAGTCAAAGATTCTACATGAGGACCCCATTGTAGTTTATTATCTAATGTGATGCCCAGAAATACAGTTTTATCGACTAATTCCAAACTGCTGCCATCTATTAATATCTGGCTGTCTACTTGCGCTACATTTGGAAGAGAGAATCTTAAACATTTAGTTTTCTTAGAATTTAGTAAAAGATTGTTAACAGCAAACCATTTGGAGACTAGTGACAAAGTATCATTCACTTTAATAAGTTCTTTGTCTTTTCTATCTACTTTGAAAATTAATGAAGTATCGTCAGCAAACAGGACGATATCTGAGAGACCAATTACAACAGAGGGTAAATCATTAATATAAACTAGAAACAGAAAAGGCCCTAGTATCGAACCCTGGGGTACCCCCATTTTGACTAGGGAGCCCTTGGATGTCGTACCACTAATTTCTACTTTTTGTTGGCGATTACTTAAATAAGACAAAACAAGATCATGAGCAGTTCCACGAATACCATAATAGTTAAGCTTCAGGAGCAGAGTACTGTGGTCAACGCAAGGAAATAAAGACTGCATTATATTTGGTTGATGGCAGTTGTACGAAAGCGCGAATGTTTCCGCATCGAAGACAATGCGCGCGCGCCCGCTCTCATCGCTATGGGAACCGGGTCTTGATTAGGGTTGACAAATGAGAATTTATATAAAAAAGCGACCTATTACAATATGTTATAATGCAATTATTATTCTATCTATTTTTCTACTGATTTGGATGAGTATTTAAATTATTCGAATGAGTTGAATTTGCACAAGCATATCAAAGACACCTTCAACCTTCTGGATTGAGAATAAACAACAACTAACATGTAGAACAAAACATTGCACCATGTTTCATACACCGTCGACAACCCTAAAGGAACCGTATTTCCCATCCTTGTCACACATCGACGGTCTCAGTCTAATGCTAATGATAATCATCAGGCGGCCACCGCCGTCAACCAGGGAGCAAATTGTAACTTCGCGACGTCAGCCATCTTGCACCATGTACCGTTTTGTGGGGTAATCTCCGTAGATTGTATTTATATCTAATACTACCTATTTGCAAAGTTGGTTAGAAAGTTACTATCACTGGTCTGTAATCTGTCCTTTGCTCGCTTCGTGAGCAATAATTGCCGAGATATTGTTGTCTTTTGCATTTCATAGGACTGCATTTTGTATCGCTAACTTCACGGATTTTCATATAACAACTCAATGGTAAGTTGATAAGATAATAGACTTTTAATATTCTAAATACCACTCATAAAAAACAAAATATCTGGTATCAAAATCTATTCATGAATAACAAACTTCAATGAAAACTCAATTGCCCTAGTTTTACTGAACTACCATAACCTAATTAAATTCCTGTAATTTACTAAAACTATAAACTCACCCGGCATGCAGACACATCTGAAGGTTCCAGGGTCGTCAAGACAGGAGCCATCGTTCCTGCAGGGGTGACTCTCGCACTCGTTCACGTTAGTCTCGCAGCGGGGTCCGGTGAACCCCACGGAGCAGTTGCAGGCGAACGAGCCGGGAGTGTTCACACAGATGCCGTCGTGTTCGCATGGTGACCCTGGATGATAGAGAGGAGTAAATATATAGTTAAGCTTTTAGGTTGAAGAATGTTTGAAATAATCTTAACTTGTGATTATTAAAGTTCAAATAAATGTTACAAGTAAAATAAAAAATAATAAAAGAAAAAATCTTACATAAGTCAATACCTTGTTCGCACTCGTTGATGTCCTCGGAGCAGTCGAGCCCCTTGTACCCGGATGCGCAGGAGCAGGTGTAGGAACCGTTGATGGGACTGGTGTCACAGATGGCGTCGGCGTGGCATGGGTTCGATGTGCATGCGTCATCGAGATGACAGAGGAGACCTGGCGAAAGGTGGACTGTTACTGAAGACTGCTAAAGCATTGTAAAAATGAGCTAGATACTTGGTATTAAGTAAAGTATGGATTGAGTAAGTGTGAAAATAAAGCTAAGATAAAAAATATTTTGGGGGTCTTATACGTCAGTGTACACTTTATACCTATGTTAAGGTTGTGGGTTCGAATCCTACGATGAACTTGAGCTTTTGATGAAGAAAAACATCGTGAGGAAACCATAGCACGGTGGTAGAGTACATTGCAGTACCCACTTGGCTGGCTATCACCCACAAGTTGAAAATCTGTCAGCAAACACCTATTGATGTGTTCCGGCAGCTGCACATGAGAGCCAGTTCCTTCTAGGCTTTGTGTGCTTACCAACTTCGGCCACATCATCACTTACAATAGTGAGATTGTGGTCAAACACAAGCCTATAGGTACAAAGTAAAAAAAATGTCCGAGTTAATTCTGACATAGAAAAACAAAGTATAAACGAAACAAACAAGGAAAATGTAAATTTACTGGGGTATCTGGAATAAATTTACCAAAATCTCCACTTACCTGTTTTCCCAGGCGTGCACTTGCAGTAAAAAGCCCCAACTCTATCGATGCACGTAGCTCCATTGAAACACGCTGCGCCGGCGCAGTCGTCGATGTTGACGGAGCACTCGGGGCCGGTCCAGCCATTCACGCAGATACACGAGAACCCCCCGAGGGAATTTGTGCAAGTTGCACCGTTTTGGCAGACGAGGGGCCTGTGGAAGAAGTGGTGGAATTAATTAAAGAAGTAATAGCAAATGGAAGGAATAATTATCCTGGATCATATGAAACATAGACCAGATAACTGATACCTAATACTACACATAGTAATTTATATAAATCAAATATACTAATTTACACCCAGTCACAGAACAAACAGATATAAAGTCAAAGTCAAAAGCATTTATTCAGTTTAGACCCGTTTATGAAGGTCGAATTTACTGAAGCTACCACCGGTTCGGAAGTCAGCCGTCAACTGAGAAGAACCGGCAAGAAACTCAGCAAAGTTACTTATTTTTTATGTTTTTATTTTTTGGATATACACAAATGTTTGGCCTAGTTGGGAATCAAACCCATGATGTGTGGCGTGGTAGTCAGGTTAACTAATTCCAAACCAACCAGGCTGAAGAATTAAAGAGATGATGTAGAAATAGGTATATATTTAACAAACCCTCGAGGCAAAGAAATTAAAAAAGATACTTATCAGATTTAAGAAGTGCAATTAAAAAACTTAGTTGTGCAGTAAAAAAATAAAGTTATAGGTAAGTAAATAAATAAACATCCGTTTGTTGTAAAGATTCCAAAGGAGATACATAATGCGTGCAATATTTTTGGAACAAAATTAACAAAAAGCACCGACACGTCACACACACATGGCCGACAGAGTTTTAAACACTTTAATATAGCTTATTAGTGCATTTTAGCAGATGTTTTACTGTAAATTTCAACGAAATGCTATGTTGGACCACTTTCCACGGGCACTGCATATTTTCATTTGTTTTAAATGCGGTCTTTTGCACTTATTTACGAATACTATTTTACTAAATGACGTTGAGAAATGAGTTATTTTAAAAGATGATTTAACTTCCAATAATTAAGGTTAATTGTTGGTTAAATAGGATACGTTTGACTAACTGTAAATTGCAAGTTATAATATGAATGAGAAGGTTAAAAGCCCGCTGTTAATGTAAATCAGAGAGTATTACAAAACATTTATAAGCTTACTTCGGCCACAATCAGCAAAAATCGAGTACGGGCGCGGCACGAGCGCGTGCGCCCGCGCATATCAGATCAAATTGCAGTTAATATTACCAAACTCTAAATTTAAGTTCTGTGTATTAGTTGTGTACATATTCTATGTCCTAAATAATTGTTAGAAGTAGAAAAATCAACTGTATTTAAGTTAGTAACGACTCTGTTCGTTGATAATCGGGCTTATACAGACCTGCTCGGTTGCGGTCCTGATCGGGTAGACAAACCGATTGAGTAGTCTACTGAATAGGATGGTTCCTATTTTCTAATTTCAAACTTTCATTTGAAATGAGGCTGTCGGTCGCTACACGACAAATTGTGGCAAATTAATTCTGCAACTAACACAGCATCAGCCTAAATTTTACGAAATAATTTTATTCATCAGGTTCATCATTCGGTTGTCCTTTTCGATCGGAATGGCAACCGAATGGGACTGAATAAGGGGGGTTGTATTGTTTTAGTATGATTCTAACTTCATATGATAAACAGTAATCTAGGCCAACTTTTATTTCTGTCCCAGAATTTGCAGGCCCTAGATTATCAGGATTATTTATTATTTTCTCAAAGTATATGGTTACAAAGTTGATAATTACATAAATATTATTGCAAATACAGAAAGATATATGTATATCTTTCTAGACCCAGATTTGTATATTTACAATGTAAACCTCAAATATTAACCTCCAACGTTATGTTACAACTTACAACTTGATTTTGTACGTGAAGCAACGATAATAAACATGTAACTTATTCAAAGAAGTTGTAAATCAAAAATGGACTTTAAGATACAATACATACATACCAAGGACCATACATTGCCCTCAATGTACTAAGTCATAAACGACTAGACCTGTTCTGTAGTTAGGATACATTAAACCATTCCAGGTGCACAACGTGGGATTTTTATTGGTTCCTGTTGGATATTATGGACGCTACATTGTATCCTGAGCTTTGGAATTATGAAATTTCCTGGAAAGATTGTGCAGAACACAAGCACATAGTGGCAGTGAAAATATCATAAGGAAACTATAGCTCTAGTTACCCTTGTAGGTTTTGTGCTTACCACCTATGGCTACATCATCACTTACCATGGGGAAGCAATGGTCAAATACAAGATTCATACATTGATTCTATTAAAAGTCAGAAGGTCCGAGATTTAAGTTGTCATTGGTATATTCAATCGTAGCAATAAAATTATTATAATTTAGATAATTTTAGTTTGAAATAACCATAGATTTTAAGCTATTGTATAGCTTTTATCGCGGGCTTTGAGCGCGGTGACCGAATCAAGAAGTTCCGTTTTTTCGATACGGATTTTTTTCCGTAACGAAAAAACCTAACACCTCCCATATATAGATATCGTATATAGTTATCTATTAATATCAAAGAAAAAAAAAACTGCATAAATAAAAATAAATAAATAATTATAATTGTATAAGTTGATAAAAAAATGCTATGAAAAGCTTTACCGCGGCAGTCCCCGAGTGCCACACGTTTTTTTTTTATAGACCTCTCAAATGTAAGAAGAATATCAGAGTTGGTTGAAATGAAACCTAACAACTAACAAGCAAAGATGTCACTTCCCTTTATTACATGGAATCTTTTGATGGGTTCCTAGTAACTGAACAACATATATCTGGAATTGTCAAAGATTGCCTAAGCTTAAATTTAGTACCTAGAGTATTCTATCTTAAAATCCCTATAATAGACAAGTCTAACTGTGAACTCCATCGCTCGTCTCTCATAACTTAGATACGTGTAAACTAGCGACCGCAATTCGATATTCAGTATAAGCAAAAGGTATTCCGATCGTAAATTCCGAATGAGTGCTAATAAATTGTCAACCTTTAAACAATATTGACATCACTGTGTGAAATTTTATATTAGGTATTAACAACCTTTTGGTGGAATTATGAATGGTTTTAATAAATAACCGGATTATAGGACTAAAGGATACTTAACTGGTATATAACTGGTAGATAACATAATATATGGTCTTAATTTGCGTGAGACTCTTATATTATATTTACAGAAATCTATTTAATTATATTATGAATACTAGCTTCCGCCCTGCGTTTTCACCCGCGTTCCCGAGGGATCTTTTGTTTTACCGGGATAAAAAGTAGCTTACAGCCTTTCTCGATAAATGGGCTATTCAACACTAAAGGAATTTTTCAAGTCGAACCAGTAGTTCCTGAGATTAGCGCGTTCAAACAAACAAACAAACTCTTCAGCTTTATAATATTAGTATAGATTTTTTAAATTAATGTATTCAAAGTTTATGTGGGTGTTTCTTACTGAATCATGCCAAAATAGCTGAACGATTAGATACCTCGGGAATATGGGCAAATCCACGGGGCAGCACAAGCTATGACATTTAGAAAAATGTGGGCGACCAGATGAGTCTGAGTATGATATATCATAGATTAACTCTCTCAAAGATAAATAACAATGGATCATTAAAACTCTGATAAGACAGACAGACGAAGCAGTATCTTTATCAGACTAATTCACTGTTAAAATAAACAAGATTTATTTGGATAATTCCGATCTATTATAATTTCAAGGCTTCACTAATGAAGTCGGTTCGGGAAGGTACTTGATCATTTATCTGGGATCCTTAATCAATAATCAACAATTTATGCGTCCCTACTTTAGGGGTACAAGTTGAACAACAAAGATTTTTGGTACAAATATTATATAATCTGTGTTTTGGCTCCTTATACTGTCACGATTTATTTTTTCATACTTTTTGATTTGATTCCATAGTAAAAGTTGTTCAGGATGACCAACCTAACATACGTTTTGAAAATATGCTATCTCAAGATCTGTCTTCCGTAACGCAAGCTCCTTAGTACAGGGTACAGAGCCGTGTATGCAAAATGTCCCAGGATATTTTATTATTATTTATTATACATAGTTTTGACTCAAACAGAGCACTTACGAAGATCAAAACTAATGATGCTAAGTAAGTACCTTAGATTCGTGATATTCCCTCTGGTTATGCAGTAGTCAGTGTTAAATCTATAGTATCTATACTAATATTATAAAGCTGAAGAGTTTGTTTGTTTAAACGAGCTAATCTCAGGAACTACTGGTTCGAATTGAAAAAATATTTTAGTGTTGGATAGCCCATTTATCGAGGAAGGCTATAGGCTTCTTATCCCGGGAAAACAAAAGATCCTTAGGGAACGCGGGTGAAACCACGGGGCGGAAGCTACTGTGTACATAGGCTTATAACTCAGAGATTCAACCATAAAACCAGTTCTTACAAAGCTCCTTACACTGAAAGCTCCATTTGCAAGCTCCCATCAATATTTTCAACAGTATTACAAGACTGCAATTTATTACAGTAAAACCCAGTGGCATTGAACCTAGTACGGAAGGCAGTTCCCTGGACGATGATTGCCCGCTCTCCGGGTACATCATCATCATTAATCATTGTTCGCTTGACGATAACCGAACGGCTTAGGGGGGCGGCGCTCAGCTTTCTTTTTGAACTGTATGCTATTGTAACTATTTTTTCGGGTATTGTATTGAGAAACAAGAGAATGTCTTGTGCAATTAGTTTAGATTCTTATGGTTTAAAATTTAATGAGGTATATTCTTAATGAAACAAGATGGCGGGAGTAATACAGATTTATATTTATTTTTAATTTTCTTCCATCCTTGGTTCCCGATAGGAGATATGATTAGGCAGATAATGTAGCAGAGTTTCCCAGAGGCTTATTCCATTAGCTTTGAATAAAGGTTATATAGAAATATGTCTGTCTAACATGATATGTCAATTAACAACAAACTCCTCGGTTAAATAGCTATACAATTATATTTCTCAATACCGCTTCCAACCAATCACATGCGCCCGTGCAACTTCCGAAGTGCCCGGTAGCGACATGCGCGAGCGCATCTTTCCTTAATGATTTACATGGAAGCTCCGAGTTCATCATCGTTCAGTGAATAATATCTCAGAGAAATTTTGTTATCGTAAAGTTAACTTTATATCCTACATAAGATTATTGATATTTTTATACAATATTGTTTTTTTTTTTGTTAATTAATAGAGACTTTTAGTATCGTTTTTGGGATTTCACTAATAGTTATTAGATTAACTTGACTAAATCAAAGAAATCTATCAAACTGGATTGTGGAGAAAAAGTGGAGATTCTGCACTTTTTTATAAATGTTATAGATGAAGTAGCCCACATAAGCTTAAAATTGAGAAGTGAATCAATTAATTTGATTATGAAATTATTATAAATTTACTAGACAAAGTCTAGTCATTTATTTAAATGGTTAATTAATCGCAAAATCTCGTAAACTACAAGACCTACGAAGCATTTCCGTACATTCTTCTTAGTGTTGAAGGAATTTCCAAAATTCAGCCCATAACAGGGTAAAATAGAAGATCACGGGTGAAATCGCGGAGCAGAAGACTAGTAGGTAATACACATAATCTAATATAAGACATACTAACTGTAATTATTAAACAATCATTAATTTGCATATCAGCCATCGTTACTTATATGGAAGCAAAAAATCGAAAGTCTTCATCGACTGCCTTCGATCAAGATTCAGTTTGGAATCATTTGTAACTGACAGTAGTAGCATTATAAGATGTACCTACTAGTTAGAGATTATCGAATTGTTATTAATCATTCGTGTTATCGATGATTTTTTAAGCCAATGAGTGTTCCATTTTATCGAATCAATACTGTTGGTATACTGATACAGTGATTCTTTTTTAAATTTACTAATATTGACCGTGACGTAAAATAGCATAAAGACATACTCTCTTCATTCTTATTTTACGTATCTGTTATGTTCCATTTTTAAATTCCTAAAGTTCATAATAGCTTGAATACCAAATAAACTTATACAAAATTGACCATAACTTTTGAATCATCAAAAATGGAACGATTGTAGATAGGGTAAAATCGTGCATTTGGTAAATTTGATCCATATTTTCAGGGACACCTGTACCTATATTGTTTTTTCTGTCTGCCTTTTTTATAACGCATTACCATTCATCCGATCGCGATAAAACTTCGGTTCAATTCCAGTTTTGAGTTTATGATGAGTGGTAGACATTATAAATTCACAAATTGTTATATTTCCTTCATTAAAAAGTTAATTTTCAAGACATTTTTTGCTTTCCTACTATCTTCTATTAACTTACAGTTCAAACTTGCAATATAAATCTTAATTCTGGACCCGACCTAACATCACCAAAGAATTTCATTCACAGGAACGTAGGCTTTTTCACCGTAAATTAAATTGGATAAAAAGCGGCCAAGTCACAAATCACAGGTAATAACTTGAGCTGCGACCCATGCGAACAATTTTCTATACGCTTAGCTAAAGTGCTTGTGTAAATTGTCCCACCATAAACAAGTGTGATAAAAAATTGCCAAGTTATCCGTTTCAGTTTCCTATCTATATTAGTTGGTTTGGCACTGATGAAATAATTTTAATATAGAAACTATATCCCTCAACAACAAAAAAACACATGAACCGGAAGGGTTTGGTACTTTAAGATTCACATAAACATTCGAAAAAATATTCTTTTGTTGTTACATAATGAGTATAAAAGCTACATGTGTAAAATAAGTCATGTAACACAAATAACCCATTTCTTCTGAACTTGGCTGGTAAACTACCGTGTATCTAGATAAAAAACAAAATTACTGATTTAACAAGATGTCTGCGCAAGAGTTGTCCCCGCTGACACGTTATAAATCTACCACGTAATTGCTCCAAGTCTCGAGTTTAACTTAAACGCAATAACTGTAAGGTTCATTATATTAACAATTAGTTTTATTTATGTGTTGTACCGGTTTCACAATTGTTTGGGAATCTTGCAAGTTATAGTTATTTTGATGATGTTATAATAATACATTTTGCAGTGTTGCAGTCACAGGGTATCAATATATATAAAAAGAAAAGTCCTGACTCACTGACTAACTCACCAACACCCTGCCCAAACAAACCCTTGGATATAGAATGCTGAAATTTTGAACAAAGGGCCCCTTTATGATGTAAATAAGGAATAAGGCAAATTTTCAAAATTTTACCCGTAAGGGAAAGAGAAAGAGAAGTTTGAAAACATAAAAATACAATGTAATTTATTTATAAGAGAAAACCAAAAATTAGATATTTTAATAGGATATACTCTATTAATATAAATAATTGTGTTTAAAATACGTTTTAAAAACATATCGGCTACCGATTTTATTTCGTAAAATGTACATTATTCAAATCATTATACTTAACTTGGCTACTGGATCTTTCACATTATTTCTAATCTAATACAACTCATTTACATTTAATTTTAATGTGTCCACTTATAACAGACACACGTATATGTAATTAATAAGAATACTTTGAGTATTTATGTTATTGCATAGTGTTGTTCCTATAAATATCGATAGTACTTAACATTATTTAAAATGTCGATACATTTGAAACGATGATGAAGAGATTCTATATCGATTCTAATGGGGCAATCTATTATTGCAATGCCGGTACATACATAGCTGAAATGAACCAGTAATTGAAGATAGAATAATCTTACTTATTACTTCGGCTCTTACATAAGAACACTTGAAGAAAGACTGAATTTAAATTCAAATTTTACGTAAAGAAAGTTCTGAAGGAAAAGGCTTATTACAAGGTAGCTCATTATATAAGGCTGGCGGCGCTGCGTTATCAGCAGAGAGTCTCAAGCGGCGCAAATATATAGTAACATAGATACAAGCTATATATTTGAGCCGTTTGGGGTTGAAACTCTGGGTCCGTGGGGGTCGAGAGATCACCATCTTTATCGCGAAATATCCAAACGCCTGGTCGAAGCAACTTGTGACCAGAATGCTGGTTTATATCATGGTCAGAGAATCAGCATTGCCATCTAACGTGGCAATGCCGCCAGCATTCTGGGTACGCTGCCTTCTGATAGCGACTTTTTTGATTTAGACTATTTTATATAAGCTTCTTACTTTTAAGTTTTCTTTTTGTCAAGTGGATTTAAGTGTTATTGAGATTTAAATAAATATTTTATTAAATATAAGATAGGGATGTTTGGAAATAGTTACTCTCTGCACAGGTGCACCTTGCATACTGGTTTTTTTAATTTTTTTAGTTGTAGCCATTAGCGTATTCGCTATTATTTAATAAAAACTTGTTTGCGTTACATTTTATTATTTACTTTATATTGGTATTTTTCGTTTTGTTATAATTGTATATTGTATTGTACATTCTGCTGTTATTGAAAAAAAAATAAAGCCAATAGTCAGAATATAAAAATAAATATATATAAAAAATGTAACCTTACTGAGTTTCTTGCCGGTTCTTCTCAGTTGAAGGCTGATTTCCGAACCGGTGGTAACTTCAGTAAATTCGACCATCATAAGTGCCGCCCGCCCTCCTAGGGCCTAAACTGAATAAATGGCTTTGGCTTTGACTTTGACAGGATATTGCGTAGGTATAAGAAATTTATTTGAACAAATTACGGGTACACCCAATAGTAAGAAAGTTTAATGGAAATAATGCTTTAACAAAACAGCAATAGTAGGTAATATGAAATATTTGAAGCATTAGGCGTTATAAAATGATTGATAATATCGATGTACCACGCATCGACTCCGAACAACACTACTTCGATTTGTTCCTTCCTCTTGAATAAACATGAGATGATTTAAGCATTTAAATAATGCTCCTAACCATAATGTAAAAGGAAGTATTTTAATTACAACAAAACGTTAAACTATACGAAGTTTGGAATTCTAATCTTCTTATCAAGCTGTGTTTGCAATTCGGGAATTCAAAAAGAATCTCACTCAGTCTGGAAAGTATAAGAAAGTAGTTTCAATCTCTTTGACTTAATATTCGATTAAGGATACAGTCCCAGGTCTTTACTTTACTAATTAATGGTTTTAAAATATTTTTAAATTAAGAATAAAATACTGACGAGGTTAAGCAACAAACGTTGAATTTTGATAAATTTTCACTGCACTCTCCTTTCGACCATGAACATAATCACTGAGAATCGATCTGAAGACTATTCTGGTGGTGAGCCTGTTTGGCCTCACGTTTATTTACGGAATTGGGATGGCCCCATTATAAGGGTAGTTACATAATCAAAGTTTTACTTTTTACCTTGTTAACTTCTCTTATGCTTTACAATGCTTAACTACTTTTCGCGATAATACTTTCTACCATTCAAAGCTTATCTCTCTGAATGTCGAATTTCATTTTTGGGCCATTTCCGCTGGATATATTTTTCAATTCACCAAACTTAGAATTAAATTTGATATTTTAATACTGTACCCTCCTTGCCCACTCCCATTGTTCACGTTTCAATGAACTGAGACCCGAGGAGAACTTCGAGATGAATATAAGAAAAAAATATAATCGCTCCAGAACTGTAACCCAATATCGACCACGCATATATCTGTTGCGTTTTATGAGTCAGCGGGTCGGATAGTATGACACTATCCCATCCCAATAAAAAGTCAACTCTAATCTTACCGGAATAAGAACGAAAGTTCATCAACAATCTAAGGCTTTTAGAAGGTATTACATGTAAAATAAGAGAAGAGAAACAACACCAAGCGGTTAAAGTGTGTTCCAACAAAATTAACCCTTCATCTCTATATTGCTTTAACATTGTAAAGTAAGCTTTATTGCCTTGTAATAAACGTTATTATCACGTGATGTGAAATGCAAATGTGATGAGTTTGGTTTTGAAACAGGCTATTGCAGCGGGCGGTCTAAAGTATCCATGGATGGTCGAAATATTAATAGTTTGTATGGCAACGATTAATTTTAGTAAATCTGGTAATAATGTATTTTATTTTTATGTCATATTATGATTCAATTGACAATATATCAATAGGATATAGAATGTTTGTTGGTGTTTTAAAGTTTGTTTAAACATTCCAACATTAAAATTCTTAGAAAAGAATGAAGAATGAATGTATTAGAAAATGCTGTATTTAAAAAATGTTATTGTTCAAAACCTTGTAAGTCTTCTACTTTATACAAAACAAAATGGCGTCGTTTTAGGAAACATAAAAAGAGAAACTTCCGTCTCAGGGAAACCTAAAAAGTTATTTGCTAAAATCTCTAATGATTTCTGAAGGATGTTTTTTGTACATTTATACGGTTTCGTCATCTCATAGGCGTAAAGATATATTCTAGTAAATGATGCTAATCTTGACAAACCTAACAACGATTTAAAAATATCTTCTCAAAGTATCCACCCAGTATAGACTAAAACACCAGAAATTTGCAAATTAGGACAAACAAAATTAATCTTTAACAAATATTAAACTAGTAATAAAGTTAAATTTATAAATTATTCAGCCAAAGCAACTTCAAAATCTAACACATAAATCATAGATATTGACTGAAAGATACCAAGAAACCAAATTAATAATAAAGATAACTTTAGAATAACTATAAAATGAATAACAGATGCGCTAGAAGAGCTGAATGATAGAGCTTTTGCCTCACTATTACCGTGCGAACGAACAAACATCATAGAGTTTTTTCTAACCAATCATTAGCTAACAATTAATGTAGGAACGCCGGCGCATCGCATATGGTGACGTAGGACGTTGATCTGGTTACAAGATGCGAGAGAAGAGCGGGTGAAAAAAGGTAACGTATAAAAGAGTGCTCATGTCAAAAAAAGTTTATTAATGCGAAAGTTTCTGTATATTTTTGTTGCTCAATCACGCTGCAATAGCTAAACGTTACTCGCGTTCTCTATTAATTTATACCATTTAACCTATATTCTTATTTCAAGGTTTGACCTATCTATATGGAAAATTATTTGGATTAAATTTGACTTATAGATAGGTCAAACCTACGGGTATAATAGCGGGGTAGAAACTAGTCGAGTTATAATTAAGGAGCAGGTACTAACTTAATTTAGATAAAATCATTCACAATCACCTTTTTATTGAAACAGAAAATCTTTTTTTTTACTCTGTATAGACTTGTGTTTGACCACAATCTCACTATGGGAAGTGATGATGTGGCCGAAGGTGGTAAGCCTAGAAGGATTTGGCTCTCAAATGCAGCTGCCGGAACACACCAATAGGTGTTTGGCGACAGATTTCTTTTATTTAATAAAATAATATGGGTTATAAAATATTGAATATGGAAATAAAATGATAGAGCAAACATAGAGTTATCTTGACTTTTGTCTAACATATTACTCGTCGCTCTCATATTATCACTTAAGGCAAAAGGCCATTGACTTCTTGACGAGTTATTTTGTAATTAACGCCCGATACATCGGACACAGGCGTGATGATATTGTATCGTAAAAAAATAACAACCAATTCAATACAAAATGTAGATATCATTAGCTCGTTTGTAATATTTGGTGGCAATTTGTTTCATTAACTTGTCTCTTTTTTGCCTTCGTAAGTAAAAAATCTGGACATACAGTCGCATGCCCATCGACATCCAAAATGGCGTCTGGTATTGTATTGGGTTAAAATGGATCACAATGCTGTTATTAAATCAACATTATAGCAAACTGCAGCCTTACACGTAGGTAATAAAGTATAATCTGTAGTGTGTTATATCTTTTTTGGCACAACAATCAGCCAATCTGTTCCAGTCTTCGTTTGCCGGGATGCCAGCTTAATTGAACCGCGCTGATTCCTTGACAACCGAACAATATTTTACAATACCTTGTTGAAGATTTACAAGAACAAACAGCAACTTTTTTACAACGTAATAAAGTTTGCTATCGCATACCTTTGCTTTAACATACGTGTAATATAGTTAATGATAGGATAGTGGTTTGTGGCCAAGAAGGATGTACGATGCAGTATTTCTGGCGAGATGTAACTGTTCTTTTTAAATTGTTGGCGTATGATTTGTTAATTGATGCTATATGTTTGATTGGATGAGTCATCATAGTTTGATGAAGAGTTTGTTGCAATAAACTTATAAATAGCTTATTAAAATAACTTTTATATGTGTTTTATAGTGATTAACGATGGATGTCTTTCTAATCAATAAATTTAGCAGTTTAAAACTAAAAAGTTGGTGACTGATTAGTTTTTCATACAAACTAAAACGAGTGAAATGTATATTTTTTATTATACTGACTTATTTATCAATAATATGAATTGACATACATGAACTAGTAGTTTAATATTACTTTTCTATCAAATTAAATTATTGTTAAATATGGTGTCCTTCAGGGGTGCCATTTAGGACTCATACATTTACTCGTATATGAATCTACAATAACTCTCACTTACCTCAAAGCACATTCATCAACGTCAGTCTCGCAGAGGGTCCCGGTGAATGTGGGTGAACAATCGCAGGTATACGAGTTCAATCCGTCAACGCACGTGGCTCCATTTTGACAAAGGTGTCCCGGACAATCGTCAATATCGATCTCGCAGTTTTGGCCTCGATATCCTGTAAAAAATATGCTGCTTAGAAATGCTTTTGATTTAAAAAAATGCAGTGCGAACTGTAATTATAATATGACTGAAATTGAAAAAACGGATGGCTTGAATTTCTTTCTTATCAAAGTACCTACTACAAATGCTCCAAGAATGAGTCAGCATCATGAGAGGTTCAATAACTTTTGGTTCCCAAATTAATTAGTCATCTTAGCTCTTAAAATCGAATAGTTTTTAGACTTAGCAACATCTGGAACTATAGAAACTGGCATTACAAAAAATGGTCATAGTCATTATTCTAATATGGTCTTGATGTGAAAGAATGGCTTCGTTTTTGTGCCCACAGAATTATTAAGGCTATTAAAATGAGCTGATATTGAAGTAAGTAGATATCTTAATTACATTCATACTTTTAATATCATATAATTGTTACTATTGTCAGATGGTTAACAAATTATTATTTGTTTTTCCCATTATATCCACTGAATAGAATTTTATCGTAAATCAATTTGAATTTAGGAATTTTCACTGAAAATATTAATAGTAAATGTTAAATAACTAAAATTCCAATATTACTTTTTATTTAATGCTATGGAGACATCAAAGCTTCAATAATATAGGAAATTATTGAAATGAAAATCTTTAACAGAAGAGAAACAGCAATCACCAATGTAATCAAATACGCAAGATCATATTTAACAAGCTGCATACTCAAATAATCCAACGGTTCTAATTAAGTGTCGAAAACAAACATACATGAACAAAAACAAACAAAGATCCACAGAGCTTCGATTAGCAGCTGAAGATCCTCGTTACCTTCATTAGCTTGGTGGTGATTCCCACGGACACCACATGTGGTACTGTTTACGAGATATAAAAATACGGGCGCCTGCTTTAAAATCTGTCGACGCTTTTTTGCGCCGTTAAAACCATGCGGAAAGTTTGTGATAAATATTTTGGTTAAAATTTAACTTGAATGGGTTTTTGGAATTTATCTTTACATCGTTACTTGAAAGACAAATAAAACTAACGATTTAGTATTATAAGCTACTGCTGCTGCTTTTTCATTTGAAAGGGAAAGAGAGAAAATAATATGGTCAGATTAGATCCCAAAGGAATCAGAAAATTTTTCGTGGAAGATACGTATAACAAATAGATCGAAGTAGACACAGAAGATTTAAGTCCCTATCATAATGAAGAAATACCTAAGAACGACTCTTCCTAAGGTAAAAAATTACCAACAGATACTTACTCGTAAGAAGCGATAGATAATGACATTTTTTATTGATGATCGTCATTTCATTATAGTGTTTTCGCCATCACTTTTCTATTAAGTGTTAATTAGATTTGAATAATTTAATTAAACCCTTGACCTTTCGAATTCTTTAAACTTGTCTCTTTTTATTGACATGTTTATTTTATAATGGCCGTCAAGAATTTACTAAAATGTCGTAAAATTATGTTTTTTAGACGTATAGATAGACAATATCGAAAGTTTTATCAGACATAATTATCTGTTCAAATAACTATCAAATTATTTATCAATTGAAAATCATTTGGTTTTCAAATCACTGCCGCCACTAACATCTACGTTGGTAAGCAATAATATTTACATTCATTGACTGAATTTATTCATGCACTCAAACATAAAAGCGTACTACGAAGTTTGTGCTACGAAAACCGTTACAGAATCTAAACTTACAATAAGATTAGCATAACATTATGGTGTGAGAGTGGCATCTCTTTGCATTCCCATAAGTTGTGACGAACATACTATATCTTCTATTAATATATGGAAGCTATTAGATACTATTATTTTATAATTAGAAGAAAGATCTGCTGAGCACATGTTATAATTAGTCTAGGAAGCTAAGTAATAAGGAAATATTAACTTAATTGTTAATTTTGAATTTAGGACGGTTATTATATTAAGAATGGATGCCTATAATGATGAAAATATGGAAATCGATGATGAAATTCCATATTCAAAACGGAAGCTTGATTGTAGTTTAAATAACTTAAATGGTGATAACGGTTGAATAAACAAGCTTATTAAAAACCATTTTACATTCACAAAAATATTTTTTCATTCTTGGTTCCTATTTTAATTATGCATGAATACATCGCCAAAATAGACCTATCTTTTGATGGGTTCTACTCCTTCATTTCTAGATAGTAAATACTAAAACCATTTTTTTTTTGGTTAATAACTTGTCTCGCATTCATGGAATTCTATTTGAAGTAAGATAGAATAAATTCACATTTTCAGTCCGGTAATTAGCTACTCTAGTCAAAGCAAGCAAAGAGATAGCTCATTCCAGTAATAACGAACCTAAATCAATGAAAGTAGTTCTTCTATTATGAATATTTCCTGTAAATAAGAAAGAATGTCTCAACTCTTAGTACACACATCCACCATTGAGAGTCAATAAACAAATACATCAACATAGTGTGTTAATTAAGTGCAGGTTTCATTATAGTTCCCACATATGCTTGCTTCATCACCAAGAACGTGGTAATTGTAAGTGCTTGATGGATTGATGTGTCCCCTATTCTTATTATGTATTCGAATTATCTCGAGAAATTTTAAATGAGAAGGTACTTGAGTTTTAATGGCATTCTTATGAGTCACAATTTTAAAATTCTTTCGTAGGGGATGGAAGACCAATGTTTGAAATATGCTAACATTGGAAAGTAATTCTTATTATCTATATTAAAGAAACCTCTAGAGATATATAGATAGATAGCTGGGTAAAACATGATGATTGATATATTAAACCGCATGTTAAAGATTTTGGGCCATAAGACAGAGTAACAAGTAATAGTAACATAAAACAATAACATTATTTTACTTAAATCCTTGGCGCTTTACTTAAGTCAAGTTATTTAGCGCAATGAAGGTCAATTTACTAAAAATAAACAGAGAAATAATGGGATAGCCATAAAGTCTATTGGAGTAGTAGACAAACTATCTGCAAACCACAGATCCGACGCCAAATTAAAACCTCTATTTCAGGAAAGTAATATTGCATAACGTTGGTAATTTCTAACAATTATTTCTAACAAACCTCAAAACATGGCACATTTCTCACTACAATTCACATTTTGTAACTGCTCACCGCCATATTGCAACAGTGTAATGAAGCTAATGAATCCTAGATGCGCCGGCGCCGCGGACTACATAAAAATTGTGATGTAATGTCATTTCATCACACGTACCTATTGGTTTAGCGGTGATAAATGACCTGTGTTGGTGATGAATTTAATGATGTGTTTAAGTGTCACTAAAGCTTTTAAAAGGAATTTTTGGAGGAAATTTACTTTATAGTTTTTTTTACTTTGAATCTTCCTGTATTGTGTTTAACGTTATCTTACCGTAGAACCTTAATGAGTTATTAACAAAGTTATGACACTTGTCTTTAGTTATTTTAGATACAAAAGATAGGATTATACTTCCTCTATGTAGCGTATAAGTAGTGCTGTCTGTCACATAGGCTCCGTATCATTTTAATACCATCCACATTTTGCATCTCAATTTTTGTACCAAGTATATTATTAGCGAATGTTTCTCGACGCTTTAGCACTACACCCAATATTAATTCAATCGCTCTATTTTATTTCCGCATTGCGTCTTCAACAGTCAGAGTTATTACGATACATTGAACACAAACACAGTTTATTTGCCTATAAATATCAATACAAACATTATTTATAACATCACTATAGTTGTCTATAGTTAGTCTAAATGTAGCTTTCGAACTGGCCGAGTGGAGTCGTGGTCGCCTCGGGCCACGGACGACTTATAGACCTCAGACTATGGAAATAAATCAGACACGCAAAAAGATTGAAGATATGCCTACATACGAGCGTCTTGTGTGAGGCTTGGAATATTTAATTAAATTCTCTTATTGTAGTCGGGTATTAAGAGAAAGTATATTTCATTCAGATAATTGTGAATTTACTAATGTATTTTTTTGTTAATTAAAACATTGGACAATATATTCAGAAAATCAAGGTAAAACTAGAAAAACAATTGAACGATATTTTTTTATCATTCATATTGTCAATAAACATGTTATAAAATTTGATGTAGGCAATAAAATATTAACAGTCTATATCCAAGATTTCCTAATCTTTGATTCAAGTTTCGATCTTGGATAATGTTTGTTAGCTGGTAAACTACATGATCAGAATGTTTTGGATATCACAATAGTCCGTAATTGTCCTATTTTCTTCTCATTCTTACAGATACAGCAAGTCGGACTAGAGCCATTAAATTATCATTTCGTAAATTACATTGGGGAGACGAAGGCCAATCGAATTTAAAGTTGGGCAACACTAATAACAATGGACTTTTGATTCTTAACTTATATGAAATGACGACAGTTGTTAGGGCGCTAAAAATACTCCTTACAAAAATAACTAGCCTCCGCCCCGCGGTTTCACCCGCGTTCCCGAGGGATCTTATGTTTTCCCTGCTGTTAAAAAGTAGCCTTTAGCCTTCCTCGATAAATGGGCTATTCAACACTAAAATAATTTTAAATTCAAACCAGTAGTTCCTGAGATTAGCGCGTTCAACCAAACAAACTCTTCAGCTTTATAATATTAAAAGTACCTATTATAAATATAAGACTCAAAAATAAAATTTGTAAATATTTCTCGTAATTTTTTAATTCTTTCTTGGAGTACTTGGGACACATGTTAAATCTCAGGTTAAAGAGAATTATGTCAAGACACGACATAGCTCAGACTAAACAGGAGATGACAACATGGTACAGGTATGAATATATTCAACCCAATAAAGGAAAGTTTAATGATGGGCGCAAGACCCGTATCACTGCGAAGAGCGTAAAAGGGCTTGGCAGACCAATAAGTCAATGTATAAGGAAACTTGAACTCTAAAGGAAAATTGTTGAGGGGTTTAAATCTTAGGTTAGCTTCTTACAGTGATTATTCACAAATGAAGTTGAAAATCACTTACCTGTAGGACAATCGCATTCATATCTCAGCTGGTCCAAAGGCGTACACCTTCCTCCATGAAGACATGGCGATGGTTCACACGGCACATACTCCGCATCACAATCCCTCCCGGTAAAACCAGGCTCACACACACAAGTGTAGGACCCGTGGGTATTGAAACAACGCCCATGGTGACAGGGTCCGAGACCACTCGAGCATTCCACTACGTCTTCTGTACATCGCGAGCCGGTGAAGCCAGGAGGGCAAGCGCAGGAGTAGCCAGCCGTTGTTGTGTTATCTGCCACGCAACGTCCTCCGTTTCGACAGGGTTGTGATGCACAGTGGTCTTCGTGCGAGCATTCATCACCTGGGGAAGATAAGGCAAATAAATATGGAGTAAGCATCCACCTTCAACCTCCAACGACTATAAGGTTAATATCCGACGTAAGATAAATAATAATGATATCTAATGCAAAATTAAAGCTCATTATAATTTTATATTAAGTATGTATAATTTGAATAAAGTTTAAATGAACTATTCCCAGCGAGATCTTAAAAAATCAAACGGCAACATTCATAAAATAAAACACGTAACTATCATCATTTTGTGAGCAAAATTCCCACATGCTTCTTTCTACATAACATTTGCATAGTTACGATGTAATAAATAGTCCGTCAGCTTATTTTAACAGCATATTTAAAACAGTCGTCAATGTTCCTAATATAGTCAGACCTAGTTATTGATATTTCTAGTAAACTACATCACCCAATTCCTTTTTAATGTCACAATCATCATCGGGTTCATCATTAAAACTCACTGATCTACCTAAAATTGACAGACAATCATCTTTATCTGTAATAAATCCTATTTTATTGTTGGTTACGAAATAAGGTTCAAAATGCAATAAAATATCTATATCAGTTTCTAAGTTACCATAAAGCTCATGGTCGGACATAAAATTGGTGATTTTCAACGTATTTGGATCACCTTTAAAGGAGCCATTCGATTAGATATAGTAAATTATGATAAATGGTTTTAAAATATATTCCATATGATGAGTTATTGATTGAAATGGATACAAAAAAATACCATTTTTAATAAACTCATTTTAAATTGACAACGTCATCGACTCATCTGTTTGATTTTTAATTAAATGTTTTTTTTTTGTCACGTAAAGATTGAGAATAGCTATTTTGCTATCCCAAGAATATTCGTTAATAATAATCATAATAAAATCGCCAAAAAAAACACGTTTCCAATGTAAGAAACTTAACGCAAGTAAAAAAACATGTCTACACAAATGTGCAGATTATAAATATGCATAAGTTTCACATCAGATTAAATAAACAGAAATAATCCTTTTAACTGATACACAGGATTCAATGCATACAACATCAAGCTAAAATGTGTAAGCATTGGTGGAATCCAAAGGAACGAAATAAAAGCAAAACGACATTACATACAGAAAAATGTGATCGATTTTAAAATTAAAAGTAATAAATACCTACTATCAAAGAAACCAGCAAATTGATGCAAAAACCCGAAGTAACCTCACGCCGAATTCATCATCAATTAAATTGAAATGCTTATTAGCTGACTAATAGACTTGAACTAAACGATATAAAGAATTCAGTTTGATTGGTTGGAACACGCTCAATTGGAATTACGGTCACCATTTCGATCTGTATGCAAGCTTACATACAAACAAGTGGTACAAAGAAATTAACAAAATTGACTCCAAAGTAGACACACAATACGTGAGTAACTTTTCCATCTTTCAAACTGGTGATAGCTCATGAACAAACATAAGTCTTTTTCATAATAATATTGAACAAAATGAATTTAAAGATAGAAGTTTCAACACCAAATTTGAGCCTCAAAGATTTCTATCTTTAAACAGCGAAAAACATCTAAATTAGCTGCGTTCACACACCAATTTGTCAAATTACACACTGCAAATGCCAAATCGACAAAAGTATCACACGTTAACAACTAGTATGTACGTAATTCAGGAAACTAGAGTTGACTTTCTATAAGCTTTCACTGAACACTTGATTGATGCAGTAGACTGTGATAATGTGTAATTGTTTTTGAAAGTCATTATTTAATTTTGTATAGAAATTTTACGGAAAATCAATGAAGACAAAGGTACCTACACCCCATATCGTCATGAATGACATAGATTTTGATTAAAATGATATATGCGAATTAGCCGCTAGCTAGTTTTTGGATAAACAATAACCTTTCTAACAAACTTTAGGGAGAAAGGTTTGACTAAGTAATATTACGTTTGAATAAAACTCAAAATCATAGAAGCTTCTGATGCCTAAAAATAAAATGGAATCAAAAAATCAGTAATAAATGCCACACACAAGAGAATAAAAATAAAACTAAGTAGGTACTATCTAAATGCTTTGAACGAACCATAATTGTAATGCCGTAAATGGTGTAGAACCGGCGCAAGCGCAGTCTGGATTTTTTATATGAATTCCCTCTTTATGGCGGTGCCTATTTGAAATAACCCAAAGTTGGTACAAGTGACATAAGAAAAACGACAACAACGGGTTTTTATACATACTTTGCCGAAAAGATATATATATATATATATATTCTATTATATTAATTCTATTTGATAGTGTTTTTGAAAATAGTCACATAATCATTGCCACAGATTAAAATTAACCTACACAAAATACAAACAAAGATTTCCATCCTAACAGATTATAAAATAACTTTACCAAATAAATAACTATATTCACTTTTCATGAATAGACAATTTCAATAAAAGTGATAATGGATTAAATAAATAAGTTCAATCTAAAACATGAAGGACTTAATATAGAACAATCACTATGCTTTGTTTTGTTTCAACATTAATATTAATAGATCACATTTCATACATGACTTAAACCAAAACAAAATAAGGAGTGTCCCACACCACCTGCCCTATATCAGATTGTATGTTTATGATGCAATGCCAATTATCCGCTTAGATTTATATCTGCGATCCCGGATAAAGCTTCCGTTGATTGCGCACCACTTGTTTGATCACTGTTCGATGTCTCTCGTTTTATAGTTGCTGTTAAATCTTTATGTAATTTATCACTTTTGGATGGAAGACTTGAGTTGGATTCATTTTCTGTAATTGTCATTTACTTTGTACTAGCTTCATGATGACCGAATTACTTAGTAATTTAAAGTTCTGCCCAGGAATTAGATCAAAATGGGAAAGTGCCAACTATTAATGTGCTCAAATTAAAATTATAATTAATGTTACCAAAAGCAGATAATTTCATTCTACGTGGTAAACTATTATTGCACTAAAAACAAGAAACGTTGTAATCGATAAAGTTTGGAATAGATTGATTGAATTGATTAATTTTATCATGAAAGATTTTATTTGAAATATAAACCTTATATTCAGAGGAATAAAAGCTAGTATCAAATCGAGTTACAGAAAACATATAAGACATGCAGTTTAAAGGAAATGGTAACGACAACTTTCCAAAATCGGATACATTTTATTACCTCTTCCTCTTGAACGACATACTATACATCATAGCCAACTAGTTTTGCCTAAGGCAATTGATTTTATTTCGCTCTCAAATGGCCTTATTTTAATTTATGTATTAGTATTTAATTGTGCAATAACTTAAATATCAAAATTTACATTTATAAGAACATTTGTATTTAGATTAACATGAATTAAACATTTGCTTTTACTTGACAGTATTTCTCAAGTTTAGTTATTGCTACAACTTTTCTATTGAAATCTTCGATAAGTATTTTGTCAGTTTTGACTAAAATATCTTATTTACTTACCTAGCTTGCCTTTCGAAATTTAATAACGCTTTTATGTAAATAAATGGTAAGGAATTATTTATATAACCTTCTTTTTCCTATTTATGCAATAATAAATATGTCATTTATTATATCTATTTCTTTACCAAAGACAAAAGATATATATTCAATACCAATGATGATTACTCAATAGTGTTTTCATTATCTCGTTCCATACAAACACCTGTTACTTTAATATTACTCATAATTAATGATAATGAATTACCTATAAAGGATATGACCTAGGCACATAAGACTGACAGACAAATTAACCTGAGAGCAATGTTAGCTAACATCATTACGTAAGATCTGGAGTATGTATGTCTGACTGATTGGCTTTTATAATATCTGCCAGTAAAGTACATGTAATTTGACCTCAGACATAAAACTAGAATTGATCCAGTTGATTTCGTAATAACAAATCAAAGAATTTCATACCATAAGCATATTGTTTTTTTACTTCTCATTATAACTCATGTATTTCCTAAAAAACATGTATTGCCTCTGTAATTAGCTACACTTGTATTAAATTGCCTATCAACTAATATAATCGCTTAAATAACTACCTACATAATGTAAAAATAATAGAGAAACTGTACCTGTATACCCCGGCGGACAATCACACTCATAAGTTTCAAGTGTCGTCAGCCGACAAGTAGCACCATTCAAGCAGGGTGCTGAATCACACGCAGCAGGCACTCTGATCTCGCACAAAGACGCACTGTAGCCAAGAGGACAGTCACAGGCGAAGGATGGGGGACCGCCTCCGACTCCTGGCCTGACACGGCAGGAACCGCCGTTTTGACAGCGAGGACTCTCGCTGTGGCAAGGATTGAGGTGCTGGCAGAATTCTCCGGAAAAACGGGATGTGCAACTGAAACAAAAGACATATTGTTAAGGTTTGTGGTAAATGGTTGCCTTCTACAGATGGTCAGATAAATTGAAGAAGATCAAACTGATTATCAAATCGAACTTCAACTTCATAAGTAAATGTTGTCAACATTTTTACAACATGAAGTACTCCTTTTAAGTTAGATAGCGAGACCTACGTAGAATAATCCCTACGATGCTGTACATGACACTACATTCTTAACAACGTTAAAGCTATTTTAAACCCGCTAAGGATTACCGGGGCTCGCTCGGAGGTCCTTACTCCGCACAATGGCTCCCTTAACTGTGTATAAATTATCTAACAATTGTATTGTTACATATAATCAAATCATAAGTAACTAAATAAACTTGGCACTGAACCTTGGCAAGAATTTGCTTTTGGAAATAAGAATTTGAAATTGACGTGAATCACATAATGAACATAGATTTTTCTTTAATACCTAATAATTTATAATAATAGATTAGAGATAAATAATGATATTATTCTGAAACTGTAGGTATAACATAAGTATATTAGATACCATTCCCAAATTAATTAACGTTACCTATATTTTTTTTAGTTTCTTAAAAAAGCAGTAATATAAAATGTTCTAGGTACCTACAGGATTATATAACTGCTGGTGTACAAGTAACAACCTAACTAGCAACCTTTCCCGTTAATACTGAGAACATAATTATATACTTTTAATTATTATATGTACCTAAATAAGACAAGTAACAATGAGATTTGATAAAAAAAAAAGTTTTATGCATTGCTGCACCTAAATGTGGTTATTTATAAAATATTCCCATTATACAAGTTGTGGCTGGCCGTAGGTGAGCAGAAAACACAATCGTGTGGCCCAGGCCGGACGTCGCCAATAAATAACGCAGATACGTCGCATACACGACCATGTGACATGCGCCCGCGCACCAACCAGCGAAAATCGCCTTTGTATTGGTTTACTTGGCTTGTTCCATGTAGTTCGCGGTGAAATTCTTCAAGAAAGGACATTATTTTATTTGTATTAATAAACTGATATCTTTGTTCAGACCTAGATGTCAGCAAAATATGCATTATTTTGAAAATTTAGTTACCTATTGGATTCATTAGACAATTCTTGTAAAATAATAATGGTACATTGGCTTGCAAAAATATAAATCTTGTAAGGAAAAGGAAAGATTTTCTCGATTTTTGACGATCGATGTTATCCCCCGAAAAACATAGGAAAGTTTTGACGATCAATAAGATCTGTTAGCTGCCTGTAGATTTACTCGGTTTTATGAATCGGCAGGCAGATTAAAGGTAAATTCAGTAGGCATCATTCATCACAGTTTTCCTAGTTTATTAATTCTAAAGCTTTTTCAATAAATTATTCGATGGAAATAACCTCTTATCTAAATTAGTACTATATCTATGCACACCTGATCTTAACTTTATTCAATGGACCTGATCCTAAATGTAAAATAGATTGAAAACTGAATACCGGAATCATCAAAATCCCACAATAAATAACCGAAACATGATAACCAAAGAATATGTCTTAAATCATTGTCAACGGCGCATTGATTTACAGTACTCAAATTCCCAAAGAGCATAATAATTTTGGACGGGAAAAGACGTGTCAGTTACAGAGATAAATACACCTCGTTGGCTTTTAAAATCAAATATAACTAATCAATACGCCCATACAGTGCCCGAATCCAATGTACTACCCACCCACGTAAATGTTAATTTCCCTTAGTTTAATGAAGTAAATCTCATTTATTACTTCAATAACGACAGTAACACTATAGGTGAATGTGGGAAAATATACTATATGATACCTGAAATAATGTATTTATACTTAGTTATTATTGTCATAAAATGTTATAAGTCTCTTTGATATTAAAGTTACCTAAATTATTTCTATCACTTTAACTCACGGAAGACTTTGTTCATTGGTATATTATTATCTCAAAGAGTCCCCAATAAATCCAATCCTCTATCTTCTTCTTCCAGGAGGCAACACGAGAAGTAATAGGTTCTACCGAATACAAATAGTAAGGTGCTGTATACAAAATCTTCCCAACATTAAACTTGAAGGGAACCTGTCTGATCGACGCTGGCGTGGGTGGTATCACGAAGCAAGTTCTCTGTCTGTGCCCACGCAATGACCTCATGGAGGTAAGGGTTGCATTGCAGCTTCAAGTATATGGATGATATGCGAATATACAAGTACTTTGGTTGAGATATCGAGAATAAGGTATAGTCTGTGATTTATTTATACTGTGTCGTCGCTTGATGATAAGAAATTATAATGAAACATGTAATACTTAAGGGAGTAGTTATATGGTTAATAAGAAAGGTTTTGTTATTATGTGTTAGAATTTTATGTAACATTAGCTTAACAAAAGAAAAATATGTTTTAGCGTACAATTACTAAAGGTTTTTATAAATAAAAAGGTAAAAATAAAAATATTAATGAAGATTGTCATTGAATTAATGAACGATTACATGCACATGAAGATAATGGAGATATAAAAAACATTCTCACTGTTAAGATCTTAATTGTAACACAAAACAACGGTGAAAGAACATTGCAAAGAGATGACAACGGCTACCTGAGCTCGATATTATCTCACAAAATTATAACCCGTCGTGAAAATAGACCCTTTGTTCATGAATTTACAAGGTTTCTAGAAACTAAATCTTCATTAAACGATGTCCAATAAATTATTGTTGAACGTATCAGAGATCTAATTACGGGCGTTGGTGAAAAAGTATATTTTTTCAGAAGTTAATACCGACGTGTACTGTGTTCCACTTGCGCTATTAACAATTCGAAAACCATAGGGTTGTATAGAACACGGTGTTTTCTATCTGTAGTTGGAAAAGGAGGTGCGCCAATGTTGGTGCAAAGCTATAATTTATATGTGGTGACAGGAGATCCCGTGTCGCGTCGAGAGCAGGCGCAAGAGTGCGCCCGCAATAAATAAATAGTAGTTGCGTGGAGCTTGTAACTGTCGCTTGTTGGTTATTCGATAGGCTGTAACGCTTGTGAACTTTTAAGGGGAAATTTTGTGCAATTGTATATCTTGGTAAACTATTTTAGTTAAGTAGCCGATGGTTATGGACTATTTTAGTACCAAACGTTTCAAATGGTAAGCCAGTGAACATATCAATATAGCTACTCTAAAACCAAATATTAAATTCATCAGCATAAAAAAAGTCTTAACGGGGCATAAGACATCACTTGATATATTAGATAGTAGATAGCAAATCAGTTACCCATAAAGCCTACAATTTGTTAGCCAGTAGAATTAATTCAATTAGACATCAAACAACGTCACGCGACAAGTATTCGAGGCGTGGACAGAACTGTTCGTTCCTGGAAGCGAACGCATGGCACGTAGCATGTCACACGGTTATCTGATGCAAGACGCGCGCCGCTGCGTGTGCGCTGCTCGGACGCGCGTGCGCTTACAAAGGTATCTTGGTGCTGCATCATTTGCTGTATGAGGAATTTGAGCCATCAAAGTTTTACTGAGATTTTTCAACAAGCTTGAAGATATGTCACTGTAAAGACAATCACTCAGTTAATTGACTCTAAGTGTAAGTAAAAAGCTACTGCCTTACTTTACTAATTCAGTTAAGCTATTTTTAATAATATTCTAGTATTTTAATTCCAGTACCTAGGTACACGCTATTTATACCAAGAATCTCATAACTCTTTTTCTATGGGAACAGTTAGACGATCTCATCCTAACCTGTCCAGTTCCTGTCGTCATTAGCAGCGTATACGCATCTATGGACATGCGCAGTTACACGACCCGTAAAGGGCGAGAAATAAAAAGTTCAATGTACATGATTATCAATACTGTACGCTGTATGAATGGAATTAAACACCGTTTCTGAGTTTTTTTTTAATTTTGCTAATATATCTTATTTTCTGTGGACAAGTATACATATAAACTGAATTGGTTCAAAATGAGCTGTTAATAATAGTAAATACCCGAAAATATAACTAAAGATATCTGGATAATAGACAATTCATAATAAGTATTCTATTTTTTATGTTACCTGAAGAAATTTACAAAAGTGTAAAATGAATTTGCGCTGACAAACAAAACATATCAATGAACAAAATTTAATTAAATAAGAAACAATACAATATATCACAATCGTCCTCAAAAAATAAAAGTCAGTCCAGGGGGAGAACATAAAACGCCCAGTAGCGAGCGTAGCTACGTTATGACCATAGCTCATCCGATGACTGGCGCACGCGCAGGTACACTGCATCCAACTTGTTCAATAAATACCTCGTCTTTCTTTGCATAAGTCTAGGCTTTGTATGTTAATTTTATGGGATTCGATGTCTTATTTTTGTTTTGTGAGTGGGTTTTAGGCATTATTAGACTATAATATAAACAAATCATGGAACGTATACGACGTAACATTATTTGTAAGTTTTGACATATTTGAGAATGCCTATAAAAAATGTCTTTAATAATAGCAAAGAAGATCCTTGAAAAGCATTATTCTTATTCTGCATCTCTCAGTAAGTCACCCATGAAATAGAAAACGTATCTAAATCTAAGTCTAATTACAGTTTAATTAGCTTCCCTAAACAATTACCAGCAAAAGTACAAAAGCACCTGGATGCTATCTTGGTCCTTCGAGTCGGACTTCTCGTTCCCTGTAAATCTTGGCGATAGGGCACTCTAGACAGAAACTGATAAGGGCCACACGACCTTAGTAATTGACGTAATAAGAAAAGGGTTTGTGGACTTATGAGAGAGCTTTACGACAATTTCCCAAGGCGTAAAGTAGATAGCAGTGTCGATAATGTTTTCCTGTATTACTGTCTAATACAGGCGTACGATTTTCTACTGCAGTGGCAAGTAAGTTTTAGGATTTAAATGGCTGACTGACCTGTAAATTATTATGAATATAATAAATATTTGAGAAAAGTAACTGGAATAATAAAGGTTTCGCTCAATCCATTACAAGTTTTGCTATTTGAAAAACATAGATTTTCATGAATGTTTCGAGATTGTCTCATTGATCAGAATAATTTATTACCTAAATTATATCCATAAATTGTACTAGGTAAAAAAAAAAACAAACAAATCAAAAATACTGAATCATCTCATCAACAAAAACTACCTACAATATAATAATACATCTAAGCATAAGAACTTAGAAGCCAGACATCTAGATCGGTTAAATTTCAGATCTATGTTAGTACGTGATTGGGCGAGAGAGGTGCGCGGACGCAAAGCGGACGCAATTTGCTGGGGGGCGTGGCCTGCACGGTAGCGGGAGGGGACCTCCCTGTATGCACTCGTGAAGTCGTAACACTAGATTCTGTGATTCCGCGTTTAGATCTGTACTTGGAAATAGTAATTTTAAACATTTACGAAATGTTTGGTATTTGGACAAAAATTTATGAACTTATCTTGATTTTGCTAATGTAATCATGAGCAGTCTTGTATAATGATAATTATGTTCCACACATGACGAAACAATTTTGATATTAAGAATCTTAGAGGTAAGAATATTATTATCCCAAAAGAATCAGAGAAGAATACAATATATAGAACTAAAGACACTACAAACGTTATTATAAAAAAGACACACACACGCCTTAGAACACAATTAAAATACATAGAAAATAATAAAATACAAGTAAAAAGGTGAAAGTAGAATTCTTCACAATAAAATCATATTTAATTTTACAGTGAAATAGTTCCAATACACCGCATGTCGCTAACAAAAGGCAATTAGTAATAAACAATATAAACTCGCACGCATATGCCGAAGCGAAATAAAACGACGATAGACAAAAGTTTATAATCGTCTATGGTCGTAGGGTTGTCATATAATATATATTCTTTGAATTTTGTAGAAAAAGCATATAATAGCATATAACTGGATATAAAATAAGCAATATTATAATAAGCAATATTTTCAGATATCCCTACTAAAATAAACAAAAAAGAAAAAGAATGAATGTAGAAAATTTTAATGGACGTAAGAAAGGAGATAATTTATTTTTATGGCAATACAAAATTATACACACGTAGGCGTGACAAATCTCAGATATGGCAACCCTATCAAGCGAGGGTCGAATGCGCACACGCATCGCCCGAGGACAAACAATAAGGGATCTGGCAATAAACGAAACATGGGCTTACCTGAGCTGTAAGACGCGTAAAAGGTTATGGCGGCCCTACAAATTAAATCGTTGCAAATAGTATTATGTATTATAAAATATTAACTTAACCGACCTAATGAAGATTTTGAATTGCAAAGATCTTCAAATTTTGTTTGAAGGCAAAGTTTACAAAATCATAGAAGTAGTTTTAGGGAATCGATGCTTTCAATTAAAGACTAGCAGAGTACCTTGTCTTCTAATCTATATATTATATACAGGGTGATTTTGTTATCACTGGCAATACTTGCAGTCTTTTTTATTTCCATGTTTAGGAATGTCTGTCAAGTACTGTAGTTGTCTTTATTGTAAACTAACCTCCACCCCGCGGTTTCACCCGCGATCCCTTATTATTAAGTTTACTGAAATTTTCCAATTTTCTTATTTTTTCTTTCCGAAAAACCTTCTATATGGTATAAGATTTTTTTTTAAAAGATGAATGAAATCGGTAGTTGTTCTCAAGTTATGGCGTGATCAAGGGAAATAGGGATTCATTTATACATACAGGTTGATTTTGTTATCACTGGCAATACTTGCAGTCCCATAATAAAAGTTGTTCACATTGATGAGTACTTCCACCCCTGCAAGTATTGCCAGTGATAACAAAATCAACCTGTATGTATAAATGAATCCCTATTTCCCTTGATCACGCCATAACTTGAGAACAACTACCGATTTCATTCATCTTTTAAAAAAAAATCTTATACCATATAGAAGGTTTTTCGGAAAGAAAAAATAAGAAAATTGGAAAATTTCAGTAAACTTAATAATAAGGGATCGCGGGTGAAACCGCGGGGTGGAGGTTAGTTTACAATAAAGACAACTACAGTACTTGACAGACATTCCTAAACATGGAAATAAAAAATAGAGGTATATTGTTGGTACTTATAGGATTACTCATCATACAATAGATAAGAAAATGCTGAATGCGCCTTCATCAAACTGAGAATATGTTTCAATCGTGCAAGAAATATTAAGATTGAAGTCAGATCAGATTTCAATATAGCATTGCTTTTAATTATAACCTGCTCCATAACGTATAGCTTCAATAGAATCTTCTGACATATTTAATTCATGTGTAATTTTTTTCTTATCAGAAATCCTCGCTAGAGTATTATATTTATGACAGGATCGAGTACATATTCCCTTTGTAACAGAATTTTCTCTAGAATACTGAATGATACATCACTATTATTTATTATTGACGGGCCGGTTGGCGTGGTTGGTAAGATACCCTATCTATCACGCCGCAGGTCGTGGGTTCGATTCCCACCCAGGACAAACATTTGTGTGCATGAACATGTCTGTTTGTCCTAAGTCTGGGTGTAATTATCTATATATGTATGTATTTACAAAAGAAAAGTAGTATATGTAGTATATCAGTTATCTGGCTTCCATAGTACAAGCTCTGCTTAGTTTGGGGTCAGATGGCCGTGTGTGAGGAATAATGTCCCAGAATATTTATTTATTTATTATGACAATCTGGACAAAGGTTCGTACACAGGTAAGCTTAATGCTTATACAATATGAAAAAAAAAAACTTTAATAAAACATAATCATTAAATAATGTTGAGCGGTTATATATCGGCATTGAAAAATAAAATAATATTTTCCCAAATAAATCTTAACAGGAAAGAGTAGTCCAAAAAAATATAAAAGGTAAAAATAATGTTCACAATACGCGCATGTCACAAACCGCGCACGCGTCCGCCTCGACCGTTCCCACGCGCACCCACACAGACTCAGCGGCGCGTGCAAACGTGTGCGTGAGGCGCACGCGCAGCTTGCGCTCCACACTTCCATAGAGTATTTTTTTTGTAAATATAAACCAATTTCGAATTTGAATTAGGTTTTTTTAAATCGATTTTCAATTCGCATACCTATTTTTTGCAAAGGAGATCAATTAATATTGATTGGTTGAGTTCATCACTTCTTCACTAATTATTTTATTCTTCTTCTTTAAGTTGCAAAGTTGGTTTTACTTACTAAAAGCTTTGGAAACAGGGTCTGGAAAATATCATAGACATAAAGCCACAATCCACAGAAGTGGAACTGCACAAAATACTTCATTATCCACGTTTTTACTGCCTACATAAAACCATTAATCAACAAAACACTTTGGGTGCCCAGAACCAGTTCGCGCAAGGTCGGCAGGCATCGGCAAATATCAGTATTGCAGATGTTTGGCCGATTATGAATAATCGGTACATCTGCTCGGCCAGTAACGGATTTTGTTGTTTCATATGTCACTGATATATTATATATATTAGTTGCTATGCCTACTGGTTAGTGGAATTATAATATTATACTGTGATGGTTCTTTCATGGGACATTCTGTTATTTGATCCGTTCCGAGATAAGGAGAATGCAAATATATTTACGTAATAAAAAAAAAACTATTATATTTTTCTCCTGTTTTCATATAGGTATGAGAAATGTGAAAGCTTTCTCGTCACAGATATATTAATAAAGATATAACTTGTAAACAATAGAAGACTATCTACCTCTGTTTCTCCGCTCGCACACTTCTTCTAAACCACGCAACGGATTTTGATACAGTTTTCACTAATAGAAAGAACGATAAACAAGAAAGATTTTTGTATATACTTGTAAATATTTTGTATCTAATGGTTGAACTAATACGAGTATATAATAAAATTCGATGCCACATCTGCATGCTAATCTTTGGTAGCCCACACGTCAACATCCGATAATCTCCATTGAACTCCACACGTCAGTCTGATGCCATGCCATAATGCTGACACGCACGACGCGAACGAAACTCAATCGTCAAGGTGAAATGTGACATTGTACAATATGAACCAACAAATTGTTTGTGATTAACATAACGATGTACACTGCCTTTTGAATGCAACCTATTTATTCATAGTTGTTGACATGGCTTTACAAATTAGAATTTTGATAAGTCAATATTTATTATAATCATAGTACGAATGGATTTTTCTTTAATTAGGTCACTTACAAGAGAATAAAAAAAAACTGTTTTTTATTATTTGAATGATCTTTTCAGCTACTAGGTACTACTTACTAATCCTAAAATATAAATGAGAAAGTTTGGATGTACGGATGTTTGTAACTCAATCCTGCATTAACGGATTTGATGGTACATTAGAATAGCATGTAGAGTATTTTTCATACCGAAAATATATAAGATCCCTCGGGAACGCGGGTGAAACCGTGGGCTGGAAGCTAGTTGGTTATAAATATTTTTAGAGAAAAAAATAGCAACTATGTGGTTAGGTAAATGAATGGTAAACGTTGATCAATTGCATTACAGCCAAGAAAAATTAACAATATAATGTATCAAATAATGTAAACTATAGTGTCTTTGGACTTAAACTGAAAATCTCAAGACAGTAATACAAATACAAAATATACTTAATTGTTAGTGTACTACAACACAGAAGTTATAAATTATAAAAGACATAGTGAAAACAATAGGGTATTTGCCTGTATTCAAAATAAATTATCCAATAATTAATGACCAATCTAACCATAAAGAGTAATGACGTCACATGCTTGTATTTCATACAAAACTCCATATAAACCTATCGTTTTGACATTTCATAAAAAGTTGCTGTCAGTCAAATACCCTATTGTTGTAGGCTCTTAGTGCAGAGTTCGCCCGGGGAAGTACTACTACCATATCTAATTCCGCCGTGAAATAGTAGTGCACTTGTATTACTGTGTTTCGGTTAGGAGAATATGGGAGCCGGTGAAATTACAGGCACAGGAGACTTAACAACTTCATGTCTCAAGGTTGGCAACGCGTGAGTGATACCCCTGGCAGGGAAAATATGATATTTAATAAAATATAGTATTTTCTTTGCCCGTGGTGTTGTGTGCGTTTATAGGCTACGGTAACCGCTTACCATCAGGTGGTGGGCCGTAAGCTTGTTTGCCACCTATGTAGCATAAAATTAAGGCGGCCTTATCGCTGAAGCGATTTCTTCCAGGCAACCTAGACAGTAATCTAATACCTTTAAACGAGCAATTCTTGTATATTCTTGTATAAATATATAATCTGAATCTCGGAAACGGCTCCAACGATTTTCATAAAATTTTGTATGCAGGTTTCGGGGGCGATAAATCGATCTAGCTAGGTTTCATTTTTAGAAAAAGTCGTTTATAAAATAATACCGAGCAATGCTCGGTCATCCAGGTACTTATTTTAAGATAAACAAACAAACCTTTAAATTTTATAACGTAATATAAATTCATTAAGTTATAAGTGGCATCTTTGTATACGTCAGTTATTCTCAAACGTTAACTTCCATTGTTTTAACTTGAACGAAAGCACTTGCTAAACCATTACGGTAATAATTCGTGGGATTAAACATTTTGAAGCAAATCCGTTTGCGTTGTGCAAAGTAGATGTACCGTTAGTGATTATTATCATGTCATCAAAACCTTAACTAAATAACATTAGGGTTTTATTTAATGTGAAAAGACGTGTATTTTGGTTTTTGTACTTACCAATATTCAAGTATAAAATTTTCAGCTACCACTTTAGGCAACATGATGATTCTAAATTAAGTTTATCTCTGTATTCTTTATCAAGAGATTTGTAAAAAATATTATGTTAAACTAGAGGAGCTATGCCATGGAACAAACTTTTTATTAATTTAAAATTTTCATTGATAACGTCAGAAAAAATCGCGAATATGTGCCTTTTTAATTTTTTTTTTTTTTTAATTTTACCCTTCACTTATTACTTTAACTTGAAAATAATTACAGACATTTTAAGATGCAATACAAAGGGTCCTATTTTGTTACTTTTCCAATTATTTATTTTTTTACTAAAAGTTCCTTCTCTCTCTCGCCCGTTAGTTTAGTGCGGGAGAGGGTTATTCGCATATATCAAAATTATCATCCTATGATCATCCCAATAACAAAACGATCTTCCATCACCATTAATTTATTATAACATATAGAATTACAAATATAATTAAGCTCATATCAAAGGCGATCATCTCGAAAGCGGACATCATCTATTCACCCTACAGCCCCTTCGATCATAGTTATTGTATGTGAGCTAAGGAAGGTACGGTGTATGAAATGATTATCTGTACCTCGGGATCGGGTTACTGCACACACGTGCACGTGCATGCGCAGACAGTTTGAAGTTTGGTAAGATGCAATTTTTCTGTGTTACCTTGAAAAGTCAGGTAGGGTTATGTCATATTTGGTATCATAAAATTACTATCCAGTACCGAGAGTTTGCTGACTTAACTTAAAAGAAGACTTTATCAAATTTTGTTGTATTGAAATGATATAATTTAAAATAGCGGCCCGCCCCGGCTTTTCACGATATTTCAGCCATTTTGTACAAAATATTTACAAATTATATACACAAACTTTCCTCGGTTATCGCTCTTTCTATTAATGAAAACCGTATCAAAATCCGTTGCGTGGTTTAGAACAAGTAAGCGGAGAAACAGACAGAGGCAGATAGCGACATTGTTGTATCCTTTTTTGGATTAAGAGTTAAGTAACAAGTTAAAGTATTTTTTTTTTTAAAAGCAAGATAATAAAGTAAGAAACACTTAAATCTGCAAACTCTGTTTTACACATAAATGAAGCAGTGAACGAGTTTAATAACATTACAAAACGGCTTGCATGAATCGCGTTGAAGCTTGAAATATGCTCATTGGAGGGTTGATTATGCTAATCAACGCCAGATTGACGATTATTTCTGAGTATCACTTTAGAATTGATTTGCTTAATGTCGGTGTTATTCAACATGTAATCTGCCGTTTTAATTCAAGTTAAGTGGTGTTTAAGTACGACTCAATGTTGAACACCGACTTAAATATTACATTTTTGTGTAAACGTCATTTTACGCCAGGACTTAATATGGTAAAGTCATCATAATAAGCAAAAAAACATCATACAAAGGTATTATTATTAATATAAAATTGAATCAATTTATTGCTGGTAATCAAATTTTAAGCATTAATAAAAGGAACAAAATATTTCCAATCTGACCACAATCGGGAGCCATGATCAGCATAAATATCAATATGGGCGTAACCTTGTCATGTTGCACTTAGACCGATGTTTTCTTTGTCTTATTATAGCACTTTTGCACAGTTGGTTCAGATTCTACGAACAGTATTCGGTGCAGCATATGTTAGCAATTACTGCTTCGGATGCAAGCATTCGATCCAATGCCGATCGTGATAATGGTGTGACAAACGTATGGTGAGCGCGTCGGGCGGCGGCGGCAGCGGCGGCTCTCGGCCTGCTACGGCCATAAATCTAAAAGGCCCAGCCAAAAGGACGCGCGCAACCCTTTATTATACCGAGTCATGATTGGCCTCGGGCGCTCACCGAACAAAACGAATGCACGCTTAGTAACGAGCGCGACTCGTATCTCTGCGACTTCACTTTCGAAGTGGTCGAGTTTTTTGCCTTTTTGGGGCGCTATCATGATTAATACCTCAACTTAAACCTCAGAGTTCAACGCATCGCGCCCGTCAAGGTCGGCGATAACGGTCACACAAACTATATGAATACAATAGTCCATAGTTTAGCTATATAATTGTTCCTATAGTATCGAGACGTGAGGCACCAGAATTGTAAACACGCCACGAGGTCTTCAGTTACGACATGAATACTGATTCGCGGGGAAACACGCGGCTTACTTGTCACTTTTTACGAGTATCGAATTCCATTTTTTGATATAGCCGGTTAAGCAATCTAAGGCGAAAACAATTGTGTCTTCATCACACGTCACGCCAGCATCGATCATGGTGTATCTCGTAAATACCTCGAGGCCACGATCGCTATTGAATGCGGCAACAAGAGAACGAAATGTAAATCGAACATGACATCCGGGTGTGAGTCCAAGCGAGCATCAGCCCGCGAATTCAAAATGGAAACATTCACGGACGCCGCTTAATCTTATATCGAATCAATGAGATTGTTCGGCGAGCACGCTCGGGGTCGGGTCACCGTGCTAAACGGCGCAACAACTCGTATAACCAACCAGATGCTATTTAAAAGTATAAGAATACGTGAGTACACATACCGCACCGTAGTTGCTTCTGTCAAAACCAGTTTTTATCGGTTTGTAATGCGCCCTAGCCGCAATGCGATGATTTGACGTTCTCTATTAGCATGATTGTCTCGGTTGATACCGTGAGTCATGCGAACTTTATTTTTAATTAGGTATAATGTCAATAAACTTGTATATATTTTTTTATAACATAACATCTCAGTGAAGGTCTGTTTGCAGATGAAGATGTTTCAGTAAATATCCGATTTACGTAAAGTGTGATCGAACGACATCAATGGATGCTAGTAAAATTAGTAGTAATTTATTCAGTGCCTTGACAGCCAATCAAAATGAAGATTATAGGAAATCAACTCGGAATTGAATTGTAGCAATCCGCGAGTATGATGAAGCGGTCTAAAGTCACACGACGCATATTCTGATCAGTGCTCCAGATCTCACTTCGTGGTCGCGCCGCGCCGCTCGAGCATTATATGCAAATGGTTGAGCCATTCTCCGAAGACCTAAGTTTTGAACGGCAGCGACTGCAAGCTATGCTAGTAGCCATTGCCTAGCCTCATGACCATAGATGGATAAGTTATAAATTTAAATTTCAAGTCGAATCTTTACAAAGACATTCATCTTAGCAATGCAAAGTACGAGATTATAGTGGCAAGTGATTCTCATGCATATAAAATAAAAGCTTCTACAAGTTGTGTATGCCACAGTACAGAAGGACTAAACAATAACGTAAACCAGCAAGTTGCTGACTTACACCATGCAACAAAAAGTTCACTAAATAAATAATGATTGAGCAACACGCGTCACCCTATTGTTGCGGGACGGGCGTGCTTGAGACGTTAAACTGGTGAAATTAGACGCCTCTTGAATTTGACCAGATTATAATTCAAATAAATTGAGCAATCTAGTTTTGTATGTGAGATAAAACTGGCGAAAGGGTTTACGATGTTAGAAATCTGACATTACGATCGAAATTATAATACTTACGTGCAAAACGAGTTTATAGGTAGTGTTGATTTCTAAAGGGGATATTTGCTAAATATCATGGAGCGAAAGCTGCATTACTAAAGCGGCCGAGTTAGCTATGCATTGATAAGAAATTATAGACGCAGTGTGGCGAGTAAGATTTATCAATTTATATTTTAAAGTATAAAGGTCAAATTTGTTAGTCTTAAATGTAGTTACCGAGATAACTTAAGCTATTTATAGCAAAAGACAGTAAGTAATATCAAATCAATAACAATTCACTTGTATGTACGTAATATCTTCATAATATAAATTATAATTATCTAGGATACAGGCATCATATTGTATAATTAGGTATATAATTTAGTAGCTAGAAATAATTTCTAATAAGGTCATTTTATAAACGTAGAAGACATATATTCAGATCATGTATTTAAAGCAAATGTTAAGCAATAACAATAAAGAGCTGATGATAACGTGTAAAATCTAAACCTCAGGAATTTCCAATAGTTGTGAACGGTACCGAGGCATGAGGCACTCCTGTATGTAACGTCGTACTCCGCAGTTACATCAGATTTGTGGGAAACAGGCGTACCTCGTGCCTCGCATGGGAGCCCCTGCGGCCTGCGTTCCCTCTGCGATCACGGCTAGCGTCCGCACCGATGGCCTCAGGCTACCACTTCGACCTGACCGTAACTATGAGCCTAGTAGTTAGAAACTCGATAGTATCTGTTCTTAAAATTGATTCTATTTGTGGTCAGTTTCAAGATTTCTATCGATTGGTATCAACAAACTGAACTTTAGCGACACAGTTTTTAGCACGGTAACATCAACATCATTGAACTCTCCGAAGGGTTCTTTTTTCGTTCCCTCTTTCATCATTATTACTATGTTTAATTCCTAATGTATCTAGATTTGATTCACCTTCTAGTAGGGGATAAAGATATAGACAATTGCATGGGCGTGCTGTGCCACTTTTCACTTTGATTTGCGTACACAACAGTAAACTAACAGCTAGTTATATACGTCTTCCGTTAATCATACGATTGTACGTCTTGGAAGCTTAAAGCATATTTTCTTTCTGGAGAAAGCGATTGACATTAATTGGTAAGGGTAAGAACTATATTTCTAAGCGCAATCGTACAACATTTCTAAACGTAGCATAGATATCTAGCGTAAATCTTATTTTCATTAAGATGGGCTGGTTGGCGTGGTTGGTAAGATACCCTATCTATTACGCCGCAGGTCGTGGGTTCGATTCCCACACAGGACAATCAATTGTGTGCATGAACATGTCAGTTCTTCCTGAGTCTGTGTGTAATTATGTATATATGTATGTATTTACAAAAGAAAAGTAATATATGTAGTATATCAGATATCTGGCTTCCATAGTACAAGCTCTGCTTAGTTTGGGGTCAGATGGCCGTGTGTGAGGAAAAATGTCCCAGAATGTTAGAAGCAAAGTCAGCGAAGATGAACTCGCGAAGTGAAGAGGGAAACATTTTAATAAAAAATAAAAGAATCATAAATTTTCTATGTTAAAAGAAAGTTGATATGTAAAAAGAGTTGAAATAAATCATAAATAAACAGGAAATGAAGTGAATTAAGGACTTATTTAAACGAAGCTAGAAACTAGAACTGGTTTTAAATGAAGTCATTGCAATAATACAAGACTATGAATTATCTACAACTTCTATGGTATTATAGGTACCAAAACTGTGTATATCAACTAACAGTGGTATGCACTTGTTCCCATTAGACATTCATATATGCATTATGAGAAACGTTTACTAGGTGCATACATAAATACACGTCTAATGTAGCATATTTGATAAGAAATTTATTAGTAAGTACTCAATAACTTGACCGCCAATGAGGCATAACTGTTTCTATCAATGTACTTATTTTCTCATGGGATTTTTCTGCGTCAACCAAAGTAAAGATATACAAGAGACATTATGTGAGTAGGAAGTTATGACTCAATTATGATTTTAAAAAAATATGTAAAGCTATATTCGTTTAAATGCAAACAAATAATTGGAGTCTTGAAACTATTTATATTATTTACATAAGTGTATAAGCTGAAAATTTCGTGCTGTTCTTTCGAAAGCACGCGTCTATGGGCGTGATGTGCGGTGCTGCGCGCGCACCTAATGCCGAGGTCGTGGGCGGTTCACGTGTAAGATGCCATAAGAGATAATGGTATAATATGACGCGCGATCACCGTTTAGGCGCAAGATGGAGTTATCGATTTTGATGAGCACGATTTGAAATTGTTTCAACGTGAATAACTTCATAGAAATGTTTTTATTTTTACCAAAAGTAATCAAATATAAATAAAGTTTTTAAGATGAATACTATATCAAAATCGGTAGCAGATCAAAGGCGTATCGACATTGACCTTCTCTGCGCGGGCGCACGTTACGAATCGATTCAGCGGCGAGCCAATAGGGGCGCGTCGCGACTGATGCTGATCAAACATGGCGGTCGATGACCTGCGTCTTGCGCCGCGGACAATTTGCATACCTAGTTGTTGCATCACGAGTGACCATAACTTGTTGGATGATATGATTTGTTTGTACAAATGAACTCTTAGGGTTACGACCAATATTGTTCTGAAGTAATGATATAGCAAATTGAGAATACAATAGGTTACATTTCCTTATTTGTAGATACAAACACCAAAGTAAGTACACAGTTCCCTTTATTCAAAAATCCAAACTATACAAAAAGTGTTCCTGGGGATGAAAAGTAAAGCAATTTTTAAAACACATCAAAATGAATCAAGATCTTCCACCCACTGATTAAAATTCCAATGTAACTTCAACAAATCCCACCAATTTAAACCTGAACACGTATAACAATAAAACCACCTAAAACACGACCATGGAAGATGGCAGTCACCATGTGGTTAGTTTAGTACAAAAGTATGATTCACCAAATAATGATTACGTGCATTGCATTAAATATGTCGAGATGACAGCAGGTGTTGCCAGCTCCGCCCAAGTTTCAGCCTGTCATAATTAAAAGGTATCAGATCTTTCTGCATAATTAGTATCCGTAGTTTACTGTCTTTGGGTATTTGGTTGGCAATTTACTTCTATCAAACGGATCATTCAAATCATGAGATTGAAGATTTGAATCTTCATTTCATACTTCGAGAATAACTAGTCAGTTAATTTATGTATCATATCACGTCTAAATTAACGATGTAATTGGCGTAACATGAAATTAGAATGTTACCATACAAATTAAAACTTATGAAATAGTCCCTAAATTTGACATAAAAATTAAAACATCTCACTCCAATAAAACCAATGGCTTCATTTATCTTTAGGGGACCAATTTGTGCATTAAACAGGTTCCTTAAAGCAATAAAATCTTTTAATGGATCAACATTAATAAAAGTGGCAAACAAAAAGACACGGCCATATTCAAATTTCTTTATAGCACACCAAAGATAAGCATTTTGTGATGAATCGAATATTTTATTAACGATCGACGGATTTATACAATCTTTTGCAATCACGATTATGGAAATCTAGTTTCTCAATGTTATTGTTTATTGCTTCCAAATCTCTAGCTCTGGGAATAGAATTGACGTTATCTCAAATAACAGTTATAAATAAGTTTAACGAAACCCATTTCTATGCTAAACTTATCCGAACATTCCTATAGAGTGACAGTTCAAAAGATTGTTATCGTTTAAATCCAGTAATCCTTTAGGTGGCCCGTATCTTAAAGACAAATAAAATATACTACGGACATAGAATAAGATTATTCTTTGTAGTACAAATTACATTGTTATAAAAATCGTCCGATGAAAGTGTTGGAGTATCTACCCACGCGATATTGGTCAACAGCGTTTCCCGATTTGTCCCATATCGAAGCACTCCCGCTTAAAACAGTATTTATTTTCTTTCTTTTTTTATTCAATACAATTGTGGGGGCTTATTCAAATGAAGCAGGTAATCGGTCGTCGGCACCGTATTAACGCTTTTTATAGCCCCAACCAGATCCAAGTGACGGAGATGCAGCGCTGTGACTTCAGCGGAGATTTTGTGGGAAAAATTCTCAAGCGCCTTTACCGCTGGCTTTCCGAGCTTGCCACGAATTATATGAGTGTTGGTTTACCGAAACTCATTTTAATTTCATTAACATTCAAACTGAGTACTTGCTTTAAAGTTGAACGATATCAAGAATACGTAATTACAAATGGATATTTCTCTAAATTAGACGGCTTTCTTCTAATATATATCGTGTCTATTATTATCTTTTGAATAAATTTAGTGTCCGGCATTCGTTTTCAATAAGATTAAAAATTAAGTAGCGTGTAATAAATTTTAAACATTTGAGTTGGTTGTTGTGTAGCAATTAATAATTTCCTTGGTAGGAATTTAGCAAATCGCATTCGTGACTTCTCGATGGCTTCTCTTAGCAGTTACATACATAGTCTATTGATCTCAGACTGTATCATTAGTTTCGCCTTTCTAAGGTCATCGAACAGGATAATATCAAGATGATACCTACACAATACAAAAGAATTGCTTGTTTACATTGAAAGTTATAATATTATTTCAAAGTTTCAAGCATGAAATCCTGTAGATCTCAACACAACACTTGATGTCAGGCTTAAGATCCATCAAGACCCGATCAATGGACTCCGATGAACTTCGTCAAAAAAAGCATGAAGATTTTATAAAATAAACATTCGTCGGAATCGATTTGAGTCTTCATCTCAGAGTGTTTACTTAGTAACAGTCCGTTTTGAATAAATCGATTTCAGATTTTGATAGCTCTTCTTACGATAAATAAATGTAACCCTTAAAACCTGAAGCATTCAGTTTGATTTACTTTATCATTAATCGGCTCGATTTATTACAGCTTATTGACGAGGTGAAGTAGATTGTATGAGTGTATGTTTAAGGTGTAATTTTGCTTGTACATTAATGATTTAACAGTTCAAGCGATGATATTCATCGCGGCGTCAACGGGTAAGGTTTTTGGATCACTATATGGAGAAGATAACAGAACTTTTGAGACGCTAGCGTTAAAACAGGAAATTATAATGCCATTTACATTCCAGTTGATATCGAATCCGGAACTTGGGAAAGTACTGATTGCAGTATATTTTACACACCAAAATTGGATTAACTGCAAGTTCTCATGATTTGGTGTGACTTTAAAACATGCTGCAGATAAAAAACAATACTTTCGTCTTGTTCTACAACTACTACAGATTCTTCCGGGTAAATAAACTTGTTGAATTCAATGATATTTGTTGTATTATTGGGCAATTTTTAGTTCACATTCACAGAATCCGAAAATCCTTCACAAGTTATAGATCTTCATGATTCAAAGATCATAATTCTTAAATCGACGTTTTCAATTGAGAACATTCAACAGTTGAGAGCAAGCGTCGAGGTGATATTGTACTACAATCAATGCTGGGCGTGGCTCGTCCAACGAGCCTATGCTAAAGCATTACAGCATTAGCCCCAACCTGTTATTAAACAGGTTGGGGCATTTAGATCACGAAACAATAATATGTTCACAAAACTACAATGGGTTTCACAATCATTTGATGTCTCTCATTTCAATTTAAATTGAAGATATCTTTTTTATAATGCTGCATTTTTTTTACTTTTTTGAAGTTCATACCAATTAAAATGAGAAGGTAAGGTTTCGTCATGAATTTGAGTAAATTCAAATGAAAACCAAAGAAATATAGATTGTAAACTAAGCTTTAAGCAACACAGTATAGCTATAGAACTGGTACAATTTAGTGCTTTTATAAGAAGTATAAACGCCAATGAATATCTTAATAGAGATCACATTAAAACTCAAATGACCCATTTCACAATATTCCACGTTACACAGAGTGATATAACACTAATTAAGTATATTTAACAGCTGCGCCGCATTTTAACTGATGCGTCTATTTAACTGGCACTAACATTAAGTAGTACTAAATGTCACGCCATATATTCGTTAGACCCTTCCACCATTACAATGTTCTCTTTAAGTAGAGTGCTTTCTCCATTTCCCTTACTCTGTTAATTGTCGTCACTTATCATTGTATCGATAATTTACCTACCATCTTCCTTACTACATTTTATATCTTGATAAATTTTCACGGAATCGACCTGCAGTACTTAAAAAAATGAATTTATTGAGTCCCAATCAACAGAAGCTTGTATATTTACACAAGTAATATTCTAATCGTACTGAATCTTAACGCCGCCGATACGATCAATGTCAAATGTGGCTCGCTTCGAGGAGATATGCGTCCACCATTAAGAGTTTACTTTATGGATGCTATGCAAATATCTTTAGTCCACCCACGGACGGCCTAAGGGCCATAAAGGACCAGCCGAGCCGCGTATTTTGACAACAATGTTGTTTACATCGCACTAAATTGTTAGCTTTTTGTATTGCTGCACTCTTTGCCATTGTGTGCGGTTGACGTCCAATTCCTGGGATGTAACAACGACCAGCTAATTGGAAATTATAGTTCCCCGATGCAAGTGATCGGTATTGTAAATTATTATATTGGTTCGCTCGGTTAAATCACTCTGATTAATCGCTGACAGAAAGTAGAATGTAATGCGTGCGCGCAGAATTTTAATTGAGGCCTCTGTAAGTAAACTTAACGTTACTGTTATCGAAGATTCCTAAATGTGAAATTTATTGGAAAAAGTTAAACATATTAATGAAAACTGTAGTCAATTAAGTATACACTCTTTCATAAATAAAATATTTGAGTAATCTTAAAAATGCCGGCGTTAGATCAGATTGACAATCACGAATTCAAATAAATCGTGCGTAAATAAACGCCAGCGCTGGGTAAACAGTGCATTATAACGTTTTGACACGGACTGGGAACAGTAATTTAAATCCTAAATTAGTTTGTTTTTTATCATAGGCCGGAGTGTCGGCATCGACGGGAACCAACATTGGTCACGTCTCAAGATCAATAAACCATTAAAACTATAACTATATACAAATAAATAAGTCCCTGTAAAAAGTAACAAAAAACTAAACTCAGTTCACTAACCCATGTAAATTATGTAAAAAAAAAAACTATGATATGACTGACAAATGACGAAACGTGAAGACGTGTAGAGTATGAAGTTTCTATTGAGGGTCAGAGTTCAAGAGATTTTATTATGTGGACACACTATCTGGTTATTCAATTACAATAAATATTTTATTGTTATCGGCGTGAATCATAGTGATATTCAGAAATGCTCTAATGTTATTAAAATGGCACATATTGTTCATGAAACTACTGTACCTATTATGTAGACTAAATAGATACTAAATAACGTAATACAAAGATTTTAATCCTTAAACAAATATGGGATTTAACATTGCAGTAAATTGCACGAGATGTAGTCATTACAAAGAAAACAGAAGCCAAAATGTCACACAAAGAAATTACGCAATATGTTTCACACATGCAAAATCGAAAGCAAATGCGTGCGACCCTAGAATCACGCTGTAAATCTGACAAACCATTGTTCTAAACAACATCGTATCTAGTGCGTATTGCGTGAAACATGCTCTAACCATAGAGAAAGTAGGTAAACCAGGCGCCCAGTAATTAGGAAGTGTAATGAAAACAAAAGCCAACGAAACCGTACACGTCTCGGATGATTAAGGCTTCGAAGAAGTCTCGTCTTAGTTTTTTGTCTTTGATTCTATTCAAAATTTAATTAATGGTCTTCGGACTCTACTAGACAACAGCAACGGTATTGCAAAAGATTAAGATAATGAGAGAATTTTCAAAGGTTGCTTTAGTGATTTTTTACTATACTATTTTGCTATGTATAGGTAAGTCATTATTTTAAGGAAATATCAAATATTTTATTATAGATTAATGTTTTGCTATTATAAAACTATTTCAACGTTGTGTAATATGAACATAAGTTTGCTTGTCGTATAAATTGTTTAAACACTCCCATATTTTACTTTGAGTTAGCAGCCAACACTACAAATATTATAGATATTGTTTAGATTCAGTTGAATTAATGGTGATGTCAAAATTTAATATTCCAACCAAAATGACCTCCATATTTACAGTAAGTACACCTCAGAAACAAGATATGCACAAAGTTTCAGCGATCCGTCATCGGAAAGCTCGTAAGTCGTGATTCTATGCTGCTATTATTTCATTAGTACAATAATTGATAGTATAACATGTTGTAACATTTAGATTGATAGGTTGGATATGTTACGCATTAGATATTTTAAATAGCTGTCTACGCTACATATACCGATTGGTGTTATACATGTTATGGAACTCAATGAACACTGATTTACCAATACTGTCTAATATCTGAATGAGTCATTAAATGTATCGATTCATCATTTCGTAACAATCGTGTACCTATTGTTAAAAAAGTTCGAGTGGACTATTAACAGCGTCTTTAACGAATGATATATCGCGCGATCGTTAATTATCAATGATATTTAATAGACCGGATATGTCTTATACAGTAACTATATCAATAAAGATCCATAACTGGAAAGTTACGAAACTTGATCAACGGGCAATATCTAAAAATTTTAAGAAGCGATTATGTTTAATTAAACATAAAAATGTGGATGGTAAGAAAAACTCTAAAATTGATTACATAAAGTAACAGCAGCAGATATAAAAACGTCTACAAATTATAATCGATTAAACAAAGCAGACAAAAAAATATAACGATACTAGCTGTCCCAACAGACGTTGTCCTGTCCAACTCATACACAAAATTTCATCCAAATCGGTCCAGCCGTTTAATCTAAACCATTCTCGAATCTTCACGAACACACACAAAAAATTTCATCAAAATTGGTCCAGTCGTTTAGGAGGAGTTCAGTCACATACACACGCACACAAGAAATATATATATTAAGATAAAACAAATAGTATCCAATGAGGATGTTATTGCAAAACGTAGTAGTTTTGAGTCAAATAAAGCTCTTGAGCATATGAAGGATATTATACGTGTTCTAGTTAACCCTTCGTGCATACACTCATGTGGTCTTACTGTTAGTAGAGACCATTAAGACATAGCGACTATGAGATAAAACATGGCGGTCGAAGCCTCACGGGACGTGCTTCACGGTATCGAGATTAGGCCCCAGCGCAGGTGTATTTTCACGTATGAACAACTACAATATTCTCGTGCACTAAATATACTCTTATTGCAACTGCATAAAGGTAATTTTTAAAAATTTCTTATTAAATGTAAGTATTTCCAAAGCGGTTTATTTGAGGTATTGTCGTAAGTTCAAGTTCTTTATTACTCATATTGTCATCAAGATGGTATAATGATATTGTACTAGTGTTCCAAGACAAAGGTAAAACGAAACTGAGTTTACGGACAACTTTTTTATAATCTTTTTATCGTGACAAGTAGTATTTCCAGGTATAAGCTTCCAAGAAATAATAAAAGTGTAGATATAATCAATATTGCAGTGACATCAGTTCATGAGAGTTAATCATCTTCCAACTGAGGATGCAAAAGACAGGATGGGTCAAAAAAGATTGATGACAGGCCTTGACACGGATTAAGACTCCGAGTGGGATGATACATTTAATGCACGTAATAAACATAGAAAGTTAACAGAGTGAACTATTATAAAATATAGCTAATAATTTAAACAACATTGATGAATTTGATGATGGCTTTGAAATTAAAGCTCATGAATCAATACAAGATATAACGCTACATCATGGTATTCCATGAAATTGACTATGGCTAGTTTATGTGGCAAGTATAAGTAGAGCCACATCGTTAGCGACAATGCGATGTGATACAGATATCTATGAGCTAAGGCGATTACTGCGCGGGCGCAATACAAACGAATGCCTTTTACGGAGCAAGAGCCACAGTTCATTAAGGTGCAACCGTTTGAAGTGGAAGTCAGCGACTTGATGAGAGATTTAAACTTTATTTTGGTCTGAGTGATTTAATATTATACCGAGACAGAGAATGGTGTGGAGCTGTTAGACTAACACATGGTGCTGCTCTGCTCTGCACGACGGGACTGCTTAACCACTAATTACTTTCAGTTTTACATTGGACGCCTGCGCCGGATCGATAACATCAGTTTGGTTATTACTTATTATAGATTACAACAATGGTATGGTCAAGAAACCAGGAAAAATTCACATCAATATCTGCGCCGCTCAAGGAGCCGAACATATGATGTCCCCACTCGCAAGATGCGGTTGCCATGTGAAAAAACTAGATAAATTACCTTCCTAAAGCAGTAAAAAATGAATGATACGCTCGACCGATACCGTAGTGGCAACGTATGTAAGATATCTTGATATTTTAGAGAAATAGATAACCTGGATTATAATGAAATAATTATAACATACAATGAGATTGTCACAATATACATTAATAGATATAATTAATGATAGAAGTTAAAAACAAATATCAAGAAGTAGATGCAAATATAAACCGAACCGAGCTAAATATTTTAGAAGGATAGACATGATATATGAACGTAAACAAAGCATGTGCATTGACTTAAATATATTATGATAATTAATAAATATACTTAGGTACAGCTAAAACAACTACTTCAAAATGTTAAGGTCGTCGTCATGTCAAGAGTTATTAATTTTAAAGACATTGTTGATAGTATCTATTCAGTAAAAGATATGAAAGATTACAAAGGAATTGGATAAAAGAAAGGTCAGCAAAATCACGACAGAACAAATGTTATAAATTAGGTAAAGATTAGTGCAGACGTAAATAATCTTATATTTTCGCAATAGCTAAACAGTTTTACAGGAAAGTTTATTCTATAAATGGACGTAGACCTACTTCTATATGATATAGATAGTTCAGCTAAAGGACAAGGGAATGGACGGCCGCTCTAAATGTAGTGAGCTTACATTAATCGTATTTTGGTAAAGCGGATTAGTTCTGACCAGTGCATTAATTAATTTCATTGAATCAGATATGGGGATTGAGAAATGATGATGTAAAATTTGAGTAACAATACATTTGATTTTGATATACTTAATATTTAACCAGATATTGTAAATTTTTACATCTCACAAATAATAAACCGAACCTTTATTCTAGAATCAAAGCATATTCCGAACATAAAAGCAAAGTTCTGTCGGTCTGTCGATAATTCGTTTTACAAAAAAATGTTATAAAAAATCTAAAATGGTTCGTGCCAGTCCAGTCTCAACAAAACGGACCATCGGAATGCATCGGCAGAAAATGAGTATACTCACAAAAAAGGGCTCAAGATCTATCAAAATATTTATATTTTATTTTTCTTTTCTGTCACGAGCATTAAAATAAATCTCAGAAGTATAATAATACAGATATAATTATAAGAATGACATATTAAAATACTAGAGGTACTATTTAGCACCTTAATGCAACTTATTATATAAATACAGGTAAAAACTGAGAGCTTATTCTACATAATAAAATCCATGAATTTAATGATCAGTCAAATATTTATAGTGTCATATCGATTATATTACATGTTATTTAAATCAAACATAACGTTTTTAATTTGAATCATAAGTGGGTTTGAACAAATATTTGGTTATTGAAATCTAAATCTGCAATAAATATTCATAGACATAATATTATTCATAGGTTCTAAAGGTGTTTAGTTTCATGCAACAAAATAAATTTAGATGATACAGTAATATTTACTTGCGACTGATATTCCTAAGTTTACACTGGAATTTTACATGGCCCTGCCAAAGTAACACTGAAATTAGATAAAGCTTTTGCCAAGGTTTACTTTAATCATCATAAATGCCAATTTAAAACAGCAAACAGAAGCACTTATTATTTGCATAAGAGATTCTTCTTATAATATAAGTACAATAAATGTATAGACGTAACCAGTGGTTTAACTCTGAGAGCAAAGATTGTATCATGTTATTTATTGCATAAAGTCATGGTTCAATACCTTTAGGCTTATTATTATTCATTGGCGTTGTATAGGATATCTTTGGTCGAGCCACAAGGCAAGGATTCTGTTAATGACAATGTAACCTATAAAATTCTTCGACGTTCGCAAATGTGTAAATATTCATAAAACGAATCGCTGTTGCTTATCTTCAAAATTTACTTTGATAATGCACAAGTTTTAATAATACACATAAACTTGATATATTGTCCCGGAACCTTGCACGATCACGTATGGCAGCGGGTCGGCGCATGCGCAACTCCGTAGCCATTGTTTCAAATTCGCCCAAACAAACCGGTTCGCAAGATAATGGTACTAAATGATCATCGTCCACGCACGCCCGCGGCGGACCCCAAGAGAAATTCCAACTAAAAGTGGTTTTTGAATCCTTTCGACCAGACTTTGAATAAAAAAGACGCGATGCTATTGGCATTCAGTTATTTATGAGAGGTAAACTAGACGATGAATGACTAAAATTGATTCTTGGATATTCCAGAACTACCGGAATATTAAAAAAATCATAAAGTATAATAATATATAAGCTGATATTTCGGTGGTCGACTGTAGACACTGATTTGCATTGAAAATTACCAATTTGGAATCAGATGTATGATAACTTTTAAGATCACAAGAAAAAGAGGTAATCGTTTTGGTGTAAGCACCATGCTTCAAAAATCCAGGAGTCCATTTTGAGGTAGAAGTACACGACAAGGTATTCTATAGCCTATGTTTATGGTAATTGAGCTAATAATAATTTTACCGGGAATCAATTTTAGACTCCTACTGAATAACTTTGTTTTGCTATTTTGATTCAGATCTTTGGAGATATATATGGATAAGAAATTATAAAATGGAATAAGACTAGTTTGAAATGTTCCTATTTATGCATTTCTAAAAATTATGGTCTAAGTGCAACTAAGTAACTGTACTTTAAAATTACCCTTGTTCTGTATTTTATCATATTTTAGATAAACTACCGAACTGGTCACATTGCTAAGAAGAAAAATTACATTTTAATGACAAAAAGTAATGCGCCATAATGTGATTCTGGCTCCGTTGCACGTGATTCATTTAAATTGTAATCGGTGCCCAAGATCGTGGATCCAAAGGGGCCCGGCAAAGAACCTCTCTAAGTCGACTATGAGAAAAACTAGATTGCATTGAATGGGACCATATCGTGGGCCTAAATCCGGTTTTCTTCAGGTGTATTTTATAAGATTGCGAGATTTATCTGCGAGTTACTAAATACAAGTCTAGTAAAAGCGATTTAACGTGAACACTTAAGTTCAGTCTTCAAAATAAATAAATGTAATATTTATCCGAATTAAATACGAACGCAATGACATAATAATCTCACACCTACACGTAGAACAATTCCTAAAACTATCATTTTATTTCTCACGCTCGGCGCCGAGTCATCTTGAAACGAATTTAAGGAAGTGACCGCTATTATCTCCGAACTAAGTCAAACAAACTGAGAAAGTACGTCTTTTTTTCTCCACAATCCGGTTCCATCGGCGTAACGAGGTAGCGATATGAGAGGGTGCGATTAAACTAATGCATTTCTTATAAGACTAGCCATCCTTTATTATAAACGCAGTTACTTAATGGATCGGTATTACCTAACGCAAAAGAAAATACCGATAGTCAATCATCCAAAGATGGGCTCCAGCCGTTTCTGGACATACGAAAAATTGTAATGACACTTAAAAATCAAGAAGAAACTTATGCAACATTAACTGCTACACATTTGGGTATTCATCGGCTTTCGTTTTACGCAATCACTCGTGTGAAGTTTGTTCGCGAGACCCGACATACTGCTCACTTAATGTCCTTTACGTTTGTTTTATTAGTTACGTCCAGCGCATAAAAGTTACACTGTTATACGGTCATCTATTATAATATTTTGTAATTCAGTATCATAAAACTTTACGACAGACGACGATGCTCCGAGCGGCGATTTACATTATGCATGTTGTAAACTCAACCTAGGTGTATTCTTGATCACATTTTTTATGAACAGTGAACTGCCCTAATCTCTGAAGGTAGTTTCAATTTCCGAGACATGCGAGACGCAGATTAGTCATCTGTAGATGTAATGCCAGGGTACAACATGTTTCATCACAATCATCGTACAAATAACATTTTCGTGAGTGGAGCGACGTGTGCGCCGACCAAGGGTCGCGGGTTCATTCCCGTGTACATTATTCTCGGAATTTAAGGCAGTTTTGGTACATGCTACGGACCAGAGCGGTTCCTGTGTGAAATTGTTGGAGTCATTCTTGTTTAATTCCGTTGTTACATCTTAGGTTTAATGCACTCTTTATATTTTGTAGGAAAGCAATTACATAAAAAGTAAGGTCACTGTTTCGTGTCTTTGAACTTTAAATTAACATTTAACTCCACCGAAGTGGACAGTACAAATTTAACGCAATCTTTTAAATGTGTCAAATATGTATAATAAAGAAAGTAATGATAATTAAAGCCATTTAATGTATCCGCACATCCCTCAAGACATAAAACGAGATCATTGCTTGAGAATCGAGCATAAAATAACCGAACATAACAATGGCTGACCGAGTACCGTAAACCAAATCAAGGAAGCTAGAATCACTGTACATGTAAATAAAGTAAGCCAGTGGGAGCTATTTAAAGTTGAAGAAAAGACAATTGAATAAGGCAATAACTTAACACATTCGTAATTAGAACTAGCGGGAAATATATAACTTAATAGTAACTTCACTGGCCATTAATGTAGTGCTAATATGTTTATGGTTCTGTTCAAATAATTAAGGTAAGATTTAAATGAACGCTCTGCACTATGGATATCAACAGATAATAGCATTTGGATGGGGTCCGTATAGAATCGTACGAGGATAAAAGACGTGTTGAATTGTGATACGTACATTGAAAATACGGTCAAAAGAGGCATCCATTATCATTTTCTCATTCAATTTCATCTCGAAGCTCTTTTATCCTTTCGTGGGCGTGGTTTATATTGACGATTGTATGGTACACGAAATTGATTTTGAGGAGCAATAGCCTTCAATTGTTTTTGGATTCTTAAAAAACAAAGAACTTTATGGGACCTTTGAGAACCTAAAATGATTGGTATGATATTATTGGAGCTTTGAAACCTTTATTGTGTTTCTATATAAATAATCTCGTAATGTTACGGACAACAAAATTTGTATAGGGATGATATTTGAGCCACGTGTATATGACAGGGGTGACTAATTGTTACGGTTATTTAAGCTTGGACTATCTCAATGCTCCCTATTTCATTGATAATAATAATATATACTTACAACGAAACATTGACTTATGTCAATTTATATTGCATATCATAATGATTATTCGTTTGAAGTTCAACTTTTCGTTAGTCCACAAAATTACAAAGGCCTATAAATAACACTTTCCAGTCCACTCCACAGGTACTTTACTATACTGATATGCAGCGGTATCGCTATAGGATGCGCAAGCGCATGACATCAGCGGTATCTGGGACGCCCGCCCACCTCCATTAGCGTTCACCGACACCGCATCGTCTAGACGAGTGGACAATTGTTATCTAAAAACTATATCTCTGCACCTTTTCTAATTGACAAGGTGGAATCACGACTACAAATCTTTGGGAAGATCTGAGATAGAATTGAAGATGGAATCGTGGTTTTCTGTGAATGTACGATTTGAAATAGTATTATTTTCGAAGTCGCAATGCATTGGATATCTTGTTTCATCTAGATAGCAATAAATAGTTATCTTTATCCAAATGCTGTTCTGTGTACTTTAAAAACGCTATAGTTAATAACAATAACATTTTAAAGAAACTAAGCATATCCATGATATAAGTGTTGTTCCGGGTCAATATGCTTTCTACTTTTTGGCTACTTAGGTATATATGAACAAGTCAAGATCTAAACAGAATACACGACTCATAAATAATACGTGTGTATCCTTTTCTTTGGCATATAAGTACTAAATACAAATTAGTTGTAACCTTCGATACAACTTGTGCATTTATCATAACAGCGGTCGTAGCGTACACTTGCGCGTGCGCACGTCTGCCTGCGCGTTTGACAAGCCGTCACGTTCCATGTGGCCGATTTATAAATGCGTCATTGTTAGAAATAGAGCTTTGCTGAGCTTTATTGCGTACACATTTGCAATATGTTATGCGTTTATCAACTGCGCTTGCGACATTTGATTGTCACGTCCTGTTTATATCTCGTTATCATTTAAAAAAACAGGCCAAGTGCATGTTGGAAGATGCACAGTATTAGGTTTCGTAGTCAGTACGATGTGGTAAAATCTAAAACCTAATATTGAACATGCTTGATACGCGCAACATCTTTGTTACACATAATCGTATACTGTCATTGTGTATAACACTGAAGACTTCTCATCGACTGTTGCTCGTAAACTAGTAAGGCCTATATACCGTTGATACTTTTTCTTTTCAGTTCTAACGACTCACAAAATGCTTAGTGTTATAAACCGAATTGAATCAGAATATCTTTCCAAGAGGATAAAATGTTTTAACTGAGATAACCTCACATGGAGCCAATGAATACATAACTTAACCAAAAACAGTTGTAACCTTTCCACAATCCTCTTACCTTAAACACACAATAATACTTAGAATTTATCGATAACTAAGGTAAAACACGTTGGCCAGATATAGCAAATCTCTTTGAATGCAATCAACTGTTTCCGCGTTGCTAGAACAAGTATCTTCACGCTTTGTATCTGATCGCATAAGGAGCGAACAATTTTAATGAGCACCGCAAATGAGAACAAAGGTTTTGCCGTAACTAGGTTTACTATTAACGCTAATTTTAACTAGAGTATCATCAAGTGGAAAAATGTTTTAAAAGGCTTAATTATATGTTATTTTAATATAATTCTACTTTCACTGTTATAGCTTCTATTCGACGCGTCGGTAATAGCAAGTGAAGGGTAAATTTTAGTATGTTTATCTGATTTGTGTTGTTGACTTGCACATTGTTGATTACGTTCAATAAATTATATGTATGTAATTTTTTATTATATAGATATACATTTAAAACTATTTCCTCTATTTCGACATTTATTGCACTATTAATTAGCCCCATTTCAGCCAGCCAGATTATTGTCAAAACTTATAAAAAAAAAACGATCACATCGAACCAAATTTTTAATGCAATTAGTGGCACTTGAAGTGTTGTAACCGAAGGGTTTGTACATCTGTCGGATACGTCCCTGCGCGTGGGCATCAATTCGATAGGGCAAACTTATAGAAAAGGGATACGCCCCATATGGGTACGACTGATGGGGCGCAATGTAACAATAGCTGCAACAGCCAATATGATTTTGATGATACTTCAAATTGATTAAGTTTTGGTTTGAAAAATTTTGAGGAAATGTTGAAAGTAGTGGAAAAATAGCAAAAGTTATTGAGATATGTTTGGGTCATCATCAACAACTCATATTTATCTCCACTGCAGTAGCTTGAGTTTCTCCACCACACGAGCCTGTCTATTCTCCAATTGACAGGTTTTTTTTCTCACAGCCAGTGGAGTAAATAAATATTTTGGGACATTATTCCTCACACACGGCCATCTGACCCCAAACTAAGCAGAGCTTGTACTATGGAAGCCAGATAACTATATACTACCTACTTTTCTTTTGTAAATACATACATATATAGATAATTACACCCAGACTCAGGACAAACAGACATGTTCATGCACACAAATGTTTGTCCTGATTGGGAATCGAACCCACGACCTGCGGCGTGATAGGTAGGGTATCTTACCAACCACGCCAACCGGCTCGTCGATGGTGGATCAGTATTTGGGTAATATTACGATTCTGATGAAATTACTACACTTAATAATGAAAATAATAATAATTATGATTCAAAAATCCCTATGATATGATAATATGTTTTTTTCTCATTAAGAATGTTTCACAGACTGTACAGCGCTAAGATGTATCACATAAGAGGTAGGCAAAGAATCATGACGATACCTAATTTGAACATCGCAAAAGGTATTCATCCATGGTCGCAGTTAGTAGCTTCGGAATTCGAATAAAAACAAATAAAAGGAGAACGTGCAACTTACTTGCAGTAATATTCCCCTCTTGGCGAGGAGAGGCATGTTCCACTGTTTTTGCATGGCGAAGGCGAGCAAGACACGAAACCTGTGAAAAAAAAAACTGTCCATTAGCCATTTATAATAAGACATAAAAAAGGATAACCAGCTATTGTTTACCGATGCAATATGATTGTTTTGTCTCTTTCACTCTTTAATCAAACTGTTAAGATCGAAGAAGTCAATTTTAAGAAAGCAAAACACTGGAAGAATGTTCTAGATAATATGAAAATGGTGGATGCATTGCTTAAGTCAACAAAAGAAACTGTAACGAGAACCATTAACATAAAAACTTAAAAGGTGTTAAGTACAAAGGTGTTAAAAAAGCAAATCATTAAACTTCGCTTAAGCAAATGACCACAGTTTCTTTTTCGTGCCAAAATCATTACGAATGATTTGTTTACATATTTATTTATTTTCGTCAAAAAAGGTAAACATTATGAATATGAATAAAGTTTTTTCTCGTTTAGTTAGTACCCATTTACGGATAAGTGTGTCAGAACCACTTTACAGCCATGTGTCACAGTTCTGAATGAATTAAGATTCTAATCTCTATATGGTTGAACTAGAATTTCATTAATAGTCATATTTTTTTTAAACCGACAATTTATAAAGTTAATTGCCCACCCTAATATTTATTGTCAGTTTTCTGCAATCATGACTCTTGTGAGGTTGCCTAACGTTAGCAATAATTAACTCGCTTGCCCAGAAAAACCGACACAGGAGTCGGAAAACATAGAACCTAGAAGTAGTTGTTCAGTATTTCGCAGGAACATTATAATTTATTTATTTCAGTAAGTTTTTCGATAACTTTATAGCTCTAATAATATCTGCTAAAATACTGTTTTAAAAAAATACACCAAAAAGCCTTAGGTATGCCTCGCAAATTTAAAAGTATCTTATCTCTTAAAATAAAATAAATAACCCCTTAACAAGAGTGATTGGCGACAAAAAATATGCATCACAAAATCCGGAGCTACCTTGTAAGATACAAATCGGTAAGAGACGTTCATGAATTGCGATTTTAATCTGGAGCACGTATATTTTATACGAAAGAAGTATCCGCAATAGATTTTACTGATAATGGTGAATAATTAAAAAGGCATGCGAAAAAAAACAAGGCTAGCGATCCAAGGATCAAGGAAAATCATAGGGATCTTTCAATAACATAAAAATCAAGAGATCAATTTTTATTTTTGTTGACGATAAAGTTATTTCTATTGAAAAAAAATAGAGAGAGAGATCATCGTCAACATGCAACATAATTAATAATGCGTTTATTTTTAAATTAAGATATTAAGTATAGGGACGTAACATGCACAGATCTGAAAAAAAAACTACTATTTATATTATATTTTTTTATATTAGGTACATTTTTTTTACTGTCAGAAGGCTGTCAAGTTGGCAGACAGTCCACAATGGCCGCATACTACATTCATGATGGCCGCAGTTGCCTGTAGACCAGGTACCAGAGGGATTTATCAAAATGTTGCCAAAACCTAGAAAGTAACTACCTCGTAAATGCAAATACCGGAACATCCTATATGAATAAAGTATTGGTTTGAATCCTGTGTGCAGTATTAAAAAAAAAGCCGACAAAAAGAATGATAGTGACAGATTTACTGTACTCGATATATTATCACAACAACACGAGTTGGAAGTGAAGAATCGAGATACGATCACGATGTATCGATCACAATTCAGACCACCCCAAACTCGATTCAACATATCGTTCGATAACAGAAAGTAAATTAAATTAAAATAATTGAAAAAAGAATTAGGCACAATCAAAGAATCAGAGAATATAATAAATATCTAAATTGAAAAAAAAAAACTTTTTCGCAATCCTTAAACACACATTTATGGGAAAATTTAACGTCCATATTTCTATTTACCATATTTAAATAACATTTACTTAAATGTAAATAAAAATTGAAAAAAGACTTCCAAAAAAAAGTTGCCAGCCTAATCTCTTCAAAATAGCTTTATCACTTATGTAAAATGGATCAAACGAACAGAATATTTAGTTTACTTAATACTTGTCAGTTATGTAAATACACGAGAAATTGCGACATTTGAAATGATATTTATGACGCGGGCAATTCTCATTTTAGTGTAAGTTTAATCGAAAATTCTGCAGCGGCGGCGCCTCGAGGAAATTTGCTATACATACATATATATATAGTAGGTAGGTACATACTTAATAGATTGTTTTTTTTTGTAAACAAACTAAACCATAATTATGTAGTCGGGTATGACATTGATATTTTGTATTTTTTGTTATTTATGGTTGATAAAACTTTATTTTTTACTAGCTGTTCCCCGCGGCTTTACCCGCGTTCCCGGTATTTTTTTCCCGTCAAACATTTTCTTTCAAACAAAGCTTGTTCTGATACCTAATTACAAACACAACAAAAAAGAATTAGCCATTCTGAAGCTTACATACATTTGGCAATTGATTTTATAGGTACCTGGTACATACTAAATGAGAATAACCCAACACGGAACGAATACCTAATCTCGATAGCCTATCATTTCACGAAAATAAACATTGCCCACAAAACTTACTAAATTGATTGACAAGCGCAGCGTGTGTGGGAACATTTCTACGTTTTTGAATAAATATGTTAACATTGATAACTAAACTCTAAGAAAAAACCATTTCTACAAGACAAGAAATTGCCTAATTTTCCACTCATTGTTTTCCGACATCTCCGGAAAGGCTGATATCTTACCATAGACCATTTATCCTAACCATAGAGGATAGAGAATCAAGATGATTCATGGCGAAATACAATTATTTAATCATTTTAGAAAATATCAAATAATTAATCTCCAATTTGCTTTATATGTAAGTACTTTTTGGAGACAATAAATAAACGTTCTCATTCTATTCTTCTATCATATCCTAAGAATAGTATAAAATATTTTCAATATCAATCTAGCTTTATGACATTTCATTTAAAAACACTAATCGCCACGTGGTTTTACCCGCGTTCCCGGGATAAAGTAGCCTATGTCCACCCTGAAGATCTATTCAAAATATTGGCGAAAGATTTTTTTAAATAGGGTAAGTAGTTAGGGAAAATCCTTTTATATTCAAACTTAAAAACTTTACCTGTTTAAAACTATTAGTGTAGATAATACTAAATTCTACCTGCAACAAATACTATGTAGCAAAACGAGTCTGCATCTCATTCTTTTTGCGAATTACTTCCCAATTTCCAGACTCCATAAGCCGAGAGGCTGGTAAAAACCTGCTATAGAGTGGTATTACCTTATAAGGACGTCCATTGTTTTTGTAACACAGGGCTGGCTTAAGGAAAGGGGCATGACTACATTGCTTTCAAATTGACTTGGGTTGAATTTAAAATTTATGAATTTATGGAAAGTGGTTGACTTGGTTGTCAAAATTTATTCAGTTTCGTGATAGGAAAATAATTTTGATACGGCAATAAAAAAACTACGTCAATATATATTATTTAAAGTTTTGTTAACAATAAAAATACCTGCTGAGAAGCGAAAATGTTGTTGTAAAGATAAACATAATGTGAATCAAAGTCAGAGCCATTTATTCATTTAAGGCCGTAGCAGGGCACTAATGATGGTCCAATTTACTGAATTTACCACCAGTAATCGGTAGTATCAGTTTAATATTAAAATTTAAGTTACCGATTCGTCCCTGCTAAATCATCGAATCATTACATGTAACCAACACTATGTATAGACACTGATTGATGTCAACTCCATCTTATCGAATCGCATCGATAAAATAATGACTCGATTATTGCATTAATAATATTGAATAAAAAAAGTAAAGAAAGCCATAGCTTAATATTTCAAGTTTGTTCCATAAAAGACAATGTTGATTGTCAAGATACAAATTTATCCATATCAATAAAACTGTATTGTGACTGACTGACAGACAACGCACCGATCCCGATGTACCCAGTGCACTCGTAAACGGGTAAAATAGGGAATCACGGTAAAACTGGGGAGAAACCGGGGCGGAAAAGCTAGTTCTTTAATCAGAAGATACAAGATATTCTAAATAAAAACAATAGAAAGTCGAAAAAGATCTAACGGATAAAAACTGTCGTACATATTCAAATAATTTTCATTATTTTCATGAAATAAACTTACGCAAAACCACTTAGGAATACTGTGTGTTCTACAACTGGCGGCTAAGAGCATTGCTTATTTAAGGATATCAAGATATTAATTTAAATTTCAGAGAAAAAATAGGTTACCTACCAACTTTTATCAAATCATAACAGAATAGAATCCAGAAAAATCATCGGGTCCTAAATAATAATCATTGAGGAAGTACTATTGATAACAGTTATCTGACCGTGGGAACGAGAGACCGCAAGCTCAGTGATAAGAATTACAAAAATATTAAATTCGCCTACAGTATGACTGTTAACGCTTCCGCACTGTCGTGAGAGAGCTCAGTTATTTATATTATGATAATGGAGTATTAGCTGATATAAGAGTAAATGATTTAGAATAGAATGATCATGTAAGTGATTGCTGTAAAATGTGTAAAATTTAATTTGGATAGCTTTTTGCAACTGTTAGTGGAGATGAAGCTGTAGGAAATTTGGTATAGCTAAAAAACAATAACTTTAATTTTGAAGGTCTGAAAAACAATATCTAAAATTGTAATTCTAAAGCTCAAATTTTTCGCTATTTGATGGACCAAAATAAAAATAGGAAACTGTAACTGTTTCTGTTACATAACTTAATTGTAATCAGCTCAATTTGATATTTTCGAGCGATTTTCTAATTTTTCCGTTCTGATAACTGCAATGTAAACAGTGCTTCATTGCAAACGGAATCATTATCAACAGCGTAATATTTATATCGACATAGAGTTGTTTCAATTCGAATCTGATGGCAGGAAAGTTAAATAATAGACCAGATGTTGATGTATATATTTAGAGGGTTACTAGGAAAGATCAAATTTATTAATGATAACCTGATAATATAACTTTTGTATCATGTATACCCTTGAAAATGATAATTTCAAGATTCTATCATTCGCATTAATGAAGTACTAAAGACCTGCGATACGTGATAGGAGTTCTTTAATATTCCGTTAGAATTTAAGAAGAATATATAGACCTAGAATATATTTATAATAACTCCAAACTGGTTGCTGTGACAGCGTTATGAGATGTCATGCTGTTACTAATATATAAACTTGAATATTTAACAAGTATTCATTTAAATAATATACATATTTTATTGATAGATATCTTATACTTTTTGCTGAGTTTCCCTATAGTTGACTTTAATTTCCTTTAGTTGACTTTGTCAAATGCATTCATTGAGTTTGACCACGATTTTATCGTGGTAAGTGACAATGTGGTCGAAGATTATAAGCACTGGTTACTCATTGGAACACATTACTACGGATTTAAAATTTTATAACCCAACTTATTCGTTTAAAAATTGTGATAAATTTTCTTTATCTTTATACCCATTTATTAGTCAAATATTTATAGTAAACAATTTAAAAAAGTAAGAATTTTCAGTGCACCAACATTGGCCCACTAAATAACAAAGTAAGCCACTTGATCCATGTGAATAGATTCATACATTGTCTGTCATAACTTCGCACCAATAACTGCTTACATTCCAGAAGTTAAGAATCGCGTGACCGTTCACCATAAAATGCGATGCCAAAATATTGTACGAACAAAACTAAATAATTGGAAACAATTATCGATTTCATGGATTCCATGATATTTGACAGATGAATGTTGATTTGCCGATTTTACATTGATGTACCGGAATTTGTTAGTGGAAAGCTTTTGAGTAGGTACATTCTTTCCCATAGTGACTAACTACTTGAATTTTGCATTGTTGCATGTAGCGTGACAATGAGGGGTTTCTTTTCTTAGACTATAATCATTTCATTGGTTCTTTTACCCGAAAAATTATTATATGCTTTTATTTGTTCAAGCCTTAACTTACGCGTGAGTTGCCAGGTAAAAAAATAAAAACATAATTTCCTCCGTATGTATTAGGTTCTCTAAATAAACAAAAACTGCGAACGGAAGTTAGTACCTACTTAGTAATTGTACCAATTAACAATAACCACTATACAATTACTTTGGTACAACTAATTACGTGTCAAATTGATAACCTCAAACGCGTGTATAATGCATTCATTAGAAATGTCCATTTAAGATAACATTATTAACTTTTTTTTATCATATAAACTAAGTTTACGCCATAGATAACACAGGAAGTATCATTTACAAATATGGAGTACTAATATTGGAACTCACCAGGTACTTACAATACTCTGGTCGGTCAAACCAGTAAAATCAAAGGGTAGGAAAGTAATTCGTGCTTTGATCACCTCTGGCCACGTCATCACCAAGCAAGTAGATAATTTAAAAACGCTTAGATTTTAAATTACTTAGTGCTCAGCTTTTTCACACTCTAAAAATACCTCTGCGCAATATACTCAACAATACTATGTGCTAAAACTAATAATGGAAACGGAAACTACATTAATGACAGGTAACCAACAAAAACCATAACACAAATGTACAGTTAGTGTGTTTTATTAGTCAGTCTCGCGAATAAAGTGACCATGATTATCACGAAAATGTGGATATTTTTTTTAATAAATTAATGTTACTGGCAGATAAAATAAACTTTAGACTCAAAATCTGAAAATTAACATCATCATCGAAGTCATGTTAATGTTTCCAAGGGAAATTACAGGGAATTATTCTTATAGATTTACCCTAACGTCATATCTATGGAGTAACCTTGATGAAGAATAAAATCAACGTACATAACGATTTCTTTAAAGTTAGAATATAAAAATGTCAAAACGATACAAAAATAACCTAATTTAAAAATTAAATCATGGTTACCCTTCTCACAATTACTGTTACTTATAAAAGCGCCTGCGTGGGCGCACCAGCTACTACACGACAGTTACGACTTTTTTTTACATATACAACGTCATTAGGAAAGTCTGTTTCCCGCTGTTAATTAACGCTATCGATTAATAAAACCTTTACGGCCGCATTTAAGGTTTAACTATAAATAATCATTATGACAAAGAGTAATTAAGTGAGCGGTTACTGTGGTAATTAGAGTAGGTAAACTACAGTTGATGTCTCGAATTTAAAAAAAAATGTGTCTATGGATAGGACTTTGTTAGCGATAAAAATATCAACTCCAAAATATTGATATGAATTTGTATGTGATTAGTATGATAGTCGTGCTGATTCTGTTGTTTTTAGGTAAACTATCTTTAATCTCACTATATCAATTTCTTACACGCATTATTGAAAAAGGATATATTAAACTGCCATTATCTTGTACGGGAAAATAGTCAAGTCAATTGGACTAATTTAACAGAACTTAATATTCCTGTATCCTTTTCTTGTTTTTTGTTAGAAAGAGATATAGCGAAATTAAAATAGTTTAGTTTCAGATTTGATATTACCCCAACCCCCGCGATTTTTTCGGTATTCATTGTTAGCCGATTGAAAGGCGATGCATACCTACTCCTTTTTTGGTTCATGGGGAATAATCCCCTATTTTATTTTATCTAACTGATGCTGTAATAGGTGCAGTCTTCATAATCCATGATCCTGTATGAATTGACTGCTTAATGGAAGTCAGAATTGTTGACTACCCCAATTGGTTTGTCACTCGGTTTGGCAATCGGGTCCACACCTGAGCAGTTCGGATTAACCCTGATGATTTAAAAAAAAATAAAAATACATTGTTCGAGGCTGACTGATATGTAACCATACCTTTCAAAATACATTCTCCTCTTGTACACCTGTCACTGTCGATGACGTATATAATGACTAAGATCACAACAGTTTTGTTCATAGGTTAACTTTGATTGGGGTTTCAGTACTTGGCGGATAGTATTACCGTACTATTACCATCTAAATTCCAATGTCAACTTATAAACCATGTAGCAAAACCGGATGACTGATGGAGGTACTAAAATTTTTCTATCTCCCTGTTTAACTTTTAATATTTGTTACAAATTTAGGGTACTCCGAAGTTGGTAGTGATCATCGATCGATACTTATTGTTTTGTTCACCCCATGGACACGTTATGTCCTCAAGTGAACATGGGGTGTTCACCCTCCGTGGCGGCGCGCGCGCATCTTTTGTGTAGAACATTCGCGACTTATTCACTTTTATATAACTATCGGAGGAAATAACGAAATGAGATAGTTGTTTTAGGTTTGATATAGACTGCTGCTAGGTTGAATTAGTTTTATAAGTGTGGCCAAATCTTTAGGAGAAAATGATGTCAAGTGACTTAAATATAGCCATCATGCTATCAAGAATTTATTGTGATCTCTTGTCTAATAATATTGGAGAGTAAATAGAAAATATCTAGCAACTCTTGCATAACCACTAAATTACAGGTTACCAACAAAGTCGATTTATAGACATAATTAATTTTAATAAAACCTCCGGAAGCATTTCAATATCTAAACTATCGTCACTTCCGATACATTCGGTTGACAAAATCGAATCAAATTATATCGATGCGTGGAATCGGGCTCTAGTATCGAGATCAAAGTCAGCTAGCGCAGTAGAGGCAGCGGATGCTACAATAGAGGAGCGCACATCCGCAATTATAGCGTTGATTTGAGGCCCCTATTACCTAGCACCAGTATGTATTGAGCAATGTAGGTAGAGGTGTCGGGTAACCTTGAGCCTATAACATTTGTACATTATTTTATAAGAATTTTAAAATATATAATGATGCATTAAATACGGTACAAGTAGGTTAAATGAGGAAGTAAGTATTGCCTTACAATCGCTAACAATGAAGCGTCTGTCAAACATGCGACATGTGAGGTAAAAATTAAACTGTCAGCAATGCAAATTTACAAATACATCCATACATTCACGCACACATTTAAGTCAATCTATATACATGGAGTTTGACATTACTCTAATCCATAGACACATTTTATTTTAATTAACTTTATGATTGACTAAACTTGATGTTGTAAAAACAAAAGTAAATGTGCAATAAACTAGATACAAGCTCCTTTGTCAAGTCAATTACTATCCTGTAAATCCAGTAAATCAATCTGGTGAAGACTTTCATCATAAAGAAACTCAAGTTCTTCTCTTTTATCCTCAACTTAACATAATAAGACATAAACTAAGGCTTGCATAATGGACAAAAAGCTCGTCTGCCTGACTTCCATTACCGACGGTCCTACAATGCATAATGTACCCCTATATTATTGTTACCGTTATTTTCTCGGACAAATATAGGCATAAGTAGTTCTGGTTGGAGTAAAGTGTCGCTATTCCTTTGAGAAATAGTTCTAGTATAGAAAATAAAGCGTAATTGACTGGAGATGTCTATTTTATTCTAGATTTAGTTTGGATTGTATAGCATGAATAACTTGGGGATTATAAATTAGAATTAAGTTTGGTGAAAGCTATAGGTACTTATATCTATGATAAATTTGTAGATACAGATGTAACAGAATTGGGTTGATGTGGAAAGAGCAACAGGAAGAGTAGTCTGTTTGAAAATGCTAAACTCCAAAATCATTGAAAGGAATCTCATGGTGTTTTTTACTTGTAAAGTTTAGCTAGGGGCAATATACAGTTTTATTGAAATCGGGTGACAGGCAGACAAAGATAGTAACTTATATAGTAGTAACTTATATTATACATAGATAGATACTAACTTTTTAAGTACTGGTGGCGATTGGGAAATCAGCCAAAGAAATCAATCAAAAATCTAAACTAAAACATTAAATAACACTTTTTATTTATTTATTACGTTCAGGCCATAAGAGAGCATTTATGGATGAAAATCAAAGCTACTGAAGTTAGCTCCAGTTCAAAAATCCACGAAACATCTATAATTACTTATTTTACTTCAATATATTCAGTGACAAATAGATGTACTTCAGCCGAGACGTATTCCTTAGAACAGCCAAACAATCCAGCTATTACTGGCTCCAGCCACACAACCTTCCCATACGTCCGTCAAACTCGTTCTCATTTCATCCATAGACTAAGTTCACTCAACTCTTTCTCCATCAATCTCCCACCGGACACTTTGTTAACTTAATTACATTGCGGTTCGTGTGACAAAGGTTCTGGCACCATTGTCTGTTGATGAATCGACTGACGATTCATTAATACGATCGTTGGGCATGTACAATGCATGTCGAAATCTCGTCACGGTGAGATATATGGACGGTACAATGCTCGTGTGCTCTGTCATAAATAATTTCAGCGCTTTCTCTTTGGGAAAAATATTTGGTATATATTGATGATATGGTTGTGCATAGCTGATTGATGTTGATTCACATTTGAGAAATATTATGTTAGAGTATTTCTTAAATGTGCAGTGCAGTTAAAAAAACGCTGAAAATTTTAATACAAAAGAAGAAAAAACGGATGATGAAGTTGTATAGAAAGTCAGAGACGATAATGTTTAATATTTCCAAGATACCAAAAGTATTTATGAACAAAAAATATTTCTTAGTTAATTATTTATGAAGGTTTTTACACAAATACAGTTGCTTAACTGGCAGACGACGCGCGGAAATATAATATCAGAATTATCATTTTAAAAGCAATAATGTTTACTTAATGGCACAGCGAGTGATAAATCATTTAGTAAACTTCAATCAAGTCACAGCTCGAGAGTAAAAAGTAAATCAAATTACTGATGCAGCAGGTAACTAACTGCTATTTAACCAAGATGGTGGAAAAAATATCGAGCGATGAAACCGGAGTCATGTCGAACGAGTACACTCTCCAAATTAAGAAGTCATCCATAACATAAACGTTTGTCAATAAAAAGATATGAAATAAGGTCTCGAATTGCATTAACCAGTTAAAGACACGCTCAGATTTCAGCGATCGCTGCGAAGGCAAAATAAAAATATCAAAATATGTTCATCGAATATAACAATTGATTCCATAATAAACGCGTAAAGTTTTGGAGATATTATTATACACTCATTACAAAAAAAAAAACAATTTCTTCCGTACGAGACTCACCATGATTAATAGAAAAAGAATTTTGAGTAATAAAAGCAGAAATAGATTCTAACTAAAGCTACTTTGCAACTTTTTATACCAAATCATTCAATGCATCGGGTCAGTCTGACTATACCTTTTATTTGCCACAAAACGGGTGCACTACAAAAAACCAGTTGTGAACATTTAAATTTTAATTGCCCGGTGAAATCGCAATCTCATACACACATTATATCACCTTAAAAGGTTGGGTCCCGAGCAACATTTACTTTGGACTCTATGAAAGTTCAATACTGATTCAACGTCGACAATGAAGCCAGCGGGTCAGGAATGTTGAGAGTTTACCTGATTTTTGTGAAAATATTGCAAATTCTATATGAAACTCGAATTTGAATAATCATGAAATATAAATTGAAGCCACCATATGAAAGGTCCATTTTAGTCCATAGAATATTTATTATTTCACACTTCGTAGTTGCAAAGTGTCATAATTTTTTAAATTCTCACTATGACTTTGTAGCAAGCTTGGTGCACTAAATCGAGACGATTAAATAAATTGCCCCCAATCATCCGTCCACGTATATTTTTCCACATTCCGACACCTTAGACTTATAATGAGAAACCAGTTCTTTTAAAAGCTGCCTCCAAACTATAAACAATTACTACAATGCAATGTTTTATGAAAAAAGTTAATTGTTGGACAACAAAAGTAACGGTTAATTATTGAGATACATTTTTAATTAGGATGATTAAACGGAGAATATTTTAAGACAAATTGAAAAAGTATTTACGTGTATATGACCTTCGTTCCAATAAGTAAAAACTTATATCGGTGCTAATGAAATGAAATAATTTATTCATTCAAATAGGCACTTGTGAAATAGTCGGACTCTAACGCACGTTTCGGATGGTTGCTTTTACTGCTATATTTATAAAAAATTGAAATAAATCTATAATATAATTACAATGCCACTAAGTTATTAGTCTTTACAGGTTGTCCCTGAGAATATGGTATAATTCGAATAATTGTATAATCCATATTTCCATGCCTCCAAACTATAAACAGTGAAAACGCAAGTTGATTTAATTTTAACACATACAAAAACACTAGGTACTGAAACGCCTGTTAAGTCCAGGAAATGCTTGAGATAAAATATATGCCATTACTAATAAAACAAATAATATTGATAGTTCATTGAATAATTAAGATAACATTGACATACGAGTTCATATTTGTCTGACAAATATTGGTCCAACGGAAACCTAACACCAATGTTGGTTGCTCGTTGGTATCCGTAGCGTGGGCAGACCAGATAAATAGTCCAAGCAATTTACAACACCTTGGCCAATGACTAATGCAGTACTAATAAACTGGCGACTGGACCGAGGTTAGTAATATCCGAGGTAATGGAGCATGCATTTGATAAAATGGTCCAGATAGGACTGGATAAGTAAGTTGTAACAATATTTTTTTCTTAATTATTGAACTTGATAGGATCGCGATCAAAATAACATTAACAGCTGGTTGCAGTGATAATGACACCTTTTTGCAGGTAGCTGTTTCAATTTTGATATATTTATTGAGGTAAAGTGTAATTTGCAAAAAAGAAAAAAAATCAATGTGTAAAGTGTAAAACCCTGAGACTATAAAGGAGAAGCACGGATGAATTTAGCAAAATAAATAAAATAGCGGCGTGTATGCTGTACAAATAAATAAGAACCTTTGCTATTTCAGATAATCCTTATTAATTCTGACATGCTGATGTAACAATCTTATCAAATTAACAAATAACACAGTAATACATTAAACAACAGTTACAATAAATCATCAAAACTGATACGCAACGCGACACATCCGCGCCGGTCACCAAAGCCAATATTTATGAAACACGGCGAGATATTGCGAATTTATCTTTCGAACAGCACGATACTTGTGACAAATCGTTATGGCGATCCACCAGGCCGACATAAACTATCAGCCGATAGCGCCCGGGGTGTTACACGACATTGCGATTATGGCTACAAGGGACCCAACGGGTCTTCAATCCATACTGCTCTGAACGCGGTCGGTGGCTCCAAAACAAATGCCCATAAGTTTCGTAAAACATTTAAACAGAATTCAAAAAGGTTGTTCGCTTAATTGCTTAAGATCGTTACCCATTATTTAGGAAGCTCCAAACTTGTTTAATGCATTAAGAATATGTGTGTTTTATTGGTTGAATTTTGGATTAATGCTGTGATTTGGTAGTTGCCAAGATAAGATGTAGTATGTCGTGTCTTTATGGTACTTTCCAATAAATAATCACAATACCCGATTGTTATTATAAGAAAGACAAAGCTGGCAAAAACTAAAGATCATGTTAATACACGAGCAGCAGAAACTATCAAATGATAGCACAAATAATAAAAGACTTACAATCTGCAATCTGCATATCCTCAAACATCGCTGATCTAAATACCAGCATCTAATTGTCACACTAACTCTTAATCCCTACATCCTTCGTTCTGGAACTCAATTAAAGGCTGGACCGGCAATAGGGCAAACCAATTGGGCATCCTATCAGACACATGAATGCCCGAGACTGTCTTCCTTGGTACTGAGTTACATGCGTTATTGCCATAATAGAGCTTTAATGGGGACCATTAAATCGATGCATAAATCGATCTAGAGCAGAATAGAACGATTAATCAGTTAGTTGTACTTGTAACTGACGCGTCGGCGGGTTCTTAGTGTTTTGAACCTAATGATATATTTTAAGCGCTGATGAAAGTTTTATGAGAATCTGAATGTATTAAAGATCTATTCTATGATAGCATGGATCTATAATAAAGTTCATATTAATGTGAATATTAATAAAATCGAGCATTGCAACATTTGTAATAACAAAAAGCAAAATAATAACTCCAATCAACTAATTAACAAAATTGAATGGAGTCTTACTTGGTAATTAAGCACAGTACCTTAATTGATGTGTTGGGAGCTTAAATAGAGGCAGTGCAAGACATGTGATCGAACTAGTAATAGCTTACAAGTAAGTAGCGATCAAAGAAGCCGCTACGAATTCTATAGATTTCATATGAAACTGATTGGGAAAATTCGATTCGCTATTAATAAAATTTGAGATCATGAAGCAGCGATGCTTTACCGTTATCTTTGTTTCAATGAGCTTCATAACTATGTATTTAGGAAAGCGAAAAAATAATAAGTAATTTTCACGATTTATAACAAATTTGTGTGAAGATGCAATAAAGCAATTTTATGCTTTGTTATGCTAATTGAATTCTTGATTATAGAGAAAATGTATAGTAAAATCGTATAAAATTCTAAAACTGACCACCATGGCTTCATTTAATGTTGTTTTATCCACACTTATATTTTAAATGCGAAAGTAATTATGTTTGTTACCTTTTCACGCTTAAACCGCTGAACCGATCACAATTAAATTTGGTACGCAGATAGCTTATGGTATGGAAAGGGACATAGACAGCATTTTTTTCACGGGAACGTGGGTGAAACCGAGGGACAGCTAGTATTTTTATAAAAAGATAATTGAAAAATAACATGTAATTTAAATATACGAGGTTGTCATACAAAAATCGTTCAGTATCTCCTCTAAATAAATATACAAACACAATTATACATAAAAAAATATATATATATACGCGTCGACTTGAGAACCTCCTCCGTTTTTTCGTTGGTTACAAAATCTAAATCATAGTATTGTCAAAGCGCTACATAAAATGGTTAAAAAAGACCTTGCGGTATTAAGATTGATTGCTGCAAAGCAAACTATATATCTAAGACAAATTATTGCTCCATTACGACTACAAAATTGCTCCAAACTGTTGCTGTGATACAGTCATTAGCGAGACCAAGGTTAGATCAGGTTGCTTTGTCATATCATTATAATCGTTGATAATGATCTAATATTCATTAGGTTTATTATTCCTATAGCATTCACTTTAGTTCACAATCATTTACATATAAATTGTGGAGTATAGGGGAAAAGCAGCAGTAATACATACTGCTTCCAGATTAACACCCGAATATTGTATGCCATAAGATAAGTTTATCTTAATCCATAGTATTAGTTTAGTACCCAATAATTTATGATAGAAAAACTTAATTTACAATACATCCATACAAATACGTAGTAGAAAGTTTATTCAATTATATTTAAGTTTATAAGCAGCTTAGCCAGCATCGTAACAATTTTTATGCGTCTACCCATAAAGACTTCCCGCGGTTTTGTTATGGCGGGAAGATTTTTTGTCGATGGTTAGAAAATTTTTGATGAATCCTTTTGAACACGTGTGTCCTAAGTTATCTGTGGTTAACATTCCTTATCTGACTTTGTTTCTTGTTTAAATTTCATTGGACTTGATGATTCAACATCTATTCGATTGAAGAAGAATCGAATAAGCCTCATGAAAATCTATGTAATTTAATCAATTTTGTAGTTTTAGAAAACAAAGATATTTGCAAGGACTCGGATTTTAGAAAATCCAATTGTGCAAGAAACTCTACTCTTCATAGTAAAACTATAATAAAATCAAGCATTTCGTACGTATAATGTCATTAGTAAAGTAACTTTGAGATAAGCAAATCTTTATGAGACCTTAATGAATAACGGAGATAAGATCTTTGAATAAAGAAAATGTGAGGTACTTAAAGTGTTGGTTATAATAATATAAATAATTGAAGTTGATATTTAAACACTGAATAAAAATAAATTAAGCGATTAGGTTAGTAAAATTAAATATCCTGAGAGAGAATTTTAGCTAAAGATAACCGCCCTATAAATAATAATCAGCGAGATATTTTAGGAGCATTGTCGCTTATTAGAGTTTGGAAATTAATCACAGAAAACTATAACCTCGATCAATACAAATAACTCATAAAATCCAACACTTTAATCACGAATGGTCACACTATCCTTCAGATAGCCAATTAACACATTCAACTACACATATCCAAAGTGACAAATATAAATCGGTCCATGGAAATCCGGCTCGCCTCGACACATGCGCAGGAGTTCCCATCGGCACCCTTCTATAAAAACATGCTCCAGCTCAAGTGCGGACCATCTGGCTTGATCTTGATCACATGTGTTAATTCAATACACATAGTTATGAGTATATGAATCACTTACTTTTTGGATAGTAAAAAAAATGTTAGTTACCCTTTATTTTCGTAATGGGAAAACTATTTGATATATATTTATAGTGTTTTATTATTTAGCTTGCAGCATTTTTTAAACAAACACAACTATTAATAACGGATATTATTTATGAATTATTCCCCTCAACAGCCATTTTGTGTCTTTGAAATGGCTTTCAAACTTAAGTCAATCTATCTTTCCAGTTATCCCCTAATTGATAAAAAGCTTACAGAGCTTTGGTCACAAATATTATTATCAATCTAACAAGGCATTTTTCAAATTCATATTTTCATAGACGTCGTGCGGCGCAATCGCGTTCATAATAATAGACGACGAGGTAAGAAGCCATAAAAATCAGTTAAATTAATATCCAAGTTTTTTAATTCTCAACTGTAGGACGTAACGTTAATTAGCTGCGTTATTTTTAACGTCAGCGTGAGAATTTACGTCGTTCTTCCACTATAACAATTACTGATTTCGAATTTTTAGTATCTACTGCTTATGTATGTAAATTGATGTTATTAAAATTTAATTATTTGGAGTTACGGTGCTTAGGATTAGAGTTTGTGTGTTTGTTAAATTGTCTATGTTTAAACATTTTCCAGCTCATTTAAATGTCTAATCTAACCTAAGGTTAGTAGAAGAAATTGTATTTTCATTAGATATGAGGTTTCTGGCCAATCTGGTTTTAGTGAAAATTAAGAAAATCTTTTTTTTCGTATATTTCTAATATTGTTTATCCATCATATGTAACTAGAGTATTCCTGTTACTATATTTCTTCTATCAGAGACAAGGTAAATGTTATTTGTATCTCATCATCTTATTATTATTTTCCATTGTCCCACTCATTTCCAGCATCTCCTTCGCACATTATTAATTTATTTACTTCATCACCATTAAAATATCGTTAAGATGTTATTATTCCTGCGCTTCTGTTAGCTAAGCTAAAATAAATAACTAAGCTTGGTGTGCGCATTAAGTATTACTTTACGAAAACTTTTGTGTTAACTGCTTATTTTAAGATTTTTGGATATTAGCTACTAAAACGAACATACACGTGAACATTAAAATAAAAATAAAATAAGTTTTTATAATCATTCAAAAAAGAATAACTAAAACATTCCATAAATAATATGAGCACAAACTAATGGCGTCATTAAACGCCACGAGCAAAACAAAAACAATAAATGTAACTGCTGCTAAATATCGAAAGGTCATACGTATTGCATGTAATTCTTAATCCTACATCAGTTTTTGTTGGTCTTTTGTGTTACATTTCATATGGCATTAGAAGCCAAAAAAAAACGTATAAAGGCAATGGACAAAAAATGAACGCAATGGGGAAAAAAGCTCATCGACAAAAAATAATAGAATTGAAACACGTGGCCATGTGTTGTATGAAGAATTCAACTAGGATATAGCTTGAGACATATGTGGTAGCGAAGATCTATGATAGGGTAATTGTGGCAGATCATCAGCTGTAATTAGAATCTAACATGAGTGATAGTAGATAAAAATTGTACTAGCAAAACTGATCACTTTATTGTCTTTTCTATTACCTATGGTCTGCATCGTACGTAATAAGATTACAATGAAAGACTTAAACGACGTAAACTTATTTAGGAACAAGATATTTATGGTAAAAACTGTAAAGAATAGCACAAGTGTTGTATATTTTAAAATATATGATAAGCTCAAGCTATTTTTGAAACTTATCTCACAAAAATAACGTCCACAAATATATAATTCAAAAATCGATACAGTACCATTCGACGCAACCGTAAGTTGGCCGGATGACAGATATGCATTGCCATCAGAAAGAGATAGCACGTAAAATTACTCGCGTTAGAAAGGGAGGTGTAAACGAGTAGAGTACGTTAGTTGCAGCTGCCGTTCGACGTCACAAGGGGTCTAGGGAATAATTGGAACCGCTCAACCATAGATACGATATAACAACATTTTGTATGAAGTCGGTGGGCTGTTGCTGTTATCTTTGGAAATGCATTCTAATTTTTGGATGGTACAGATGTTTCCTTATGAAATTATAAGAAATCAAAATAATAAGATTGTGATAAAACAAATCAACAATTACGTAATATATATTTCTCGATATGTAACAATACAGTACTAACAGTGTTAATAAAACCCTTGACTTCTTAGTAGATAATCTAATAGAAGATATCAATAATTGAACTCAAGACTACAACATCGATAGAATTAAAAATACAATTACAATAGGCAATTATCACAACAATGTACCTATATCCAATAATATAAGACTCCGACACACGTGCGACCAGCAAGGGTAAGCACAGTCTTGGAAACAATTACATGGCCCGCGGTCACTCGTGAAACAGCTGAAGATAAGGTAGCACAATAAATAAGCTCTAATTACTTCCCTTGTTCGTTGGGATTTAGAATTAAACAGTGCCAATTAGATGAGCATAGAGAGTCTCGAGTGTAGTGTCATCTTTGAATTGTAAAAGTAACTTGAAGTTTAATGTTATTTTAAAGAAATAATTAGTAAGAATGAACCAACCAATTATATTATGTATAAAAAGAATACATATTAGAACGAAACCTATTTATAAGATGATATTGCTTTTGTAAGACTGGAATAAAATACATAAATTGGCACAGCAAAAGCAATGCAAGAAAATCAACGGAGTATTATTACCACTCAAGTCAGCGCCTGATCATTACTTACTCCACAATAGCATCTTTCATCTAGAATAGACTCGTCGAAAGCCGTTATCGGTACAGTGTGGCTTGAATTTTAAGCCTTAGCGAAAGCTGCGACTTCTTATGTCTCAATGAAACAACGTTACTACACACAATAAAGTTATGATATTTTGTAAAATGTAAATAAGGTCGTACCTTTTGTTTTATTTTATTAAATCATGAAACTTTTGTTTTTTAATTCCTGCATGTTTTTTTTTAAATTATCATTCGTCACTAGCGTTACAGGATGCAATGCCTAATACAATGGTGTTATCTTAATTCTTATTATTGTTAATGTTACTAAATAGATTTCACTATGTTAATTTAAAATTTTGGCAGATATAAAGTACTTATAAACATACAGAATTCAATCGTTACGATTCTAACTGTATTTCCAATACTGAATTTTATTTTCAGCTTATTCCAAACGGCACCACAACTAACTGAGAGAACCATCTCGCTAAAGAATAACCATTTCGATTCGTCATGATTCTAATAGACGTCTGGATGATTTTCGAACTGCTATATAATGGTAGTCGTCTTACTGCAAATATTCACATAAAATTTTAGAAGCATTGGTTGAGATAAACCGTAAAATCTTGTCGGTATGGTTTTAACACCTAATAATTATTTACTGACCGATCATATTTGATTGTATAACTGTAATGCATATAAAACTGAACATAAAACAAAAAAAAACTACTGATACAAAGACTACAGAACTAAGGCTGTAGCATTAGTTCAGTAGGTTCTTCATAAACATTGGTAAATTAAAACACAGGAAGATTTTATGAAATTCAATACAACATTATTAAATTTACAGAGAGATAATTACAAAAAAATTGCCAAAATTAATAATTTGACCCGCACCATAAGAATGCATATAAACTAGGTGCAACTTTTTCTTCAAAGAAAAATCAAACCTGCCGATAGATTGTAAACCTGCTTTGATTGCAGCTCTAATCACCACGTCTTTATTTACGAGTCTGGATTGAAACGAATTGAGAAGCCAGCGTCTCTCAGCAGATAACCAATAATAGCTTCACATTTATCCAGTGTGCGCTCATTGAAGAAATAGTCAAATAAATTTCCATGTTACCATAGGCGTCTTGAACGCTGTCGATTAATTAATCACTAAGCCCGAAGACGCCTAAATCGGATTATTAGTGCCGGTGGCCAATAAATATAGTGTCGGCAATGAATGTAGCTACTATTTTACCAAACTCATCTATCTTGCATGGAACGTAATGTTCGTGTATTTTTTCTAATGTTCAGAGATAAAAATACGTTTCTTACTTTGAGAGTATTCAGGTTTGTAATGAATTTGTAGCTGCTAATAGTGGAAAGTGGTTCTATCAAGCTCTTCGATTTATTTATGTGATTAAGTTAACTAACAACGATAAGTTTTATTACAGACAAAACTAACCTATGGAAGTTTAAGCACATAGGAGCTAATTTAATACCATACAATTGAATTGTACGAGTGCGATCATCTATAAAATGCAACTCTATAATTTACAAGGTAAGTATACGCCGTAATGTGAAAATCTTTAAGAATCGCAACAAGCTGTTTACAAATAGCAATAGTTATCTTTACTAAGAAACTTTAAAGTTTAGAAATTGACTCTTCAACGATCCGGTGTGAAATCTTAATCATAATTAGTTGACACTCGCGTTATGGCTGCGACAGTTGAATTATATGACCACCTCGGTTCACCTAACCATGTTCGACGAAAGGCCGAACCGGATTTTGTACTTGGAGCAATGAGCAGTAATATTGTTGAAGTAGATTTGTTACAAGCACCAGATATAGCAATGGGAAATCATAAAACATACATTTTCTAGTTTATTTACAATTTGATCATTATTTGAGAGCAGTTTATTACACTGATTGAAACTAGCAACATTTTATGATAAATGAAAAGGCATATGAAACGAGTAACAAGCGATAGATAGTTGAAATATACCAAACAAAATCTTTAGAATCATGCTTGTCCCTAAATAACTGAAGCGTACTAACCGACTACACCTCAATATTCGACCATTACGTCTATAAAATCCATTCAGGAAATACTTCTCCTGTATATTTACTCCTTGTAAGGCTTCAATCTAACCGATCGTGGAACAAAGGCATCATCTAATTAGATTCAAAAGTCTTGTCCAATATTCTGTTAAAGGTTGCAGAATACCTTTCGACCTGCGGGTTAAAATACCTAAGGGAATCAGCTTGATATACCATATATGTTCGTGTAACACAATAAGGTCTTCACGTTTTACTGTAATGCATGTAATTTAGACTATTTTGTGGTGAAGTGAAACTTAACTGTACGTTAAGCTGAATACGTAGTTTGTATCAGCTGTAAATTATGATGGATTTACCTAAAAAGCTTCTGGAGAACTTGAATATTGTGAAAATGATAGTTTCTGTTTCTGATTTGAAAAAGACTTTACTTAAAAATAATAATAAAGGTCAAATATCAATTTCCAGGCTTTTTGTGACATCTGTTTATGAATTAGGTGCATTAAAGTGATAAACAATAAAACCGGCCAAGTGCGAGTCGGACTCGCGTACCGAGGGTTCCGTACAAACTTCGTCCATTGTTCGTCCATCAAGGGAAATGCACAATTTTATTTATTTACCTTATTTGAGGTTATTGCCAATTAAACTAGACCTCTAAATTGTATGAGCGCCGATACAACTCAGAGGTCTTTATTAATTGGCGTAACTATGTATGTATGGGAACACCCTTTAATTTTCAACTTTTTTATTTTTTTAGAATTTTTCCTTTATTTGTGCTGTAAGACCTTGCTTTTTGCCAATTTTTTTTTTATATATTTGAGTTGATTGAATGAAAGGTAAATTGCGGTTTACGATTTATGACGTATTAAAAAAAAACTACTTACTAGATCTCGTTCAAACCAATTTTCGGTGGAAGTTTGCATGATAATGTACATCATATATTTTTTTTAGTTTTATCACTCTCTTATTTTAGAAGTTACAGGGGGGGACACACATTTTACCACTTTGGATGTGTCTCTCGCGCAAACTATTCAGTTTAGAAAAAAATGATGTTAGAAACCTCAATATCATTTTTAAAGACCTATCCATAGAAACTTATGGGTTGGATGAGAAAAAAAAATGTTGAGTTTCAGTTCTAAATATGGGGAACCCCCTAAGTTTATTGTTTTTTTTCTATTTTTGTGTGAAAATCTTAATGCGGTTCACAGAATACATCTACTTACCAAGATTCAACAGTATAGCTCTTATAGTTTCGGAAAAAAGTGGCTGTGACATACGGACGGACGGACAGACAGACAGACAGACAGACATGACGAATCTATAAGGGTTCCGTTTTTGCCATTTGGCTACGGAACCCTAAAAACCCTTTAAGGACATGACGTTACGTGCCGTCGATCATTCATTTTTGAAGCTTAAAAAACGATGTACCAACAAACAACATTTAGTCGCATGACAACATTTAAGTTTGACCGCAAACAATAATCCACGTATAAATCATAGGTAACCCGGCTCACACGCGAGGTGAATCACTGTTCCAAGAAAGCGGAAACGACCAAATTCTCCGTTCTTTTTTATGTGTATAAACCGGCAGAGTAAAACATGACACGGTTTCCATGGCACCCGAACGTAGTTGTTGTTTTTGTGAAATAGACGGTTAGTACGGTCGTCGTGCGTCGAGCACCTGCGCTCGCGCACCCGGCGCAAATCTCGGAGGGTGCGATGGCTTCGCTCCGGGGCGAAGGGACCACGCGGAGAGCAGGTAAACGGTCCCCATCCCCTACATTACTTGTAGCGAAGAAAAGAGTGTCATTATTAACGTTAATAAAACTGGTTTGATAACTTTCATGTTTGGCGTTTAAATTATATTTCAACGGCGTATTATAGTTGATTAGTTTAATGTAATCGTAATTACAGTATATAAGAAATGAAAACCATAATAATCTCGGTCATTGCGCAACTATCCAGTACGTCGCATGCTCGTCGACTGCGTGTACAATCGGTGCTAGCATCGAAATGTTCTCAGCACAAATCATCACTGAGACAGACAAAAAACGAACCGAGGAATAGTTAGAGGTATTAATTATACTCGCAACTCAACACGATACGAGGGTATTATGTAATTAAACACTGCCTCCATCGGTGTCGAAATTTTACTTGACAGTCATTTATATCATTAACTTGTCTTTTAAATGATGTATGGAAATCGTGAATAGAGAATGAAAAATCAAAGGCATTAAACAGTAATTGGATGCTAATGTTGCTTTGAACTTTGACGACATTGTTGTTAATAGTCAAGCAATAGACCCGACTGACTTATCATCTATGTACGTTCATCATTTATCTATTTACTACAGTAACTGGCATGACACCAATCAAATGTTTGTATGTCATAGTTAGAAAGTAATAAATATACAAGAAATTATTGTGATTGCAGATTAAAGAGGTAGCAGACACACAAAATTTCAACCGGTCACGCGATGTAGGTACTCAAATTCTCAACTCAGTCCGTAAACAGTAAACCGCTTGAAAAATTCACGATTCTTGTAAAGCGTTTAATGAAAAAATCTGGACCGATTTAAATGCTCTCACGCTCGGCAAACCGGCATTTAACCGTCAAACTAATAAGCCTGGCCTTCTGGATTCAGTAGCTTTATAATAATACTTAAGTAATTACGCGAATGAAGCGAGGCCCGCGGACCAGATGTCGATTTTGTACTCATACCGTTATTACCACGACGTGCACCAAGACTTAAACTAAAGGATAATCCTTATAATTAAACACTATTGCTTCATCGGTGTCTTATACTACAATTTGTTACGCTCACAGGGCCCCAAACGTTGTAGAAACAGTTAACAGATATACTGTAGCATTAAAATTACCACGTTGCAGGATAATTTTCGAGACAATAGAATCTGAATTAGCAGGTAGAGGAGTAAGTGCGGTGTTTATGACGGTGGCTTTTGTTTACAACGTTGTGGCTCAATGAATCGTAGGAAATGATACACCTGACGTTTAAACAACAGTTTGAGTATCATCCGGACTGCATGCTTTTATTTTAGCAGTGTTCAATGACTGACAAGTTGAAGGGCATAGAGTTGGGTTTTTTGGAAGCAAAGTGGACCATAAAAGATTGTTGAGTACCAGATGGTAGATCTAGTTAAAAATATTATTTTAATTTCCTAACTTTGGACTGTTGTGTCATATTTATAAAGTAGACAGCGATTGTTAAAAAAAAAACACTTAGTTTTATTTCCGAAATACACGCTGCATTACTTTTAGCAACAAAAATTTACGGAAGAGAATAGTTATAGTTTGTTTTTTATTTACTTTTATGTTTTTACAATACCTATGTTATACAATCCATCAAATAAAACAGGCCTCACAAAACAATTTGTACAGTATACACGACTGCCTTCCAACAAAATCCGGAACTGTTCACTAGATCAACGCCTCTGATCCGAAACGTGAACTTTAATCAATGACAGTGCCGTTTCGGCTCAGATCCGCGAGGTCATTACAACAATAGCGCCGCCGCACATACATGCGCTGGCGCAGATATCGTCAATTCACACGCTCGCGATAGTTGGGTGCTTCCGAGAGCCCTTCCGTCGACTTGTCGAACTTGTTGAGACCTGTTACACCCTATCGGCACCGCTTCCGGCGGACACCGCAAAGTTGACAAGTCAGATATTTTTGTCAGTAGGACCTCAAATGGACACGAGTATTGATAGCGGGTGGTGTGTTTGATTTATTTTATTGTACATATACCTACTGGTTTTTTACTCAATCTTATCAACTTTGATAAAGGTATATTCAGAATAGCAGAGCATGCATACGTTTCTGATAGAATTCAACCGGACATTTTAATAGTCCGGTAAACTTTAGCGTGAGCCCTAAAAGCAAAAGAATTAAATAAGATTTTACAAAGTACAACTACTGAAGGTACCGTTATATTCACAAATTAAAATATCCCATTAGTTTAGTAAACAATCGCCGCAATAATTTCGAACACTTCCTCTGAGACATGGCGCAAACACAATTAAGTCTCATAAGCAACTTTACAAATTAACACGAAACATTTAATTATATGTGAGAAAATCTCAATCTCAAGTTTTGTAACTCACCAAGCTTGAAGTTACAACGTTTCTTATTAGGTACTTGGATTACAATAATGAGAGCGAGCGGGGCGCACGCGCAGTCGCGTACTGATACGAGCGTGAAAGGTATAGAAGCGTGTGAGAAAAGATCGTCCTACTGGTCTTCCAATAAAAGCTATAAAATAAACATTTGAAAATAGCTAATGTCAATAAATCTATGATTTAAGCTTTGAGTTCAAATGTAATAACACTATAGAACCATGTTTGGAGAGTACGTAGCAATTCCCCTGGCATTAAAAGATTTTACCAAATTAAGAAGGTAAAATAGGGGATCGCAAATAGCTTTCCGCTTACCAAGTCAATGCACCACCTAGTACTCAAACCAATAAAAATACAAAACATTAGCGACAAGGACCTAGCATAAAAACTAAGCATCTATCCAAAGCGTTAAATCTGCGGTTGTCAGACATTACGCACCAATTGCGTCCGATAATTTCATAATCCAATTATCTTTACAGACAGACATACACGTATATTTAAACCTGCCACCTGTAAGAGACAAGTCGTGCAAATGACTTGACACTATGATTATGGAATGCATATTGATGAGATTAATTATAGAGATTAATATCAATAATAATATAATATCCCTAGGATAAGTCGCTTTGAAGTGGGCTCAGTATGTCCTTTTGCAGCAGTAGATGTTTTAAATGCAAAAGTAAATCTAGATACATACCTTAGAGAAGTAATAGATGTAATGGCTATAGGTAGATGAAGAAGAAAAACGAGCAGAAATAAGACTTTCTTGTGGTATTTAACATCGTTTCAATCTGAGGACTTTCAAGTTGTAATATCAACGAAAGTTTATTAAAAAAGTCACGATAGAACCACAAGCAATGTTTGGATAGTTTTTATTATAATTTAAGAAAGTAAACCGTAATCTATCCTTGATTACTTTGGGTATGTATCCATTGTACGACTTTTTTTACAATTACGGATTACCGCAGATAAAACAAAAGTTTACTTAATAAGTACTTAATGGAATCGACTTGTTTTCTACTGAAAATATTTGGAATAATTTACCATGAACTTCTTGATATAAAAGTGACAATAGTTTCGATGAAGAAGAAAAATCATTATATTACTATTATATATATTACTGCTCATTATAAAGGTCTTGCGTCTAGCTATTGATAAAGATTACCAGAAAAGTACCCATTGTGCATTTACCATAAATTGCTATACCTAAAAAGAGGGATTGGGTTTAGCAATCTGACTGAAGAATCTGAGAAGAGAAATAAAGGGCGACCTGGTAAATTCAAAAGAACTCTGTTAATTCGTTAAAGAGTTATTACGAGTATATTATATAATTTGATTAAACTCAAGCCAGTTAGAAATAGAACTTCTGGTGCTAATGTATCATATTAAAATAAAATAATATTTGGTGAATGTAAATTCAGTTGGGATTCTTGTATATAAAAATTGATTTAGGAACTTAATGCGTTATGTTATAAGGACCTTATTTTAGTATTTGTATTGATTTATAGTCAATTTATTTTACTATAACATCTAGTATAAGGGTGAAAAAAAGGTTTTGAAGGGTGTTTAAATTGTAATGAAATAAAGATTCTGAAATATACATGGTTATACAATTTTTTTAACATTTGACCGCGTGTTTGTTATAACGAAACAAAAATAAATTAGGCCTCGTACTTCTACACCGATTATTTTTGTCTTGGAAAAAATATCAGTTACGTTCCTATTTTCTGTCATCAGACAAAAATTGTAACGGGAATAAAAAGACAGGCTCATCACTTACATTCTCAAAATGATTGATGATTGAGAAAGTATCTGATAATGTACAAGTACCTTCAACAAAGACTTCGTGCTTTCTTTCTAATGCGTGTAATGTTGATATTATTGATGTTTTGAAAGTCTCATAACATCAATATCTCACTGCATTGGCAGAATTTCATGGGAACCTTGGGCTATATGGTATTTAAAAAAAAAAAAAATTACCCTATCCTAAAGGAAATATCACGGTAGCTTTTTTGACTTGCAAGTATAGCCCAAAAAACTGTACTTTTTAGCAACCAATAGCTGATCGTTGTAACTCATAAAAGTGGTAAAACTAAACTGTATTGTAATATCAAAAGTGAAACTATAATACCACGGCATTGACAATATCCCTGCGAAATAAATGTAAAATTAAAAAATAAAAATAGAAGTACCAGTGAAGTAAAATAAAACACCATGACTTTATTAACAGCAATAAGGTACCTACTGATAATATAAAGCACAGATTGAGGTTTACAAATAAAAATGTATGTTTGTAAAACTCAATCAAATTGGAAATAGGTATCTACTTATCTTGCTAAAACAATGATGGACAAAGTTATTATTTGCAATAACAGTTCTATTGATACAAATTAAATTAGCACTTTATAAACAAGAAGAATTTAGATATTCAATTTCAGAAATCTAAACGCAAATGTTGTAGGTATATCTGTAATCTATACTATGAAGAAATAATAAAATTAATAATACTGGAAAAGGTAATAAACTGAATTTGGATACTGTAAGCGTAAAGTCTTGGGAGGTGCCTTCAAATTATGGGGACCATAAAACTGAGGATCACAATTTACACCCACAAGTTATCAGGGGTCAACCGAATGCTTTTCACGTGTTGATACGAGAAGCAAGTTTGTTTTCCATTAATTTAAAGTCAATTAAATTGGGTTACAGACTATTGTGACCTTGGGTCATGGAATTCATGTTCAGTAAGATAATAAAAAAAAGAACCATAAAAGTTTGTTTGTTTAATTAGCTTTTAATTAACTGTCTGGAATGTTGGTAGTTAATAAAATTAGTACTATAAAGTTAGTAGATTTATAGTCTGATAAAGAAGATTTAGAAACATTGATTATTTAAGGTATTGAAAACATGGAATATATATACATAGTGGTTTTATTAAAAGCAAACCTAAATAAGTAGCAATATAACTATAAACGAATGAAATAATAATTTTATAATAATAATTTTATTCACAGAGTACCAAAAACATCAAAACAAAAACAATAATGCAAATAGATGATCATTGATCAATACAAACAGACAAATAAAACGAGATAATTTCTAAACACTAAGTAGCCAAATGCCATCCAGTCGGCAGATCATAGACATTGATTGTCGGAGAAGAGATATAGATAAGTTTTGCTTTCACGAACGTCTGAGGCGAGGTCTACCGCCATTGCAATTAGGAGGCGGCCAGACTGGTAATTTACAATTGACAGGTTGTAAAAATTAAATGTTAAATGAGAACAGACAGACAGAACGTAAAATTAATAGACGCGTTTACAACGGGGAATTGATTTCTGAAGTTTATAACACGATCTAGATTGTAGAGATATTTGAGTGCAGAATTTTATTCGAAATAGATCATTAAGTGAAAACTATTAACATTAAAATTGATTGAAATGCGGATAAAGTTACAAAAAAAAAAATGGAATCGTGGTAAAATTTTGTTACAGTGAAGAATTTTTAAATATAAATAATGAAATCTAATATGAAGGGTCATGTGAAATTCAATGCCCTGTTCAAAGAAAAGCTGTCAATATAACAATACGTAGAATACTTCAAAGGAATAGCGGCTAATTAGTTATTAATAATCGATTCAAAAAACGTACAACCAATATAATGATCTAATAGATGATCGTTTTAATAACAATTCCGATGCAGAAAGGATAGCCACAACACTTAACAAGTGCATAGACATTCGATTGGTAATATTGACAAAGCTAATAGTGCGCTTGAAAAAACAAAAGAAACACCGTCTTCCAAAGAGGTAGGGCTCAATTTTGAATGTAAAAATAAACTCTTGACGGAAACATCTTTATTGGTCAGACTGTGTGGGAGAGGCTTGAGACATTCGATATGCGGGAACCTTTTTAGTCTAAAATGTTAAAAAGCATCGGAAAAATAAATAAAAGGTAGTAGTTATATTATTTACTTATAGTTTTAGTTTCTACAGATTATTGAGTTCCATTTGAAAGCGAAGAATAGTTTTTATCGTTGTCACATAATAGGGGTGAGATATGTAATAGACAAAGACAACTTTAGGGGAAAAAAGAAAGTAGGAACTACTAAAACAATGCGATCTATGATTTTGTAGGAATCGTGGAATTATGAAGTTTTTAAATATAGCGTTATTAATTTTAACTAAGCAAAACATGCACGTATGCCGGTTCTTCGGATCGAGTAAATCAATGTTTTAAGTAATAAGAGTTACTTTTATGAATTCTTTTGAGTATTTCTAGATATATAGCTTTTTTAAAAAACCATGGAATTTTATTGACAAAAACCACTCCGCTTGTCACCGTATTTTAACGCATTTTTCTTTTTTCCATCGTCATCGCTAAGCTTAGCCTGCGTTGTTTGGTGTTCGTGACATCGGCGCAGGCGCAGGGTTATTGTTAAAGCAAACGGACGGAGCGATAACCACTTGCGCATATGCATGTGGTGATACTATGTAAACACTAGACTCTTTACATTTAGCTGGAGCTGTGTGGATGAACTCAGCATTAATGGAGATCTTATTACAAGGGGACAGGGTTGCTGATTGAGTAAAAATTCTATGAATGAAGTTAAGAGCGGTTAGCAACTTGGAAGGAGCGTTCGGTTTCTAAAAGCTGGCTGATTAGAAGATTCATAAAATAAATAAACTTTTGAGTTATTTTGGAAGGCAAGAGCTTGTAATTTTTTTCAAGCCAGTACTTCGCTTTTTACGAAAAATAAATCGATCGCCAGCGCCAATTCAGCTCCAAAAATCACGTTGTATATAAATAATTTGATAAAAAAATCAAAACCCAAGCATTTCTGGCAATTCATTTTAGCAAAACACCTAGCTAAAGCTCAACAATGCTCGCTTCTAGGCTATTGCATCACTAGCTAGTCTAACGAACGTTATCAACAAGTCAGGCCATGTTTGCCGACAAAACATTGGGATCGGCGCGAGCGCAGCTTGATCAAACACGGCCATGTTTGGACCCCACGGATGCGGGACTGGTTTATGGTCAGGCGATATAGGTTTAGAAGGGTATGGTATTGACGGTAAATCTAGAAGCTTTTGTACAATTCATATGCATGTAGAAGATGAAGAGAAGACTTTTGGAAGACATGTTTTTATTAACGTTTCAGTTAAATGTTTCTCTAAGATCTTGAACTGCTATTTCAAAGTTTATAACTATGCATTATGCAATATGTATATCCTAACTACTTTTGCCCAGTAAATATCAAATTAAGTGGAAACACAACACAATAATAATAAAAAATAAGACAATGGAAAACTTTCGCATGAGAAACTAACATTTCCCATACAATACTGCAGCTAATGCGCAATAAAAACTGCATGTCTTAGCCTCATTGGTGATGTAAAAAACCTCAAACAATTATTTTACATAATGCACCCGCATGCATTGAATTTGCTGTTTCTAACTATCGACACTGAGGTCGCTGTGAGAAAGATGAAGATTATCTATATAATCTAGATTAAGAGGAAGTTAATCTTCTTATTTATGAACATTATACACATCTATGGGAGATTAACCAAATTTAACATACTGAAGTACTAATAAATAAGGAATTATGATGAGATCCATACATTGATTTGTAAAAAAAAATAGAAGGTTTTGAATGTCTTCCAATTTTGAAATGTCATAAAATGTTTAATAAGTAAGTTATACATTAAATACGTCGTTGCAACTTTTCTAAAAATCTAGTTTTTTTGTGATGTACTGAATGAGGAGCTTATTACTGATCAAGCAATAAAAAACACAATAAGCATGTTTACACAACATAAGAGTAATAATTACCAACATTTTCTACCGTCATAAGCATTTTACAACACCAATTATAGGATAATCGTTAAAGTAAAAGTAATTAAAGCAAAAGCGAAAATTTTATAACGCCAATTATGCCGATTTAATGCAGCATCGCATATAGACGCTTTATGGTGAAATAATTAAGTTATAAAATTGTAGAAAACACAAACATTTTAACTACCAACTGCCAGTACAGTTATATAGACAGCAACACAATACCGTAAAGCAATGCACCAACATAATCTGCATAGTTCATTTAATTAATATTAATTACAGTTGAAAGATGGGTGTCATTGACTAGAAATTACCTACTCAAATAACTTGGAATTAAAGATAGTAGGACTACTACATGTTAGTAGAATGTAAAGGAGTTAATATAGCAATATAATGATGAAGGTTTGATGAAGGAAGACTATAAAAGTTGATAAAATGATACAGGTGAAGTAAATGGCGATAACAAACGTAATATTGCCTGAATAAGCTAAGTCTATAACATAATAAATAAGATATAAAGTATTTCATGGACGTCGAAGACAAAAAAGGCAAACTACCTTGCAAGTTACAGCTTGCAGTGCGTGTGGTCCAAATGTCTGCGACATATATGGGAGCCTATCGGTACGAATTACTTTAGACAGTTTAGCAATTAATTATCAATTTGATAATATTAAAGAAAATTGAAACTTGATTGAGTGAGATCAAAATATCAACAAATAAAGAGGTTGGTAGATTAATTTTAAGTATCATAAATTCCAATCGATTCTTGGAATTATTAAGAACTGAAATCCGTAGCATAATCAATCGGACAGACATTAAAATTCAAGTGATTTCTAAAGTAGCTCGGCCAATAAATTTAATTATTTGACAGCTGAAAAGCGATCTTAATATTCACGCAACGAAGCTGATGGAACTGTTCAAATATTCAGTATTTCTGAGACAGTGGACGTTACAAATAAGTAAAGGCAATTCTCAGAACAATTTCTCGTCGCGAACACTCCATTGAGTGGAAGCATAGCAGAGTTACCACTGCCGGTGAACAATGTAAATTTGTCACCTGATCCATATGAAATAAGGTTCATAATAATCAGAATTGAATAGGAGACATAAATGATAAAGATTAAGTGAGAAATTGAGCATGTTTTAGTTGAGATTTATGCATGACAACTATTGTACAGTGACCCCGGGTGGGCCAATTGGCTAGTAACAGACAATTGGTCATTAATTGCGTTTGTTGATAAAATTGGAACGGCGTCCATGTTTGCACAACATGTGACATCTAGAGTGCGATGTTGGACGACATGGAATATCTGAGTGGAATATCATTACAATGATTTGAACGGAACTTTTATAAATGGAACTTCAAATTCAAACACCTTCAAGTTCCTACTTACATTTACTTTTGTGAATGAACAGCAATTCTTGATCGTTAAATAGTTACTATATGAGAAAATTAACTTTTGAACTCAGACAAAGCTAAAGTAAGCTATCTTAATATGTATATAATAAGTACTTGCAATATAAGTACGGAGAATAGTTAATCTTATCTTTGAAAAAGATTCCGTTAGTAAATAGAGAAGACTTATTTCTTGGAAATGACCACAAGTCAAATAGCTGTAGGTAAACTGAATGTACATATATTACTTAGTGTAACCATGGAGAGGAAAGACGAAATGTGGATGCAAAAGAAGATAGACTAGGTTGCACCAATATCGTGAGAAAACCCTGGATTGTTAACATCATAAACAAATGTGAAATATGTTGTAATACAAGCGACAAATCAGAATAAAATTATGTTTGGCAACACAGCCAGAATACAAAGCACGCTATAATTACAGACCCTACACAAAATGAATCACAAGAGGAACTTTCCCTCATAAGCGAGACTTTGGAAGCATATATTGTCCCTTTCTCTAAAATCTGAATAAAATAACGTTGTGCATGTCACTTGATCAATATTCAAAATGCCCCATCATGGTCCCGACCACAGAAATCGTGTGAGGTTGCATCGAATACTAAATTAAACATTTGTATTCACCTAGCTAGATTTAGACGAACACATCGTGAGGGATATGTGTTGAATTAAACTGTTATTTGCCATATCTTATTTCTAGATCTGGGATAGTTTGGTGTTTTGAAACATTCATTACTTCTCAGTTTAATTTGTAGATTGGCCTATTTTTAGCAAGTAGGTAAGTATGCATTAAATTGTGTACTAAGGTTTAACATTGAACTAACTTTACGTAAGAAAGAGATAACGTGAAATAAGATAGTACACAATGATCAATAAAACTACCGAAAATTGCTGAAGCGTTTAGATTTAGTTAGATTTGAAGTTAAGGAAAAGAGGCGGAAATATGAAAATACGGGTTGAATGGATCTGAGAAATATTTGTAATTAAGGAATCTTTGTACAACAGACTATTAGCATTATCTTGAATGTAAATAATTTATTAAGTAACTAAAAGTTAGATACATAAACAATATTGAAAAACATACTTCCTTATTCAGTAACTGGCCATATGTATTATTCTGGGGCTATATTTTAAAAATAAATTATTAATTAATATAACAAAAGTATCAGACAAGCTATTCAAAGATGTGGAGTTAAACTTAAACAATTGAAGTGTTAAGAAAGAGATTAAGTAAACAATAAGGATGAGTTAGTTTAGTTAATGATTCTACTGTAGAACCTAATGTTTTTATTAATGCAAAGTTTAAGGTTCTGCTAACTACCAAACTAGGACAAATAAATAACGATAATAAGACAGAAGGGAAAAGTTTACGGGGAAGGTTTCTGTACATTTAAGGTTTAAGATTAAACAACTAAACTGATATAAAACTACAGAGGGAACATAAATCTACATTAGTAGAGGCAAGTCGATGTCATAATTTCATAATACAATCTCAAGTTACAGTCCACTTCAACATCAACAAACGCTGCACAATTAAAAAAACATTAAAAAATGCGATGCGTTGAATTCACTCCAGTTTTTAAAACGACTCGTTTCACAAGTCCGTACTGTGAGAACCGAAGTGTAACCCGACCGGTTTAATATGGCATCGACACGCGGAAAGCTCCCTAGGCGCACGAACCGTCTTGCCGCGGTCGGGTTACCGCGCAGACGGTGCTTATGAAAGCTCGACTGCTTAAAAAACTATTGTATGTTCCACTCACCTTCGACACCATGTATCCTGGTGGTCAGCGTCGACACCAACACGATGATGTGAAACAATTGAATCCCATAATCCGGTATAAAGTTTCTCGACCACATTTTGTAGCATAACATTCACACATGGATCACACACATTTGTTTTACTCCTGCCGTTTCGTTTGATCACAATATAATCAACACTCACGGAACTAAATGTAAGAACTGACACTTCATTTTGTTTTTGACCTGTTGTTACGTCGAAAACATTGTTGTTTGAAACATTTTAGCGGTAAAACGCGTTCGAAAAAAACGTAAAGCCCGGTAGGAACATGCGCAGTCGTGTCCTGCTCGCATCTGACGACTTTGTCCGTAAATACACAGCGTACGGTAAATCAAAATGGCCGCCGGCGCGCCTGTGTGCGTGCGCGCATCTTGTAACAATACATATTTTGATATCTAAGCTTTATTGGCAATATTTCACAGTACATTTCTTTATTTTAGAACTGATTACCAACATTTTATGTCATGAATTGTTAGGATTACGCCTAAATGTCCGTGAGAACACAGTTACGCACACATTCAAAGATACGCGGAGGAATGTTGATTCAATGGAGAAATCAAGCGATTCAACGGCGCTGTGTGCGCACAACCAATCATAAGCTTTCGAACTTTTGTGTTTATCATCCACATCACAGATGGCGCTATGAACTATTTGTAATGGGAAAAAAGCGAGGGGTGAGTTTGAATGATACAATAATAATATTGGGGTTGTTTCAAATGTTTAGCATATGACTTTGCAATTCTAAAATAATAATAAACGAATTATTTTCAGTTGACGAGATACTTTAAGCTTCATTTGTTGAAATCTACTAAATATCGTGCATGAATTGTGCACTATGAAAACATCTTAGATAGTACAGCTGTTACATATTTCAAACTTACAAGACATTGTAGTACAATATCATAGGTATGATAAGTATTTAGTTAGGAAGTTTCTGAACATATGAACGAACTATCTTCAATAGCTACTAAATAAAGTTTGTTTAATCAATAATACAGTCGCTCCGTCGAAATCCTCTCACAACACAAGACCATCGAAATATTTACACAATGACGACCTGTTATCAAAAACATCCATTTGAAATTGAGACTGAAGACCGCCTAACCACTATAAATACGAAAATATTTGAAATCAAAAAGAAAATACAGCTATCGGGTATGTATGATGTCAATAAAGCCATATGTCATGATGATTTTTATCACAACAATAATGTCTAAATGATTTAAGTATTCTACTATAATCATTAACTAGAATTTAAATTAAAGCAAATTTAAAAGCAGAGTTTCTTCATTATTCTAATAAATTTTGGACTTCAAATTAAAAACCTTTACCTTGTCCAAGTATTTATGGTAACTCATAAGCTTCCAACCCGTACAAATAATTTTCATCTAGTGACCGAGTAATTGGAGTCGTATTTGATAGCTCAACGTAGGTAATGGCACAATATAAAATTTTCCTACTATTGCTATATCTTCTAAAATGGGATTCACGTTTATTTTATCTGCATTGTTTTTATGCATCTATTTATGTTCAATTTAATCTGCCATCAGAGCTGAAAGAACTTAGTTACTGGTTGAGGCAACATTTTGATAAAATGCAGTCACTAACATTTTTTTTATAAACTTGTAGAAGGCCAAAGAAAATCTACTTACGAAGAGAATGAAGCTGAGAAACAACAGAATAATGATTTAATAGACACTCTGAAGAAGGAAATAAAACTCAGGGTTACTGAACTAGCCCAAGCGAAGGCTGTGATTGGTGAGGAGGAGACCCAGGTGAAGAAATACTTGAATGACGTGTGTCCCATTGGGAACAAATCATCAGACCAGGTAACAATAAAATCAAATACTGTGTTTTTTTTTGTCTGAGGGCTGACAAGCATGCCGGCTGTCTATCTGGTAAGGAGAAGGGCAAGGGGATTGCTAATGTGTTGCCGATATAAAGCCAATAGCGCCACTGGCTCTCAAGTGAAACTTCCTGAACATACCAGTAAGTGCTTGGCGACAAATTAAACTCATGAGTTTCTCAGAGTATGAGTATGAGAAAAGAAGTTTTTAAGAAAAATTAAATAAAATCTTATCAAAAATATTATATTTGAGAAGTAACATTAGCAAACGTAATTATATTTCCAGATAATACACAATCTAGACTTAAAAGTCATAGAACAGCGGAAGATGCTGGACTTACTGAAATACGAACGAAGAAGTAAAAAAAATAAACTAAGCGAATTAGAAAAAGAATACGAATATTTACTGATTGAGAGCACAAAAGGGGAACTTGTTAAATCAAAGAACAGTAGTAGAGCTAGGAAGGTAAGGAAAATCAGAAAGCAACTAAATAAGAAAAGAAAAAAATATTAAAGTAAATGTTCAGTAGTTTGAAAGCTTTGCTATGACAAATTAACCGACACAACCGACTAAAATTTAATGGTTTGAATTTCAGCACGTTTCACATCTAGAAAATGAAATTCATAAGGTTTTAATCCAATGGACGGAGGCTGAGTTAGTCAAGAAAAAATACTTGACAATAAGGTGAAATAAATTACTCATGATTAACTTTCCGCTCCGCAGTTTCACCCGTGATCCCCGATTTTATCCCCCCAGGGTTTCCCCTATGTCTAAGGGTTTGGGCTGGGCGTTGATGAACCTGAATCAGAACTTTTTTGAATATGTATTGATTCAAAAAACATAGTTAATAATCTTCAATAGTTACTCCCTAATCTATTTTACAGACAGGCGCTTATAGACGACTCCGTAAAATTTGAAAGCTCTCTTCTGCGAATTGAGGAGCTGTTGAATAAACAAAGAGAAGAAATAATGAAGCTCGAGGTAAGTTTACGTCAAGAGCTAAATTACTCTCGTAAATCTAAATCAGCAAAATTGTTTGTGTTAAAAAATACAGAACGTCAGAGAAGAAGCAGCAGACATGCGCATTCGTGCTACGGCAGCAACTGCAGCTGAAGCTGCGCGGGCGCATGACGCAGAACACACGCGTGCTTCTGAGAGAGCTTACTTTGCGCAACGTTTCAGCGAGAGAAAACGAGAATTGGAGAAATTGGAGAAAAGAGTATTTCCACCACAATGTAAGCTATGTTTATCTTCGTAATTTTTAACTGTTATGCAAAGGTCCTTAACTAACAGAAAGATAAATAAAATATTATAAAATAAAGAGTTTTTCTTCTTACAGCAAGATCAGTTGTCCGTCAAGAATCTAATAGATCTACAGAAGGTGACGCAGTGACAGAAGAGTCAACAGCAGCAACGCTTATGGAAGAAATCTTCCAGAGGCTTATGAAATTAACTGGTATGGTATAATTGATAGATATAGCCATGTGTGTGAGTGAACTTAAGATTCAAAACAAGAGGCAGTGACTAGGAAGCATGCAATAACAGAAAACTGAGATCTAATTGGCCCTGAGAAAAGACTTTATGCCCAAAAAAGAACTGTAGTACCTAACTACAACTTTCGATGATAATGTAGATCAAATTAGCAAACTATAAACCCTAGAAGTTAGCCTTTATTATCACTTCAATTTACAGGAGTGACAGATGCTGAAGAGGTATTCGATAGGTTCAGAGCACAACGTGAAACATCAAAGAGATTGAGCTACCTTCAGCAGACTACTGAAGAAGAGAAGCTTGATCTAGAACAAACACAGACGTCACTGATGGCTGAATTGGAAGTCTTCAAGTTTGCTTCAGTTAAGGATAAGGATGAGTTAGTAAAATGTTTGCTTGTGATGTAGAATGAAGATTGAAAAGAGACGAAAATTAAGAATTTTTAGATTTCCATGAATCTCCATCAAAGCTTACCAATTTCGAAATGAAATCTTGTTAGAAATTGGTTAATATCTGAAGAAACTTTCATATTTATGTTTTACTTGAGTCAGTTATTCATAATAAAATAATTTCTAAATTAAAATATGTTTTCAGAGCTCAAGACCAAATAACACAATTGAAAGAAGACATTCAGCAAGAAAATGAGATTTACGATGAACTTGAGAAGAAGCTTGATGAAGTAGACACATTACTTTTAGAAATTAAAAGACTGCTGTTTGATTTGTGTAAACTTTTGGATGTATGTAGTAAAGATAATACATAACCTAGATTCAAATTAAAATATAAGTTATTTGATTTTTTTATGGTTTTTCCAGGTTATCCCGGAGCCGACAATGCCCGAATGGACGGCGGAAGCTCGCGATGTGCAAGAGTTGATAATGGTGCTGTCAGCGAGATATGAGAAAGCGCGGATTCGATCAGACGACATCAGGGAGAAGCAAAAGGATACCACCATTATTATGGTGCCTTCTAATGTAAGAGTTTCAAAATAGAAGTTCCTCTAGTTAAGCAATTCGTTATTTGATAATTACTTATTCGGAGATAACTAAAAAAAATAGGAAAAGAAATTTACAATTGTATTCCATACACATGGAACATTCCTCGCACATGACCATAAATGCTACCAAACTAAGCAGAGCTTGTACTAAGACATGGATACATTTTCGATTTATTTGATTATTTGACTTAAGATTTTATTGCTTTCATGGTGGAGTTCTGTTAGCAACTCAACTAACTCCACAAATTATTTAGGTAGTTTTACAAATATAACACCATATTCATTAAAAATTCAGCCAACAAGTGCAGCAGCATCAGTTGCAGGTTTAAGTGTCCAAAGCCATAGCACTCCTAAGGAATCAGAAAAAGCAGTTCCTACTTACAAGGAACTATTGCAGAGAGAACCTGTGAAGGCACCTCGTAAGTCAAGTGTTTTGTGCAAATATTAATACGTCTATAACCTTTGCAATAACCATGTATGATATATACCCATATCAAAGAATTACTAAATACTTCTCTTCTTCGAAATCATTGCGCTTAGTTGCTTTGACAAAAATATAAAGTTATTATAAAATAAACTTTGCTTGTGAACTTGGGGTACTTGGTATGGCTTAGTTCAGTATTTTTAAGACCATGCATTCTTTTATTCAGCTACTTATATTGCTGACCTTGATATGTAATCAAACAAAACGGGTACTGATTATGAGAAAACGTTATCAATTAATTATAATATAAATAATCACATACCTTTTCAGCATCCGAAGATGAGGAAGATATTCCGTCACGTTGCTACCTGAAAAGACAGGCCCAACTGATTATCGACACTAAATGTAGGAGGAAGGGCTTCAGACCTCCGTACCCTAGAAAATAAGCGCTATTAAGGTCTTTATAGATGTGAAATACGAAGTGCAATTAAGAAGAAAATAAACAGTGAAATATAAATATGAAAAGTACAAATTAGAAAACTCATTTAGGCGAAAAAAAAATATTTTTATTTTACCTTAGCTATTTAGTTTCACCACTACCTACATAATATCAAGTATGAAATAAATAAAAAAAGGTTGACTCCAAAATATCAAAGAGACAAAAACTACAAAAGAAAAAAATACCTACTGTCATAACAATCAATGTTGTCAAACTAAGAAAATATTTTCTAAACCTGTACAAAGTATTTAAGATTTTTACAATAATATTACAACAAATCCATCATCAATAAACAATGTTCTGTCCACACAAGAACTCTTACTTTCAACTGGTATGCGCCATGAACCCGAGAGTGATCAACAAGGCTGTTGATCGAGCTATGCGGAAACCACATTTTGATCCACACGTTGGTATGTTACTGATTTGAATTCACTTGATCTATTTTCAAATGAACTTCTTAGAACATAAGTTGCAGAAGCAGTTGCAACTTCAATACCTATAGAAAATCAATCTTGGGCTCTTAATTCTCTAGTTGATGCTTATTCTACAGTCATGGAGTTGATGGAGGTTAGGTAATAGGACAAGCTAGTAAGAAAGTGTAGTTAATGTTTCTCCTCCCCTCGACTAGCCTTCCGCATGAAGTTTTTGCAACTTTCTCCCCCCTTGTCTCGACTAACTTCATCAAATCTATACTTACCTAGCCTTCACGAGAGTGTGTAGCCATATTGATGTTCTCTCACAGCAAATTATTAATATGTCCGATTGAAACTCATAAATTTGTCATGTCTTTTCAGCACTACCACCAGCCCAAAGACTGGAATCTATGCAGCCGTCATTGTTCGCTCCCCATGTGGATATAACACGCGCTAGACTTGGCTTTGGTCGAGTTGGGCTGAGGCTGATCAACAGAGATCTTCATTCGAATGATAATTTAGTTCAGCTTCAAGCAATCCATAGTATTCTGGATCAGGTATGATAGAATTGGGTTTGTTTCCTAAATTAGTTGCAATTAGAATCTTTATCTCATCGGCTTTTTTCGCATATCTATCGCTGAATATTTCAGTTCTTGTATCCTACAATATGCACTTCACTCACATCTTTGTCATAAAAATTATCCTAAGCTTCATTTTGTGTTATTTTAATCAGTCAACTTTATTCATCAGTGTCGGCCCGTATTCACCCACTGCTGGGTATAAACCTCCTCGCTTTTGCACCACAAGCCATCACTGCGGCATTTTTCGAGCTCTAAGTATATGTTGTGGTTTACCAATTTCTCGAATATCACATATATTTGTATATCACATTGGATCCACTATCCACTACCTCTAGTTTGACGCCGCCGAATTTTGTTTGGTGGAGGAATACCAGTACAATTGGTCATTACCTTTGTCACCTTACCGATACCATTATCAAACTTGATATGGATTTTATCCTTTCCAGGTCCAAATATCCGAAAATGCAATGTTCCTCATCAGTCTCCAATTAGTCTACCGTCTCATAGACCTCATGCTTCAGCGAGACCCCATCATTCGTGAGAAGATCTGTCTCATTCTAACGCACTTGTGCACTTACTATCAGGGGAGGAAAAGGATGCTGTCCAGGCCAAAAATCATTGAGAATCTCATGTGGATAGTCATGCGGGACCGTAAAGAAATAAGGTATGCTGCTGCTTATACCTTGAGAAACCTGACTAGAGACAAATGTTCGAGCGAAGTGATCCTCAAGAACGACACGATTGTGGAAAACCTCCTCAAAATTGTCAAGAATGACCACACTGGGATAATACTGTTACACCTCAAAACTTTGGAGCGTCTTGCCGAGTGGGATCCAGAGCGGGCATTAAAAAGCAACGCATTTCAAATCATGTTGAAATTATTTGAAAATTCAGACCCTAGAATTGTTTCGGCCGCTATGGACTGCATGGCGCAGCTTTGCAAACACAATGTTGGGAAGAAATTAGCTGATAACTACGATATGAATTATGTTTTAAGGCCACATCTCATGTCACCTTCTATAGAAGTCGTCATCAGCGCTTTAGGTCTTATGGCATTTACTACTATAACGGTGCAATCAAAATGGCGCGTCAGAGAGTGCTGCAAAGAGGTGACCAAACGTTTAGTCCAACTATGCCTCGCTCCAACAACGCCACTACTCCAATTAAGGGCCATGCAAGTATTGATCAATATATGCGAATGTCCCGATACAAGGAATCATGTCGCTGAATTTTGGTACAAAAAAGTAAAGAGCATAGTAATTAGAACGCATGAACAGTGGGACGGGACATCTGAAACGACCAGTTATGGACTAGAAACGGGCCATAATTACAGGACTATGTGTATAGAGAAAGTGGAGACCATCAGAAATGATTATGGAGATAATGCCTTAGTAGTAAACGTGCATAGCTACTTAAGAAGGGTTCAAGACAAGAAGGAGACGTTATTGAGAGCTATTGAATTCAAATCGTATAAACATGCAAATTTTTAATTTAATTGTAACTTTGGATTTCAATTTTATTCCTAAAATCATAGATAGAATTAGGATCATATTTTTTTCAAGAAAATCACATAATATACAATTGAAAACTAAAATGAAAACACGTTTATTATTTATAAGCATTATATTGAATTTATTTCATAGTAATACATTATTTGAGCTAATCGTTTTGGTTTCATATACGCGACGTTTTGTGTCTCGTGGCATACTTAAAAACTAAGTTATCAGTCATTTAGACGTGCTAATAAATATCTACAAAATATATACAAGTCACCAAATCACGCAATATACCTACTTGTTAGAAAATTCTGAATTTATCAATGTAGGGACCAAATAAGTACAGTATTGGCTGTAATGTTTTTTATTGACCAACTCGTAAACGCAATAATTACACGTTCATAATAATTAATGTACAGTATTTTAGAATATCATGTATCGAATGGCACTTAAAACCAAAATAATTCGACAAATTGCTAAAATATCACAATATAAAGAATTCAACTAATTATTGCATAGACGATTATATTTATAGCGAATATAATTATTATAAGCGCATATATAAAATACGCTCATAATTAAAAAAAAAGAAAATATTTAATATTATACATCGTGCTAAGATTCGTTAAATCTTATTATAATAATAATACTTTGCTTTTAATGCTACATACATCACGCAATACTGGCATACTTATTATAGGCATTCCGCTTAATTGAGATAGAAAGAGAGAGAGAAAACAACCGTTTTTAAGTATACTAGATTATATTGTCACCAAAACCTAAAGTATGTGCAAAATTTCAACTCAATCGGTTGGGTGGAACTGTCAAAAAATTCCGTTGCAAGATTTGATCCACACATACTAATATGTTAAATAAAATCTACTAAAAATAGACAAGTCATAGGCGTATGAAATAATAAATTTACATATTAATTCACTACGACTTTGCACCAATTATAGCAAACCTAATACGCTAATGGCAAATACACAAGAACCTTTATGCTAATAGAAATAAAAAAAAAACAATTATTTCGTCTCTCTCACATTTGGCATAGGAAGCTAATTAGAAGTCACTTTCTAATCATTTTTCTCGGACCCTGAACCACCGGTAAACGGGAGGTTAAGCGGTACACCAATAAATTCACAAATTGTTTATGGTAAAATTTAAACTACAATCATAAACAACTAATTAAGGAGTAACTACAATAATTTCACAATAATCACAGTAATACTTTGGAATATTGTAATCAGTTTCGTATTTAATATTAATCAAAACGCAAGTTTAAAAAATCAATATTAAAATGTAAGCATTCGTTCAACATTGCGTTCAGTACGCTGAGTGTAAAGAATTGACGTTAGTAAACGCTTACTATCACGTTTGCGTTTACCACATTGCGTTTCTCTATAGGAATTGGCACAGCGCCTCTCGCGGAATACTCATGGACCTAATTTACTCCATACAAAATTTTAGTAAAAGCAAACTCGATAGTAAGCGTTTACATACATCAATTCTTTACACTCAGGGTACTGATTTATATGGATCACTTTCTATATAATGGCTGTATTATTTATTAAAATACATAAATATACTAAGTGCAAAAACCTAGTTTCAGATACAATGTGATATTAATTTGGATTCTATTATAGATACTATCAAAATGAAAATACCTTTACACAAAAAGGTATATAAAACGGTTATTCACATTGTAAATTATGTCACATTGTAAAGAAACAGTCCCCTGAAAACAAGAGGAAGCAGTGACAAACATGATACAATTATATATGTGTGTGAAATTTAAAGGACAATATGACATCGTACTTCGCTTCTTGTCTTTGTGTTAATTGTTACAGATAACTATTTAAAGTTTTTTTTTATCATGTTCTAAATCTATATTTTGGTCTAATTCCACAGGTTCAGTTTTCGGAAGTAGTATTTTTATACATAAATACTCATACATCTCAAATCATATCGATGTTAAAACTAATATTTCACCGAACGTAAGCTACCACTAAAGTATTATAACCTTTATTTGCCGTATAATACATAATTTGTATGGGTTAGCAAAACAATTGCGACCGACACCTACTTGTATTCATTCAATCACTATTGCTATCTCGCTCACTCGCTACAGCTGTCCCGCTCGCTGTACTGCACGTACTGGTATAACGCCTTGCACAGATCGTGCAACGTCGGGTCTCACCTACCCCCGCCTCGTTTGTTCAGCGGATCGTATAGCTCCGCTTCGGAGTCGATCTCGTCTTCGGAGAGAGAGAGGGAGCCACCGACGCGGCGAGTGCGCAAGCCCTCCTGTAGTGCAAATTTTGATTTAAAGTCTTTGTATAGGATTATCGCTTAATGGGGACTATCGTTTTTGTACTCACCAGTTGGCGCCACTGTCGAGTAAGGTCCTATAAAAGTTTGTTATTACGGACATGAAAACCATGTTTACATTTAAATCATATTTAATTGTTTACCGTAAAAATATCTCAGTTTTACGTAGCTCGTACGTTTTGTTCGAAAAAAAAAGTAGGTAAAAGTTTCCCAAATGAAAAACTGTCTCAAAGCACTGCCATTAATTGACCCGTAACTCATATTTGCCATAATTAATCTCAGGTATTGCAAAATATTCACAACATTATTCTAATTAGAAATAAACCCGCGTAGCCCACCCAGAAACAGTGAAATTTGACATTCCGAAGACCTCACGCTACACTAGCGCCTCTAGCGGAAAATTCCCACGCGATATCCCCCTTTTACAACGGATTTTCAGAAGCCCGGCAGATATATATTTTCTTATTTTATGTCGTATTTTTAAGCCATAACTATCCCAATTGAAAAAATCTATCAAAGCTGTTAGCAGATTATTATAATATACTAGCTGTCTCAACAGACGTTGTCCTGTCCAACTCATACACAAAATTTCATCCAAATCGGTCCAGCCGTTTATCCTATCTCTCAAGTTGGACCAGACTGCTCACGGTGTGCCAATTTAATTTAAAATCGGTTAAGTAGTTTAGGAATCCATCGCGGACAATCATCGTGACAGGAGATTTATATATATTAAGATTATATATACTGTGGTTATTATATTATATACTTTTAGTCACTGGCAAAACTTGCAGGGGTGAAAGTACTCATCAATATGAACAACTTTTATTATTAGGCTAAGTATGAAATCACGAAAAAAAATATCAGCTGTTCCATACAAAAGTTCAATACCTATCTACTCGACCAAAATGTATGAAGCAACCATTTTATTTTACGCGATCTCAGAGTTGGTCTATAATAAAAGTTGTTCATATTGATGAGTACTTCCACCCCTGCAAGTATGCCCAGTGACTAAAAAGTCACCCTGTATTAGTTAAATGAATTTCTAAATTATGGACACGGTTAATACATTTTGAAGCAAATTACAAGCTTTTTGTTACCTTAAAAACTTTACTCGCGAATATAAATCTAAGTCATGAATATTGAAATATAAAATTACCGTGTGTTAAAAAAGCGATATGATATAAATAATATTAGGTATTTTATTTTAAAAAAAATCCTAATTTTGAATTTGATTAATGATGACACAGCAGGAACCTCATATATTGTTCCACTACACTAGCGGCACCATATAAAATGAGGGTATCTCTTTTTGTCTCTCTTACTTATCTCTTTCTGGCATGTCTTCTTAAGCTTTTTTGGGCTGTAATTAAATCCATATGTGCCGCTAGTGTAAACAGCTCCCTTAAACAGCATGGATGTCGAAAATTGACTTCAGTACCGGACGTTTTATGGCATTGAATAATAATCACGTGATAATTCGATTTCAAATATCAATCCCATACAAAAGCTGTTAGTCTAGTAACGAAGACAAATTGTCGACATACATCTTGTCTAAGCCTAGAAAGCGAAAAAGAAACATGCAGAATATTATCATCTAAAACCTATTAAAAACCCCAACACCAGAAGCTCCCAAAACAAATAATAAATTAGAAATGTATCTAACTAAGCCCTCGAAGCCCATAAGGTGTAAAGTGCAGCTCAATACGTGATAGTGCCCACCAATTCTGTGTCACTGATCCAGGCGGCTCCGTCCTCTACACTCGATGACATCTGTGGTCGACGTGAACAGATAAGTTTTGGCTAAACCACTATACCTTCATTTTGGCAAGAGGTTTACAAAACTTTTTTGCGGTTTATAAATGTTAGACAGTAAAAGGAATTTTCAAAAATCGAAGCACAAAATAAGTTTGTATTTAATCTCTTGCAATAATGAAGTCGTCCTGATCTTGAATACATCCTTGAACATATTTTAATGTATAACCATTTATTGTAGTTGATGTATAGATTTTTTTTAGTATACAATACAACCTATTTAATTGTAATAGAAGAATTTTAATTAAAAAAAGAAAACCAAAATTCTAGAATAATTTTTGAACTTATTGCATTAGCATGACAATAATGGTATAATGATAAATTGTATAGTAAAATTCTTTTACATCCAAAGGTTGTCGAAGAGATCACTTTTAAGCAATAAGACTGACTATTGAATTGAAAAAGTAATTATAGTAAATTGGTTTAAAATTCAGTAGCAAGATTCTACCCACACATACTAACACGCGAACTTAAATCTTTCGGTCATTCTTCTGTCAAAGAATAGAACAGTCTTAAAACAGAATAAAAATAATGATTTAAATAATAAGACCCAAATTCTTGTAAAAACTAAAAAACTGATGTCACAAATAACTAAATACTGTGTCACATACACACCATATGTACATAGATAACATTTACATGGTACAAAGAGATAGTACAGAAAGTTCATCACGCATACCTCCAAGATCCCAGCGCTAGGTTCTGAAGCGTAACCCTCAAAGTGACGCTGATCGTCTTCGTAATCTGATGACGAAGACGAGTCGTTATCGACGTCACGGGCCGTCCGGACCGAACACACCATCTGCGCTAAGTCTGTGAATGTGTAGCTGTGGGGGGATAAAAATCATCCTTGAATTAAGAGGTAGGTTAGCAGAGATAAATTATTTTGGATCCATGCTTTTCGGAATTGCAGCATAAGCTGAGATAGATGATTTTTTGGTCTCGAAAAACTTTAAATCGTATAGTTTTCATTAATGATTCTTTCTTTTTATTTTAGCTATCGGTCGATTGTATTTCTAGGTCAGAAAATTAGCAAGCAGACAGTCAATCTGACGGTAAGTGATCACTCTCGCCTACAGACATTAGCAATACCAGAGGTCGGTGCCAATGTTTCGCCGACTTCGAAGAGGTCTCTTTGCGACCTTTTTAAAATCCTCATGGACCGCAATAGGAACGTCCGATTGAATCTTTGTTTGGAGGACCGAGGGCGTGAAGATAAGTGAATGGTCGCAAGTAACTGACTCAGTGAGCGAGGGCTGCGCGTCGGCCCCGCGGCGCCCCTCGACGGCCCCGCGGCGCCCCTCGGCGGCGGCCCCGCTGACCCCGCCCCCGCCGCCGCGCCGCTGCCCCTCGAAGTAGGCGGCCCCGTGCCGGTACCCCACCTCGCGGATCTCGTCGAACGAGCCGAATTGCAGCGTTTTGTACGCGTCTATGGGGGGGCGGATGTATTCGCAGTAGTCCGAGTTTTTCACCTCCTGGAGAATTAATAAACAATATGTTAAAAAATAACTAGGATGTGGTATACAATTAATATAAGACTTAAAAAAAATGGTTCAGACCGCATGATGTGTTTATTTGGTACGACTATATTATAGGTAGTACGGCACGAGTTGTCGATTAAAAATATTGTCACTAAAGACACTTCACACCTCAGATTTAAATTACATCATCGTGTCTTTCTTCACCAATAATCTTCATGAGGACAGTTCCAGAGCGAGATTTTTAATTCATGTTGCTGATTCAATTAGTTTTAATAATTGAAAATAAACAGAAATATGCGAAAATATTTATTTTACCTCCAGCTGTCGATTGCAGGACACGTAAGCAAGTCTACTCTGTATGTCGGGCAAGTTGGGCACTTTGACCGGTGCTGTGAATGGGTTCCATCTGGAAAACACATAAGACATTTCAACTGTATCCTAGGGTCTCTGTATGTGACAGTGCATCTCGCTTACACACACAGCACTTTTGAAGCGACGTTTCATAACGTACGTTCGAAACGGGGACCAAAATTAAAAAAAAATGTGTTGGTAGCAACAAGGCAACGCAACAAAGCTACTGCGCCAGCCTACGCTTCACTTATGTCCGAGTTTTCCACGATACCTCACTAGTTTTTCTTTTCAACCTTTTTTTGCGCATTCTCCTTCTTGTCTCTAAGATTCCAGAACAGATCCTTATTCATGACTACGGACTAGTATTATTCTAACCTTTTCCAAAGGAGCCACCAGCCTGACAGATCGTCGCCATAGTTAGTAAGATCGGTATCGTCTTGCGAGCCAACGTCGATAGCCAGAATGTGCTTAGCACCAAACGATCGCATCACATCCGCTGAAATGTTACAAGTAAAAATATTATAATCATGAAATATAAATATTGATATTTTCACAACCTAATTGGAAGCAAAAGTTTTTTCCTACATTTTTTTGTAATTATATTGTTGTAAATGATTTTTTATGAATTTTCTGACCGGTTGGAAATAATCCAGAAATTGTGTTTAAGAAGGACCTATCGTTTTATTAGCTTTACGGAAAAAATCAAGTGTCGATATATATTATTTGATTATATTTTTATTTGAAACAAGACATCCTCAAATCATAATAATAACAAAAGATCAATCCAGAAAAGGCTACGCTTAAAGGAAGATAATGAATCTTTTAAAACCCCTACACTTTCCATGAAATAAGTACTAAATTACCTGGTACATTGTTGACGTAACACCCGTCCAGCAACAGATGCCCATCTTTGGTGTCGCAAATCGGCGGGAATATACCCGCGATGCTCATAGACGCACGACAGTACCGCCATAGCATACCTGACGCAATGGCACGGTCAACGACCTAGCTGATGCTTTTGAGTCGTTGCCATCACTTACCTTTCACGGCTGAGTGTAAATATTGGTAAGAAATATGTCAGAAGGAGTGAAGTTAAGAAGTTGTGGAGTTAATTAAGAAAAATAGCGGTAATGATATACAAGATAGAGAAAACGGTCGATCATTAAATGAAACCAGAACTTTATCACGTTGTTTTTAAACCGTATACACAAAATCATTGAAATCCATCGAGTAGTTTAGCCACATTAATTAATTTTCGTTTTATCAATTTTACTCATCATGTAGATGCCTAACAAATTCACTAGACTAAAGTAGGTCGGACAATGACCCTAGCATACCAATGATCCTCACGCTACCTCCATTTCTCTGTCTAACACGTTATGTGAGACGAAGAAAGCGTGCGCCGCGCTCAAGATTGCGCCTCTTACAGGTCAGTAACGATGTAACTATAAATAGTGTTGTATTTTGTTTACGTTCCAAAGGTTTTCTTTGAAGATTTTGTTTTTTTTTATTTGTTCTAAAATAATTTTCGACTGTGTTATAGTGCTTGCACTTGTAACGGTAATGATCGACTGTCATATCCACTTTGTATAATTTTTGCCTACTTATTTAGTATGCAAAGTAATGGGGGTGCTTCAGGGGTAAATTTAATTTTATAAGCGATTAACGTTATAACGATATTAATCTCCCATAGTACAGTATGGTACAAATCACTATGTATGTATGTATTTACACTCAGCCTATCCAACTACTCGAAAAAATTCAAACGTGCACACGATGCGTACGCAAGTGTACTCGCATCGTGCATGCACTCAATCATCCGTGCTTTGTGATTGGTTTACCTGGGAGATTGTTGACGTAACCGCCGTCCAATAGGAGGTGGCCGTCTACTGGGTCGCACAGTGGGGGCATGTAACCGCTGAGCGACATCGACGCACGTATGTAACGCCACAGAGAACCTGCGGTGCGCGATACAACCGTTAATTGCTTCCAACCAAGAGCAATGTAAGGCAGAGCATTTTTTTGAAAATAGAATATTGTTAAAATGCCAGCGTAAGTTGTACAAGTAACTGATTCTATATGAGTTGAAACTAAACTATATTTTTTTTGGTATACGGTTAAAATTAAATAAGTAAAACTTACCGAGACCTACAGTTTTTGCATCAAATTCTATACATTGCATGAGCTATGCAAGCCGAGAAGAAAATTTTGCCACCAATTGCAGAGGTAATTTAAATATACACTGACGGACACATAAACTGCATCTAAGTTCAGGATTACTATCAAATGAATATTTTTAAAAAGTATGCAAACTTTTTTGATTTACATAAATGTAAATGTGGAGACTGGTCTCATAAATCATAAAAAAAACCGGCGAGTTGGACTCGCGCACCGAGGGTTTCGTACAAACTTCGTCCATCGTTCGTCCATCACGGGAAATGCAAAATTTTATTCATTTACCTTATTTGAGGTTGGTGCCAATTAAGCTAGACCTCTAAATTTACACCAATTAACGACTACAACTCAGAGGTCTTTATTAATTGGCGTAACAACGTATCTAGGACACCCTTTAATTTTCAACTTTTTTATATTTTGGTTTTTTCCTTTATTTGTGTTGTAAGACCTTGCTTTTTGCCAAATTCCGTGATTCTAGGTCAACGGGAACTACCACAAAACACATAAAAGGGCAAAAAAATCGCGTTTGTTGTATGGGAGCCCCCCATAAATATTTATTTTATTTTGTTTTTAGTATTTGTTGTTATAGCGGCAACAGAAATACATAATTTGTGAAAATTTCAACTCTCTAGCTATAGCGGTTCTTGAGATACAGCCTGGAGACAGACAGACGGACGGATGGACGGAATGACAGACGGACGGACAGACAGCGAAGTCTTAGTAATAGGGTCCCGTTTTTACCCTTTGGGTACGGAACCCTAAAAACAACTAAATTTAAAAATGGAACTGCATCAAAACAAATTAATAAAGCTGGGTAAAGAAAATTTACGCGTATTCTCAGATTTGCGTGTTATATTAGGTTAGGGTAAAGTTTTAAATAAATTGATTATTATTGTTTTTATTTTTTCATTTGCTAATTGAATTATTGTTACCAATAGAATAGTTAGGTAGTATTTTTAACTCAGCAAGGGTTTCGGTACAATAATATGGGTACTTCGTCCGAACAAGCCGCACAAGTTGTGGCATTGGTGCGGCAAGGCTTGGATCAATGAACGATTGCTAGAAATTTAAATTTAAACCAGTCTACGGTTTCTAGAGTATACAGAAGGTTTGTAGAGACAGATTCTTACAAAAGGAGACGTGATACCAGGAGAACTCGAGTAAACACCTGTCGTGATGACCGATTTCTTGTGTCAACTTCCTTGCAAAATCGTTTCCTCACGTCAGTTAACATCAAAATAGAGCTGAATGAAGTGCGTGGAGTAAACGTGAGTGCACGAACAATAAGAAAGAGGCTAAATGAAGGAGCTATCACCCCTTTTAGACCAGCAAATGGTCCAAAGTTGTCTACAGCTCACAAACAAGCTCGCTTAAGATTTGCGCGTGAACACCTTAATTGCTCTGAAGAGCAATGGTCCTCCGTATTATTCACCGTTGAGTGTAGGACATGTTATATGGTGCAGATGATCGCAGAAGAGTCTATCGTCGACGTGGGGAGAGATATGCTCAAAGTTGCATTGAGGAGCGTGTTCCTTTTGGAGGCGGTTCGTGTATGGTCTGTGGTGGCATATCGATGTACGGGCGAACGGAACTTGTGTTCATTGACATGGTTCGTCAAAATGGTAACAGAGGGGGATTGTCGGCACTTCGCTATATATAACCGAGATTTTGGAAGCTCACGTGGTACTTTACATGGGATTTATAGGCGAAATTTTTACTCTAATGCAAGATAATGCCAAACTGTACGTACGCCGCTGCACAAGTTCGACAATATTGCGTTCGACAATATTGCGAAGAGGTTGGGATACGTACCATGAATTGTCTAGCACGCAGCCTGAACAATTTAAAAATTCTTAAAACCACCTTTCAATTAAGCCTTTGTTCCATTTATCGTTTTTGTTAAGAAAATTAATGGTCGTTTCCAAGTAAACAAACTTAAACTTAAGGATGATACTACGCTGTTTCAAAGTTAACGAACCAATCTATAGTTTTCATTTTAAATTTGTATGAAAAGTTTGCATACTTGGTTAAAATATTTATTTCAAAGTTGTCTTGTACTTTGATGCAGTTCATGTGTCCGTCAGTGTATTATTTTTAATTTTATCAATTGAGGGTAAGGTTGAAATTGGAATGCAAATAGTAGCTTTATTTTAGCGTCTTTGACATCGATGTCGCATTTAACATTTGGCAGTATTATTTGAAATTTAATACATTTTGACTGATATCCGCCATGTTTTTGGGATATGTCAAAAGCTACAGTGCTGTCTTCGTTTAAAAACCTGATGTCGGCGGCTTGCAATCACAGTCTATAATGTTGAGTATTATCAAAAATTGCTCTGCATTGCACTGCACTCAGTTTTAGCCTACCTAGCATCCAACGTGGGAGCTTTAGACTCATGTTTTTTTTTATATTGTTAAGGTTCTGTCGATGTAACACAACCGGTTAATTAAGTTCGAAAAGATAGTGCGTAGGTTAAGAAACTAATTGTGATCGAACACACGATTGTAACCTGTGTATGTCGAAGCTAAACAACACAGTCCATGGAAAGGAAAACGATGATTGTGAAATAGAAATCCAGCCCACAGATATTGTAGAGGTGCAGTTGTAGAAATGTCACAATTTTGATCAATTTACCAACCCAAAAATTACAGCAGTTTATTTTCTAAAAAAAATCTAATTGTTCATTGAATAGTTCAAATCTGATGAAACAAAATTTACAATAGTCTTGCAAGATGAAAATAGACGTTTGCTACAGTATTTGACTCATGCAATACATGCTACGGAATTGACAGACAAACTGTTACAAAACGCAGTGAAATCGCAACTGATACGTGATATATTTGACAGTTAAAGACTGACAGATACCACATTTGACAGTTGCGTTTCGACTGCGATTCCAACAGATACAACAATGAGGATGACACAGGAAGTAAAATTAAACGAAAATAAATGATTTCTAAATAACCACACTCATGCATATACATGAAGACAGATGGAACCAAGGTACTGATGATAAATGATGATGCAACAATACATTTAATAAAAATACATCCAACCCGACATTGTAGGATACGGTATCGTTTAATACAGCGCATAAGTATTTATGTAACTCCCAAAATTGTAAGCATTATTAGGTAAACCAATCACAAGCGAATTAATATTTTTTTTTATATCACAGATAAGTAATGGCATCTTCTCAAAAGCAAATGTCGGATTCGTAATTGTTAAGAAAGTAAGGTAAATCAATTTTGAATTATAAAAAAAAAATTGTAAGAGTTTATTATTACAAAAATCGTAGAACATCAAGAGGGGGCACATAAAGTATAAATAAGTAAAAGATACATAAGTTTTTTTTTTACATTTTATTAAACACGAGGCACACTGAACGATATAGAGACATACAAACGATCACATATAAATGCAAGTGAGTGTGGTTGTATATAAGGGTTAAACAAAAAACACTGTAGCGGAACGAAAAATAATCTGTCACATTGAACGTCAACTTTCTAAAGCGAGACAAACGTATGCCTCTGAAAGAGACACATATACGTTTGTCTTTGATTCCTATGTATAAATGTCAATGCCACCATAGATATTGATAAACGTATGATGGCGCAGACAACTCCGCAATCAATGATCAATGAACTTCAAATTCTATCGAAATGAAGTCGTGTTATGACATTGACAATATAAAATGACAACGTCAAATGTAAATTACGCCTTGACATCTGGTCAGCAGGTCAGAGGCGTCATTAATCTACGTTTTACACAAAATATACGTTTACCATGCATTATATTTTCAATAAAATTAATACGCAAAATGTCTCAAATGTTCAATTACTTTTGCAAATGTATTTTCGTTGTAAAAAGACGCCATTTTGAATATTTATATTAAATATTGCAAGCGACGAAAAAATATTTGGGTTAGTAAAAGTGCAAATGAAGCTGCATAAAATTACCAAAAAATAAATTAAATATAAAAAAAAGCAACAATAATATACCACAAAACAAATCCTGTCCATGAATGTGTTGTGTTAATAATTATGACCATAGTGTTACTTTCAACTTTAAATATGAAATAAACCTTGTGCTTAATATACGCGTAAAACACACACACAAACAAATACAAATAATTTTGATATTACACATAATATAATTTGGTAGACACAGATTTACGTTAATTCTTGTTAAATTCATATTATTATATATTTAATTCAAAAACCTATTTTATTTGTCAAATATCATTACTAATGATGGCAAAAATATTAAGCGCCTATTTTTATAATATCTAAACTCTTCCCTTTTTTGAGTATTGAAGGGAATTTTCTAGTTGAGATGAAATAAAACAAATCCTTAACAAAAGTCAAACTAATGAATTAACTCAAAATCACTTGATATTCTTATATTCAACATCTAAAATAACAAATGTTGACTTACCATGCCGATGCACTCTCATGCAACTTGAGCTGATATCTGTGGTCACAGTGAAGTATGGAAGCCATAGATCCTCGATGTGGACCTCTCCGAAGGTCGTTCGGATCGTGGTGTTGAATTGACGGCCGGAGAACATTGAAGTGGCCGGGTAGGTGAGGTCGAGGAGTTGCTTACCCCATTGGGTCATTTTCTATAAGAATAGGTATAATATTTCAATAATTTAAGTGTGACAGGATATCGTTAGGGTGACAAGTGCTGTCAGAGAAATAAATCCAAATATGAGTGGAAAATACGTTTGGTAATGTCATAAAAGAGGGGGGGGATCTGAAAATTAATTTAATCTTTTTTAGTACACGTTTCAATTAACACTATAATTTCTTTGTTGCACTATCAATGGTCGTCTCTTTTTGATTCATTGTTTTTATAGACGCCTTTTTATATTTTGACTAGCTGTCCCCGGCAGTTTCACCCGCGTTCCCGAGAAAAAAGTCACCTATGTCCCTCTCCATACCATAAGCTACCTACGCAAATTTCATCACGTTTAGGCGTGAAATAATAATAAATAATATAATAATAATAATAAATATTCTGGGACATTATTCCTCACACACGGCCATCTGACCCCAAACTAAGCAGAGCTTGTACTATGTAAGCCAGATAACTGATATACTACATATAATACTTTTTCTTTTGTAAATACATACATATATAGATAATTACACCCAGACTCAGGACAAACAGACATGTTCATGCACACAAATGTTTGTCCTGAGTGGGAATCGAACCCACAACCTGCGGCGTGATAGATGGGGTATCTTACTAACCACGCCAACCGGCCCGAAAAGGTAACAGACAGAGTTACTTTCACATTTATACGAGTAATATTAAATTAGGATATTAGTATGGATTATTTATGACTATATTACTAACGTTAAAGTATTACGTAGCAACGACATCATCGCGAATATAATTTATGGACCCAAGACAGATGTTTTGACAGATAATTATAACCATAGAATAAATTAGAACATAACAATTAGTTGTAGCAACTAACCTGAGACCATTCCCTTGCCTTCTGAGTGACAGTGGTGATATTACGGTCCATACACCATAGAGCTCCCATAAACGCGCCGATACTCACACCACCGACCATGTCTATGGGAATACCGGCTTCCTGGAAACATAAATACGACAAGGTATACGATATTGTAGGAATTATACTGCCAAAGAAATATCAGCGTTGTGTATTTTGATATAAAGTCTAAAAGAATGTTTGGTGTAAATAATAATGGACTATTATTCCCGATGTTTCATTGTTTACGCTAAGTTGAGTATATATGTAAGCCCGTAGAATAAATACGATTAAGATATTACCCGATGATACACGAAAGCAACAACAATCAACTTTATACCAAACGATTATAAGGTGCAACATTGCTTGCACCTCGCTCGACACTAAATTAAAAACGTCGTTCGGTATTTAACTTCCGATAACCATAATCTATTGTTTCATCACAAAAAAGAACGAAAGAGACAAAAAATACGAATCTTTAATAATTACTCGTGCGTCAAAGTGAGTTGTAACAACCCTTCCCTTATAGTACAAGGTAGTACTTTCGGAAGTCAAAAATGATTACTGTACCTGTATAGCACGAATCATGCCAACATGTGCGGCTCCCCTGGCCCCACCACCACCAAGTACCAGTCCCACAGAAGTACCGGTCACCCATCGCGCTAGGCGTGAGAAGTCCGAGTGCACGCTCGCTTCTGACATTAGCACTTTACTGTAGAGCTCGCTCTGTGGACCAAATTAGGAACTAAGTTCATATATAGGAGAAGTTACCGAATTCGTTTTCACGTTAGCCGACAGTCGCTTGCACCGTTATATATTTGCAGGTCTTTTAAAATGGAGGAATATGAGGAATGGCTCAGAATATATTTATTTTATTTTAAATAAATAAATCTTTAATTTTAATGGATTATTCTTAATACGTTTATTTGCTTTTTTTTTGTTGTCAGGCACAAATCCTATCGCGGCTTACTGACTGGGCGAGCAACTTCTCGAGGCCACAAGGCTCTTGAGAATCAGTTCTACGTTTTACGTGCTCACCACCTTCGGCTACATTATCACTTACCATGCTGAGAAAATGAGCCATGTGTGCGGATAGCTAGACGCTCCACTCCATAGTCACTAGTACACAGATACTCACGATCCTGTACTGACTCTTGCGCGTGAACATGCGGTGCGGACAGCGCACGTGGTGGTGCTGGCTGACCCAGGTGCGCATGTTGAGCCAGTGCACGGTGCCGCACGGGTTGGCGCCGCCCTCGCGGTGCAGCACCACCAGCTCCTTCTGTGTGCGGATAGCTAGACGCTCCATCTCCTTTTCTATCTGTACAATTTTTAATTTAATAGTAATAGTCGATGTATTGTTAGTAATGTATTTTTGGTCGATATCAAATTAAACGCAAAATTTTAATTTTGATGTGCGCTATTTTTAGTAAAACTATTTAATAACAAGTCACAAAATGATATCGAAACGCAAAAAATACTTTCATACAGAATTATGAGATAAAAATAAAGCTATAGTATAAACATTTTTATTTGTACTGAAAAAATGTTTTTTCTTACACGACACAATTCCTTAACTAAGGCCACTTTTGACAAGAGAGATATAGACTGTCAAATGGGGTCTGTTAAAACGGCACCATTTAAATGCTACTACCTTACCTTGCCAATACTCGGCTGTTTATCACCCAACGCCACAATCAGAATACAATCCGCCTGACGGATACAGCGTTGCGTCCACTGAGTTAGGCTCGGGTCACATTGATATAGAGCAACCTATGAACCAATAAGTACAAATTCATTAGAAATTACTTTAATTTGTCACACAAATATATCTTGATAGCAATTATTAGTCGGTAGTGCCGCTGTGAAGGTTTAGTTCGAATCCTACAACAAGGAAGGCGAAAGAAAATATCGTGGTAGGGTACTTTGTTGTACCCGCCTGGCTACCGCTCAGGTTGAATATCTGTCGCAATACACCTATCGGTTTGTTCCTGTTGCTGCAGCTCGTTATAGTATTCGAAGTCACGACTTTCGTGACGGCATTGACGTCACTACCACATAGCTATCCTTGAAACTCGTCAATGATCCATACTGGGCAGGAATCCTTCCTCCTCCTAATAATATTATAAATGCGAAAGTGAGTTTGTTCGTTTGTTTATTACCTTTTCACGCTTAAACTGCTGAACCGATCGCGATGAAATTTGGAATGCAGATAGCCTATGGTACGGTGAAAAACATAGGCTACTTTTTATCCCAGGAAAACATAAGATCCCTGGGGAACGCGGGTGAAACCGCGGGGCGGAAGCTAGTACTTAATATTATAAATGCTAAAGTTTGTGAGTATGGATGGATGGATGTTTGTTACTCTTTCACGCAAAATGCTATTATATTTTATAATACAGGTAAAAAATCACAGCTAAAGGTTTATGTTACCTTATGTTTGTCTTCTTGCTGAGCGAGCCAAGAGCTGAGTCTGTACTCGTTGTTTGGATCCATTATGGTCAGACCGAGGAGCTTTCTTATAACGTCCGACGTTAAACGTACTGTTGGACCTGTACGATATTATTGTAAAACTTAAATTTGGTGGTAAATTCTTTAAGATACCATTTAATTGACTTAGACAAATCAATATACAGTCAGCTACATAAGCACAAGTAGCTGATAGATGATAGAGGTAGGGCACGACGTTTTTCGCTCAAAGGGCATCTCGACTGGGGTAGTACCTCCATTTTACAAAATACCGCGGCCAAATAACTTAATGTTATGTCCCTGCGCGTGAGTAAGGTTGCCAGAGCTCATCGGTGAATTGGAAGGGTCGGCAACGCGTGAGTGATAACCCCTGGTTTTGCAAGCATCCATTACGGTAACCGCTTACCATCAGACGGGCCGTATGATTGTTTGTCGACTTCGTATTAAAAAAAAGAAACAAACTTTATATATACGCATTTACAAAACTCCTGTATACTTTATTTCTCCATAATTGATAGTTACATTATATATAAAATTCATAAATATGGATCTGTGCTACTTATGTTCCTAACCGTACATTTAACAAGCTTGCTTCTAGAAACTGAGAAAGTCAAAAACAAAATACAATTATTGAGGACTTGAAGACTTTATTATCGAACACACACACTCTTGTACCTTCAGTCCATACAAGCCCTCTTTATCTCGCAAAATTGTAAGACGTCCACAGCTGGACATAGGCCTCCCCTAAGGATCTCCAATAGGACCGATCTTGGGCGTCCTGCATCCAGCGTTATCCGACGACATTTACTTCTTACAGCCCTTCTTTATTCCACTATATTTCTGCTTATATGATTACTCACCAATAGCACAGAGCGAGTGATACAGCTCGTAAGTAAACGCTGTGAGCGGTACATCGTCGCTGACCGGCACGACGGCCACCGTTGAGAAGTTATGTTGTAATGGACGCGGCTCTATGGCCGCTGAGGCACCTAGACCCGCCGTCGGCTTTTGCCAGGAACCTGAAAAAAAAAAGAAATGTCAAAGCTATTAAAACATTTTATGATGATAACTCAGTGGTACTACAATTAGCTTAAACTTTTAGTGAAAGAAAAATATCTTTAGGAAACCATAGCACGGTGGTAGGGTACTTTGTAGAACCCGCCTGGCTGGCTACCACCCTCAAGATGAAAATCTGTCGCCAAACAGAGCCAGTTCCTTCTAGGCTTTGTGTGCTTGCCACCTTCGATAAGTGATTATAAATCAAATCGGATATTGAAAACAGCGTGTATGTTTCTAAGGAAGCAAATTATTATTTTTTTGAGGCCATAATATACTGAGTGGATACTTTGAGGTGGAAAAAATCTCAAATATTTCATAAAAACTTATGAATACAAATCCAATAAATCTTTTGAAAAGATACCATCTCAAATTATCCCAGTATTTGTGTTGATACGTACCTAGAATCCTGTGCCCCAGCAGATTGATAAGCCTCGTGACGACGACGGGGAACCTCAATTTGATCGCGTTGAACAACCCCTCTGGTAACTTGGCTAGCTCCGAGTCTCGGACCGCCATCACTGTTGTGCTTCTACGAGTTTGGGTCACCATTTCCACCTGCACCATTTGTTCTTATTTACAACTATTTTAAGCTTGATTTACTTGTGAAAATCCCAAGAAAATCCGTTTAGTGCAATGGTTTTGGAGATAAGCGTCTTCAAACTATTTCGAACATAAATAAAATCTCTTTGCATTCAGTTACTTTTCCTACATCACCCCAATTCGTTTTTTTGGAAATATATTCAACTAGCGACTCGCCCCGGCTTCGCACGTGTGCAATTTATATATACCTTCCTTGTTTTTTATTTGTGAAAACCGAAGCAAAGAGGTTTCTATTAGTGAAAACCGTATCAAACTCTATTCCGTGGTTTAGAAGAAGTAAGCGGAGAAACAGACAGCGACTTTGTTTTAGAGATGTAATTTTGGACTTAAAAATAAAACTAAAGAACTAAACCAAGCCATGTTTCACTGCAACTGTAAGAACACTTTTAGAGCAACTAGGCAATAGGCAGTCATGGGGACTTCCGACAAAAGTGAAAACATGAAATATGCATTTATACTACGCATATATTATATGCGTATACATGCACATAGGCCGCTACGGATCACCAGTGTCGCGCAAGCGCAATACGTCACAAGCATGTCCCGCATTTCGGTGACGCAAACCTATAATTTTTTCCCCTACCAAAACTGCTAAAGAAGATTTCGCTTCAAAAAGACTCACAATGCCAACCAAGTCTCCCTTCCCGTACTCCCCGACGAGCTCCTTCTTCCCGTTGGGGTGCGTGATGACGGAGCGCAGCCGGCCGCTCAGCACGATGAACGTGGAGCCGGACTCCTCGTCCTGCCGGTACACCGCGCGGCCAGACTCCAGGAACACCTACAGATGCAGTAGGTAACAATAATGCACTTGATGCAGCTCTAGGGTTTGTGTTAACAACCTTCGGCTACATTATCACCACTTACCTAGAAGACGAGGCTTAGACGTATCAAGAAATTACCGATGGACGCAAAATGGTCCAGGTTACCGTCAGTGAAAAATTTTGATTGTTATTTAGAATGGCCATATTTTTTATTATTAAAAATATTCCTTGTTGCTTGAAATTTGAAACTACTGCAAAAATGCGAAACTTCAAGTAGATGTTTGCTACACAATGACACTATACTCCACTATGATCCAGCAGCGGTTGCTTCAAGGAAACATTCTATATACCCATACCTAGATAGTATTTTTGCTGTAGGTAAATAAAGTTATTCAAACACAAAGTCAAAACTTATGAACGTCGAAACTACTGAAGTTACCACCGGTTCGGAAGTCGCCTTCAACTGAGAAGAACCGGCAAGAAACTCAGCAAGGTTACATCTTTTATATATTTTGTTTTTTTTTTTGGGGCAAACTGACTATTTTTTCATGTTTTAACAATAAAAAAAATATATAATACGCATAACCACAAAAAATAAAAAAATAAAATAACTTGAACAAGTTCAAATTTTAACAAAAAAAATAGTATCTCTAATACTAAGTACTGGTTTTTGTATAAGTATGAACGAGATGCACCAGTGCAGGGTGCAGCTACTTCCAGATATCTTTAACTTCGTATAAACTTACCCAGTCCAGTGCGAAGTCAACTTGCCGAACGAACGGCGACAAGCGTCTGACGACAGTATTAGCGATGTGCAGCACGACCGAGGGCCGCTCCCTCATGATGCTGTACACCGTCGTCTTGGACAAGAGGCCGATGCGGGAGAAGTGCTTCGCGCGGATGGAGAAGAAACTAGGCTCGCCCGTCAGGACCGCTAGACCGCCTTCCACTTCACCTGTTATATTGAACACGACTCGTTTTAAAAAATAAATTTATTTCTAATGCATATTATATAAAATATTAGCTTTCTGCACTCATTCTCTATATTATAAACTTTAACTGTGCGAAATTTCATACTCCTCCGTTCGCGTAATTTTGGTTAAAACTTTATACCCTAAGTTTTTGCTTCACGTATTAATATTATAGAGATTATAGTTAATAGGCCTCCCCTAAGGGTCTCCAATAGGGCCGGTCTTGGACGGCCTGCATCCAGCGTTTTCCAACGGTTTTTCCTTTACAAGGCCTATGTCCAGCAGTGGAAGTCTTGCGACTGTGATGATGATGATGGTTAAATAGTTTTATAAGTAAGAGCGTAACTTACCAGGGTAAGCGGTGAACATGTGCACTTCTCCGTCGCCCTCGGCTACCCTCTGCGACACTAACAGCGCTCCGGACAACAAGTACACGAGCGCCACGTCCTGCGAACAGAACAACTGTATATTACTCAAACATCTTACTTACTAATGAGACACAGGTGGAATTAATTTATACAGGACAAAATGAATGCTATTTTGAGCATGCCGCCCCGCAGTTTCACCCGCGATTCCCTACTTTACCTTACTTAAAGGGTTGAATTTCAAAAAATCCTGCCATGTTCCTTGTCTACATCATAAAGATCATCTGTGCAAAATTCAGTTTTCTAGGTTCAAGGGCTGGGCGTCTATGAGTCAGTCAGTGAGTATTTCGAGTTTTTGGTTTGTTGTAATAATCAATTCATTGCTATCAATAATTTACCTATTTATTATTTTTAAATCTTGTAAGCCCCACACGGATGGAACTATGGAGCTATAGCTAGTTATGTTCCACAAACATAATATTATATTTTGTAATCAATGAATGAACTGAATGAAAGTAAACCAATAAAAAAAATGTATTACATCAAAATTATTACTAAAATTGCATTCACGTCGCAGGTGTTATTTCGTACGATGACCCTTCAATACTTGTCTCTGTCGCTCGCTTCACACATATCATTGTACGAAATTCCAACTCCTACGTGAATACGCTTTAGTAAACAACAAAGAAAACTGTTTCAGAACGAATCACTTAATATAGTTTTATGAGAAATAGTGATATGATTAAAAAAAAAACTTGTAATGAGTGAATAATAAATCACATGCTCAATTTCACGTAAAATATGTGTCAAATTAAATGGCGAATATATTATTTGAAATCAAGAATGAGAGAAAAAAAACTGTTTCTATGTTCACACCATTCTTTGTAACACAGAAAACTCTGTACCTGCTTTATGTCTGGCTCACCCGGGACATTATAATAGAGCTTTTGGGGATAAATAATAAATTGGATTATTAATAATGGAACAAACAAATATAATTATAAAAGGTTAAAATATCGAAACAATAATAATTATTAATCCTTGTATACCAAAACCTGCATTATGCGCAGTTTATATAATATTTCATGTATACAGAGTGATTTTTATCACTGGCAATACTTGCAGGAGTGGAAGTACACATCAATGTGAACAACTTTTATCATGGGGCTAACTCTGATATCGCGTAAAGAAAACGGTTGCTTCATACATTTTGGTCGAGTAGGTATTGAACTTTTGTATGGAACAAATGATATTTTTTTCATGATTTCACAGTTAGTCCCATAATAAAAGTTGTTCATTTTAATGAGTACTTCCACCCCTGCAAGTATTGCCAGTGAGTAAAAAATCACCCACTATAAACATTTGGCTGGTAATGTCATTTCAACCTTGGAAGACGTTTTAATCTATTAAAATCACATTTTCCTACAAATCAATATAATTATTATGAACTCAAGTTTCTTTACCGCTTAAGCTGCGCAATATGATTCGTAAAACCATACTTTGACCAGTTATTCTTGGTAGGGAACACCACATAGAACCAGTAAAGATTTTTAGACTTCTTATGTCTTATATTTCTTCCCAGACCAGCCATAGAGTACCTAAAGATATTTTCCTTCAACGAAAATCCAAAATTCAAATATACTCTATAATAAACCTGTTAATATTTGATAGTTACCTTATGACTCTCCTCTTTCATAATGTATGTACCAGCAGGAAGGTCCCGCACTTGAACGTTGCCTCTCAATACATGATCGCTTTCAAGACCTAGCTCTTTGACGAACGCTTCTGTCGCTATCTGTATTAGAGCCTGAAAATAAATACTAGTTGCAAATTTGTTTCTTCACTATGGACTAAGCGCGCGAGCTACAAGAGTTAGCGACACGAGTTAGCGACACGAGTGAGCTTCACGAGTGAGCGACACGAGCGAGCGCCCCGATTACTTATTTACACAAGACAAATAACCAGGCGCATGTGCTCAATCAAGTTTAAGACAAAAGTCGTTTAGTACCTTTTCATAATAATCTATTGTCATTATCTTGATAGTTTGTATGAAAATTGTGAATTGTGTAATGTGACATAGTTCTAAAGTGACTTTTGACGCAGACTGTAACGTGCATTAATACACAATCTTGGCAATATCTCAGCAACTGGATATTGATAGGGATAAAAGTTATAGTGTAATTATAATTTATCGTATGATTTTCTACCTGTTCATCAAGATTATCAGTGTTGTGTTTCTTGAATGAGGTTCCCTCCTTTGACCTCTGAAGGGAGGGAGTAGGTTGTACATCTGGCTGTTGCTGTAAGTAAATGAACGATCGTTTGATATAAAAATCCGTTTAATACATTAGAGGTCGGAACACATTCTTTATACCCATCTCTTTTTTTCGCTTTAACATATCGTTCTCTAAAGCGAGAAAAATGTATCCACAAAATCGGCCCACTGGTGCCGCAGAGTGGGAACGCGCGCTATCAATGTCTCTCGCTTTAGCGAACGATGTATTTGAACAACAGAAAGGGATGGAGATAATGGAATATTCGTTGCCGGACGGTCAGATGATTTTCGACCCTAGGGTTAATAGATTTGGTAGTATAATACTTTGTTACTTAGTATCAAGGTGTTCAGCTAAACGAACCAAGGTTAACCCAAGCTACCCTCTGGCATTCCCAACAAAATTAGTCCCATAATTTAGATGTGAAAACATAACAAACAGACTAACTTTCACTATTATATTAGTAAGGATTACAGCAAAGTTTCGATGCATTTCAATGCATATTTTCATCGAATCAAATAAAATAATACACACAAATACCTGAGGAGTATTAGAAGTGATGTCAGGCACCATGTCGGGCCTTGGTCTTCTGCCCTGGATGTGTATGGGGGAAGAGCCTTGGTGACATCCCGCTTCCTGTACCATGCGTGTTAATCGTATACTCAAAAACTATTGTTAGCCAAGGGATAAACGACCTTATAATATAATACACTAGGTAAATAATACTATGACGTGCATTACAGCTACAGTATGAATGGCATGGCCTACATATGTATAAAAGCGTAACCAGAGCTGTGACGTATTAAACCTGCGCGGGGCCTGTAGCATATGCAATCAAGGGCCCTTGGCTCAGGATTTTATAGTTCAGGAGTCCATCTAGAGGAAAATATTTCTCTATATTCTGAAGACTGGACGCGGGACCCTGGAAGCGCAGCCTGAAGAATTTTCTAACTCTTGCTACTTGGCTAATCCGGCATTGGACAAGAGCATAATATGAAGGGTATGTTCCGATATACACTGGGAGCACTGTTCAGTGCCCTTACTGGGGAGAAATTCGTTCCGTTATGGACTGACAGTATACTGCCGCAGTATCCTAGGGAACCATAATGACGTCATAAACGCCGCCATTTTTGTACTGTGAGCACTGACGTTTTTGAGGTAAGGTGCTCTCAGTGCTTTGATCACGTGATCAACAGCGTCCAGAATGACAGTATCCACATTGACATATACATGGATGACAGATGACAGACAGTATACTGGACTGCGTTCCGTTTTAAACAGTACCTAGTATAGCTAACTATAAAGGAACGGCTTCTCAGTATACTAAATTGACGTCACACCTTACAGTGCTCGCAGTGTATATCGGAACATACCCTATAGGTGTTACCCGCAACTTCGCTCGCGTAAACATTCATAGACTGTACGTAAGGAGTGCATCTAAAGAACAACTCATTATTTTAATCCCCTATTTTATCCCCTTCGGGGATGATTTTGCAAAGACACTGAAACTCGTATTGTTCATTTTTATTTTTTACCAAAAGGCAAAAATTTTACCGTACAAAATTTCATCCCCTTTTCCACCCTTTGAGACAAAATGTAGCCTATGTCTCTTCCCAAGATATAATCTATCTAGCCACATACCATCAGGTGGACCGCCTGACTTGTCAGCCTTCTGACATAAATAAAAAAATGAAAACAAAAAACAATTGATATAATATACTCAAACTATGCATCAAAAATATCCTCAGCAGCAAAGAGGTTTTTCATATTTTCTATCTAAAACATTATATAGTTGTGACTTGATACACAGATAAAGGGCCCACACACACAAACATAATATATTTAAAAAATACAATTTCTCACCAAATGTATAGGAACCGTTCTCTCGCTGCTGTGATGCGGCGAGTGCATGCTCGTCCCACAGTCCACTGTCACTTTGCTAGACTTGCCGGGAGATGACGCCACCGTGCCTGGACGACGTTTATCTCGACCACCCTGTGTGTGGTATTTTTTTTTTATATAGGAACTTTTTTTTTATACAACATAGTCGGCAAACAAGCATAATGGTAAGCGGTTACCGTAGTCTATGAACGCTTGCAACACCAGACGTATCACTCGCGCGTTGCCAACCCTTCCACCCTCCCCGATGAGCTCTGGCAACCTTACTTACGCTCAGGAACACAACTATAAGTTATTTGGCTGCGGTATTCTGTAAGGTGGAGGTACTTCCCCAGTCGAGCTGCTCTTTGAGCGAAATTGACTATCGTAAGTTATTTTTTTACTCTTTTATACTATTGTAAACAATATTAAACATATGTTAAGTATGAATAATTTAGAAATACATTTATTATATTTAAATTACAGTATATATTACATAAGGTAAAATAAAATAAGTTGGCGAAACTATGTAATCGCATTTAATATGCGATACTCAATACATTTGCATGATAATATTTGTTTTTATTTTTTAATATTATTATAAGGCGGTGCACAGTCAGCTGTGGCAGTATGTGACATCATACTGCCACAGCTGACTGTGCACCGCTGCGAACGCATGTGTGAACATTATCACTATAAATTGTCCTGATAAAGTTTCGCTAACTAATTTAATTCAACCTTATATACTCGATGATCGTAGTTAAAGCGGTATGAAAAAAAAAAAATGTTTACTTACTGGATTAACCAATTCAGCACTCAATCCGAGATATTGATGCAGAGCTGTGAATGTTACTCGTTGCAGTCGTACCATAATAATCTGAAAAAGTATTGTATTTTTAACCGACTTAAAAAAAGGAGGAGGTTCTCGTTATTTTTTATTCCACTAAGGTGACATACGGCCCGCCTGATGGTAAGAGGTTCACACCCTTTCTAACCCTTCTTGAAGTACCCCATGCTGTACTCCCTAGGGAAAACCACGGCGGGAAGAGTTCCACAACCTAAACGTGCACGGTAGGAAATTCCTTTGAAACCGCATCGTGCGATACCAGTTTGCTTCTAATGTGTGAGAATGAGCTCCCAATCGATGGCAACACTTACTTTTTAGGAATTTACATCATAGATTAAAAATTTAATCTATACTTATTAAAATTCTATTTACCTGAATAACTCTGACAAATATATCTGGATACTCCTTGAAGACCTCTTGAAACGCTCTCATCGGGAGTTTTATAACTTGGGAGTCTTCCAAAGCTTTTGCGTTCACAGTCTTGTACGGTTGTGAGTGGCCCTGGCAATATTATATTAAACAATTGTAACTTAGTGTTCTTCAATATTTGTTGTTCTTCAATTGACTTTATTGAATGGGTTATAAAGGTTAAAGTTGAATCACGTGTAGATACGTTAAAGTACACGAATGTATTTAAAACCTAAGATGGAACACGTTTGCCCAGAAGAAACCTATTCACTTTTGCCTTGAAAGTCTCTAGGTCGTAGGAGTCAGGAACAGAGACACCGGGAGCAAGTAAAATAAAAAATAAAACTATTTTAAAAGGTGTTTTGCCACTGCTGTACAATAAATTTCGAAAAAGTATGTTTGGCCTTTAACTCTCCCTTAAGTATCGACGCCTTTCATTGGTAAAGACACGCCATCAAAAAACACCGGTCCTCGAGACGCAAAAGTTATCAAATAAAAAACAACAATAGAAAATGCAACAAAGTTAGCAGTAACCATGAATCAAAATTTCCATTGCACTCACCGTGAGCACATCAGTGAAGCTGAGCAGCGACGTGACGCTCTCACCAGTTCTCACGATCTTCAGTGAGAGACTGCTGCCGTCTTGGTTGGTTATGTACACGTTCACGCGCCCATTCTGTACTACATACACGTTTTCATCTGTGTCACCTGTACAGAGGGAAAAATGTACCTATAATTACTTAGTCTTTTTGATAAAGAACACAGATGAAATCCGATACAATAATTTTTTCTAACTCGAACTTTTTAAGAGAGCAGGTCCCCTAGACAAGAAGCTCGACGACAATTTGTCGTCGGCACTTAATAGACGAACGACTTTAGTGTGATATAGATACGAGGAGATCCCTAGAAAATATAAGATACCTCGGGAACGTGAGTGAAACCGAGGGGTGGCAGCTAGTAGACTATATGTACCGCAAACGTCGAAAATCTGCCCCCAAAGCATCCATTCGTGGATTACGGCAGCAGCACTTTCCTTCTAGACTATGTGTGCCACCTTGGACCACTTTTCATGACGAGATTGTGTCCTATATAAGGTAAAACCCGCCTTAACTCTTCATCTAAAATATACGTACCAACTTTAAACAAAAAAGAACCAGCGGGCAGGTTGAGTATCTCCGTGTGCTTGCAGAGCATCAAGAACACTGGCTTCTCGAAGTGTCCAAACACTCTGATGCTGTGCAGCATGTACAGGGCGTCTGGAGGCACTCTGTCGTCACTTGTGAGGTCCTCCTCTAGGTATTCCGCTGGGGGCTCTAGCACCTGGAGAAATTGGTGGTAACTTCAGTAGTTTCGACATTCATACGTGCCCTTATGGTGTAAACTGAAAAAATGGATTTTTATTCCTAAGTTCCCACGGGAACAGGAAATTCGACTGGTAGTTCCAGAGAAAGCCATATTATATTAGTATAGATACGAATTTACCGCGAGGCAAACATGATGCAAAGGATATTTTTCTCATCGGGTGTCATCAGCTGCAAAGCGATTGTGTAAAGTACTAGGAACTGAAGTTGAATCCGATTTGCTAATAGATTGATGGTTGGGTGATTGCTATCTCGTTCGCACACGCACGCGCAGAAAGAGATAGCAAGAGATAGCGGGCGTCAGTTTATTAGCAAATCGGTTTTCAAAACTCATTACACAATTGCCACACCTGACCTGATACATGCTTCTTTGACATTGATGTAAAATAGCAAAAATGTATTCTATTAATTTTGACAAATATACATCCTAATGTTATGAACGCAACCATGCTCTTTTAAATCACGAAAATATTATTAAACGAGAGAACTAGTAAATAGAATATAGCAAATACAGCTGAAAAAGCAGGACGAGGTCACAGCTGTATATAAATCTACCTACAACTATTTTATTTTTACATTTTTTAAACATAGAAACAATTTGTATGTCTCATTAATTTGTGAATTTACGACTATTTAAAATGAGGATATTATATGTATGGTGATGAATAAAATACACATTTAATTAAAATAGATAATTATCAATATCAAGTCAACCTTCGTTATATTGAAAACATCCTCAATAAAATAAATATTGGGACATCTACTAGACAATATATTACGAGAAGATATAGGCCGCGTCCACACCAAGCGTATTGTCAGCCGCCGACTGTGATCAGGCGCAAAGCGTAATGTGATCGAAGAGTTGTAGATATATGGAAAAGCAGTAAACTTACTGACAGTCGGCAGCTGAAAATACCTTTGGTGTGAATGCGGCCATAAAGCGACCAAATTGACCGAATAAATGAAGCTATGAATAATCCTGAGATAACATTTACGTTCCGAGACATCCAAATACCTACATAAATTGTAGGTCATTGAACCTATCACGCATAAACAAGACGATCACTTTCATTGTAATACTAGCTGTTACCAGCGACTTTGTTCACGTGTTCAAAGAATTTTTAGTTATAAGTAATTAGAATACATAAAATTTTCACGGTGAAAAAAATATTGTAAGGATCCATAGACTGTATACATAAGGAGTGCATCTAAAGAACACCTCATAATTTTAATCCCCTATTTTACCCCCACCAGAGATGATTTTGCAAAAATACTGAAACTCGCATTTCTTCATTTGCTTACCAAAAGGCTAAATATGAATTTGCGTAACCCTAACTTGAGGAATTATGGGTTGCCAATACAAATTTTCACACCCTTTTGCACCCCAATTTTTTTTATACAAAACGTTAAGTAGAATCCTTCCCAAGATACTATCTTCGTTCATAGTTTAGAGATGAACACGTAACAAACAAACAGACAGACACACTATCGAATTTATAATATTAGTATGGAAAAGAGGTTATCTATCAAACTTATCACACAGTAATTCATCTCTTCCCCTTAATATTATAAATGCGAGACTGTTTGTTGGTTTGTCCTTTTTTTTTCACACAGCAACTGGTCAACGTGATTTTTTGCATAGTAAGTAATAGTTTATGGACCCGAAATTGATATAGGCTACTATTTATCTCGGTAACACGAGTGAAACACGAGGCAAAAGCTAGTACATATTATATAAAGCGTAATCAATAATATGGTATTAGATAGCCCAACCATACCACGCTACAATCATGCAATGCAAGCCTGGGAAACGCTGGGCATTGTCAAGCAGGAAGTCTGGTGATAACGGAAATTACTATCTAAATGACACGAGTTTAAAGTACAATTTGCTTTGGAAATTAGGTTGACAAATTCATGATTCATTGATATATGATTCTCATAATTGTCCGGTAATGTCCAGTGAACAAAGGATCTGAGAAACTTTATACCTTTTACTAGAATCCAACTAATAAAGTAACTCTGTCTGTTACCTTTTCACGCCTAAACCGCTGAAACAATGCCGATGAAATTTGGTACGCTATCTGCCTATGGTATGGAGAGGGACATAGGCTGTTGTTTTTTCTCGGAAACGCGGGTGAAACCACGGGGGACAGCTAGTGATAATATAATTATGAATTGAGCGATTGAAGACGCAGATTTCAGCGATATTGTACAATTAATTAAGGTCCTAAAACAGTAGAAGAACAGGTCCGCATTATAGAACGGCATCAAAGCATGTAATGTTTTGGGATTGAAACAGTGGAATTTCCAACCTCGACCTATGACATAAAGTTTATTTATGATTACTGTTCATTATTGAGACTTTTTTTAATAATATCGCACGCCTTGTTTATTTTGCCAATGTCAATTTATAATATAAACTTCTAGTCACATTAAATCACTTTTACAAAGTCAAGTCCGTACAAGTCAGTCAGGTTTTAGTAAAATGGTGGCCGTTCTGCCTGAAAAGTCACTATATACACGCATTCATTTCATTTCACTTCACTATTGCACTCAAATTTATCTTCATTGGACAAAACGCCACCGATATTATTAAAAAGAACACGACAAAATAAAATTAAAACGCAACGTCACTTTGCAAGTTCCCAAACAATCCCTCTATAATACGGGTCTACAGTTTATCCTGAAAAACCAACACATAAACTTATCTTTTAACATACCTTAAGTTGTTCAGGAGCGGACTCCTTCTTCAATTGCAAGAGTTTCCTGGCGAACCTCATTACCGCCCGCCTCTTTCGACCCTGTCCGGAGTTAGATATAGACTTGACTTTTCTCAGCATTCTTCGACCGTAGAACAGCATCTTGTCACGTTTCCTGAACCGCTTAGCTGGTTCCCCCATTGCACCAGGCGAGCCTGTGCCGCCCAGCATTTCTGCGGAATAATATATTTTTTCAGAATATCGACGTGGTAAGTAACGCTGGATGCAGGACGCCCAAGACCGGGCCTATTGGAGATCCTTCGGAGAGGCCTATGTCCAGCAGTGGACGTCTTGCGGCTGAGATGGTAATGATGATGATGATGAAGTAATGATTGAGCCGAAGGTGGTAAGCACTCAAAGCATAGTAGAAAACTAGCTATTTAGTTAGCGTCAGATTTTCAAACTGAGAGCTGTGTGGTATGTATTCCCGCAATCCTGGGACAACTGTTAATTTTCTATTGTAGATTTTATATGTCAATCTAGGTATGGTAAAACATGCATTACATCTAAATCAGTTCAGTTACAACTTGATTGAGCTAAAACTATCAACACAAACATTCGCATAAAGGACCATCCTCACTAGGAGCATTTCTTTTTATAACTAGTAATTCTTCTATCACGCTCGGCTCAACGTCTTACGCAAATATTCGACGTCGAATACTCATTACAGGCAAGTGATCCCGATGAGAACGGACCTTTATAGTGTCCTTAGCAGATATCAGATCATTAATGCGTTTTTCTTATTGAATTGAATAGAAGAGAGCAATTACATTTAAAGATGACGACTATATGATGCTTTCAAGAAATTCTAATGATAGGATTTTTTCGAGACCGCTTCAATGGAATCGCTTAAGGCTACAGGATTGTTTTCGCTTCGCGTATGGAATACAAAATATTTACAAAGCAAACTAAACTCTGTCACAACGTTCAGACGGAACTGATAAAACTATTGACTTGTCTCGTTACAAAACACGTTTGGTAACAGATTCAAGGTTACAAATAGTAAACTAAGCTCCTATGTAATATTATAATATTGAATGTTAATGTCATATTTAAGTTTTTTTTTTAAGATCTCAAGTAAACAATCAGTTGTCTGAATATATTAAAACTAAGCATGGTTATTTTTGTCTCCGACTTGTTAAATTAAAGCGGTCATTGCGCAGCTCTTTGTAGTCGAAACGCTCTCTAGGTAACCGTAAACACTGAATCAAAAACCCTATAATGATTTTTGAGTTATACGCACATTGACGGACAAACAGAGATGCTACATTTCATAATATGATTACATCCTCGGATTTTGATACAAAATTTATTTTAATACTTGCTTCAGCCACGCTGTTTCACCCGCGTTCCCGAGGGACCTTATATTTTCCCGGGATAAAAAGTATCCTATATGTCAATCTAGAATATTATAGAATTCTATCTGTATGCCAAATTTCATCCAAATCCGATGAGTAGTTTTTGCGTGAAAGAGTAACCACCCAGACATCCATCCTTACGAACTTTCACATTTCTAATATTAGTAGGATAAAAAATGTACCTTTCGCTCTCCATCTCCTGTAGTAATAGAAAAATACGACTAGAAGTGACACCAATAAGCACCCGCAAAATGACCAGAGCAACTGTAACAAAGGAAAACATTTTTTTTTAATGATTCTCATGTGATTTAATCAGGGTCATAAAGATATTTTACTATTTATGACTGTGTTTGACCACAAACTTAATATGGTCCAAGGTGGTAAAACAAAAAGCTCTCGGTGCTCAAATGCAGCTGTCGGAACACACAGGTAGGTTTTACACTTGAGGGTGGTAGTCAGCCAGGCGGGTTTTACAAAGCAGCTCATTGTGGGATCGAACCCACGACCTTCGTCACGGCACTCGACGTCACAACCAACACTGAGCTATCATCGCCTTTAACCGCAACGACAATGACAACAACAAAGACAATAAAATAAAGAAATATGTGACATAAATCAAATTATTTAATTTAATTGTATAAAAAAAATATTTGAATTGTGTAAAAAAAAATTTTGAAGTAAAACGTCTTCCAGTTTTTTTTATTAAGTCTTGTATATTTTATACCACAATATAAATCACTGTTTATTTTAATTATTTAAATTAACAACACAAAAAATGTATACCATCAAATACAAAACATCCCGCATCCTGACGCCACAAACAACAAAATAACTCGTCCTTATCACAAAACGCTCGTCCTCACATTTCCTACGTTTTAAATAACGTAAACGCGTTCGTTTGCGTTTAAGTCTTGTTTTAATACTGTTGAAATTATACGACATAGTCCTTGCGCGTGGTGCTGCGAGCATTTCTACTGTCGCAACTTGGCGAGACGCGCAAACTGGCCGATTGCGAAAAAAATCTAACGCTTGAAAGCAATCGTACGATTTTACGCTTTTCGGTCAATGGAGCGATGTTTGATTAACATTATCGTTCCATTCTTTTAACCGACCCAGGTTGGTATAATCATATCTTAAATCTACATATACTGTATATCTATACTAATATTAGCTGACCCGGCCAACGTTGTTTTACCATATAAATTATTTCTATAGAATATTTTGGTAGTCAAATAAAAAATAACTACTTATTGTAAGGGATGTGGTATATGACTGAAAGAGGAATGGAGCGCTGTGAACGATGACGGCCTATAAAAATAACAAAACACCAAACATTCATTTTTTGAATTAATTGTACTTTTATCTAATAATTTTCAAATTATGGCAATTAAAAATAAAACATTATCTGTCTCTTAGTGCAATGGAGTGTACGACATTTTTAGTGAGTCCAACTTTAGCCAACACAAACAAAGTGGACGGTTTAGGTACCCACGAGATAACATGCCACATATCAAGTTGAAAATCTATCACCAAGCACCTATCGGTGTGTTTCGGCAGTTACACTTGAGAGCTAGTTGTGTTATAGGCTTTGTGTGTTTACTACCTACAGCCACATTATCACTTATCATGGTGAGATTTTGATCCAACACTTATACTTAATAAATACATATGATGAAGAAATCACATGAAAATATTGTTAAATCTAAATGGTTGATTTTCATATAGTTGTAAAAAAAGGACATTAATTAATATTTTAGTTTCCCTATTTAATGTTTAGAATGTTATGATTGAATCGCAAAATTAAAGAATATGATTATAAATAATAGATATAAACTAAAAATCATAACCCATTTTTTTTTCAAAGCATCACAAAAAAAAAAAATACCCTTGCCCCTCAATATATATATTTGAGTAATATTTTCCATTATGGTGGGATTGATTAACAATGTATCACATTTATACTATAGATATGGGCTGAGTGATGACAGCATGTCAATGAAAAAAATATTGATGACATGAACAATGACAAATCATCAATGATTTTTTTGATCAATGATTATCTCTATTATATTATTAGTTTTAAGGAATAACAACTTCACTGTGTTTAGTTTTGTGTAAGTATATAACTAAAAATGTCATCAAGTAACCTAGCTTATAATTTATAACTCCAACCAGTATGTAGCTGGCCTATTTATTATTTTACTGTGGGGAAATCCTCATGATACCTACCCAACCGCTCCGGGGGGAGCAGTCAGGTTGTGCAGGAGTCTTGCTGGCCTAAAGCAAGGCATTTATGAATAAATTAATAAATAAGGACCTAACCACTTATTTGCAGGATCTAGCCTCCCACCATGGTATGATAACACAATCAAACCACCATAAGTGATAAGATTTATTGTTTATTTTCAAATTTGCTATATCGGTTGAATCTTACAACAGAGTAGAATATAAATACACATCCATTTACTGAATTAAGTTTGTTTGTTTAGTTTTATACTAGAGAACAGAATCCCATGCAAGTGAAACTACAGGGTATTATAGTGTACTTATTACACCCATTACCAAAAAGAGGTTTTATGAAATATATATAAAAATAAGACTAATATGTCATGTGATCAACTGGTTCAAAGATGAACATATAAAAAACCCAGGATTTAGTTGAATAAAAATGCACATTTAAAATTCAAAGGAGATTAAATTTATGTTTGCACATATATGCTATTGATTAAATTTCATCACTACAATTGATCAATCCATTTTGTTAATTCAGCAATCAACAAAATCATTGGTCTCAAGGATATTCACTTCTATTATTACGATAACCTCCGTGATCTTATATCCGCATGTGATAAAATCATACAAATTAAAGTTATGTCACGTTAAACGTTATATAGTTCATAAATATACTCTTTTTCAATAATAATGTGAGACGAATAAAAATCGATATTCACCTGGTTTTCTTGAAAATTATTCGACCATTCGGATGTCCATGTTGTCATCTCAAACATGTTCGATTTGTCGTTTATATTGTTCAAAAGGCCTACCACGTCCATATTTATTTCAAACTAATTTATTTTAATTAAATTTTCGAGTTCTATTTCCGATTTCCGCATTACATCCAATACAAAGAAGTAATCAGCTGTTTGACAAATAAATAACAAAGACTGAATGGATCACAGATATACTAGGCAGTGCTGCCAGATCAAAAAATCCATTCAGCGCTAAAACGACACAAAAAGCGCTAGATTTTACGATTTAGACGCTTAAAAAACCGCTAGATTTCGCGGTAAATTAACTAAATTTTTATTGAATAAAATTGCTGCACTGCTACATTAGGGCCAGCTTCATCAACGTTTATTTTCTGACTATATTTTTCGGATGTCCCAATCCTTCGCAGGACATCGGCTGGAAGCTCATAATTATAACAATTGCTATGAACAGCAGTTAGTCCTGTACAAATGACATTAATTGTTTTTAAGTGCGAGGCGAATACACGTTCGATCTTTGAATGCGGTAACACTGAAAACCATGAATGAAAATTAAAATACAGGGGATTCCCACGTCTATAGACTATCGGTAATATAGACTTATAGTGTTGCCATGACATACAAGAAAAAGTGGAGATTAAAGGGCATTTCCTCGCCCATAAACTATCATATAGGAAAAAGCGCTAGATTATCCACAAGGCGCTAAAAAGTTAAAATGCCCGCTAAACACACCAAAAAAGCGCTAGATCTAGCGCCCAAAGCACTAAAATGACAGCACTGGACTAGGACAGGACACAACGTAAGAATGAATGGATTATGGATTAGATTGCCAACCCCAATCAATCAGTTTCGTTTATTTTTTTTTACTTTGTATTAGGCTTTTGTTTGACCACAATCTCACTATGTTAAGTGATGATGTGGCCGAAGGTGGTAAGCGGTAATAAGGTAAAAAGGAGGATACATTGAATACTGTTGGGTACGTCACTAATGGAAAGTTATCTGTTGTCTATAGAATATAGAAAGCACTTGATATTATACTAGAGCTATTATGTATTCTGTAATATTATGAAAGTAATAAAATATTTGTGTCCTATATACTAATTTAATGAATGGCTTTAAATAAGAGACATTGTGTAAGACATTATTCTACGGACCTAAGTAACAAATACGGTTGAGTCTCAATGAGAGCCCTCAGCGCTCACCGTATAGTACCGACGTATACCTAGACGTCGAAGCCACATTGGCTAACACCTTCTAGTCCAGTAAAAAAAAATGCATTGAGTAGTAATAATTAAAAGAAAATACATTTAATTTAACTAAATAAACTATATACAATTTCATAAAAAAATTAAAATGATATGTCAATAACCCAGGGGTCTTTTTCGAAAAACATAAAACATAAGTGAATTACCATAAGTCAGGTTTTTTGTGTTTTTCACGTTTTTCATACCTATATCAAAGAGGATATAATCACTAGGTACGTATTTCTCACAAGTCCACGAGAAAACACATAAGTCACTGCAATAGCGAAGGAACAGCGACTACCTGTATTTGAAAACCCCATTGTGCATTCCTCGCCTTGTCCAGCAGGGATGGTGAGAAGCTATTGCTGAATTTTGGATGAAAACACGTTTTTAGCCACTGGCAACACCAACTGCCCGCCTTTTTGTGATACTATTTTACATAATCTATCTATATTCATTTATTAATTCCTATTTAAGAATAATATGTCAATTTCTATAAATATGGAGAGAATGCAAAACAGTATTTGTATGGTGAGTAGGACAAACATTCCCCGGATTCCGATAGTGTGGATCTGCCCTACAGGTACACCAAGGTTGGTTACACTCTGTGGTATGTATTCAAATAATTCATTCATGTAGTCGATTTGTTTTTCATTTCATTCATTCATTCATTCTGCTAGTTGGCGTCGAAGAGACAGGTGCATTTCGTCACGTCCCATACGTTTTCAAGTGAATCAAACCAAACCAAAATCTTATAAAAAATAATTTTGTCTGATAATATTACTACAATAATTTATAGTTGTTAAAATTAAGGTAAGTTTAGTAAAATTCCATAATATTATTTTCGAGACGCGTCGAAGTGAACCCTAAAATGGCGTCAGCTCACGCTCAGATTATTTTACACGTTGTCCTTGTAATTGCAGATGTCCCGTTACAGAGAATGGGATCTATCTTGCAAAGTTTACGTTGGGAACCTCGGTACAAATGCTTCCAAATATGAGATCGAGAAAGTGTTCTCTAAATACGGGAACATTAGAAACGTGTGGGTGGCAAGAAACCCACCGGGGTTTGCATTTGTTGAATATGAAGACCCTAGAGACGCTGAAGATTCTGTACGTGGCCTCGATGGAACGTAAGTTACTTCTTTTCTGGTACCTATTTTGATTAGAGGTTTTGATCAATATTAGTTATAATATTGATCTAACGTCGTTACTGCGCCATATGCGTGCGTCCGCCATTTTGGTTTCCTTCAATCCACTTCTTGCTTGATCCACTTGGTGTGGTATTATTAGGATTCCACGTTCAAGACCAATGTACTTACCTAGCATTTATATGTCCAAAAATATACTTACGCATAATTTATTTTATATCATCAATTACTCTCAACTTTTGACATGAATTGTTAGAAATAATTGTCTTCTTATCAGACCATAAATATTATAATATGACCTCTGACCATCAATGTGTAATATTATTAAATATAATTGATAACATAAGAATTGTAAGTTGTATATTGAATTAAGTTAAGATGGCTAGATTAAATTGATTCCTAATGAAATAGCATAACATTGGTTAACCATTACCATTGGGATGTTTTGTCTATTTACTTTACCATCATGCACTACTATCGACATGAACTAAGTTCCAACTACAGCTTTGATTTGATTATAAGTTAAATGAATCCATAATCCATTGGCATGGTTGGTAAGATGCCCTATCTATCATGCCACAGTTTGTGGGTTTGATTGCCACAGAACATAGACGTTTGTGTGCACCAACATGTCTGTTTGTTCTGAGTCTGGGTGTAATTATCGCAATATATCAGTCATCTGGTTTCCATAGTACCTACAAGCTCATATTATGAAGTAGTATGAAGAATGTTCCCGGATATTATTAATTCCCCCAACAACATATAGTCAATATGCACATTCCTTAGATCCGGTTCACCATCAATGTGAAACGCTTGAGTCATAAGTGTGCTATAATACAATACCTCCATACCAAGACTGAGATGTTGTACTTTGATAACTACCACTTGTCTTGGAATGGGGAACATTTTTTTATGCTCATGTAATTTTTCTTGGGTACTTATAGCTTCTCTGGGATATGGCAACTCATACACATTTTAAAAGATGTCTTTATAGCTCATACAAATGTAAGGAATGTTTTGTCTCCGTAGACGTTGCTGCGGAACCCGCATAAGAGTAGAGATGTCCAATGGTCGTACTAGAAGAGAGCGCAGATATTCCAGGTATGTAGAGTTCCTTATTTGGTTCCTAAACTTGAGTTTATTATTAATGGATGCCTACACATTTAAATTGTATAATATTATTGGTCCCATTTGATTTTCAAACTTTACATTGATTAAATTGATGAATAATATTTAAAAAAAAACGTGTAGTCATCAGGTCTGATCTTATTGATTACCTAAGTGCTTATATTAAGGTGTTATATTTATGTTAAAATCTAAAATCAAAAGTAGTTAAGTTTATTGACATGGAGATATTAAACGTGGTGGGTGTTGGAACGTTTACAGGTCCATTTTATCAACCAACCACCAACACACCAACGACCTCACCACATCTCTTCACCACAACTACGGCTCGTATACCAATATGACATCCGCGAACGCCGCTCGCAACAACATCCCGCTCAACTTCTGCGATCGGCTCTCCAAACTTCTACGCGCCGAAGTCTCCAACATCTGCGTCCCTATATCTATCCTCATGACAGCAATCACCTAATCCTCAAACCAGACTCCTACCTGGATAAGAATAATCTAACCCCTCGAGAGCCACACAAAATAGGAACCTACCACCATCCTGAATGTCATTGCAAACTCCTGATGCTTCACCGACTGCACACACACGTCGTCACCGAAGCACCAAGCTAGAATACAACCTAACGGGGATCTACAACCCGTTTTACCGTGTTTTCTCAAAACTTCCAATTAACGCCAACGTCCGAATGAAGATTACATTGAAACACCGCCTCGGTAGTATCCCTTCGGCCTCACTGCAGCCCCACAACGGTCAACTTTCTTCGCAGGCTCACCAAGTCCCGGTACTTTTTGAATCCTATATTAGTACCTTGCCTTATACCAATATTTTTTTATTAGTCGTGTTGGCGTTTGAGGTGCATATCGGGTCATTTAGCATCAGTTAACTCAAACTGGTAATGATCTTAAATAATTATGGTTATATAATGCTTCCCTTGACAATTCGATAAAATTCTATGAACATCTTACTATTATAAAGACTGATTCTTACAAACTATGTAAGAAAATCAGTACTGTACAAATGAATGGTGTATGAAATCGACAGTTATTATGATAATTGCCTAATTAGACTTTTTATCTATATACATTTGCAATAGTAACTTACGTGAACCTTATAATAAGTATGCTCTGGGCACCTGCTAACTTTTCGTCATTGACAGATCCCGCAGTCGCAGTCCGCGGCGCCGATCGTACTCTCGCGGGAGGTCGGGCTCCCCTCGTCGCTCACCCTCCGTGCGCCGCCGATCTCCTTCTGTGCGTCGCTCAAGATCCCGCGAAAGACGCAGCCGATCTGATAGCAAAAGCAGGTAAATATACAGGTAAATCGTTCTTTTTTATTTATTTTTTAATTTAAATTTACTTTAATTTAGAATAATTATAAGTCAACAAGACAGCCACCTACATTGGGTAGGATTGATCCAACAGCTTTGGCTCAGGAGTGACCCATCCTACTAGGATCACCATCACCGTCTCAATCCAGTGTTTATAGAAATTTAAAGGTATCAGGTTTTGTCGGTCCCAGGTTCTAGCGACAAATTCTGTGCACAGATCTGTGCTAGGTGAGATGAGATATAATACATTTATTTTCATATGGGATAGTCCAGGTAGCTTATTCTGCACAATTTTCTATATTTCATGAAGAAAATACAAGTTTTAAAATTTTTACAACGTTGGGTAAGATTACCGATGCGATAAAAATGACCGTGTTACAATTTTTACAGAGAATTGCAAAATAATCATAAATTATTTATTATCTAAATATTAAGTTCGAGCCACCAAAGAAGTCCCGAAGTCCATCTATATCGTGGAAAAAATAAGATCTATTTTAATTAATTCCACGGGATTTTGGTGTCGTCGCAAACTCTAGCTTAAAATATTCAAGGCTGTACAAATGTTAATTTCTTAATATCTATGTAAGTTCGACTCGGCGACAAATTTCGGCAAATTTAACGGCAGGTTCAGAATTCAAGTCCATGATGGTGGCCCATGCATGACGGGTCACCCCTCACGATTATATATTGTCAGCAAAAGCAGAGTAAATTACCTAGTTGAGTTGCAATTCATAAAATAACTCAGAATTCACTAAAGCGGTTGAATAATGTAATGAAAACTGTACCTACCTACTTAAAAAAACTTGTTCCTAATTTCTCCTCTTTTTTCTTCAGATACTGAAACATCAGCTATTCGGCGAATACAATTGTACAATGGGACAAATTAAACTGTAATTCTAGTGATATGCATTAGTGTATGTGTTTGTGCGTAATGACTTACTACAGAAATGAAATGTTATATAAATAAGTACTTATAGGATTATTGCAGCTTTCATTTTGTCCATCAAATTCATAATGTACCTTCATTCTAATTTAAGTTTGTATAAAATCAATGTAGATACATTATAAGTTATATAATTTGATATTAAAGTATCAAACATTAATATGTATCCTACTTTTCTTTTAAAAATAGACCATTTTAAGATGACTTATTATAAAACATATTATGTGCTATATGTATTAGTTTCATTGTTGAAGAGTAGATTAGAATATATATTTTATTCATGTTTATCACAATCATTTAAAATATTTCAGTCATATTTGAAAATAACAATAATAATTAATATTTTAACATACAATATATCAAAACTATACTATATAAAGCGTTACAAAATACTAAAGAAAATATACGGTATCAAAAATATAACAAATAAAAAGGAAATATATATAAATACATCTTACCAAAAATAGCTAATAACATTCTAAGCTTCAATCTTTGTAATTTACAGGCCGTTGTTTTGTATTCGTGAAATAATCAAAATAAACATAAGTACCAATAGCCACAAGCGCTGTACCTATAACATGATATATTGTTAAATTATTCTTAAAAACTATTGAAGATATCAACAAAGAAACAAATCTTCTAAGAGTTAATATAAAAGTAACTGTTACTGAAGTTTCCTTTGTAGCTAATTCATGAACAGAATGCGTACAGTAAAACTGCGTCAAAATATTCAGGGCAATAAGAAGCCAACCATCCAAGGCTATACTATATGATGTGTCCCTCAATTGAGGGAAGATCCCTAAAAATAAGGGCAGTGGTAGTGCATTTGTGTAAAACAGCATCTGAAAATGATCACCCAAAATTATTTGAACTTGTGAAAAGTTAAAAAAAAAACAAAATTCTTAAAATAACAATAGGATGTAAATTATAATTTATTTTTGTAAACATGACTTGGTTTTTGTGCAGCCATCTGAAATATTTGCATATAAAACAGTAGAAAATAAATAATACCTCGTCTGGATGCTTTCCATATTTAGAATACAAGGTCTGCTGCTGCAGCCCAGTGAAGGCACCAGTAAACAAAGTGCACACTAGTATGGTGACTCCAATGCACCAGTATATGAACTTCCCCTTGCTTTCCTCAACTGGTGCTCCACCATACATCGCTAGGGCTACCCCAATGCTAATAAGGATAGAGCCTATTGCTCTACTCAGCTTAGGCGACTGTTTATGTGCATAGCAATATACTAGCATGCTGGCTGGTGAAGATGCTGATCTAGAATTAAATTAAAATTCATTTTTAAATACAATACATACTCGGACCTCGGCTCGGGATGTTGCCAGGGGAATAGGGGAGGTCACTAAAAAACATGAATATAAAAGTGGACGGATTTACTGGAACAGGAAAAATGCAAAAGAGATGGATGGATTGTATAATAGATTACATTAGTAAGAAAGGAGTGAATGCAGTTATGTTGGATAGAAGGGCTGAATGGGAGAAGAGAACTTAATATATCAACCTCAAATGATTGAGTACAGGGCAGGAAGATCTAAGAGTATCAGTGTCAAATTTCTGGAGCAAAATTGTACATTGCATTTTGAACATTATCTCCCCTATAAAACCTTTTCATTCCTTTTGAATCATAATAACATTACCGGCTCAGTTTTACATCACCCAACCTTTTGTAAGTCTGATTCAACATTTTCAAGTCACATAAAATCATTGATTTACCAAACACACTAGCAAATATACACATGTTCAATATTATTACTTGAGGTGAAAAATATGTTTTTTTTCCTCCTTGTCAACTTATGTTATTATTTGCTACTATTTGCCTCATGTTTTCTCCCACAAGAGGAGCTCGTAATTTCCCATTTATGTTGCATACATCACCAATTTGTTGTTGTCATGACTAAAAAAATACTAAACATTATCATGAATCATAAGTGAAATAAAATTGTAAATTTACCGTATAATCATATGCAGGGTAGAAGGCACATGCAATGCGTATACATAGTTATTTGCCACACTTGATATGAAGAACAGGGTTACGAGGATTGCATATTGCCTAATTGGTATTTTTGGTTTTATCTGAAATAAATATGTGAGTAAGTACTTAGAAAAAGTAAATATTAGAAATAAAATTGATACTGATGGAAGAAATTAGAGATCCTACTTTATTTATGATGATGATAACTGATAGGAAAGCTATTCCCTGAACTGAGCTTAAATCTTATTGATAGAATTACTTCATGAATAGTGAGCTAAACATGCCTTGTGAAGTCTAAATAGGTCTTGCATTCCTACGACGCGAAGTTGATAAAATATTAGTCTGACTTACCGAGCCAAATTTTGTGGTAAAAATAAACCCTTGCAACGAAATAAAGAAGAATTGTAAGAATGTTATTAGGTTTGCAGATTCTGGTGACCTTGTCATCAAAATTTCCATAAGTAAAGCATTCGAACAACATCCTATAAAAACTTTTGAGATAGTGTTTAGAGTAAACATTTTTAATGTTTTAATTTTAGGTAAGTAATTTGTAGGAACATCAATAAATATAGTAACGAATATAATGAAACATAAAGAATAATAATAATACACGACACTGAACACCAGAACGTGGAAAATATAAAACTAAATTAAAGTTTTGAAATCGCACGCAATAGCGCGTAAAGCACAGATGATTATGATCAGTCAGTGTGACCAGTGTTGCCATGTCTCAAAGCTGAAAATCTGACTTGCATAGTCTAAAAATCTGTATAAAATCTGTTTGAGCTCAATAAACCAAAATCTACATGGAATCTATAGGTAATAAAAATATTAATACTACATTATAACACAGAAGATACAAAAGACATTAAGTAAAAAGCCATTTTCATAGAAACATATGAACATCGAAGCTACTCAAGCTACTACCATTTCTGAAGTCGCCGTCAACTGAGAAGAATCGGCAAGAAACTCAGCAAGGCTACATTTTTTATATATTTTTTGGACAGTCTGACAATGTTTGCTTTTTCCATAAATCATGCTGAAATCCATTTCTTCTTTGAGTATCTAGAACTCAACGCATTTTTAGTCTAGTTTCAGTTCCACATACCTACTCAAAGCATTTTTTCTATTCTATTCTTCTATTTTATCATAGATAAGCTTAATTCCAAAAATCTGTATAAAATATAGCAAAATCTGTCATCTGTATCGGATGTCGAAAATCTGTATCGATACAGATAAATCTGTATATATGGCAACACTGAGTGTGACTGTTGAGAAAATAAAAATAGACTAGACTCTCGACACAAAATTTGCCAGTCTGCCGAACGCTCTAAGAAAAATTTGCCTCAAACCTATGCCACATCACATAAAATTTTATATATATATTATTGGATGATGCGTCTTCTTACCTTGTGGTCAATATCGAGTTGCAAGCTTTACAAAATGCAACATGAGGATCATCCTTCGCTCTTGCAATCCAATCCATGAAGAAAGCAAAGGATAACATGTCTTCTGTGGTGTGAGCCGGTCGGCCACCCAAGATATCGTTCGATTTTATTATACGTTACCAAGATACGTTATGATTTCCTTCCCTTCTTTTTATTTTTCAGTATGGCAGCCCAATCCTTTTTATTAGGTCTTATTTTTTTACAATGTCGAGTTATAATATTGCTTTAGTAATTATTATTCTGAGTAATATTTTAATTATAGTCACCACGATCATTTTTATATATAATTATGTCATGTCCATACAAGTTAACTTGGTGTTAGTTTTACTAAAACCAAGACACAGACTTTTTGAGACAAAACGCCACCGATATTCGGTGTTTCATGAAAATAAAACAAAAATGCTACGTCAGTTTGCAATTTTCCGCCAATAAGTATTTTCTTCTCTTTCTGTTTCCGGTAAAAATATTGAGGATACCAGGAGTTTTTATAATAAAATGAATCAGCCATATTCTTCAAATTAAACAAAAATAAATCTGAAACACAAATCAAATATTATGATTAATCATTTGAACTTAATGTAATTTTTTTTATAAGATAATATTTCTTAATTTCATTATTTATTGTATCAATATGCAATTGATATAGCAACCCAAAAAATATAAGCTTGATATTGTGGCGGTAAAGTTTATAAAGAATCAACAAAATAATAAAATTTATTAGCTAATGATACAAAAGAGTATGTAATAGAATATGTACACAACGTCACCCAATTATACAATTTATGTATCTAATAATACAATCTAGCAATCCCATTGTGTGGCCCTTCCTGGCAGGGCCACCATCACGGATTTGGATTCCGAGTCTGTCGCTATTTTGTCCTCGAATATCAGATTTTGTCGCGCCCTGGTTCAAAAGTTATAAGGGTTTTTAGGTGGCCCTGCCAGAACGGGCTCTTCCTGGCAGGGCCACCTCGTATCTCAAGAACTAGGGCACCTAGCGAAGATCGGTTTACTCCCAGAATTTGTCTAATTTTGTCACCAAGTATCAGATTTTGTCGCTTCTTGGTACAAAAGTTATAAGCACCGTCCTGGCAGGGCCACCACAGTATCTCAAGAACTAGGGCATCTAGCGAAGATCTGTTTGCTCCCAGAATTTGTCCTTAATTTGTCTAATTTTGTCACCAAGTTTCAGATTTTTTCGCTCCTTGGTTCAAAAGTTCTAGAGCATATCTTTGAGAATCTAGAACCGAGAAAGTTTTATTGAAAGTAACTATGTTCTACGTTAAATTCAACATAAAGTATAACGTGCACTACTGACTCTGTCTGACTATACTCGAGTAGACAAGACTCGCGGGCCATTTTAAAATAGCGTTCAGATAGTCGATATTTATCCTAGCAGGGACGTAGTAGGGCTACGCACGTCCATAATTATGACCATTTTGTTATACTTAACCATTAGATAAAACTTCATATATTACGATTAAATCCTTTGTATATAACTAGTTAGATATATAGGTACATTATATAATTTCAATTTCTATATAATCCATACATTCACGAGCTATTTAGGGCTGATAAATTTTTTTTTTAGTCAGAAGGCTGACGAGCAGGCAAGTGGTCCACTTGATGGTAAATAGCTAACGGCGCCTATATCGACATAATATCTATCAGGATTGCCAATGCAGTGCCCACCTATACAGAGCCTAGAAGCCACTGGTTCTCAAGTGCAACTGTTGGAACACGGTATCGCGGTAGGAGCTTGGTGATAGATTTTCAAATACATATAGGTTGGTAGCCAGCCAAGGGAGAAGCGTACTACAAAGTACCCTACTACCGTGCTATGGTTTCTTCACGATGTTTTCTTTCACTGAAAACTTAAGCTCATTGTGAATATTCGAACGACCTTCGCGTGGCAATTGATATTACTACGAACGTGGGCCTAACGCCTTTTACGAACTAGACGATTAAGTAATCTACTCATCAGGAGGCCTAATGTAAGCTAAAGATTAAGGGGTAAACGCAGAACTTTGAGAAACGGAAATAAGTATTTGAAATAACTAAGAATGGAACACTGCCGCCTCGCAACAGCCGGCCGGGCACTGCTAGCTATGGCAAACAACCGCCCAAACAAGTCTCCGCGAAAGAAAAGTCGCTATGCGCTACTCGCGAGTGACTCGACTCGACCGAGTTGGATGGACCTAACCTAGTAGCTAGATAATAGTGAGGCAAGTGAATGAGTGCCAGCGCGAGTTTGCCTTCCCGCGTCGTGGCGCTCACACGCGTCTGACGTGTTTTCGCGCCAACATGTTCCTTCGATTTCACGCTCCGAATAATATCGCTATAACTTTAAATTGTTCGATTTTATAACTGTCATTTGTTATATCGAATAATATAAAACAGTTCTTGTAGTGTTTTGTGTCGAATAACGTTTGTGTGGTGTTGTATTGCTGTACTTACAAGTTTTTTTTTCTATAGACTGCACAATGCAAACGATTTTGTATTTTATTTCATTATCTAGTGTGTACGGAATGATAGAAAAATGTTAAAAGCACTTCTAGTGTGTTCGGTTCTGTTTATTAACATACTGCCTTCAGGTGAGTAAATTTACTATTAAAGAGAGTAAAATTTGACATTTTAATCTCAAGTTAATATCTACTTATTAATATAAATCAAACTTACCTTGACGGTTATGAAATAGTAAATGCTAATAACACATTACGAATACTCATAAAGATTATTTTGTAAACTACCTTCATTATTATGCTACCAGCCTAGTTAAAAAGTGAAATAATGGCAGCATTACATAAATAAACATAACAATAACATAATAACAATTTAAAAATCTGACATTTGCGGCAAAATAAGTTTTGGAAAATTCTATAAAATAAAACTACGACGTTGTTAATAATTATACGAATACTTATAGTGCTTATAAATACTTAGCGACAAGTTTAAAAAAATAGAGGTGACGGACGCTCGACATACTTCATATTAAACCTCTGGTAGCTGCACATGAGAGCCAGACTAGGCTTTGTGTGGAAACTAAATACAACCATATCACTTAAAATTGTATATTAATTTATTGGCATAAGACATACAATAGTATAAAAATGATAAGAGACAAATTCAATAAAATATTTTCTATTCATTCGATCTTCTTCAATACAAGATTCCTTTAAAATAAATGGCCAACATTTATCAATGTGAAATATGACGAGTTTTACGTAAGGATTTCTCAATCAACCGTTTAACGATACACGCGCGGTGAAAACCGACGTAAGTAATATAAACCTATTCAAGCGTTTAGTTTGATTAGTTGCATAATTTCTTATAATTTATTAGTTAAGTAAATTATTGGTGATTACTAAATATTACCACCTTAACTAAAAGCATGAAAAAGGCCAATTTATTAAATATCTCAGTACCTCAAGAAATCATTGTAGGTAATTAATGTGATCAATAAACTCTAGTCTTTTGACTTAGTAGGTTCATTTATCGCAGATAGAACAACAATGAGAGAGTTTATTGGCTCAGTACGTAATACAAATACAGAACATAGTGAGGAAATCATAGCACAGCGGGTAATACCCTACCTGGCTGGCTACCAAGCTCAAGATGAATTCTGTCGCCAAACGTGCAAACTGGTGTTGCGGCAGCTGCACTTGAGAGCCAGTTATTTCTAGGGTTAATTTTGATAGGTAGGTCTAATATGCTTGGCACACTCTAAATTACAAAGATGATACTTTTATAATACAAAGTAGGTATCCTGTTATTGGGTTTCACATATTGAACGTGTTTTTTTTTAACCTAGATAATTACCTACTACTTATGCAGTTGGATAATTTTAATTATTATGTAGGTACTTATATAAAGTTTAATTTTAAAGAAAATCTAGCATTTTTAATGGTAAGTGACAGGGTTCGAACCGATAATTATCGTGATAATTATCAATATAAATATATGTTTGATAAATCTAATCGAAAATATTTAATTTGCCTCTCTTTAATCTGTCGTATCGGAATGCAAGCCACTTCACGTCTGTCGTGTTTCACATCGAATCGTTCATTTGGCCAAAACAAAGATGTTGAAGTTTGTAGAAGATGTAAAGTTTATTATATTAACAAGAGGCATATTTTTCTTGATAATTTTAATCCCTGTTAAGTGATTATGTAGCCGGAGATGGTAAGCACAGAAAGCCTAGAAAGCACACGACACAGATAATTAATTTATGTTCATTACATTTACATCAGTAGGTAAATGCGGTAGCTAAGCAAGTAGAATTACCTCATCGAACACTAGAATGATTATAAGATAATTAGCTTGGTTATAAGGAAAACTCATTGTGTAGAATGGTAAATAACAGGTGTGTCAGGACTCTGGATGGAAAAAAAATAATTATAAGATAAACAAGTCACTTGTTTACCAGTTGTTAACTTAACATAATATACTTAATGCATTACTTATTACTTATATAATATAATAAATAACTAGATGTGTAAAAAATATATTTTTCTGTCATGAAAGTAAAATTCTTAACAGAAATTGAATGGAAAAAAAAACGTTCACATTCCAAACTTCTTTTTTCAAAACTTTTAAATCAGACGGTGGATGATTTGATGGCCCTGATAAAAGTAGAAATATAATTCTATTACCTATACAGAATAATCAAATACAATATGAAACCGTAAAGATATGAAGAGAAGGTTACCAATTCAACAAAGTCCGATTTAATGAGAAGAACAATATTTCCCAAGTTGATGATTTTACCTCCATAGGTTGCTATAGGAAACGGGTAAAGGGATCGATGGCTCACAACACAATTTATGTTTTGAAATTTGTTATGTACGGCATTCCCTTACCCATTGCGTTCATAGATCTGAAAGCGCGTAATATATCACTATCACTACATACATATCTATAATAAAACAAAGTGACACACAGACAGACGTGGCGGGGACGTCTGTCTGTCTGTATGTATGTTCGCGATGATTTCAAAAGTACTGAACGGATTTTCATACGGTTTTAGAGATAGAGTGATTAATGAGAAAGGTTTAGGTATATAATTCATACAAGGCTTTGTGTCGGAAGGCCGGAAATATGACGATGATGGATATTTTGTATATCTCGGAACTATTTCAAAGTACCTCGTAAAATGTCCGAGAAATCACGACAGTAAGAGATGAATAAACTCAGGTGACTGATACCGGCTGTAAATACAATAAATACTATTTATAGAAGCAGATATGCATATTATTTAATTAATAGGCGACTTTCCCCAGCTAAATATTACATTGATAATATCTATAGATAATGTAGGAACATTGTAAACAATCTGCTGTGATTTGGCATATAGTGGCATTGCATTTCCCTTCTATATATCACCATAGCAAATTCCCTAAAAGCTATCTTCGTCGACAATTTTTTCGCCTTTTCATATTTGATAAGTATGAAATCAAACGAACCTTTTGTTAAGCATTAGCATTGAAAGAAGCGATGTTAGCCATCTGCACTGGATTCTTCGCATTACAGTTTCAATTTTGAGGTTAGGTCAAACATCAAATATATTTTCTATTTTCACTTGGCCAAACTGCCATAATATGTAGATCATCCTGTATTTTTAAATAATGCTTTGTTTACGTGTAACTTTGAAAGTTCTTTAGGAACTAGAATTATTTTCAGCCTTGAGACTAACCTTTGGATTGGTTTCAAAGACCCCGATATTGAAAGTGTCAATTTGGTACATCTGCTAGTCCATGTTAAATTTCTTAAGATACCTTAGGTACCTTACCTAATCTATTAGTTAAAAAATCGAGTGAAGAAAAGGAGCAAGGTCAGTATTGTTCTTAAGATAAAGACAATGATTTAGAATCCGTGATAAATATAATAAACTAGCAAATCCCCGGCGTGCGTTGCATTGCCTCATTTTTTATTTTTTGTCAGATTCTATCGCGGGCGAGTGCGCAATAACTCATCAAAGTTTCACCGGAATCGGATGAATTGTATAGGAGAGCGTACGTACGATACAAACAAACAAATGAACGAACAGACAGATAAACATATATTTATATAAATAAACACCAGACATAAACACAAATAAAATTCAATTGGAAGAATGAACAAACCACGATTAGAATCATTCAAAATGCCGCGATTCTTATTTTTGTTTACGAACTACCGCAATAAAATATAAGCGAAACGTTCTAGTAACGGATCTATTTATATTCCAAGATGAGTGAACTCACAATGTTTTCTGCCAAAATTCAATAACAAACAAATAATTATTTAGGGATATACAGGTGCAAACAGATCGTCTATTACGTTAGACATTTGAATGAACTTGAAATATCTTTCGTCTCGTACGTTATTTCGAAATCGAATCTGCATCACGTCTGAATGAATATAAATGTCATATTAATTGAAGACTTTATACGAAATTTGTCTATACATACATACATATTATATCCCTTTCAAGAAATTGTATTAACGTCTTCATTAGTCACTTGATTATTCTTAGCTTTATTACATAGTTATTTTATATCCATTATATATTACTCGCTCATCTTGTTCGCCAAGTTTCTTGTACATTCCCTTTAGTCAAGATGGATGTTGATAACCGATTTAGTGATTAAATTTAGAATCTTCACTATTTAATCGCTTGTTTATGTGACTATTTATTAAAATAGCAAGCACTGACAAAGCCATAGCAGGTTTACGAATGTTACTGTATTTGAAATCCAGCGCTGCAGCGTAGCATTCTATTTTAAGTATTTACGTTTTCTAAGTCCAGGTGCTTTTTTGGCCTCACACAGCCGCATGTTATGTACTGAGTCCAAATAAATGGACATTGTATTCTGTCTTCTCTACATCTTCTGTACCAAGTCTCTAAGTTATAAGTACAGAAGTACTTACCAAACATATTCGAGAGAAAACTCTCAAGTATTACAATTGCATTTTAATTATCACGCCTAAGATGTTCTATCAAAGCCAGAGCTTCAAACATAGGCTTGCACAGTACTATGTACTTAATGAATAATGCCAATAATATATTACAGTAGAATTATTCACCTTTAAAATAGAAACAATTCCAAGACAGATCCATACGCGTCAGTCGACAGATGTTTTGTGTGACTAATCCCATTAGATACTTCTATATGTTATGGAAGCCAAGCTTGCATAATGTCTTCAGAAGGTCTAAGTGAATCTAATCAAAGGCTTGTTTTGAAAACCTACTCTCCAAAACTAACAGTTACTGTATAAAGACATACAATTGTAAATTCATTGCTTGCTTTTTAATTAGACATAGGCTTGACTTTGACTTTGACGTAGAAGTAATAATGATGACCTTGAAGTACTCCACTGCCCATTTTAACTGTTCTGTTTATGATAGAATTTCGGTGCCATCAAGACACGACATCTTTCACCTTCTGCATACAGCCTCCAACCTTACTGAGATTGAGGTTGCATGCAGCATTACGCCACATGTCTTTTAGTATTTCTAGAATAATCACTGCACGTCAAATAAACTTGACCCCACGTTAAACATTTAATTTTGATAGGTATTTGACCAATTGACATCTCAAAGATCAGTTGATCTTTGAGATGTCAATTGGTAGGGTCTGATTTATTCAACGAGTGTTGATGGACTTGCAAGGCCAATTTTATTGGCGAGTCGATGTCTCCATGGTAATTGTATTGTTGTTGTTTTTATCTTGCAACAAAATATGGAACTTTAAACTGTAAATAAGGAATAAAGTATAAGCTTCTGTATTATCGTAATTGTAGTTATAAGGGATAAGTCAGTGATGCTCCTGAAAAGTCCTACTTACTTACAAATATTTTAATTTCGCTGGTTATTGCTTACGTAGAAAAGCCGCGCCAATATGCAAATGTTGGTTAAAAATATCTCCAAAAACCGGTAGAGATTCACATTAAAATTAGATTTGGCTGCACTTCCAACACGAACATACAGAACAAAAACAGTTGTCGTAAATTTTATAAAATACCTACTTACCTATAGCAAAAGGACATTTCAAGGGTATGTAAATAATATTAAAATGTCGAAATAAATTCAATAGGCTAGATATAAATAATGTTGATAGCAAAACCTTTATCCATAGACTGTCCCCTTTGGTTTCATCTGCGTTCTCGTGATAAAAAATAGCCTATAACAACCTTCCTCAATAAATTGGCTATCTAACGCAAAAATATCGTTGACTTAATTCATACAAAAATCCCATAGAAAAAAGCCGTTTTAGTTTTTCTCTTGCCATTTCACGTTTGAATTTACACCGTATTGCTAACTCCATAGAACTGAGGACTAAACACAAAGCAAAAGACACGGACTCTTGATTTATGAGACCATAGAAAATTAATAAAAATAACCTGAATTATTGAGCATTTCCAAGATTCTCACTAATCTACAAACTATGATATATAGAAAACATCCTCAAAGCCCTCGCTGCTGTCGATAGGCAAGGTTCCTAACAGGCTGGCATCGTTCCCTTTTTGGATGGCCAAGCTTATGCGTTGGCGGAAAAAGCTCCCGTACATATTTAAAAAAGAACAAGATCAACCAAATTGTCACGTTAAGCAAGCACGAGTCTACAAATTAATAATATCGGCAAATAAATTCGCCATTGACATTGGCAACGTGATAGGACGTTACATTGTACTCTTACAAGGTCGAGAACGCGACGAACAGACAGATTTTAGCTTATCAGGATTTGGAAAATGTGTTATAAACCGGTAATCATAACGTTGCTTTTTAACTTGGTTACAATTTTGGTTGCATCTCTTCTGGCTATGACGTACTCGTATCGTACGTCCGGATACATTATGCGATGCCTCGATGGACCGAATCTGTTTTACGAATAATTAAAAGTGTTATTTTTGAATATAGATTTGTTTTTCTGAATGGGATATAGTTGTATTATCTCCATTATGATGGTCTTACTTGAAACAGTATCATATTATAGTATATTATAGTAGTAAATATGTCCCCATTGCTAGAGTAGAAGCCTCCCCATAACTAAGAGAATCAATGCCAGACTCTGTCCTAAATTCTTTTGAATTTAGCTACTAAACTATTACCCCTTTAGGCGATGAGTTTTCAAGTCTTTCCTTAGTGCTCTCCTACAGTGTCGAAAGAAACCCACATGCCAATTTTCACGGTCCTGCCCCAGGAGTTTGGGCTGTGCAATGATAATGTCTGTCAGTCAGTCAGTTATTATTTTATAAGTAAGTACCTATAATATAGATTATATGACAACATGTACTACAATTCTCTGATCAAAATCACCATAATTGTAAACTAGAAGGAACAGTACATCCGTCAACAAAGCCTGCAAGTGTGCCATCAAACGGTCCCGTAGGCCGACCTCGCTGTCCCGGCGCCTGCGCACGGCACAGAGCCATGCCATCTGAGAACCATCACATGGGAACACTAACGTTCCACATCCCCACTTACCTTGTATACTGTTTCATTGAGTTTTATAGAATATAAAACTTATTTATTGTGAGTAATTTGATCTGAAGCTTTATGATTTGCTACAGCTGCTTTTTTAGCTTTTGGTGTAGTTTTACGATTTCTAAATACCATTTAACACATCTAATTTTGGTTGTACATTTTTATCTCTTCGTTTCTATTAATTTCGATTATTGATTCATTCGATGATTCTACTTCTGCTAACTACTACTATTACTTCTTAGAAGTATTTTTTGGAAAATCTACGAGTTATATCACTGAAATACGAAAATATTTTCAAATACTATATGTTGCCATGAAAAGAAGACACGCCAATTTATTTTCATGATTAGTTTCAGAACATTAGCATGGATATCTGACAAAATAGTCTACATTTTCATGTTAATATTGAATGAATGACATTAAATTATCTATTTGTTATTTAAAGTCAGACACTTGCCTGTTTAAGTATATTCCTTCATTAAAAAACTATATAACCATGCGATACAAAACTATTTGAAATGAAAATTGGTCACATGAGTTATATTAATATTAATTCGTATTTCGTGTAACCTTCATGTATATAGAACTAATATCTGTATGCAAAATTTGATCGCGATCTGTTCTACAATTTAAGCGTGAAAATGTAACAGACAGACAGTTACTTTCGCATTTATAATATTAGTATAGATTAAGATTAAAATTATATAATCAATCTTCCTTTATGAGCCATATTAGACGTCAGTATCGTAAACAAATCATGATAGACAGACGGCCGTGACGGATATTTTTAGTAGTGAGGTCCTTATTATGCAAACCGTGCAATGTTTACAATATGTTATGGTACATTATTTATGAGATAATACTAAGGTATGCTTAGAATAGGACATTGTTCAGGTTAATATACTCGAGGAGTACGCATTAAGCACGCTTGGCGTAGAATTAAACTGATATGACCTGGGTATCGTATCACTTCGCCGAATTATCTTTCACCGAATTTTGATCTCGTGATTTTGATCTGACAGAAAACGTTTCTGCTTTATTTTTCCATCACACCATTAATATCGAATTATGTTTGTCAGAAGTCGAAAAATCATTTACCCCTTTTCCTTAAGTTTATTATGTGTATTTGATTCCAGTATTCTCTTTGATTCGCTTAGTAAACATTCTAAGAAGTACATCATTAGTTAGCGAAACTTTGCAATCCCATCTCGTTTTTGTTACTGAGTACGTACATTACATGCACATTCATACAATGTTTTCGGACAAAAGAAATTCGTTGAATACTTTTAGTTTCTTTTAAATTATAGGTAACCGATTTGGTTTGATGGCCTTTCAGGTTATTGTCATGTCTGCCTCACAGTACAATATTTCCTCAACCTATAAAGATACCCACCCCTGTCTTTACGAAGACTTCGATCCAACGCTTAACGGGCGCGGCCCTTGACTGCAATATTACTCATGACACGAACCTACCTAGTGCATCTAACATGTACCTACCTACTGCAAAGGCCACACCCAAACCCAATTAGTAAAATGGCTTTCTTTTAGTCGAAACCTGTTAGGCCATTACTCGTCGTAACGTGGTACAACACGTGAGCTCCATGTTCGTCACACCATAGTATATATGTATACAATACAGTAGGTATATAAGCTAAACAAATGAATAAAGCTCAGACGGAGACTAATTACCTACTGATTGACGCATGACGATTCACTCCCAGTTTTTTATACAAATCAAATGGTAGGAACCTATTATATGGGATTGTAAATTACGTGTTTATTGCAGTTGCAATACTATAGTAAAGTCATAATGGATAATTAGATTTAATAACGGATGGAAAGAATAATGTCAAGTTGACTACTCAACCATCCATAGTAAAACTTGTTTTTCTAAATGCAAATTACTGGAGATTTATTTTTGACCTTACACTTTCTGTGAAGGAAAATATCTTGAGGAAACCATAGCATGGAGGTAGCATACTTAATAGTACCCGCCTGGCTGGCTACCACCCTCAAATCGAAAACCTGTAGTCAAGCACCTATCGGTGTCCTGGCAACTTTAACTGAAAGCCGGTTTCTTCTAAGCTTTGTGTGCGTACCACCTTCGGCCACATCATCACCATGGTGAAATTGTGCTCATACACAGTATATCAACCATCTTTCAATTTCAACTACCAACGTAAGGTAAATAAGATCGAAAAACTAAACTGCCGTGATCAACGCTCGAAAAAACCTGAACCTAGACAGTTATCTATACATAGATAGCAATCACTATTTGACGTCAACCCGGTTGAATGAACCAGACCACATTACGTACACATGTATATAACAATAGAAATAGTATTCTTACGGAACCAAGCAACGTTTCCAACGTAACTTTGTAAAATGTTGATCGATCAGTGCTATTATAATCTCTTATACAACCTTTAGATGCAGTTTTAGGAGCTAATGTAGACAATCTTAGTTCTGGTCCTACAGATGGTAATGCAATTTCTGTTGGATCTGAAATAGCAAATAAAATATATCGGTAATTTCAAGAATTTGGCCACACTATTGCCATTTCTTGGGAAGAACTTGCCAACTCCTAAAATAAATGTAGAACCACGTAATAAAATAAGTAGGTATGCTTGCAGAAATTATGCAAACGTCTAAAAATATATAGGTATCTAATTGAGATTACCATGGTCATTGGCATGCGAGTCAAAATTAAGCTCTCAAGAGAAACAACCAACACAGGACTGGGGTAGCTCAAAACTATAATACTAAATATTTTGGTCCTGAACTACATGAAACTACATATACTATAATATTAAACAGCATTAAGGAAGCAGAAACAAATTATGGTCTTATTGATAAAGCAAACTATAGTCTTTTAAATATCACATTAAATATGCTAAAATTGCTATACGAAGATATAATTGAAGATGAAATTAACTACAATGATGCTGTAAATACTAGCGGACGTCCATCATAGCTAGTCTCTATCATAAACATCTTGGGCATCGCTCATAATGCTAATAATCATTGAAACTTGTTTGCACCAAGCAACCGCTTTCTGTTCGCTGCAATAGCGAGCAACTTACGCAAGTCGAATGCAGTTGTCTATAAATAGAACTGCGGTGCGCGGGTGCAGGCGTGGAGGCTTAAGATGCGACGTGAAGAGACTGTTTACTTAGTTATAATGTATCTCAGTTAAATTATCTCTATGTGATAATGTCCTGACTTGTTTATCTCCTGAGATAAACATTGCGAAGACTGTTACCTAAGCATACATATATCTGGAATAGTCATATTTGAAAAAAATCGGTAGCAAAATTTGTATTAGACCAAGATAGGTGACGTTATTTAAGATGCATCCTTCTTAAATTTTAAGTGTTTTTTTAACAATAGCAAACTTTGAAAGCTGACACAACAATTCAAACAGTTGTTCCTAACAAACAGACACAAACAAAACATCTCTTTAATCTTCACAAAAACGAAACAAATCGATGGTATCCAAATTTTGAGAAGCCAAGAGAACTACAATACATTTAAACAGACAAATGCGTCTTTAACTTAATCGGTTATGTAATTACTTACGTACATATATAATAATTAGATATATTATAGTCTATTTTTGGATTCAACGACTTGTTTTACTCATTAAGGGCATTTAAAAATTTAAAGACTTGGTAATGGTTAGTTCATACCTACTTGTACGGAATTAGAAGGGCATGAGTGGCATGACTATATTAAGGTATTTTTAAACGGTAATATGGAGAAACAACTTTAAAATTAGTTCTAAGACAGACTATTGGCGAAAGATCAACATGGCACAAGCCTGATGTTGTACTTTATCATCAGTTACTTTGAAATAAAGAATTTACTACTAAAACAAACAATTACAGAGGAATAACGACTTCTATTTTATATTTGTCTGGCTCATCAAATGACCTGGATTATAAGCTACGTTTACATGAAATTCCTGAAGATACTATACAAATTGTTATGTATAACACATGTTTATCATCTTCGACTGGCACGTTAACTAGTATAATGTACTCAATATTATTCAGGTATTTGAAATAACACATTTCAACAGTAGGTACGAGTATCACAGAGTTAATAAACGTTTGTAAATATGTAATGTAAATTGATGACAGACACGACTCACCAACAATTTACATGTAAACGCAAAATATTTTGTTGATATACATCATCTTGTATGAATAACATACTATATAGATCCGGTCTATTTTGATAAATGTAATTAATCAATAATATGTCTGTTATTCGATTTATTGCATACAAAGATCAGGAAATGAATGGTCTATATTCATAATATCAGATGGATTGGATGTGATGGGAGTATAATGAGATATGCAAATCTTACAACAAAATCTACAGAGGAATTTTTAATCTTGAGTACAGAGACAAACTCAGCGTTATTAATAACTTGGTCACTGATAAAAGATTGCAATGTTCAAATAATAATGACGTAGTTCAAGCCAAGGTAAAATTGACAGAATGTCAGACTTGTTAAAATAATAAGCGACCAGATATTCATTACAAAAGAAAAGAATATTATTGTGAACGCTTGTATTATGATTAGCATTGGTTCTTGGCTTTAGTTACCTTTAGGTTGTCTCGACCCTTGTGTCTAGTCTACCACTTCTATCTACAATTATTTTCTTAATCAACAGGGCTCTGCTCTAGTCTACTATGCGGCCGCACCAAAGAGGTGGAATTGGGCAACAATAGTGGCGCGGGTGCAGCACTGGCGCTGGCGCTCGTGCGGCCCGCTACAGCCACATCACGCGCCCCTTGTCAACTGCGGCTGAATGCTCCTGATACTGACGCTGCTGCCTTCGCAGTTAGACTTATTGATGTTAAGGTATGTTTAGTTTAACTGAACTTGATTATGTGTTTTTTTGAAAATCAACATAATTGTTATCAACAGAGGTCTTTTTATGTTCGTTCTAACGTAACTGCGTTTCTTTACGACTAGGTATTTTGCTTATTATTATGTATATTATAGTAGCTTCCGCCCCGCGGTTTCACCTGCGTTTCCGAGGGATCCGTAAATATGCTTCAGAATCAAATGCAATAAGACTACTTAAAAAAATCATTTGTGTCATTAAAAAGGAATAAATACTTCTAGTGTCCAAATTATTGTGTTTTTGGCCTATTTTTTATGATAGAATTTGTATTCCACTACCTGTTGTACTAGTTCCTTTAGTCATATTCATACTATGACATTTATATACGAGGCTAGAAAGGAAGGAACATTATAAAGCAATGATCTAAATCAAGTTCTCGAAATCAGACTTATGTTCCTTAGAAATATTATTTATACAGTTGCTAGTTTAATTAAGTCTTAAATATTTTCAAGGCGTTCGTACGGAAGGTTACATAAATAAAAAGACTTCACAAAATATTCAATTACACAAAAGTTGACCTTGGTGCAAATTAGTAACAAGAGTTGTAACGTTGTGGAAATTTTTCGCCAGTTTAGGATTTTTCGTGCAAATTTTAACGTAATTTAATTGCATTGATCCAGATTCTTCACAATTCGTTTTCATATTATGTAACACAGTAATTACATCAATTAAACTAGCGGAAGGATGATGGCCGTTTTGATAGCCCATATCCGTAGATGTGCCAATAAGAGACAGTAAAGATACCCTTGTATCAAAAAAGTTACCATAGTCTGCCGCTGGTTTAGTGCATGCAATTTTGTCTTTGCCCATGACCCAAGAACAGGAACTTCTGACTGGAATTCCAAGTTTTGTGCATTTATCATCATCGGTCATAACATCATTTACAGTGAAATAGTGATTAAACGCAAGTATAAGACAAATTAGCTGCTATGGAAAACTAAAAAATCATGAATGAGGTAAACATAAAATAATTCGTAATTTTAAACATTTTCCCACGGTCATTATAAATTAAGGAAAACCACAAGAGTTACTGAGTGACAATTGGATGTTGGTGTAGTATATTTACTTAAAAGAGCAAGAAAATTTCTTGTTGTGAAAGTTCTATTGGGCTAGTTATGAAGATATACTCAGAATAACAATTAGCTCTCTCTAGAATTTTCTTTATTTATAAAAGTGTTAAGTATTGGCCAGTGAGTTTCGCATCACGATCTCCCCCTACCTACGATTGTTTTATTATAAAATTTAAGAGGAGTACCTACTGCCCAAAACTATAATAGCAAAGGATTAGCTAAAACCCAGGCTGAACCTTTTGCAATGTTTTCGATGTCTTCTTTAAAACTAGTAATGAGCAGAACAATACTGGCGAATCGTAAAATATACTCATGATAAAAACATCTAACAATAAAGTACGCAACTAGGCTATGTAAAATATGGTTATATATTGAGTTTCGTCACAGTTTTCAAATTAGCCATCATCGTTTGAACATTATGTAATTTATGAAAATAGCAAATTTAAGCTTTATTGTTATTTTAATAAAGACAAACGACTTTATTTGCATATGCTGTTTGAACAGCTAGCTGCGATGCTATTGTCAGTATATGCTATGACATTCATAGTATCTGCTAAAGAAATCATTATCATTGATGGTTCTTACAAGGTTCTCTTTAACGAATATGCGTTGAAAAGTTTGAAAATATAATCAGATGTTTTGAATTTCGAGAATTTTCTAAATATGGTTACTAAGTATATTGGGAGAAGGAAGAAACAGTGGAATGGAAATACATTAGATAATTTTAAATAAGTTTTATACGTTTAAGGTTAATAGTATGTTATAAAAGGATAATTACATATACTCTTCATATAAAAAGCGTTGTGATTTCACCTTGAAATTGAAACATAATTTTGTATTGACTGTAATTAAAACATCGTGTTGACATAAAATCGTTTAGGTTTTAGACTTTTTATGACTCACGTAGAAAATTGATTGGCACGCTTTAGTTGCACGTGCGGTGCGATGAGTCACTGCAAGCCATGAAATAATTGATTTTCTTACCTGAATTTATTTACAGTCCTCAGAAACCATACAATTCCTATGTCAAATTGAACTAGTTCACGTTGCATGTGAGCGATGACTTACAATTTATTACTTGTATTTATTATGACCGAACCAATTATACAAATTATCCAATATATCCAATAATATAACCAAATAGACACCTAAACTAGACATAAGAAGCATATAATTTTGCTTCTCTAGCTAAAGTACCCTATGTTACTCTCCAAATGCAAAAATCACGTCAATTCTTCGCCTCGTGAAAGAAAAACCAGCAAACACTTTCGAATATCTATTCAAGTACCTAAAGAAACAAATACTTAAAGAAGGGGTAATATTCGCGCTGAAAAATCAATTACAAAGGTTATTGAGGTTTGCATATCGTAAGCAAAGGTTTGCATCAACGCCATATAAACAAAACCATATAATATCAACCAGGAAATGACATTAAAATCACATATGGACGTACAAACGAGGCGTTGGCAATAGGCAAATAATAGGTGGTCTGTCTAGCTATTCATAGTTTTATGTAACATCTGATTTGTGGTGGCATACTCAATGCTAATCGATTACTTCAAACGCTTCACTTGACCGCATACATTTCTAGCCAGGTTAACAAATACAAACGTTAGGTCTTATTTATCCAATTACTATGACTCCTCAAAGTTTCTTCAGTGTGATGACAATCGTCAGCACATATTCAAGAGCTTGCAAATCAATATATATCTATTTTGTGATCGACTTCTTCTTCATCCTCTTTTTCTCCAATCTATTGTAGCCATGTTTTTCAACAAACCCCATTTGTTATAATATTAATCATCGTTAATGGTTTTGCATATTTACCACATTCCCTGGTGACGTCTCTTCTGGATTTCCCATGAACAACAGGCAACTGTTCTCTGCCATTATTTTTTCATCTGTATTACACGTAATAAAAAAATACGAGTAACGTATTCTTTCTGACTCAGCCATCATTCCTGAGCTTTTTCCTGTAAGGATTCACCCCACAAGTTATCGTGTGAACAAAAAGAAGTTGAATCATGAATGAGTCCTCAGGTTTTCCTTATCGCATGTTCAGAAATGCCTCATGTTTCATTGAACTAAGTAAACCAGATCAAGGATACGCCTTTAAGTTTACAATACATAAGCTTTGAGCTTATTTTTTAAATTTTCCTGCTATCGATAAAGCGTGTAGTGTAGTGAATTTCTTTAAAATATTATTGATAACTGACTAATTTAGGAATCCTCGCCTCAATACATACGAGGCAGTAAGTATTGCTTCTTGCATTTAAACATTGCTATAAAGTCGTCTTAAACATATTGACTTCAAAACCCCGTAACACATTTAAAGATTCCCCTTTCAAGGACCCTTCTAAGTTTTAATTAGTCTCTACCTAAATACCATATTTTATTATACAACAGCATGCCTTTACCACAGGTTCAACCTCCTGAGGTTCGTTCACCGAAGGCCGTACCTATGCTTTCCACGTCAAGGCCGCCGACCTTACGGTCATATTTAGGGAGACCTTTAACAGAGATTCTTGAGTACAGTACTAATATTTACAAAGTATCAAGATGGTGTATGTATAGTTAAAATTTATCAATTCTAACATTCTACTTACTAGCTATAGTAATATTGTGATCAAACACAAGTCTATCCATGATAATAATAACAAAAGACTTAACCTAGGCTACACCTACGTCATATTTAATGCTTTAAATATTGCGGACAGAAATACATAACTGTTTATGATACTCTCATATCTATTTTATGATCAGAAATTAAATTGATTCTTGTCTAAAAAGGTCGAGATAGCTTTATCTCAATGAGTTGAATAGATAAGGTGAATAGGAAATTAGCAAGGGCGGAAATGATTTGAGATTTAGACAAAATAAAACAGTAGCTGTAGTATAAATTTTCTCCAACACATTCGACATTCTCTCTTTACTTTGGAGTAGAAACTCTGGGGTCTGGAGGCGCATTTTTTTAAAGACCTTTCGATGCGCCTTGTCAAGTCTTTCGGAGACCGTTCGGACCTCGGCCATACCACAGATGACTAGGTTAATTCCTGTGTGGCCATACAGCGAGGTAACATACCCAGATTTTTGGACTCCCTACCTAAATTCTCTATTTTATTTATAGTCTTTTTATCTATTAATTTTATGAAGCCGGTAACATATTATATTATTCTTTGTAGACCTATAAAACAAGCTGTATAATACTTAGGAATTATCCAAAACCTTACATCTAATATATAAAATTCTCGTGTCACAGTGTTTGTCTGCAAACTCCTCCGAAACGGCTTGACCGATTCTTATTAAATTTTTTGTGTATATATGTAGGTCTGAGAATAGGTCGTATTTTTTATACCGCTACGCGAGTGAAACCGCGGGGGACAGCTAGTTCTACTATAATATAGTAACTGTTGAAAACGCATCATAGAAAATTTCTGAAATACACGAAAGTTATCACGTTACAAACTCAGAAATTCAAGTTGTTGTAATGTATAATCAATACCGCCTCGCAACGGTTGTAGTCCGGTTATAACGATTAAAACATACAATAAAACGAGTTTTGTCAGATTTTAGGAAAAAAATACAAGGTCGCTGTTGCTATTCGTGTTTTTTTTTTCACATCTCCTGGGTACTGGTATTTAATAGCCACACCCACTCTGAGTACCTCTTTTGAGGAGGTTATTTAATTTGTATTAAAAATTTGGCTTCTTGCCATAAGTGGATCGGCTGCTTGTAGACTTCTGACATATTATACCTAGTAACTTGTTGTTAATATAAATGATGTCTATTCCATTGATGCAGTGCAGATAACGACAGTGCTAGAATAACAATGCTTATCGACTAAAATGCAAGTTATGTTATGCCTCTAGTCGTGTGAAGTAAAGATAACAACAAATTTGCATTTTCAGTTTCACCCCCGAATCCCTAATTTACCTACTTAGAGGTAAAATATCAAAAAATCCTTCCTTATTGGATGCCTACACTGTATAAGGTATCTATGTGCGAAATTTCAAGTATTTTCAAGTCTCTAGATCCAGCGGTTTGGGCTGTGCGTTGCCATATCTACAGTAGTCAGTTTACCATATTATACCAATTATTATTATATGTAGGTATGCAGATTTATAACTATTTAATTTTGAAGTGTGATATCACGAAAAAAATATCAGCAGTTCTATACATTTCAATACCTATTAAAAATGTATGCAGCTGATATATTTTACGCGATATCAGTGTTGGTCCCATAGTGATAATAGTTCATATTGATGAGTACATCCACCCCTGCAAGTAATGCCAACGACTTCAAAATCAACCTGTATAAGTAAGTAAATGTAGTATAATTTACCTGACTGAAGCATCTCATTAATATTGCCAATGATTGTCATGTTTTAATTCTTAAATTTTAATTAAACTCGCTTTCATTCAAACTAATTGAACAGATATACTCGTCCAAAGACACAAATCTTTCATTTTAACTTCACATTCTCACATGTCTCCTCAAACGTGCAGGGGAATGTGAAGAGTCGTGGGAAAACATTCCACTTGGTGCACTCGGCTGTCCTCGTGACCAGCCACGTGGGTCAATTGAAGTGATTACTTTATATTGGCGTGACCATCGTCTTTACTAATTACTCTTATTTACATTGTTCATAGTTTCATGTTATGCCTGTATCACAGAATAAGTAATAGTACTAACGTATCTGTATACTGGGTGATTTTCTAGGGTTCCGTACCCAAAGGGTAAAAACGGGACCCTATTATTAAGACTTCGCTGTCTGTCCGTCCGTCGGAAGGAAGGATTTTTGGAAATTATTCTTCTAAGGGGGTACAATAGGGGTGAAACGCGGGGCGGAAGGCTAGTTACATTGTCATGTTGATAATTACATGATTAGTATCTTAATTGGTGATGACACGATATTAGTAATCTGTTGGGTTTGTAATTTGAATGAAAGACTATCTCAATAACATTAACATCCTGTCTATGGTTTGTTTTTATAATATTACTTTGGGTGACGCATTTTCTTCTTCGTTTAAACATAATTGTTTTTCAAAGATCATCTTGGAGTAATTTACTTGTCTTTGATGTTACTGTCTAGATATACAGATATCTCCTAACCTTAGTAGAGCCTCATCAATTTCATCGTCTACTACCCTGATCCCAATAATAGTTTGGGATTACTGTTATATAAACAATTTCCTTTCATCATCACGGTACTTATTATTTTCCTATCTGGCCTTTAAACCAGGGTTTATTTCTCAATTTTCTCAATGTAAAGTTGTTCAATGCTGTGACAAATTTAATAAGAATACATATGTATACAGCTGCTATATTCTTATGAATATAAGTACTGTACGTCATCGATGTATCGTAAAATACATGAATGAACAATCATACACGTAAGCGTTAATGTTATTAATTGATATCTTTGCTATTATAAATAATTTGTATTATATTATTATATCCCCATTTATACTTTGTATCGTCGAAAGCCTAGGAATTTCCACTGCTGAACATATGCCTCCTCCTTGCATTGAGCAGTTCTCTGCAGCGACTCTCATATCGTTGTTCTAAGTGGGAGGTCCAGTTATCAGTATGTACTCATCACTCGAGAGCCTATTTTTACCCATGACGGAACGGAGAAGGTGTATGCGTTTAGGGTGAGAGGTTATTTGTGTGTGCAAAAAACTTATATTTTCAATTATCTCTAAAACTGTTTGATCGATTTCGATACAGTTTTCAGTGATAGGTTTGTAAATATATCGGCGATGGTTGTGTTATGGTGCTAGCTCGTTAGAGGGCGTTGTAATAAATATTTTTTCTTCTTACATTGGCCTATTAGGTAAATTGGAGGAAAATTTCTGTGTAGTACCTATATTTTAGATAATTGCTGTAGGTGTTTTTCGATTTTTTTTTATAATCCTTTTTTGATTACAAAGTTTACAGCCGTCGTGGGTTATTTAAAAAATAATCATTTTTCTTTTTTCCTCATCTAAATTCAAATAAACATTAGCAATAATTTTGGGGATATAAGGTAACAGGCGCACTTAACCCCAAAATAAAATTCTCAAAACCTGCTACTTAGTTTAAAAACAGTAGCTGCATGAGTGTCTCCCTTTACAATAAAAAAGTCGTGCCGTGAGAAGGTCGTGGTTCCAAATACTACAATGATCTTGAGCTTTCTGTGAAGGATTACATCGTGAGCATATTCATAGCTCGTTGGTAAGGTACTTTGTAGTACCCGCCTGGCTGGCTACCACCCTCATGTGGAAAATCTGTAATCGGCAGCTGCACTTGAGCATTTTAGATTTTGTCACCTTCGGCCAAATGATCACTCACCACGTAGTAATTGAGGTTGAAACACATTTATAGGTCAAATCCAGGTATGTATTGTATACCTAGTCTATCAAGTGGTACAGAATTTTCCAATGGTAAATACATGGCTATCAAGTAAGATGAATTACAATTGGCCATGCTGCATTCACCCCATTGATGGAGGTTAAGTGACAAGTGCGACAATGTGCACAATTGTTCAAAGTACTTTGATGTCTGATCAAGTACCTACTGCAAATGTGTGCACAATTGTTTTACCTAAAGTTTTGTTTCATGTTTACGTTGTAGTGGGTATATCTACTCAAGCCACATTCATGTAAGCATCTATCTGGTTAAGGCTAGTAAGAAAACTGAAACAAACAATTTTCTACTGAACAATTTGTGTGCATGAGCGGTATTTGTCTGTCTTATGAATTTATTCGTAGTTATAATAAAATAATCTAATTCAGTGTCTGCGTATTCACCTCCTAAATTGAGCAGTAAACCAGTTTTGTAGGCGTTACATTTGGATCTCATAAATATGTAGTAAGACTGATATTGTGATCCGGAAAACTGCTATTTTTACGGCCAATTTAACAATGGCGCGTTGCCATAGATACCGTGCCAAACAAAGCTTATACGACAAATGGAACAAGCGAATGATACACCCTTATACCAAGGTGGTAAGGACTATTTTATTTTTTATACAAATGAAGGCCTATGATAAAGTATACAACAACTTCTAACTGGTCTACATTAGCTGCAACGTATGGTTAGGAAACTATAACTATTATTTTAGTTGGTATGTCTATGAATAGTTTTGTTACAGAACAGGGTAATTCATAATATACGTGGCTCGAACACATTTACAGCCATATCTTTTACCTATAGCTTAATACCATTTACATAATGTAATATGAAATTAAATCTAGGAATTATGAAGGAAAAACTTGCTTACTTTATTTCAAGTGCTTTTATTGTTGAACGGATTTTCCACTATTAACTTTTCATAATTATTTTCCGTGTGGATGCTAAATTAAGTTTCTGATTAGATAATATTTAATTGATTATTATGAGAACGACGAAAATTAAATTATTTATAAACTACTAGCTGTTCCTCGCGGTTTCACCTGAGTTCCCGGTATATATTTTTTTGTTATTCTGCTATTCGGGATGAAAACAAATCCAATTAATCAAAAATCATAAAAATTGGTCCAGCCGTTCTTGAGTTATAAATGGTGTAAATAACCCGACTTTGTTTAGCAACTTTTGGCCTCGCAGTAATCGGGTGATATGATTTTTTTTATTCAAATAGGCCTTAACAAACAAACACTTATTACACTGTATTATAGACTCTAACGCAAGGTTCGGAAGGTTGCTTATTTACATTATCATTCGCACCAATTTTGAGAGAAATTACTATGACTTTACAACAATCACTGTTTGCTTGTGATTTTGACAAATGATTCAGCAGATATTGTGATGAAAGTATTAGGGTCACTTTCGTTTCACCGCCATCTACTCTTATATTTGTTTAGAGTACACATATCAACGATCTAGATTTTAAATTATCTCTTACACTCTCATTAAAAAGTATACCTTCCTGTTGGGGAATGGAAGCTATTGAGTTGTGGAAAGCAAGAGTTAGCAATTTAGTTTCATCAACATCTTAGTTCTTAATAGCCCTCAGTCTCGCGTACCCCTATTTTACCCCCTTAGGGGTTAAATTTACAAAAATCCTTCCTAAGTGGATGCCTACATTGTATAAGGTGTCTGTGTGCAAAATTTCAAGGTTTGAGCTGTCCGTTGATATATCAACAGTCAGTCAATTTACCATTTGATATATAGATATCGTTGCAGCTTAACGGAGTTTCGTTGCACCTGTTAAATTGAATCCCGTAAAAAAACTTCTAGCCATATCTAGAACAATATACAGATCAAACTAAAACCTTCTATGTCTAAAATTGGACATCACCGTCGGAACGGTCGAGAAGGCATTAAAACTTGTCGGAGACTCGTCAGGCAGGTTCTATGGTCCGAAAATAGCCGAGGTACACTTAACGGTGCGCACGCGCAGTAACACACGTACACATTTCACCTTTCACTAAAAAAGGAATTTGCACGTTAAATGATTAGGTAATCGTTATTATTGTGATTGTGTAAGAGATAATAAAGGAATTTCATTGTTAACCAAATCTATAGTAAAAAAAGGTTTTTGGTACATCTCGTTTGACCGGTCAATTTAAATAGCTCTCTGTAAAAAAAAATTAAATATGCTTTAATTTATTCATATTGGTTCAGACTTAGTGACGGACACTAAAGGAGGAAAACAAATAGGAAGTCATCAACAAAAGTTTGGAAAAAAAATTACTGAATCAACAAAAAAAGTTGTCAACAAATAAAGGCTATATGTGATAAAGAACGAGGACGGGATCTTGTGCAACGTTTCGTCGAAGCAATTTGCGAAGTTCGCACATTATTTTTGAGAATCATCGATGAGTTGTTGGAATTCAAATTAATTTAATATATAATATTGGAAATTATGACGACATGGACAATTTAGAAGAGGTTCTTAGAACAGCTGAGGAATCTGCCGGAGATCAATATAATGTAATTAAAGATAATAATAATGTATTTTAAGCATTAGCACATAAAGGTATATAAGGCATATGTTACAAAAGTTTTTCTCACACAAACATCTTCTCACGATAGAATTTGCGACTTTGCGTCTATGGTGAAATTAGTCAATGGAATTTCATTATTAAAAACAGTAAGCATTGTAAATTTTAATTATAACAGTTAGAATTTAACATTTATTTACTAAAATCATTGTAATTTGACCTTCTGCCTTCCGTTCCCATGCTGTTGAAATGCAATGAGTTCACATGCAATCTTTTGCAATTTCCAAGCAAATTGCTTGTTACAATACTTACATTAATAGTTAGATAGTTTGTGCAAAAAAATATATTTTAACATCTTCAAATCAACATGAATAAAATAAAATAAATGCAGAAATTTTGTAATGTAAATTACAATAAAGGTAAATAAATTATTATTAACTAGTAACCCGCGTCGGCATCGTACGATAATCCAGCCATTTTGTACAAAATGTTTTCAAATTATATACACAAACATTTCTTGTTTATCGCTCGTTCTATTTGTGAAAACCGTATCAAAATTGTGTGTTTGCGTGGTTTAGAAGAAGTAAGAAGAAACAGACAGAGGTAAATCGCGACTTTGTTTTTTACTATTTAGAGGTTATGCTGATCTCTTATAATTCTCGATAATTTTTACAGCGAACTAAACTAGGATAAAGCAGAACAAGCAAAATCACATCGCAATGCCCTTCATCAGAGGTGAATCGAAACAGATTACATAATAATTATGAAACAAAAACCATACCAGCAGATTTTTAGAATGCCGATCATGTCCACGAGGTACAACTAGTATGTTATATATATGTATTCAGGCCGCATCTACTTAGTCGCTTACATAATTATGGTGAAGTAATTATGTCATATTATGAGACCTTCAGTAACTCCAACCCTGAATGCCAATGAAATAAGGAAGCTACAACTGCAGTTTAAAACAAAATAACTGTTCATCGTATTAATGATTACATATACATAGTTTCTTGAAGGTTTAAAAAATAATACCTGTCTATTTAAAAGTTACAATTTACCAGCCACTATGATAGAAAAATTATCGTGTAATGTTGCTGATGCAATAAGTGTCTTGTTTGTAAGTAGTGATAGATCAAATTCAAACTCCAAGCATTTTACTTTAATACACTCAATTAAATAGCTTAGGAAATTATTGACGATTCCAAAATCTATGTTAAAGGCCTACGCTTTCTTTTAGTATTTCATAAAAGATATTAAATACTTGCGATTGGTATCAGATTCCTTGACCTGAACAGTTATACAAAGCAAAGCCTTACAAATGATCACTATGTGTAAAACGACACATGGCTTAACTTTGTCGTGATTTATTGATTAATTATCATATATGTTGAAGAAAAATTACAGTTGACCACTTGCGTTATACTCCGAAGATGGACAAAAGATATTTTCTAGGATTTATTTAAAATAACGTTTGAATATTTGATTTCAAGAATATGTTTTGTTAGTTCATCACTTCTTCATCTCTTATTTCTTTAAATTGCATTACTGACACGTAGGCTACACATTGATGTAGCTGATTGTCAACCAATGATTATGTCATTACCTTTTAATGATAATGATACAGTTAGCGTCAAGTTAACCTGTGTTCATGACATATTTCTCGAAAGATCAAGCTGTGAGTATCTTGCGAATGGTTTAATTGTACCTTAACTATGATTAGCGTAGACTAGAAGTAAATAAATTTTCGTAAGATCATTAATATCCAATAGTATATATACAAGAGTATATTTGTAAAATGATTAACACTAGGCTGTTTGTAACTCAGTTTCATTAGTCTCGATTTTGAAATTAGAATAAGGTTCAATTAATTAGCACTTCTACAAAGGTGAAGCAATTGAAAACATACGAAACAAAATATCTCGTGAATCAAGGTTTGTGGTAAGCTTATAGAGACTAGTTAGAAGAACATAAACACAAAGTGAGAAAAATAACGCTGAATCTATAATTTTTTTTAACAATATTTCATGAACTATGTGGAAAAAATCTTAAAAAATATATTGAATTAATTTTGTCAGTTTTACCTGTAACTGGGCAAGATAAGTCAAGTACCTTGCTTGTCATACATACACCTGTTGAAACATTAATGTATGGAAACAGACTTTTACAGTTAGCATTGCAATGTGTTGTTCTATACGGTACAATATAAGTGATAATGCATGTGAACCAGTTTCGAAACATGTTGAATAGACTCAGTTACTACGTACATACACCGTCAGTATGTATCTATATTCTAGTGTCTTGACAATTTCAAGTAAATTATGTACAAACCTGGGGATTTCAATTGTAAAATTTGTACACTGTTTTTCATTTCTTTGTTCATCTTATTCAAAAAAAGCAAAGTAGATGCAAGAACGTCATAAGATGGTATAATATTAGGAACAACAGTTACTTCTAGTATTTTATGTTGTGTCCTAACTTTGTACTGCAAAACCTCAAGAACAAAGAATCATTTGATGTAGCTCAAATTCTAAATGCGGTGGCTTAGTCCGTTATCGTGCGAGAAAGTGGCGCCCGCCGCGCAGCCTGAGGCACATTTTGACGGTGAAATCACGATGACGTATGACTGTGTTGATTTCGCTTGGGCTTTTTTTTTACTAATTGTATTAACATGGTTAATATGTAAGTAACTAGATTTGAAGTTTGATACAGACAAGAGTTTATTGGTGCCATAAAAAGAATAGATGAATTCGATTTTCTGGTTGAGACACTTTCTGCTGATTAATGACGCATGTGTTGATTAATGTAATGACAATATACTAAAAATATCCTTGAAATTGTTGCGGAAATTCGATGCCTTGACACCATGACTTGTATTATAAATCTTTCGTCCCATTTGAAGGTTTACTTTCGATTGAACTTAAATTTTAAAGCTATTATTATTTATTTATTTATTTGACAAAACCAACAGCTTAATATAAGGTACATAATTAACAAGGATTTATACATGATAAAAAAGCCAATATAATTTCCTAATATTAAATAGTATTTTTTTTTTAATAAGAACTATGTGCTTTATGTGATTTGTGACGTTGTATTGTTGTTAATATAGTTAAGTATATCTGTATATATAAATATAATTAGTTATCATGATATTATTATTATTATACACGCTTGAACTGAGTGTGTGTGAAAAGATGCGTTAGAAAAAATACATAAATAAACCTATCTTAACTTTAAGAGTGAAAAGTGAAACAGCTACATATACCTGCGAATGATTGTATTTTTAAAACAAGATTTGGAAGCAAAGGGATTCACATCTGAAAAATATGTATTAAAGATTTGAATAATTCTTATTCTACTTATAGGGGAGTTCATCGCGTAGTTTGTACGGTGAAAAGGTAGGTGAAATAGACTTGTGTTGCTAGTGCACTAGTTCTCTTTATTGGAGCATTAAGTCCAAGTTGGGATACGGACTAGCTATATAGCCGTTTACTATTTCATGGAGTTAATACGTGTCTATAATTGTTCTACGATCTCTTAGTGTCATAAGTCCAACATCAAAGAGCGACGTGCGCTATAACCCACGGGGTGGTTCGTGCCCCTGTATAGGAGACACAGAAGCTGCTGATGATGATGATGATTTCATGCGCATGTTATTAGTTTTCCGGGTAAACGACATGATAATTATTTTCAGTTCACGTTAAAATTAAACGTAAAATAGGATGACATTGAGAATGACAATATTTTACCAATAGCTTCCGCCAAACCCAATTTGGATTTATTTATTTACTGAGTAGGTAACCGCTTAGTACGTGTTAAGACGATTATCAAATTATCACGAATTCGCGTGGACCCAAATTTGTTTTTATCGGAAATATAAATAAAATATAACAAATGACGACACTTCATTTGATACAATAATGAGCCATTCTTGATATTCAAAGAATCAATTAATTAGTAATTATAGCAGATTAGTTTATCTTAACAACTTCTGATATGTAAAGTTATTAGCCGTAAATAAATATATTAGATAAGTACTATCAAATATACCTTAATGTTCTTCAGATTTCATTATATTATAAATATTTTAACATTGTTATGAATTATGTAGTATATACGACAGCAGTTAATAACTTTGCTCGTATTAATGTGAAGTGATACTATAAGTTCCATTTTTCCTTTTGAGGTATGGAACCCTCGAATGAAATTAAGTCTTCTTTTAGTAAAATTACTTACCTACAATATTTAAAATATTTTCCCTCCGTGTGGATAAGCTACCCTGTGTAAGCAAGTTGCACAACACAAATTGAATGAACCTTGGCGGCCACTTTAACTTACAACTTATCGTCTGCCTCGTATTGCAGTGTTGTAACTTTCGATTTTAGTTCATTTAGCTTTATTTTATGGTCCATTGTGTCGTGTATTCTTTCTGCATGATTTAGCATACAGTTGACAACAATATAACTGTCATTTTCTATCATAGCATCCATAAAAGTTTTTACTAAAACTTAAACTAGTACTGAAGTACTCAACGAAGTAAGAAGTGAACTTCGTGATTAAAGTCTTAAGACAGTTATATTTTTTTCCCTTGAAAACGGGTAGTTCAATGCTCTGGCTGTACTTGAAGATCATTGACGTCATTGGGTCTTCTCCGGATCTATCACTCTTCATTTTTTTCTCACCCACAGGGTCAATCAATGTTGAATAATTCGACGTCGACAAACTCAGTGGGTATTTATCATATGCTACAATGTATAGCTCTTGTAGTGAGTTACCTACATCAGTAGGCATCTTATCGTGTTAAAACATTTCATAATTAGAACTTGCAATCGTAACCATACTGTGTTACTATGATAAAACAAATGCTGCTATGCAAACTGCTAAGTTAGTACCTACTGTGTACCTACCTCATTGTTTTATTTATTGCTTATTACGCAGCAAAAACGTACGAGTTGTGCAAATATTTGTGAAGTATTACCGTCAGAATTTATAAATGAAATGATGTTTAATAATTTTCCAAAGAAAGTTAGTTAATTACGTAAACAATATTCTTAAGAACTAGTAAGATATATGGAGATAACCATCTCCGTAAAATCACTGCATGCTAGCAGATTTCAGCATCAAAAATAGTTTTTAGGTTTAGAGAACATAAGCTAAACATTAACGAAATATGAAAATGGTGTATAACAAATAAATTAGCACAGCTGGCGTGAATGTGAAAACATAGGTCGCGATTCGAAGCACGTACACATTTGGCGGTTGGATGCTATTAAAATGTGTATTGACGAACAAACTTCTATAGTAGTATAGATAAGTAAGATAGATAAGTAAGTGACAATATGCAGTCAACATTTCTCGAAAAGCAGATAATATTAGCAATGAAGAAAGGCTCATTAGTTAAGGGACTACGTCGGAAAGTACCGACCGGAACGACTACTAATGACCACTCAGTTAGCTTTGATAGAAGCCAGCGAAAACTGGTTCCGAACTCGTCATTGTGGCAATCCATGAGGGTGCCTGGATTGAATGCCTGGAATTATGATGAATGACAAATACAAAATCCTTTGATTATCTATAATTGTATATCTAGAGGCCGTCGCGCCACTACAAACATTTTTTTTCGTTGCGTTCTCAATTTTAACTATCTTAACATATAAATAATCAAAGACAAAATCGTAAATGTCCATGTATTTGAATTTATTAATCATAAGGAGTTAGACTTGACTTATCAATAGACATCGTCTAACAATGAAAGCGTTATGATGCGTCATGAGGAATGGACGAATGGCCAGACAGCACTACGCCTGCATCAGCTGCATGTTATCGATTGAATGGAGTATATTATGTATGTCCAATTTAATCTAAAGGTATATTTATTTATTGTAACTAATTATTCATTTAAATTTTAAATAAATCAATTAGTAATAGTGTATTTATCCGGAATTACACAAGGTGCAAACTTAAGTCCTTCTTTTCTTAATAAGCATGTATTAGAATTATAAATATTCATACGTGAAGCTAAGCTATATTTTTATCACACACTTTCACTGCCATTGTTCGGCAAATGTCATTTGTTACATTGTTATAACAAAAAAGATAACACGATGTCACAGTTTATTTCACGGTTAGCAAAATTACTTCGTTGGAAAACCATTAAACGTTCATTGCCTGTGTAATGTACGATTTATGATTATTTTGTTACATTTTTTATTGTGAATAAACGGATATCGTGAACAATACATTATAATAATAAATTTAAATCATAGTTTAACACTAACATTGTTACAGAAAGCGTCGTACGTCTTCTTTAATATTCTCATTTTATCTTCTATAATAATTAATGATGACTTATGTTTAGTCTACAACTCATAAAGTTTGTTTATCTCCTTTATTTAATATATTTAAATTCACGTAAATAATTGAGAATCTAAGAGTTTTTTCTTATTGTAATACACAAGTAAAAAATTATTCAAGTAAATTAAGTAGGTAGGTAGTTAATAAACAGAGGTGGTGTGATCGTGATCACATTCCTTTCGAAACCACTAGTTATTAAGTAATTTGTAAAAGCTCAAGTTATCGATGTAGTTGTATAGCAAACGTAGTCTCTAGAAATCGTCTGGGTAATCGTATATTGACCGTTCGCAGCCATTATTACGTACGTATGCTAACCAGTTCTAGTTGTTGACTCAGTCGCACAAAAGGATCTGGTTATATATTATTATAGGTAAACTATTCATATTTTATGTCATAGTAACTGCAATCTGATTATATTTTAATTTATTGAATGAATTACCTACGTACCTTTATGTACTAATTTAGCTAAATTTAATAGGCAACAAATACATTTCCACAAATATTTTTGGTATTAGTTATCAATCTATCCACACCTATTGTCTGGGTAAAGAGCTTTCATTCTGCGCTTCTTCCCTGTCTTGAATCAGCCCAATTTGACCATAATTTTCACCTGTGATAATCTGCAAACCAATCGTTATCCACCTTTAGTGCATATTACGTAATTTCGCTTTGCCAGATATAACCTTTTGGTTCCACTTGAATCATGTGAAAGTAGATCACATTCACCCTATCAAAGTTAGATTTTCTCACAATTTCCACATTTACCAATATATTATTATTGTTATCGCGGATGCTCAGGTTGTGGAATGAGCTTCCCGCCTTGATCCAAGAAGGATATGAAGAGATTGTTTCAGGGTCAGCAACACGCGAGTGATACCTCTGCGCTCTGGTGTTGCAAGCGTCGATAGCCTACGGTAACCGCTTACCATCAGGCGGGCCGTATGCTTTTGCCATCTTAGTGGTATCAAATTATTGTTTCTTGATTAGCATGGAGATTAGCTTTATTCTGAGAATACTTGTTCAAACCTGCGTATAAGTATTCTCAGAATCCTTTAATTTATTATAACTCGTACTCATAACTTATCTTTTTTCTTCTAACGATAGAACGTCAGTCTTTGATTCGTTGTAATCATTTGCGTCAAGCAATAATTGACAATTTGCTTTATTATCCTCATATTATTATGAGTTGTTAATCAAAATGCTGGTTATGCTGAACATTCCACTTGATATATTTCCTATTTAATTGTTTATCTAGTTCAACATACACAAATACGTGTCATTGCATATTTGTATGTGAATGATTAATCGTATATTTATCTAAGTTCAATTGTTTAACTTAGAAGTGGGAATGGATTATTCAACATCATCTTGTTCTGTTGTCATTCTCAATTTAACAGAGTTTTTTATTTGGATTTGATTACTCAGATTGTAAACGATCTCGAGGTTGATACAGACATGTCGTCAATTGAAAGCATCGTGCTCAAATAAAAGTTCTTGAACGTTTTATTAGGTCAAGAGTTTGCACCCTTATTACTCTCTTTATACGTACATATTTCCCTCTCATATTTTGTGTTGGTACTTCAATCTTCATCTTCATTGATTCTGATTACCTCTGATTATTGATTCGCAGAATATGATAAAAGTTTTTGATCATCAATAAAATAACTACCATTTTTGCGCTTATAAAGTTAGTTCCCAATTTGTAAAGATTAATCAATATTTAAGCAACAGGTTTATTGTGATGGTTTTAGATTAGAGCAAGAAAGATTATACATTATTTAAGGCTTTATCAATTACCATTTCAAGTATTTTTTTAATTTAAATTATAGAAGGGCAAACATTGAATAATTTACTTGTCTCATTACAGACTGCCACGTCATTCAATGAGGACAGTTACAATTGGTTTAGTTTGAAAATAGTTTTGTCAGTTTGTCAGTTGGAAAACACTGATATTTTTATAACAAAAAGTTATACAATGGCAAAGGTTTCTAAACCATTATTCCAAAGTATTAATTATTATTAACTAGCTGTCCCTCGCGGTTTCACCCGCGTTCTCGAGAAAAAAAGTAACCCAAGTCCTTCTCCATACTATGGGCTACCTGCGTATCAAATTTCATCGCGGTTTAGCGGTTTAGGCGTGAAAAGGTAACAAACAAACTCACATTAGCATTTATAATATTATACGAGATACTAGATTCCGCCCCGCGGTTTCACCCGTGTTCCCCAGGGATCTTATGTTTTCCTGGGATAAAAAGTAGCCTATGTACTTCTCCGTACCATGGGCTATCTGCATACCAAATTTCATTGCGATCGGTTCAGCGGTTTAAGCGTGAAAAGGTAACAAACAAACAAACTCCCTTTCGCATTTAAAATATTATTTAGGATTAAATAAATAAAGTTAGGATGGATTGGCCTCTGTGTATAGCACAGGAAGGTCTGTGTTTGACGTTTGTGGTCGAAGTAAGCACACAAAGCTTAGAAGGAATACACCAGTAAGTGTATGGCGACAGATTTTCAACTTGAGGGTGGTAGCCAGCCAGGCGGATACTACCTGTGGGTACTACAAACAAAGTAATCTGCCAACACGCTTTAGTTTCCTCACGATATATTCATTCACCGACAGCTTAAGTTTAAGTTTCAAAACCAGTTGGTAGTCAACTGGTTTAAATGCAAATCCACACTTACGGTTATATATAGGTACATGTTTGTCATTACAATAATGTCGTATTAAGTACAAGTAAGTGGCGAAACGAAAATTATGCAAAAAGCACTACCATTATATCAACTAATACCTACGTCGACTCAAGGTGATACGTGGGTGTGTCTTACGGATACTGCGTAGTTGATTACATTTGTTATGTCTCATGTTATTTGTTTCGCAACATGATTTACGCGTTGACAGACTATCGTGAGCTTATTCTTACTAGTTTGACTGGATTTTGACAAAATTTCCTAATAGGTTGGACCAGCGCTATCTAGCATTTAGAAGAAATGAAGAAATATACGTTACTAGCTTCCGTCCCGCGGTTTCACCCGCGTTCCCGAGAGATCTTATGTTTTCCCGGGATAAAAAGTAGCCTATGTTCTTCTCTGTACCATAGGCTATGTGCATACCAAATTTCATCGCGATCGGTTCAGTGGTTTAAGCGTGAAAAGGTAACAAACAAACAAACAATATTAGTTAGGATACCTGTCCCAGAAGCTATGGTCATCTACCATTTCTTGTAATGCCTTCGAAAATCTAAAAGAAACGACAATCTCTCTTGAAATACTACTACTAAATAGATTCCACTGGTGTTGCAAGCGTCAATAGACTATGGTAACCGCTTACCATCAGGCGGGCCGTATGCTTGTTTGTCACATTAGTGGTATCAAGAATAACCCCAAGTTAGGGTAACTTCTTTTACAATGTCTTGGATTGACAAATAAATGGTTTGGTGTCCCATAGTGAGTAAATTTTTTGGAGACAAAAGACAAAAAAACCCCACATTAATCCCACAGTATCCAAACGTTTTCAAATTTACGATTTTATTTGTTATCTCTGATAGTCTCTAAATAAAATGACTGACAGACGGAAATGCCGAGACTGTAAGGTTGTTTTCAGGGTTTCGGAACCCTGAAAACAACATAAATAATAATTATAAATAAATATAGCAATTACAAAACCTTTGTTTACAGCCAATTACCTTTTCATTAAGCTATTGGCGACTTGGTGACTAATTACAGTTATGTAATCAATTAACATTCGTTTTGCAAGTTAAATCAGCATTTAGATGCAAATACCGTCGTATATGTCCAAAAAGCGGTAAACTAGGAAGCATTAAGCCTGTACAAGCAATGATTTGCATTTTAAGTAATATACTTTATCAATCGTATTTATGGTGTTCAGAACGTTTTAGCATTACAGAAACTACGGAATATCCGTCAGACAGTTTAATTCGCGAGGTTATTTGAATAATAGTTAACATATCGGGTGTATATTTCGAGTTGGGATATTTTCGAAACCTCTGAAATTGCGAAAAAAAATTCATACCGTTCCAACTTGCTCGATCCAAAAGTATGAAAAAAAAAATATTTTCGCTAATTCACAGTGGAATCGCGTAACTAATCCAGAAACACATAAGTCAGGTTTTTTCAACAAAAAAAAAATGCGTTTTTGTGTTTTTCATATTATAATATTCTCACACTGCAATAACGAAGGAACAGCGGCATGACGAAAACTGCCTGTATCTGAAAAACCCCATAAGTCAGGTGAATCTTGTTTAGAAAGATTTTTAGTAGAACCAGTTTTTGTCTCTCCTGAAAAATTATACATGCTTGACTTATGGTGTTTCTGAATTACGCGATTCAGTTGGTCGCATAGTGGAAGTCGTCCAGCACGACGAACCGAACATTGGTTTTTAAAATATGCCATCTCGATTTATCCACCCAGTATAGGGCTAGTATTGATTCTTTACCTAAACATTTAGGGTTGAAAATGCTCATTAAAACAACTACAATTAATAAGTACCACCTACGTATATATCCGTTGCGACAATTCTTGTAGAACGTGCGTTCGAAACAGTTCGAAACCTCTATGTATCTGAGAAAAATCTTCAAGCAAAAACAAGTGAGGAAATAACAAGCGTGTCATTTCCAACTAATATTCTCTATTCATACATAAAATGTCACACCTCTAATGAATTGAACAACGTATGGATCATGTGATCTATCGTTGACATGAATGTCATACGATAGGATAATTATCTATTTTTAAACCGGCAACCCTTACTAGATGTACAAACATACAAGTTATAACATAATATATTATTGCTCAAGAAAAGACGTCAATGTTTCAGTAAATATTGAAGTAACTGAGTTTCTAACTTCCTGGAACCTAAATATTAGATTTAGTTAGACATCTACTTCTTTCTTCATTGTCTCATTTGGGATATTGCGAAACGTTTGATAGGTATTGGTGATTGAATCTGAATGATTATGGTATTACAGTCAGACAATTCATAAGTGCTTGTATATTTGAAAAAATATTTCGCATTCATGCTTCAGAGGTTCTTCAAGCAAAATAGGCGTAGGTTGTTTGAGATCAATGTTAAATACATAGGTAACTGTCAATACAACAACTATGGTTAAAAAACTATTAAACTAAGTTAAAATCATGGAACATTTCCAACCGCATGCGGCCTTTGCAGTGTCAGTCACGTAAAACTACCGCAGCCTATAATTTTGTTATTTGTTGTGTTTTTTTTGTTATTTGCTGCCGATGGTCGAGACTTGTACAGAACTATAATTTAAGGAAGCGTGGGAACACCTGATTCTTTTTTTAAACACAAAGGCTAGTCTTATGTAGGGGTGATAATACTCAAGGCAGTTGTTACAAGGCCAAAAGAATATTTAAAAAGCTAAAAGAATGGCTAAAAGAGATAATAAATTACTTACTATTAGTTCAGTTTAGAAAGTCCTGCATCCACTATCAAAGTGTTTAAGTTTAATAAGGTATAATCTACAACTTATGTAGTAGCGACAATCAATCAACTAACATGCAACACTGCAATTAGATAAGTACTTGAAAGGGTCGATAAAGAAACTCAACAATTCCGTGTATTATTTATTAATCGACACCTAGGCCTCGTGCGCATGTTTTTTCTAGAACCCAGCACAAAGTGGACTAAGGTTACTCGATTATTACTTATTCGTGACTGAATGGTCTAACGAGATCGCATAGATAACATGATGTAAGTGAAGTAGTAATAACAGAGCGTGTACGATGAGCAAATTGGATTCTATTCATGGTTTACCCCAAGGAGAGTATTATGTAGGTATCCACTTATCTGAAACTGAAGGTTGTGCCCCGCGGTTTCACCCGCGTTCCCAGTAGCCCATGTTCCTATCCATACAAGATCTGCAGTTCACTTTTTGACTTTTAAGAATGCCAATGAAAAAAATCCTTATAGCTTTAAGATAAGGTTCAATTATATCATACTAGCTGTTCTCCGCGGTTTCACCCACGTTCCCAGTGTATTTTTTTTTCATACAAACCTTCTCCTGTCAATAACGAACACATAAAAGAAAGATTTATCCAATTTGGTGCAGTCGTTCGGAAGTTATGCGCGTACAAACATTTCGGTGATTCATTTTTATTTATATAGATAGATATATTATTATATACATATATAGATTGATTATTATACAATTAACCATAGATTTAACAGATAACCTTATTGTGACGCAATATGGTTTATTGTTCTTTGACATTTTTATACAATTCAAAAAGTGTTTCTTATAATGGAAGAGGTAGTATGGACAGAGTAGCACTTACTTTTATGTACAATATATAAGTAAATAATGTAAATAGATTTTAATCAAGAAATCCTTAGTAGTTAATTGTCACACAAACGCCCGCATCGTGGTAATTGTATATGGGCAAATTTTTATAGCTTCTTTATGTCGGTTTTTTTTTTTTTTTATTGTTTTGGAACGATAATTTTTACTTTTTTTCGCTCAATATCTGTAAGATATTTTATACGTTGCATCATTACGAGGTAGGTAGGTACTACCTTTCGCACAGCTCCAATGCTATCTACTGAACTACCTTCAATATTTTTAATTGAACGACAACTTTTCACTTATTTTAGTTTTTTTATATTTTTGATAGTTTATTTTTAATCCAATAAACGTTTATTTTTTATTTTTAACTTAATTAAACACGGTACAGTCACCAACGTAAGTAGGTGAGCTGATCCAAAACAAAACACCTGTACACACTAGAAATAAAATTATCCACAAACGCAGTTATTATAATTATGTATACTCTTTGCTATCCACGATGATGAAATTTATAGTATAGATATTTGTAAACATTTATAAAATTATAAGTAAATTATCAGTCGCCTATGGACGAAGAAGAAGGCAACTGGCTCTCAAGTGCAACTGCCGGAACACACCAGTAGGTGCTTGGAGACAGATACCCTACCATGCTATGGATTCTTTACCGAAAGCTCAAGCTCATTGTTAGATTCTAACCCACGACACTATCGCCGCGGCATAAGACGTCACCACCACTGACTTACTATTGTTTTAAAATTAATGTTAGTACTTCATTAAATTACCTATCTTGTACGATCATAAAAGCATATGTTTTCTTAGACATTACCGATAATAGGTTTTGCTTAAAATCTATTAAGTTAAGTAAACAAACAGCTATAAATATGGTTAACAATTTATATTGTATGTAAGCTCAAGGTTTATACTTTGTGCATTTAGCTTTAGGACCTTGCATTTGCCTTGGACCTAAGTTATAACATTACCTACAGAGGTATTATTATACCTACTATAAGTACATAAACCATAAGAAGTGACTTTTTTGTCACTGGCAATACTTGCAGGGGTGGAAGTACTCATCAATATGACCAACTTTTGTTATGATGAGACTAACTGTGAAATCACGACAAAAATATCAGCTGTTCCATACAAAAGTTTAATACCTATTCGACCAAAATGTATGAAGCAACCGTTTTATTTTACGCGATATCAGAGTTGGTCCCATACTAAAAGTTGTTCATATTGATGAGTACTTCCTCCCCTGCAAGTATTGCCAGTGTCTAAAAAATTAAAATTTAGTAATGAATAAATAAATAAAATTCAAAACTTTCGTTAGGTCAAAAAAAATATTGTGTTAACCGTAAATAAATATTTTGTAATAAGTACCTATATGGCACAGCACGGTTCTGAATTAAATTCTTTTAATCTCTACTCAAAATTGAAGCGATGATAGTCTAATATTTTAGATTAGTGGTAGTCTAATAGCGTGACAAAGGTTGTGGGTTTGGATCCAACAATGAGCTTGAGCTTTTGGTGAAGGAAAACATCGTGAGGAAACCATAGCACGGTGGTAGGGTACTTTGTAGTACCCGCCTGGCTGACTACCACAATTATGTCAAATAGATAATTTAGATACTAAGTTACTCTTTGCTTTATTGTCGAGCGGGAGAATTATACCAAATAAGGCCGAAACTAATTACATGTTACTTCAAGAATAGTTCTAGGATCCTACGATCTTAGTTTGCTCTGTACTGTCACCCATTCCTATCTAGAATACTTCATTGTACATGTCTAGAGTGTTCGACTTGAATTATTAGCTACTCTCCTTATTGTTAAATGGGATTTTATATCAAAACTTAATAAAAAAAAAAAAAAGGGAACGCAGCCAGCCTGACCTGCCCATCGGCAGTAGATTTTCTATATATTATTGTTTGTAATTTATAATAAATAAATAATATTCTGCGACATTATTCCTCACACACGGCCATCTGACCCCAAACTAAGCAGAGCTTGTCCTATGGAAGCCAGATAACTGATATACTACATATACTACTTTTATTTTGTAAATACATACATATACAGGGTGATAGATAGATAGGGTATCTTACATACCACGCCAACCGGCCCGTCAATTTAATTTATACTATTATTGTCGAAACTTGTTGTAAATATAAACTTAACTTAAAAGTTATGTTTTTTAATTTATATAAAGGTTAACAATAATTTCATCTCTTGCGTGCTTTCATCGTAGCGAGGTCGTGTCGTGACAATACAATAATGTTTTATGACATGTGGTATAACAGAATAACTATTAGGAAGTGGAAAAGGGCTGTGCTGATGCCGGATGTAGACTATAATATGGGTCAATTAGTTTTTATGAAGTCAGTGCAATTAATAATGTGTAGGTTTATTTTAAGACTTGTTTCAGCCCCGCAGTTTTACCCGAGTTCCAATGGGAACTTACGTTTTTGGGGTAAAAAGTATGCTATGTGTTATTCCAGGATGTGATCTATCTTTGTGCCAAGTTTCAACTAAATCCATTTAGACGTTTAGGCGTGATTGAGTCACAAACATCTAAGTATCCAAACATACAAGCTTTTACATTTATATTACTAGCTTTCGCCCCGCGGTTTCACCCGCGGTCCCGAGGGTTTTCCCGGGATAAAAAGTAGCCTATGTCCAGACTATAATCTATCTCTGTGCCAAATTTCATCCAGATCAGATCACCCGTTGTGGTGTGATTGAGTAACAAACATCCATCAATCCATCCATCCATCCAAACTTTCACATTCATAATATTAGTAAGATTAGTAGGATAGTAGGACTAGAATTAAATGTCATCGTAAGACCCTGTCAAGACTTAGGCCCCTTATGTCGAAGCTACTGAAGTTACCGGTTCGGATCATTGATAAACCTTCAACTGAGAACAACTGGCAAGAAACTCAGCAAGGTTACATTTTTAAAGAATAGAATTGAAAAATATTTATTCAGCTCAATACTTACAAATAAAAAATTTGGATATGACGATACTATCATTTAAACATAAAAATTTAATAACCCGATTATTAAAACATGTTTATGTTTTAATAATCGGTCATTGTATTAGTAAGTAACTGCCGCTTTCGGAAGGTACATCACCTCATGGACCACCCACCACGCACCGTGCTTCCGAACCAGGTATTATAAAGATAGATAACTCTTTAAATAAAATAATTGTCAAAATCTATAATTAAATAAAATTACTGCAAAATTATGTAAACGGTCTTGTCGCTAAAACGGTATGTCTTCCAGAGAATCATTGGATGAAATTTAGACACTGAAAAAAGTTAAGATTACGATTTTAGGTTAGATTCATTAGGCCAACATACTCGTATTTCAAAAACCAAACCAATTATTCATTATTTTTTTCGTTGTTTAATATACTCGACAACAAGTGATGCAACATATTGTACATTGTGCCACCAGTATTGTTGTTCATATGCACAAGCAATTAGGTAAGACATCTCATTGTTAAGTTTTTTCATAACGCCCATTGTTTTAGGGGTTCTAATGTTTTATCGCGCACTTATATTCGTTCGGTTGTTTTGTAATAGTCGTAATATAGAGCAATATGCTTTAAGTGATTTTATAAGGCGATGATAGCGCAGATGTCGAATGCCGCAACGAAGGGTTTTGGGTTAAAATCTAACAATGAGCTTGTCAAGCACCTACCGGTGTATGCCAGGCGTTTTGTGCTTACCACCTTCGGCCACAACCGCACTTACTATGGTGAGGTTGTGGTCAAATACAGGACTATACATAGTTAGAAAATAAAGTAAGGAGTACGTAGGTATTGCTTTCCATAGATGGAACGTTGACCACTCAACCTTCTGAGGTGAATTAATGAAATATATTTATATTAGATTAAAATAAAATAATAGACAACATAATCTGCGCGTGAGACAACAAAAATGCATCAAGCTGACGCACTATGATTCGTATGTGAAGCTGTCGTCGCGTCGAGACATAACTAACGACCTAAAAGGCGTTCTTTTTTCAGCTGTCAGCAATATGCATAAACAAGAAGTCTTGATAACAATAATAAAATTACATTTATAGTTACAGATAATCAGTTCTAATAGTATAGTACTCCTTCCTAATAGATATCTATTTAATCTAAGTCCGTAGGAGCATGGTCGCTAGACTAGAACGAAAAATGTTGCATAAATAAAAACACCAATTCACATAAGCCTAATGAAATAAAGGAAGCTGACTCATCACATGCGTTTATAAAAATAGCATTTTATTTTAACTCCGCATATAAAAATATTTGAATCACAAATTGTAATATGCGACCTTGCTTTGCACGTGGAATACCGAATATGGTATACCTTCTTTGAGATATCACACGCATTATTAATAAATAACTAAATAGGTGTATAGGAGTAAGTATTACTTATGTAGAAAGAAACAAACATCGGTATGTTTGTTTGTCAAAAGTCGGTACTTTTGAATCTTGAAGTTACTTTCCCATGTCTATAGAGTAGTGTCCAATCTATTGAATATAAATTATGTTTTTATCAACTAAACAAGTTGCGTAAAATAAAATAAAATAAAAATCTTTTATTAGACTCTAAAATTTCAAGTTTTGCTCTTATTTATTATCATAAAAATAGTAGTACATTTTGTCCATTGATCCCCCTACACTAACTGCAAATAGTAACTTTTCTCTAAATTTTAAAAACATATATCTTCGACCTAGCTTAATGTACCATTCTGTAATACCTTTCCTGTAGCGGTCAAGTTTACAATGACGAGTTTAGTCGCTACATAATCCAATAGCACCTTAGAAATCAACTTTTTTTTTTACCAAATCACACGGAATTGGATTCGTTAGCGAATTCACGACTTCACCTAGAACGTACCTCAGTCTGTCAACATTGGATGAAGATGAACAATGGAATTAAAGAATCGCTATTTTTGACATTAGAACAAAGCTAAATTTACAATTCCGGACACGTATATTTTGTCATTAATATTCAGATTTGTGCCGTAATTGGACATGGAATATTTCTGTACAGATAAAGCTCATAAATAAAAGTCATTATATGAATGGGTACGGGTACATCGGGACAGTTTAGTTCATATAGTACAATTTATTGTAAACTAGCTTTTCCGCGCGGTTTCACCCGCGTTCCCGGGATAAAATATAGCCTATGTTAGGTACTCGGTGAAGATGTAGCTTTCTAACGGTGAAAGAATTTTTAAAATCGGTCCAGTACTTTTTGAGCCAATTCGTTACAAACATACTTACATACACATCTTTCCTCTTTATAATATTATATTATAATATTAGTAAAATATTAGTATTAGTATAGATTATGTCAAATCATATTATAGCCGTAGTACCGCTTAGTTCTTGACCTCACTATATTTTCGGTGAAGGAAACATCGTGAGGCCTGAGAAGCCTGCATATCAGGGAGATCAAATTCAAAGGTCCGCCGAACCGCATTGGGCCCGCGTGGTGGACTTTGGTTTCAATCCCCCTTGTTAATAGAGGAGGCTCGTACTCCTGAAGTATGCGCTGAAGATGATGACAATGCCAAAATCAATTATTTTAACAATGTTATTTTTTCTTTTTTTAACCTAGGTACTTACCTATTAAAAAAAGTGAAAGGTACAAAAAAATAGTTTCGCCAAACTGCACAACACAGTTTGTTGGCGAAGCACAACACAGTTTATTGGCGGTTTTGCAAGTGTGTCTACAAAAACATACATTAGGTATTTCTATCTATATTAATTTCGTAGTTCCCTAGTTTTCTAAGTTTAAGACAGCACTTATAAAGGTCAAAGCTACAGAAGTTAACCATAAACATTCACGTGTCGAATAACCTACAGTCAAAGTAATTCCCTCTTGCCAAACGGGGTCGCTAATAATTGACAAGGTACCTACTGTACCTAGATACCGTTGCCTTTGTCTTAAAATCTATAAAAGACACCCATACAATACAAGTTTATGCGTCAGTAAGTAAAGGATTCCAGCGACATCATTCACAATTCATGCTACAAGCCAAGACCTTATATTTGGTCCAAGAATACCTAAGTACCTACTCGATCAATAGCAGATTCTTTTGTCGCTATACTTATTTATAGCAAGTCAGGGGACTACAATGAACGACGTCATTCATTGGTTCTAAAATGTTTTTGTGATCATGTAATTTAACATTGTTAACTGGAAATAAGGAGTGACGCAAGTGATAAGTACCTATGTTTTTCTATATTTTCTTACCTAAGTTATTTTTAACCTGATGAATTTCCCAAAACAATTTGAGTTTTGCGTCAACACTTATCATCTTTATTTTGTCAGTTTTTCTGAACTAAGACACTTAGTTATTATAATTAGGACAGACTTTGTAAAATATCTAGGTAGGTACTTATCTTTGTTTTCCTTTCACCCGATTTCGATTAAATAAAGCCTATTCGAAGATTGGCGTGTTCAAATAGACAGACAAGTAGACAAAAAATATCTCTTTGTTTTCTGTTTCTCGGATCTTCCTTAACCACACTCCATTTTTGGTAAAAAAAAAAAATGTACCTACAGACACACTGGTTCTACAATCTTTTTATACCTACGTACGTCTAGATAATTAGAATAGAACCGCACATTTCTTTCTCACTGCGAATAAAAAAAACTATAAATACCATTCAGCGAGAATATAAATTGATATTGTTTATGGACGGACTAATACATTTGAACGCGTTTATTGAACTCGCAAACCCAGAAAGACAAATCCGTGGACTAGCCATCAATAGGAAACAAATTCGTGACTATTAAATTCATATGTCGAGCTAGTTACAAAAACAAGTTTGTTTCTTTTTGATGTCAATTCCTCTTAACATAGATTTACTGACAGACAAGTTTCGCGCTTTCCCATTAGGTATATCTAAAAGATAGCTGGGGAAAAAAAATGCTATCGCTAAAATATTTTTTTTTTCTATTTCAGGTGATAATTTCTGACCGCCCTCATGAAATATTATTGTTATCAGAAGCTACGTTACAATACCTACAGTTGATGTTGTTGCATTTGCTAGTTTTATGATTATATCTTCGTTTCTTTGTGACCTTAATTCAATACTTTAATAAAAGAACTACATAATTCAGAAATTTCTCCATCTTTTCCAGGAATCTCTTGCGGATTGGGGGAGAGGTTTGAATGATGACGTGTCAGCACCGGTGCCGGTCGCCGGTTCATCAGGCCGCAAGTGGAGTGCTCGGGCGCCAGCGCACGCGCAAGACACGGCCACCGACCAAACGGCGCCCGTCAACAATAGCTCTGATGCTTGCAAACTGCTTATCGTGAGTATAAAATTGTTTCCTTACATACTAGCTTCCACCCATGTTCCCGAGGGATCGTATGTTTCCCGGTATAAAAAGTAGCCTATAGTCTTCCTCGATAAATAGGCTATCCAACACTAAAATATTTTTTCAATTCGAACCAGTAGTTCCTGAGATTAGCGCGTTCAACCAAGCAAACAAACTCTTCTTATTTATAATACCTACTAGCTTTTCCGCGCGGTTATAAAATAAAATAGAAATTCATTTTCCTAATTATTTATGAACTAAAGATATGACTTCCATAATTCCTAAACCCATTATAAGGCGCCTGTATCAACCAATGACGATACCTCTTTAAAGTGCTTTTCGATACATAGGTCAGAGGCTCTAACTGTTCATCACAATTTAAGTTTATGCTACTATTATTTACACATGCTTTACACAAATGATTCTTTGTTTACACAAAGACAAATAAATCAGACGATATATTGCCAACGTACCTACTTAGTGTCTTTGTACGTTTGACTACTTATTGACGTTTCAAGCTTAAATAAATAAACAAAGATGTTAACGGTATTGAAGTATTCAGTAATTTCGACACAAATTGACTTGATAAACGATATGTTACTAATTGTTTATATGAAGAGTATTTTAAGAATAAGTCATATTATAGTCTGAGGTTATCCGACTAAGAACTAGAGTAACCGACATCCCTCAGCGAATTGGTAGGCTGAAGTGGCAATGGGCCGGCCACGTCTGTCGACAAACGGATGGTCGATGGAGCAAACGAGTCTTGGAGTGGAGACCGCGTCTTGGCAAGCGTAATATCGTACGCCCCCCAGCCCGCTGGACTGACGACCTTAAAAGAGTAGCCGGACTGGGCTGGATGCGAGTGGCGAGAAATCGAAAAGAGTGGCGCGCTTTGGGAGAGGCCTATGTTCAGCAGTGGACGGATAAATGCTGATGATGATAGTCTTTAAACAGATCCATCTTATATTTATGAGCTTATCACTGTGGTTCTTGAAATTTTTAATAATTCTAGTATATTTTTAATTTTAAAGTAATTCCCCTTGATGACTTTACCAATTGAAGCAAGCACATTAATGATTAGACACACAACTATCTTATGTTATTGAGTTACGCCATTACGGAGGTTAATTGATGTTAAATGACATTTAGTTTTTATCTAGAGCATGCCTTAAAGAGCTTCGTTAGCAGTAGGTATCATTAGTATCAGTGGGACGAAAACAATGAAATATTACAAAATAACTAAAGTTTCGTAACCGGAATCAGGAATCCTTCATTCTTTCCTAGACTCTATTTTGTGAATTGCACTAAAACTAGCAATTATTTAATAATTTACCTCGAATAAACTGTTTTTATTATAAGCTACTTTAGAAAGAAATCTACAAAAAAGTGTTTTTAACCGACTTATCCGGAAATGAGGAGGTTCTCAATACAAGTATTTTTGTTTGTTTGTTTGTTACGCGATTACTCCGCCAATTATAAATTGATTTTGATGATTCTTTTTTGTTTGGTAGGTCATACTTAAGAGGTGGTCCCATATAAATTTGATTATGATCTGATCATGGACTTTGAAGATGTGACGGAATTTCTCAACGAAAAGGAGCACGAATATCGCGATTGAAATATCTTCTTCAATATTGTAGACAACTATTATTGAATATGCGATCAGAGACAAATCTTGAAAGGTATTCAATACACATAAGAAACTAAAAATGGAAAAATTAATTTTACTTTTAACAAAAATTAAAACTAACTTCAAAATGTGTTTGAAGTCAGGGAATGGGACGTGTTCCAGAATCTCAAACGTTATTTTATACTTTTTAGTGCAAACACATTTTTTCTTATTTTAATTCAATCCAGGACCTAGATATAAATGAATGCGTGCAAATTCATCTAATGCAAGGATGTAATTTAGTACCTTTTTCATCGATTTTTTCCGCCTTCTAAACAGTTACCTTTATTTCATGTTACAGTACATCGGCGAAGCAAAAAACCCCGTATGGCGGTTATCGCTCTGTGGCGGGAATGCAGCCCTGGTGGCGTCTCGAGCAGGTACCAAGCTGCTGCCACCGAAGATCAGGATCGTGTGGAATCCACCGTCATCGCCGTATCAGCATACAGAGAAGCTACGGCTGGTCGTCACGGCTGTCAATAGTGGTATGCAATTTTATTGGACCTTGGAATTCAGAGGAACATTATTAAACTATGATTGAAGACCATATCGGTTTTGGTCTAAAGTCTAAGATATTCCTAATTCTTAGGGCCTCTTATTGATAAAAATCTTTTACATAATCGATGTAGGTATTTAATTAACAAATACCAATTAAAGAAAACATGTTTCATATGCCTATTTTCTTTAGTTTCAAAAATCGAAATTCCTTTAACTCCAGGTGCAGTATGCAACAACGAATCTCAATTCATATGCGGCATGACAAGCCTCTGCATATCTTCGTACTTGGTCTGCGATGGAGTCCGACATTGTCCTGGTGGCGAGGACGAAGACGCAAGTGCCTGTTCCCACAGACGAGATCCGCCGATCTTAGAGTTATTGCGGAGGTTCGCTGCTAGAAACCAAGAACTGCTGGGCTTGGACCAGCCTGATGGCATGACCAAACCTTCCGTTATAAGTATGTAGCCTTTCAACATGATTGAATGATAAGTATTATGTTAAAGAAGATGATATTAATACCTAATTGTCTCAAATTATTATCCAAAATTCAAATATGAGTCTATTTTTGTTCTCTTTTATCAACCGATCCTAATGAAAATTAGCAGAAGAGTGGTTTAGTAACTAATAACTATAGATAAAAATAAAATACATTTATTCCAAGGACCGTGAAGCATAGCACAGATTCTATATATCGGTGTTGCACTCGTTGTATAGAGAGAGGATACCTAGTGGGTACTTTTAATTTTAAAACAAAATAACGTTACAAACATGAATGTTTTATAAATAGTATAAGTATTCTACTAGGTACTACTTCAATCATTTAAGCTGCCTCCAGATGTAACTGACAACAGGTGATTATAAACTTTCAGTGAAAATCGGCGAAGGTGAGAAGTCGTCCAATGCGTTCCTGGAGTTCGCGGCTGCGCTGAAGCCGTACGGACCATGGAGCTACCTGGTCGTCGGTATGCTGGTCTGCGCTACGATACTCATGTTCTGTTTAGCTTGGGGTATGTTTTAGCTCCCTCTTCTTTAAAAAAATGCTAACTCTATGGACTCTCTTGGATGCTAGGGAAGATATTTCATACCACGTTCCCGCATTTGCTTCATGCTAACTAACTCGCATCGCCAAATTGGCCTTAAATTAAAGTAACTAAGTAAACCCTATGACTAAGTCACTTAGGGCCTTGTTTGGTTTCTAAGTCAAATTATATGGTATTGAAGAAACTGAGTATTTTCAAAACTTTTGTTGTTATTCTATTGAGATTAGAGTAGTAATGCAAGGTTAGATTCTCGGTCAAATTTTATAATTATTTTATGTTCAGGATATTAACGTATTTTTTTGTTCCAGAATGTTGTTGTAAACGTTCCAAGCCATCAGAAACGCCACTGAACATGCCGCCATCTTGCATCGACTTGTCACCAACAGTGTCAGTGACTGCGGCCTCACAGCAAATGTTCACTCAGTCATTACCATCATCACCTCCAGAGTACGAACCTCCTCCCTCGTACTCCTCCCTATTCCCTAGAGCTTTTAAGTCATCCCCTACTCCTGTACCACACTGCTCACACCAAGAACCCCCAGATTGAAGATGAAATTGTATTTCTAGTTAGCTAGTAAGTAGATAGTCTTTTTTTCAATTGATTTCATGGCAAGTGTGGTATCAAATGACTTATTGTAAAGTTATATACAAGTTGTGTTTCTTGACGCATTTTTGTGACGAATATTACGATCTGACCATATAGTTAAGATCTTTTTGTCTCGATAAAATTGACTAGCTTGTCTCACTTTATAAAGTCCAGTATTTTATAAATATGTAACCAACACAGCGAACAACAAACAGCTTTTGTAGTAATCTTTTTGAATTACTGTAATTGTAGACATTCGTGTTCAAATAGTGCCTTACCGTATTAAAAATGGAAGGTTAAATAAAAGTGTAATGTTTTCAAAAACAGTTATAAATTAACTGATGTAAATATGACTGACAAATATCTCAATAAAGCAGGGTGGATACTTGCAGATGTCATCTTTTCTCGACTCTCGTCTCTTTCTAATTCGGGTTGGTCGTGCTGACCAACTTCTACACTGACCGCTTTTAATCAGTGAAATCAGTCTTCATACAAGCTCGATATATATTTTTTTTTAGTAAATTCATTGTTGGTCCCAGAGTAGACACAGTAGGTAAAGATGACATCTGTCAAATATCTACTATGTAAGTATTAAGTCTTGCAAGGCGAATATTTGCCTGTGAGTGCAAGTACAATGACGATAATATTTATATATAAATGCGTTAGGTACCTTCTGACGTGCTAAAAACAGAATAACAAATCTTAATAAACGATGTACGAGAATGTCAGCTATTATTAATATTTACCTTAGTTTTATTTGAGAGATCTGGGACCAATAGTTCAGTTTCTTGTTTTTGATTAAGTTTAAATTGTACCTAATTTAATAATGATGCGTAAATGTCTGAAAGATGTGCCTTATAAACTATTGTAGCGGTTAAGTTTTCTATTTAAAAGTTGCACCATTCTAAATCTACTGCATTATTACATGTATGATTTTTTACTTGGTTACATGTAAGGTTTAAACACAGTAGATATTTATTCTGTGCTTTAAAAGTAGTCGTATTCGTGTCGTGCAGCGCAAGCGCCTCTAGCGGACAGTAATGGAACCGAATATAGTTAACTATTACAATGGAGATGTTAATTTTTATTTCATAGATAATAATGCATAGATAACTAGCGCCAAATGAAATGTCATCCACGTACATTTTTAATGCAGTGTAGACTGTGTAGAAAAAAAGCTAATGTGCAATTTAGGATTAAAGTAAGTTTAGTATACAACTAGGCATTATTGTCCGAATTCTATACCAATTATGATTTTATGTTACAATGTGAATTTATAAAATGGAACAATAGATTACTATGATCTCACAAACATACTAGACAATGTATTACATAATAATAGCTTACTTCTGTGCGTATTCGGAAAATAAACGATAAAAATGCATTTATTTTCTTTTATTTTCAGTATACAAATTTAACATTTTGTTGATATTATTCAATTTATCAGAAATGCAATATTTCCATCAAGTTGTTTCAATCCGAAGCTGATTGCTATCATGTCACGTAATAGCCGCACCGCACATCATTGGATAGTGATCCATAATATATTTTTTATTATTTTAAGGCGATGATAGCTCAGTGGTAGTGACGTCAGTAGTGGGCTCAAATCCCACAATAAGCTTGAGCTATCTGTGAAGGAAAGAAAACATCGTGAGAGCCCGGTGGTAGGGTAGATAGGTACTTTATAGGACCAACCTGGACAAAATTGTACCTGGTACTTCTCAGTTGTATTGTATAACATTGTTACATAACACATTTACAGGAAATATAATAAAGATGAAAATGTTGGCGTGTTATATAAGTCCTTGAACATTCTGCTTCTACCTCCATATTACTAAACACGATAAGTGGGGATCACGATCCTAGGGTGGAAAGATTCTTCGAAGATGAGCATCTTCAACCCTTTCGTCGTTGAGGAATTTCGGAATTTTACACAGGGCTTATTTTATTATTTTTACAAGCTTTTATTTAACTTGCAATGTATAGGTATACATGTATGTAGCGATGTTTGTTAACGTGGAATCTTGCAAGTTGAATTTCACCCACTTTTAGTGGTCGGATTTTGATATTTGTTATACATGAGTAATAGGAAGACAATGCAAGTACAGTCACCAAAAAAACTTTTATTAAAAATTAAGTTTTTAACAAAAACTTATTTCAACCTTATTATGTATTATGTTTAACGCAATCTTTGCCATGTTGCGGTAAAAAAAAAATATTTTTATACAGGGTTTCAGATGAAGGATTTTTAAATGTCAAGGAGTTTAATTAAAAAAGAAAAGCTTAGAATAACTACATACACTAAGAACAGAATTTCTGCTCGAAACATAGGCCAACTAAACAACAAATGTGTGCACGAGTGCCATGTATCAGATTTTAGAGCACTGACAGTGCGGCCATATATGGCTACAATAAAGACTTAGACATTGTTTCAAAGTGAAGTTGTTCTAAGGAAATAAGTTAAATCAATTTAATCAAGAAGTTAAAATAGCTGCCATTTCCCTTATTCAGCCCTACTTGGTTGCCATTACAATTAGTTGGAATGATTATTTCCTACTAGATTCCACCCCGCGGTTTCACCAGCGTTCCCGTGGGATCTTATGTTTTCCCGGGATAAAAAGTAGCCTATGTGCTATTCCAGACTATAATCTATCTCTGTGCCAAATTTCATCCAGATCCGTTCAGCCGTTCTGGCGTGAGAGTAACAAACATCCACCCATCCATTTATAATATTAGTAGGAAGTCCATGCTGATGTCAGACACAGTCTTCATTACGAATGGGCATCCGGAAATGAAAAAATAGGGGCCATTTGATTCAGTAGATTAACCAATTGGTACATCATTTAAATTGGGACTGTAATAAAGGCGATCTGAAAAACCCTAAATATCTGAGTTTCACCCGCGTTCCCAAGGGATCTAATATTTTCCCGGGATAAAAAGTAATACTTATAGGCTACTCGCTACACTAGTAGTACTTTCTCGACAAATGGGCTATCCAACACTAAAAGATTTTTTCAATTCCAAGCAGTAGTTCCTGAGATTAGCGCGTTCAATCAAACAAAGAAACTCTTCAGCTTTATTATATTAAGTACTAGATTCCGCCCCGCGGTTTCACCCGCGTTCCCGAGGGATCTTGTGTTTTCCCGGGATAGAAAGTAGCCTATGTTCTTCTCCATACCATAGGCTATCTGCATACCAAATTTCATTGCGATCGGTTCAGCAGTTTAAGCGTGAAAAGTAACAAACAAACAAACTCACTTTCGCTTTTATAATATTAGTTAGGATAAGTATAAGTAAGGATAAGGATAGATTTTGCCAATTAAGTAATTACTCAGTAATCTACTCATCTATATTTGTCTTAAGAATCAGAGTTTTAGTTTTACTAGTGTTAACCATTGTGCATCTATGTTTCTTTACAACATGTTTACTAAGATATTTTCTTCCATGGAAGGTTAAATCACAGTGGGGACATTTGTATGGTCTGTCAAGATGCCTCCTCATGTGTATTGCTAAAACTTGTGCATTTTCTACAAAAGCTCCACATATCATACATGGGCAATTACTAGATGTATGCTTTGCTTTGTGCTTCTTAATAGTTACCGTTCTACGTGCGGTATAACCACAAATATCACATTTTTTCAATTTATCTTTAATATGCGTATATTTATGGTTACTGACTTCAGGTAATGAATGAAATGCAGATCCACATATTTCACATGTATAAGGACGGATTCCCATATGCCTCCGCATATGATCTATTAGATTATATTTACTACTAAGAAACTTCTTGCATAAATCACACTGTACCAACTTTGGTTTGTGTGTGAGCATGTGCTTATATACTCTATCGCGTCCTTGTAAAAATTTTCCACAGTATTGACAAGTTGCTTCAACTTTAAATTCGTTATGTGACATTTCTTTATGTGAATTTAAAGAGCTTAATTGGGTGAAACAACTCGTACACTTATCACATTTGAATGGACGTTCACCACTATGAGTAATCAAATGAATATTCATTTGATACATTTTCTTTACTTTATAATCACATTGTTTACAGTGAAATATACGTGATTTACCTTCACCTTGAATACAAACTTTAGCAGCATTCAAACATGTTTTTTTTTTGTTCTTTCTATGAAGATGGTAAGCTTTGTAACTAATAAACACTCTTTTACATATTTCACAGATTAATTTAGGCTTATGGGCTGTCTTCCAATGCACACGTAGTTTGCATTTACTTTTAAAGAAACCACCACAGTCATGGCATTCTAATTTTAAATCTATAGCTCTACTCTTGCGTACTTCTTGGTTCAGGTTTTCAAACTCAATATCGGGAGGATCATCATGATGGTTATCTTCATGAGGGTCATCATCCTGATGGTCATCTTCATGCGGGTCATTATCCTGATGGTCATCTTCCAGAGTGTCATCAAGTTCGGTTTTGAATTTTAAGTCTTCCTCTTCCTTAATTTTTACTAACGTTAGCTTGTCTTCATTCTTATGAAGCATTTGTGTATTCCTTAAAATTGTATTGGATTTCTCACATTTTAATTTAAAAATTATAGCATTTTCAAGTTCTAAGAGACATTCAGGACAAATTCTCGCTGGTAGGCCATCATCTTCACATATATCCACGTTGGCTATAGAATTTATTTTGTCTGCTATCAGACTATCATTATATTGCTCAAACAAGGAAATATATTTTGTTATGTCCGTATGTAAGCAAACGCGACAAATATTTTTATGTTCTTCGTTCATTTTCTTATTTGTTCCATGTTTCTTACATGTTTACTTTTTCGGAGTTCTTCCGATGTGTTCGTCAAAGAGAATATCACTACGTTCTTGTGTTCGTCTAAAACAAAGTCTGGTAAAGAGTATACAAAGAGGATATAATCACTACGAGTATAGACTATCTATAGTACTATAAATAACGGCAGCAAGTCTAACTAATCTAGTCTCGCTAGTAGGTAGGTTCCCCCCCGTATTATTCTACTCTTTGGTTACCTCAGGTAGGTACTCTAATCATATACCTAGGTAATCATCGATCGGAGTAAAAAATGGAATGACATTTACTGTGAATGTGTTACCAGTTTATGATGAAAAAAAAATCGAGTAACGGGCTTATCAGAAAAATACCCAGATATGAAATAATGCGCGCCTCATAGCATAGATTTTGTCAGTCACACTTAAATCATTCATTCAGTACATTATTAATTAATTTTATAATATCGTAGCCCTACCTTACAACTATTTCTTCTTCAAGTGCATTACTTTCTCAGTCTAAGTATAAACAGAGTAATTTAGAATGTAATCACAATTTGTTCATCGTAATTAAAAAAACAGTAAAAAAATATATAATATGCAGATCTTAATAGGTATGTGTGTTGCAGTTGTAAGATTCCCATGAAAAATTTGATTTTAACAATTTAATAACTCAGTTTTAATTCGTTTGTTACATTCTGAAATTACACAAGTACTACATTTCAATTTTTTAAACAATTAGTAAACTTTTGTTGCATTTTTTATATGTTATAGCCCGAAACAAATGCAATATACAATTGCGAGCACAGAATAATACCTGAATTTCCGCCTTTAAAAGTATTTATTTTTTAACCCCTAGACTAGACTTTATGTTTCAAAAACTAAGGTGGCAACACTGATCAAATTCTTGGCTAGCTCATTCATTCATTTCATTTCATAAATAAATAATAGTTTTGTATCACTTTACTTCAGTTACATAGGTAGTTTATTTTCTTTGTATTCGTTGAAATAATAGAGTTTAATTTAATACTAAAATGGATGAAAAAAAGATAAGTATTATGTGCCGTGTTTGCTTAGGATGTGACATATCAAAATCAAATAACTGCCTGTCTTTATTTGAGCAATTTGGTGATAGTCTCGTATCCTCTAGGTTGCTCATAGCAGAGAAAATAAACATGATAGCCAATGTCGATATATATCAAGGAGACGGATTACCCGCAAGAATATGTCCCGATTGTCTAATACAACTTGAGAATGCCATAAAATTTAAACTAGAATGTGAGAATTCGAATGCAATTTTACGAAATACAGAAATGTTAAACTACAATGAAGAATCACAGATGCTTTTGGATATCAAGAAAGAGGAGATCGCCGAATTAAAATACGAACCTGATGTTTTCGAAGATGTCAGTCAAACCAAAGTATTTGAGGCGGTGGCAACCACAGAACCAAAAAATAGTAAAGCTGTTGATTTGAAATTGGAATGCCATGATTGCGGTGGGTTTTTTAAAAGTAAATGTAAATTACGCGTACATTGGAAGAAAGTCCATAAGCCCAAATTAATGTGTGAGCTATGCAAAAGAGTGTTTAAAAGCTATAAGGCTTACCATCTTCATATTAAGAACAGGAAAAGCTCTTGTAAGGCTTGTGCAAATTTTCGTATTGAAGGTGAAGGTAAAACTCGCATATTTCATTGTAGGGAATGTAATTATAAAACAAAACGTTTGAAAGATATAAATGTTCACTTTTTCATACATAGTGGTGATCGCCCATTCAAATGTGACAAATGTATGAGGTGTTTCACTCAAATGAGTTCGTTACAAACCCATAAAGAAGCAACACATAATGACTATAAGGTTGAAACAACATGTCACTTCTGTGGTAAATATATAAAAGGTCGGTATAAATTAAATATGCACATGCGAATACATCGAGTCAAGAAGACTGATAAGTTGCAATGTGATATTTGCAAAAAATATCTTAGTAGTAGAGGAAGTCTAATTACTCACATGCATAGACACAGTGGAACCCGTTTGTTTACATGTGAAATATGCGCTAAATCATGTTATTCCATTTCTGACCTCTGTAACCACAAACGTTGGATCCATCAGCTTAAAAGTAAAGATTACAAATGTACTATTTGTGGCTATGAAGCATATCGCCCAGAGGTTATTAAAAGGCACAAGTCAAAGCATACGGCAACTAACCAACCATGTTTGACGTGCGGAATGTTTTTAGAAAATCAAGAACTTCTTACCATTCATATGAAACGTCATTTCGAGAAACCATATGCATGTTGTCACTGTGATAAGAAGTTTTTTAACAAAACATCCCTCAGTAGACATGTTTCAAAGAAACATAAATGCACAATGTCTGTCGGTGGACCAAAACCTGCCTGCATGAAAAATAGAGTTAAGAAAGAAACTAAGATTGATCAACCATATGATAATGGTATTGAAATCCAGTTATCAACAACATAGTGTTACCTATCAATCTATAAATTGGATAATTAATTATAAAAGAAGAGTACACTTGGTATATTTCTATCCATTTTCATGATTTTTTTAACATAGTATCCTTTATCTTATGTTTTAAGTTTGATAAGTCAATCTTTATGTAAAATATCTCTTTGTATATAAAAATTACACTTGAATATTATTGTAGTTTTGATCAATCTTTTAAAAATAAAAATACCTTACATAATCCTAAAATTTATGAATTCCCAACCCCTTAAAAAAACAATCATACTCACACATTGTTTTTTTCAATTTTGGTGATCTTAAAATTTATCTATTTATACATATTATTATAGTAAATCTGTTGATTTAGCATGTCTGGGCATTGGAAATATAAAAAAAATATAGGGGGATTAAAACACCCTATTTTTTAAACTTTATAGACTAATTAATACATAGATATAAACAAAATCCTTTCTAATATTTTTTACAGTTTTTTTAATAAACCTAACATAAAAAAGTATATGCCACATGCGGTGAACTTTTATTGCAAAAAGAAGGCCTAGCTCAGTGTAACATAATTTTTGTTTCAAATCCAAGGATTGCTAATTTTAAAATTATCAAGGACATTTTGCTTCTAGCAAAAAACAGATGGCGCTACGTGTCTTCCTGGTCGTTTTATTTCTTTTACTAGGTAGGTATGTATAAGTATAGATAAGCCTATGTTTGACCATAATCTTATCATGGTAAATGATGATATGGCCGAAAGTGTAAAGTATTCAAGCCTATAAGGAACTGGTGAGAGAGGAGCGGTAGCGAGTCTAGCGAGCCCATGCTGACATACACTCGCTTGGGACACAATGCAGCAATGACGAATACCTATACAAATCGGCATTTCGCGTGACTTCAAAAGCGATAGACCACTGTATGTTTTTTACGCTGTGATATTGGTTTATGATCCTATAACGCTCAAGGACGGTCCAACGTCTCGATATATAATTATGTGGTTCAACTCAAACGTCATGTCGGCTATTTATGACGATAGTTCAGTTTATTGTATTTTATATTTATTCAGATTTATAGCCGCGTCTAATAATTTTTCATCAGAATACCGCTAAATTGATCCGGTTTCAAATTTTAACTGATTGTAACAAAGTTAATTAAAATAGGTCCCAGACTAGGATTCGGAAACAAGAATAGCTTTATTGGGATTTAACGTGAAACAGACTATCTATACACCTACTAACCTAGGCTACCTATTTCCCCTTATTACCTGAGCGTTTCACTCGAATAATGTTTGAAACCGCAAACCGCACGATGGGTTGGCCAGATCGCGCCAGTGCAGTTGGCCAAACCAAACAACTTACAACCACAGATACTATAAATTAGGTAGCGGCGGCGGCGCGGCGTAGCGAGTGAGTATCATCTAGTGTTGAGTAGGACATACAAGAGGCGGTACATTTGTCCCGGACATGACAAAATAATGTAAGAGCGGTACGAGATTTTGACATGTACTACTTCAAATTTAATGTCGCGGTACTCTTTACTCTTTCATATGACGTGAACTGTGAGTGAGAGACAGAGAAGCATTACATGCTTCATTTCAATAGCACGTCTTTTTATTCAACGACGGACATTTACGCGACCGTCCGAGCGAGAGCAACAACATGACGCGTCCAGTTCACGCCACCAAAGAAGTCCCGTGGAATTAAAGAAAACCGATCTTATTTCTTATGCAATAGAGGTGGACTTTCAGGACTTTTTTTAACTCTATTATATTTTTGTATGTATTGCATTTGTGACTCGCACAGGTGACTAGTGTGTGTGTTATTGCCGAGTTTATTTGTCAAACGGTTTGATTGAAGTAATAAACGAACTTATTAGGTAAGTCATTGTACCTAATAACTTTGCAATTAGGCTTCATTTCATTAATGTCTCTTATTATATATAAATAAACTACTTAAGTAAGTCATTGTAGATAGGAGGAACAGGCTCAGTGGCAAAAAAGTGTCACGGATTTTATTTTTAAATTTTAATTTGTAGTCACGTCATAAAATCGTACAGTTTCTATTATCATTCACTTCTTATTACTTTGAGATAAGTATTACGTCAATCGCAATAACACTTTGTAAGGTACGGCATTGGGCAGTACAAATACAAAGACAGCAACACTAAATGTCATACATACTCTTTACTTCAAATGTACTACAAAGCTTCACGACACCTCGCCTCATTTGAAGTGGGACATTGTACTGGTTCAGTACAAAAAAGAGGCTACTCTTACAAACTCATTTTAAAACCGTGTCCTACTCAACACTAGTATCATCGCCGCGCGGCGCGCCTGCCTGCCTATTTACCTTGGTCACGCCTTGTTCGTTCGACGAGTGAGTCGCTCCCAGTGTTGTCGTATTATGATTTAGAAAAATGCTAGCTTTTCGCCAGAAGAATGCTAAAAAATGCTAAGTATAATTTTAAAAGTGCGAAATAAAATGCCAATTTAATTTAAAGTATTTATTAATCAAAAAACAAAATCTTAGTCTCCTATTTTGAAAAATACCTGAAGGTCATCAACAGGTTCGTCTTGTTGTGACGTTGACGAGCCACTTTCAGTCACAGCATGTTCTTTAATACTCTTTGAGTTTCAGCACGTCATCAGGAATATTATAGGAATGACAAAATGAACTGAACTTAAACATAAACAATCGACTAAGCCGAATACCGTTAAATCGAATTACACCGAACTATCGCTCGAACGTACAAGGTGATATCTCTGAACGATGCTCGAGATTTCCCCATAAAGTATTGCCATAGACGACAGTCCAAAATAACATAAATATTTGATGTTATTATAAAATAACGATTTTAAACCTCTAGGTTTCTTGGCTAACAAAAAATGCTAAAATAATGCAATATGCTAAGTTTAAATTTAACATGCTAATTATGGTGAAAATATGCCAAATTTAGCATTAAAAATGCCAAAACGGCAACATTGGTTGCTCCTCCGCTCGCTTGACCGCGACCGACCGACGCGACGTACGTTCGGTCCTCGTCAGTCAGTCAACCAATGAATGAACCAAACTAACTCACTCACTCAGTCAGTCCAGCTACGCTCGTGTTGTATGTTGCTTGTGTCAAAATGTATTTTGCCGCCAATAAGATCGTGATAAAAAAACATGAATTCGTTATAAGTGAACTGCTTTAATTAAATTCATGTTCTGAACAGTGTAATAATAATATTGGCTAAAAGTGTGTTAAATTAGTAAGAGTACCTACGTTTAAAAAGTTATGTAGCAAACAATTTTTGTTCATCTAAAAGTTTGTTACAACAAGATTCTTTCGGTAAGGTTGCTTGCGCGCCTTGGAAAACGTTTTGTGTTGTAAACAGTGTATTTTCTCGTCTTAATTGTGTCGAATTGGAATCTAATTGGACCTAAATTGGACTTGTGCTGGTGTGAGACCGTTGTGGTTGGACGCAGCTTGAGAATATAACAGGTTAGTTTATTTCTAAGTTCATTCAAACCTTTACCTATAGTAAGTAGTTACTCAGTTTAACAAGTAACTAGTAGTAGGTATCTTTCGAAGGTTTTATTTTTATACTACCTACTTACGTAGGTTACCACTTGAGTCCTAGGCTATGTTGTATTAGCGAGAAACTTTGAAAATTAGGAGACCTGCCTGCTATTTTACCTCGTTACAAATATATACTTTCCTAGCATATAGAGAATAACTATGTAATATGTAAAAAAGAATACACGACAATAAATTATACAATGACATAGGTAACTATCCAATATGATACTTACTTTAATGAAATAATAGCTTAGAATATTGAATATAACATCAGTACATAATATTTACAAGTAACATTATAACTTTACTAACTGTCATCAATTGTATGTATCAGAATTCAGAGTTGAGTTGATATACCTACCTACCTTCTTAATTTTAAAAATACCTAATATAGTGACCATAGTAACCTACCTACTGCCGTATCCTACCCTCTACGCTTATATCTCTAACCTTTGAAATATGATACCAAGGTAGATGAAATCCCTAGGTAGCATATCCCAGCAGCGCCAATAACCGTATTATTTATTATTCTAACACTAGCAGCCAGGACTGGTGGTGATCTGGTGGGAGGTCGTCTACTAGCGCAACGTCTCGCCCCTCGAGAATTTTCTTCCCCACCAGTTGTCGGCACTTCGATGTTGTAGCCTGACCAATCGAACATTCTCATATTAGCTTACTGACTGCTAGCATTGGCATTTTCCGTTCTTATCATTTTGTTCTTTAGTTAGGTAGGTTCCTTTGGTGCAGATGCGGCTTTGTGTGCTTACTACCTACCCTTGGCCATGACGGCTATAGGTACAATCAGTTCAAACACAGGCCTATACCTACATAAAAATAACCTAGGTACTTACCTTCTGGCCATGAGAATGGGGAAGGAAGACGCAATACCCTTTATTATGATAATCAAATTGAGTATTTAGGTAACCCCCCTTCGGAAAGCGAAATCCTTGACAAATCTTTATACGTTAGGCTATTTATACAACCCTCATTCACAGGCCTAAGAGGCATAAATGTGTATTGCAGAAGGAGTTTCCTTTTACATTTGATATGGCAACAATGCATAACATTAAAAAAGTCCTACTAGTAAGGCTTCTTTCTAGGTGTCTATCTACCTAACGAGTAAGTACCTACCTACGAGGTAGGTACTGACGGGTGGAGATACTGACGTACCTACTACAATACCAATTAGCTATGCCGGTATAATATCTATAGATTACCTGACTAACCTAAGTACCTACCTGGCTGAGACAGTTGTGTAGTAAGAGTGGAACTTAATATATGTATTTTTTTTTACCATTTCTTATGAGTAGTTCTGAATTAAACTAGGTATATCTAATCAACGGACAGATATTAATAACCGCCTACAACAATAAACCGTTTAAGATTATTATGAGAACTATGGTTGCGCCTTATTCACAGTTTTACTTAAAAACTGTGCAAGAAATCGCGAACATGCATTAACTAAGTAAATGTTATTTATCACTGAGACACCTACGACTGATATAACTTGCACCTTGTTGATAACTATCCGCCTCTCTATGTCTCAACTCCGCCAAATATACCGACCGTTCAGTCTGTTGATTACTGGAGCATCATTGAATCCGCAAGGTCTTCCAAGCCTACTGAAGGCATCGATTCCTCGCGTAGTTCCTGGCTTACATGCAACTTGCTTGTTCAGTTCATTGCCTTACAATTTATGCTATAAATTAACTTATAGAATGTTGTATATCTAGTACCTACATAGATCGATGACATCATACCAAGCTTTTTTAATTGAATAGTTTTACTGCCAAAATTTTATAACTTATACAGTATCAAAAACAGGATTATTCGTGCGTGAACATCGTTCGATATTTGATCGCGTATAAAACTCCGTTATTTACCTACCTACCAAGTTCGATCTTCACATATACCTATGCTTTACCGTGGCAGTGACCGTACACATGTACCACGCATGATGTGCATGTACCGTTCACTACCCTATATTATGGAAATTGCTTCAGGCCTTATCCCAGAATTAGGTGACGACTTGAAAATGGGCTACATATATATGATCAGGTTAAATTACGACGAAAGTTTAATCTTTCAGTTTTCAAGTAAAAAGTAAAGTAGTGCTTGGAATGGAATCAAGGTACTATCTGCGTACGTACCTAGGACCTACCTTCTCGTAAGTAAAGGAGAGCGAGAGGTATTCGATACACCATCATTATAAATAGCGTAGTAAGGTCTATTCTGTTTTTTTCTCATAAAATCATTATTGATAATCGTCTTTCTTTACTCATAATGATCAATTCAGATATTTTCATTCTCATATGAATGCCTAAACATATATGAGTAGGTAACGGAATGTTCTGTGGTAACATAATGACATATACAAATAGTAAACCCGCAATTATAAAATCGTGACATCTGTGTATGTAGATCCCACAGTAAGTTCTGTTATTTTTATGTTTTTATTAAGTAAGTAACGACATGAAAAAAAAAGTCCTACTGACCCACACTTAATTTTTGGTAAAAAAAATTACGTTCAGACAGACACGGTGTTTCTACAGATTTATTATATACATATACCTATATTTGTATAGTAGCAGTTCCCCGCGGTTTCACCCACCTTCCTCATGAATTGGACTATCAAATGCAAAAAGAATATTTCAAATCCGACTGGTAGTTCCAGACATTAGCGACTTTAAACAAACAAAAATAACTCTTCTCCTTTATTATATTAAGTATAGATTTTCAAATACTAATATTGTACCTATTAGTAAATTGGGCAGCGAGTTTGCAGGCAAATTACAACATAGCAAATTAACTAACTGAACGGTTAACTGTTTTTTAACATGGATGCATTGTGATTGTGGTAATAATGACGTTCATACGGTATGTAGTTCATACCGTCGTATACGCTTGACAAATCATATTGGGAGCCGTTAAATTGTTGTAATTATTTAATAAGCTAAACGAGAACTAAACGATATTGCAGTAGGCAGTTACCTAGTTATTAATAAAAACTTTTTTTTGAAAGTGTAAAACACTAACCTCCACTAATAGAGCGTGGGAAAACAAAAGTCTTGCTGACGCACTGTTCCTTAGTTGTAAACAGAGCTGTTAAATGTGCAAGAAGACATTTTGATGACAATAAACTACTCGTCTAGCTTACAAGACAGTAATAGTACGCTAGATGTAGTTTTGTTTTCCCACGCACTTGGACCTACTTACTTTATCATCCCAATTTTGTTTTAAGCTATGGTGCTCCACCTTGGCAGCCACCAGCAATGTTAACTGGTAATTTCAGTAAATTCGACCTTCATATGGCACTCATAGGGCGTAAACTGAATAAACGGCTTAGAGTTTAAATGGAAGTAGGTGGAATAAGAAAATGAGATTGTCATTCTCTATTTTTCGGCTGCGACCCACTAGGTGTGGCTTTCTACCACGGACGCTCAAATTGTGGAACGAGCTCCCCGGCGTGGTTTTCCCAAGGGAGTAGGTACACCATGGGGTTCTTCAAGAAAGTTGTGAAGAGATTTTTGCAGGGTCGGCAACCTGCCTGTGATACCCCTGGTGTTGCAAGCTACGGTAGCCGCTTATTAGGCGGGCCGTATGCTTGTTTGCCGCCTTAGTGGTATAAAAAAAAATACAAGGGGCTCAAGTCCGTTTGTTGTGCAAATCTATTGGGAAGGCGTTTGACCAGTAGTGGAAACACCATGTCTGAAGTATAATAATTACTAGCTTCCGCCCCGCGGTTTCACCCGCGTTCCCAAGGGATCCTATGTTCTCCCGGGATAAAAAGTAGCCTATAGCCTTCCTCGATAAATGGGCTATACAACAGTGAAAGAATTTTTGAAATCGAACCGGTAGTTCCTGAGATTAGCGCGTTCAAACAAACAAACTCTTCACGTCGCATTATCCCTTGTATTATCGTTGCTCTTTTTATAACCGCAGCTATACTTTATGTACACCTTTATGCGTTACAACGTGCGTGACTCGGTAAGCATGTAAGCTTTTGATATTTGATGCGTGTGATAGTTTCCAGATGTTTTATAAACTAAAAAAGACGATATGGTTCTTGTAAAAATATTCCCCGTCGTACATATTCAGTATGTACCTAAAATAACATTAACAGGCAGATCAGCAATCAGGTGGTTTATGAAGCCAGTCAGTACCTATCTTTACATACTACGTCAAGTACCCCATATTTAATCTGAACACCGTCTAGGTCATTGAACCAGCTTCAAAGCTTATTTTTTTCACAGGCTATTAAACAAACAATACCTAATCCTTATTTGACGGCAAACATGATGACATTCTATTGTACGTGATGTGCGAGTCATAATTTGGGTATGCTTTGGTTGTATACTAATATACTATTACCTTTGCTTAATGAACAGTAATTAAATATGTTGCCAAAATATTAGGGCCACATTGATGTTGGAGCTGCCAGTAAAAAAACTACCTGTGAAAACTATAAAAGAAATCGTATACACACATAATATACTGGGTGATTTTTAAAAATCACCCTGTATAGTGTATACTTATTGAAACTTTTATGAAATCCGGTGCACGTCTATGAAACAATTGGTGTAAGAATTAAACCAACCAATAGGGTATTTTACTCTATATGAGAAAAAAATTACAATTTAGATTAGTTTTAGTTCATAAAATAACTTAATTAATTTTAAAATTCATTTCAAAGTTTTCAGTTTTTTTTATCTGTTTCTAAACAATAAAAAGTGTCAACTGAAGTATTATTATTTTTACACTAGTATTCATGCATCCAGGATCAGCACACTAATAAAAAGGATAATAGCTCATTTTTAATTTATAAAATTTTATAAGTCCAATTGAGACCAATATCAGCGCATTTATCTACTTACAAGAGTCCAAATAACGTCATAACCGTAGAGTAACATGGCGTCAAGCGTTTTCATCAAACTACGCGCGAAAATTGAAAATGTAAAATTTAAATGCATTTTTATGGCACTTATCGATTGAATACAATTTTTGTGTTTTTTTTGGTGGCTTATTAGCATATTAGGAACGAATTGAGACACTTTTCAAAAATGGGTGTAATACCCTATTTTACAAATTTAATTCCACTGACTTGCAAAACAAATGTGTTATAGGTAATTCTTAATTATTTCAATCCAAATCACGATATGATTCTATTGACCTTTAAAAACATTTGGCGATCGATCTTCATCAGCAATTATAAATGCGTTATGCCTGATTGGTTTCATTTCATGGATTAAGTTGTAAAAATATTACCTAACATTGTTGAAACTTTATTAGCTTAGCTACCGAAGCGTTACGCAAATCGGACGTCCGTTATGAAATTTGATATATTCAACGGACGTTAAAAAAAAATAAACATCATCCTCGGGTATAGTGTACTGTCGAGCTTTATAATATCCTTGTTTTATTAAGAACAACATGAAAATTACCCTCTTCGTATAAAATATATCTTGTACGTATAGAGAAATCAAAAAGTAACCCTGACATACCCTCACTCGTCAATAACTGATTTTTACCATTCCTGAAGACAGTGCTAAAGTCACGTAGGGAGATTAAAACGTTTTGTAGATTTTATTTGTGCAGGAAACTGGTTAATAATTTAAAAAAGCTCTACAAAAAACAACAATATATTTTTTATAGCTCTTAAATTGTTGGAAACAGAATTCAATGAATCCTTTTAAGTGCATCATGATAAGAAAAGGTTTTTAAACTATATTAGACAACAAACATTTATTTAAGGACTTCAAGAACTGTTCGGGAACAATCTAGATCCATATAGTTGTCAAGGAAATCAATTAAATATACGAGTTTACCGACTCGAAAGTGATTACAAGCATTAAGCGTGGGGAAGGTATCTAATTTATTAGCATTTATTCGCGATTACTGTGGTCAGGCTTCATCAAACACTAATTCAGCCCTTTGGTCTCTGACAAGGAAAGTAATGGCCACCCATTTGAGGATAATTTCAGTCCCCACGATGATAATCGTCCATAAGCGGTCGGAAGAAAGGATGGCGTTGAAAAATGTGCCAGCCTGCTCATTATTAACTCTTTGTTTAGTAAATCACCAACATTAATTGTTGCTTATGGACGCGTTCATGATATGGGTTTGTTGGTCTTTATATTGCTGACATTAGTCAAGTTATTGAGCAGTAATGAATCAACGGTAAATTAAGGATTTGTACAATGAGTACAGTTATTAGAAGAATATAATCATTTTTTTTTAATAAAGATCACTATCACTAAGATAACTATGAAGATAATGGTAGGTGTGTTCTAAACTTAGATCAGAACTCTTTAGGGAGCTTATTAATACTTGAAACCTTTTACCGTAAAACTAAATCGGCAAGTGCCATTTCCAATTCAACTAAGATCATAACGTAATGAAGTTTTCTAATTAACTCACTGATATTTAATACAGCAAGACTGCTTTCACTTGTTCCTTTACTTTTTGTTATTATTGGTATATTGCTTAATTAACTAAAGAGAACCGGATTTGTTAGATTTGTACTCGGAAGTTTTAGTGCTAAGCTGGTCTCGCTTGCAAGTATAGACTTCTTACGTCGTTCAAGTAGGATACGGTGTTTATTAGGTAACAAATGTGTCATAAAATAGCAATCGTGACTATATTATGGATAGTGAGGTAACTTCGCTTCTTTATATCACTTTCCTCACGTATGTCCGAGATACTTACTTGAGAGTTGTGAATGTTTTTAAGAGTTGAAATATCCTACTTTTAAGTTTAAACTGTTAGTAATCGATGTTAGAACGTTTAGTCAATCATAACAATTTATTCAAAATGTATGTTAGTGAGTGCAGTTATTTGGATTAGTCGATAGTTTTTCTAAAACTGAATAAATTTACCAGTCTCAGCATAACTAAAACATTGCACTATATGAACAATATTGTAAGTTAGTTCACGCCCGGATAATCCTTTTCGATTCTCTTTACGTCTTTACTTACGCCTTTACAGGCCATAAATAATTGAATGTGTCCATGGTGAAATTGACTGAAAATGTAAGTTAAATGTAAACTAGAACACGATTTGTTGGAAGATACGAATTTAAGTCACGTACAAGAAATACAAATAAACGAGAGCTTCAACTTCTAACTTTCAAAGTGTTTTCATCGTTCTTGCAAAGAATTGTTCTTAAATTGGTAAACTTTTGGTTACGTGAGATCTTCTGTTAGTCAACATACTATAAAATAAAATAACTACCATCATTAATTTTGTTGATTTTTAGCCAAACTCATTTTAAGGTCCTGATAAGGCACTTATGAACGTAACAATTGACTACCATCGGTTCGGAATACACTTGGACTGAGACTCCGCCAAACACCTACAGTTTACACCCGATACTTCTTACAACCTGGCTATATCGATGCATCATCCAATGGTAAAAAGTCTATATGATCTTGGATCAAAAGCTAAAACAAGTGAATTTCTGAAATAATTTCCGTATACATTATGCAAACTAAATTGATCATGGTTATAATCTCGATAGTTGATAAAATGTTCGATGCTCAATCGAACGTTTAGCTAGCTAGCCAATTTGTAATTCCAATTATTCGAGGTCCGGAACTTTGTTTATGATATTTGAAATTAGTTTCTTGATGTTAACTTCACTGATTTCCCTGTATATTACAATAGTTTCCTCCATTTTGGTCGGAATGTGAAATGTTGACTGTAAAGTTTTCAATATTTGTTGTAGAAACTTAGATTTTGATTGGAATCTTCGATTAGGTTTCGAGAATCGTCAACTCTTAGTTTATATTACAAAACTTATACCTTATTATTATTGTTAGCTTTTTACCCGAATTGAAGAAATTCAAATTATACTTTGTTATTGGAAAACGTTTTTTCAATGTTTTAATAATTAACAAAAAAGCAAAACCAACTTCAAAACGGTTTGCACTAAAAAGTATAAAATAACGATATTAGAACTAGTTTTGAAGTCAGCGAAAGAATTTGAAATTCTAGAACACGTGCTTCTCTTTCCTTTATTTTTCTACTTTTAGTTTCTTATGTGTATTGAATACCTATCAAAATTTGTCTCTGATCGAGGATATGCCTATCAAATAATTGTCGATAATATTAAATAAGATATTTCAATCACGATATTCGTGCTCCTTTTCGTTGAGGAATTCCGTCATATCTTCAAAGTACATGATCAGATCATAATAAAATTTATATGGGTCTACTTCTGAAGTATGATCTACCAAACGAAAAAAGAATCATCAAAATCGATTCATAATTGGCGGAGTAATCGCGTAACAAACATACAAATTTTCATCGAAGTTGATATCAATACTCCTTAGTGCTTTTGATTTAAATTATATTTTATTTTGACACATGTTTGAAAACTCAATCCGTCAATCAATATTTTTCCGGTCAGATTTATTTGAAACTTGATATTAATATTAATTTGTCAACATAATGAAACACGTAATGTCGGTGTTTTTCGAAATTCTTACCCTAATGGGGTGCAAAATTTTATGGAACGACAATTTTTGGAATGGAGTAAGGAGGTACCTACAGTTTGTCGGGATAATTGGGCTCCTGGCTAGAACTAAGGAAAATGTTTTGTAGAATTAATCGGGGGAAATATATTTTGTTAGTGTCTTTATTGTGGAATGTAGTTGGAATACGAATCTTGCGTAAATATTGCTCAGAGCAGATTATTAGGGTTATTATCATCTCTCTCTTTTCACCCGAAAAGGGGTGCAAAAGTACCTATTTATGTGAAAAAATTATGTTTGGAGGTACACTTTGTGTAGGTATACGGATTGGGGCTTCTTATAAAGTAGGGGTGTACTAAGAATGTCTTGTAAGGGATCGCGGGTGAAACCGCGGGGCGGAGAGCTATCTATACATATAGGTAATAAAACAGTAGAATCCGGTGTTGCTGTACATTCAAGAAAAGTAATCATATCTGTCTGTCTGATTATTTGTTAACGCACATTTCCGGAACTACTGAACGGATTTTCAGGTAGACTGAGATTAATTAATAAAGGAGTAGAATATAGGCTTTATTTAAATAAAATCATGTTGCAAAAAAGTAATCGTCATTCTATGATTTTTGGAATTTACTTTTATACCTACTATTCGAAAACTATCTGGAACCCGCGTGTATCTACATTTTTTTTTTTTTACTTGAAATGGAGTGTGTTTGATGTAGGAAGAGTCAAATTGCAAGGAAACTATTTTAGATTTTTTGTCTGTCTGTCTATCTGTTTGAACACAATGCTAATCTCCGAAACCATCGAACAGATTTTCGTGGGATTTTCACAATTTAATTAGGCTTAACTTGGCGCTTCGAATAAATAGGCTTTGTTTCGTCCAAATTGGCTAACGGGGAAAACGTTATAGACATTTTATAAAGTCTGCGCGAGCGAAGCCGCGGGCGAAAAGCTAGTTTCTTATAAGATCATAAAATGTCATAGTTTCTGCTCTTTCAATGTTTGTTACCAAATCGTGTACGTACACTACGTACCTATGTAAGTCGTTCAACGACTATTCAAGCATTTCAAGCGTAAGCCATACGTTCTCAATCTAAAATAATCTAAATAATACCACAATTATTCTGATACTTGCTGTTCTCCGCGGTTTCACTTTCATAAAAATGTGCCTAACCAATAAAAGTAAACCTAAATTACTCCCTATAACATCAGCTCAGCCAGTGAAAGGCCCGTCAAAATTGGTCCAGCCGTCGGAGATTAGCTGGAACAAACAGACAAAAATTTTTTTTTTTTTTGTTATAAGTTCAACCGTATAACATATACTGTCATATGCATCTAGTAAAAAGCAGACACTTTAATTTTATTTATTTGTATACTTAGATTCCATTTTTAATCGTCAACCCATTTGAGAATCTCTGACACAAATTATCCGTTTACAACCATTAGTAATTATTACGCCTATGTTTATAACCACTTTTTTTTGTCTTGACTTGCGTATGTCGGGAACCACATTTTCTATCAACTCTTCATACTTAATTAAATTCCTTAGATTCTATAATAATGTCTTGGGAACGAAATTAAGTAGAATATGATGGTTAAGCTTTGTACTTAATTGCTTTTTTTTATTTAAAAGGTATGCAAACGGTTGATAGATACATACCCATAGATAGGTACGTATTTAAAACGAGATATATTTATAATAGTCTTAATTGTATCTATATCATTTATTTGTTGTCTATGACACAACATTAGCTACTAAAAAGTGTTTAGCAATGAATTTCTTTGAAACATAGATTCAATAGTTTTTGTCAATAGGATTTTAACATCTTGGTTCTCATATGATACAACCTGTCACAATTATTTTAGTTTTAACATATCTTAGGTGATGTTCTACCTACATATTATTTTTTTTATTTTGGCATTATCTGACGGTGTGTATATTTTGTTTCACAGTACTTTTATACTATATATAAGTTCTAAACGTGAAGACTTGTAATTGGTTGTCAGATAAACATCCTGTTATTTATTAACATTGTATTTAGCTGTAAGTCTTCTAAAGTATTTAAATAAATAAAATAAATAAATTAATTTAGAAATATTCCTATATACCTCAGCATTTTCCTTCCGTCGGATATGGAAAAATTATTTATACCATTTATACCATTTATCGGAAGTAACGTAGTAAGTAAGTTATATCTTGATATCTAGATTCTAGATGATCAAAAATCCGACCAACCATTCACAGTCAGAGATAAATTGGCTCCGATTCGTATTGTCTCACGTGCAGATAGTTTGTGATCAATATCACAGTCATCTCCACATTTCAATATAAGTACAGTAAATAATTACTTATTCTGCGTACCGGTAATCTACATTACATCGGTATTGTACCGTATGCGAATAATAATCCTGTGCGGTTCTCACGATTCTTATTGTCACGAGCGATTCAGATAAAATGTGAATATGCGCATAATAAGCGTGACAACACGCACGTAAACTGTTTTTATAGGTGTGAAAGACTTACATATACTCTTTATAAATATGTCTTAATATTTTCCAGTCCTTAATGCTATCTGACTAAACACTATTTCAACTATCAAAGTTCTGTTCATTAGAAATTAGTTCTGACCACAATCTTGCCATGGTATGTGACGGTGTGGCTGAAGGTGATAAGGTCGCAAAGGCTTGCGAGCACGATTGCTGGAACAACTGGCAAGTGCTTGGTGACAAAATTTCTACGGGTAGTAGCCAGACAGGTGGTTATTACAATGTAGGTACTGTACCACCGCGCTATGTTTTATCGCAAGCTCAAGCTCTTGTAAAACGTACTCGATGTCATTAAGCTTTCGTTGCCTTGTTAGTTTGTGGCTATGAATATATAACTAGGGAATAGGCGACAATCATGGATAAATAATTCTGACTTCTACCCAAATCTCCTTTCCCAGCCTGTCCAAGCTTTACTGTTATTTGACATTTACATAGTAGCTCTCTGCCACTAGAGATTGGCAGCCGCCCATGATTTTTAATAAAGAAAAATTGATGGATAGTCCCTTTAGAAATATTTCTCTACAAGTTGTTCTGCCTGAAAGTTATTAGTGTCGTAAAGAACGTTAAGTTTCTAAGAATTATATTCAAAGAAAAACGTTGTATAGAGGCTGACTCTTTGATAATTTAAGCATGAAATATTAAAGGGCTTGGATGGTGGAAAACTTTACATAGAGGAAAGTTTTCATGCAGTAAAGTGATGTTGAGTTCTAGTGGTTGAAAATGCTCTTCCAGTTTGTCAAAATGGCGTAGGAACCCAATTAGTAAAAAACTAATGGTAGTGAGAAGAGATTAAGGGTTATGTGGTCCTTAAGGAGTTCAACTATTTAGCGATTAAATCACCTAGTTTAACTCTGCTAGTATAATAAACAATATAATAGAAGCGAAAACGTAATAAGCATTTCACATGATTAAATTGAATGAGTTAAAACATTCGACCTTTCGCTCGAACTTAGGTTCTCATGTGAAAAGGTTGACATGTTGAAATTCGTGAGAAGTCGTTTACATTAACACGAATTATATTAACTTGATTTAGGTAGGCATTATCGCGCGCGTGGGTTTGTGGTTTAGAAATAGACCGACCGTTACAACCCTGGAGTTAGGAAGTTAGGAACTCTTCATTTTAGGTAAAAGAATCCGGTCCTTCTAACTAAACCATAATCTTAGAGTCAAAATTGATAAATAAACATCACCACGGTAGCCCAAAATTATCAGCCCATTATCAAAAATATGCCAATGATAAATTTTATAAACGACTGGCTTCCGCCCCGCGGTTTCACCCGTGTTCCCGAGGGATCTTATATTTTCCAGGGATAAAAAGTAGCCTATAGCCTTCCTCAATAAATGGGCTCTCCAACACTAAAATAATTTTACAATTCCAACCAGTAGTTCCTCAGATACAACCTCACAAGCTCACAAACTTTACCTCTTTATAATATTAGTATAGAAAAATGTTTGGCTACGCCGGTAGTAGCAAGCGCAATAGCCCTCTACAAATTTAGGCCATCAATTTCTGGTCATCGTCGACTGAAACTTATTGTTAGCCTTACAAATGGCCGGACATAATTCCCACGCTCACTGTATAAACACGTCCTTCTTGACTCTATCAATTTGTAGCTTTATTCAAAATACAAAATTTATGTATCGTGCTTTAGCTATTCTTTGGTCAAGGTGTGTAGAAACTGAAACTGATGCTGTGTTGCAATTTGGTTGCAATACAATATCAATTGCATGTGGATTTTACACTCATTGTTTCTCTAATAGATTAAGGTTGAGTGTCGGTCTAATGATAATCCATGAGTTTCGCTTTGTACGTTATTCCATTAGGTATTGTTACTTGAATGAATATCTGTCCTTCTTTAATGATTCTTTGGTATTTTATGGACAGTGACTGCCGAGGAGATAAGTGGAAATATTTGAAAATTTATCAAATCGTGATTTTAATTCTTGATGTTAAGAATAATAAATTTTGTAGTTTTATTTCCAGTTGAACATGCTGTTAATGTAAATTTTGCTCGAAAAATTTAAATCCAAAGCAATCCTACAATGAGCTTGAGCTTTTGGTGAATGAAAACATCGTGGAATTCATAGCACGGTAAGGTATGCAGTTTTTAAAGTTCTGCATTCATTAAATTAAGCCCAATACTGTTTTGCATATAGATAATTATTTTAGCACACTAGAGACGATTTATGGGAGTAATAGTTGACCGAGAATTAGAATTTCTAAACTGATAATTTGAAATTATTTTGTTACTTACATTTAAACTAAGAGTTCAATACTAAATCATCATAGAAATCTCAAGTTGAATGCAACATCTGCAAACCTTCGTTTTAATGTCTAGATATTTAATATTAGGTACTAGCTTTTGTGCATAAAATGGTTATTTAGGTGTTATTAATGTCTTTAATAAACCTTAGCAAACGATCAATTGTTTCGTTTGTTCGAGTTATGTTCTAGGCGTGTAAACATAACGTTTTATTATTTGAACCAATTACACAATTAATCTTTCGTTTTAGTCCTTGGGTCGTATTTTCATGTTAACTAGCTCTGGTACCTACTTGATATGTTAGTTCAATAAAATTTTGCTGAAGCTACTTTGTAGATATTTATTGAGTTAGTGTTATGATACAATTTTGTTCCTTACGATGTCGCGAAAACCTGTAAATACAATTTCTGTATGTATTCCAAAGATTATATATGCGTATTCTTTGTATACGATCTAGCCATCTATAATAATCTGTTCAGTTTTACATGAATTGTATATATTGAAATGTTATCAATATTCAAAGATCTCTAAGAGATGTCTTAGATTTTCAATTATCATTAAAACGTCATGCAATTCTAGATGGTAATAAAAATGGTAAACCAACAACTGGCTAAGTATATATATTATATATAGTATCAGATAATCTAGTTACGCTAAATGAAATAAAAATCTGAATTAATGCATTATTCATAAACTTGTTGTCAGCTCAGTCTAAATTAATTTAATTTTCTCGAAGCGTTTGCGGTATAGAATACGTAATAAGACATCCGGGTGTTTCTTGTGATACAATATCTGGTAAACATATATATCCCGCTTTTGCTCGTATGCCTGCCTAGGCCTACTCTATTTACGAATGTGGGACATTTGCACTTTGTTTGCGGTGCGATGTGGTACGAAGTTTCCATCTTGTCTCGAGATCTCTGTTTACGATTCATGCACATGGAATTATCTTTGTATGTCATGAATAGGGTATCAAATACCAAGAAAAGCGTTTGAAGCAGCGATGGCCGTGTATCCATTGAAATAAGCTTCACAAACGTCGTGATAGGGAATCCATTGTAGTTAGAAGGAAACTTAATAACAACAATCAGATTTTAATTAAGTGGTCGACAGACGAAGTATAATTTAGTCGCTGACAATAGCAACTCATTCCAAACGATTACATAATAGAGTCAATGAACGAGGCAAATCTTAATCGATCCAATTCGAAATATGATCGATTGAATGAGCTGATTATTTTGAAATGATTTGATTTCTGTATCGATTTAAAACGCCCCTAACATTGCGGAATGTTTGAGGTTTCTTAAATTAGATGCTAGGATGATCGATGACCGGTAGATGATATCTGTCATCACTAGTCATTAGGCAAAATAAATTAAGCTGTTTGGATCATTTTGAATTTCGTATGTTTATCAAGTGGTATATATGATTAGTTATTTATTGGAGTAAGTATATGGAGTTTATAACATAGGTGTTTTCTATACTATAGCTTCAACATCACCATCAGTGTTCCACTGTAGGGACACCAGCCTTTACAACGAGAAAGATTTAGTCCTATATAATAGCTTCATTGACTGACAATTATGTATGCGCGTATAGAGTAAATTATGAATGGTATAATGTTGGGAGAATGTTCAGAAGTAAATTATACTTGCGGCTAACCAACGCGAACCCCTGTTTAATGGCAGTAATTTTGCGTGGTTAGATGTGTTAACGAATTACGGTAATGATGGTATAGAAAGACGCTACCATCGGTCTGATGTTGCCACCCAAAAAGTTATAAGTAGGTCTAATTGGGGTGGAAGAGCTATCTTAGAAGTTTCAGCTGGTACAATGGGAAAAAGTTTGCAGATTTGTTTTTAAAATGTTCTTTCTTTTGGGAACAAAATTGAACATGTCTAGAGCTTCCTTTTTGTCCGTTTGGAAGGTTGCTGCGGCAATAAATCGTTGAAAATAACATCTAACGTTATTTTCTATGGAAAAAGATTTCTCATGGAGATTTTAAAGTCAAATTGCTATTTGGTACCACTATCTATCAAGTCAAACAACATTTTCATGATGTACCTGTAAGGAAAATAGTTTCGTAACATAATGCAGCTGTCGTCGTGTCTTATTATTACGGCATACATCCTCAAGGATTTATGTTCATGTCCCGGTAGTTTATTATATCTTGGATGCAAAACTATCATCTAAAACCTGTCCGTAGAATAAACGTAATAACACGGTGTGTCAATTAGGAAATTGCTAATTAAGTTCGATAACTATTTAACATACTTTATATAGGTAAGTATATCTATGTACCTCTTACTTTGAAGAAATTGTCAAAACTATGTGAAAATGTATCGGCAATAATTACAATTGTTGCATCTTCAGTAGCCAGTTCTCTTTAGACACTTTTTATGGCGATGATAGCTCAGTGGTAGTGACGTCGGACGCCGCGGCGAAGGTCGTGGGTTCGAATCCTACAATGAGCTTGAGCTTTCGGTGAAGGAAAACATCGTGAGGAAACCATAGCACGGTGGTAGGGTACTTTGTAGTACCCGCCTGGCTGGCTACCACCCTCAAGTTGAAAATCTATCGCCAAACACCTATTGGTGTGTTCCGGCAGCTGCACTTGAGAGCCAGTCCCTTCTAGGCTTTGTGTGCTTACCACCTTCGGCCACATCATCACCTACCATAGTGAAATTGTAGTCAAACACAAGCCTATACAAAGTAAAAAAAAAAGACATCTAATAATGCAAATGCACGTCTATCTACCATTGTCATATCAACTACAGTGCTTATTTCTTTCATCAAAATAAAGAATCCTCGCTATTCAAGAACTCACGAAATATAAAAAACAAAGTAACTTGTAACAACAATAAATCTTGTCAACTTGCTCCAAAGAGACTACTGCTACCAGTAACAAACTAGTTCAACCAACACCCTTTTCCTTACACACTTGTACATTGTTGTCCTCACGGCCCTAAGTTTCACTCCTCATATTTATATTTACGGCGGCCATTTGCAGGCTTTACTGGCCCTCGCCGTGACTTTAGCAACAGGTCCCTTCGCTCAAGATACCACTTATAGATAAGATGCGGTCTCTACTATGTGCTTCGGAATTTAGAAGTAGAGTTAAAGTAGCAGGCGTGAATTTTGTTCGTGTTCAAAGTAGATTTTATTCTGTACATGTTTCTTGTTGAAGAAATGGACGCATTTATTATTATATTATTGTTACTATTGTTGAAATATGAATTTAGATATTGGTGAGATTAAAGAAATTAGATTTTTGGTTTATTTTTCAAATCGGAATAATTCATATTTGATCATCGTTAGTAGATATAAGCATTTCTATAACATAATCCTAATCCTAACTAATATTATAAATGCGAAAGTGAGTTTGTTTGTTTATTTATTTGTTTGTTTGTTACCTTTTCACGCTTAAACCGCTGAACCGATCGCGATGAAATTTGGTATGCAGATAGCCTATGGCACGGAGAAGAACATAGGCTATTTTTATCCCGGGAAAACATAAGATCCCTGAGGAACGCGGGTGAAACCGCGGGGCGCAATCTAGTATTTAATAATGCGGATATTGGTAAATTCTAAATATTCGATCGACAATCGCCCGACTTCTAAAAAATCGAGCAATAGTAAAGGCGGTGTTTTCGTGTGGTTTCAAGTCGTGATTTTAATTCCGCGGCACTCTAGTTGTAAAAATAACCAGTATATAGCTATTTTAGAGGCATTCGCCGGCAGATAGCGTCAGTAGTTCCGTGTTAGCGTAGTCGTGACCCCAGAGGCTTGCCGGTAAACGAAATGTGAACTCACTCCGACCGATTGATGGCTTTGCGAGAGTAGCATTGAAGCACAAAGTTTACCCGTGAGATTGCAGGTTGCAGGTAAAATGTAAATGAAAACGTAATAAAAAGCTAGCAATGAAATATTCCTTGTTTTATTAAGGATAAAAGCTTTTTTCGGAGAGTTAAATAAATGCTATGTTGCTTTGTAAAGCCGTTAGCAGACAAAGGTTTGAGTGTTCCATCTAGATTAAAATATGTCGGTGGTTGAAAAAACATGTTACGTGGTTAAAATTAAAACAACAGTTTCTGTAATTGATTTGAAAGATACTAGGGCTCCTAAATATAACAAACATGGGATTGAAGTACTTACTAAACAACAAACAAATAGATTCCAACACCCTTTGTTACTATTTCGCGGAACGTTTCACAAAAGCCAAGAAATCTTTAAAAGAATTACTTTCTTTCTTTCAGGTAAGAAGCCTTTACTTCGATGTTACTGAAAAGGATTGGTTTCAGCATTACGCTTTTCACACGACTAAGGGATTTGAAATAAACGAGGACAGTGGACTGTCGAGGGTATAACGGGTTAAAAGTATTACAAGTTGATCACGTACCCGGAGCGTCCAAGTACTTAATGTTCTTTCGTTTGATTTGTAAGCCGCTATGGATATTTTTTTTATATAAATATATGTATATAAACTCGATTAAGGTCAATGCAATTTCAATTTAGTACCTTATATAAATGTATTCTTTGTAATTTGTGATACCTTTCCTTAGTTTTTATTACCTAGTTTGAAGAAATTTTAATCTTTATCTGCAAAATTGTATTAACGTTGAACTGACTTAAACAAATTTAATAAAGAAGTATTGGTTTTGATCAAAAGATAGCCAAATATCGTGAATGTAAATTTGGTCATGATTCTTTTGACACTGTAGTTTAAAAATTAAATCCAACATCGCGTGTTGGCTACTGTCCAATAACAAACACGCAACGCTGTCAAACTGTACGGTTTATATGTTGACAAACATTTCCTGTACATATATCTTACGTTTTGTGTAAATGCAAATTGTATGATAACGATAAATCAATACCTGCAGTTCTGTGTGTGATGTATACAGCCTAACATCAAGGTATTACGTTTCAATTAGTGTTGCATCCTAATTGATTTGATTGGATGCATTAAATAGATAACGTAATAGCTTGTGAGGCTGATATCAAATTGCTGGCGTGTTATTTATTAAAGTTGTAATGGTATTTTTAAATCATCAGGTTAATTAGCAAGCAGACAGTCCACCGCCTATGGATCAACTTTTTACGCCCTTTTTGAAGAACACTATATAAGTCGTAGCATAAATGGGGAGCTAATTCCATATCCTAATGGTAAAAAAAATCAACGGTGTCAAAGTCAATCCCTTTTATTCAGTTTAGGCCCTAGAAGGGCAAACTACTGAAGTTACCACCGTGACAGTTTCGTAAACAAAGTCTTGTAAATATATCAGGATTTCAGAGAGTCCAAAAATATTTTAGATTATACATAACAAACCTGATAAAATATTCAGAGAGGATTTCTGAAAACTTGGAAGTAATATCGCATTCAGACAATAAGCTTTGGAATTTGCGATTCCAACGTCGCACTGCATAATAAGCGCTTACTTTAACATTTTCTACAATTGCGAAAGCTCTACCAGAAAAATTAAGTCAAGTAAGTGAAGGTACTTCTTGAGAACCGTCACCTGGTCAGCTATAACAATATATCTGGCAATTCTAAATTAATTGATTCGCTCAAATGTACCGCGTGAACAATTGTATTAGTTGAATAATGGGCCGAACCGAATCAACTATTAATAATTTACAGTTCAAAAGGAGACACAAAAGCGAAACCTTGGAATTACCGAAGCATTAAGAATGATCGAGTGGTCTAACCTTACACGACGTTATTTTCTGTGTTTAATGTCAAATTCACAGGTCTGTTTGGTGTCGTGAGTGACGCAATGACCTTTGTACGGCGTTCTTTTGTGAGTGATGAGCGTTTATCTCGGCTGCATTGTGATTATGTCCCACGCAGCTGCAGATTTGCTTCTGAATATCTAATATTTTATATACAGCATATCTGGAGTTCTGCCTATGCTTTCGGTAATATGCTCTACTATCTACAGACATCACTATATTTACAATTGTTTGTAGTGCGAATTTACAATCTTGTAACAATCTGATTTTGTATCAGTATAAGTCAAACGGATCGATAAATTAGACTTAGATGTAGCCTATATTTATCGGATTAATCATCATGTTAGATAAATCTTGTTGACTACACTCCGTGTTTATCTAAATATGGATAAACATATCAAAACACTTATGATATAATTGAAATTCAAAATGATAATCAACTCAGTCGCCGATACAGGTTCTATTATTCTTAGAAGTTTGCCTCATTCATGCAATTGAAATTTAGAGACAAAAGCCAATTGTAAAATTGCTATTGTTGTATAACCTTTTCACTTGTACCAAGCGCAAAGTTCATGAGATGATGGTGATCCGCGTAATTATAGTTTTTCGGTTTAACCAAGAGAAAGTTACGAACAACGAAGAGATCTGTCTAATGTCAGCTATTTGAGGTAATATGGGAACCATCTGCATTTCGGACGTTCACATTTTTACTAATAGCAACAAGTTTATCGTCATGTAATCTTACATGTTGGGGTTGAATGATCTTTTTTTTGCGGGGATTCCGAATATTTTTCCTTCTCGAGTTGTATCTAGTAGGGACCAAGCTAGCATACTACAACTCCCACGATAAGAATCCATTGTCTATCTAGTATATACCTACCTACCAGCAGATTCCCAAATGAACCAATTCCATTCCTTCCGACTGACTGATCGTGTTTATTAAACGCAAACAACCCGGAATAAGAAAATTGGTTTACTTTATGTCTATCAAATAGGTTGGTATATACGACATTTAATTCACCGGTCAAGTCATCCAGGCGCATTGTCACAGACAGTTCTTAGTTAGCTATTATTATTCAAAGGAAAATCGTTATCTCATTCCTTTGTGACTTCCTTCACAAAAAAGGTAACTTAATCTTTGTTGTTTTCACGTCCGTGTTTTTAATGCGCCTTGAATGTGTCTTTGTTAGCCACTAAACGAAATTAGCTGTAGAATAAAAATAAATAAGATTATTGTTATTATGAAGAATTACTCATCATAATTAATATTTATAATCTTGTTATGATGAAATAACTAATAGCTTTTTAAAATTCTTTTTGATTACTTAGTTTAGATTTATTTATTATTCGAACCCACTATCGTCGACACGATTCATCGTCGATGCCGGGTGTCAAGCCAAGTTCAAGTAAAGGAACTGGCTAGCTATTTTAATTACAATAAATATGTAACATTTTTTAAGTAATATAACATATCAAATCTATTGTTTAGCGCCCGGTCACGTATTCATTTTAAATCGGATTTATGTGGCCTTACAACCAAATCCAAAAGCGAGTATCGTTACAATCAGACACTAAAATTAATGATCTGTAATTACTAACCTGAAGACACTTATTACGTGGGCAGTAAGGTTTTATTCGCAATGTCAAATGTATCGAAATGTCATACAAATGCACCGTGGGTATCAGCGTGGCTATTGATGCGAAGCCACTTCCTGTTGTGGCTTGGAATTTGATCGTTTAAATCATTTGGTCTATGATGTAACTATAGTATTTGTCTTTTTAATATAGTTTTCCATTAAATACCACTCCTTCATAATGTTTGCTTTTGTTGAAATTTGTCTTTTATGCATTTTCATGACTTGTCGGTACAGCATCGGCTCGGCATTGATTTACTGGATACCGAAACAATAAGGCGTCGCCTTCACCTACTTGTCGATACACTTTCGGGCAAAAAACCAATATCTCATGAATGTCTGCCGCCATTTTGCACGGCACGTCCGACTTATTTTTTAAAATTTTCAATTTCAGATGGTAATTAAGTGTCTACCGTTGTCTATAGGAATTAGCAACACCAGGGGTATTACCGTTGTGTTGCCACCTTTAAAAAGCCTGGAAGGGGCAGTTGCATTTGCTTTCATGTGCGGTACTGCTGCGGAACACACCAGTAACTGCTTGGCCACAGATACGGCTATACGCAGAGATACAATATACCGAAACGATCCCACGCCATTGGATCATATGTTGCACTGGATCAATCAGGAAGCGTCCATACAAATGTAGGTGTCAGTAAGCTTTTTTATACCGAACATTATATGATCCGATGCTGCGATGTTTTACTGTCATTTTGACAGGTATTGACGATGTTAATGGTGATTATTACATGGTGAATGGATACTCCCCCTTATTCAGACCTACTCGGTTGCGGTCACGATCGGATAGACAAACCGATCGAGTAGTCTACCGAATAGAAAGGCTCCTATTTTCTCATTTCAGACTTCCATTTGGAATGAGGCAGTCGATCGGTACACGATCGCGGCAAATGAATTCTGCGACTAACGCAGCGCCATGCCAGCCTAAATTTAATGAAATAAAATCGTCCTTTCCGATCGGAATGGCAACCGAATGGGTCTGAATAAGTCCCCCTTGTTATGTCTGGTTAACCACAATATTACGACAAAGAAAAAGCAATGGAAAAATCCTCTCTGAAAATTGCCATCCGTGGCACGTAACAGGTTCCGATTTCCGGAAGCGTCTTCAATTTACCGAGAATCCTGTTTCCTTTTTGCAATTAGAAGTGCAAACAAAACAAAACAAAACAATTTATTGTAGAAACTGCTCTTGAATAGTAAGGGACATCATTTATTGCAACCTCGTAGGTGCGAGGGTATAGAAAGAATATTATACAGTAATAAAGTAAGCTTGAACCTTCAAATTCGTGTAAGACGCCACGTACAGTCAAGAGCATAAATAAATATACTCTTAGAAAAATACAAAAGGGATTTTCTCTTAAAGTATTGGTATACCCTATAATCACATCTAGGTATATTACAGTCACATGCTTCCAAGGAAGTATACCTAAAAACTAGCTTGGAAACAGCGTAGGCAATAGACGAACGCGACAGGCAGGACATCAATAAGGTACGTGAGACGAGTACGTTTTCGAAGTACGCAGCGTCCGGCTGTGTCTTATTTTGTCAGTTATCTCTATCCCAAAGTTCGGAAGTTGTTATTTATGGAGCGGAACGTCATGAAGTTATAAGTTGAAGGTATCAGACGGTAAACTTATAATAACTTTCTTACTCTGGCTGACCACTCAGCTTATGAGTTGGTCTCTTAATAACAGTTTAAGTAAAAATAACCAGTCACGTCGTCGTGGGCTTCGTCTTAACGATGATGACTCTGGATATGGTACACGTGTCTGGGACGTGTCTAGATATGGGCCTTCTTTATGTTAGCTTAGGATTATGGTATGGTTTTCTTTTTTTATTATGTTTCACTCCATACTCGAATGTGGTTTTCTTGGTCTTATTTCTAGCGCATGCAAAATAACGATTTAAGAAAAAAAAAACGGCAGCTTCGATGAAATTGTCTATTTATTATAGTTTGTATTTTTGTTGTTAATATATAGGATGATTTTGAGGTTATTAGCATTACTTGCTGTTCAATCGCACACTCGACCATAATGTAACATAAATAACAGCTGTGATTTTTGCAACGCGCAAGTGATGCCCCTGGTGTTGCAAGCGTCAATAGGCTACGGTAACCGCTTACTTCAGGCGGGCCGTATGATTGTTTGCCGCCTTACTGGTATATAGAAAAAAAAAACGCGATATCAGAGTCCCATAGTGAAAATTGATCGTAAAAATGAAAATGAAAATATTTTTTATTCAAATAGGCCTTCACAAGCACTTATGAATAGTCTGACTCTAACGCACGGTTCGGATGGTTGCTTTTACTGAGAAGAGCCGGCAAGAAACTCAGCAATTATTCTTTTCAAAACCAACTCAGATTCATTACATCAAATTATTTATGTGATATTTGTGTGTTATATGACAATATGGAAAAAATATATCAAAATTATGAGTAGCTTAGTAAACAAATGGATTGTAAACTTAAGCAGACCAGCACCTGATGATATTGATGAGTAGGTACTACGATTTAAGGCGATGATAGCTCAGTGGTAGTGACGTCGGACGCCGCGGCGAAGGTCGTGGGTTCGAATCCTACAATGAGCTTGAGCTTTCGGTGAAGGAAAACATCGTGAGGAAACCATAGCACGGTGGTAGGGTACTTTGTAGTACCCGCCTGGCTGGCTACCACCCTCAAGTTGAAAATCTGTCGCCAAACACTTATTGGTGTGTTCCGGCAGCTGCACTTGAGAGCCAGATCCTTCTAGGCTTTGTGTGCTTACCACCTTCGGCCACATCATCACCTACCATAGTGAGATTGTGGTCAAACACAAGCCTATACGAAGTAAAAAAAAAAAAAAAAACCCCTGCAAGTACCTAATGCCAACGACTCCAAAATCAACCTGTATATACATGGAGAAGAAAGATTAGGTACCTATATTTATTTTTTTATGTAGTACCGCATTGCGGCATGATAAAACATGTTTACAGATGCAACTTTGCATGTGATGATAAGGTAGCGTTACGCGAAACTTGTTCGAAACTTCTCTTTACTGGAATTGCGAGGAATCGCGTTTTGGTCCTGAATAAGAATGCCTCAGAATCGAATTTCGATTGAAGTTTAAATTAACATCTAAGTGCTAATAACGGTTATGTACAATCACGAAATGCTAAATGCTAAGGCGGGCCGTTTGGCGTGGTTGTTATGATACCCTACCTATCACACCATAGGTCGTGGGTTCGAGTTAGTAAGTAGTGTATTTTGAAGATTATATTTTAAGTTTGAACAAGGATGTGTTCAACTTCAGGAATTTAAATGAAAAAGCTTTTCTCTATGTATACCTACTACTTTGTAGTTAATAATTTATTATAGGTAAATCCGGCAAGTTTCGCGTGATGTTTGATGTACATATAGATAAAACAGTATCCTGATTAACTGACTACTTACTTATTACGAGGGCGTTAATGTTCATAACTTCAATTATGTTAACTTACTTTCACGTGAACATGAACACAGCAGACAATATTTACCAACTCACGATTTGTGTCTACTAGTTAAAGTGTTGTTTAGAAGCAAACATACTAATTAACCGAGCGGTAAATTAATCGTGCAACATGAATACTGTTGACCTTTGTGAAAAAAAAATATATGTCTTCAAGACCAGAGTCAATAGGCATTTTCTCGGCAAGCGTGCTACACCCTCGGCTTCGCTATAACTCCTGAGGTCAGTCGTAGGCCAACGTAAGCCCATTTTTCATTAAAAAAAAGTAGGTTGTAGTATTAGATAAATAGTTAAACAAAGTTGGTGGGATGAAGCAAACTTCCAAGTCTCAAGTGGTTTTGAGTAAGTGATAGATGACATTTAGCCACTGACCCGCCCATTAAAAACGAAGCCAAAGATGGTCTGGTTCTTTAAAGAAAAAAAAACCACAGATAACCAAATGAGTGAATCTAAAGTAGTTCATAAATGTTATCTGAAATAATGATCATTTTGATAACCGGTTTATCTTCCATGAAAGTAATATTATCTCATCTAGACTGATTAATGACCGGACAAATTAGTTATTAGAATTAGATTGGAGTAAATTACCTAAAGGCTGACCGACAAGCAGGCGATCAACTTGGTATGTGCTAATTAATTTTTTTTTAGAACTTAACATTATTTCAGGCTATAGCCTAGGTGTCGTATTCTATACTAATTATTTTTATAGATATTTCATTTGTATCTACTGCTCCTTTATAGCTTCACTGTTGGAATTATCCAGTTTTTCGAATCCTTGATCGAGCCATCTCTACTGACGACGATATCAAAGCACAGCCATATACAAAATGTAAAACCTTGTAATTGACCGTTGTAATTTGTCTCGTATTCATGGGTGGGACTTTTATTTAACCAACGGGTTATTTTGTATGTTTTAACTGCCGACAACACGCAATCGTTCCGGACATTTAGAATTTAATTACTTAAGCTTTTACATGTGAGACTGTGATTTTGTTTGTCGGCTCTTTTTAAATCAAGGCATTTAATTTCTTTATCCAGAAATATGGTGGGATGTGGGTGGATACGGGAAGCTAATTATTGAAATGAATTGAAAACTGTATGTAATATTATTTCTCAATCAATATAAAACCTAAAGGAAACAGTTTTGTAACTCGATACGATAATATCCATTAAATTTGATTCGGTCAAAGCCGACCAATAGGCGACCTTAAAATTAAAATTCCAAATTTGAACCAGGCCAATGAGACAGTGTTAAAAGTGTCACACCGCATACGCGACCTACTTGGTTTGCTTTAATTATTAAACCCATATTGTATAACACTACTATGTTTAGCCGGCCACTTTCATGCTCCTAACGTAACAGGTTACGCAACGTTTTGAGTTAGTCGGTTTGAAGAGGGGTGATTGATTGTCATTAATTTGGTGGATTTACATATTTTATGTCCGTTTTTCTCGAAAATTATGAATATTTATACTCATATTAGCCTATCGTCGAAATACAGGGTTTCTCGCTTAGACATAAATCCTATCTGCTTTTACTCACATTTTAAGTTAATTATTTAACAGGAGCTAGGATAGGTTTCAATTCAACAGTTAAAGCTTACGAACTTGGATCAATTAAATGTAAAAATAAAATATTATTTTAAACTCGTTTCGCCCCGTGATTTTTTCCATGACCCAACTATGGACCGCGATCCAATGTTAAAAAGAATATTCCATATTAAATAAATAAATATTCTGGGACATTATTCCTTACACACGGCGATCTGACCCCAAACTAAGCAGAGCTTGTACTATGGAAGCCAGATAACTGATATACTACATATACTACTTTTCTTTTGTAAATACATACATATATAGATAATTACACCCAGACATGACAAACAGACATGTTCATGCACACAAATGTTTGTCCTGTGTGGGAATCGAACCCACGACCTGCGGCGTGATAGATAGGGTATCTTACCAACCACGCCAACCGGCCCGTCAATATTCCATATTTTATTATTATTTTGTGTAGAATTTTATCCAAATCCGTTCAGTCATTGCAGAATGATTAAGTAACATAGGTACATTCAGTAAAACATACACACAAACATTCACATTTATAGAGAGTGGCTGTAGCTGATTATACAAGTTACAAAACAATATCTATCAAATATCTGGCGGCTAAATTGACGTCCACCCAAGCATCTGAAGCATCCCTCCTTGTCAAAATACCTTTACAAATTGGTAAGAAGAGTGAACAAAGCAGACTTCGTTAGGACGAAGGGCCAAATAGACCGCAGTTGGAGGTGCTCGTAAATTTCCGATCCCGACCACCTTTTTCACTACCAGGAGTGTAAAATCTATTTTTTATTCGCCCCGTGTTTGCAAAAAAAGGTATTTAGCTAAAGAAATTGATGTGTGGAATACAATGTAAGCGTTACAAAACATATCGGAATTTGGAAAGTCTTTAAATGCGAGTAAAAAAGTGCTTTTCAGCACTTCTGCTGATTTTTGATGGTTGATAATTGGATCCGATTTGTGTCTAAATCGTTCAAGTGTGTTTGCATGTCCTATTTTCAGCAGGCATCGATCGGGTTATAAATTTTAAGTTTATCAAGGAGTTAGTGCTTTTTATTTCTGCGGAACTGTTAAATAACCGGTCGGTTCGACCTCGTACGTGATCCAAATGCTGTAATATTTTTCACGTAATTGTAATGCATTCGTTTTAATTGCAACGCATATATGCATTTAACATTTTGACACATCGATTACGTACGTGTAAAAGTTACAAACAACCTGTCTGTATGTGGATCTATCAAGATAACTACAAATATGGATTAATTGCAGGGATCTGGCATAAACTACGCTGAGTATTATATGTATTATGACAAGATTTTCTAGAATTTTTCTAGAAATGATTTGATTGTTGTCCTTTGTATTTGTAAATTTTCAAATGACTTTTAAAATACATTGTACCTACTTATTGAAGACAGACATCTAGGTATTTCATTAGGTAAAAAAGGAACCCTTCTAAGATCACTCTCTTGTCCGGCTGTTCGTCTGTCCGTGTGTCACCACCGATTTTCTCAGAAACGGGTGGACCTAGCAAGTTGAAAGCTATACCAGATACTGAGGTCTATAGTCCCTATTAGGTGTATAAAAATCAAAACAAAAAACTTATAAGTACTTACCAAAATTTACCTTAAATTTCAACTTTTTTAATTTTTCGGAATTTTCCCATTACCGTGCTGTAGGTAAGACCTTATTTTTAAACAAAATTATAATTATGAAATTAAAGGGAGTTCCCATACATACATAGTTGACGCCAATTAAGATAGTCCTCTGAGTTGTATGGGCGCTCATACAATTTAGAGGACTAGCTTAATTGTACGGAACCCTCGGTGCGCGAGTCCGACTCGCACTTGGCAGGGTTTTTTTTGAGATTTCAATTATCTATGGCATTATCAAATGTTTGGTTTGACAAAAATTCATACCACAACTCTATGAGAACATTGTTTATGGTTAACTAGCGCGAACTAAACATTCGGAAACAATGATTACGAAATCGTCTGTGGGTAAAAGGCGTAATCTCCATATTGCTTGATGTTTCGAAATTACTATAATAATTGTTAAAGGTGTCTCTCATTGGGGCTATTTGTATACTGTACGTAATTGTTAAGAAACTGTAATGTAAAGGCTTTCCTTTCTAATAAAGTTCAATACTTATTACCTATACTGTTTACAAAATTTCAAATGATCAACTGATTGAAAACTAGGTTTTTATGTTTGGTGTAAATATACACAATGCCGGTGCGTCGCTCCTTTCTTTACCGAACTTGACTGACAGATTGCCGTAAGTCTAGATTTTTAAACAAAGCATTTTATGCTGTTATTTATTCCCCTAAATATTAACTATCGAGATCTTTCACCTAGTTTGGCTAGCCAAAGGGTAATGTTCTAACACTTAAGACATTTTCTACGCAACAATAATACGGAATAGAGTTACAACGGTACATTACTGAGGTCAGCGCAAATTATGTCCTGAATGATAAAGTAATGACAATTGTATAAACTTAAGCCAGATAAAAGCTTGTCAGATAGACTGGCGGGCAAACAGAACAGGTCTAGATCGAATAGAAAGCGATGTTAGCGACAAAACAATGGGCTGTTATACTCAAGTAGGTACTTTCACTCGCCCGAACTGAAACAATGAGTTTTGAGTAAATGTAACGAGATATTTGCAAAATGTTACAAAGGGGAATGCCCATTTGTAGAGCGGGACTTTTTGTAACACAAAAGAACGAAAATACCAGGATGCGTTTAGGCTTTGGCCAAGCGCTGTAGGCTTGACGCTGAATGGATGACATATTTCATGTAATATGGCTTACAATGGTTGTTGGGGAATGGTTAGCTCAATTCTCATGAATGCAGCTCCTGTGCTATAAAAAGTAAGCGTCCTAGCGGCCTTTGTTCGCAATAATGATAATTGAATTTGTAATTGGCTTCAGCGAAATGAGGTTTTACAATTTGTCGGGCTGGAATTTTTAAATGCAAATGAACATGAATACAAGAGATGCGGTTGTCATTATTATGTCATATGTATTGTCATTATTTACCTTACATCGTTAGAATATAATAAAACGTGACCTAAATTAATTAGTGAAGCATCAAAAGGAACAACAATATAGCATAACTCAAATCAATGTAAAGTATACCCTACCACCGTGTAATATACTGTACCTCCCTATACTATTATTCTATTTTTTATACCTTTGCCGCGATTAATCGCGACATCACTTTTGGCCCGACAACCTACGCTGCAGCATCACACACATAAGCAGTCACAGCATAAGCTAAGACGGGTCTCATTTTGGCGTTACACAGCTCTAAATCGAGTGTAGTGTGTGTGTGTTTTTTTTATATGCTATTGCGTTTGTGTGAGTCTTTCTTTCTTTTATTTACCCTCAAGTTCAAAATCTGTTTACCAATCGGTGTGGTACGTCAGCTACATTTCGGAACCCGTTATTTTCTAAGTTATGTTCTCACTGTGATATTGTGGTCAAACAAAACCATATCCTTAATAAATAATGAACCTACAGCCACTAGTACCACATACCCTTGTTAGGACAATGACTAAACAATTTCTACTTATACGTTATCAAACAATATGCTGTTAATTTTTAACTTTCGTTTCATAATACCAGACAAACAACTAAAATCGTGGGAGTTACACATGAACGACAATTACGAAATGAAATTGAGTCAACGTGATATTAATTAAACAACAATCCGTGCGGTTATGAGTTTTGTTTTATGCTCAGTGTATCTCAAAAAACCGGCCAAGTGCGAGTCTTTCGCGCTCCGAGGGTTCCGTACAAACTTCGTCCATCGTTCGTCCATCACGGGAAATGCACAATTTTATTTATCTAATACCTTTAAACGAGCAATTCTTGTATATATATATACCTATATATTGAATCTCGGAAACGGCTCCAACGATTTTCATTAAATTTTGTATGCAGGGGGTTTCGGGGGCGATAAATCGATCTAGCTAGGTCTCAGTTTTAGAAAACGTCGTTTAAAAAAAATACCGAGCAAAGCTCGGTCATCCAGGTACTTTACCTTATTTGAGGTAGATGCCAATTAAGCTAGACCTCTAAAATACTCTAAATTGTATCAGCGCCCATACAACTCAGAGGTCTTTATTAATTGGCGTAACTATGTATGTATGGGGACATTTTCAACTTTTTTTATACTTTGGAATTTTCCCTTTATTTGTGCTGTAAGACCTTGCTTTTGCCAAATTTCGTGATTCTAGGTCAACGGGAACTACCACAAAACAAATAAAAGGGCAAAAAAACGCGTTTGTTGTATGGGAGCCCCCCTTAAATATTTATTTTATTTTGTTTTTAGTATTTGTTGTTATAGCGGCAACAGAAATACATAATTTGTGAAAAATTCAACTGTCTATCTATAGTGGTTCTTGAGATACAGCCTGGAGACAGACAGACGGACTGACAGACAGCGAAGTCTTAGTAATAGGGTCCCGTTTTTACCCTTTGGGTACGGAACCCTAAAAAAGGTTTTACAGAATGTCACGTTAATTAAAAGATATTGTAGTCCGTTTCCCACGCTTCGAGATGCATTCATTGAAAATTAACTCCTAAAATGTTGTTAGATGCTGTGCTGCACTTGAATTATTCTTTTCAGATATATAAATACTAATGTATAAATAAATTGTTTGCGTAAACTAAATCAAATAAACAAAAAGTAATTTCCCGTAAAGATGCTTCAAACAAAACCGCAAACAACAAAGGGAATATATCCTAACAACGTGAAAAATTCACAAAAGCTCTGAAGTCATTGTCCAATCTCCGTCAAAACTGAAAGATTGTTTTACCTCATTTAGATGTACAATAGGGTATTTTACTCTATATAAGAAAAAATCTAAAAATGTACAATTTAGATAGCTTAGGCAATAAGCAGTCGGAAAATGTTAGTTTTAGTTCATAAAATAACTTAATTAATTTTAAAACTTATTTCAAAGTTTTCAGTTTTTTTAATCTGTTTCTAAACAAGCGAAACAGTAGCCGCAATTATAATGTCATACGGTGGTGTATGTCAAATAAAAAGTTTTACACTAGTATTCATGCATTCAGGAATAGCACACTAATAAAAAGGATAATAGCTCATTTTTAATTTATAAAATTTTATAAGTCCAATTGAGACCAATATCAGCGCATTTATTTACTTACAAGAGACCAAATAACGTCATGACCGTAGAGTAACATGGCGTCCAGCGTTTTCATCAAACTACGAGCGAAAATTGAAAATGTAAATGCATTTTTATGGCACTTATCGATTGAATAAAAATTTTGTGTTAATTTGGTGGCTTATTAGCATCTTAGGAACGAATTGAGACACTTTTCCAAAATGGGTGTAATACCCTATTGTGTCACAATGAAAAATAGAAAGCGTAATGGAAAGACCTAAATAAGCGGATAAAGGCGATCCGCTTAGTCAACAAAAGATTTATTTTAAAAGGAAATTATATCTCTGGAAAACTGTTTAGTGTTTAGGTTATTTAAATACAGCTTTGACTAGAAAGTATCTAGGTATATAGGTGGGTACCTACCTGGTATCTGCTAATAATACAACTGCTGACAATGACTAAGCTCTTTCACTGTAACAACGTTAATATTTAGTATTTAGAACTAGATAATATAATAGCACAGTTGGCAAAATTTATATCGCGCCCATCTGCGACATTTTACCGCATTATGTCCAGTGACCATCAGAGCTACCGTGTGCCACGTTACCGCTCGACCTTCTGTTGATAAATGCTAGCCCACCCGTAACCTTATTACCTTTATTAGATGTCCCAGGACAGGACGCTGTGACATGGTGATCATTCACAAAGGCTTTCGGTATATACGTTTGACTTTTTCGGTGACGGCAGTTGCTACTTGCTGGTTTAGCTGTTGTTTGGTTGCTGCTAAAATGCTGATCAACAGAGTTGGGCACCCTGATTTTAGTAAAGGCTACATAATTCTGTCTGTATTCTAAAATTACTGGCGCCATACATGTCAAAATGTCATCTAAAATTATGATCACGATCCTCTGCAGTAAAGTTCAGGCTAACTATAACATTTATAAATTTATTATGAATAAGCAGACACGGAAGTCAAAATTATGTAATTGTAATCACCGGTAAATTACTGTATTCTTATTCCTTATTTAAATCTAGTTTGATCAGAGATAACTTAATTTCGAAACATTTTGCATCTGCAAAGAGACTGTAAGGGGGGTGCTTTCAACAGCAGTTTCAAGTTTCTAACCGGCAAAGGAAATAAAGTAACTTTGCTGGAAGTTACGAATTTCCCCGTCTCCAAGCTTTCAGCGTTCAGGAACAATAGGAAAGGCGCTTTAGAAACACTACCAATTGAAATAAACAGAAATACTTCTCTTAGTTGTGCAAAAGTACCTTAGATTCGTAAGTACCAATTGCTGTTTCTATCAATCGTATTTCAGGATGATTCAATTTATCCGCGCAATTGGTTCGGCGAATTGTATTTACGGAAGAAATATGTATCCAATTTTCAATATGCAAAATTGTATCTGGTTTTGCTTTTATATATCTGTTACCTGTTAAGGGAATAAATACAAACATCAAATTTATGATTCATAGCTTTCCTCTTCTGAATTTATACGTTTATTCTGACATTTATTTATCATTGTCAATTTTTGCGGATCGGCTTCGTTGACGCTTCAGATATTATTCGTTGTAGGCTAATTAATTAGAAAGTGGTCTCATTGACATCGTCATTGAAATGAACCGTGACTGGCTTAGAAAGTATATTGATAGATTAATTATTAATCCTTTATTTACATATTTACAATTAAAGTAAAAAATACAAACTATGATATATAGAAAACATCCTCAAAGCCCTCGCTGCTGTCGATAGGCAAGGTTCCCAACAGGCTGGCAGCGTTCCCTTTTTGGATGGCCAAGCTTATGCGTTGGCGGAAAAAGCTCCCAGCCCGTCGGTCTCCCGAAGCCTCGATGAGCTTGGATGATAAAATCCGAGCAAATCGGCGAGCCTCGAACCCCCATGGACCCATGGTTTCAACTGCGAATGGCATGAACGAAAAATTTGAACCAAGACAAGCGTATTTTTTAAATTTGGATTTTTCAGCACCGGTCGCAGCCGCACCAGCGACTTTACAAGTCGCCAGTAAGTGGGAAGGCTTATCCTTTATCAAAATCGATTGGACATTGCTAATATCATGCTCAGATATATATAACGGTTGAAATAGCCTATATCTAGCAGTTAATAGGACATCTGTATATAATATACATATTATACGTAGTTATATATGTAATAGAAACTTAAATAATTGTAATTATATCATATTGTTATAGAAGAACAAGGCTTGACAGACTAATTGATTGAATGATTATCTGAGAAATCATTAAGTTACTATATTAGTTATAAAACCATGTAATTGGCAGAATATGTTATAGTATACCTACTGAGAAATAATTTGACGAAATTCCTCCCCTAAGGAAAAAATTAAATGAACGAAAATATTTTTTATTCAAATAGGCCTTCACAAGCACTTATGAATAGTCTGACTCTAACGCTCGGTTCGGAAGGTTGCTTTTACTGAGAAGAGCCGGCAAGAAACTCAGCAATTACTCTTTTCAAAACCAACTCAGATTTATTACATTAAATTATTTATATAGTCTCACTGACAATATATGTGTGTTATAACAAAAAAGAAAAGAAACAAAATGATGAGTGACTTAGTTAATAAATAGATAGCAAATTTATACAGATTTTTTTTAAATTTATTTATTCAGTGTTTGTTTCAGAGTCACGTAAATTTTTAACATAAATCCACGGCAATTGGTATTTTTTCTTATAGCATATTTCAGTGCTTAACGCGGATAAACCGAGGGACTAAAACGTATGTGAGGTAAATGCATAGAGCAAATTGTTTTCGCGTCAAGCTTTTGTCATTGATCTAATGACTATTCTCTATTCTTCCGTGTTTAAACATGGAGATCATTATCTATGACCTGTACGCTTCCAGCATCGATATTGCGCGTGACATACTATCTAGGCGACATAACTTTTACTTTTATTCTAATATATCTACCTTTAAGTGGGTGATTTGCACACTAGAGGCGTTGTACTGAGCTAGATCTAGATAGTGCAGTAAATTGAGAAGGCGTTTTAATATTAAGTATTTTATTTGTAGTAACTATGGGGTCATAATTTGTTTGTTGATATACCGTTGGAGACTAGCTTCATAGGTGGTCGCTTAAAATCAGTTACTTATAAGCGGAATAAAATACAATGTTTACAACTATAACAAAATACTTCCAATATTGCGGTGTCCTTGTCTTGGATATTATAATGATTAAGTGGTCGGTCCTTGGCGACAGAAAGTAATTAGCAAGGGGTCTTAACTAATGCTTTCTGTGGCATTATGCTTATTAGTTCTTTAGTTGTGAACAATATAATAGAATGGTTATTTAATATTAAGATTTTTGTTTATCTTGTGACTTTGAAATTTTGTAGCATTGTCATCCATTAAGTCCGATTGGAGTTAGTAGTTTTGAAGGTTGGATTACAGGCTGATACGTAGATGTCTATAGGCTAGTCAGTTAGTATAAGGTGATGATAGCCCCGTCCAATAGACATGGGTCCGAATTCTAGAGCTTTAACCTTTTTCCGAAAAACCAAACGTTTATAGTATCCATCCGTTTGGCTGAAAATTATAAGTAATTGAAGCACTTGTGTTGAGAGCCAGTGTTTAATGTTTCCTCGCCACCTTTAGCCACTTAAATACTTACGACGGGGTTATGCAAAATAATGAGTTCATTATTTTTAAAACAAAAAATGCGCAATTTACAAAAGATACAGCAATGATACTGGAGGACTGTATATAATACTACGTTTCTGCTGATATGGATAGTAATACCTAGATTGGCCGCAACCACAAAGCTCAGCGTTTCAAAGCCAAACCCACTCAAACTAATAACTACGCGTATGCCTTTGCCAAATCTGGATTAATCTGAATGAATGTGCTAATCGTTTAGAGCCTCGTTTGTAAATCTGTGGGTAACATGTGCAGGTGATCATGATAAATTGGAGACATATTTAGCTTATAACAACTATTGATTAAGGTAGTAATCAATCAAATTGTTGAGTTGCTGTTTTATTTGCTATTTTTTACAAATAAAAAATATTGGACATACAAAAGGTTCATAAAATAATCACACATGGCACCAATTACCACATAATATACAAATGTGGCAGCAAAGGCTGGTTTTATTAGGCTTTATGTTCTCATAAACTGTGGCTCCGAGACTCGATAGGGTTTAGCATAAAATGCAATTATGGCCAATCGTAAGCCCGACTACTCGGCTGAAACTTTCATAATAATGTCACTGGAGCTTTTATTTCTTAATAAATCTTCCATTTATTACGAAAATAAATGCATAGATGTATCTTTTTGTTACAGAAAATGTTATTTCATTTGGATTATTTTGATTTTATTGCGCGTCGGCGTAAGAATACGTATAATAAAAGCTGCGACAAAAGTAAGAAATTCTAACACTGCAACGCTAATGCTGTATTAGAAGCAATGATTTTGCGACCGTGATTATCATATTAGAGTCAAAAACGTAGCCGTTCAAAAGACATTTAAATAATTTTGTCCGACTGAATCGTTGTGTGAGGCGATGATCGAGGCGGCTCGAGGATGTGAGGATGATCTCCACGTCGCCGGCACATTTTTCATTGTCTATTCTAAAGTATTACACAAAATCAAAGTTTCACGTGTAACCAATAATTTCACATGACTGTCCATCGGATTACAAAAGGATACACGCACGTACTCGTAGTACGAATGTCGTAACAATGTTGTAATTGTCGTCGGTTCCGGGTTCGATCGCCAGCCCGATGCGTGTGCGCCTGTAAATGTGTTGTTGCAATTGCAAGATTTTATTTATGATAACCACCGCTGGAATTTTTATGTACTGTCGTTCTTTAATTGTATGGATGGAATATAAATTTTATTTTGGATGCGGAAGTTTGCGACATTCATATTTTAGTTCGCTTTTCTTGGATTGTATGCCTTCACTTATATAAATTAAACTCTCATTTATCATGGACCTTTATCAATCATTCTGAATTATTTCTTCGCGTTGTCGTTCCAATGTATATTATGGCCATTGATCAAACAATAATTGTGCTAAGCGCTCCGTCTAAGCAATAAATTCTCTCCATTGATTGATTATCCTCAGTGAGAAAGCCGACCGAATTCTCTATAATCTATATTCGAACAATAAACAGCCTCTTTCCAGCCACTCACACATACATAGATCAGCACGATCTAGTTCTAATTAGGAATTCCTGTGACTCAAAGCAAAGTTAATGACTGCATGCATGCAGTACAGGTGTTAGTCAACCAGAAACCTTTTGACTAGCACTGTAATTAGAACTTTATGCCTAATTCGGGCCTTTGCTAACTAAGTAGCGTATACGTAAATAGGAGTGCCTTTTGAGCTGACATATGTTAATATGTGCTCTCATTTGTTCGGATGAGCGTATTACTGCATTTAGCCAAATTAGGACTGGTTTAGGAGAAGGGATTAGGAATGTAAGATAGTAGGCCAGACTACCTGCGCACATCATAAGTATGCATAATTTCATATACATTATAGGTTAAGATTATGTAAATATTTATCTAGTCGTAACTCGTTAAAAATCTTTATAGCTTATTATATAGCGCATATAATTTAATGGTTTTATTAAGATACTCGAGAATTTTATGTAACAACTACTTTGGTTTATGCACTTTTATCTATACTTCTATACTATCTATAATATAAAAAAAGTCGCAAAATGTTGGTATGCGCATAACTTCCAAACGACTCCACCAAATTGGATAAATCTTTCTTTTATGTGTTCGTTATTGTCAGGAGAAGGTTTGTGTGAAAGAAAATATTTGACGGAAAAATATGTATACCGGGAACGCCGGTGAAACCGCGGGGAACAGCTAGTATAATAATATAATAAAGAGGAAAGATTTGTATGTAAGTATGTTTGTAACGAATTGGCTCAAAAAGTACTGGACCTATTTTAAAAATTCTTTCAACGTTAGAAAGCTACATCTTCACCGAGTAAGCAGGCTATATTTTATGCCGGGAACGCGGGTGAAACCACGCGGAAAATCTAGTTTTATATAAAGCGCTCAAAGCCTATTCTATGTATACTTAAAGTATAATTTACTGGGCGCTAAGCTGAGATCATTCAATCACAAACGCGTCGAAACATAATTTTCTATTAATATTCTTGGGATTGAAGAGTAAACAGATACCTTTAAATGGGTGTCTTTAGTTAATAACCTTGATTTAATAAATTTGGTAATTACTTACTACTCCAAAAAGCAATCAGTTTTAATCAAGTAGATTGATTTTTTAACTAAGACTGCGTAAAAATGGCGAAGTCGTTTGTAGATCGATCAGACCATGCAACGGTCCCGGTCACGGTCAGTAAGTGCATGAATAAATAATGATTTGTGAATCGATTCACAGACTACAGTATGATTCATTTAATGTAGTCGATTAGGCTTCGATATTTAAAAATGTAATATCTTTTTACAAAATAAAGTGCTTAGTGATGAAAAAGTCTGTATTAGTTATGTTATGTTATGTTCTTGATTCTTAGGATCCGTTACTGTCAAAGGCTCAAAGGTAAAACAATGCAAACGTAGTTCGTTCGTATCTCGGAAGTCTCAGTATTAACTGAAATCCCAGTATAATTACCAACAACTCTTGTGAATTTATTCATAGTGCTTTGTTTCACTTTGACCGATAGAGCGTCAGCAATGTTTCCGTCACTGCGACTTGTTGTAAATCCTGCTTCGGACGGGAACAAAGGGGAAATGCGTTTTGTGCTGTTACGTTAAGACTGGTACACACTGGAGTAATAACAGTCGACTACGAATGTGTGCAGTAGCATTATCTTTGGGTTCGTTGTAATATTGAACGCTTCTATTCTTCCCGTCTATGTGTCGTCGTATCATGCATTTATTTTCTATCCATATTTTAACACTAGCTTTCCGACCCGCGGTTTCACCCGCGATCCCCTATTTTATCCCCTTAGGGGTTGAATTTTGAAGGGCTGGGCGTTGATGTGTCTGAAATCATCATCATCATCATCTCAGCCGCAACACGTCCACTGCTGGACATAGGTTTACTTTGCAAAGGGATTATTGTAATATCATTCTATGACACCAGAAAGTGAGCAAGACCTGGAAACACCGGACGAAGTTCTTCGAATGAGCAAACTTCTTATGATAACAGTACTATAAAGCGTGAGTTATTCTAAGAAATTTTAATAGAAGCAGAATATTATAGTTTCTATACCTCAAGTGTCTTCTATTAATTAAACATCTTCAAACGAAGAAACATTTATCTATTGGAAGAATTCGACTCTAAGCTCCCAAACAAACTTAATAATAATATGTTTAAATTGACAATTATTGTAATTTTCAAGCGCTCTCTCGATACGAAATGAAAATTTCTTAGAAAATAATTCTCAGTGTCACCTCCAAGAGTCATTGACATAATTGGCTAGATTAGAACCGCCGCCATTTTAACTACAATAAAATATATAGGCTTTTCCATTGTGCACCTCTGCTAACTTGCCTGAGGGACTTCGCCCTTGTCTATTATAGGCAGAAATAAGCCCTCAACGTTTTATGTCAACTGCGAAATGTACATTCGTAATGTATTTTTGTTTGGCTTCACAATATTTGCTGGTGAATAAATTATATTACATGCCTCAGATACTTTTCGAGATATGTGACGATTTAGGAAAATTGGGTGAATGTAACTTATCATATTTGTATCTAGAAGGAATGACAATAAGGTCAAAACAGAGGTTGGTGGTGATTTCGTAAATTTGTACTTTTTCTAAAGCTTCTTTTGCACGATGATGATTGACCAAATGTTGCATATAATCCAAGCGGGTTTATAACAATGGGAGGGTACCACAAATCAATCACGAGATGACTCAGACAAACATACAATTCATAGTTACATCCTATTCAAACAACATGTCACTGTTACTAATAGACATGCCAAACTACGACGGATTAGTTGCATTGTAATCACTGGAGGTGTATAAATAAGTAGATATTCTGTTTGTTCCTCTTCGTTTTTCGTCTCGTCAAATAATCCCCTCACACCAATCACTTAGACTTGAACTTATGAATTATACATTTGTCATATAATAATATCGTTAATAGCCTTGTAAATATTCTACAATAGGTATCATAATCCATTGCTATGGCTCTTTATGAGTGACTTTCATAAGGTAAGCTCCAACTTGGAATCTAATCTAGGGTTGCCAGGCGTCCGGATAAAGCCGGACACAGTCAGGTTTTTTGGTTGCGTGTCCGGCCAAATTAGACGGTGTCCAGCCTGTCCGGCTTTTGATAGGCTTTTTAAAATGGACCTGTTTGCAATTATTGAAATTAATATTGAATGATTAATAATAAAGAAGACTCATTAACTCATTTTTATTGTTGTTTCATGAGAATTTAATATTGTATGGTAAATGATAAAAAAAAAACTTGTTTTACTTTAAAAAAAAAAGTCGTACAAGACTAAAAAATTAAGGGTGGCCGTTCTTTTTACCCAAATGTAACTGGCTGGTCTGTCCAACTTTTCGGTTTTAAGACCTGGTAACCCTAAATCTATGAGATGTTGGTAGTAAAAGAGTTTATCTGTCTATAAGATATTAGGTACATACTTGTGTGAATGATTGCGAATTTGTGTGGACTAGCCTTTATTGTCAAACCGAATTACTAACATGTTTAAATGTTCAGCATAAATCAGTGATGCGGATCTCCTGTTAAAGGTCTCGTTAAATATTAATGAAGGAAATAAAATGGCGATCATGGGTTGTCATTATATGGTCAGATTGCGCATTTCTTTATATGCCTATTTTTTCTAATTCTACTTTATTAAATGCTGAATATTCTTAATCTATGTATCAAATTATTGTAAAAATCATAATATATATCAGCAATAAATGATTATCTTAGTTGAGAAGCTTTTAGAGAACTATTGTACAAATTAAGCATTGAGGACTTGTAATAAGATACGGTTCAGCTTCTAATAAGTTCCACATATTATTCATTCATACCGTCTCATACCACTCTTTCCAATTTTCATGTAGAAAAACTAAATAGGAGTAGCTCCACCCTATTTACCTAACTGTAGAGATAATAATGATTTTAAACATAGCTGAATTAGAGGGAAAGTTTGGACCAGTCCTGCCAATGTGTTTTCGCCATTATTTCATTAAAAGTTTTCACCCACTGTTGTATCCATGTTTTAGTATTCTTTTATTTATTCAAACAATGTGGCAACTCGTATTATTTTATTATGGATAGGCTTATACTCACCAAAGTTAGAAAGGAACTAACAGCTACCGTAATACATCGCTAGGTATCTATAGTGTTGTGAACCATTTGTTTGATGCGAAGCTTCGAGATAGGGTTAAAAAAAAAAAGTGTAGTCGGCCTGGCGAATCATTGTGGTGTGTTGTATTACCTCGTAATTCAATTTTACGTACCTACGCTTCGCTTCTTTGCATCCATTTTTAGGGTTCCGTATCCAAAGGGTAAAAACGGGACCCTATTACTAAGACTTCGTCCGTCTGTCTGTCACCAGGCTGTATCTCAAGAACCGCGATAGCTAGACAGTTGAAATTTTCACAAATTATGTATGTCTGTTGCCGCTATTACAAACAACAAATATTAAAAATAAAATAAATATTTAAGGGGGGCTCCCATACAACAAACGCAACAATTTTTTTGCCGTTTTTATAGATAATGGTACGGAACCCTTCGTGCGCGAGTCCGATTCGCACTTGGCCGGTTTTTTATTATTTGGTTCTGCTTGCTATGGTCGGGAATCTAGAAACTGCCATAATTGGTTCTGTTTGATTTAATAGATTTGGATGTCGAATAAGTAGATATAGACGCCTCATGGATATTTAACTCCACCAATAAGAGCCTCTATAATAATTGTTTCGTCACTTATTTCTCATCCGGGGTTTCTCTTGTAAAGAGCCAATGGAAAATTGCCTTTTCGATCCGTAATGTGGTTACATGATCTTTCTTCCTTATTATTATTAATGCTCTCAGTTTGTGTTCAACTATTGGTTTTATTGGTGTTCCTTTTGTAGACTACAGATTTATTTAAAGTTTTTACTTTGCAGACAAACTAATTGAAAAAGAAAATGGAATCCAAGCCAGGTAATTTCAGTTGATAATGTATGTGTAGAAATTTAGACGAAAAGATAATTATCGAAGTAATTAAAAGTTTCACGTAAAGCTTCTTCAAGCTTTAGAACTTGAAAAATTTACGTAATTTGGCTGATTTCATGAAACTAAGCGAGTAGGCAATTTAATCTTAACCTACTTACACATACTTTAGTAGATGTTCTTTGATATATCACTGAGTTGCTATAAAATCATAAAAGTAATTAAATGTAATAATACTGATATAACAAGACGGTTTTATAATAACTAATTTCAGTAAATCGTTATTAAATTATTTTGAACTTGTATGACAAATATTCGAAAAAAGAATTAGTAGAACGTATCAATACCACAATTTTCAATAAATCAATTTCATTCGAAATTCAAATTTGTCGTCAAATACCTTTTAAAAACCTGCTGGCCAATTTTAAAAGTACAACATTCTAAAATCCTTCTACTTTTAAGGTTTGCAGGTAATTAAACACCTTTAATATAACCTGCTTTGGTTTCGCACGAATATACATTTCCAAATATAGAACGAATCTGATAAATCGGAAAGGCCTGACAGATATCGGCACGAGTAATAAGGTTGCTAAATAATGCATTTGTGGTAATGCTGAGTGGATTCAACGCTAACATAAATACAGCGGTGTATTTTGTGACGTTGATTTTGATTGATTACTTGGAGAGACAATAAAAACATAAGTGAAACATCCATAAACTTGAGTTAAGTATTTGAATGGAGCTGTGGGAAGAGTAAAGGTAATAAAGATATGTACCGCATCAGAAAGGTCACAGATTCTTGGAGTATAAATGCACTAAGTATTGGTCGTAGGCAAACCTAAAGATTTAGTTCCAATTATTTATCACAGGCTGAAAAAATCAATAATTTAATCTAACACACACACATCTGTATGTATGTGTGTGTGGGAGGTGTTAGGTTTTTTCGTTACGTATTTTTTTCGTTACGAAATTTCTTGATTCGGTCGCCACGCTCAAACCCCGAAGCCCACGAGAAAAGCTATTATACAATAGCTTAAAAATTGTGCAGAAATTAATTTACTAAATTCCATATCTATTTTTAAAGAGCATGTAAGTACGAGCGGTGTTGATGAAATGATTTCCCAATACAAAAGTAACACGCCTGTCATTCTTCTCACTTAAATGGTATTTATGTAGATTTGTTAATATTACATTGATAGTACCTAATGAGAATAGCATACATTAGTCTAGACTTAAGACTTCACGGTCTACCGCCTTTGCGACCTTTTAGTCTTTCGTTGATATTTTGATTTAAATAACGCTTCTGGTTACATTTATTCATTCAAATCCTTGCTCCTATTGTAATAAGGCTCATTACACATCAACATTGTCGGTTGTCGCGGTTGATTTGTTACATATAAAATTAAAACGACACATTTCCATTCGGCTAGTTCGAATTCTAGAATTATTACTTATTTGCAGTTGGCAACTGGGATATTTTTTATTCCAAATACTGGTTTTGTTTACATTGAATTGTTGAAATACAAGTATAAACTGTTAAATTTTCAAGTGATTTGTATAATTTAAAAAAATAATGGGATCATGACGCACGCGTCACTATTCTTTTTATTATTTTGCTCACAATAAGATGCTAATACGAATGAACAGAGGAATATCAATGAAACCCGTGAATGAATATTGGATATGAATTTATGGCTCCTAGGTAAAAGCTTTGTCTATAAACGTTAGTACAAATACGATCTTATGATGTAGGTAACAACAAAATACATTTATATAGAGTAAGTAAGTATTATACCCAGATAAAATGGTATCTTTCCATATTATAGGTAGTTTTAGTGTACACGTGTTTCGAATCCGTTCTGTCACTTATGTTGCTGACGTTACTAGCTTTCGCCCTGCGGTTTCACTCGTTACAGGTATAAAAAGTAGCCCATGTCCCTTTCCGGTCATCTCTATGCAAAAAATACGTCGATTCGTTGCTGCGTGAAAGAAAGACAAACCATCGGATACTTTCGAATAGATTATAGTAAGGGATTTGAATCCGAGTTCCCAATATAGCACTTTGGTTTAAATCCACCTGTTACATTTCCACAAACGAAAATATTGAACGAGTTTCCATAACTCTTATCGGGCACTCAAAACGAAATAACTCATTTTAATTGGAAATTGAATAAAGTTCCATTTAAAATTTTCGACGTTGAAATGTTGATGTTATTTCCCTGGATAGCTGAATCCGGATGACAATAATGGTTTTGCTTTGCCACACCAGTCTTTGGCCGCGACTCCACTCGCGTGGAGCTTGTTGTGTCCTGACTTGTTCCACTAAAATTGACATTGTTTTTTTTTAACTCACGCAAGGTCTGTGTCCCTCAAGTAATCCCCTCAAAAGCCCCCTACAATTATCACCCATGTCAGTGGTTCTCGGGATATAAACTAACTGTCTGACTTTGGTATCGGTTAAAAAAGCGGAAGAGATTCGTTTGTTTATACGCGCTAATGGCTCACATTGGATTTCAAAAAGTATTTATGTCTAAGAGGAAGCATCATGGCATAATATTCATGGTGACTGTTAGTTTTTGCCGCGTGTATATATTTTGATTCCATTTCCCCAGAAAACCCTTTGACATCATTATATCATGTAAATATTTTCATTTTGGCCATGACATATTACATACGGATACGGTTGGATATATGATTGCTTAGGCTTTCTGATGGATATGTCACCGGAAAATAACGAGATCCGCAAATTTATAAATTTACTAGGTTAGGTTAGGTAAGTTTATAAATTTCCTAGAAAATTTATAAACTCGCGGATCTTGTAATTTTCCGGTGACAGATATATCATTTCAAATTCATGAGATATTATAACAAGATTCGCAACGCCGTAGGCAGTTATTGTTAGAATAAAAACAATGAATATAGTATGTTATGTATAAGACTATAAAATGTACTTATACGTTGAAATAACTGACTAATAAACATTGCAACATGCAATTGAGATAGTTAAATTGCGAGAGAATGCGTTTGTAACACATGTAAATAATGGATTAATCATGGAAACGGCTCATCTGATTCCGAAGCGACTTTTTCTAAACTATGCCTAAAAAATACAGAACCTTCTGTGAAAACCCCATCGAAATCGGGATTAGCAGTGACATGACAATTATTAACAGGTGTCAAAAACGTCTTCTCTCAGCGGCTGCACTTTACTTCGTGACACTAACTATGAATATTCTTCATCAATCTTTCTTATTCAAACTTCGTCATTCGAATAACCCTCTTCAAATTATATAACTTTATTCGATGCGGAATAAAGATATAATATTGACGTGAATGAATCTCCCGTTGATAATAATATCGTTTGTTGCAGGTGGGTCCGACAAATCCAGAGTGACTTACGGCATGTAACGGTGCGAGCGCCTCCGAACCCGTCCGACCACTTCCTCTCGATTTGGGTCCGCACCTCAATATAAATACAAGTAAGTTTGCGAGCTTATTGCTTAGCTTATACGATCCTTTTGCGTTTTTACTATTAAAACCTTTGCATGTTTTAACTTGTTTATTTCAAGAGCGTTTTATCATTATTAACCTGTAGTTTATATCTTCTGCTAAATAATGGCCTTTCTCAATGTATGTCGCAACACCCGGTTTTCGTATTGGGTCAAGTTCCGGTAACCTCCTCCTTGGACCACCTGGCGGGAAGCCATATTGCGCTTGCCAGTACGAAATATAAATTCAAAAGAAACGCAAAAAAATGTGGTGTGCTGAGCATCAGTAAATAGTAGGTACTACGATTGCGGTTTGGTAATCTTCGGATTTGAATCAGAAATATCACTGTAACCGAATGTGACAGACAAAGCATGCCGTGCATATTATGTCTACTAAAAAAAAATACGCTATTGTCGAAATGAAAAGCTATTTGTTAATGTCAAAAACCAAACATCAGTTACCTGAAGACAAAGTAAAGATCAGAAATTTCCTAACTTAAGTTTTGTAATATAAACATCTGGAAACTTGACACTGGCTAGAAACTATTATTATTTCATGGAGGCTTTATAACTTTGTTCAAACAGCCCACACAAATAGTAAGTTAAAGTAATAATAAATCCTGATCAATTGGTAAAGTTTACTATTACTAAGATATGACTACTAGATACGGTAGAGAGAGATAAATCAAATAAACGGAATCTTTGGAAGCGTATAAAAGAAGGGAAAATACGAGTTTCAAAAATAGATGGGCTGTTCTTCAAACCTTATTCGATTTATCCAGTATTTTTGGTGGAATATTAATGCTAGTATTTATTGACAGACATAACGATTCAAAATGATATGTTTTGTCCCAATTTTCTGAATTTATCGCATGAAAAGATAAAAAAAATCTGGAATTCGCTTTGTCAAATATTCGCTGTCTGTTTTATATTTACAAAAATACCAATATTATCTTCTTCTTTGTCCTCGTCTTATCCCGTTACTCGGGGTCGGCTTTCCTGATCATTCGGCGCCATCTATTTCTCTGGTAGGCATCTTGGTCTGATAGGCCTAACCCTTTCAACATTATATCTCTCTCAATTTTGCTTTTAAAAGTAGGTACTACAATCAGCATAACCATTAATTTTTGCCAACAAGTCGTTATGTTTTTTACCCGACTAATGTACTCTTTATCATATTTAACGAATTCAAATGTATCATAAATTAAAACAACAAAACTACAAAGTCTTTTTAAAACGCAGATAGAGAAAGCGTTTAACTAAATAGCAGTTATTTAAATATATTCAGTGTGTAATTAACAGCACGCCTCTTTGTTATCAGATCAATTTACATACATTTTGCTGCTAGAACTTTATTTTGTGGCGTTGTTTAAAGTTACTACTTTGCTTGAGTCAATGTGAGGTTTCTTTATTTCAGTTGGAATTAAATTTACTTTTAACTGTTGATCTTGTGTTTTATGGTCTGAAATTTGCTTTCATTACAGTCTCTTCCTGCCCTCACGTTATAGGACCTCTCATATTTGGTTCTGTATTTCTTCTTTTATTGCTTTCCTCTTTACTTAAGAAGCTCATATCACAATTCTTCGGATTTCCTATAATGTTCATAGCGATCAAAAGGTTACATATATCGATGGTAAAAAACTATGATTTGTTTTAAAATTCTCCCATATCGTCGGAATGCCTCGGGCAATTATTAAGAATCTTTATTCGGTGATCATAATTAACACATAAATAATAGGTGAAGCACAGACAGACAATTATATTCGCCAGTGTAATTTCAGATTAGACAGTCATTACCATATAACGGAAGCCCCGTTTGGTAGATCTTGAATATTCATATGTTTTTTGTACACAATTATTTTATTTTATCCTTTGAATATTTTTATATCTTTAGAGTGGAAATTTCGGATGAGTTATTATTAATCCTATCAACTGTTGATCATACTACAAGGCAAAATTGGAAGCTAAAGATTCTGCGTCTAGTTGCTACGGGTTCGAAAACTAAGCAATCAGCAAACCGTAGGTACTTTATCTAACTTTCCATGAACCTCATTAATTATTGTCGATTGGTTCATAAATGTCTTAGTGAAGGGAATATGTCATGGTCTTATACCAAGATTAATACTGATTACATTACTTCCTCCAGGGCTTCTTGGTTAGTCTGCTTTAAGACTTCCCTTTAGACTATACTTTAGGCGACTATTCATAAGACCATGATCTCTCCTTGATAGGTGATAAAAGTTGATGTTGCCGAAGCTAAACGTTTACTCCACAAACTTAAACCCAAATCTCATTTTTAGTTTAGACCCTGATAAAGCACTTATGAACGTTAGAAACAATTGATTCTGCCACCGGTTTGTAATACACTTGGACTGAGAAGACTCCAGCAAAACCCTCAGCAAGGGATGCTTTTGTGGATCATTCATTTTAATTTATATAATGTCTAGAAAATTACAAGCATGTACTTAATTATATTAAAATAACCTGTGGAGCAATTCATTCAAATGCGTTCTTGTCTTCTACAAAATCAGAAACTTTATAATACCTACCCTTTTCTTCTAATTCATACACAGTTCGTTCTTGAATTTCTTTGGGTACTTGTTATAGAAACGTATACATACATCGCCTCTTGAAAGAGCCCTTCACTTTGCTGAGCCGAGTTTCTGGTACAGCAAGTTTGTGCTAACTCAAGTGAAGCTCCGTATCGTAATAAGACGAAAACCTTCCCAATTTCCTTCTTTATATTTTCACGACGAAATACAGTGAATACCTCATGCAATAAACAGAAGACACGTTTAAATTGAGATTCAACATTGTTCATTGCATATTTATGACGTCATCGTTGTCGCGTCGCGACGCCTTGTTGAGTACCCGCGCAACAGGTACCGAAGTATGTTCCACTGAAGACAATTTTTAGATAGAATTTTGTATCAAATTTATATTCCTATTTATGGTTTGTAGAAATCCCATTTCATTTCGTCGAATTGTTTTGATGATTTTTGGGAATGGGTTTACAACTTAAGTACCTATTGAGAGAAGTAAAAGATATATTTCTGCAGAATATTGAAGATTGAATACTTAGATTGTTCTTTTGGTTTTCATGTTTGTATCCACTTGAAGTATTTTTTGTGATTCAAATATTAGGCTGGCTGTTAGTCTTGTGTACTATTTAATTGATGTGCCTAGCCATATAATGAGTCAGCTATTGATTAATTATATAGTTAAATACCATCCTTATATTATTTAGTGGTCATTAAGAATTATTTTAACAGTTGCGTGGGCAGCGCAAATAATAATTCCGCTCTAGGGTTGTCACAGGTCAAAAATAAAATAAGAAAGATTACTATTATTGGGTGTTCCAGTAGCATAAACTGAAGATCGTAGATAATTAGTTGACTTAACCAAATCGGGTGTCAAAATTACTCATGCAAATAAGAATTCTATGCAAACAACAAAGCTAATAAATTGCTTTAGCATCTTATTCTCAGAAACTCACTTATCAAAAGGTATTTGTATTGCTGTGAATAAACACTCAAACCATATGAAACAACCCTAATCGACGTCGCCATATACAGAATGTGGTCCAAGTTCAATATCTTATTTATGTCTTCCGGATATCCTTTGGTTCTGACAAGTATTTTATCTTTGTTAAGGTTGTTTTATTTTGTCATCGTCGAGAAATAAATCTTTTAAAGCTTTTGCAGTGAAATTATGCATAATCACGATGATATCATGGATAAATATTTTGACACGCAATAATCATATTTTGTGTCCTTACTGACAGTTCTTCCTTGAATAGCATCTTTTTGGGGTAACACCTAAAGTTTTGGATCATCTTATTATACTTGTCATACATTGAGGAATTGAACAAAATCATTAAAAAAATACAAAAACATTTATTTAATTGCATTGTCTTTAGCTTGACCAGCAGGGCTACGGAAAACTACTAAGAAAATAGTTACGAATTTAATTGAATTTGGTTTCGACTTTGTTAGTCATCGGACACGCGAATATCAATCGAGTCAATTAAGTCATTGACTCCAGTGCTCCCTTGGGGTCTAAATATTAAAGAATTACATTTCCTTACGTGGTAGCCCTATACATCTATATACATTTAAGTAAATATGTGTACCAGTTCCAATAAAACCTCAATAGAAATAACATAGATATTCACATAAAGTTGTAATAGAAGCGATTCATGAAATATAACACGTCGATATAACAACTCTACCGTTATGTGTGGCCGTAAAAAGTTATAATCTATTAGACATACCTACCTATGTTTTATGTAATTTTATTGATAACTGGCTTTAAAGGCCGCTACACATTTTTATGGCATCAAAGTTCCTATAAACACTGAAAGCAATGGACATTATCTCCATCTTACTAAAATGTATCTTAGAATAAGTTTGATTAGAGTCATCCCTCACGTGGGTCAAGTGGATAAGCTACGCGCTACTTATGTCTTTGAAAATCATAACGGGCATGCCGGTTTCATCGCTTCATGCAAAAACATTCGACTCCTGTCGTGAGACCGATTCATCCATTACAGATTTAAGAAATTAAAATTAGTTGGTAGGTATTTTCTCGAACTATGTATAAAGCCACCTAACAAATTTGATAAATGTCAAGCGACTAATTTTAGTTGGAAAAAATGTCTCAATCAGAAACTTTACGAACATGGCACCAGACTTTCAATATCACTCGGTTACATAGTCCCATAAACGCTGCATGGCCATTAAAAATCGTATATGCGTCAATAAAACGGTCTAGCTCAGCTGCGTGACAAGTTGTAAGTTAGTTGCAGTTTCCAACAACTATACGAGGGATCCCCGTGAGCGATGTGAGCCATTTGTCTCGTTAACGACTTGTTAACAGGATGTCTAGTGTTCCCTTTATGTACGCGTCTGGGTGTACCTGTAAGTAATATCACTTTGTTGCGTCCAATTTCAAGTTGAATTTCAGCTGTACCTATTACTCCTCATCAGAAATCATGATACACCAGCTCGATGTCCACTGTTGAACATGGCCACCCAAGGGAATTCTTGGGCCACTTGTATCCAGCGACTTCGAAATTTCTGATATTCTGGTCTTTGTCCTTTTCGTTGAAAACATAAAAAAAATATATGTCAGAAGGCTGATTTCCTTTCGATGGTTCTCCGTATGATAAGTGGCCACTGTGATCTATAGATTAACTTTAGAGGGATTGCTAATGTGTTGCCGGCCTTACTAAGTCTCGAAATTAATTGGCTCTCAAGTGTGACTGCTGGAATACAATACACCGGTAGATGCTTGGGGACAAATCTTAAACTAGAGAGTGGTCGTCAGCCAGGTGGGTACTACAAAAAGTAGGTTACTTTGTTGTGCAGAGGTTTTTTTTTTTTACTTTGTATATGCTTGTTAAATACTTATAAAGTGTGGCGTGTACCGTTTAAAGTAGGCAGTGTAAAATTAATGAATACGATTATGTAAGCTAAATATGTTTAAATTGCCATCTTAAATATTTTTATATGCAAAAATCATCTCTTACGCATGTAATGGCGATGTTTACAAATTACATATTCATCTACTAGTGACAGTAAATGGCCAATTAAATCATATAAGTATTCAACATTTATTTTTTATGCGAAATTTGCATCTATAAGGAAGTAATGCGCATTCAAATCGGATATTGAAGGCAGATCTACATTTAATCAAAGATTATTGTGAAATATTACGTGTATCTGATGTAGATTATGCAACAAAGAAACGTTCTTATAAAATAGGTGAGGTTAAGGCAATTATGTGTAGTTTATGAACTAAAATTTCCATCAAAGTTGACCAACGACTTGAACTCGAGGCAGATGTACTTCACGATCGATTATCTCCGGTTAAGGGAGTTCTAGCTAGTTAAGAGAGATACCTATTAACCGCTTAAGACTCGATTGATTTTATCGACACCCATGACATCACGAGCAAACAGGCCACATTGATAAACAAGTTAGAATACTTTGTTTGCCCAGACGAGACTATTTACTTAACCGAAACCATCTAAGGTTCACCGTTCAAGCATCTTTGACTTTTATAGCCCTAAAAAACGTCTCGGAGCTTTTTTATTCATTTCTGCTTACGGATACGCGGTATTTGCATATAAATAGAACTAGAACATTTCTGAGAAGCACCTATAAATTCTTAATCTTGTTATATGTATGTCGAACGAGGCATTTTTTATCTGATTTTAATATTTATTTTTTTAGGGATGATATTCGTGCATATTATTGTATCTAATCATTATAAAACTGACCATCTACTGTCACTTATAATTATTATTATAGAGGAAATATTCCTTTTGTAATGTAGAGGAATCCAAAAAAGGATTTTGGAACATTCAACTCGTATGGATGGTGGACTGATTACGACCGCTGGGAGCTTCTCAATGCAGTTGTGGAAACTCTAATGTTCAGTTCCAAATGTCTGGACAATCCCTGGCCTAAATGATAAATAACGCTGAAGATTATGTACCGAGATATTCAGAAAGAGAAATTATTTAAAGCAAAGAGCGTCTTAACTTCTAATATAATAATATGGTAATAGTACATAATAGCCTCTATCTGTAATCTAAGACACTTCGTCATCGTCAAAGCACATGGCTGTACGTAACGTCTGACGGAGATTGTACGTAAATTACTAAGATGCTATGAATTCGCTGAGGTTGAAGACGGTTACATCTAATATTGATCACGTCCATTAGTAGTTCAAATATGTTTTGTTCGTTGGGATATTTCTATTTATTACCGAAAGAATAGTTACGTTTATCTTATTGCAGTAATTTTTTTGCTCAATTATGTTATAAAATTTTGTCAGTGACCGCAATGATTTAAGCAAGTATTGGCGAATGACATCTTGTTTTTTTTTTATTGTATTTAGGCCTGTGTTTGACCACAATCTTACCATTGTAAGTGATGATGTGGCCAAAGTTGGCCCACAAAGCCTATAAGATTCCCAATTCAAAGGGTTTACTCAGTATCTAGTCTCGTTTACAATTTCTCAAATAGTATAATTAACTGTGAACATAAACGTGGCATTCACACAATGCCATGTCCCGCGAAATTTAGGGGTACAAATAAGATTTTAACCCTCTGTTAATTACTGCACATTGTGTACGAGATTGTTTCAGACGATTGTAGATTTAAATCATCAGCTCTTCTGATCTCGGGCTTTTCATATTTTAGAGTGTTTCCGTCATGTATAAATTATTGTTGGAAGTGTTTGTTGTTCTACAACTCTGCAATATTATGTCATGTCGTTATTACTCATATGTTTTATTATACTGCACCTTAGATAAAGGTAATATAAGGTGTATTGTGAGATGTCATTTAGTGTTTGTTTGAGCAATATATAATAGGTTCCTTATTATTACTCTCTGACTGAATAGGCTGTGTTTAAACAATATCCCACCGTGATAATTAGACATAGCCGTAAAATACTGCCGTTATCTTACTATAGCACAAAATTATAGACCCGGCATATTCTTCAAAAGTACCTATATTATATTAATCTTCATACGATTAGCTTGAGATTTCGGTAAAGGAAAACATCGTTAGGAAACCATAGCACGGTGGAAGGGTTCTCTGTATTACCCGCCTGGCTGGCTACCACCCTCAAGTTAAAAATCTGCCGGTGTGTTCCGGTAGCTGCACTAAGCCATTTCCTTTTAAGATTTGTGTGCTTACCACCTTCGGCCACATCATCGCTTACCATAGTACGATTGTGGTCCAGCATAAGCCTATACAAAGTAAAAAAATATATATTCCCTGAGCTACCAATCTGAACTAAGCCCTCTTACATTACATCGCTAATAAGTATGTGATAGATATTATCCGGTCTCTAAAGTGGAGTATCATGTAGATTAATCATAATATATAATTGCCACTTAAATAGGAGAATATCTTGATTCATGTTCAACTAGAATTTGCTTCTGACTTTATCCAACTTATTACTGTTGCTTATTTATATTGGGTAAGGGAGAATATTTTCGGTAGCGTTACTGGATATTGCTAGTTTTTAATATAAAATAATCTTGCATTTGGCTTTGGCCAGGGAGACTGACAAAAAATCAGTAACTTCTACAATAACAATATCCTCTATTGGTTCTACTTTTAAGTATAAGAAATACATGTGATAGGAGACTCCGCTCTTCCATGTCTAGTTCAATAAAATGTAGAAGTAAGTAAGTACATTTTAGTTCAATCAATTTTACAGAATTAATAATAGTAAAATACAAAATAATAGTAAGTAGATCTATATTCTAGTCCTATTGACGAGCATGCTAGCTTCAATGTATGATAGAAAACGTATTTTAATAGGTTTCAAGGTCCTGCGGCTGTATGGGATGTCCCATTACTTCATATTTATTCCTAAACCCCCTGATAAAATGTATTAGATTTATGGAAAGAATTACTAATGTAAGAACTTACGTGTATTGAATACATAAATTGGTGCTTCGTATCAGATATTTATATTGGTATAGCTTTTATAATCCTCTTTCTCGTATGTGATTGGATTACTGGTATATGTCTGAGCACTACAAAATCTTCAATTCCTTTAATATCTAGCTACCTACTGCCCTACAGTTTCACCCACGCTCCTTGAAAATAATGATACTTTTCTTTTCGTTACTTCAGTTTTTCCTGCAAGTTACCTCCCTGACCAAACAGTGTCTTAAAACTAAATAATATTTATGCTCTAATTAATCCACATTAATACTCTGTAAAAGTATGACTTAGTACATAATATTTCCTGCTACTTCCAACAGAGATAAGCTTTAAGCAAAGGTTGAAAGTTTTTCTCATTACATTGAGTAAGAACTAAGTAATAAATTTGAACTAAAACTAACCTAACCTCATGCAATATTGTAAGCTTATAGTACATTTTTTCCTTTGTTTTAGCATTTCATCTTTGTTACAATAATAATTGCTCTCTCTACTCAATCGTAAATATGTTTTTGAGTTACTTCTTGTATATTGAAATCAATATGTTTTCCAACACCTACAGAATATTCATAAAAAAAACTAGCAATATTATCTAAATAGAAGCAAAATGTACTCCTTAGTTTCTGAATATCCACCGACTGGAATGAATTGAAGCGGCAATGTATACCGTAATGAGCCATCCGCAGCATAATGGCCGGTCGGTGGCATTCATTCCACCTTATTTCGCAACACGAAGCCTATTTCGCTCAATTTGTACCGTAGTAGGTACAATGATATATCTAAAAGACTGACCTACGGAATGAAGGGCATGATAATTTTCTATTGTGTTATATTAATCTAGTTGTATATTTGGTACTTTATGGAGTGGAAGGTGGTAATATATCTGATATAACCAATTTCGGGCGAATTAAAGAAGTGAACACAACAAAATCAGCAAAAACTTGGGCATGCAGAATCTCTCACGTACCACCATAACTGGTGCAGGTTCCTACTTAAAAGAGTTAAATTTCAAGGTTTAGATTTTTTAAGGAGGCCCATTAGCAAGTGCAACATCCTAAAAATTACTGGTGACTAAAACAAAGTGCGCATTAACATCGTTATCACAAATCTCCTAAACACCATTGAGTTCCTATTCCCACGGGCGCGGGCGTTTACAACTCAACGTCGGGCGATAACGTTTATCGTGATACCGCAATTTGTATGGGAGTCCATAAAACCATTCACATGAACGTTAAACGCTGTTGTACTGATGCGTTTGCAAATTTTACTGCTATTTAAACTGTTGGATCCGCTACCATTGCATTGACATAATTTTTTCTGATTTAGTGGTCGATATAGTGTTAAGAGTTTAACCAACTATTCATTACATTCTTTGGTGTTGGCATGATTAAATTGTTGAAAATGAAGACTTAATAGTGCAGATAATGTCTTTGTAGTAGGTAATTACGTTTACCATTATTAATCTTTTGACATGCAAATACTTGCAATTCTATTTTACACCACTTTCCTATTGACTTATCGACTATTGCACTTATTATACAGGCGATCAGTTCCTATCCATTTAGTGCACTTGAATGAAAGCTCTTAATTATTTTTAATTAAACGAGAGTAAACAAACACAGAACTTTCTTAAAGTGTTTGTTTACTTTGTTCCTAATTGCCGAATTCCGGACAAGCAGAATTTTGTAGAGGCGTTTATTGAGCGATAAAATACAAACTTTTTCACAACTTTTCTTTATGAAATCGTAACATTTTTCATGATTAAAAAAGTGAAGTATTTCTTCGGCTTCTTGCTACCGTAAAGACGCTGTGTAAGAATTGCGTTAATAATTATAGTAACAGTTTTTTTTCCACATCATGTAAATTTATTTTATAAAGTTCTAGTTTACCGCCCCGCCATTTTGCGCGATCTCTTATTTTCCCCCTCATTAACATTATAAAGGGACCCTCTGTGCAAAATTTCAGTTTTCTAGTGTAGCATTTTCTACCCGTGCTAAATACTCTGTGTTTTCCCTGTGACGTACCGTAACATAATCTTCCCTTCCTGGACTTATCCTTTTTTTAAATTAACTCTGTATTTTGTATATCTTTCTTTTATTTACATTAAATGAACCATAGAAAAATGTATTCCATTTATTTATTTTAATGTTAGGTACCTTCGTGTATCATGACACTAGGTCCAAGCGTTGATGAGTCAGTCAGTGAGTGAGTCAGGACTTTTCTTTTTATATCTATACATTTATATTCGCGTGGAGTACAGGGTGATTGGATTTATCGACATTATAAAAGCATACTGTATAACGTCAATCAAATAAGTTTTATTAAAAAAGTCGAATTGAAATTGACATAATTTTAAAAATCTAAATTTAAGAGAGGTAGAGCATAGCGATATGTCACTCAAAGAGCAACTCGACTGGGGAAGTACCTCCACCTTACAGAATACCGCAGCCAAATAACTTATAGTTGTGTTCCTGCGCGTGAGTAAGGTCGCCAGAGCTCATCGGGGAGGGGGGAAGGGTCGGCAACGCGCGAGTGATACCCCTGGTGTTGCAAGCGTTCATAGGCTACCGTAACCGCTTACCATCAGGCGGGCCGTATGTATAAAAAAATCTTTTTAATAGAATATCAATTTACGAGCCATAGCAAATAATTATATTAAGTAGACATAATAATATATTAATTGGTTTATTATTGATATAAGATGTCATCTTAACTTGTTTTCTCAATAATTATATACTTTTTAATGTAAATTGCCAATATTTTTATGACTTGTTCAGTAGGACATATCCTCCGTTAATTATTCAATAAGGTATATCTGATCGCAGGAGCTGATGTAGAAATAAACAACATTCACGAGGCTGGTTAACCAGAAGTTCTAGTCAAATCACCAGGTGATAAGTTACCCGGAAATTACACATAACGGGTCTGAGATAACGAGCGTGAGATGAGTAAAACGGGTTGGGTAAAATTGTGTTTTAATTGTTTTGATATTATAACTGTGCAGTCAGGTTGTATTAAAAGAAATAAAGAGTTGCCACTTTGTGGGTATGATATGTTTTTAGAAAAAAATCTACGTATTATTTTTTTCATGTTACTATTAGGGAGATCAAAGCTGCGCAAAGAGGCAGTATGAAGTTGCGTGAATGAATATGGATCTATTAGAACCTATTATGAAATTCAGTTCTAATTAGTTTACAAATTAACAAAACGAGACTGTCTTATTAACGCAATTGAATTATATAAAAAAGAAGAGACCAAGGCTGTCCTTTTTTAAAAACGATAAAAGAAAAAAAAATTAAATTAACTTTGCAACGAACCGTAAATTCCATTAGGTACCTTAAGCGGTTGTTGTTGTCTTTGAGGAAATGGCATAGAAATAAGCGACAGCGCTCAATTTTGACACTCGATATTGTATCAATACATTATATTACTTTTCATCTGCCTTTGTGAAGACAGTGTTAAGCGTCTGTAGTGCTGGGCTGATGTCGACATGCATACGATCGCATCTGCCGGTCCCTCGTCACAGCCGGTGTACCAGCCCTTTTACAACCAAATGGCAAGAGACCGGGCGGAATGACTTTGGTGCCCTAGTGGGTGGGACGGCCTTTGGTATGGGATGCAACATATGTCGACACCCTGGCTTCGTCTCACCTTCCAGCTTCTTCAATCACGGTCCGTGCCGCTGTCGCCTAACATGTTTGAAGCGGCGCAAATACGCAACTCTTAGTAATAGGTATATTTACTCATCATTTGTTTAAACTGAGTGCTTACAGGTCTCACATTGTCTCATTGGGCCTCACGTGAGAAGAGGGTTGGCGTCTACCAAGGATAACGGATTAGCATTGTCAATCGACGTGGCAATACCGCTTCTTGCAAAAGGCTATCTGGGACAAGTTTTCTATTTATAATTATTAATTTATTTTATTCCATTTTTAATCTGAATAGACGTCAAGGTCGTACAAAACGTGGCAGCATCCGACTTTTCTACCAATTAAAGTATCAATGCTTTCATCTTTTTTGATACCGAAATGAAAATCGTCTCCTCGAATTAATTATTTCACCTCCCTAATGACATTGCGAGAGATATTTTCAAATTCACAAAATGTTTTATAATTCAAAACTGTTTCGTAGCTTTTACTCAGATGGCTGTCAAACTTTTGAATCCCCTTTATCGTCGATATAAAAGTTTTATTCAAATAATGTACCCAACCGGAGTGTTACGTCGTAAATGTTATATTGGGAATAGACTGTTACGTGTTACCTACCTTTTTGTACGTATAGTTTTTTTAATCTAAAGTGAGTGACGTGATGAATTGATAGTAAAAACTTTTTGGTTTAACGTATACGGTACCAAGTTTATGCGAAGGTAGTGTGTTCGAATAGCGATGGTAAGGTACTTAGCTACTTTGAAGCTTGGTGTACCGGAACCTGCACTTGAGAACTTCTAGGTTTTCATCACTTACCAAAGTGAGATTATAGTTAAACAAAAGTTCATAGTAAATTATAATAACTTGAGAAACCGTCACATCACATTGTATATTTGAAATATTGACCTTGTCAGAAGCGCAGGCTGCCGGAAAGCTGCCCTTGTCATTGACAGCGGCACTGAAGCACACTGACAGGCACTGTTCGATGTTATTGGGGTTGATTACGAGTGATTACTCAATGGCGAGAGCTGTCGATCTGACGGGATGTATATCAGACAAGTGACACAGGAAAGTAAGGGCTAATTAGTTAGTTATAGGAATGTAGTTAGGTTTCTCTGTTATTGCTCGTATCTAGCTACTTAATCGAATTTCAGTATAATAAGACCTTTTTAACCGAATAAAGTCAGTTTTATATTTATGAGATATCTACCTATATATCTAGATATATATCTACGAGAAATAAATAACCCTAATTTGTATATATCGTATGTAGGTAGGTATATACTTATAAACTATTTACAGTATTCAGTTTTTAATTTAGTTAGCACGTTGTGTATAACGTAAGTATATTTTTGAACTCAAAAGCTTTTCATCATAACATAAATGTAATATATTTGGTTCGCGTACTTTAATACGATATTTCAGTAAAATTATTTACAGTATATGTAATATGCACTTCTCCCCACCCCTTAACGGGAGCACTACGTCGGACTAACGTGGCGGAAATTGGAATGTAATTGAGCGGAAAAAAGTGCGCGAATTTCGTGCTATTCGTCATTTCGACGATACAGTAAGTTATGGATGCGTAAAAAGGTTTTTATGGTTGTAGGTAGGTTGAGTTGTTACGAATATTTATACTTATTTGGAAACCATGGGTCCGTGGGGGCTCGAGGCTCGCCGATTTGTTCGGATTTTATCATCCAAGCTCATCGAGGCTTCGGAAGACCGACGGGCTGGGAGCTTTTTCCGCCAACGCATAAGCTTAGCCATCCAAAAAGGGAACGCTGCCAGCCTGTTGGGAACCTTGCCTATCGACAGCAGCGAGGGCTTTGAGGATGTTTTCTATATATCATAGTTTGTATTTTATACATTGATTGTAAATTTTGTTGTAATAAAAGGGTTATGCTTATTAAAAAAAATATAAACAGGGGAACATAGAACCTCCTCCTTTTTTGAAGTCGGTTAAAAACTGGTACTTTCGGTAGTAGTAACGTGAGTGACATATCACTCACGTTGATCCGAGTTGAGATCGATTGAAAGAAGGACAAAGCAATAAACACACTATCGTATTTATAATAGGGCCTTTAGGCAACTGGGCCGTTTATCTAGTCCCATTAGTAGGGATAGGAATATAAGGTTGTTTTCTACATATTTCTTTAATTTAAGAAAACTGTCTTATTACAAAATGAAATTACATAAAAAATATTTCAACGTGTAGTTTAACACGTCTAAAATTGTTTACAAGACACTAAGAACAGGCTCATCGCAAAAAGTTTATTTTGTTTATGTTATAAAACCGAGTGGCAGAATAAGGGACGGCCACATTTTTTGTTTATCTTTATAATTCCAGTAGGACAAAGAAACTCGTACGTGTTCGTACATTACCTACATAATAATTTAGGAAATGTGTTTTACTTCGCTAAAAAGTATTATAAATTACATTATGTTGGGTTATGACATATTATGTTTTCAATTTCATATGTAGATTACATTACATTTATTTTGTGAAGACTAAAATCCATGTACATCCTTACTATCCTAACTAATATTATAAATGCGAATGTGAGTTTGTTTGTTTGTTACTTACCTTTTCACGCTTAAACAGCTGAACCGATCGCGATGAATTTTGGTATGCAGATAGCCTATGGTATGGAGACGGACATAGGCTAGTTTTTATCCAGGGAAAACATAAGTTCCCCGGGGAACGCGGGTGAATATTCACCCAGTTGTAGGCTGTATGTTCCTTAAATATAATGAATAAATTTAAAAAATATATATATACTAATATCTCTGCCTGCACTATTGAAGACATTTGAAGAGAAACAGCCATACAGGTAAAATGAATGCAGAATGAAGGAGGGGGGGGAACTCGTTAATAATTATAATATAATAATTGAGAAGATGCGTATTCAAAATAAATTATCAAACACTAACCAATTTATAAAACATCTAAAAAAAGGGAGAAACCACGTTTTTTTTTTTTAATTTATCCTTTTTATGTTTTTTAATGACCAATCTAATCATAAAGAGTAAAACTTTTGATGCTAAGTATATAATTATGACGTCACAATGTGTGTACAAAACTCCATAGTAAACCTGTCGTTTTGACATTTCATATAAAGTAACTGAAATGATAAGTCAGTCATCACCCCAATTGTACATAATATCTAATTTGAATCAGACCTGTAAAATTATAACCAATCACTTTTCACGATCCGCAATTACTTCCATATTCTCGAATATGTCGTTTTACTATATTAATAATGTCATTACGGCAAACATTACGTCCCTGTTCAACCAGTAAAACAGTTGTTTAAAATTCACATAGCGCCTGCTCGTTACATGAAGTGTGGAACAGCACTGAATATTGCGAGCAGGTTATACTCTTCCAGAATAGGGTTGTCACATGCAAAAATACGTGTGCATATTAAAATATATGTGGACGTGAATATTTCTTTTTTATTATTGTTACAGTGTTGTTTACGCTTTATTAATTAATACTACAGTATTTTTATAGAGGAAGGCTATAAACTACTTTTTATCCCGGGAAAACACAAGATCCCTCGGGAACGCGGGTGAAACCGCGGGGCGGAAGCTAGTAATATTATAAACTAGCTGTCCCCCGCAGTTTCACCCAAGTTCCCGAGAGCAAAAGTGGCTCATGTCCTTCTCCATGCCATAGGCTATCTGGTACCAAATTTCATCGCGATCTGTTCAGCGGTTTAGGCGTAATAAGGTAACAAACAAACTCACATTCGCATTTATAATATTAGTTAGGATATGAATGAAACAGATAGATCATGCTTTAAATTAACATATGTATAAGGTACTTTTTATCCCGGAAAAAAATAAGTTCCCTCGGGAACGCGGTTAAAACCGCAGGACAGAAGCTAGTCATTGATAAACGGCATTTTCAATATTAACCAATATAACTCGTACTGTATTATGTATTACTTACAGACCATGTACCTATGTATAAATAATTATCGCCAAAGTACACCCAGACTCTGTAATTAGGTAGCGTAGTGTATTCAGTTCGAGTAACGTCGGAAACTTGTGTTTTAGTTGAGGTGTGTTAATTGGGGTAAATGGAAGAGAAATTGACCTCTAATTAGGTACTCACAATTTTTATACTCTCTAAACTGTAACTGTTTATTCTGAAATTCCTAAACCTCTTTAATTAAATTTACATACCCTTATGTTACCGCCACATATGTTAGCTATACTAATATTATAAAGCTGAAGAGTTTGTTTGTTTGAACGCGCTAATCTCAGGAACCACTGGTTCGATTTGAAAAAAATCTTTCAGTTTTGGATAGCCCATTTATCGAGGAAGGCTATAGGCTTCTTTTTATCCCGGGAAAACACCAGATCCCTCGGGAACGCAGGTGAAACCGCGGGGCGGAAGCTAGTAATTAATAAACAAGCTAAACAAAAATATTCCTACGATACAGATGGGTGTTATTAAATAAATGCAAACAAAACTAATTACCGATATTCTTCCAAAACTTGATGAGAAAAACTAAAAGCGGAACTCAGCGGATCCATTTTAATAAAAAAGTGATCGTTTTCAGAAGGTTACAAGATACCTGGATATTACAAAGGCATTATCACCTTCTCGGTTACAGCATTTTCGCTTGAAATCGCTCTTTGAAATATAATTTCCAACAGAGGGAGCGAATTCTTTCCAATAAACGACACCTTGTCCGCATAATTTAACCCTTTGAACGCAGCCCTTGGGTCATTTAATAAAATTTCATACAATATCACCTTTTTTCGCAGTTCCTTTAGACTGAAAGGTAAATTAGATTAATTCTTATTGAGAAACAACTTTCTTGCTTTCATTGTGAAATATTTTAATATTGTTACTCTATTTTTTTTGTCAATATATCTTTGACGTCTTCAAAGTCTAGTTAGAAGTATTTTTAGAATCATCTGAGGACGTAAATTATATTTCGACGTTAAGCCATTAACCAAGGTTAAACGTGCCAAAACAACTTTACATGATAATAAATTCAGGATTATTCATGGTAAAGTTTATTTACTAACTTCTAAACTGTTTCTTTGACCGTTTGAGTATTCGTAATATTCTTTTCGTTATCACAGAATGAGTAGTACAAGTACTAAGTTAAATACTGCGACAACTTCTTAGACAGAAATATAGATAAATAGAAAAAAACTAAATAAGCCAACATTGTCAGACTCAAAAAAAAAAAAAAAACAAAATACATAAAAATTGTAACCTTGCTGAGTTCCTTGCCGGTTCTTCTCAGTTGAAGGCGACTTCCGAATCGGTGGTAACTTCAGTAGTTTCGACGTTCATAAGTGCCCTACTAGGGCCTGAACTGAATAAATGGCTTTGACTTTGCCTTTAACTACATCTATTTATATAAAAGAAAAAGTCCTGACTGACTGACTGACAGGTGATAATCAACACAAAGCCTCGCTGGTACCTAATATAACAAATTTTGGAGAGTATATTCCTTTTGTAAGGGTGTATTAAGAAAGGATTTTCCGACATTCTACTCCGCGACCGCGTGAAACGTACGAGCGTTTTCCACATATGGTGGAGTAGTTAGTAGTAATACACAGCTTACAAAGAGAGTGATACAATAGGCGGCTTTATCGGACCCAGACAGATAAACAGATTAAAAGGTAAAACGTCTCAATATTTATAGAAGCTAGCCGTCTTGAAGTGTTAAGTTTTTTTTAACGCTTTATGTAGTTTTATATACATCCAATTCCATTTATTACACATTGTTGTTATTGTTGTCATAAAAAATAAATTAGTCTCAACATTAATTGGAAAGTAAATCATAATGTTAACGTTGGATTGAAATGATTTTTTTCAAATCATCACCGTTCCAAATTGATTCCGTATTTGGATGTAAAATTCTAGCTATCTAACAATGGGTTCCATTCAAAATTGACTATTAGACCAAATGAGTGATCATAGATTACGGTACCAGAGATTACAATGGTGGATAGTGCGAAATTACTTTTCAAATTGAGCTGTGCGCGCGCAGGTTGGGGTCCGAGAATTTAATGAAAAATTTTAATCGTCTATGGGATCACTTGACTGAGACTTTGAGAGGATTTGTGATTTAAATTGAAATTTGTTTGTGGTTTTTTGTCCGATAACATTAAATAAATCCGGCTATTTTTTTTTATTTTTTTTTACCAAAAAAGGAGTGTGGGATGAAGAGTGACAGAATGCAAAGAGTTTTGTTTTTATTTTTCTTGTCTGTCTGTCTAATTTTAATGAAGAAACACCTTAAGGCCAGTAATTGAAACAAACTGCAACAAATAAGTTGTAGTAGGTACTTGTAGTGCTTCTACTTCCAAGCCAGTCCAAACCTTCCAATGAAGCCCTCTTGACTTGGTAGCCAGAGTAGTGCAGATACTTCAACTGTTAACAACTGCTAAATGAACAATCTTATATTTAATGAACGCGACCAAAGCAAATAAATATAATATTGTTCGTAGTTAGGCTTTCATAGGCACCTATGAATTGTCAGACTCTAATGCACTGTTCGGAAGGTTACTATAGACTCAGCAATTGCTCTTTTCAAAATAAACTTGGATTTAATAAATAAGATGTATCCTGCAAGAGCGAGCGCTATACCCAAGCGAGGTTGTCATTTAAATATTAATTAATATTATAGTATGCTTTCTGTACTAAAACTGACTTAACACGTTCTTTAAATTTATGTAAAGGGCAGGAGGGATCTTATTATCCGATCCTTCCTATTTCCAGATCTCCATGTCAAAGACCAACAATCAACACAAACTGAGCATATACCCAGGCTTATTACTAACAGTTTCCGCCCCGCGGTTAACGGGATAAAAAGTACCTATCCTATGTTTTATTTCAGGACCTACAGTACTAATATTAGTAAGGATAAGATAAATACTATTTATGTAACCAGCTTTTTTCTAAAAACTACATTCAAACTAACGCCTCTCTAGAGACTACTTTCAATAGAATAATAATGTAACGTTTTTTGTTCCCGCCGATATAATGGAGTTTTATTACCCCTTCCTCCATCAACAGAATCCACTTGGGTTTAGGGTTGCCAGAAAAACTTTTGTAATTGGATGAAAGTGAAAACGGAAATGATTTTGCTGTAAATTCCCCTTGAGAAATATTTTTTTGCTTTAATATTAATTACTCATAAATATTTAAGTAAGTACTAAAACATCCTTGGAACGAAAATAAACTAAAATTATGATCAAAAATTCCTGCACAAATTTGAAATGTCTGAGAAGAACAATGACAATAAACAAGTCGACGTTGAACTTGTTCCAAATCCCTTTATCAGTTACCGCCACACTTTTGAGAGACCGTCCATAATCGAGGATGAGTCAGGAGATTTGTGGAAGGTGGCAGCCCTACACAGGCTTGCGATATATGAATATTTAGGGATAATACATCGCTGTGTAGGCCCTCAGAGATTCAATTGTTGGTCTTGTTTATTCTCTATTTTATGGAACTTTACCGGCTTTTGTCTGTAATTTGTATTGTTTCGGTATCTTTGCCGTATTGATTGTAGTTATCATGCAAGTCATGTTTATTTTTTTGATTAGCGTTTTGCTGTTTGTTTTCTCATTTTTATTGGCATAATAAACTATTTCACCGCGGCAACGTGACATATACTGGGTGATTTTGTTATCACTGGCAATACTTGCAGGAGTGGAAGTAATCATCAATGTGAACAACTTTTGTTGTAGGACTAACTGTGAAATCATGAAAAAATTATCAGCTGTTCCATACAAAAATTCAATACCTACTCGACCAAAATGTATGAAGCAACCGTATTATTTTACGCGATATCAGAGTTAGCCCTATAATAAAAGTTGTTCACATTGATGAGTACTTCCACCCCTGCAGGTATTGCCAGTGATAACAAAATCATCCTGTATATTAGAAAATCTGTTGAAAGTAAGTAGGTATGTCGTATCCAGTTTTTGTCTACAATTTTGATATTTATTAAATTAAAAATCATGTTAGGATTATAAATGAAAAAATTGCTAATCATAAAAATCGTATTGCTTAGTGCCCATAGGCGACGGTGACCATTTACTATCAGGTGGACCGCTTAGTTGCTTGTCGGCTTTCTGACATCCAATCAATGTTGCAAAACGTATGCCATGTAACAACTTACATTTAATAATACTCAGTCTTCAGTCTAAGCCTTGCACATAGCACCCTCACACACTTTTTTGCACTCGTTTACACCGGAAGTGTGTAGTTAATTCAACACATAAAACTGTTCCATTCAAATGTGGTCTGTATTGTCTTTGTAATAAAGAATAAGGTCGATTTTAATATACAGGTGATTGAGTGCGATGACCCGCGATGTGCGCAAGAGCAATCACGCACCTGCCGATGCCGCTTTGAGTAGTTTTTCGTTTTTGGTACGCTCGCGAACACATCAATTTTAGCGTAATTTCACAATGTTTTTTTATTTTTCAAAAAGTACAGTTATATCTCGTACTAATATTATAAATACGATGGTTTGTGTGAACGTTTTTTACTCCATGACACCGTAGTAATTTGGTGAAATTTCGCACATACCTACCCGGAATAAAATATAAGATTCTACTAAGACTTTTAATCCCGGGAAATAATTCTCTCCTTCTGGAACGCGTAAAATCACGGGACGGCAGCTAGTATATGAATAAAGTCCACACTGTCCATTCAACATATTATATATATTTTAAAAAATAATTTAAACATAAATGGCCGCTTTATTAAGAAGATTGTTCTTAATTTTGTGAACAGACCATCAACGCTAATTATACTTTTTTTTTACATTTCCTAAGCACCTGAATGTGCAAATTGGAGCTATAAAAGACAAAAGAATGCCAAGTGCCGGTAGAGGGTCACCCCATCCCTCTCTTGTTCACACTTGACCTTACTCCGGAATATTTAATTCGACGGCATTATAATGGTAATCGTTTGATTGTGGTGCAGAAGGCAAAATTATTTTTTATTTTCAATTTTGTTTCACTGTCCCACTGTTTTTCCTTATTCAGTGTTTATTTTTATAGGCACATTGTGTTTTTATTACATCAGTATTGGATTTTATTTTATAAAAGCAATGCACTTTCATTCCTCACAGTACCAAGTCCCAAATATTGATTCAGAGCTGCATTTGTCGGTTTACATGTTCTGTTGTGTGTTGACACATGTCTCCTCTTGTTTACCACCCGGCACTGCGGACCAGTTTCGGTGCACTTTGTTTTCTTGTCGAGATTTGACAGTTCACTATACAAACGAATAATGAAAATTAATGGTGGTTGAAGCTTTCGTACATGTTATTTTAGTATGGAATTTTAAGGCTTTTACAATATTTTAACTGGTTCCTTTTAAGCAAGCCGCTTATGTATGTTAAAGCTCTTATAAGCCTGTATGTTCAACATCAATGTCTTTATTATAAAATATAGTGGGATTTGTCTATTTGCCGACAACTCAGAATAAAAATGCACAGAATGGAGCTTTGGTTCCTTCGTTATTTATTAATAAACTTTCGTCTCGCGGTTTTCCCGCAATGCATTGGGATCCATTGAATTTCCCAGGGTAAAATGTATGCTGTATCCGTCGGTTTTCAGTACATCCATTTGATCCCTGAAGACGTAACCAACACAAATACCTTGGGTACTGAATGAATATTTTCGTTTGTTTTAAAACATAACCCTGTATACTTTGAACAGTTTAAAAATTACTCGTTCTTTCTTGCAACACAAAACTTTTTCCAAAATCATTATTACATTTGAATATGAATGACGCCCATACGACCGATATGAATTGATAACGAACAAAGTGAAGATTAACATAGCATTTGTATCATTGTTTCTTGATTAATCTTTTGTATTAATTGATTGGAATGCAATTTCACATTATTATTTATTGATTTGCAACTTGGAATACATTATCGTTCAATAGTTTGATTTTCTACCGCCTTAAAGACGAAATTCCCTTCTACTTCTCTTACCACCTTAGGTCACATCACCACTTACGTCATAAGATTATGGTAAAACAAAGGCATCGTAAAATTATAGTCATCTAGAACTTCCGATGAAAAAATCACCTGAACTTAGTTACATTTTCTTAAAAATAATAGTTACCTTACCGTAAAGTAAAGGACTATATTTCTAACACCCGTTACATGCCGGTAAAAATAATAATAACGGGGTACAGTCAATTTTCTAATCTATAAATCGTACGCTACCGGCCCTTTTCAAAGTTATGTTCGTTTATAATCGAAATAGAAGTCGTGACCGCCTGCAACCTCATGCTGAGAGCAACACGGTATAAGCCTTTCCTATCATTGTTCAAAGACCTTATGGTCTTTAACACTGTCTATAAATCCGGGATATTACTCGTAATACCCTATCTTGGACCTTTCACTCGGATTACTATGCAAATGTGAAAAGCAATTGTCGTGCAATTTCGAGGAAGCAAGATACGTAGTAGATATGTGGGTAAACGTATGCGATGCAATTTACTTAGTGAATCGTGTAATTATTGCGCTTTGTAATTGTCGTCGTTGTGCAATCGTGACACTGATATAATCTACTTTTGTCGCAAATTTACTATGATTTTAAATAAATGGAAGATTTTATTTATAAACATGGTAAAGCTTCAACAATATGTTAATACTTAGTTTTTTAAACCACTTCGAGAAATGGCAAAATAGGCTGTTTTTAAGTCAGTTAAAAATATTCTGCAATACCATAAATACATATTAGTAGAATTTAAAATTTTCCATGAAACACCTATTTCTTTTTCGCTTACAATAGTAGGTACCTTTACAGCCAAAATAGAGTCCCTGCATTATTGTTTAATGCCTTCTTTTTTAAGTTGTCAGAATTTATTGCTTTAGTGGCCTTCATCCCTCACGTAACAAACTTCCCATTTAATATCTATTTCTGCTTTTTCCTATAATGTGGGCACTATATCAAATGTCCCTTTTTCGCTCTACTTAACGGTTTCCAAGTCGCTTGGCCTAGAAATGTTTGTATTATATAAGTACTTCAGGTTAGAAAAGGACCTACTGCTTCACATACAAATACTTCAAACTAATATCGTCATAAATACTGAATAAAATATAAAAATAGATATAAAATCATCAAAGAATCACAAATACGTGAACGAAGTGATAAAAATCTACTATAGTTATCAAATCTGGCTTGGTGCCAGGCAAAGTAACTTATTCCACAAAATTCCTTTGTTCCCGATAACTACTATAATTTATGTAATTATTAAGAAGTATGTGTTTATTTGTCTGTGCATCCTCCTTACACCTTGAGGATCTTCAAGGATAGAGTAAATAGGCTTTTTCTGGCAAAACATGCTCCATACTCGACCTCATTTGGTTTATGGACCAGTCTGACCAACCGCAATATAAAAAAATAACGTAAGAAATATTGTATGAAGTTAATTTGGAACAAGAACTATATAATATTTCTACAAGATTTCTAGAGACAATCTCAGACAGTTTGAAGGTAAGTAAAGCATTTGCCACACGCCGCGAACAAATTGCACTGTCAATATTACAAATTGTAGACATTTGAGACTTTATGCCGAATGCATCACACGCGATGTTATGTTTATTCAAATACTGATTTATGTTTGTAAATTTTAAAACATACGTGCTAATGTTCACGTATGTTTAATTTCAATTTCTATGCTTGGCCAGCAAAAGCCTATATACTATAGCCTTCTTAAATCTCCAGATTGTGTAGACGTTAACCGAATGACGTAATACCAACACATTATTTTTATCCTGTAACCGCTCTTATGGTGACAGCTGTCGTTTCAACCACGTAAGAACAGATTATTATGCGCTGTCGACTTAATTCTTGCTTTGCCAAAGATTCAAATAATGTTCTGCTAACCTACTTTTGCCTATTAATACAAAAAAAAGTCTGCAAGGAACGGAGGTTTAACTGCACCTCTGCGTAAGCGCAACATCTCCCAGATAATTAATGACATCGTTAAATAGAAGGATTTAGCCGCAACATTCATTAGTTTTATTGTTACAATACAATAGATACGTTGTGTATAAGTTTAGAGACTTGCGTGGGTTTTTATTACTTATATTGTTTTAGGGTTCAATTGGCTGTGACTAAATGCGTTATAAAAAAGCTGTACTAAAAGACTGCGTAGTCATAGCAACTTTTTTTTCGTTTTTACGGTCATTTTTGGAATCGACTATCATTTCGAAAGAATATACTTCTATTTCATTGACGTATCTACATATTTTGTTCACTTGTTCGATTGATGACCTTCCTCATGAATAGTGTTTCTCAAATACAGAATCCTCGTACAAAACCAACGCAATATGCATTGCCTATTTCTTGTATTTGTAATCGGCAATCGCCGACGCGGTTCCAAACAAAAAGATTTTGGAAGAACAATTAGTGTCAATTAAAAAAATCCTACGCTTATTTTCCATGGTAGGTATACGCTGTTGCGTCTAGTCAAGTCACAGTGCATGAAGATTACCACAGTGGTCTTACGTACAAATGTATTTTTAAAGAATACTCGTACATTTAGTCCATTGTCTCTGAGGACATAGTAATAGCAATTCAATGATGTATCATAAATGGACTTTTCTATATTTGGTACTAGCATATTAGTTTCTACAGCGCGGTTTTATTTTTTTAGTTCTCGTGGAAGAAGTATCATATTTTGTTCCAGGTTAACTATAGCTACGAGTAAATATGCGCCAAATTTCGCCCAAGTCTGTTCAGCCATTACTCCGGGATTGAGATACAAATATCTATATATATTTATACATATTTTGAGAGACAATGCATATCATATGGATTCTTGTACCTTCAATTTCGACAAAACAATGAAACATTATTAGATTTTACTGTGGCCAGCTTGGATGTTTTGTCTTTGAAATCCAATATGTTTAAATGTTTTAAAAAAGGTAATGAAACCATTTGGAAATAACGACAGTAAATGCTGTGGTTTGGTTGTAAAGTGTTTAATGATAGCATAAATTATTTTCTTCAATAAAAAACTCTAAAACTTTTCGACTCTTGTGTTTCTTATCTAGCATGCGTAAGTACTTATACGATTTTTGAATACATCTCCGATTGATATTACTTTGGAGTTATCAAGTTTAATTTGATATTGCTCTACTGATCTCGGATATTTCTGTACTAAAACAATATATTTGATACTTTAATTAAATTAACCTGGCTGACTGAGCTTTGCTTGAAAATTTACAGGACATCGAATTTTCTCGACGATGAAAACTAGCTCCATCGATTTTGGAAATTTTGTGAATTCTTTCTTACGTATACATCATTGGTCCGGAGTTCCAGGCCCTCAAATTAGATCTCCACACTAGCACCTATCGAGCGTGCGCGTACCTCAAACGTGTGGTGGACGCGAACTTAACGAGGAGGCAACATAAGCGCCACGGAATGGAACAGGCTCGCTAAAAGCTAGTGGGGGTGGCCGTAGCCTCCAAAATGAGTGACGCAAATGTGCTCAATTGCTCATAATTTTGCTCCTTCATTTTCCTTCATTTTGGGAGTATTTTTGAGAGGCTAAAATACTCGTAATACAGTTATTCGGTTTGATGAATTGTGTGACCAACTTTCGGATTGCATATACCCTTTACAGAGCACCTTGTATATCAACAAGAGTGGTATAATAATAGTCCTCATGATGCATCATAACTTTCCAAGCATATAATGTCAATGATGCCTTAGAACTAGAAGACTACCTTCCAATAAAAAAAGTAAGAGTGGGCATATGATTTCTAATATCCTGCAACTTTACAAGAAGGGTCTAAATCACAAGCTTCTGGAAACTAAACAGATCCACATCGTGGACCCAGAAACGATACTCGGTAGAACTAGTCACGGTGGTGCTTATAGACCTTTGGCGTAATTCATAAGCACTAGTCTTAAATTTGTACATTTTGTAAGATATTTTTTGAATCGTCGTTCGAAAGTTTTTTTTACAGGATCGAACTTTTGTAAGTCATTTGATCCTAAAATCATTCGCTTTGTACCCTTAACTTCTAACATTTACCTTACGTATGTAAGAGAAAATACCATAGGACAATACAGTGTAGATACTTTGATGATCTGGATATCTATCATGTATTAGAAATCTAAATTGCATACGTAATCCTGAACAACCTTTACTGTAAAACAATTTCAAAAATATGACATGTGGTATCTTCTAGAAACTTCTCCTAAATTAGACCATTTTACCAGTTGCTATTTTGCAGTCAAGACCTCAGATTCATTAGCCTCATTACAACTTGTACCAAATGCCAAACCAAAATCTATAAGTGTCGATTCCACACTATGTACCAACGGTGAACCGTAAAAGTCAATATTGGAAATCTGATATTGTTATGGCTCTCCTACCCTATTACACGTGGCATGGCAGATAAGTACCTACCGTTACGTAATATCTTTTATTGCTTAGATAAGAAATTTTAATATGGAAATTTAAAGTCGTTTAAAAGCGTAAAGAGAAGATTACATATATAGTAATTGATATTATTTACCAAATTAAGAAGAATATTTATACATATAATAAATCTGTTGAACCAGCGTGTCTACATTTTTTTGTACCAAAAAGTGTGGGTGAAATTGCAAAAAAATCTTGTCTGTCTTTTTGAACACGCTTATCTCCGAAGACATCGAAAGGATTTTCACAGGTTAATTAGGCTTAGCTTGGCGCTTCGAATAGGCTTTGTTCCATCAAATATATCTATTGATACGCGAGCGTGCCGCTGGTAAAAACCTAGTTGTATGTAAATAATCATGACAGGATTTTGGAAAAATTTACAACTATTGATGCGTTACTCGTTGCTGGTAATGTAATATCAACTGTTGTATGAATACCCATTGAATCGGCTATGATTCGCCATTCATTCTGTCTTTGTTTTGTCTAATGCGCGAGATGGTCCCATGACAAGAATCGGATAGAACTGAGTGAGTGTAGGTAATTGAATTATGGATAAACAAAGGGGAAGACCCGGCTATGTTCTTCTCCATACCATAGGCTATCTGCGTACCAAATTTCATCGTGATCGGTTTAACGGTTTAAGCGAAAAAGTAACAAACAAACTAACTCACTTTTGCATTTATAATATTAGTTAGGATAGTTAGGATTTATAAAATTCCAAAAAATAAAAACTTAGGTACTTACTTCTTACGTATAAAAAAGTTGTAAGGAAAAATATAAGTATAAGGCGTGTGGTCTAACTGTATCTAGCCGTCTTAGATCCGCTCGTACCAACGACGTAGGCTGTGTAGTCGTTGGCTCGTACGAATAAAACCTTTCAAGTTACATCTAGTTCCGAGCGGGAACCATTTAAGTTCTCTTTGCAGCACTCCCATTTTGCGGCGCTCAATTTCCCCACGTGTGATGTGGTACAAGTAACAAGGTGAAGCGGGGATGATAATCATAGATTAGGCTTCGTGTGCTTTATTTGTTGTATTTGACACCTTCGGCCTAATAGCCATTATAATAAGCGTCGCGGTGTCCGCACTTACCATACGTGTATAAAATTGTACGGATCTCATTAGGGAGTATATGAAGCGAATATAAAATGTAAGTCGAACGGTAGTTTTAAAATAGTTTTGATATAATCAGTTGCACAGAAATTCACACAATCGTAGTGTCCGAACGTGCCGTCCCACGTTAAACTAGAACCAAGATGCCTAATCATTTTTATTTTTTTCTATGGCAACTAGTGATTAAATAATAGTAGTTTTTAAATAATAGAGATTTCGATAGAAAATTAGATTAAGTAAACGATTTAAGAAGACAGGTGTAGTAATGTTTATAAGTATTCATTTTGACAAAGTAAAACTTTTATCACTTGTACCAAATCACAAACGAAGCAACAAAATCGTTTTTCCCATACGAACGAGCTATTTGTTTAGAATAGTATGCATCGTTTCGAAAATTGCATTGTACGTAATATTGTTATTGTGCATTCAGTGATTGTAGAGCTTACTTTATGAGACATACTTTACATGTTTACTAATGATTTAAAATAATCGGCAGCTTACATTGATTTCAAATTAAACACTAGCTTTTCAATACATATTAATGTTCTTTAATTAATGGAGATTTTTATAATGAACTAGCTTCCCCCCCCCCTTCTTACCGCTACCCCCTTAGAGGTTGAATTCAAGACCCAGCGGTTTCATATTTCCAAAATTACACGATTCATTTTAATTAACTCGTCCGATTGAGACAGCTGATTGCATATCTAGTTTGCTCTCAATTAACAAAAATATGTTGAGCATTGTTGTATTTTTGTTACAGTTACACGCGGCACCGATACATCGATCAAACTGGATACCATTACAGAATAACTCGTCATGGATTCCGAGAGGTAAGGAAACAATACTGATTTACGCTGATAACTATTTTCCTTTGTTCAGAAGTTGCAGGATTTTTTTTTCAGTATTTACTTGCTTGTTCTTAAAGAAGATAAATAGTTTCTACACACGCACAGTTCATTACTACAATGAAGGGATATTTAAAGCAGTTGTTTATCGAGTTATTAAAAAGAATACAACCGAATTGAGAACCTCCTCCTTTTTTCTTAAAGTCGGTTAAAATACGAATACATTTTTGTTTGCAAATTGTGCGTAACTATATATCTACCTACTAATGAAATCAGTTACAATTTAAAGCAACTTTAGGATATGGTAAATAGAGTATTAAGTAAGTCTTGTTTAGTATTTAAGCCTTTTAAGTATTTTAGTGGTACAGATTTAATTTAAGAGAGAGATAGCTAAATTATATAAAATATTTGAGAACAACATTTTGCTTTGCGATTTTTCTTACAAAATACATACTTTGAATGGCCTACATTCAAGTCTTAATCTGGCCGGCCTAACATTGAATAGGTCAATAGTTTAAAACTAAATCTGAACAAAACTGACATGCAACTATATCGAGATTCAGTATATTTCGGTTTATCTGTATTTATACAACCTTGACCTACAATATGGACCACTGTCGGGTGTACAGTGTCGACGAGGTATATTTGATATTCCCCGAGGAAGCCTGCTGCGTTAGATTATTCAGTTACTCAGACTAACGTATGTTTGCTGATTTAATACAACCAAGAGCGACAGTATCTCTGTTATATATTATTACTTTAGGAAATCGTGTAGATGTGTTGTTGATATCTGCTGATACTGGTTGCGATGAAAGATATCCATTGTTTAAAAGGAATCTGGCTAATGCTACCAAATTAATCTTGAAGTTATTATCATATTTTGGAAAGAGGTTCCTTTACGCGCCTTATGGTAGGAGTTGACTGACTGTTTGATTTTGTACGCAATGGAGATTCAAGAATTGAAAAGTAATAAGTACGTCATTACTTTTACTTTTTTATTTAGATAGAACTCACATACCACTTCAATTTGTGGTCTGGTTGTAAATATCTATAAAAGTATATATATGTCACCGGAAAATAACAAGATCCGCGAGTTTATTAATTTTCTAGAAAATTTATAAACTTACCTAACCTAACCTAGTAAATTTATAAATTTGCGGATCTTGTTATTTTCCGGTGTCATATACACAACATCTGCTCAGTTACTTGTGTGTGTGTCCCGGGTGATATTTATTTAAGGGAATGCAAATATGCCAAGAAATACAAGGAACAATCTTAATATCTGGTATTCAAATAACTCCATATCCAAGTATTGCATCGATTTCCATTATTCAACAATGCACTTTCGTTATTAAACAAGATGAATTCGTAGAACTGCGCAATGATTTTGCAATATTAAACTCTATGATTGGGATGCAAATTAATTTCCGCATTGCAACAATTTCTACGGTTTCATCATCTCGATTTCAAACGAACCAAGTAAGGCACATTGCTGGAGTAATAAATTCTCTCAGGAATAATCATAAGACATTCAGTGAAGATTTTTTTAGTAAAGCTCCTTTGACAATAAGATTTCAAACTATGAGACTCAAATCTTAGAATCATTGTATTCATTATTTTCCCCATCAACTGTTTGTTTTAAAGAGGAGAGGAGGCATAGGCTATCTGCGTACAAAATTTTATCGCGATCGGTTCAGCGGTTTTGGCATGAAAAAGTAACAAACAAACAAACAAACAAACTCACATTCACATTTATAATATTAGTTAGGATAGTAGGATAGTAAGATTATCATTTGTTACTCGCATTTTGCTACCATTCTTTTCAGTTCCAGAATCTACGTTGATACTTTTCTGTATAATTTTTATGTCTTCTTCTTTTTCTTTAGCCTTACTCGGCCAAATATTTGGTGTAGGTCTCCTTTAATCCTCTCCACTTTCTTCTGTCTTGGGCAATTAGGGTCCAGTTGCTGCCCGCCACTTTTTTGATGTCATCCTTCCATCTCATCTGTGGTTGCCTTCGAGGTCTTTTCTGGTCCCATGGTCTCCATTCTAATACTCTTTTACACCAAAAGCTTTGCTTTCTGGCTACATGACCAGCCCACTCTCACTTCAACTTTGCTACCCTTTTTACAACGTCTGATACTTTGCTCTGTTTACGAAGCCACATGTTGGTTTTTCGGTCCCTCAATGTCACACCCACCATTTTTTTTCTATGTACCTACTGATAACATTTTATTTGTTTTTATATCTTCTTAAACAGCGTATCAGCTGTCGACGCGGCCTAACGATTTGTTATTCCGGTCAGGGTCCCTCGTTTTTTATCCGCGGCAAAACAAACGAAAAGGTCATTACAGATACAGCCTCACAGCTGTTTGGCGAAAGTAATTTTTATGCTGAACGATGTTGACTGTTTACATTGCGAAGATGTTTACTACCGACTTCAAAAATGAGACAGAATGCTCTAAATATTTGTTTTTTAGTTCATCATCACTCCTGTCGTCAGCATTTTTTACTTGAGATAGCTTTGTATTTGACCACAATCTCACCGTGGTAAGAGATTATGTCGCCGAAGATGGTAATCACATAAAACTTAAAAGGGCAAATTATTAGCAAAATTCTAGTGATATTTAACTACTCGTACTAAAACGTCGCACATTCATAATTATATTTTGGAGAACTTTAGACTTCAGTGCCATGAATTTACTATAGCAAAGATATTGTAAATCCATAATCATTCCAGATATAAGTAAAAATCCCGAGACACCTAAATACAATCTATAATATACAATACAAATTTCCTCACGCTGCCGCCGCTGTTGGACAAAGTTCCCAGTAGGCTGGCAACGTTTTCTCTTTGGATGGCCACCCGCGGTCTCCCGAAGCCTCGATGACTTATTGGATATTTCTTCCAATTAGAATTACCTCGCTTCATCCAAATCCTAAAATAAAACCCAATCATATTGCTGGAAATATTGGATTTGGCGCAGTGATCACTTTCCACTCCGTTTTCGTTTAATTTCGGGTGTTTTGTTTTTTCGACCTACCACTGGTTGGGGCAGTTATTTGAACTGACCTCTTATTGATTCATTCGAACTATAGTTGGGTGTTTCTTCAAAAGTAGTCGAGTATATTTTTAACGGTTATAAGTGCTTTACCAGGGTTTAAATTGTTTTCGCAAAAAGTAGTAAGCGAATTGAATTAGAAATAAAAAAAAAACATTTACCTCTTCAAAAAGATCCCGTAAGTATTGAATTTGAAATACAAATAATAAAAAGTGATCTAATGGACAAAGCATGATGATTTACATGAATAATTAGTCTGAGAAAAAGAAATATAAAATATAATTGAATATAATTATCTATCTCATGTGATTATGTGACATTGAACTTTGATGTGATATTAAAAATGAATGTGACCGGTCTAACAGGTCAGAAGTTCACGTGAATAAAATATCACGTTACATTACATTTATTTTTATACTTCTATCAATATTCAATAGGATAGAGATTCAGGTGCTTTGCATTTCTGTCATTATTACAAAAGTACAATTATTTGAAAGCTGAATATAGAACACGAATCAATAAAAAAAAAAAAAAAACTAATAAATTTCGAAGTATTTTTTTTTACTTATTCGTATTTCATTCAAAGAATATACCAACACTCGTAAATTTACCCTACCTGTATAATCAATATTTACTAAAATCACAGTAGATATATGTAGGTATAGGCTTAAGCTAAAGTGTCATTGATGACGGAGATATTTAAGTTTTTTTTTTTTATCACAAGTTGAACACGATTCCCCTTATTCACACCTACTCTACTACTATACGATCCGTAGAAACAATTTTATTTAATTAATGCTAATTGCTGTGTTAGACGTAGTCTTCATTTATTGCGATCGCGTACCTATCGACTGCATCATTTCAAATAGAAGTCTGAAATTAGAAAATAAGAGCAATTCGATTCGGTAGACTACCCAATCGGTTCGTCATTCGATTCGGAACTGCAACCAATTAGCTCTATAATCCCGTTTATAACCATTACTTAGGTTTGGAATTATATTGATAATCTTATGAATTCAAGTTAAAAAGCATAAACGCTCAACGGCTGCATTTAATTTCACATATTAATTAACTCCTTCTACGTTTGTGAACTACGGTTAATTAATTTCTGTATCGTACAAACTACGAATCGACGTTTAATTAAAAATTTCATTAGGGCGTTGGCTCTTTTTTATGTCACGATTGTGTACTGAGTAAGTAATAAAACAGCGAACAAGTAAATGTTTGAAATTACCAAAATAGTTTGAATGTTCTTTTTATGCTTTAAAAAAACATCTTTTTAAAAAAGAAACTTTCTCTAAAAAGCTTATGCTTAATATCTATATTCTATTTCACAAAGAAAACAAAAATAAATATGTCAAAAACATTATAAAAAGCTATGTCAAACCGATGACAGTCGTATTACATTAGTTTGTATCTAACGTAATAAAATTATTAGATATTACATAATGTAATAGGAATGATAATCACTTTCCCCGCGGTCTGCGTGCGCGCACGTATTATTTTATTGACGTGCGCGCGAGTGCTACCGGCTGACGCATGTACGGGGACCATGTGTTTTTGAAAATGATTCATATTTTTAGATAGGCAAAGACAAAGACATTTAATTATAAATAATTAAATCTCTTTGGGCAAGGATGGTCATGTTATTAAGTTTTTTCATAAGGAAACTTCATGGGCTTTAAGGGCATAATAACACGGGTGAAAATAGAATTTTCTTATGGACTAAAATCGTTATTCGTGAAATGAAATAGGTTGCGTGATACTAATTCATATGTATGGTTATGTCAGACGATATCTCCATTAAAGTTTGTCGTGAAAAGTTTATGCCTTAAATAATCGTTTGAAAATATGTACCAAAGCTTAGAAAAAGTTGTCGTAAAGTATGGTCACACCTTTGACGTAATACAGAAGGCGCGTACTTCGCTCTGACGCCGGCGGCGCCGGCGCACAAAATGCGGTGGCATGCAGTTATGACATTTTTTGATGATGGTATACAATATCATTTGAAACATAAAAACTTTTTAATCTCACTATGGTTAGGCATGATGATACATTTTACTATGACTTATCAGTGTTGTCTGTATCCAATCATCGGTGAGAATAATCTTTCTAGAACTATTTATGTAAGTACTATCAGATCACTACAGCAAATTCCTTAATATAGCTTAGTTATTCGGCATTGATGGTCATCTCGCTACAATCCTCTCGATCTTTACTGAATAATTGCTTAATTATTTCAGCATAAATAAGCCTCGAACGGTTCGAGCCGGTGACATCTTCCAATTCCCAGGCGATCCTAACCGGTCGTCACTAAATTTTCTTTGAAAATAATTATACAATAAACAATAGACTTGGAAATTAAATCTCTCGGGATACCACAAAGTACACACAATTCAAACAAATTGATTTCCTTAGTTACCTACACTATTCGCTTAATAGGTGTGCAAATTACACGTTTAACCTCAAATTACCAAGGGCCAATTAACATCGCTCTATGGCCCTAGAAAGTTGAGAGCAATAAAATCAACTGGAGGCAGCGTCGTCGTGGGGCGTCTAGTTTTCTATAATGATGTCGTGTGTTTCCTTAACCTTTAGCCATCTTCGTAGACCATGTAACTCTGCGGGGCCTCTAATGTCGCTATTTGAATCCCTAAACTTGGGGCCATGGAGTAAGCGATGCAAATATGACGTGGTAATGAGAGAAACGATATTCTAATCGAATAATTCAATCAAAGCAGCGTAAATTGTTTTGCTAATTATGTTCCGTCCTTGACTTTCACCTCTGCCGTGGGTGGCAAATGGCGTCATCGTCAATGTATATTATAGTAGTTTAAGATTAGTTAATTAAAGCATGTCACTCTCCAGTCCATAAACTATCTTTATGCAAAAAATCACCTTAATATGTTGTTCAGTTGCTGCGTGATAGAAGGAAAACCCAACAAACATGTTAAGTCAAAGTCAAATGCATTTATTCAGTTTATTAAGACTTATGAAGGTCGAATTTACTGAATCTGACTATTGGCTATTTTTGTTTTTTTTTTCAATGTTCGATTTCAACGCCAGCTCCGTGGCCGCATTTAAAAGTTCCAGGATATAAGTAACGACATGCCCACCCATTTCGGTCAGACCCTTAGCCATTGGTGTAAGTAATTCCTTTGTATGCAACAAATAAAGTAACATTGATGATTTCTATTACGTTTAAATGTGTATCTGCAAGAATATGTTTGCGTACAACCTTGGTTATCTAGGAATATAATTTGACAGGGATCAAGATATTGATGGTCACGAACGTAAACCTTATTTAGAGGTATTATGGAGTAGGTAATTTCTCCTTTTACGGCATCTATAAGAATAGTGAGTTAACATTATCCATAAACCAAAAGTTCCAATTTAACCAAGAGTTTATGATAAAGTTAATTAATTGAGACAATGAGGAACTCTGGCATATCCCCCAATTGACATTATTTATCCACAATTACGCATCCACGATTTTTATTGATTATTGTACCTTCTCGTTCTTATGTTTTTCTGTTAAAACCAAATATCAATTATTATTGTAATTTTATTCGAAGTTAAAATAGATTTATTAATATTTCGACAAAAGGCATAACAAAAACATACTATACAACATAATATAACAATAGGTACCTACAATATACAATTTTCACGGGTCCATTATGTTCTTTCACTTAGATACAGTTTTACAAATTCGCATTTTGTATGGATCATAAGCCTATAGAATTCACTAGTGCCAAGCGTTTAGTGTTATTTTTACGCTTTAATCTCTTCAGAAGTCGAAGTAAATATCTATTGTCTAAAATGTTCCCAAATATTCTAGTTAACGAGTAACCGAGGAATCTCAAGCACCATAGACCTAGATTGCTTTATTTGATAGTTTACTAACAAGTCTAAGAGACATGTTAATCTTTGTCTCTTGGACTTATGAAGTAGTTGGTTCGCAACAAATTATCAAAGTCCGCGGTTTCTTTTGCCTTATGAAATCGCAGCCAAACAATCTTGTTGGTTTTCTGAATTTTAAAATGGTGACATGCCAAGTCTCCATGGTCAAATCCTTATCAGCTATTCATAAATCCTTGGTCAAATCTGTGTACTAAATTTTAAGTAATTTCTTGTTGACTTCACTGCCCTAAAATTAATATTTTCATGTCAATATTATTTCCAATACTTACGCAAACTGGCTCTTTATAGAAAGTTTCTGAAATTTACCTTTGTTTATGAACTTTGTTATACTGCTTCAGTGAAACACAAGTAAGAGGTTTCTTCGTAAAATAAAACAAAAGCTGACTGACGTTGTATTCACTTCATTTCAATCTGTATATATAAAATGGTAAACTGACTGACTGGGTGATATATCAACGCACAGCCCAAACCGATGGACCTAGAGACTTGAAATTTTGCAAATATATACCATATATTTTCAGTGTCGGCCTCCACAAGGATTATTTGAAATTCCACCCCTTAGGGGGTAAAAATTGGGTAGGTACGTGGGTGAAACTGCGGGGCGGGCTAGTATCTTCTAAATCAAAGTGAATGTTTACTTGTTTCTCATATAAAGGTAACCGTTTGAATATCTACATTATACTCAGACACACATAGACTATTTGCCCGGTGGTAGGGTACTTTATACATAGTAACTTGGCTACCTAAAATCCACAAGTTGAAAATCCGTCGCCTTGCACCTAATCGTGTGTTCTGACAGCTACACTTGAGAGCCAGTTCACTTCTAGACTTTGTGTGGTTACCACGTTCGACCACATCATATCTTAATCATGGTGACATGTGGTTATCACAAACCTACCTAAAAATGAGATTATTATGGCGCAGGTCTTTTTCCAATGTGGAAACCTCAGACTTGTGTTAAATTGTTTCAAGTAGTTGGTTTGAAAGCCTACGCTCTGAAATTGAAGTGTTTTTGTTATCCCAACTGAAATTGTTATAAAATCATCTGCAGATCTGGCTTCGTTATTGCTTTTCTTTTCACTTCGTAATATCATCGAGTTGCTAATATATATAACGATATTCTCTCGATTCACTTAATCCCTTCTTACATATTATTTAACGGAAGTAAACCACCGCAAAACTCGAAAAATAGTCGATGGATTTACTTGAAATTTTTAACAACGTTGCATTTATACAGGGCGAATATTTCTAGTGAAAGTGGATGGCCAAATCCTAAACTATAAGGAATCGCGAAAAATACTTTAAGGAGTCTCGAGCCCGATTTTGAAATAAAATAAAACATACTGTATTATTACACCATCCGATAGTGTTGCTAACAAGGCTCAATTTCTGAGAAGTAATGCTGCGGACAGACAGACAGACAGACGGACATGACGAAACTATAAGGGTTCTTTGTTGACTACGGAACCCTTAAAAAATATAGAAGCTTGTAAAAGCAATACAAATGTGAGGAATAAAAAGGTTTTACAAAACATAAACGTGTTGTATGTACATACGTACGTACTCTCGTTCAAAAATATCTTGAGTAGTTTAGGTTGCTTATGCGTTTTTCGTGTACCAAACAAAGTAAACACGCTCCATCTATTTTATCTGAACAAGTTGGCGTTATGCAGACTTGAAAATACAGCTATTGCATTCTAGTAATAAAATCACCTTTATTGTAAAATTCCGTTATTTAGTTGGCTTCTATGTTGTTGCATTGCTATAAGAGTTATACAAGATCAATAAATTAAAAGGAAAAGGAAATTCTGTAACAAGTTCGTTGATGTAAACATGATGCATCATTAGAAAAAAAAAAAAAATTTTTACTGATACAAAATGATAGAAAATTTCAAACGTAGAATTGGGTTATAATTATAGTGTACCTTAGACCATAGATAACGTAACAAAAAACAATCTTAGGGCTGTGGCTAAGACAAGTTTTTCCTTTGCAGAATTAATTAAATAAACGATACCAATAAAAGGCACGTGTTACCAAATGTGACTGTAGCAAGGCTGTTAACAGCTGTGGTTTTCCTCGTGGCATACATAATTCAGACAGCCGGCGAAAGCCAGATGGTCTCTCAGACCGCACGCGCACTGAATGTAGTATTGTAAGTGACTTGTGTGTTTTGGTCGGGTAACACCAGGTTTTTATAGCTGGCAACATCCTTGATGCTTGGCTATGTAGGTGACATTTAATTTTGATTGCGAAGAGGTTCTTTTAAAAATTTTGTATTTTTGATTAGGGTTCTATGACTAATTAAAGATGCGGTGGCTATAGCGTGCAGTTAGTACTATATTAGTGGTTGATAGGACTTAAGGCGACGCCTTGAAGATTTTGGTTGCAAGGATTCCGATTTTTCTCAACAATGACTGAAGCGAACGAACTGAAATTTATTGTAAGAATTCATCATATCTTTGACTTTATTTTGTACGTTGCATAACACGATTGGTTAACTTTTATAACACAAAATAATTAATCAAAAAGACCTCTATAAAATAAGAGATTCCAATTTTACCGGCAATGGTGATCGATTTGAGGTTCCAAAATTTCTACATATATTAATTGAAACTGATACTATACTTAGGTTTTATGAAATATATTTGTAGTTTTGAAATTAAACAATAAAAACCGTTTTGTCGCATACGCCCGTTCCGTTTACGCGGGTTTTCTATGAGAGGTCGCTATAGTAGGGAGCGGGACGCAGCACGTTGAATTTCAGATTTTTAAGCTTAACGCGGCGTCACTTAAGTTCTTTTCCGGTATCACTAGTGTCTTGTACCACAGTGTCATACTGAAAGCTCGGTCCTAGGGCTTATATGCTTACCAACGTTGACCTTTTTATCACGTACGATCACACGTTTTACACCAATTTTGGGACAATGTGCAAAACCAATTATTTTGTAGGTAATTTACAATTTTTCCCCGATCCGTAATAGGACACCTGTTGCATTAGTCTCCTATATCCAGCAACAACCAATTAGGGAAAAACGTTACGCTTACAGAATCCTTTACGTATATTGTTTTCATGAAAATAGCCAATTTTACGTGCGTAAAGAGTCCCAAGTTCAGTATTGGTTGGTGAAAATGGCCATTAGATTCTTATTGTGATCGGATACAAAGGCGATATTTAAAGTTGTGACCTGTGGTTGTGACATAGATTAACCATGCAAATGATTATACACCTAATTATAATTTTATGAAATTTCATTAAAATATCCAGCTTTCCAAGAAAATGCCTAAAGGTATATTAGATACAGGTGTGATGGTGAAAAGACAGCGTAATAACTGGGACTTATTATTATCTTGTCAAGGAAACTGTTATATTCGATTTGTGCATAAGACTGTATGTCTACGACCAGGTTGCGGCTTAATCGTCTTGGTACATATAGCCCACAGGCTTTTATAGAACTGTCTTTTTACACACCTTTGACGAAATTACAACTTTCGTACCGGCGTCTACCGTATCTTAATGCGATGTGGTATCTCCACGCCGCAGGTCGTGGGTTCTATTCCCACTCAGGACAGACATCTGTTTGTCCTGACTCTGGGTGTAATTATTTAGGTATCTAATATATAAAATTCTCATGTCACAGTGTTTGTCTGCAAACTCCTCCGAAACGGCTTGACCGATTTTTTTGTGTATATTCGGTAGGTCTGAGAATAGGTCGTAAATTATATTTCATACCGCTACCGCTACAAAATAAAAGAAAAGTGGTAAGTTTATGTACAATATCAGTTATCTGGCTTCCATAGTACAAGCTCTGCTTAGTTTGGGGTCAGATAGCCGTGTGTGAGGAACAATGTCCCAGAATATTTATTACTAGATGAAAACCCGGCTTCGCTCGGGTAAATGTGACTCATAATACACAATCTTTTAACTTGGCTAATTAAAATCCACAAGTTGAAAATCCGTCGCCTTGCACCTAATCGTGTGTTCTGACAGCTACACTTGAGAGCCAGTTCACTTCTAGACTTTGTGTGGTTACCACGTTCGACCACATCATATCTTAATCATGGTGACATGTGGTTATCACAAACCTATCGCGCAGGACTTTTTCCAATGTGGAAACCTCAGACTTGTGTTAAATTGTTTCAAGTAGTTGGTTTGAAAGCCTACGCTCTGAAATTGAAGTGTTTTTGTTATCCCAACTGAAATTGTTATAAAATCATCTGCAGATCTGGCTTCGTTATTGCTTTTCTTTTCACTTCGTAATATCATCGAGTTGCTAATATATATAACGATATTCTCTCGATTCACTTAATCCCTTCTTACATATTATTTAACGGAAGTAAACCACCGCAAAACTCGAAAAATAGTCGATGGATTTACTTGAAATTTTTAACAACGTTGCATTTATACAGGGCGAATATTTCTAGTGAAAGTGGATGGCCAAATCCTAAACTATAAGGAATCGCGAAAAATACTTTAAGGAGTCTCGAGCCCGATTTTGAAATAAAATAAAACATACTGTATTATTACACCATCCGATAGTGTTGCTAACAAGGCTCAATTTCTGAGAAGTAATGCTGCGGACAGACAGACAGACAGACGGACATGACGAAACTATAAGGGTTCTTTGTTGACTACGGAACCCTAAAAAAAATATAGAAGCTTGTAAAAGCAATACAAATGTGAGGAATAAAAAGGTTTTACAAAACATAAACGTGTTGTATGTACATAAGTACGTACTCTCGTTCAAAAATATCTTGAGTAGTTTAGGTTGCTTATGCGTTTTTCGTGTACCAAACAAAGTAAACACGCTCCATCTATTTTATCTGAACAAGTTGGCGTTATGCAGACTTGAAAATACAGCTATTGCATTCTAGTAATAAAATCACCTTTATTGTAAAATTCCGTTATTTAGTTGGCTTCTATGTTGTTGCATTGCTATAAGAGTTATACAAGATCAATAAATTAAAAGGAAAAGGAAATTCTGTAACAAGTTCGTTGATGTAAACATGATGCATCATTAGAAAAAAAAAAGTAATTTTTACTGATACAAAATGATAGAGAATTTCAAACGTAGAATTGGGTTATAATTATAGTGTACCTTAGACCATAGATAACGTAACAAAAAACAATCTTAGGGCTGTGGCTAAGACAAGTTTTTCCTTTGCAGAATTAATTAAATAAACGATACCAATAAAAGGCACGTGTTACCAAATGTGACTGTAGCAAGGCTGTTAACAGCTGTGGTTTTCCTCGTGGCATACATAATTCAGACAGCCGGCGAAAGCCAGATGGTCTCTCAGACCGCACGCGCACTGAATGTAGTATTGTAAGTGACTTGTGTGTTTTGGTCGGGTAACACCCGGTTTTTATAGCTGGCAACATCCTTGATGCTTGGCTATGTAGGTGACATTTAATTTTGATTGCGAAGAGGTTCTTTTAAAAAATTTGTATATTTGATTAGGGTTCTATGACTAATTAAAGATGCGGTGGCTATAGCGTGCAGTTAGTACTGTATTAGTGGTTGATAGGACTTAAGGCGACGCCTTGAAGATTTTGGTTGCAAGGATTCCGATTTTTCTCAACAATGACTGAAGCGAACGAACTGAAATTTATTGTAAGAATTCATCATATCTTTGACTTTATTTTGTACGTTGCATAACACGATTGGTTAACTTTTATAACACAAAATAATTAATCAAAAACACCTCTTTAAAATAAGAGATTCCAATTTTACCGGCATTGGTGATCGATTTGAGGTTCCAAAATTTCTACATATATTAATTGAAACTGATACTATAAATTGTACTTAGGTTTTATGAAATATATTTGTAGTTTTGAAATTAAACAATAAAAACCGTTTTGTCGCATACGCCCGTTCCGTTTACGCGGGTTTTCTATGAGAGGTCGCTATAGTAGGGAGCGGGACGCAGCACGTTGAATTTCAGATTTTTAAGCTTAACGCGGCGTCACTTAAGTTCTTTTCCGGTATCACTAGTGTCTTGTACCACAGTGTCATACTGAAAGCTCGGTCCTAGGGCTTATATGCTTACCAACGTTGACCTTTTTATCACGTACGATCACACGTTTTACACCAATTTTGGGACAATGTGCAAAACCAATTATTTTGTAGGTAATTTACAATTTTTCCCCGATCCGTAATAGGACACCTGTTGCATTAGTCTCCTATATCCAGCAACAACCAATTAGGGAAAAACGTTACGCTTACAGAATCCATTACGTATATTGTTTTCATGAAAATAGCCAATTTTACGTGCGTAAAGAGTCCCAAGTTCAGTATTGGTTGGTGAAAATGGCCATTAGATTCTTATTGTGATCGGATACAAAGGCGATATTTAAAGTTGTGACCTGTGGTTGTGACATAGATTAACCATGCAAATGATTATACACTTAATTATAATTTTATGAAATTTCACTTTCCAAGAAAATGCCTAAAGGTATATTAGATACAGGCGTGATGGTGAAAAGACAGCGTAATAACTGGGACTTATTATTATCTTGTCAAGGAAACTGTTATATTCGATTTGTGCATAAGACTGTATGTCTACGATCAGGTTGCGGCTTAATCGTCTTGGTACATATAGCCCACAGGCTTTTATAGAACTGTCTTTTTACACACCTTTGACGAAATTACAACTTTCGTACCGGCGTCTACCGTAACTCAATGCGATGTGGTATCTCCACGCCGCAGGTCGTGGGTTCTATTCCCACTCAGGACAGACATCTGTTTGTCCTGACTCTGGGTGTAATTATTTAGGTATCTAATATATAAAATTCTCATGTCACAGTGTTTGTCTGCAAACTCCTCCGAAACGGCTTGACCGATTTTTTTGTGTATATTCGGTAGGTCTGAGAATAGGTCGTAAATTATATTTCATACCGCTACCGCTACAAAATAAAAGAAAAGTGGTAAGTTTATGTACAATATCAGTTGGATTCCATAATACAAGCTATGCTTAGTTTGGGGTCAGATAGCTGTGTGTGAGGAACAATGTCCCAGAATATTTATTACTAGATGAAAACCCGGCTTCGCTCGGGTAAATGTGACTCATAATACACAATCTTTTACAAAATGTAGGTAGATATTTTTGTAGTTATCGGTAGTGGTTTGTTTCGCCATCATTCGTATCAGACTATCGGATCCAACTATCGCATGAAAAAATCTGACGTATATTCCCGGCCTTAGACCCGTCAGTTTTAGGTGCGTTCAATTTGGATACGTTCGTAAACTGTTTGCAATAAAAATCTAGTATTAAAAATCTCGTTGTTCTCAAAAGTTACGAAAATTGCCTTAAATATAAAAATTACTTACATTGTACGCGAGGGGGTCAAAAGTTAAGAAAAATGTAAGAAATGTAACCTTATGGCAACACTGACAGCTCAATCCAATTCCAATTTATTGTTTATGTCTCCATCGTGCCAATGACTGCCAGTGTCATGGTTAGAAAAACAATGGGAAACAAAAATTATAGGCTGTCAATAAAGGCTCATTTACACACTGAGAACACTGTGTCATCTCATGATTAGGCTGTATGGGCAAGAACCCTTTGCCTTGCCGAAATAAGGGAAAACAAAAGAAAAAACTGACACTGACTGACAGGGATGCGTTCATTGAAAATATGGCTGTACTGTGCTCGGCCAATATGGCGACTGCCATTTGCACCATTAGAAATTAACAAAATCCTCGACAATCCGAATTTTGCGGATATATATTGTCGACTCGAAATTATTATTACTTTAAGTTTTATTATTCAGGTAAGGTTTCAATCGAGTCTACCGCACCCCTTGACCGAATTATTAATATAGATTTATTTATGTATTTATATTGCAGTATTCACACACTGACTTCTGATAGATAAATAATTTGGTCAGACCCTTAGCACTCAAGGGGTTTAGAATCCTCAATCCGTCTCCATAAAATTACCCATATCAACGGGTTCGTCGGTTGTTCCTGTAAAGCTTTTGGGTATTACACCAGCACAGATTTATGTAGGTCCGCAGTTTCACCCTTTCTTGTATTTTAATTTAAACTAGCGACCCACCCCGCCTTCGCACGGATGAAATTTATATACGAACCTTCCTCGTTTATCGCTCTTTCTATTAGTGAAAACCGTATCAAAATCCGTTGCGTGGTTCAGGAGATGTAACCAGAGAAACAGACAGAGTCAGATAACGACTTTATTTTATACTATTTAGAATGAATGAATGAATGAAATATTCTTTATTGTATTTACCATATACATACATGAGAAGAATGGACATATAAAATAATAGATAATACAATCTACAAGTAGGTGGCCTTATCGCTTAAGCGATCTCTTCCAGGCAACCCTTGAGTAACAGGTAATAAATAAAATAAAGGTGGAGCAACTACCTACAAATTCTATATAAACTATACTTACTATACTAAAATATTATATTTAGATGTGTATATTATGATGAATATGGAATATCTTGAATTAAATTTGAAGTTTATCAATGCCGGCCCATCAACGTTGCATTTTATGGACTAAGTTTGCTTCCATGTCTCCTAAGTCCTATGTTAATATCGTTATCATTTCTTTGCGTTACTCCTGTAAATAACAAGCAAAATTCGTATCATAAGTGAGTTAAGACAAAATCCTATTAATTTCTAATAAACAGATGTTGTAGGTAAGTGAATCGTATAAATTGTACGAGCAACTGTCTTCTTAACTTCTTCGTACGCTTCCACTTTAGTTAAGTAACTCAATAGAAATTCAAAACATCGATAAGCCAATTTGAATTTACATTTCCCATGCATCCAGAGACCAGTCAATACTATGGAATCCCATGCACGCCCATTAGTTCCACAATCTTCACTAACGCGATTCAACCAGTAATTTATTGAGCATGCTCTTATGCATACAGAATAGGCACATATGCGAGATAGCTCCGAGCTACTTCCTAGCTTTCCGACGTGATATAACTTCTGTTTTCCTGTTACGCCTGACATATACAACCTGTTATCAAAGTGTTATCGTATTGTAAAAGTTTCGACTACATTATTTTGTTGTGGTTACTACTCGAGCGTACGTAGGTACGTGTTTAAGTAACTAGCTTCCGCCCCACGGTTTCACCCGCGTTCCCGAGGGATCTTGTGTTTTCCGGGATAAAAAGCCTAGCCTATAGCCTTCCTCGATAAATGGGCTATCCAACTCTGAAAGAATTTTTGTAATCGAACCCGTAGTTCCTGAGATTAGCGCGTTCAAACAAACTGTTCAGCTTTATAATATTAGTATAGATTCTAGCATACATCACTTGAAGTTTGAAGTATGCATAGATAGATTATTCAGTCAAGGTGTGTATTATTCTAAACACTTTTAACCCTACTTCGAATTTTTATTTTAATATAAATCATGTAGTAAGTTAAATACAAATAAACTGATAATTTTAACGCTGCTATTGCCACTCAGAGACATCACATGGGATTCCCACTTCTCGAGTCGGTTGTACTATTGATTGGAACTCCCTTTAACCACATTAAAAGATATGAGAGTTCTATATAGTGTTATATATTTAGTATTAGATAGAAACAACACATGGCATAGAATATTATGCTTGAAGGCAGTATTTCAAAAGGAAAAGTGGTGAAAATTGCGTGTACTTTTACGTATTTATGAAATAATACCTGAGTCCCCGACGAATAGTTGCCGGGTAAAAAACAATTATTTTTACAACAATATATCTTTGTCGATTCGGTATGGCGACAAAAACACTTTTCCCGCGAGTGCCTCGAGCTTCAATGTAACGTACTTAATTGTGATATATGAGTTGATGAAATAAATTAACAAAAATTCTATAATGATTATAAAATTTCCTCGTTTTCAGCCACCCACTGCCGATCGGCTAAAAACGTCAAACTTTAAAGCAATATATAATTAACCAATAACTTTTGGATTAACTGAAAATCGAGTAACGAGGCTCTCGTTTGACTCGTTTACGCTGTCTTAATAAACTGTTCGCAATTAGTTGAATATCGATTACTCAGATTGTTTTGATTGGTTTAACATCGCTTTGAAGTTGTTATTTAGTTATATAGGTAAAATGAGTAGGTAGGAACTCTGCACTAAGAGTAGTAGAGTTCTACTACTCTTAGTGCAGAGTTCGCCCGGACTATTATGTATTCTGTGGCCCGGGGAAGTACTACCACCATATCTAATTCCGCCGTGAAATAGTACTGCACTGTATTACTGTGTTTCAGTTAAAAGGGTATGGGAGCTGGTGAAAGCACAGGAGACTTAACAACTTCATGTCTCAAGGTTGGCAACGCGTGAGTGTGGCCCCTGGCAGGGAAAATATAATATTGTATTTTCTTTGCCCGTGGTGTTATGAGCGTCTATAGGCTACGGTAACCGCTTAAAATCAGGTGGGCCGTAAGCTTGTTTGCCACCTATATAGTATTAAAAAAAAAAAGATAAAATGTCTGTTTTTAAGGTGTTCAATTACTTTGGATGAAGTTGATTTTCTTTTTTCACTTTGTATAAGTTTGTGTTTGACCACAATCTCACTATGATGAGTGATGATGTAGCCGGTGGTAAGCACACAGCCTAGAGATAACTGACCACTTGAGAGCCAGTTGCCTTCTAGATTTTATAAAGGCCGGCGACACATTGGCAATGCCTATGTCAGCCTGCCTGCCTGATTGTCAGCTTTCTGACTTAAGTAAACGGTATCATTAACGATATTAAGGCGACGATATACGCAAAATGATGATTCTAAATTAAGTTCTCTGAGAATTTATGCCACGGTACTTATTTTTAAATAATTTTCATTGATAACGTCACAAAAAAATAATTTGTCTCCTATTTTACCCATCCAAATAACTTGAAAATCTTAACATACACTCTAAGATCTAATACAAAGGGATCTATTTTGTCACTTTTCCAAAAAATCTATTTGTTTATTTTTAATCAAAATTTAAACGTTTTTTTTTTATAAGAAAATAGCCTTTGATCCTCTCTCTCGGCCGTTAGTTCAGTGCGGGACAGGGTTATTCGCGTATAGTCTCGCTTGAATTCTATTCTATTCATATTGTTATTCAATAGTCACCTTTGTGTGAACATTATATCTTAAACTACAGCTTACTAACATCCACGTAAGGATTAACTCTAGCTCCAAGTTGTGCGCATGCAAATCATAGAGTTTAATTTAGATTAAAACTTATAATTATGTAGATAATAAGTTATAATCATAACATCGAAATTATGTTTAGGATAACATAAATATTAACATTAATTGGTTTCGTGACAACCCTGATAAAGTGTGTCGAAAATTAATAAATCTTACTGAAAGTTGTGAATGTGAGTGAAGTTATTGATAGAGGGATTAATTGAAACAAATTTAATGTGGGCATGTGTCGCCAAATAATTTATAGGGCAGGCAGTCATATAGGTAATTATAAACTAAGAAAATAGAAATTGAATTGGCATAAAGAAGATCTGGCTTAAATGACGTATACCGCCACAACTGTCAACGGAAGTGCTCCTTGGAACCACCTGCTGCGCGTGCGTTGGTGAGCGGTCAACCGCAACCAACGGTCTCGGACCCTACGTCTCATAATACAATAATATGTATTTTCTATCTTTATTTAACTAGGGGATACAAGTGAGATAGCATTATGTTCGTAGTATTGCACCGAACCCTTCTGTTTTAGGTGCCCGTAACGTGGAATGACACGCTTCCTCGCAGTTCACATCGGTCAACCCGGCGTGCTTATCAAGTTCCAATTTCCTATTGTATTTAGGTACCTATGTATATACTTACCAACTTCAGTAATATTATGTTATAAGTTAGAGTAGATACTTCAGTCGCAGAAACTTACGTAAATAATAACTACTTATATGAATTGGCATACTTACTATCGTAAGTGACAAACAAACTGACAAGGTTTCCTGTATTAAGCGCTTGTCCATTTGTAATCTGCATAGCGAGTGTTCCTAAGCGCATAATCCTATTATCTAGGAAATGGATACTGGCTTACGTTTTACTAGTTTAACTACATAATTCTAACTTGCACTCAATTCCATGTACATCCATTATATAATTTAATTGCTATCAGTTTCGATTTGAATTATTAAATCGATAGAAATTTTTAAATATTTACTATGAAGCACTGTTTGCAAATGCGGCTATAGGCTTAAGCTCATTGTAGGATTCGAATTTACCGTATGTAATAACCACTGAGCCTAAAGTGAATATGTGAGCTACTTTGTATAGGCTTGTGTTTGACCACAATCTCACTATGGTAGGTGATGATGTGGCCGAAGGTGGTAAGCACACAAAGCCTAGATGGATCTGGCTCTCAAGTGTAGCTGCCGGAACACACCAATAGGTGTTTGGCGACAGATTTTCAACTTGAGGGTAGCCAGGCAGGCGGGTACTACGAAGTACCCTACCACCGTGCTATGGTTTCCTCACGATGTTTTCCTTCACCGAAAGCTCAAGCTCATTGTAGAATTCGAACCCACGACCTTCGCCGCGGCGTCCGACGTCACTACAACTGAGCTATCATCGCCTTAAAATTCATATTTTTTTAATGTAAAATGGCCTTACGTTTTGGCCCTCAATAGAACCCAGAGGAAGTGAGTTAGTAGCCTAGTAATTTTAATATACCATTATATGTTTATTGCATATGTTGATAAGTTACCTTTTCATACATAAGGCGATGATAGCTCAGTGGTAGTGACGTCGGAAGCCGCGGCGAAGGTCGTGGGTTCGAATCTTACAATGAGCTTGAGCTTTCGGTGAAGGAAAACATCGTGAGAAAACCATAGCACGGTGGTAGGGTACTTTGTAGTACCCGCCTGGCTGGCTACCACCCTCAAGTTGAAAATTTGTCGCCAAACACCTATTGGTGTGTTCCGGCAGCTGCACTTGAGAGCCAGATCCTTCTAGGCTTTGTGTGCTTACCCCCTTCGGCCACATCATCCATCACCTACCATAGTGATATTGTGGTCAAGCACAAGCCTATACAAAGTAAAAAAAAATACAAATTTAAACGTCTGCCGTGAGATGATGGTCTCTATAGTTGAGTCTTTACATGAAAGCTACTATGAATTATAAGTAGGTTCTTCACATTCCAAGTTCCGCTATCTTTATTATACCTCAACGAATTTGATCCTTTCTTTTTACGCATCCATTTACATAATATCATGCTGACCTTCCAGTTCTTACAGTGAGATATCAATTCCTTGCTTCCGAAATTCTGAAGATTCCGAATGTAAATACTCGAGGAAAACATGTAAATTGCACAAGGCATTGAAACCGTTTTGGGATCTCATTTTTTTTATGAAAAATTGAGGAGAAACTGTAGGTTTATATCATGCCTTCCGTAGCCTTCGCTACGGTAACATGGACACCCAGGAACTAACGAGACAAGCGTAAAATTATACCCCGTGGCATTGAATAACGGGTGCGAATAGACTTGGCGCAAGTTAGGAAAGACTATTGACCCTGCATTTTCATTCAATTTAATCTCTCCTGTTCCCAATTATACGTATTTTAATTAGTTCTTGTCGTATGAACTATTATAGAGCTACCATGGCTTTTTACTTCACTTTTTTATGCCACTAAGGTAGCAAACAAGTATACGGCTCGTCTGACGGTAAGCGGTTACATAGTATGCAATCCTGCAAAAATCTCTTCACACCCTGTTCACTAAGACACGTTTTTTTAGATATCTGCAATATTCTCACGTATTGGAAGTATCGGTAGAAGTTCTATAAAAAAGTTCAGAAGATTTAAGTGTTGGGGCTATGGCATAGCAATGACAGTACAATTCTTAAACATTCATTCGTCCAATTTGGAATTTATCTGAAACTCGGCCATTGCTTGGACCACCAATAGGGTATTTTACTCTATATGAGAAAAAATCATAAAATAACTTAATTAATTTTAAAATTCATTTCAAAGTTTTCGGTTTTTTTAATCTGTTTCTAAACAAGCGAAACAGTAGCCGCCATTATAATGACGTCATACGGTGACTTTTTAAAGAAAAAGTGTCAACTGAAGTTCTATTAATATTATTTTTACACTAGTATTCATGCATTCAGAAACAGCACACTAATAAAAAAGATAATAGTTCATTTTTAATTTATAAAATTTTATAAGTCCAATTGAGACCAATATCAGCGTATTTATTTACTTTCAAGAGACCAAATAACGACATGACCGTAGAGTTACATGACGTCCAGCGTTTTCATCAAACTACTCGCGGAATTTGAAAATGTAAATGCATTTTTATGGCACTTATCGATTGAATAAAAATTTTGTGTTTTTTTTGGTGGCTAATTAGCACCTTAGGAACGAATTGAGACACTTTTCAAAAATAGGTGTAATACCCTATTGTATGATACATACTTGCTGTGTCGCTTCGCTTGTTATCAATATTACAGATATTTCTTTGTAAACATGGGCTGTTATATTTGGACACAGTCATGTTGAAAGCTTCACAGTGAAACATAAGATGAGGAATTTTATCACATTGCCAAGGTTCGCAATCTATACTCTATTTGTTACAAAAATAGTATTTTTTTCCCTGATTACTTTTAATCATCTAAGAATTGATCACGATGATGCTAATTCTATGGGAGAATGGAGAATCTTAAAATTTTCTTAGCTCCTTAAATCTTACTAATATTGTAAATTCGAAAATTTGTTTCATACCACGCAACTTCGTAGCGGCTAAATGGATTTGAATTAAATATGGTACTTTTTATACTTTGGAAACTCCAGGACGGAAGAGTCTTTTATATTTACATTTATTAACCGATTTCTAAGATGCTTTACATTAGGTTGCGATCCTCATTGATGGAAGAACGTAGAAATAGTTCCAATTTGTATACAGATCCCAACTTCAGCTTAGAATTTATGAGCGTACATACCCCAATAACGATACAAGGTAAAGGTTACATCAGCAAAATAGCTGAGCTTTAACTTAACTGACTTGCGGGGCAACATCAATGAGCGAGATTACGATCGCCTTATATTTCAACGGGTTTTTCGCAAGTCTATTTATATTTTCAATAAGGCCGACAGTTTTATTGCCCATTCGGTGCACGTTTATGATGATTTGATAAATCTTTCGATTCTTACGCCAGGAATTATCATCGAAATTTAATATTTTGATTACTTTTTTATGTGCCTAATTGAAGTTTATGTTGATATGTGAATCCAGAACATTTTTTTTATAAGTTACAACTTTTAGTATCATAGGAAAAAGTATTTTATGTAAGTAAATACCAATAGAGGTGTAGCGACATCTATCAAGACCTCCGCTATCCGTGGATAGATGGCGCAACAAGATTCTACATCGCGCTAACAGAGTTCTCTGTATACTTGAAATATATACAAGATTCCAACATCTACAATTGGACCGCGGTCCCCAGGCACGATGACCCAGCCTGTCGGAAGATCTTCCCTTTTCAATGGAGGAGTCTACCACCATAGAGGTAACATTTCCCCATTCTTATTAAAATACCCATTAAAATCCATTAAAACGGCAGGGAGTTTTAAAAGTGAGTATGAAAATCCTACTAAAATTGTGGGTGTGAGTTTGTTTGCTACCAGTCAGCTCCGAAACGGCTTAACGGACAGATCATAGATAGATCATACCCTAGAATAACATATAGGATATTTTTTCCTGGAAAACACAAGATCCCTCGGTAACGGTGGATTTCTGATTGCATCTGAATTTTGCCTTCCCTCATTTTGCTTAGTAAGCCCACTCAATCTTTCCCAATTGAATATTCCAAGCGCTATCCATAGCGATAATCATCGTAATATCAAACTGGGATCATGATCGTCGCGTCTGTCCCATTTGTGCACGTATAAGGAAACCTATCCGACCAATTACCGTCTCACAGGTGGACGAAGCGAGAACGCCAAGCAAAAAGGACTTAATAAGAGTTACGTGTCTTGTTTGTGGAAATAAATAGATTTTTTGTTACGTAAATTGAATATAATAATTTTCAAGGCGCCTGTTGAAAGGAGTTCGTTGAAAGCTTTTATCTAAATTAACTTTACTACGAAAATGTTTTTTGAAGGAGTGCCCATTCATGTGAATTCTTACGGAGTACCTTAGATTTTGTTTAACCATAGTATGTAATATTGTGGCTGAAGGTAGTTAATACACAAAGCCTTCAATGGAACTGGCACTTGAGTGCAGCTGATTTTAAACTTGAGATCGGAAACCAGTTAGATGAGTAGGTACTATTAAGTGTATGGTTTTCTCATTGTGTTTTCCTTCACCGAAAGCTAAACCTCATTGAAAGATCTGAACCCACAACCTTCGTTTCAACATTCGATGTCACTTCCACTGAGCTAGTCGTCATTTGATATCATACGATAAATTTATAATATAATACAAAAACACAAATAAATAGTTTCGTAAATATACTATCTAGCTAGACTGTGAAGTTAATATTAAACTAACATTTATTATTTATCAGCAAAGTGTTGACTAGAGCTTAAAACTGCAGTTGAGTTTACTTAGTTCATGCAGCGTTCCCCTGTTAGACTATTGTTGACTTTAGCCGTGTTGGAACTGACCCTAGCAATCTGTTAATTGAAGTTAGATTTTAGACAAATATAGAAGGGGATTTAATATCTAATATTATCATTAGCTAAAAGATAATACATGACTTCAGAATTTATTGAGGTATTTATTTGTCTATCTTCAGAGATAACTTAGGAAAATTGTTATGGGATCTCTTTAGGTGGGTTCTTAATGAAAATGAAAATATTTTTTATTCAAATAGGCTTTCACAAGCACATATGAATAGTCTGACTCTAACATAGGATTTGGAATGTTGTTTTTGCTGAGAAGAGCCGACATTAAACATAGTAATAATTACTCTTTTCAAAAACTTTATTTTAAAGTGTTCAAAATTGGGCGACCTTATCGTAACGCGATGAAACCCAACAAAATTAAGAATTAAAAAAAACTATTTTTGTTATGACGGAAAAGGGAACAAAATGACGTAAATAAATCGATAGCAAACTCAAGTAGGCCAGTCCACGATGTGATTAAAATGGATCTCATATTTTTTTTTGTAATCCTATTAAAAATGCACATAGAGTTACACGGCTTTGATATCTTTTGTTTGTAAATTACAGGATAAGTTAATTAATGTTGAGTGTGGAGTTGAATTTTTCGTAATGTGCCAGATTTTTGGCTAAGTTTTAATGTATGAGTAAAATTCGTTTTTATACCGAAGCGAAGTTTGAATAATTATTAATTTATGAGCGTAATGGAAATTCAAATTAATTTAATTGAGTTTAAATGGAATACTAAAATTTCTGTCGATTTTATATAATTAAAAAATTAAGGTTGGTCTAGTTAGATTTTGTCCACAAGTCCGACATCTGGGACTTTTTAATAATAAAAGTTGTTCATATTGATGAGTACTTCCACCCCTGCAAGTATTGCCTGTGACTATTTATTATGAGACCAACTCTAGCTATTATCTAATTAAAATCCAGCTCATCACTTGCCTTTACTTTATTTTATTTTATTTTTTTATGTGAAATGTGAATTAATTTTGGTCAAACACGAGCCTATCACTAGTAAAAAAGGTAGTTTACTGTCCCGGACTCTTGCCACTGATGGTAGGTACCTACATGAGTAAGAGCTCTTCAAGGTTGGCAACACATCGGGGCAATCGCCCTAGTATTGCAAATGTTGCTTCGATATGTGGCTTCGACCACTTACCCCGTAGATGTGGTCGACGGTGAAGCATCTGCCTTCTTGACAATGTTAACATAACGAAGTGTTTCCATTAGAGTTCATTAAAAGCAGAATAAAGTAGATAACATATTTAACATATTAACATTTGTTTGTTCGCAGTCGGAGCGAGTCGGCTCTGAACAGCCCGACGGAGCCCGACGTGTCGCTGGCCGCGTCTCTTACCGATCCCCTGGAGGCGCACACCTTAGATGAGGCCAGGAGAACCATCAGGTAATCAATAGTCTTTCTTCACTACGGTTTGTTGAGGATCTACACTGTGCGAGATGTGATGCTGCTGCAAAATTTAAAATTAGCCCTAGGGTTAATCAAGCAAGATCTATAGACAACGGAATATCACGTATCACGACTATTTAAATATATACCTAAATTCATTCGAATTAACGATTTTTATGTTTCAATCAATAGTTAACAAAAACAGTAATGTAAATCTTATTTACCCTTTTTACAGGGACCTTCGTATGAAGTATCGGGCCCAAGCGCATCAGTTGCTAACATGGCGACGAGCTCAGCGCACACAAGAGGAGCTCGTCTCTCGTTTACAAAGAGAAAAGGCGGAACAACTCAAATCCCTCTCCAGTCAGCTACTACTCTTCGAGTCACGCCTAGTCCGGAAGCAAAAAGAAATCACCAATATGCTAGCATTGAGAGAAACGATCATTATAAAACAGCAGAAAGTTATAGAAAGTCTCCAATCAAAATTACTAGATAATGGAATTGAAATGACCCAAAACATCCCAGATTTCCGAGATATGCTCCAAGACACCCACATTACCGGAGACTTTGATTCACTCAACGATTCTGATTCGGCTGTGATAATGGAGGACGTTGACTGGGATAGCAGCAACATGCCCCATATTCCGAGGTTCAGGTCAACGAACCCTGACAGCGTCACAATCGTCAGATCAATATCCGATGCTATAGATCCAAATTTAAAGTACAACGTCGTGAGGCGGTCCAACGGCTTCTTGCGAAGGCCAGAGATTCTGGAGACTGTATATAGTGTCGAAGAAGAAGTTGATGGCGATTCTACCAAAGGTCTCAGTGCTCAGAACAGCACAGAGAAAGAGCTGAAAGATGCTAATAAGACCGATGAAGAGAAATACAAGGAAACTAGTCTTTTAGCCCAAAGGCGGGATAATTTCCGAACTAGGAGTGTCGTTCTAACTGCCGAAGTTAAAAGCATAGATAACGAAAAAGATCTCAAACCCAAAAACGGGAAGGATGTGTGGTCGTACAGTTATGTGCCAAAAAGGATGACTCCTGCCAACGATTCAGATGAAGAAGCCACCTCAAATGCCGAAAGTGATGAGGATCCAGAACCGAAGTCGAACCACGTGGTGACGTACAACCGGGTGATGTCCAACCACAGGAATGTGACCAAACCTAAAGACGTTAAGTATAAGAGGATAAATAAAGCCAAGTCGAAGAGTTTGGAAGAGCTTAGGGGTAGATTAAAGAATTGGGTGGAAAAGGGGAATAAGTTGGCAAATATACCGCTGGAACACGCCCAGAGTTACGCCTAAAGAGATTTATGGAAGTTCCTTTAGTTAAGTTTACGTGTGTTTTAATCTTTAAAAAAACGCTTTTGAAGTTTGACGCGAATTGTGAATTTGATGTGCATTTAGATCATTCCCTTCTAAAGAGCTTTCAAATAAAATAACATCACAATGTTAAGTAGATCACACGTACTTGTTAGTTTATTGAAATAAAAGTACCTTTTTAAATAGATAAGGTTGTACCTAACAGCTTTATATGATGGAGGCAAATTATTAAACTATTCTTGATACTTGAACTATTGTAAATAAATGTTTCATATACTAATATTATTAATTTGTGCAACATGAAACTAGGTTAGGATGCAGATTATATTTTCACAGTTTTCTACTTTATATGCTGGCCTAAATGTATATAATATAGTTTATTTATTTTATAAATATACACAATACTATAATACATGATGTTTTAAGCTACTGTAATTTGTTTTTTATTTAATGATCGTTCAAATATTTCGAGTGTTGGAATTCAATAAAAGCACACACTTTTATGAATAAATTGTGAAGCTTTTTGGCGAAAATTTGAGTTAGAAATTTGTTTCGACTTCTCATTATTCGTGTCTTAAATTAGAAAACTGTGAAAACGTTTTGAAAGAAGACATTTTTTTTGCGCACGACTGATTTTGTGTATTTCGTTTACATTTATCTGAAAATTATATTGTAATTATTGTCTTTGGATATTGTTGCTTGATGGGAATTGAGAATGTCATTATGTGATGTCGTGAAGTCATTTGCAGTAAATAAGTTTAAAAAAAAACTTTAATCTGCGAGAATAATTGTTTAGATATTTATTGTAATCGCGTCTCGGTGCCAATTATTGATATAATTTCTTTATTAATACATAGTAAGTGTTGTCTGTAAATATACAGGTTGATTATTTAATGACGGGAAAAACATATATTTAAATTTCAAAAAGAGATTTTCATATTACATAGATATACATGTACTTACATGTAATAAAATAACTGATATATAATACTTTGCCATCGATGTTAGTGTAGTTACGTATGTATAGATTTATAATATAATCTTAGAAATAGCACGTGTCCATACATTTTAGTGTTATTCGTAAAATAATACAGTATTTCATTGCGAGTAGTCGATGTCACGTTTCTCAGCACTTAAAAAATGTTTTTTATATTACATATCCCTTCGCCACACGGTTTCAATCGCGATTCCCTAGTTTATGCCCTAAGTGGTTAAATTTCGATAAATCCTTTCTTAGTATAATTTACAAAAGGAATACATCCTATAAATTTCATAGTTGTAGGTCCCAGCGGTTTAGGCTCTGCATTGATTATCAACTGTCAGACAGTCAGGACCTCTTTTCAGATTATAAATTCAAATCTTAACTTTAAAAAACTTTGTTCATTAAATTATCAACCTGTATAATAAGTTCCACATATCATTTATCAGCTGTAAATTAAAGATATTGCTTGAAGAAATACTATTTTAATATAATAATAACAAATCGTTCATGTACTCCGTTTGATCATTCCTAAAAATAGTCAGTATCCAGATATTGAATTCGGAATAAATATAATGAATAAATATTACCTTTGTTTTAATTCTTAGCAATTGTGAGGATGTGTGTCAGAGCAAACTACTTTGAAAAATCGTATAGAATATACAATTACACAATGTTGGTAAGTTGGTAGACTAATTTACAGTTTTGGTGAAGGAAAACATCGTGAGCAAACCATAGCATGGTGGTCGAGTGCAACCATCAATTTAAAAATCTGCACCTACAGGTGTATTCCGGCATTTGCACTTGAGAGTCAGTAGTTAATAGGAGAATAACCTTCTAGGCTTAATAAAAGTCGGCAACTCTGGCAATCGCCCTGGTATTGCTAGTTTTCATAGACCACTACCATCAGGTGGAGCGCCTGCGTTATTGACAATTTTTTTTTAAGTTTATTTAAAGGCATACGTCATAAAACAAATGCAATACAATTTATATCATACAAAGTATATAAAAAAGCATAATTTACGCGTACAGATGCTATATAGAATAAAATAGAAGACACTTTATTGTATACACCACATGCCACCACATAATAATAAAAAACAGAATGGGAAAATATAGTATTATCAACTAAGGCGACCTTATTCCTTGCGATTTCTTCCAGAAATCTTTGAGTATGAAACAGATTTATAAGGCTTATATATAACAAAATACATATAGAAAAATACATATAATAAACTAAAAATATAAACATGCAGTATACTTATAAATAAATTATAACAATAATAGCATCCAAGAAATAAGGAACAAAGAAATATAAAAAAATTATTAGACTAGAAAAAGAGAGTGAAAAATGTGACTAATGATTTGAAAGAACCTAACGTCTGATCTCGTCAGATATCCTATATTAGCTTCCGCCCCACGGTTTCAACCGCGTTCCCGAATGATCTTATGTTTTCCCGGGATAAAAAATCCCCTTTGTTATTCCAAGTTATGATCCATCTTCCATACATCCAAACTTACACATTTATAATATTAGTATAGTGTATTAGTATTATACAAAGTTAATCCAAAGAGCCTCATATGAGCTCTTGTAAACATAAAAACATTAGATTTTATTACCTTCAAGGTTTTAATATCAGGGCTCATAAGTTACAAGAGTACATTTATAAACTCGCTTGAGTTCTTCCATATAAATTATTGTTGCAGGAAAATTGTTAGGGTTCCATTTATTTATATTTTCTCAACTGGCAGAATTAGGGGGCTTTAGGACGAAGGTTCGATATAATTTGGTGAATTTGTACTAAACTACTAAAAGCTCTGGTGATATGTGAATGATAAAATTAAAATATTTAAAAAAAACCTGAAATTTCATAAATAAAAGTAATAAATAAATAAAATAAAAGTTATGTATTTTTAAATGCTTTTTTATTTTTTAATAATAAATTTTACACCTGATTATGCTGTTAATGGTTTTAATTAATGCTTAGTAGTGATGAAGTACAATTTCAGATTTATTCTTTTTCATTAAAATTACGACCGAATATTTTTATTTTATCATTTTCGGAATACTTATACTATCATCCCTCAAAAGGACCGTACTTCATTTATTAGGACCTTATATAGAATACTAACTTTAGCCCCGAGTTTCATTCGCGTTCCCGAGATTACCTAAAAAAGTACCTAGCCAATTTCACTCTCAGGTCCATAAACTATTTATGCAAAAAATTACGTTGATCAGTTGTTACGTAAAAGAAGGATAAACACACTTTCCTATTTATAAAAGTAGGGAAGAAATGCTACAACAGTGCTTTTTAATAGATATTGACCATGGCCACAGTCTCTACATTAGCACAAATTATTATTTCAAAGAGCACAAAGCACATTTATAAAGCTCTGTGTCAATTTAAAGATGTTGTAAGTAATAAAAATGAAACAGTATAAGAGTTATATATAGGTAATCAGCCCAATAGAAGTGCAGATACGGCGCCGTTTCTCTTCTAATTTTATTAAACTTATTCGGAATTGTTAGAATTCGACCCAGATCGGTAATAGCGCTTGATTGGGTAGGTTTGAACAAATTTGCCCTTTTGTAAAAGCACTCAATGGCACAAGTGTTAATACAATTTGATAAATTGTTTCAATTGAAAAGAGAAGTCCTATTTTCGTTTCCAGTCGAAAAAAATATTTATAAAGGTTTGTTTTTCATCCGGTGGGTGAAAGATATTTTATATTAAAAACTTAATTGAATATCCGAGGGAGATTCTTTACTTAAGCAACGGTAAAAATATTTAAATTGTGTAGTGTAGAACATAGCCATATAATTAAAAGTAAACATCGATTCATGACATAACCATTCCCTGTCTATAACTTTTGCAGTCAGAATGATGGATTAGTAAAGTTTTCGTTTATATTAAAATGTATTGTGCAAATATACTGACAGCAGTGCCCGCGTCAGGGCTGTCAGGAACGTGTTTTCAATTAATGTAACAAAGGTAAGAACTTCCATTTTTATTTTCACAAAAAAATCGCTGGGATTTCCATCCATTTCATGTCCCAGTTTATATTTTTTGTGTCAATTCATATAGTTAGTTAGGTACCTATTGTTGCGTAAAAATAATTGTAAATCATATAATAGAATCACTAAGGTCAATGTTCAGTGATTACTATTGATATTCTATGACTTTGCTTTAAATTTACACATTTATAATAACGTAGGATTTTAAATTTTGAATATGTGGTAGGTACTCTAATCTAATCATTATAAAACAAATGGATAGAATTATTACCTATTTAAAAAGTAGGTTCGCAAACAACGCTCGCTCGGAATCTAAGCCAAAAATTTGCTATGTGTGTGTAACTGTGCTATACTCACAGACGCAATAGGGTATTTGACTGTATTCAAAATAAATTATCCAACACTAGCCAATGTATAAAACATCTATAAAAAAGGGGAAACCACGATTATTTAATTAAATTTATTTTATTTTATTATTATGATTTTTAATGACCAGTCTAACCAGTATGCTATATAATTATGACGTCACATGCTTGTATTTCATACAAAACTCCATATAAACCTATGGTTTTGACATTTCATAAAAAGTTGCTAATTTGAATGTCAGTCAAATACCCTATTATAGTGTGCCCAAATGATCGGTTTCTATAGGCAATAATTCTATGGGATAAAAGTTATTTAACAAAATCTGTCGCATTTCTGTAACACTATCATCTCATAAACTCTCAAGCGAATATAAAACACGTGTCTTATATCTTTGAACCTTATCTCATGCCACTTTCCACACAACACATTGAACCCAGCAACAAATGAGTTTGTCAACCCTACTTGTTGCGTTGTATATTTAAGCGTCAAGCTTTTACCGCTTTAAATTTAAAGTAGGAAAACGTTGGCTACCCTCTAAAGTTCTCTGTTTCATAATTAAGATGCCACCATGTGGAAACAGGGTCGCGCGGTTTAAATTGTTCGGTGCGTAGATTGTGAATAGGGTATAATTTGGCAAATATACGTACATACTTACGGTTTTTCTCACGTTCCAAAAGTATCTAATGTTTTTCCGGAATAAAAAGTACTCTATGTTTTAGTCCAAGATATGCTTGATGAGCCAGGTTTCAATGAAATCCGTTCACTTATAACTTGAGGAACAAACATCTACATAAATAAAAATCATTTTTACAATTCGGTAAATAAGAAGGAACCAAAATATATCATAAGTATAAATTAAATTAAATACCGTTTATTTATATATTTATCAAAATATTTTTGATTATATTAAATGTGTTTGTGTTTACGTTAGTTCTGTAAATAATTAGGCATTAAAACGTGACAAACAGACAGTTAGACTGTTGCTTTTATGATATTAGTAAGTAGGTGTGTAATCTTATTAATTTCACAATCGCGCAATCAACGTACGTGATTTATACAAAATATTTTCCTTTATTTGACCGACTTACTAACTTGTGAAATATTTTCACAATTTTCTATTTGGAAATTTTCTTTGATATTTTCAATTTAAACCGTGTCAAGAAGGCAGTGGGTCACACATAACGCTGCGTGTGTTCATTTCTACCTGTGTTTCTACTAAACATCTCTGTAAAGTCTAAAGTATTGTGAAAATGACGAAAATAATTTTCTTGTTTTTCGCTTTGTGTTTATGCAAGGTATGTTTCCATTAATATGTTTTGTCTGCTGATATCGATTCACTATAAATATATATTTATTGTTCTGTGTCATACATAGTTAATAACAATACGGCATTACCTTTTAATACATTAAGATGAGGCTTCCGGCGACTGGGACCGCAATAAACTGGAACCGCGGTTCCAGCTGCCGGATTCATTTAATTTGACACACACAGGCTACACCATAGGCTGCTTGGCTTTCGAGTTGATGCTAAGTGTCAGAAATAAACTAAAAGGACAGATTCGGACACAGTCTTGAATCCTTTTTTTGTTTTCCATTGATTAACATCGTTATAGGCATTTTCGTATTTATCATATGATTTTCCGGTACCTAGTAGATTTATCTCTAAAGCTATTTAATAAACTCTGGTGTTTGTCCCTATCAGTCGACGATATTTTTGTGTCCTCGTGAAATTTATAAAATTTCGAACAACAATCACCGTGTTTTGTTTCACATTCATTACAATCGCACCTCTTTTCTTTTTATTGTGTTCTTTCTGCCTATGGTAGCCAGTTCGATCTCGAAGAAACTCTCCTTAAAATGCAATAAAATGCTTAATTATTTTTTTTCGCTTAACACCAGGGATATTAATCGCGCGTTGTCGACCCTTCCCCCCACCCCGATAAGCTCTGGCGACCTTACTCACGCGCAGGAACATAACTATAAGTTCCCCAGTTGAGCTGCTCTTTGAGCGACATATCGCTATGTTCTACCTCTCTTGAATAATATCTTTTCTAGATTTTATACAAATTTGAACGTTCCAAGTTATAAATCACATTATATCCCTTGGGATATGCTTAATGCTTTGCTTTACGTTGAGATTGCGTGATATGTAATTGGACAATGTCGAGTAGGTGGTATGAAAAATACATTATAGGCTTGTAATTATCCACTATCTCACCATGATTATGTGGCCGAAGGACGTTAGGACAAAGCCTAGAAGGAAACTGGCTCTCAAATACACCTAATACCGTGAATTAAATAATTGTACCTATCTCATTAATATTAACGTTCCAGGAAATAACAGCCTACAGTTGCTTACGCGACCCCTGTATGTTGCAACAACCCATCGCTTGCCCCAACGTTGGCCCCAGTACGGCTTGTACCTGCGCCTGCGCTGCACCCACATGCAACTGCTACAGAGATATGGACAACGTTTGTAACCCTTGTACGCCAACCACCGGGTGTGGCTGTCAGAAACCCTGTCTATACTTCCCTGAAGTGGATTATCCCATGACAATCAGAGACATAAAACCGTTTTATTCTGGTTCATGTTTTTGTTGTTAGTTTTTTTTTAATACTTAATTGTAAAAAAAAAGTTTATGAAATAAAAAATAAGTTTCTAATGTAAAATTGTGTTGATTTTCGAGCAATTATTCAGTAGCTTATTTTTTTTAAATAGTGTTGATCACAAATCTTTGTTATAACTTTTCACTAGAGTGTGAAGGATTCGGTATCCGACATCACACACAACATTTTAATATTCGTTTCAAATATTCTTATTTTAAACCATCAAACCCTTTCATTATTACAAGATATTATTTTTCCCAATTCAAATCCTCGATATTCAAAAATTAATGCGAATTAATATTATTGAATGTTTAAGCCTGATTTATAACGGATGTTAACCGCGGTCGAGGGTTAGCCATGTACCAACCGAAATTTACGTTTCCACCTGGGCTGGGTAGCAAATATAAATTTACTGGTTTCAGTTTGATAGCATTACTTTCTATTTGTCCAAGCTTTTATGGGCTCCTTGTGTTTACGGTTATTACCCTTTGCATCGATTTTAGGTGTTTTGTTTTGGAAATAGACCCATTCTAAGAGTGAAGGACATTTATACGCTCCTTCGCTAGGAGGTTTATTCACTCTTGTCACTAGATCCAGTGTAAAATATCGCTTGTTTTATATACATACACAGCACAAATGGCGCCGTCTTTTGATCGACTTGTTTATCTTAGTTAACTTACTAGGTATTTTTTCATTCATCGCACAAGCTTCAATATTTATAATAAAAATATACATCTGATTCATATGATTGTGGAGGAAGCCTCGTTTTTAAAGACTTAGAAAGTATACTGTTTTCTTGTATTGTTGATTCAATTACATTATTCTGAAACCATTTAGCAAGAAGAAATACTCGTAGACGTGCTACGTCGTAGCAGGCGTCTACAGACAGCTTCGCGTAGTTTCGTAGCTTTCCTTTCCTAACCAGTGTGTAAAATAGGCAAAGTACAACATTTTCATTTATCGATAAGTATTGAAACTAAATTGAATTTCGAATATATTGCTTTTAATTCTTATCATAAATATTGGCGCTGAAAATGTTTGTAAATTCCCTCTAATGTCAGGAAAATGTTAAATTAGGATGTTATATAACCTAAATTATTAAACCTTTTACCGACACGAACTGTGAGTCATCCCTTAATTGCGTATAGGGTAAAACAAGACCCTAACAAATTAAAAACATTAAGTTATACTTACATGGTTTTACGCTTGTTTACCGTAAAACTGTTAAATAATTAATTTGATCATGCCATTCATTGTTGATACACGCAGCTCCACTGATCAAACAGAGAGGACATGTGCTCTTGAAAACGTATAAATAAAAAAAATTATATATATTGAATACCGAGAATAAAAGCTGGTCAACCTTTGATAGATTAAAGAATCATTTAATTTTTCGCATCATCTAGAGACCACTCTAGATTGATAATTATACCAATAATTATCAATTCTTAAACGAAAATCCGTTAAAAGCGAACTCGATTAACTGTATAGATAATCCGAAAAGCCGACATTTCCTTTAATCCGGTTAACGGGAACCTGGCAGTGTTTAAACTTGCGTTAAATATTAACGCTTCAGGCTTCGTGGCTGGGCAATATTCATCCGGGTATATAGGTAGATGTAAGGGGACATAGGAACTTTATCATTACTATAACAATAACAATAGGTATTAGTTATTTATTCTTTGTTATTATATTAAATCATCGGTGCTTTACCTACTGCTTTGTTCGTAATAATTAGAGACCGGATTATATGCAACATAAAAAGTTTGAAATATATATGCAAATATGCATGAAAAATGCCTAAATATATGCATGAAAATTCTCAAAATATGCAACATTAAATAACAAAAAAAAAAAGTTAGTTTTAGATTATTTATTTCACCCAGTATACAAGCAAGCAATGACTGATTCAAAAACTATCCATATCGAAATTAACATTATTTGATACTAGCTTCCGCCCCGCGGTTTCACTCGCGTTCCCCGGGGATCTTATGTTTTCTCGGTATTAAAAGTAGCCTATATTCTTCTCCACACCATAGGCTATCTGAATACCAAATTTCATCGCGATCGGTTCAGCGGTTTAAGCGTGAAAAGGTAACAAACAAACAAACTCACTTTCGCATTTATAATATTAGTTAGGATAGTTAGGAAGTTAGGATTAGGATTAGTATTACGATTTTGTTATGCTTGTAAACATTAACAACCAGAGACTGTTCCAAATATTCTGTAGATGTGTCTTCGATGACTCAAAATATTTTTATAAGTTGTTTTTTTTTTAAATATTTCTGATTTCAATTAAATGAAATGATATAATTTCTTCTTTCAAATATACTACACACTTTCGAACGCACGGTTCGGAAGGTTGCATTTAATCAAAATAACGACTTTACACTAAAGGTTTAGGTACAATTTCGTACGCAGCAGTAGCGGATTCGAATGTATAGGCGAAATCTGTTATAGCAGTACCTATTAGGCGTAAGCAGTTTACCAATAATCAATTGCATCATTGCATCATTGCATGGCAAAATTACCAAATCTCAATAAAAGGTGCAGTTTATCTAACAGTAATTTTAACAAAAATAAGAGTATAACAATATATTACATTTCGGTGTCTAATCTTCGATATAAACAGCCAACAGTTGTTTTGACAAAACTTAATGGGCATATAAATAACAAGAACAACTATAAAATACATACAAAGGCTATATCTCAGATTAACGGTTCAAGCAATGTTTTACGAGTCGTCTAAATTTTATAGCACTTTACCTTTCTTCGGGTATTTGTGTGGAGTACCGAGGCAGGTGCGTAGCCACATCGATACAGGGCCGGCAAGGATACCGAGGTTGGGGCAAATTCTTGTAGACAATTTCTAAAGGTTAAAGGTGCTATTTTAAACTAAAAGTATCCAAGGTAAGCCATTTAATTGTGATAATATTTATTGTACATAGAAAGTTATTTATTTACTAGCTATTCCCCGGTGTGCGTTGCAATGCCTTCTTGCTTGTCTTTTGCCAGAAACTATTACGGGCGTGCAACAAAAACTGACTAAAGTTTCATCGCAATCGGATGAATGGTATGTTGCGCATACATTACAACTTACACAGATATTATTTCATTAAAAATATGAAGCTTATTTATATTATTTTTATTGAAAATTCCACAGAATTTCAGTTATTTATAGTAATGGGTAAACGGATATTACCTATGAAATACAACCTACGCGATCCAAAACGTATTCCTTGCAGTATTATAATCCGAAAAGGTCCGTTTAATATGCACCTCATTGACCCCACTTGAAAACAAAGTCCGACCCTGTTTACTAAAAGATGTTGAAAGTTTCACGACTGAATTCGTTAAAGGACTGACAAAAATCAGAAATAGGTTTATTCAATAGTGTTTTTAGACTAAAATTAAATTAGTTAAAGAGAAAAAACTCTGTAGATTTTATACTTTATTTAGTCAGAATATGATTTATCATTATAGACGTTCACATCTCCATTGCAAGTTTCGAAGAAAATAAATATTTTAAAATGCCAAACTGACATCCCGATTAATGTTCAATCTCTCTAAAATCTTAAAAGATACCTGTCACTGTCGGTGACATAATCTTATTTTATCTAATACCTTTAAACGAGTAATCTGAATCTCGGAAACGGCTCCAACGATTTTCATGAAATTTAGTATATAGGGGGTTTCGGGGGCGATAAATCGATATAACAAGGATTAATTTTTAGAAAATGTCGTTTAAAAAAAAAACTAATATTTGTAACTTTACTAAATAAAGTAATTGATTGCATTCTATGCAGATAAGAAAACAGAAATCAATATTGAGAAAAATGCAGATAGGTAATGTATGTATAGCTCTCATATAGCCTCAATTTTGATTGGGCTTTCAGAAACGGGCGGTTAGTCTCTTGCCGGCTCTCTTTAGTAACGTATTGTTTTTAATACACGGTGGTAGACATAATGTTACTTTATCGTGGCCTAATTATAAATTTATACATTTCATACCATTTTACATCAATGATTAAATTTTCTGCACTGAAAAAAAAGTTAAACGATTGTAGATACTTAAATTAAATCAAGAATCTTTCATCTAAATGTCTTCATCAAAAACATGTTACGTCGCTTAATTACTACAGCTGAGCTATGCCCAACCCACTAAATAAAATAAAAATATACCTACAAACGACGGCCGCTGGCTGGTGACCGTCTGCTTGCGAATAAATTAATATTACATACCTTTAAATACATCGCGAAGTAAATGATATGGATAAGGCATTATTTACATCAAACCAAGTAAACCTACCCACCTATGTAGACGATCTCGTGGGGTCAGTATGTTGAGGTGGCAATGGGGGTCGCATCCCTGTAGCTGTTTGACTACAATTTCACTATGGTAAGTGATGATGTAGCCAAAGGTGGTGAGCACACAAAGCCTAGCTAGATCTAATTCTAATGTACAACTACACTGATACGTCTTTGGCGACAGATTGCCCAGGAGGAATGTCTGTCTCTAACTATTTATATGACAAATCCTTACTACTCAAGCTTTCATGGATTTCAACAATAGCTCAGAACGAATTTTCAGCATCCAGCCGGTACCTTATTCTTAGGCATCGAGTACTTAGCCCTTTAGAGATGTAATGACTTCAATATTGTTCGAAATCCACCCGCCAAATTATCTTCAACGATTATGCGCTCTGATTGACTAAATTAAGGATACAGAAAACATAAGACACTTACCATAGTGAGATTGTATTGACCTTTAGACGCTTGCAACCCCAGGATAACATGTAAAATAATATAAATTTGAATTTATATAACTTTTGATACAAATGCCTTATCTATTTAGAGTAAGTAAGTGATTTAGTACATCAATGACTGACTTTCAAATGAGAAATAATGAATGTTTCAACCAAACAAAATAAAGTACAACCACAATGTTTTTATTTTTAGGTAGCTTTAAAAGAAATATGCAAATATTGAACAATAAGAATAATTTGACACTTCTATCGATCTATCTTTCTAAAATAAACACACATCATACATTTTTATTTCTGTATAGATTTTAAAAAGTTCTTACAATTCCGCCGTGAAATAATTAGTAGTGCACTTGTATTACTGTGTTTTGGCTAGGACGGTATGGAAGCCGGTGAAATTACAGGCACAGGAGACTTAACAACTTCATGTCTCAAGGTTGGCAACGAGTGAGTGATACCCCTGGCAGGGAAAATATAATATTGTATTTTATTTGACCGTAGTGTTATGAGCGTCTATTGGCTACGGTAACCGCTTACTATCAGGAGGACCGTAAGCTTGTTTGCCACCTAAGTAGTAAAACAAAAAACATATTCACAAAAAGAACATTATTTTACATTTCAGAAATACTTACATCAACATAGACAAATTGAAAGTCCTTGAGAATAAGTGAACAAAGGATGGTGTGCTCATTTTTCTCTGGCAAGATTCTTTCATGTCCTAGACCATTTTTCAGAACATAAGTATATAGCTCTTTCAGCACCCGTTCATATGTTATAATAGCCCATTACATTTCTTATTACTTCGAAGGCATGTTATTGGAGATTTATAGATTTTCTGCAACCGCAATGTCTGAAAACTTTATAGAAATTGAATTGGAAAATATAAAATTGTTTTCACTAAGTTTGGACAATCGAATCCGGAAATGTAAAAGCGTTTTGTTGTTTTTTTAATTGGCTTTACTGTACGGGTTTGACCCAAATCTCACCATGGTAGATGATGATGTGGCCGAAGGTGTTAAGCACCCAAATGCAGTTGCCAGAACCTCACCGATAGGTACTGGGCGACAGATTTTTCCACTTGAGTGTAGCTAGGCAGGCGACTAGGTACTACTACCACCAAGAGAATTTTACATGATCTATCGGTTGTTTAGTTGATTAGAATCGAGGAGAAACAAAACATGTTACTAAGTATACAGTATAGCAAAGTAAACTTAGATAGAGAACTGAAATAAAATTATGTGATAAACCAAAAAAATAAACCTTAAGTAAAAGAGATTTTGTTCACAGTTTATTTACCATATTCAACACGCATGATTACGTAGGAACTATTGAATACGTGCCGTTTCCCCACGTGTCCTGAATAACTACAGCGTAATACAATTTTCATGTACGCATGTTTGTTTGATTCTAGAATCTTACATAAGTAAGGTAAACTTTAAATTCGAGTTCATTATGTCCATATGATGATTTATATGTTCTAGACTAGATTGACACATAAATTAATTGTTAAATCTTTTAGATTAGCTAATGATAAAAAGTAATTTCTTCGTTACATGTCTGGTTTAAAATTCAAATCTCACATAAACTTTAGAATAAAAGGGCTTATCACAAGGTATTACTTTATATTGAAGACTAGCTTTACACCTTGCGGTTTCGCCCACGATCTACGATCTATTTTACCCCTCTAGGAATTGAAACTCCGACATTAATCCTTCTTCTACATTATAAAGGGACCCAGTGCATTTCAGCATTCTAGGTACAAGGGGTTGGGCTGCACGTTGATGCGTCAGTCAGTGAGTGAGTCAGGACTTTTCTTTTTATATGTATTGATGACAGAGATGTCTGTGACTAGCTTTTAAGCATAACGCTATCTATAGTCACACATTTTATTATTCATAATTTTCTAATAATCTATAACAAAAAGATGTTTAAGCGTAAAAATTCAAGTTGTCGACCGTAGAATGTGCCTCATTACTTCCAAGCAGTTCCATGGAGTTTGGGACGAGACTGACGTGTAAATGAGAAAACTTCTGATTGGAGGTATGTACCTATATATAATTAATGTGTATGATAATTAGACGCAGTGCAGTACTGAGAAGAGACTGTTGGAAGTTTTGTTTGAATAGCTCTGCGCTAGTTAGGTATGTAGTTTGGTAAAGTTATTTCAAGTCTCGAGCTCATTATAAGTTTTATTAGTTAATGTCTGTCCCCCGCGGTTTCACCCGCGTTTCCGAGGAAATAAGTAGCCTATGTCCTCCTCCATACCATAGGCTATCTGCATACCAAATTTTATCGCGATCGGTTCAGAGGTTTTAGCGTGAAAAGATAATAAACAAACAAAAGAAGCATTTTGAAAACAATAACTAGCTAAGGAGAACTTTGTCGTTCAAATTATCCACCGTGTATACAGCATCTGTTCCACGCCCTTTCTGTCAAGGTTGCCCGTCTGAGAAGAAGTAGACGGCTACTCGCTTATTAAAAACGATAATAAACTCAAAGATGGTTCACCACTGACTTCGTCGCTTGTACCAAAATAAAGACACCGAGTTTTAAGTCTTAACATCAACATAAAGAAAAAATAAACCATATCCGCTTACTTAAAGCGGGATTACCTTCCAAGTGAATAAAACGCAAGGTATTTTTTAATATAGTTGGAACGCCTCGGAATACATGTTTCCTAATAATGTCGTCTTGGGAGGCAAGAATGGCATCTCTTTATTAAAGGAATTTCTTCTAAAGTACAAGGTGGGCTTCTTTATTAGTTAGGGGGAAACTTGATGTATATTGCCAGGGATTGCTTTGGTATGTATTGAGGAAAAAATATACTATTAATTCAAATATTAATATGCGTTTTTTTTCTCTGTATAGGGCTGTTTTTTTTCCACAATCTAAACATAGTAAGTGACGATGCGGCCGAAAATGCATACAAACCCTAGAAGGAACTGTAGGAACGATAAGCCAGTCAGACTGGTACTACAAACAAAGTACCTTACCACCGTGCTATGATTTTTTTTCCATTTGTATAGGCTTGTGTTTGACCACAATCTCACTATGGTAAGTGATGATGTGGCCGAAGGTGGTAAGCACACAAAGCCTAGAAGGAACTGGCTCTCAAGTGCAGCTGCCGGAACACACCAATAGGTGTTTGGCGACAGATTTTCAACTTGAGGGTGGTAGCCAGCCAGAAAATATGAGATAAATGAGTACTGAGAAATAGAACGTTTTCAAGTTTGCAAGTTTCATAGACAATTCATCTACCGCACGTCATAAAGCTACTTAATATCACATAATAGGTAAGTATTTGCAATAGTACAGTCAAGGAAATAATAGCATTCATCTATGTTAAAATTGTTACACCTTCTTCTTCTTATATTATATAAAACTAGCTTTTCGCCCGCGGCTTCGCTCGCGCAGAGTTTATAAAATGTCTATACCTTTTTCCCCGTTAGCCAATTTCGACGAAACAAAGCCTATTTATTTACTGAAAAAAGTTTCAATTTGACAGCAAAATCCCTATTAACAAAATGATCCGCCATTTATTGTTACAAAAAATGTGATAAATGAAGAACCGCCCGACCGATTTTGTGCAAAATTCACATAAACCATCTACTAAATAGTCCGAACAAAGCCTAAAAATTTGGTTTGGATAGGTGAGCCCGATCTTGAGTTATAATATTACAACGAAAAGTGGCATTGATTTTTATATATATAGAGGAAAAGGTGACTGACTGACTGATCTATCAACGCACAGTTCAAGCCACTGGACGGATCGGGCTAAAATTTGGCATACAGTTAGCTATTGATACATGACGTAGGCGTCCGCTAAGAATGGATTTTTGCAAATTCCATGGGGGTAAAATAGGGTTTCGCAGGTGAAACCGCGGGGCGGAAAGCTATAATTATATTCGGTAATAGTGCATTTCACAAATAAACCCTTCTATTCTATCATCTTATTCTATCTTTCTATACATAAAAAGACTTGTCCTGTCTGACTGACTGATCTATCAATGCATCTTAACTGCTGGGGTTAGAAACTACAAATTTTTCACTCACGTTCCTTACATAAGGTAGGAATTTTCAAAATTCAGCCCATAAGGGGGTAAAATAGGCGGTCGCGAGTACCTAAAAATATTTTTTTTACCAACGTTTGGGAAAATGTTACAAAAGACTTAAGGTGCATTTTCCAGTAAACTGATATATAATGGTAATATTCTATTCTTATTTTAAAGATAAAATCCATACAAAAATTATGTAACTTTACAAACAGAGTCTGTACTTAACTGTACTAGATATTCTCTTTGGAAACTAATCAATTTATAGGAGAGCTGAGTAGGGAATTACGGACCTAACATGCTCACTTTGATATTGGCTCTTGTATGCTTCTTCTTATAATTCAATTTCGTGATAGAAGACTGCAATAATCTACATTACACGCTGCATGTTTGGTCCAAACTAAACTATTGGGACAGGTAATAACCTAATAATAATTTGCAAGATATTTACATAAGTAACATATTTTTATAAATTGTCTATTCTCTAAGAGGATGAGTGGAGATAAATGTAAGTTAGACCTCGTTTCCGCCTCGCAATTTTCCCGGCTTTATTTTATTTAAATCCAATATAGAGTGAAAGAAGAAACATACTTACAAATATTACAGGCATCTATGACACAATAAAAAAAAAATAGCATTGTTATTATAAATATATTAAAATCGCTTATTTTAATTATTTTTGATTTATTTATAAATGGAATGTGTGGAAAACTTATTAACTGCTTACCATTAGGCGGGCATGCTCGTTTGCCACCTTAGTGGTTTAAAAAAAAAAGCTACAACATTATTCTCCCAAGCCTACCGTACCGTTATTGTTAGCATACGACAGGCTTATTCTGATGACAATAGGCTGAAAATAAAGCTCCTTTTGTCAACCGAATGCATCCAATAAACGAGGCATATAAGCTTTTACAATGGAGGATATATACCTACATTAAGCAGTACATAGTATATTATTTAGTACTCTTAGCAATTAGGTACATAAACAAAAAGTCTCGTAGAAAATTTTTAATATTTGCGTATATTTTTTTACATAAAATAAAATATAAATTACTTAGTCTATGGTTATGCCTACTTGTGAGCCCCAAAATAGAGTTTGATAATAAACATGCCCTTACAGTTTTGAATTTCGAACAACCGCGCTATAGAAATTCGAAACTCCTTCACAAGTTTTCAACATGTTATAAAAACCTATGTACTTGACATATTTCCAATAGTTCAATATAAATTTTTCCAATCGTATTGAATATAACGTATTGCCTGATATAAATATAATATGGCGGGATGACAATAGACGCACTGAGTACCCATTGCAAGCACTGTAAAGCTGGCGCTATACACTACAATAAACGGATTTTGATATTTTAGTGTAAATCATTTTCCTTGTCATTAATCTTTCATATAAAAATCCCGCAACTTTTCCAGGGTTTGTATCGGTTATTTTTCTTATATATGTGTAATCTTCTTGAGAAATCTATTATTTCCGCCTCCACTACCGCTATCGCTCAACTGTATACCAGTAACCCAATCCCGATATCAGGCTTCGTATCCCGTCAAAGGGAGTAGTGACGTCAGGTGATGCAATCACGCCCGATGTAATAAAGTACCGTCAATAGGTACTCGCAGTGTTGGATGCAGCAAGTATTGGATTTTTGAGCTTTGATCAATGCTCAAAGGCTTTTAGTACGTATTCAGTGTTGAAGGGGTTGGGTTTGTATTTCTTTTTGTGCATATACTTACAGAGAGTAGAGAGAAAAGGAAATAACAGGTAAGTATGTACCTACCTACCTATGTTGTAGCTTACCATAAGTGTGGTGTACAAATAAAGTTTGTATTTTTGCTGTGCCGTTGAAGCGTCAAGAGTTAACAAACAAACTCACTCTTTCATTTATAATATTTATAATTATTTTTTTAATATAGGAACTGTACATCATACTAATATTATTAGTGCGTCGTCGTTTGTTCTTCACTTCTTGACGCCTCAAAGACACAACCAATCGTGATGAAATTTTGTACAGAAATAGATCATAACCTGGAATAAAACAATAAACAGATACCACGAGAACGCAGGCGAAAATTTAGTGGCTCATAATAATGACTGCTCTTTATTTCCAAACAGTAGGTATTACCTGAAAAGCTGGTTTTCAGAATAAAAAGAAACTATTTAACTGTTACAATTATTTCTACATTCTTTTAGAAGATATACGAGTTACAGTTGCATTAAAAATTAAAAATACCTAACTGCGAATAAAATTCTTTGAAATAGGAAAATATTTTATTTTTAATTTTCGAATAGTACAACGTAGCACTGGCCGCTCGCCCACGGGCGGAATAGAATAAAAAGAACCCGAAATAGAGTGACGTCTCACTAAAAGGCTGTGAGTTGCAGTCCACCCCTTTACAAAAGCTAAAAATATATTTAACATCTTTATGAAATGTATTGTTTGCTTTATGGTATAATCGTAAAATATGGTTTTCCATTTTAACTCAACACAACTTTTATTTAACTTCACCTGTTAGTATATTCGAGTAGAATCATGCATCTGAATTTTAAACTAGTTCCACTCAAACGATTTAGCTGCCATTTTATATACACTTTTAGTGCAGGTGACAATACATCTAGTACGGTAAAAATCCATCGTACCAATTACATATCAATAGGTATATCTTTAGTTTATTTAGGTACCATAACAATCTAAGATCAAATAAATACAGTATATAACGGATTTCACCCAAGATGTCAGTCAATTCACCATACCAAGGATACCAACCGCACGCAGTTACCACGTTTTATAAATGATATTGGAAAAGTTCACGTATGTCGGACACGTAGCACACTGCACTAGCGAGCTTTTAAAGAGGCTTTGTGGTTCTCTTTGTTACACGTACAGCCTGTAAGGTATTTTGTCTATGGCTAAGGGTACGTCTATATTGTCTTTGTATTTAGGAAGTAATTATTTTACCATCGATGGGTTATTTTACCACAACGTGATATATGAAATGGTAAGCTAAGTTTTTTTTAAAATTGTACCTACATACATAAGTTTATGTACGTACTATCGGTGATGATGTGATGCTATCCATTTATTGACTTATCTACCAAGTTATTCATCATTTTGTTTTTGTTTTTATTCGTTATAACACACGAATATTGTCAGTGAGACTAGATAAATAATTTTATGTCCTAAATATAAGTTGGTTTTGAAAATTGTAATTGCTGTGTTTTTAGCCGGCTCTTCTCAGCAAAAGCAACCTTCGGAACCGTGCGTTAGAGTCAGACTATTCATAACTGCTTGTGAAGGCCTATTTGAATAAAAAATATTTTCATTTTCAGTATATTTTGTTAACTTACAAAAAACTATTTCGACACCAATTTCCTTTTTCCATCAAAGCCCATTCTGTTTTTCAAGATTACTTACAATTTCATATCAAATAACCTAATCCGGCATTGTTGATTGACTAGCATTGAATTACTTTTATAATACCTCCGGAAACTCGCCTCCTTTCGGATCTTACTACGTAATTGCTACGGAGAATAAAATTATACCTACCTACATAATTGAATTTAATATTAAATTAGTTATAAAATTGAGTAGGTAGGCTTTGTAGTCTCTCGGAGCGTTAATGAATAAAATGGGCCAACACTTTTTGGTATAAAACGTATTTGTTTCTATATTTTTAATTCAAAATTATACTTTATTTTTCTTTTTTAATTACCGCATATCTTTGATTGTTAGCTTAACGAGTCTGTTATTAAAAAGGTAAGTCAATAAATAAGTATCTTGAGTCATGAGAATAAGGAAAACTAAAAAATAAATTCTATCCTAAAACTAATAATGGCAACGTAGGGCCATCTGTGATAGTAAAACATTACCAAAGAGTATATAAATACTAAGTTAGAGACATTTTATAGGCAATGTTTGAATGTAAACGTAAAGTACACAAGAAAATAACATTTCTGATAAAAACCACTCAAACGCGAAGTTCTCCCATGTTACGATTGGGAGCTAGCACACTTACATCACGCTTTCCGAAACTAAAGCTGCTGTAATAGAATAAATAATTAGGCAGGACATGGTTACATCAATATTAGTTAATCTGCGACATCCATTATGATTGAATTTGGGTTGAAACTTTTTGATGTGTAACATCTCTCCTCTCGCTTTCTGTGGGAGTGATTTCGTGAAAAAGGAAGTGTGTAACAGGAAGCCGGTGAAGCGCGCGCTATTTGATTTAACCAATGAGCGCGCGCGTTGGTAGAGTTGGCCGTCAGATGGTACCAACCCATTTCCTTGAGATTTCAGATGTTACACATCATAGGCGACTAACTATTGTAAGCCTCGTTTATAATTTGGCTATTTATATGTAGGTATTTTCACAATGTTTTTCTTATGTCTAATAAAAACAACAAAAATTCAATCAGAACTGAACCTCTCGCTCTCTGATTGCTTTAAGAATCTTTGACCGTGATGTCACTGCCTACCCAGTAGTTAGTATCTAGTTACTCACACAAGTTCATTCAGTAACATATTAAAATTAAAATGAAAAAAAAAATACATGAAACACGAACTATCAGCAGACATAAACTGCTTAAAGTCCTTCAAAAGTAACATTAAATACCAACAGGCTAACTAGCTTCCGTCCCGCGGTTTCATCCGCGTTCCCGACGGATCTTATGATTTCGCGGGATAAAAAGTATCCTGTGTTAAGTTGTCCAGAATATATTCTATTTGTGTGCCAAATTTCATATAAATCTGTTCAGTAGTGTAGTGGTAGCAAAAATCCAAACATACAAACTTTCACATTTATAATATTATTAGATAGAAAACAGCAAAAATAAATAAAATCGTCGTTGTATGAAAACTGTTTTCTATTTAACAATTAATTGCCATAAATTTTAATAATATGTACATTATTGTACATACTTATAATATTATGTTTACCTAGTCAGTCAAAAGAACGAAAGTATGTAAGTAAGCGGTTCTGTAACATTGCAATACGCGCGTTAGTGAGATAACGATTGTAAATAATAGCTGCTATTTGTGACACTTTACTTTATTTTCACTATGTACACGAGGTTGGAATAACCGATGTAGGGGATATGACAAAAAACAGTTTTTTGCAAATAAATAATTAACGACACCTTTTGTCTAGCCGGTCACTGTGCAAAATGATTACCATCATGGCGGCGCATCGTCATGCACTAACAGGATTCTGATTGGTTAGTCGTCACCCGTCTTGCCCCCCTCTCCCCTACCTAGAACTCTAGATATATATAATGTTACGGAAATTAAGTCGATTTCCAGTCCAAATTCAATCAATTCAGATTGAATTTGGCATGGCATGGCGGTTATGGCAACTGTAACCGATTCAAATGTATTCGAACTACAAATCCAAAATGGTATTAAATAAAAATAGCAAAGAATACTGTCCCTGATGTATACATATATATAATTGCTGAGCCGATTTTTATGGCACATAGATAAATCATATCTTGGAATAACACACAGTGCAGTAAGGAGAAGCATCCATTAACTTAAATCATTAGGGTTCCGTACCCAAAGGGTAAAAACGGGACCCTATTACTAAGACTTTGCTGTCTGTGCGTCCGTCTGTCTTTCACCAGGCTGTATCTCAAGAACCGCTATAGCTAGACAGTTGAAATTTTCACAAATTATGTATTTCTGTTGCCGCTATAACAACAAATACTAAAAACAAAATAAAATAAATATTTAAGGGGGCTCCCATACAACAAACGCAATTTTTTTTGCCGTTTTTATAGATAATGGTACGGAACCCTTCGTGCACGAGTCCGACTCGCACTTGGCCAGTTTCTTTTCTTGCCATAGACTTTCAGTTCGGAAATGAAATGACTTATTTTTGGTATTTCTGGGAAAGTGATAATAAAATGGACACCTGAGGAATTCAAATATTTTAGATTTGAGTAGATTTTTCATTTACCTACCACCTAGTTTCAAATTAAAGCTGAGAGATATCAAATTTTATGTGAAGATGGACGAACTTATCAATAACAATCCTCAAGGGTTCTATAGCATCGAGCCACTTGTAGACAGAAGACTAACAATTAGACAGACAGACAGTCCACCTGATTAACAGCACACCTGTTTAGCGGGATATGCAAGGGATGTACCTACTTGGCGATAGATTTACACTAAAATTTAAAGATTTTTATACAACATAGTCGGCAAACAACCATACGGCCCGCCTGATGGTAAGCGGTTACCGTAGCCTATGAACGCTTGCAACACCAGGGGTATCACTCGCGCGTTGCCGACCCTTCCCCTCTCTTCGACGAGCTCTGGCGACCTTACTCACGTGCAGGAACACAACTATAAGTTAGTTATTCAGCTTTCCGCCTTTATTTTTTAATAGGTACACTGTGGATAGGTATAGGAAATTGTTATTAATATCAACTTCTAAAATCGATTTACGCACTGAGACGGTAAACAGAATGAAATAGTTTGCGACACTGAATGACGGGTTTGCCAATATCTGTTTGACACTTCACCAATATTTGAACCGAATTGAGCGGGAAAGCTTGTGGGATGAATGGAATTACCTTCGCTTATAATTTTTGCTATAGGTATGTTGCTTTAGTTTAGTTGGAAATGGTAATCATATGGGCTTATTGAAATTTATATTTATTATGTAATATTCTTATCGAATCGAAATCGAGGAAGACCACAGACTCGCTGGGACGACGAGATCAAAAAAGTAGCCAGCCCAAACTGGAAACAGACTGCACAGGACAGAGACAAATGGGCATCTTTGGAGGAGGCCTTCACCCAATAATGGGGTTCCTACAAATTATATTATTTAGGTATCTAAAATCTAACCAAAAATAATATAATAATAATAGTAAATATTATCTAGTAAATATTATATAGTAGCAAATATTATTAATAACAGTAAATAAAATAGTTATAGGTAAATAATATAGAAAATAAATAAGAATAAGTAGGTATTAAGATCAATTAGTTAAGCGTTTAAATAGTATATAGTGTCAAACAAGTATAATAATACTAGTAAATAAAAAACAGTAAATAGCTACATAATATAGGACATAAACAAAATAAGTAGGTATTAATTTTAATTAGTTAAGCGTTTAAAGATAAGTTAACGTAAAATTATATGCAAAAATTAATTTGTAGGAAATAAAAGGCTTTTTTATTTTTATTTTATTTATTTATTCTTATCGAATAATTAATTATAATTATTTATGCATATATTTTAATTATAAACTAAGTAAATTATGGGGGGGGGGGAAAGGTTCCCTTGACTCCTCTACCAACACTATAGAATAAAAAAAAACCATAATTATTTCAATAATTTATTAAATAGCCCCCTAGGTTTTATGTGCATACCACCTTCAATTACCACGGAGAGATTGTGGTCAAACACAATTTAAAAAAAAATGTTCCATTTGTAAAAACATAAAAAGTAGTTTATCTTAATCCAATATAAATCAGTCTTAATTAAGTACACATCTAGCTTCAATTCCACGTACTTACTATAAAATGTATTCATCCATTACCTGAAATTACGGGTAGGTTAACCTTTCCTCTTCTCCCGGGATGCAATCCAATTTGCGTCCACTTTAGAAACTTGCCAAGATTTGTAGCGGCCATTTGTAAATAGGTATTTACCTTTTTCACTCGAATAAAATAATTTTACGATTCTAGGATTTTAGTAGAAGTAAGAGGATTTTTAGGTATTCAATCTTCATCATAAATAATTGTAGTATAATATACGGCGTATTTTACGTTCTCACTTATTTTAGTTTCATAAAAAATACTGCCTAAGTTCAAAAGATTGAGTATCCACCATTCCGCGATGAAATATGAAAATCTTTCACATAACCATAGATCACATTTTCTTTTTTATTTTCTCGCGATCTTTGCCATCGTGCGATTATTTCATGAAAATATAATGTGATGGGAATGTATCGCGAAATTGACTACATAGTCATAAAATTACCATTTCATATCATACCTTATACTTAATATTAGATTTATGTAGTAAGTTACCAAAAGTTGAAAGAACGACAGTAACCTTAGCAAATTAAAAGGATCCAAACTTTTTTAAAGACATTTTTCTAGGTCCTCGGTAATAAATTATCATAATGCGTATCATAAAGCCATCTTTATCACGGGCCACGGGCACCAATCGTGGCTCTCCCTAGAACTTGAACAGTTAATTTATTTACAACAAAATAATACTTAATATTTTTGCGACGTATTTCATTACTTTGGACCACAATTTCACCGTGGTAAGTGCTCATGTGGCCCAAAGTCTCTTAGATATTTACTTCAGGCTTCTTAGATGTTAGGTTTGCCTACGTTGTAAAGAAAAAAAAATACATTGTCAACCACAAGGGAGTGATAAAGGCAGGCACACGCATATTTCAGTTCTCATATCAAAATTGAATGTAGTGTAAATATTCTGAAATTTGTATAAGTTTTCGCAGTAATGTTACTTTAGAAATAATTAACTTGTGTTCGACACCGTGCAATCAGGTAACGGAGAATATTTAAATAAAAAATAGATGTGTCAATACAATTTTTACCTACACGCTACACGTAACTCTAGCCAATCAGCTTATTCTTACGTCATGCGTCATAACATTAAAATCTACCATTTATTTCTAATAGCTTTAATATTTTGCTTTTATAAAAAATAATGCTTTAATTATGCTTTAAAAATTATCTGTGGATTTTCTACTGAGGAATATGTACGATTAGAGAGGCACTGGATTGCAATGCATTTTTTATAGCTTTCCGAGAAATATACAATATAAATCTGTATTTCGGTTGAAGTAAAATGGCGGGTGGCCTACTTTTTTGAAGTGTAAACTTCTTTTAACGCGGTACGCATATTTTTAGATGAGGTAAAACCTCTGAACTCGCGACACCGAGACGCAGTTTGACGTTTAGTTTCTTTTTTTTTCTCCCATTAAAATAATTGCGGCCAGTAATGTCGCTAGTCGCTTTCAGTAGTTTTGGCGCCATAACAAAACAAACTCACTCAGAAAAAAAACTATTTTAGATTGTAATCATTTTAATGATAATGATGATGATACAAGAGCTCAATCTCAATCTCTCAAAAAAAAAAGTTTTCATTTCTGTTTTTTTAATTTGTCCACTCTATTGTTTCGACTTTACTCTATGAAACGTATCAAAGTTCACTACGTTGCCCGCATAGTGCGCGGCTGAAAGCAATTTTGCGGCATATTAATTGGTTCTATTTTGGCGATGTTTGCTTTTGAAAGTGCTTTTATCGGTAGGTAATTAGTTATTGATTAAATAATGTATTCATTTCTGATTTCATAAACTTAAAGTATGGCATAATGAATAGGTAGGTTGTAAATAAATCTATTTAGATATAATTAAAATATATTAATTAATTTATATTATGTACCAGATAGAAATAGAAATTGGTTCCTTAATTTGCCATTAGTGGCTAATGTGAAATTTAATTACAACGATATTATTTCATACGAAAATAATAGAAAAAAATGCCCTTTACATCATGATATAATTCTTGGGTCCATTATTCATTGAACGAGCTTTAACCAAAAGTTTGCATGAAAATTAGCACAGACTTTCAATGAGCCAGTAGGTATCGTCATATAATTAAGGAACACGTTGGCAACCAATTCACTTTGCTAACTTATTAATTCAATTACTATATCTGGATTTAAGTCATGGAATAGTTCGAGCTGAAACTAACTTTTTGTTTCAATGTTTGTTGATTTTAAACTAGAAAGTTTAATTTTGGATTACAGCTATACCCTCACTTTGCTTTTATAAGAGACCCATCGAAACGTGGCTTTTCTAATGTTGAGTATTTGCCCAGGAAATAAATATAAATAGTGTAAATTTCAAGACTCTTATTTGGTTTAAGAGTTAGAGACAGTCGAACGGTCCCTTTGTCCGAGATGCAGTGCAGCATCGGTTGGTTAGGGTCATATAGGTGTGGAACCCTAAAAAACAATTGACAACCAAAAGATTTAATAAAATATGAGGCCATTCGGCTGAACGTTAATCTACATTTTATTATTTAGTCTATTTTACAATGGGGGATAATCCTAATACATTTTAAACGACATTTTCCGAGTTTGCAAGTCATTTCTGTTAATACTGTAGCGAGGGTTAGGGTTGACATTTACCAAATACTAGCGTCTGCCCAGGGACAAAAAGTACCCTATATGTTATTCCAATGTATGATCAATCCATATGCCAAGTTTCATCCAAACCCTTTCAGTCATTTATTCGTGATTGAGTTACAAAATTGCAAACATACAAACTTTCACATTTATAATATTAAGTAGGATGGTACAAGTGTTACTAGGGAGGAGTGAGGAGGGTGACACTGACTGTCACACACATCACAAATATAATTACAAAAACATATTTTTTTGCAATGAAGTTGCACTCAAATTATATTTTGCTAGATGAGAGCTATGAGGCAATTTAAAATTCCTTATAATATTTATTCATGTATGGTTTTAATATTGCTCCATCTGCCTTTCCCCCTAGCTCTGCCCTAGTTATGCCCTGCAGTTTCTCCCACGATCTTGTTAGGGATAAAAACTAGTTCATATGACTCTCCGGCCCAAACAACGATGTCAATACAACATTATTTAAAAAAAAACATTCCACTTACTCACTAAGGGTCAACATGTAGGATACCAAGTTGCGAATTCTTTTTTTCGTAGAAAGTTAAATATTAACTACATTATTCCCTTTTATTTCCTTAGGGGTTGAGTTTCCATTTCCGTTTTTAGTAACTCTACACGTATTTATTCAAGACCTGTGCATTTTTTTTTTCAATTTCGAACATTATCTCCCCATTCCAACCACACTGGGGTTACTTTTGAAGAGCCTTTAAAACACAAAATTCATAATCTGCACCGAGCAACATTTGTACACGAAGTTTCGTATTTCAATTACTTTCACCACAAAAGTTACATATTGACTGTATTTCCTTTTACCCGTTTAGGGGTTAAATTTTGAAAAAGCTTTCGTAGTGGATACCTACATTATCGTATACGGAATCTACTTGCCTGTAGGTTTTGTAGTTCCTTAGACATCGTGATTACTGAGTGAATATTTAAAAAAAAGTATATATAGTTTTCATTCGATACTTTAAAGTATCCCACGAATGTGTAAATCGCCAGTTTAACCTGAGGAGGTCGAAAAATAAATTCCAATGTTTATGTGCAACCACTACCTAGTTATAAGGTGGCAACCCTAAGCCACGGACATCGGTCGGCTATTGTGGCTTCACAAAAGCTTTGGCAAATAGCGGGCATTTTTGCGGGTATTCGCAGAAGTTTAGATTTTGGAGGGACGTGGTGAATGCGAATCGGGTGAAAGGAAAGTTGCAAAATTGTTAATGTATTTTACTTCAATTTTTGTATTTTACGTTGTTATTATTAACTATTATTATTATGACTCGTTTTAAATAGAGTTTATTGTATCTACCTTACTCTAATTGCAGACCATTTGGAAGTGGAATTATCTCCCAATTATGGTTAAAATTTGACATGGGGTTAAATAGGGTGTAAAATGACCTTCAAGATATTTATAGCAAATATTCTTAGGTAGCGGTGACCATTTACCATCAGATTCAGGTGAAGCTCCGTCAATCTAGCAGAGCAAAGTGGTCAAATTTGGATATAGCACCTAATTTTATATTTTGGCAGCTTATTTTAAAAATATTTAATTACAATTTTGACCACTTTGCTCTGCTTGGTCGATGGAGCATTCAGGTGAATTTCCTTGCTTCTCAATATGTTTACACTAGCTACCGCCCCGCGGTTTCACTTGCGTTCCCGAGGGATCTTATGTTTTCCCGGGATAAAAATAGCCTATAGCTTTCCTCAATAAATGGGCTTTCAAACACTAAAATATTTTTTCAATTCGAAACAGTAGTTCCGGAGATTCAAACAAACAAGCAAACAAACTCTTCAGCTTTATAATCCTAACATAATATTATAAATGTGAAAGTGAGCTTGTTGGTTTGTTTGCTTGTTACCTTTTCACACCAAAACCGCTGAGCCGATCGCGTGGTATATAGATAGCCTTTGATACGGAGAAGAACTAAGGTTACTTTTTATCCCCGGAAAACATAAGATCCCTGGGGAACGCGGGTGAAACCGCTGGGCGGAATCTAGTATTAGTATAGAAAAAAAATGTATCTGAAAAAGCTTTCGTAGGATTAAAATTAAATAAATCAAAAATATTCTCGATAAAGTTGGTAAAAGTTAAATGTAACAGTCTACCTACATGACTTCAAGTAATCCCTACAAAGCTAATATAGAGCCAAATAGATAGATAGGACGTAGGATATGTAAATAGTAACTCTATTACTGAGGGTTAAGTTTTAAATCCTCATGAAGGCGTGTTTGATTAAAAATGAATCAGAATACGAAATAAATAATATTATTTTTATGTCGTCCACATTCTCTTCTCGATTTTCCCGCGAGTTTATATTTTTCATTCATAATGCTCTTTTATTTTGTTTAATAGGATTTGCGTGCTTACTACCTTCGGCCGCGTGGTCACTTATATAAAACACGGATGAAATATTAGCTATTATAGATTACATATGGATTTTTCAACTGGGCATGGATGGCCAAATCCGAAAGTAAAGGAAATAGCGTAAAATGTTCATAGGGGTCTCGGGGCCGTTTTTGATAAATATTAAACTCTATATTTACATGTAGGTACTATTGCCCTGTATCATTGCGCCATCCCATAGTGTAAATATAGTGTAGATATTATAAGGATCAAATTTTGATTAAGGGAAGTCTCATTAACACAATTAATTACAATGAAATTGATGATCAAGGAATACCGTGAGGAAATTATATCATGGTTGTAAATTAGTACATGTAGACTACCTTTCAGTAGCCACCAAACTAGCTACCACCCTCAAGATGAAAATCTGTCGCCAAGCTGTTCCGGCTTGGACCATTTACCTACCGTAATTATATTAGTAAAAAAAATCTTAAAATAACAATAGTTCAAACCCCTATGAAAATGAGGGCACCTATACTCTGTCCATCCGTTTATTTTATTTTTAACGTTTAATAATATCAAAGAATTCTTGACCTTATTACTTAAAAATAAGGTCCATCTATGTAGTTATAAAATTAACCATAGAATAAATAGATAAACCCTATTACGTATAATAATAAGATTCATATTTCTTTGATATTATTAAACGTCAAAAATAAAATAAACGGATAGAGAGTATAACTATTTGCAACACTATTCAATATCTAAACTAATATTATAAAACTGAGGTGTTTGTTTGGTTGAACACGCTAATCTCAGGAACTATGGTTCTTATTGAAAAAATATTTTAGTGTAGGATAGCTCATTTATCGACGAAGGCTATAGGCTACTTTTCATCCCGGGAAAACATAAGTTACGGGTGAAACCGCGGAAGCTAGTTCATCATAAAATGCTCGGTAAATCTATATAAACGGTTATGACATGATACCCTATTTATATTCCAAAAGGAAATTTAATATTCTCTGTGTACACGTTAACGTTTCAAGTGCCCGCTGCACTGTATTATTGGACGGAAAATGGCAGGCAACATCGATCGATGTGTTCTGTTATATTATATACTGTTCCCCGCGGTTTAACCCGTGATCATGGGATAATAATTACTAATTAGCCTCAAATAAATGGGATATCTAATGCAAAAAGAATTATTCACATCGGATACCTTAGTAGTTTCGGAGATTACTCCTACAAACTTTACCTCTTTATAATATTACTGTTGATATTTATGTTACGTAATATTCAGCGAACCTTCGTGAGAAGCTCTTTGTTGTATTTATAGAACTCTGTGGTTATTTGTTGAGAAATCGTTTTAAGGTTATTAAATTAAATTTAATTAAATCCATTTTGTTTATAACTCTTCATTCGTTAAAACCACGATGTTGACATCTTTATACATATATGCTAAGCTTAATTAATTAAGAGATTAATCAACACAAGAATTATTAAATTCATTGCTTATTTTCCTAGATTATTATAATATAGCAATGTTTAAATTAAATAATACTCATACATGTCATACATGTCCCTATATGTGCTATTTTGTTAGTAGGCACCCAGTAGGTACTTAAGTATGTTTAACCGTGACATTTTCCTCAAAATGGCTAATTAAAATGCATAATGTAAAGCCCTTTATGCACAACACTATAAAATATTATGTTAGAACAATGTAATTTATGTTCTTTAAGATGAAGGATATTGCAAAATTGAGTTGGAAAAATTATATTCAGAACATTTATCTTGCTCGAGTTAAATTATAACTTTTTTCAATGTTTATTTAAGAATAACTTCAACTTCAAGTGGAATAAAAATTTAATATAAGACGGAAGAAAATACATAATAAGTTACATTCTAGGGTTATGCATAGTGCAAAAACGTATCTATATAGAATTTTAGTTCGGTAAAATATGCATGACATAGTCCACAAGGATTGTCGTTAAGCTCTACATATTATGTCCTCGACGGGAAATATGTTCGCGTATTAACTTAATTTTTCGGATCAACAGTAATTTCCAAAAACACTTTGACTTCATTAACTAACTTATCAAATATTTCTACAGGCAACACTGACAGCTGTTTTGATATATCCTTTATGACTTGACGAAGGGCAAAATTGAACTTACCACCAGATTTCAACCACTCATAGAAACTAATCAAGAATTTGTAAAACGGATCGATCCTACTTTTACTATAAAAATGATCCATATCAGAGAGTATGACATTAAGCAGTTCTATATCTTGTCCACCGACGACATGTGTGTTCGTTTTTTTGTGTTCTATTCTGTCTTTTACGGCTTTATGTATGGATAACAGTATATCTTTTGTTGGCACCTTCTCAGAATAAGACATTTCGTTTAAAATCATCTGGAACTCATTAGCAGTGAGTTCACTCAAAATAGAATAAAATCTCGTATTCGGCAGTTCTTCATAAAAATCTTTAACAAACAGTTTAACTTTTTCTTCATCAGCTTTTTTAAAATGATCCAAAATATCATTCAAAGATTTTGTGCATTCCATGGATTTTGAACAAATTTTAAAATCCGTGCACAAATTATTTTCATATTTACCTTCAATGGTAATAGTAGATATGACCAATTTTTGAGTCAATCTCTTTTTTACTTCCTTATGTTCTTGAGGCTTGCTTTCGAGGCTGTCTCTTAGGAATGATATGGCAGCTTCTTGGATGATTGCACTGATTCTCTTTAATATTTCAAGAAATAAGTATACTTCGTTATTCTCTGATATCTTATCGTTAGCCAATTTAAGAACGTTATGAATTCTTGGTAAGCAATGTCTCAATTCATCTTCAAATATTAACACCTTTTTTGTATGAACTTGGTTTTCAATTTTATTACTTTGAGTGATAACCCCATAAAAAATGCGCTCTACAGTTTCGGCAAGTACAATTACGTACTCGTTAATAAATTTGGCCATAGATTTTGAGCAAAAATCCAATTTGCGGCATAAGTAGGCAGACCTCACAATACCTGTTATTGTGTTTGTTTCTTTAGTTCCATCTATGGATCGTCTGCCATTAATAATATTCCCATTTAGGTAATGTGACAACGTGTCAATAACATCTCTCCCTAAGCTTACCGCACCATGCATATCCACTCTTAGAGCATTGACTTGTGACGTTAAAGCTGAAACAAATAAGTCAACTTGAGGTATAGTAGCAGATTTTGACAGAGCCTAATAAAAAAATTATAAAAAATGCTCACCTAAAACAATAAATAAATACCTTCTACAATCCATATTCTGCATAAAATATATTTTAAATGCGAACGTATTTTATTACCATGTTATATGAGTCATAAAAACAAAGAAAACTCTACATGCTCTTTTATATTTTACTAGAAATAAATTTCAAGATCGCGGCTGTGATTTATACGTGGCGCTCGTAAATTACGATGAAAGCGTGAACAACAAATCTGCGAAAGGAAGAACTACTTATATGGAAGAAAAATAAAATAAAGGCTAGGTCGATATAAAGCCTTCAAATATAGGTATTTGAAGGCGATAGGAACATTTTTAATACCATTTTTATTAGGGTTCCGTAGCCTAATGGCAAAAAATGGAACCCTTATGGATTCGTCATGTCTGTCTGTCTGTCTGTCCGTCCGTGTGTCACAGCAACTTTTTTCCGAAATTATAAGATTTATACTGTTGAAACTTGGTAAGTATATGTATTCTGTGAACCGCATTAAGATATTCACACAAAAAAAGAAAACAAAACGATAAATTTTGGGGGTTCCCCCAGCTAGCTCAGTGGTAGTGACGTCGGACGCCGCGGCGAAGGTCGTGGGTTCGAATCCTACAATGAGCTTGAGCTTTCGGTGAAGGAAAACATCGTGAGGAAACCATAGCACGGTGATAGGGTACTTTGTAGTACCCGCCTGGCTGGCTACCACCCTCAAGTTGAAAATCTGTCGCCAAACACCTAATATTTAAATGGTGTATTCCGGCAGCTGCACTTGAGAGCCAGATCCTTCTAGGCTTTGTGTGCTTACCACCTTCGGCCACATCATCACCTAACATAGTGAGATTGTGGTCAAACACAAGCCTATACAAAGTAAAAAAAAAAAAAAAAACAGTACTGAAACTCAAAATTTTTTCATTTTTTTCTTAACTGAATAGTTTGCGCGATAAACACTTCCAAAGTGGTAAAATGTGTGTGTGTGGGTGTGTCCCTGTAACTTCTAAAATAAGAGAATGATAAAACTAAAAAAGATACGTGATGTACATTACCATGCAAACTTGCACCGAAAATTGGTTTGAACAATATCTAGTTAGTAGTTTTTTTTTAATAGTCATAAATCGTAAACCGCAATTTACCTTTCATTCAATCAACTCAAATATAAAAAAAAACTTTAATTTCATAAACATAAACTTTATGCATAAACCGTGAACCATTATTATAGATAATGGTACGGAACCCTTCGTGCGCGAGTCCGACTCGCACTTGGCCGGTTTTTTGCATCAGATAAATCTGAATTTAAATTAAGGATACCTAGGTACCTACACGACGTACAACTCTATAATTTTTTTTATTTTGAATGCTGGTTTTGAAACGATCTTATCGAATTTAAATATTAGGCATTATGAGGTAAGTATGTATCTAACCATTCGTTGTCTGGAGGAGTATAGGTAGAAAGCGAAAAGGAACTGACGAAGCAATGGAGAATGGAGGCAACAATGTGATAGAGGCGTTAGGAATTACTTCGGTTTCACGGATACCATATTTTATAGTATGGTATGGAAAAATGTGATTCCTTAGTTTACACTAGGAAATTATTAATAGATTGTTTTCATCCCGCGGGTTCAGCCGCTGATGTTTACTCGGGTCGGGATATCATGGAAGGTGGCTGCCGTCCTATGACGTCACTTTGCAAGTTCCCGCCAAAAATTCGACATAACCATTAGCAAAACTAGGGGGATTGCCATCGTGTTGCCAGCATTACAAGGCCAATGGCCTAGAAGGCTTGCAATGACTAACTTACTTTTATTAACTGTGACACACATTATTGCCTCAATATTGGTGGATATTGTCTATGCGATCAATCTGCCGTATGTAGCGCGCTCTGACTTTCAGCGTGTCGACCGCTGTATCGTGTGGAGAGTCTATTATGGTTGGGTTGAACTCCAAGCAAATGTGTGTATAATAACAAAACTTTTATTCCATTAACCTACATGCGTGTGTCACTGGTAAGTAAAAACCGGCCAAGTGCGAGTCAGACTCGCGTACCGAGGGTTCCGTACAAACTTCGTCCATTGTTCGTCCATCAAGGGAAATGCACAATTTTATTTATTTACCTTATTTGAGGTTGGTGCCAATTAAGCTAGACTAAATTTTATGAGCGCCGATACAACTCAGAGGTTTTTAGAAGTTACAGGGGGGGGGGGCACACATTTTACCACTTTGGATGTGTCTCTCGCGCAAACTATTCAGTTTAGAAAAAAATGATGTTAGAAACCTCAATATCATTTTTAAAGACCTATCCATAGACACCCCACACTTATGGGTTGGATGAAAAAAAATGATATTGAGGTTTCTAACATCATTTTTTTTCGAGGGTTACTGGAACATCACAATCAAGAAAAAGGCCAAACTAGTAAAACATCGCCTTACGAAATACAGTACAAATTGGGAGAATGATTTCGTGTAACCGCTTTCGACGTGCGCTTTTTTACAAATCCCGCTTTCAACGTACGCTTTTTCTAAAATCCCGTTTTACCTGAAAATAAATTTGGCAACGCTGTAAAAAATCTCTTTCAAGGTTTACAAAAGTATTTTTTTTAATGTTTTATTTCATCATCATCATCTCAGCCGCAAGACGTCCATTGCTGGACATAGGTGTCCCCCTTCCCTAAGGATCTCCAATGTTTTATAATCATAATAAAATTATATTAGATGTCGCTTCAAACGGTACTATTCTATCTGTGCGTGCAGTTTGTACAGCCAAGCAGTGCTGCCAACAATAGTTTTGAAATTTCGCCGACTTTATTTTGATATTCCGTTAGAAATCCGTTAAATCTTGCATTTTTCTCGTCAGTAAAATCCTGGTGTAAAATTAAAGTTATTAAAAAGCGAAATAAAAATATAGTTCAAATTTAATAAAATTAAGTGCAACAATCTTAAAAAGGAACCGAAATCTATGTTATCTAAATTTTCGTCACTATTTGGGGTCTCAGTCATTTCGGATGCAGTAGTGGTTGACAGCTGGCTATTACATTACTTTGCTCGCTGCTACCTTGTCTATGACGTGGTACATTGCTGTACATATGTAGTATTTACGAGGAAAGAGTTGCCATGTGAGAAATAATCTCATTTTTTTTTTTTTTATTTAAATTGGAAACATAAAATGAATCTGATTTTATTTAAATAATAATCTTTTCTACAAAATTCCGCTAAAAAATCCGCTAGCCGTCAACATAATATTTCTTCCGTTTCTTCATAACCGAATCCGCTAGATATGACGAGAAATCCGTTACGCTGGCAACGCTGCAGCCAAGTAGTGTCAAGCTCAAGCTGTCATTTCCCCCACTTGTAATTTCTGACATAACATACGTCAAATCTTTTTACTTCGGCCATTTTTGCCGAAAGTTTGGTGTAAACTATTGGTCACGTATCTCTCCGTGGCCTTTAGATCACAGAGTTAAATACTAATCAAAATGGTGCAGAAGAAGGTAAAAACCATGTGCGTTTATGTAATTAATATATTTTCGTTACTAAAAGTGAATAAAACGTGATGTTTTCATCTGAACATGTTAGACGGCTTGTCATTGTTTTTGGCCACTGTATCGTTATATTTTGGTAAATATTCATAAATCCCAGTACAATTCGACCTTTCGTTTTAGTTGTAATTAAGTGTCTATTAAGATTTAACTGTTTATAAAAGACTTACACAATGTAATCAAACATAACCTAAAATCAAAACCATGATGTTTAAAACTTGCTGAAGTGCCATGATTACCACATAAATATCACCAAGATCGCTGAAGATAATATTTAGCTGACTTTGGCATGTGTTTTAGAGACAGGTTATGAATTTTGGTAATTTTCAGCCTAAGAAGAAGGTAGGGAAGAAAGTAGCGGCCGCTCCCTTGGTCGTGAAGAAAGTTGAACCTAAGAAGATTGTAAACCCTCTTTTCGAGAAGAGGACAAAGAACTTTGCTATTGGTAAGTCCTACTTCATTATATGTTTAATTTAGACTATGTTTATGATAACTCTGAAATGGCTTTGTTATTTTGCAATTGGCACATAAGCAAAACTTGAGTTGATAATTTGGTAACTAAACTATTAAGTTCCATATAAGAAGTACCTACCAAGTTATTAAAATGTTACAGTTTTTATTGAACCAAAATGATGTAAAACATTATTACTGAAAAACCATGTGGTTGAAAAATTAACGAGCTTTTTAACACTGATATTGGTTCAATTTATTCCTATGTATGTGTATTCTGTACAGTAAATACAGTAAAGTTATTCAAACAAACTTCTCCAAACATACAAATTTTCCGAGCTACCTTTCTTACCTTGTATATACAAATGCTTAAATTTCCCGTCAGGTCAGGATATCCAGCCCACAAGAGACCTGTCCCGCTTTGTGAGATGGCCCAAGTACATCCGCATCCAGCGCCAAAAGGCTGTCCTTCAGCGCAGATTGAAAGTGCCACCACCAATCAACCAGTTTACGCAGACACTTGACAAAACTACAGGTTTGTTATAATAATATAAAATATACTTTTATTATTATCTGTGAGTAGGTATTTTCTTGTGGGTATATAATTATACTAAAGTATCAGCATCATGAGATAAATAAGATCTATAAAAAAAAAAGCAACTACCTTTTCATCTCTCTGTAGTATAGCACTGTCTCATTCATCTTAAGTCAAAATATATTTGTATCTTTGTTGTGTGTGTCATACTAACGAATGCAATGCACAGTTGTGCAAAGAGTAAATAGGTAAAGATCCCTAATAATGCTGTACTGACAAATCAGAAACATAAAAAACATGGGTAACAGGCTGTTTATTTCAATATTATTGGTAGTCTTGATGTAGATGAGTTTATTTTATTATAGGCTAAATTAACATGTTAACTGTCCGTACATTATGTATAATGTATTTCTGATCTAGCTGTGACGTCCGTGCATTATATGTAATGCATTTGAATGATTCACCTAAAATAGAACAGGTGTTAAGTCATAATTGTATTATTTTTTTAGGGGTGGAAGTACTCATCAATGTGAACAACTTTTATTAAAGGGCTAACTCTGATATCGCGTAAAATAATACGGTTGCTTCATACATTTTGGTTGGGTAGGTATTGAACTTTTGTATGGAACAGCTGATAATTTTTTCATGATTTTACAGCTAGTCCCATTATAAAAGTTGTTCATTTTGATGAGTACTTCCACCCTTGCAAGTATTGCCAGTGATAACAAAATCACCCAGTATAAGCAAATGATCATTGATAGGTAGACCAGTCGTTAATAAATCAATTAGAGTGCAGACATATTGCGTTTTTATTCAAATAAATCTATCTGCTAACTAAACTGAACCTACATCAACAACAGGTTATCATATAATACCCATGGACATACCAGAGACGGTAAGCGAAATAGACTGGACGGTCAATGTGTTAAGCTGAAAATATTATTCCTTATTATTAATATTACATGATGAACTCCAAATGCAACTATGAATCACTATGATTATCAAAAAAATATACGAGCTTTTTAACTCTGACAATAATATGAAAAAAGTGATATTCTATGAATTAAATACATCGGAATACATTTCAGTGTTTGTTTGATTTTCAGCCAAAGGTCTGTTCAAGATCTTGGAGAAATACAGGCCAGAGACTGAGGCAGTCAGGAAAGAGCGCCTAAAGAAGGCTGCTGAAGCTAAGGTAAATCATTTTAAATCTAAAACTCACATATTTATAAAATGGAAGCCTATAACCAAGATAAGTGTTCGTTTTTTAACTACATAAAAGCAAGTACATAATATATTTTTCACCCCATAGCATTGTTTGAATTTCTAATTTATTTTTAATTTTTTGTAAAGAAAATTGATGTATTAAAAAAAAAAATTTTTTTAAAGAAGTATTAAAACATCTTGTTGACATAAAATTACCAGCAACATGAATATACATGAAATATATCATTCAGTGTTCAATCATTGTATTATTTATCATATCATATTTGTATTCTTTGAAAACTTAAATGTAATATGGCATACCAAGACCGATCCTATTGGAGATCCTTAGGGGAGGCCTATGTCTAGCAGTGGACATCTTGCAACTGAGATGATGATTATGTTATTCCTTAGAGACCATAATTTTAGTTGTTACATTATCCCAACTGCTCTAAAAGTATTTAATTTTGTCCAATTAATTTTATGATTCTTATATTGAGTAGTTAAAACTGTATGAATTATTAAGTGAAACAGGATAGGGATTTTCATAGAATTTCAAATCAATCAGTTCCAGTATTTGTACGGAAAAAAAGGAACTCTTAGATGAAGTCTTTGCAAACACAATAGGGAAAACAAACATGATGCATACAAAAACATTCAGATTGCCATGAAGACCACTAACCACCAAGATCTCTGATTACCATCAACACAACCTCACTACAACATTACCAAAGCCCCTTCTAATAGGATAGCTTTTTCAGATTGCCAAGAAAGACGAGCCTCCAGCGAAGAGGCCCAACACCATCCGTGCTGGCACAAACACTGTCACCAAGCTTGTTGAGAAGAAGAAGGCACAGCTTGTCGTCATTGCTCATGATGTTGACCCTATTGAGGTAAGCATTCTGGGTTATAATTGGGCTTGTCTTATTAGATCATTCCACACAGTTTCTCAATCACGGAAAATTTTGAAGTGTCAGTTTTAAAAGGAAATTAATTCCTTTGCAAAAATTTGATTACTCTTGACTCCTGATGTATTGCCGTGTGATCATATTAGTTCTTTTGTAATAGGTACCTGATAGTTGTCGCGGAGCAGGAAGGATTTAGTGCAATGACTTTTGTACCTAATGAAAAGGTTTGAACTGTGATGACGGCGGTCAACGCGTGTGTGCGAGCGCGACGGCAATATATTTGTGCACGTGCTACAAAGACAAGTGATTGACCCATCACTGCACTTGCACTAAAATTTTGTGACTAATTTCGTCCTGCTCCACGAAAGCCAGATGACGTTTTAGTAACGTTTTTTTTTGTTTCCATAAACAGTTAAATTGCAGTGATGTTAGAATTTCTTCACCTGAGGCTATTGAATACACTCACACAATTCTTTAGCTGCATGAAGATTGTTGACTCTGAGCTAAATAAACTACTGACATATTATCTTCAAAAACATAATTATCATCACTCTAATTGATGATTACATTTGGTTTCAGCTGGTCCTCTTCCTGCCAGCCCTTTGCCGTAAGATGGGTGTGCCCTACTGCATCGTCAAGGGCAAGTCCCGGCTTGGAGCCCTGGTCCACCGCAAGACCTGCTCTTGCTTAGCTCTTACAAATGTTAGTATCATTTTGAACTTCCCTTTATATGTAGTTAACATGGAATTAATTGTTGTGCTAAGTGTAAGATGGTCATATAATGATGATTTATTTGCTATCTAAATGCCGTGATGACAAACCATCTACCACCAATAGATTTATCTGAATATGCCATCTTATGAAACTTTTTAATAAATGTTATGATAATATATTTTACCATTTCTCTTTATAATATTTTGTTATGTTTTTGGAGCACTGATTTTAAATAATGTATGTCCCCGTTAATTATGTTATTGCCATACTTGGTAATTTTTGATGATTTAATCTTTGATAAATAACCACAATCATAGGTACGAGTAGAACAAATTAGTGAAATATCTAAACTGCTTTTCATACCAATCACATCATCTCCAACGGTTAACTTATTAATTCATCCCCTAGGTGGAAGCTGGTGACCGCGCGTCCTTCACGAAGGTCGTGGAAGCCATCAAGACTAACTTCAACGAGCGCTACGAGGAGCTCCGACGTCACTGGGGCGGCGGTGTGCTCGGCAACAAGTCGAACGCTCGCATCGCCAAGCTTGAGAAGGCCAAGGCGCGCGAGATAGCGCAGAAACAGGGCTAAGCGGCAAATAAAGTTTAAGTTGTACCAGTTTGTTTTATTAATTTATACCAAATTAATACCCTATTGTAATTTCGTTATTGCAGCGCGTGCCAGCTTGGTATGATTATGGTCAGTGCAGGCATAGGCTCATTTTAGCACGCAGCGGTCGCCGACGAGACTAAGTTATTATCGTGGTAGGTATTCGAGTTTGTGGATAACACTAATGGCGTTCCCTTAGTGGGAATAATGCTTATTATTCATTTCGCCAAGTCGTGGGTGAAAATAGATACCTGTTTATTTTTTTACTAACAAGCCGTTTGACCATAATATTGATTATATTCTCTGACCACAATCTCTCACGGTAAGTGATGTGGCCGAAGGTGGTAAGCACGCAGCCTAGAAGAGACTGGCGAGTACAACTGCCGGAACATACTACATTGGATGCAGTTTAGATGAAACCCTTAGTTCGAAGCGTCCTTGTCTCAGTGACCATTGATTACTTTAATCGGTGTTCGCGCCACCAAAGAAGTCCCGAAGGTCACCACGCCACCTCAATCAAATAAGATCGATTTTCATTAATTCCACGGGACTGATACGAACTTCTAGTTCCATACCCGCTCTGCGAAAATGGTAAACAGAATTATTACCTACTAGCTTCCGCCCCGTGGTTTCTCCCGCGTTCCCGAGGATCTTATATTTTCCCGGGATTAAAAGTAGCCCATGTCCTTCTCCATACCATAAGCTATCCGCATACCAAATTTCATCGCGATCGGTTCAGCAGTTTTAGCGTGAAAAAGTGACAAATAAACAAACTCACTTGCATTAGGTTAATATTGAGTTAGGATAGCAACCGAGTAGATAGACGATAAACGCGCTCGTCATACGCGCCGATCATTTGGGTCAGAATCTGACCCAATCGACGCCCGCGTAGTCTATCCATGCAAAAAATCACGAATCATCCGTTACCCAACTTTTAGGGGAAAGACATTCTTCTGGCAACATTATAATTGTGTCTGTGTGTGTGACGCTGACGCGGCATGTAAACAGCACAGTTACGCACATAGCGAAGTTTGGCTTAGCTTCCGAGCAAGCGTTGTTTGGAAACTTATTATAGGTGCGCCATCTACTAACAAAATGAGAAATCGCGTAGATTAGGAGTAAGCTGGAAGCTCCTCTCTAAAAAGACTTGCACATGACTTAGACCTGTAAAAATCTAGATGGCGTTCTCTGGAATTTTATCAACATGTCTAGTTGCATTTTTAGCCAAGTGCAGATTTGTGGACAACATATAGTATTTTTACTACACATGTTCTTGAATTTGACTCTGGTTTGCAGGTTCCTAGCAGGCAGGATTTGAACTCAAGACCTTCGTCACGGGCTGTGCTATCATCGCCTTGATTTAATGTACAGTCAGCCTCAAAAGTAGATGATCACTTTGATATTTTCGATTCGTTTACTTATTATATTGTACATAATATATTTTTTTGTCTGTAATTTTAGTATAGCAGTATTGTTGTTTATTTTAATTTGTTCTTACTTAGACGTAAACTGAGTTGTAAACTCACTTAATTCTTCTGTTTTTCTATTTCTATTGGTGAGGACTTCTACATGGCTCACACATTTTGTAAAACATTACTAAACTGATGTACAAGCTGTTGGTCGCCCAATTAAATAAATAAATAAATATCATTAATCTAAAAACCTACTTAAATGTCAATTGCGTAATGTGACACGTTAGTAAAATGACCGTACCCTGTATACAGAGTTATGTTTTAGTGGTTGGCAATATTTGCAGGGGTACTTCCACCCCTATATAATTCATCAATATGAACAACTTTTACTATGGGACCAACTCAGATATCGCGTAAAATAAAACAATTATTGCTACATACGTTTTAGTCGAGTAGGTATTGACCTTTTGTATGGTACAGCTGATATTTTTTCGTGACTTCATTGTCCCATAGTAAAAAATGTCCATATTGACGAATACTTCCACCCCTAAAAAATCATTCTGTATAAATACCGGCCAAGTGCGTGTCGAACCACGTACAGTGTGGGCACAGAACAGATAAATTCAACTGTTCAGTTCCATAGCATGCAGTTTAGTTTTAAGTTTACTGCAAAAATAAATAATAGTGAAATACAAAGTTATAAGCGGGCGGTAAAATCTAAAATACAGATTAGATATGTAGGTACTTAATATTAAAAACTAATAACCGTATCATGACGTTATTCATGTGTTTTTTATTACAAGGTTGAAAATTAAAAAAATAGAGGAGAATAATAAATACATTTGCTAACGACCTTAATAAAAAATAAGTAACAGAATCCCTCATGTTATTCCTAAGATCTACTTACCCCATACCCCCCCCCCCCCCCCCCCATACACGACCGTAGAGCAAAATATTTAATTCGTTAATTAAGTATATTGGTGTGTGAAGATGGCCCCAAGATAACATTTAAGTTAATACACTACATTTTACATTGAGGCTTATAAAGGTTTTCTTTTAAAATGGAGGCGTGGTGAGCTTAGGAATATCAATATAATAGCTTTGTAAATAAATATTCTGAAACATTCCTCACACGGCCATTTGACCCCAAACTATGCAGAGCTTGTACTATGGAAGCCAGATAACTGATATACTAAATATATTACTTTTCTTTTGTAAATACTTATATAGATAATTATACGCAGACTCAAGACAAACAGACATGCAGGCGCGGTCCGAAGGGGGGTGGGGGGGGGTCACAGGGGATATGACCCCCCCAAAATCGTACACGTCAAATTGAAAAATCTTCTAAAAATTTACAAAAAAAAAAAAAGCAATTTTCTGCAAATAGCCGCGATGCATTTTATGTTTTGCTGACATCTAAAGATGTCGTCTAGTCGTTGTAATAAGATTGCATACAATATTCTACCTACGTAATTTGTGTGCTATAAAATTGTGTATTGTGCAATAAAATCTAATTTACTCGACAAAATTTATTTTATTAGTGACCCCCTCCAAAATTTCAGGCTGTGACCGCACCTCCAGACATGTTCATGCACACAAATGTCTGTCTTGAGTGGGAATCGAACCCACGACCTATGGCATGATGGATAGGATATCTTACCAACTACACCAACCTGTAAGTAAGTAATCACACCGTAAATCGTAACACGAGACGTTAATTTTCCCCTAATAATAATACAAAAGAGATGGTCAAACTGTGTCCTAAATTTGCTGATTTTGAGAAAAGTTCAAGATTAAAAGTATTTTATGCGTAGGGGTTCGAGTCCTTTTTAGTTTTATTTAATTCTAAACATCTTTAATATTGCCATAGGATATTAATAACGATCAGAACAGGGAGAAAATAATATTAACTAAATCATAACTTTATGACTACCATAATATTATTATGAAAACAGTAAAAAAATGTCGCTAATTAAATATTATGTAGATGGGCCGGTTGGCGTGGTTGGTAAGAGACCCTATCTATGACGCCACAGGTCGTGGGTTCGATTCCCACTCAGAACAGACATTTGTGTGCATGAACGAACATAAATATGTTTTTCCTGAGTGACTGTAATTGTCTATATATTTACAAAATAAAAGTTACATGTATTATATCAGTTATCTTGGCTTCCGTAACACAAGCTCTGCTTATTTATTTGGAAAAATGTCCCAGAATCCTACTAATCCTAATCCACTCCTAATCCTAGCTTTATTAATATTATAAATGCGAAAGTGAGTTTGTTTGTCTGTTTGTTACCTTTTCACGCTAAAACCGCTGAACCGATCGCGATGAAATTTGGTATGCGGCTAGCCTATGGTATGGAGAAGAACATAGGCTACTTTTTATCCCGGTAAAACATAAGATCCCTCGGGACCGCGGGTGAATATAAAAAATGTTAAAGTTGGGATGGATGGATGTTACTCAATCACGCCAGAACGGGTTTGGATGAAATTTGGTACAGAGATAGATTATAGTCTGGAATAGCATATAGACTACTTTTTATCCCGGGAAAATATATGATCCCTCGGGAACGCGGGTGAAACCGCGGGGCGGAAACTAGTATGTAATTTAACAGAAGATCTGGTCTTTTAAACATTCTGGGGCACAGGCCCATACAAATCTTGACTATTTCCTTTTACCTATGTACCTATATTTTTATTAAGACTGGCCACCATTATCTTTTGCCAACCATTCACTGTAAAACGAAAGATAAGAGCATTATAATCGGAAGAGGCCGATCGACTATTCTTCTGAAAGCTCCTTTGTGATTCCACCCATTTTTATTAAAACGCAGTTTTTTGTGAACAATGTTACATTCTATGGTTTCCGATTCTTTATGTTTCATTTTTTATCGATAAACGTTAATTTTTGTAATACCTAATTTATGATATTTAGGTTTTTTTTTACATTCTACAGACTTGTGGTCCGTACTCTTTTTAAATTAGGTTATGTTACATAACTATAAATAACTATATATAAATAACATAAAAACATAACTTATGTGTTTAATTAAGTTATTTATATTAAAAAATCTTACAACATCTATGTTGTAAATTTATTATAGTCTCCTGTGAGGCGGATGTCTTAAGATCTATACCTACCTACAACTTGACAGATTGCAGACTTTACACACTTTGAATGTATCGTTTCAGGCATGCGGATCTCCTCGCCATGGTTCTATCATTGAAAATACAGTGGCGCATACTGGGTGATTTTTTAGTCACCGGCAATACTTGCAGGGGTGGAAGTACTCATCAATATGAACAACTTTTATTATGGGAAAAAAAATATCAGCTGTTCCATATAAAAGTTCAATACCTACTCGACCAAAATGTATGAAGCAACCATTTTATTTTACGCGATATCAGAGTTGGTCCCATAATAAAAGTTGTTTATATTGATGAGTACTTCCACCCCTGCAAGTAGATATTGACAGTCACAAAAAAAAAACACTCTGTATACGCTTAGAACTGAGAGTTACGGGTCTGAGATTGAAACCAACAATCGTATGTGAAAAATTCCTATTGAGGCACTGTGGTATTTATAAAAAAAAATTATAATATAAAAATATCAAAATGTCGACAAATTTTATTTATGTATATTGGGTAAGTACCTACTAAGAGCATAATTATGCTCTAAGATCAGGTACCTATATGTAATTATTCAATTAAAAATAAAACAGTATCTATAATAAGAATGAGCTCAAAATGTTTGTTGCTGTCTAATAGTGGATAAAGACTTGAACAACATAAGCAAAGATAATATTATTACATTATATATTTTGGATGTAGTAGTACCTACATAAGTAATTCAACCAATACATACATGGTAAAAGATGCCAATCCCAAAATACCATAAAGTCGTAGAGGGTCTACGACTTCTACGAGTTGCTACGAGTATATAAACCGATGAAATACTCTTTAACATTAATAAAATAATTTCTTCAAATATATTATGTGTATATTATATTATGTGGAAATAAATATGTTGATATAGTTTATTATTTTATTAAAGCACTGACCAAATAAAACCAAATAAAATGATATATCCGAAAATGAAAGACAAGTCCACATATCAGTGCCCTTCGTAGTTTTCTTCCTGTGACAAAAATCCAAATCGAACCAACCGTTTTTCGAGTAAAAAAGCTATCAATTTTTTATTTTAATTAATTGAGTAAGTATTTGTTTGATTCTGTAATCCGCCTAATCAAGGAGGACAATTTTAATTGGATTAATTCACTTAATTAAAATCTGTGCAGATAGATATAATTATGTAAACTTAATAACAAAAACGCCGATGCTAATGGTTCCGTAGCCGTTCAATCTACGCACGCGCTAAACCATCCAAAATGTAACAGGTACAGTCGGAGTATAGGCTTTATGGACGTTCAGCCGCTCAGTCGCGAAATATCGGGAGTACCGCGCAAGCGTGCTGGCCGTATGCGTGATATCAATTATCCTGTTTTTAAAAGAAAAAATATAAACGTCAAATAAACCCGCCAATTAAAGAGTTGTATTTTCAAAAATGGATTCAAAACTTTCATTTTGCATTGATGAATTTTCAATATGGCCGTGCGTTAGCATTGGAGTGTTTAACTTATTACAATTTGTAAGTATCGTGTATTGACTTTTCGTGTTTTGTTTAGTGATAATTTGTGATAGCGGTGATGCCAAGTGGATATGGGTGTGATAATGTTAACTGTTTATGGGATTGGATTGCTCAATGCATTGGGATTTATGGTAAGATACATTCAACTTTTTAATATATTTTTATTTTAACTCACGATTATTTTATTCTACAATAACGAATAAATATTTCTGTAGAATTTAGAAATTTGTAACAGATGCCTCATACGCAAAAATAAATAAGCTGAAATTTTATTGCTCATTACAAGTTTATTGTGAGCTATTTAGGCGCCTTCAGCGTATATTGCGCGATGAAATTGGATTAAAAAGAAAAACGATAATCTAATGTCGTATATTTATTCATTTTATTACAGCTAAGGTAGGCATTAAGCGAGTAGGTACATATTTATTTTACCTTTTACTTAAAAAGGTAAAAAAAGTAACTTTTAATGTGGTTAAAATCATAGATTATAAATATAAATAAAAAGACAATACAAAGTATTAAAACGAAAGCAAACATGCATACATAATAAATATGCGTATTATTATCAGGTATTAAAATGCTCATTATTTCACTAGAAACATACCTAAAGCGATCTTAGGTACCTATATGAAAAATGTGCAGCATCATTTATTATTTTTCTATTAAAATTTAGAATCCTAATTAAGCCACTCCCATGAAACACATTTTCAGTAAACGCCAAAAACGTTAATTAAAAAGGATAACGTACGCGGAAATTATAACCAAGGGTTCACTTAATCTAACGTTTGAAATAATTATAAATTAAAATTCCTGTGTGAGGATTGCGAATTACAAAATAATTTTTGTGTGAAAATTTTCACAGTATGATGCTCGTAAGATGTAGAGAAGGTCGGAGATTAACTTTACCAGCTTAACAAGGTTTTTTAAGACGGAAAACTGTCTGGAAAACATTTCATTATTATTATTATTGTGAATGGTTTTGCATTATCCTGCACATTATGCGTGTATTCTGCGGATTCCATTTACATCTAGGCATCAATTGTTGAAGAGATCATTGGTCATATATGTCTGTTCAACCATATCGTGTTTTAGACGTCTTTCAATAACTAAGACGCTACAATTAAAAATAACGTGACAATTAACTCAAAAATTGATGCTGAATTTCATTCGCTTCTCGGTTAAAAATAAAATGTGAAAGAACCCATACGACTTCATCGTCAATAATCGTTTTGCTACCCTCTTCTGTCGGCGAGAGGTCACAAGAGGTCAAATATGACCATCTTATTAAAATTGTATATTAGTACAGCGTATTTCATTGGATACAGGAATGACCATGACATGATGAATATAAAATTCTTTGAAGTTTCCTTATAGTATATTGCTGGGCTACTTTATAAGAAATTACATCTTACTAATAGCTTTCCGCTTCGTGGTTTCATCCATGATTTCACTATTTTACCCTTAGGGTTGGAATTTTGAAAAACCCTTATTGGATGCCTAAATTTAATAAGGAGAGTAAAATTACAAATTTCTTAGACCCTGAGTGTGTGTTGTGTTTAGACAGTTAGTTTCTCCCGTATCTATCAGATAGGATGTATAATGACTGCAAACCTCTTTGGATAACATAGATTCAAGAAAAAATATTTCAAAGTTTACCCCTAGGCCAATTTTATTAATAATAGGTATCTTCCTGCTTCCAATTATTTCCAGGTCAGCAAATTATATAGGTAACTTAGCAAATCCATAGCAGTTTACCCGTGATACCCATACCTATGTAGTTGTTTTACCTATAAACTTAATAACCTTCATCAATGAAAAAAGGTTGCTGTTTTATCGTTTGGCTTGAATTTCAGTGTTAAATTACCGCTTGATTATATTTTTTTTAATATTTCCGCGTTTTATTTAAAAATAAATGCTGATATTCGATCCAGCCAGGGACATAATGAGGGACTTTTTTAGATAAGTAAAAATATTCAAGTATGAACGGACTTAGTGAATTCTCTGAATTCTCTAGGTACTCTGACGCATTTCATTAATTACAAAGAGCCTCCATATTTGCAAATGCGTTGACAAACTAACAGAACTGTACTTTTCAACATAACGCGTATTGGTATGTGTTTGTTACGTGAAAAAGCTCTTTGTCAGAGCGCTCGCGAGTAATTTCATTAACGTACACATCAAACAGTTAGATATATGAACCGGCTCGTCTATATTATAGTCACTTTTAACTTTATTACGGGTTATTTGTGATCTATTTTAGCATGTATAAGAATTTTGAGAAATCCAATGCATTTTTTTTTTCGATATAAAACAACTTTACTATCATCTACTAACATCTGCCAGAGTACCAGCGTTGCACTGCTTCGTATTCGCAGTGTAACTATATGCTGAGGGACCTTTTGACCCCGCGCAACACACACTAATTAGTTTAGTAGTATTTATGTACCTATTAGTTTTAAGACATTCGCATGTGTTGCGACTTTGTGGGTCAATAAACAGTTTTTCTTTCTTTCTTTCGTTCTTACTATTCTGTTTTGGTCTTTATAAATATACAGGGTGATTTTTTAGTCACTAGCCATACTTACAGGGGTGGAAGTACTCGTCAATATGAACAACTTTTATTATGGGACCAACTTTGATATCGCATAAAATAAAATGGTTCCTTCATACATTTTGATCGAGTAAGTATTGAACTTTTGTATGGACAGCTGATAATTTTTTTGTGATCTCAGAGTTAGTCCCATGATAAAAGTTGTTCATATTGATGAGTTCTTCCACCCCTGCAAGTATGGCCAGTGACTAAAAAATCACCCTGTATATAGACTTAGCTAAATATACGACGTGGAAGCTATTGCTATGACGTTGGCTTGTCTCGTTTGTTGTGTGGACAATGTAAAACTTTTCCATTGTATTTTTTGCACCGTTACGAGAAAGAAGATTAAAAACTAAGTAGTATGAACGCTATATTTATTGTACATACATACATGCATAGTTTCTTAATTAAGACAGTATCCCTACTGAATAATAGGATTATGAATGCTCCCATTGTTACCAGCTCTGACCTGATTAAGTAGATTCGCTTTGTAAAGTTATCATTCAGCAGTATGAGTCTTTCAGACAGGATTATTGTAGGTACTACCATCTTGTTTTGCATAATGCAAAGTAATTTAGTTTTTTAGATTTCTTTTTTATTTATTATAATCCACCAAAAGGAGTTCCAACGCAGTCTAAAGAGAAAATCATTGATTTAAATTTATTTAATTTTGTTGCTATAGCAACATTGATGAAACCTCGAAATCCTATCGTCCCTATTCATGATATCGTTTGTATCCTTGCAATATTACTTTTTATTTTTGATGGTGCATCGTTAGAAATCGTGTTTTGTTCATCTGTAGGAATATAAATAAGTACGTTGCTAATGAACATACGCGACTTACTTATTTACAAGCTAAGTACATCTATAAAATGTACTTAAATAACTTAAACTAAGAATCTAGCGTTTAAAAGGCCAAGATAAATTCTTTTACTTATCTAAAGCAGCGGATAAACTCAATGGAATCTAGTAGAAAAGGCACCAGACAGATTAAGCCAGATTATATCGATTCGGGAAATGGAAGTGCCACGTCTTAATGCCGAGAAATCGTTCACCAGAGGGACAAAGGTTCACAGAATCTGGCCTTTTGTCTGTCGAATTGAGATAGATCTCATCAACTTATCAGAAAGAAGAAATTATCTTCGCTCTATCATTTCATAGATAAATCAAAGATCTTAGTTATTTACTTGATGGACTATTATAGTTAGGTTAGTTATATATATTTCGTTTTTTTTTACTGATTTATTAAATAAATAATAAAAAGACAATAATAACATAAAAATTAAAGAAACAACAAACAAACAGTAAGGAAAACACAGCTTATTGAATAAGAATAAAAACAAAAATAAGAAATGTTACTGTTTTTTTTCATACGATAAAACTAGCTTCCGCCCCGCGGTTTCACCCGCGGTCCCGAGAAAAAGAAATAGCCTATGTCCCTCTCCATACCATAGGCTAGCTGGGTAGCAAAGTTCATCGCGATCGGTTCAGCGGTTTCGGAGTGTAGTTATAAGGAACATACATACATACTTTCTCTTTTATATATATATAGATACTTACTTGTTGTAAATTATAAATTATGCATTTCATAATAAGAAATGTCAACCATTACTTTATTGAATTGCATATTATATTGAATTGGAGAATTCAATATAATATGTCCACTGATTTTGTAAGAGCCTAATAATATTTTATACTAACAAAAATACTGCTAACAATTCTATATAATAATTCCCCATACGTCTATATCCGTCCATTTTATATTTCACCCAAACTAATCCATTTATGAAGTCGTTGCAAAACCAGTTTCATTTCAGTCTGCCCGCGAAGCCACTCGACAGGGTATTTGATTTCTAATCCTATTAATTTAATATAACTTGGCTTTGTTCAGACTCTGAAAATTTGATAAGTAGTTTTAGGCAGTTAGTTAGTAAACATATAGTTTAATGATCTAGATTTTCAAGAATTTCCACACATTTCCAAACTTCCATATCATAGTAAAATTTAATGGATTTTCGGTCGCCAGAGCGGTTGAATATACAAAAATTCCATCCAGTCCATCAAAAAGCTATTCCTTATTATTCCAAAAAAAAATTGTCCTCATAATTTTATTATCAATGAAAATTGAAACCCACAGTGTAAAAAATTCTCGCTAGCGGACGTTAGGCCTTATATCTATGCTAATCTATAATAATATTATAAATCTGAAGAGTTTGTTTGTCTGAATGCGCTAATCTCAGGAACTACTGGTTCGATTTGAACAATTATTTCAGTGTTGGATAGCCCATTTATCCATATAGGCTATAGGCTTTTTTATCCCGGGAAAACACAAGATCCCTCGGGAACGCGGGTGAAAGAGCGCGGAAAAGATAGTTTTTTGTATAAAATCACACCATTTCTTGTTCTATAATAAAAATAAAGTAAAACTTGGTCTAGATTATTTAGCCCAATAAAGTATGTACCTAAAATACTACTTACTTGTGTATTTTTCACTTAGTTAATTAAGCCGTAACTAAGCACTCTTAATCTAGGTTACTGAAGACAGTTTATGTTATTTGTTACCTTGTTGCCTAATTAAGCTTTGTCTGACCTAGTTAATAAGCCCTAGATTAGTGCTAGATGTTTTTTTTTACGTTTCTTTGTTAAAATATCGACGTGGTTTACACAGGTACGAATAACTTGTAATAAGATGCTTATAGATAAAAAAATAAATAGGTTGTTCCTTCAGTAAAGTGTCTTTGGATAGCTCGATAAACACGACGCGAACGACTAAAGGACAATGGGCACAAATCTTTGAATCGTAACGCAATTTATGATTTCGTCCCATTACCAATAATCTTCAACTCTTCCATATATCTATCCTTAATTGCTTGATCAATTATATACAACGATCATTCAATTTACCATTTCAATAATGCAGGAATGAATAGGCATTCTAGACATGAAAAGGTATTTGCTTTCTGAATGGTGCGATGGGAGCGGGCCAGGTGTTTCAATCGATCTTTTATTCTGCCTCGGGCGGGAGGACCGTTTTGTCGGGAATTAGCATGGATGGTGCATTGGGAATTGCACGTTCTTTAGATAGATGGGTACCTAGTTTAGTTTTATGTGCCTGTCTTATTATAAAGATATGTAGAACAAATTCTTGTTTTTATTTGAGATACGCCCCACATACATTAGACGAAAATACAATATTTCCTTCATTAGAATGCGGGTGAAACCGTGGGGTGGTAACTAGTATTACAATAAACTCTTGTCTTTATTTAATTTCCGTTATGAGTTTTCATTTTAAACAGAGCCGGATAAAAGCTCCAAAGCAAACTTAGAGTATTTAAATCATAAAAACATTTTTACTACGTTGCAAAATTTTTTATTCTTAGCTTTGATGTTTTGCTTTGAATAGTTGGTGTTTAATTAATTTCATAATTTTTTACGTTTTTAAGTTAGTGTAGTGTTAGTGTTGTGACGGCTGATAAAGAAAAAAAAGTGTTAGTGCTTTAAATAAGAACACAAGAACAAAGTGTCTTCCCCTTAAGTGAAACAAAACTAAGCAATTCAGTGGACATATTCTTAGACAATTTATAGTTTTATGTTTTAGATTAGATAAATATAAATTACTCATTAGCCTAGAAAGGGTAGATCGTAATATAAAGAAAGAAAATAAAACGTATTTCTGGATTGGCTAGTGGTATCTTGGCATCCGAACTATATTTACTTATTAAAGGCCTTAGGCATTTTCTTTCTATAGTTTTTATTTAGTATTAATTCACTATACCGGATGGATTCTTTTTGAAAGCTTGTTGCCAAGTGAACAACTTTTACTATGTAATCAACATTGAAATATTGCAAAATAAATCAAATTGTTAGAAGAAAAGGCACGAAATCATCTGTTATTTGACGCTGATAAACGGCGATTTCATTTTGTATGGCGCGCGGCTGTCGTGTCGCGACGCTCGGCTAGACTGAAAATACGAAACAAGCAATTACAAGTTATTCCAAAATAACGAGGAAGTTTTATCTAAGAGCAATAAGTAATTCGTGCAAATATGATGTAAGAAGTTTTTTTTTTTTAAAAGCTTGTTACGTCACCAAAATGTATCTGCTCATATGTATAAAATGGTAATCTAACTGGGTGATATATCAACGCACAGCCTATACACTGGAGCTAGAGACATGAAATTTTGCAGGAAGGAATCTTAGAAATTCAACCCATAGGGGGTAAAATAGAGGTACGCGGGTGAAACCGCGGGACAGAAGGCTAATATTAAGGATTACGACCCGTTATTATTTTCCTGTTATTTAGGTATATGCTGTGCTAAATGTCTGTAATCTGTTTTGTGCACCAATAAATAAATAAATAAATAAATATCTCGATAAAATCTCTTTCTTTCATTTTATTTTTTAAAAATATATTTGAATTATTATATAGTATGCAATAATTTCTACGTAGGATTTTCTGTAGTAGTTCTTTACTCGTATTAAAATTAATAATTTTAGCTAAACTTGAAGACTGAAGTACATAGGAAATTCTGAAAACAAAAGTCGTATAAACTCCAAGGCCCCAGCTATAGAGTCTAAGGGTCGATTCGTCGGTCGGTCACACAAGCTCGAGTATTTTTTCAGTTTTTTTTTTCATTGTTGGTTGGATTTGACCCAAAAACTCCGAAAATACCTACTACAGCTTGTTTAAAAACAGGTAGGCAATAAATCAACTTCAAGCATACATATAAATTACCGTGACAACGCGTGGAATTTCCAGCCACTTGCTACTTCCTACACGCTATACATTTAAGTTCTCCATTTTATCAGAGTACCATGATTAATTACCTTTATATATACTTCAAAGAAAGTTTTATTTTTGTAACTTTACCTGTCGTCACGAACCACGTTTCTTTATCTATAATTTTCCATCATTTTTCATTTAACTTTTTGGATTTTTTTAGTTAGGTATCTACTTTTTTTGGACACGATAAATATGTATAGATCGATTTCGACTTATCCATATGAGAATGGAAAACTCCATAAATTAACGCATTATTCCGTAAAAACTTTTTCGTCATAATAAGACTTCGTAAAGAAAAATACATTTTAAAATTTTAAGGCGTAGCAACCCTATCCACCACTATTTTTCTCTACTCAGCCTTGAATGTCATGTATGTTATTTAATGTAAAAATACATACCTACTTACAGTTTTCTCAGGTGATTTTTTTCGGGGAGTATTCATTTATCATACCCGCTAAGTGCTACATCCATTTAGGTTGAATTATGATTTTGCTCTAAAGTTTTTTATAACATTGTGAAAAATGTGTCGATATCCTTAGAGCAGGTGCTTTTCTACACGAGGTCATTTTTGCACAGTTTTAGGTTGCGTTTCCACTAGAGATGAGTAGCGAGGGATGTGTTTTTATCCGCCAATAGGACCGCTATACATTTAGATCTATGACGTGCTAAACTGTGAAAATAAATTTAATACGTAGGGTACTGTGTTGCACCCCCTTAGCTGGCTACCACACTCAATTAGTTTTTTTTTTTTTATAGAACATAGTCGGCAAACAAGCATACGGCCCGCCTGATGGTAAGCGTGTCTCAAAATATGCGGCACAAGCGGCCGTATCTTTTGATTGCGTTGACTTAGAAGTTTCATTTTTTCACTGCGCTAATAAATTGCAGACCTGAGTATTTGATATTAATTTCAACTTGATACCTTTACGCGTTCCTGAGAATAAGGTCTTGACAGACAGACGGACATCGAAGTGATCCTTCCTATAAGGGTTCCTTTTTTCCTTTTGAGCTACGGAACATTAAAAAGGACAAATTATACCACATCAGTGGCTGTAAGACTCGATTGTTAACCCAGCAACTAAGATTAGATCAGCTAATAATTTGATAAACAAAAACCGAGCAAACAATAATATTTGGATAGCGCCCGCCTGCGTGTTTTGTTATGCTCAAATATTTTATAAACATTGTTTTTGTTATTTATTAGCTTCAGCTGAGATTTTGTTATAATTTATAAGATTCATTATTAGAATGATTAAATGGCTGAAAGGTTGTGTTGTCTGGTTTTTGAGTCAGCAGGCTGACGGTCCACGTGATGGTAAGTGCCTACAGCACATATACACCCAGCAATTCCAGGAGATTGCCAATGTGTTGCCGACCTATATAAAGCCTAGCAGGAAAAGGCTCTCAAATGCAACTGCCGAAACACACCGGTAGTAGTCAAAAGTAGTCAGTGTCATTGGATTCTGAAAATACTTACCTATATTTTTAGCCGGTGAAATTACAGGCACAGGAGACTTAACAACTTCATGTCTCAAGGTTGGCAACGCGTGAGTGATACCCCTGGCAGGGAAAATATAATATTGTATTTTCTTTGTTATGAGCGTCTATATAGGCTACGGTACCGCTTACTATCAGGTGGGCCGTAAGCTTGTTTGCCACCTATATAGAAAAAAAAACATTTTAGCCAATGCTAAAGTAAACTCCAAGCATAGTCTGTCTATCAAGTACCTATAAACAAAGTCCGCGCAGAAAAAAAGAACAGATACCCTGCACTTTACAAGGTTTAAAGGCATTAGCAGGTAGAAATAAATTATTCTCCCTTCAAGCTCTGAAATATATAGACACTCAGTAAGTATTGAACGAAAATAAACTTCTGAAGACGATATAATGTTCGAAGAAGTCCTTTTGACTCGAAAAATACACGTTGATATACTTGCTACATAAAAAAAATATCGCTTTTTAGGTTTCATATCTATAGACTGTAATATTATCTACTTCTTTTGTTTACCATTTTTTTAACCCCAAAATTCTCAAATTCTAGATAATTTACAATAATAGATGTAAGCTTAAATAGATGTCTAAAGAAACTAACAACTACTTAAATGTTTCTCTTTGACTCAAAAAGTTTTTGCTCAAAATGTAATAGTATTTCCTTGTAATTTTTAACGCTGAACGCTTTTAAAAGAACATCAAACGCTGCATTTATTAAAATAACCGGATGAGTTCATAAAAGGGAGCAAAAATAAACATATTTTTCTACTATCAGCTTTAGCTCCGCAGTTTTAATGCCATTACCAGGGCTTTCAGGGATAAAAATATCCTATCCGATGACGTAACTTACTTTCAAGTAAACTAACATAAACACTTAACAAGCGCTGTGAAATGTACTAATTCAGGTATGTGATTCGAATAATTTATATAGAATAAATCGAGTAAACGTTCCGCTTTCAAATAATAAAATTCTCAAATTCTAGATAATTTACAATAATAGATGTAAGCTTAAATAGATGTCTAAAGAAACTAACAACTACTTAAATGTTTCTCTTTGACTCAAAAAGTTTTTGCACAAAATGTAATAGTATTTCCTTGTAATTTTTAACGCTGAGCGCTTTTAAAAGAACATCAAACGCTGCATTTATTAAAATAACCGGATGAGTTCATAAAAGGGAGCAAAAATAAACATATTTTTCTACTATCAGCTTTAGCTCCGCAGTTTTAATGCCATTACCAGGGCTTTCAGGGATAAAAATATCCTATCCGATGACGTAACTTACTTTCAAGTAAACTAACATAAACACTTAACAAGCGCTGTGAAATGTACTAATTCAGGTATGTGATTCGAATAATTTATATAGAATAAATCGAGTAAACGTTCCGCTTTCAAATAATCAACGCTCGTAGTTTTCAGCTGAACGTTAAAGTTTTAAGCTTAAAAGATGACTTACAGATTCTGAAAAAACGCAAGCAGCAGCAGTCTCGTAGTGTTTGGTATTTAAGAGACAAAATCACTGTAATAATAATTCTAACTGCACATATTAAATTAACAGTTTTAGAGAAATTAATGTAGGCACCTAATATTTTCTGCAACTTTATACTTTTAACTCATCCAAAGGCATTTTTTCCAGCATAGGTAAGTGTTATCCCACCTAAAAGACTGTTTCATTTTGATAGCTTGGCTCATTTTAGGTCTAATAAAGCACATTCCTTATTCTAGCTATGTAACTGATCAAACAGTTTTCAAGTCTGTTTGAAAACATGGCGACACTATGATATGTCAACAAGTCGGATCCCTTTGATGTGGCATGTGACATTTCTTTGTCAGTGACGCACAAAGCAGTCAATAAAGCCCAACCTTGAGACCATGTCGAGAAATCCTGAAAAGAAAGTGTCGATTGAACCGAAACGTAGACTATATAAATATTCCACGATAATTCGCCTCCATTTTTCATGATACAAGGTAAAATGAACCTTACAGGATGGGCTAAAAGTGACAGTATCGCTTGTCATCGATAAAGTTGAATTTCTAAAGCTGAAGGCGACGTGATAAGAAAATTGAACGATATTCGTTAGATCTTCGATAGAATTATTACTATTTATTACGTTATAGAGTATTCTTATGATTCTGGAGATATTAAAAGTTATAATCATAGCTTAATACCCAAAGGAATATAGGATATTAACTTTATTGATTCTGCTCGTTCACGTCTTCTATGAAATTATCTTTGCTACAAAAGAAGATTACATCTTATTTATTTTGTTTAGTGGACGTTGTCATTTAGGAACAACGATAACAGCCTGTCTTTCGAGTCGCAATCGGCTTAAAATGACTGCTTTATCATCATTGCTTTTGCATATAAACAGTTAAAAGTCGCAAGTTGAACAATTGTACGTCCGACAGTGTGCACGGTTTAGTACCTACTGTGTGGGAGCAGATATACCTAAGACTTTAGTTAAACCACGAGTTCCGCGACCTATATGTCAGAAGTATATTATAGAATCTGTTTAGTAAAGCACAGAAACGTTTTGGCTTGTTGACTTGTTTCGTTTGCGTTTCCATCTAACATGACCCGACAGACCTTATCCTTTTTTTTTTTTCTTTTTTTTTTTTGTGGGGAAATCCTCATGGACCGCTCCGGGGGAAGGGCCCGGGTTATGTCAGACTCGTACTGACTAAAACCCCACAGTATTCCTTCTCTGCCGTATGGCGAGGCTGCGGGATAAATCAATCTCCACCGCGTGCCCCGCCAACGGCACGCTCCCCCTAGGGAGCCCTTCTCTTTAGGGCGGGGCTCGGCACACAGGCGTCCAGGAATACTTGGGCGCCTCCAGCACGGGACCCTTAACGTCGGCGGCGGATAGGGAGCGAGTCGGCGTTGTCCTCCCGCTCCCGCTCCGCCGCTTCCTTCTGCGACAAGACTTCGTCACAGAAGGAAACGACCGCCTTCCAGGACTCGTCGCTGTCGACCATGGATCGTATCACGGCCGGCAGCGACAAGTCCCCTCCTATGGTCGCAGACAGGGCGGCGCGAGGCACGGCCCAAGCTGGGCAAGCCTCGCGCGTGTGTTGCGCCGTGTCCGCGACACCCGCCGGGCAGTGGTGGCACTCCTCTGTGGAACAGACGTTATCCTGTATGGTCTTGAGTTTATACAAAAATCGCACAGAAATTCGGGTTTTTCCCGAATTTCTAAAGTTCTTACCATTACTTTCCATTTTTCCCTAATTTTACGATTTTCCAGTGTTTTTTCCAAATTTACATTCCCCAAAAATCTTTTTCGGACTTATTACAAACATATTTTAAAAGTTATTTGATATTTAGAAACTTAATTAATCACGGCATATCCAATATCAAGACTCAATCGATATAAACGATAAAAAGACAGACACTTATAAATAAGACAACCACTCAGATCCTCTGCCCGTGGAATTTACAAAAAAAAATCATAAGAATTCCCTTTGACAATCTACTACGTACTTTTATTTGTCGTTTATTATGGATGTAAGGTCCTTTCGCCCGGTTATTGCGTGTGCGTCTCACGTAACGTTTAGGTGTCTGTAAGCCCTATGACGACGTGTTTGAACTACATGTAGATTCTTTTACTAGCTTTATATATTTTTTGGGAATTTTTGCTGATTAATTTATTTGTTGGCGCAAGTAATGGTTGCGTTATCTTTAATATCTACTAATCGTCTCTTTAATCAGTTGAGATAATTAGCTATTTCTGTTTTTTTTATATATTATTATGTAGGTTTGTAGTTTGAGGTCGTGCGTCCTACCGTGAGTCAAGGGTGATCAAGTAAATTATACTACTCTAGCTTTTCCGCGCAGTTTCACCCGCGTTCCCGAGAAAAAAGTAGCCCATGTTTTTCTCCATACCATAGGCTATCTGCGTACCATATTTCATCGCGATCGGTTCAGCGGTTTAGGCATGAAATGGTAACAAACAAACAAACAAACTCACAATATTAGAGTTAGAATTAGATGCTTTCATTCCTATCTTAGTATTACTTATTCTGTGCAATAATACTTTTAGTTTAAATCCCATTCCTTGATAGAACACTAAATTCCGTATGTAAGCTCCGTGAAATTACCTTTCTGTTATACTGAAAAGCTGCCTGAAAAAGTTTACCGGCATGAGCAGGCAAAACTTTTACCGTTTCGGAAGTTCTATAGAAATACATGTGTAGAAAATATGAGTAAGAATAGAAGAAGTAGAAATGAAAGTTGTTTTTATGTCAGAGGGCTGACAAGCAGGCAGGCGGTCCACCTGATGATAAATGGCTACCGTCGCCTATGAACATTAGCAATACCAGGGGGATTCCCAATATGTGGCCGACCTTTTAAAGCCTAGAAGGCAACTCGCTCTCAAGTGCAATTATCAGAATACACTAGAAGGTATTTGGCAATAGAATTTCAATTTGAGGTAGGCCTAGGCGGGTACTAAAAATGTACCCTACCATCGTGCTATGCTTTCCTTATGATGTTTTTCTTCACCGAAAGCTCAAGCTCATTGTAAGATTTGAACCCACGACCTTCACCACGGCATCCGACGTCACTACCACCAAGCTATCATCGCTTTAAAATTCTGTATTTGTATGCACGTACGTAGTAAATTATTTTTCATATGCTTTCTTCTTTTTCTTGGCCATGTTCTGTTATCTTGGATTAGGTAAGTGTGTGTGAAGAATGTCCTAAGATACTTATTTAGTATTTTAATGATGACTAATGAAGAGGACGCTATTTCTAACAAAAACTTGGTTACTTAAGGAAGTCTTGAGTCTTTTAAGTAATCTAAATTCCCAAAGGATTGTGTCGTACTCAGATCTTGTCATGTCATAGCTTGCAGACGTACAAAATCATAATATACTAGCATATAAGCTTTTCCGCGCGGTTTCACCCACGTTCCCGGGATAAAATATAGCCTATGTTACTCGGTGAAGATGTAGCTTTCTAACGGTGAAAGAATGTTTTTAATCGGTCCAGTACTTTTTGAGCCAATTCGTTACAAACATACTTACATACAAATCTTTCCTCTTTATAATATTAAATCGTAATTAGTAATAGATTAGTAATTAGAATAGAAGTATAGATATAGATAGTATAGAAGTATAGATGAAGAGGACGCAATTTCTAACATGAACTTGGTTACTTAAGCAAGCCTTGAGTCTTTTAAGTAATCTAAATATAGGATTGTGTCGTACTCAGATCTTGTCATGTCATATCTTGTAGACGTACAAATGCATAATATATAGAACTTTAAATTAATTGTCCCTGAACTTTGCTAGTTAGTTACTTCAAATCTTACGTCATTCCCAAATTACCCGTTTGTGTTCGGACATTTCAAAAGCTTTCGTCCTAACGAATCTTACGCTGAGGTCCGTTCGTAAAAGCTATTTCTTATATGAAATTTTACAACCTTTTATTTTGGGATTTTATAATTTACTAGCTCCCGCCTCACGGTTTCACCCGGGTTGCCGAGGGATCTTATATTTTCCCGGGATAAAAAGTAGCCTATGTGCTATTCCAGACTATAATCTATCTCTGTACCAAATTTCATCCAAATCCGTTGACCCATACTGTTGCGATTGAGTAACAAACATCCATCCATCCATCCATCCAAACTTTCGCATTTATAAACTTAAAGTAGTATATATGGATAGTAGGATTGAATCTTCCTTCAATTTTTTTATCTATTGAGTTCTGTATGATGAGATATCATTACTTATCACATTTGGAGTAGGTATACTATAAATTAATGCTAGTGATGCAAATCTTTTAGAACATTTGTGGATCGTGATGACTATCAAATCTTATTGGACCCTTTTTAGGGTTCTGTTCCCGAAGGGTCAAAACGGAGCCCTATTGCTGTCACTCATGTGTCTGTCTGTCGGTCGTCTGTCACAATTTTGTTCCTAAGAATTTTATTACTTCCCATTGACCTATGAACATGAAATTTCGTGATAATGTTTATTAATACGTATATTTTAAACGTACCAAAATATTTATAAATCAGATTTTTTCTATGAAATTTACTTGCCTACAAGTTTGTACGGAACCCTCGGTGCGTGAATCCGAGCCGCATTTGGCCGGTTTTCAACTATGCAAACAAAGTATTTACTAAAATCAAATCTTATTATAGCTAAGAAATTAACCAATACATTTCTTTTATCGCCTGAACTGTGAAAAAGTTACGGCCGATCATTAATCTTAGCTAGAAACTATCCAAGTGACTGAGTTACGTTCGATACGATCTCGCATGAAGCATTTTTATTACAAAAATATTAGAAATACGAGGAACGGATCTTTTCAGGTTCGATTATGGAACTTTTCGTGACTTACTGCCGGCAACTACTGATACACAATTTCTTATTTTGTGCTGATTCTACATGTACGATATTTTATTATATTTTTAGTGAAATGTGGTGTTACTGGTTAGTTGGATCATTTAGGACTATAAATTATAGCCTGCCTTTTATTCTCGTGTTGGGTGTGTAGATTTTTTATAGTGCTAATAAGCATTTTTTTTTTACACAAACCAGTCATAACTTATAATATTCTTACATCTAGGCTAAATCTATAATAGTCCAATATAGTCCTAGTGAGTACATAAGGTATGTCTTCCACTGGATGCATTTTTAACCGACTTCAAAAAAGGAGGAGGTTTCTCAATTCGACCGCACTTATATATATATTTTTTATGTGTATTCGCCGTTTATGAACCGATTTTGATTATTCTTTTTTTGTTGGAAAAGAGATATCCCAAGGGTGGTACCATGATAAGGAAACCAGGATCTGATGATGGCATCCCAGATAAATCGAGGGGAACCTTCGAAAATCGTAGTAGCGAATATTGCGTTTGTTAATTTTCATTCATTATTAAGAATTTTAATTTAAAGCACAACTATTTAATGAAGGTCTGGAATTGATCTGATGATGGAGCCGAAATACAGTCGAGGGAACTCCTCAACGATTTACAGCAATTACCTGGTGTTTGGCCTTGATCAATTTGTATTGATGAGAACTTTACACGTAGATGGGTTGTAACTGTCATTAGGGGTCTGATGATGAAGTCGAAGGATAGTCAAGGGAACTCCTCAACGTTTTACAGTAGGTACCGTGTGTTTGGACTTAATTACTTTCTATTGATGAAAACTTTGCACCCATATGAGCTACAAGTGCCATTACAGGTCTGATGGTGGAGACCATAGACAGTTGAAGGAATTCATCAACAATTTACAGCAGTTACCCTTTGTTGGGCTTACTTCATACGGTTCAATATGCCAAAATGTTTAGTTCGTACAAAAAAAACTGAAAATGGAAAAATAAAATTAACTTAGGTATAACAAAAAGTAAAACCGACTTAAAAGGGGGTTTCACTAAAAAGAATAAAATAATGATGTTAGAACGGGAGTAATACGGAGATGTCTGGATGCCTTTATCCGTAACCTAATAGTTAGATTTTTTTATATTTAAATTACTTAATGAATATATATTTTCTGTAATGATTTCTTTTTTGTAATGTTTGTATAGAACTGAAAAGGCTTTATTGTTGTTATTATACTTTAAATAGAAATAATATCAACTAATAAATAATAGCTGGTACCTAAATAAGACTGTATTAGGCTGTTTATCACCTCATCATGATATTTCAAAAAGGGTTAGTTGCCGCCAATAATTTATTGCGAAACACAAATGTTTCTTCTAGCAAGGGTACAAATAATGAGATGCCTTTGTACGTTAGGGTTGGCACTACTTGGTCCCATCTGGTTAGAGATATATACAGGTTGATTTTTTAGTCGTTGGCAATACTTGCAGGGGTGGTAGTACTCGTCAATATGAATAATTTTCACTATGGGACCAACTCTGATATCGCGTAAAATAAAACAGTTGCTTCATACATTTTGGTCGAGTAGCTTTTGTATGGAACAGCTAATATTTTTTCGTCATTTCAAATTTGACATTTTATGATTTCATGAATTTATTTTCTGTTTTTTTTTTATTAAGTTAGTTTTTCGTTTATTGCATTGTATTGTAATTGTTACTGTACTGTTTGTTTATTAATGTCTTCTATGATCTTCTATATTTTTCCGAAACAATGGTAGAAACAGTTGAATCAATCACTATAATACTATAAATGCAGAAGTGAGTTAGTTAATGTTTCTTTGTTACATCTTGAGGCCTTAACGGAACAACTAAACGTGATCAAACTTGGCACGCAGTTAGCGTATGGCATGGAGAAAAATATAGACTTTTAGTCTCGGGAACCGGAAAACCGCAAGGGGTAGCTTTTTTATAATTTGGCGACAGACGTTCGACTTGAGGGTGGTAGCCGTCATGTGGGTTGCACAAATTACACTATCACCATATTCCCCACAATATTTACCTTAACCGAAAGGTCATTCATTGTAAGAATGGAACGAAGATTCTCACGCTATTCGGCTACACTACCACTGACCTGACATCACCGTAAATTATTTTAGTATAATTCCGCTCAACTGTTTCCTATGATCTCAAATTTAATACAAATAGATTTACAATTTACTTGTTATTACTCCTAATGAGATTATAAATCTACTTACAGTTGCCAGCCCTGAACACAAATTTATGTAACAAACTTTGAGCCTTAGTTCTTGTCAATACGATTGGTAATTCAATGGAAGCTAATAGCTATGTTTATGTATAGCAAATCGTGTATGTAACGACTACTAACACGTCAAAGCTGTGTTAACTTTATTAAGTTTGGTATTTACATCATAACTCTTTGAAAGCTCAACGACTGACGTAGTTTGATGTCGCCTCGTGTCGGTAACTTCAAAGTTCACGACATGTGTTATAGGTATTTTTATTGAGGCTATTTTGCAACTAATATACAAAATAAATCTAGTAGTTTCATTGGTATTATTTTGATTTTATTTTTTATTGTCAAAAGTGGGCAGAAAGTCTCCTCCACCGGATGCCATGTATTTTTGTGTATAAAATATTAAGTAATGTATATATATATATATATCTATATGTATAAAATAAAGTCGTGTTAAATTACACCATTTATAACTCAAGATTGGCTGGACCATATTTTATGATCTTTGATTTGTTGGATTTGTCTTCGACCCGAATAGCAGAATAGGCTAATTTTTATACCGGGAACGCGGGTGAAACCGCGGGGAACAGCTAGTTACTTTTTTTTTGATACAACGTTGTCGGCACACAAGCATACGGCTCGCCTGATGGTACTATTATGAATAATCTTGTACAATGTTAAAATGTAATTCAATAATATTATTTTACCTATGAGAGCAATATAATCTCCATATAAAATATGAAGTTGAACTCCGATAATACCTCTTTATGTCAACTTGGGTAAATCACATAATAATTCTGTTGTAAATAAATATTGGATTCAAGACAGTTCAATGCAATGAAGGAGGAGGCCTATACAATGTGTAGCAGAAAGCATATAGCTTGTATACTATGAACTTTAGCGTATTAAGGATATCGTTTATGATAATATATATTGCAACCAATGCTTACTTAATACTATATTGGCCGAATCTCTAACTAGATCACTAGGTTGTTCAGCATATCTGAAGGTGTCCATAGGTTAATATTTTTGACCGACAAGTCGCGAGTCGTGCGGTACGTATTTAAAAATGAATGAACACGGCGTACACTTTGGTAAATCAAAAATAGAATCATTCATGGCTGTTACCTTTCCACGAGCTTATAATAGATTGTGAATGAACTCGTATATGACGTCACCAGTCCCACACACGATTCAAGTCAAAGGGCATGACGTGTTTCATGAACCGATCAGTTTGAGCTAGGTATCATTTCAAATGACTACTAATAGAAAAATATTAATTATTGAATATCAATCGAGGATGTCATGCGGCTGAGATGGTGATAATAATGATGAATCCAGGGACATTCTTCACACACGGTCATCCAATAAAAAGGCCGGCAAAATATTGGCAATCCCACTAACTGGTAGATACTGCTAATGTCCATAGGCGACGGTAGCCACTTACCTTCAGGTGGACCGCCTACCTACTTGTCAATCATCTGACTTAAAAAAAAATACGTGTGGCACTCGGGGACTGCCGCGGTAAAGCTATTGCATAGCAATTATAATTATTTATTTATTTTTTATTTATGCAGTATTTTTTTTTCTTTGATATTATTAATTCAAGTTACACTTTTTGAGCGTGGTGACCGGTAAGAAAACATTTTTTTCTTTTATTGAATAAATGTGAAGTTAATATCGTTTAAAATATTTTTATTATCTTACAATAGATACATAACTAGGTTATTCAGGAATTTTTATGTAAATATTAACTAATAAATTGTAAGTACAAAGATCTAACCAGCGACAAAGCCTATCAATAAAGGGAAAAAAAAAATATTAACTGTAACTACTTTTTTACCACTTTTAAAACGCGATCCGTCGCGCTCCACTCGGTATGAATCGTACTTAAGATTGTAGGCAGGTATGTATATGTCAAATTCATATTAGAGGTTCCGTTATCCATAATAGGTTTTCAGTAATGGGGGAAATGACCTCATTTCCCGCACGAAATGGCTGGCTGTTTAGTAAGAACTTCAGTTGAATACTTGAGAAATACCTGTGTTGGATTTTGTTTCATATTATTATTTAACAGAGAGTTTATTTTGTATTCATCACAGTTTTTATAATACTTATAGAATTTGTACACAAAAAATATTGCATATTTTTAGTTAGACATTCAAACGCATATTGCAGGAGAGCTGCGGCGATATTTTTAAGAACCTACTGTGTTACCTATATAGTGAAAAAATCTCATCGAAATTGGTCCAGTACCGCCTATGATCCATCGTGGCTAAAAAAAATCAATTTCGGCCTAAATAAATAAGCTTTAATAGCGCTTTGCTCGAGTCAGAAATCGAATCCAGCGATGGGCCTAAAGCCGCTTAAATTAACTTGTTGTATTTAATTGTGTTTAAAGGGATGGAGCATTCTTATTCTATCTTATTTATTCTTTGAAGATAACGCCAGCATGGTATTTAGCTTTGAACTTGTTTTTCCTCAATTATAATTACTCTAATATAGATAAAGTCAGCTATACGTTAAATAAAAAAAACATTATTTCGTCTCTAAGAAATAAAAAAGTAACAAGATGTTTCTAAAGTAAATTATGTTCCTCTCCACAAAGACGGAATTCGGTATTATCATTTTATACGTAAAAAAATCATTATGTATATTTGTATCAAAGAATGGATTCCACAACCCCTATTACAACTCTTATTTAGCATGCAACAGTAAAAGCCTACCTTCCTCTGAACTCCACACTAGAATTCCCTGTGTCACTTATACTTGAGAAGAGACTGGACTCCACAGTCTCTTCCCAAGTATAAGTAGATTGTATCTATGAATGCTAATAGGTACATTATAATAAAACAGTAACTATAATCTGGGACATAATGTTAGCTTTTCTCTATATTTCTTTTGTCTTTTGCCATCAATATATTCAATCTAGAGATGTGACCCTCAGACAAAGAGTAATCTAAAAGCAAGCAACAATTAGGTACCTATACAATTTTACTATCCATAATATGCAAAGATAAAGCTTAATTAAGATGCTGTTTTAGTTAACATGTATTTTGTAAAGGATCTGTTAAGTTTACATTGCTGACCACACCACTGCTGAATCAAGAACTTAATTTATACTTATAAAACCTAATAAACATACCCAAAGATGAGAAGCTGTATTTTGTTGAAAATATACTTAATCTTTATTGACGCGATGATAGCTGAATGGATCGAAACCTTCAATGAGCTTGAGCTTTCGGTGAAGAAAACATCGTGAGGTAACCATAGCACGGTGGTAGGGTACTTTATAGTATATGTTGAAAATCTGTCACCAAGCATCTACCGGTGTGGTTTGGCAGCTGTATTTCCTTCAAGAGCCAGTTCCTTGTAGGCTTTCTGTCCTTACCACCTCCAGCCACATTATCACTTATCATTATGAGATTGTGGTCAAACACGGCCTGTGTAATATATAGTAAAAAAACAACCACAATTTCTATAAAAGCTATGCACCTTGCCCTATTTATTTATAAGCGGGCATCGTTAACTCTCGAGTGGGCATCAGTTGACGCGATCGAGCACTCGGCCAGGTGCTCAGGTGTTCAAGGCCACGGCCGTATAACACTATAACTTTACATGTAATTAATTAATACCTGGCTTTTATAGGTATAAAAATATTTTTCAGAGTGACTCACTTGTGGTGCCTCCAGTGACCGTATATCATAGCTTATGTGTTAATAACTATTGATCTGGTATAAATTAATTAAAAAAAACTAATATTTATTTTAATTAACAGTACATACGAGTCAATACGAGCGAAAGCCGGTCATATGGCGTTAGTAGTTTAAATAAAAGTTGCATTCCTTTTAACGTGATAGCTTCACTCTTTAATGGACGAACAGAAAGACCAACCAAATTGAGAACAAAAATGGCACAGCTATAAATACATATAGAGCAATGTCATCCCCTCGGAATAGCAATTACGAATGTCGCGCCGGGATTCAATTAACCAATCACGGTGGGTTATGCAACCTCCTCACTCCAGGCGCTGGCATAATCACTTCAAATTAAAGAGGCTTGATCTAGATAGATGTGTAGGGTATAAGACTACTTATTGGAGATTATAGAGTAATTACACTCGACTCCGTAAATGCACCTCGACACCTTCTGGTCCAGTAAAAAAGTTACTTTTACCTCAGGGGGTTTTACCCAACTTTGATCGATTGTTGGTAATTGAATCTTGTATCTACGTTTTTCTCCAGGGTAAGGTCTATCTATATGCCAAGACTCATACGTTTACTATTCAGCCAATAAAACTACTACGCTTCAGCCATTACCTAAAAAAAACCCAAACAACCTTTTACATTTATAATAAGAATCCATAATATTTTTCATATGCTATTTACTTTACAATGCAATTTTGAAAATCGAATAACTTTGACATGCAATGGGCGAGTTAGATGCGAGTTTCCAAGAATCACTTATTTCCATTAGTGAAATTGTTTCAGCATTTTTTTATATAGAAACTAGCTGTCCCGGCAGACCTTGTTCTGCCCTATTTCTCTAAAACAAACTAACATTGATTTTTTTATGTTAATAGCTGCTCCGACAGATTTCGTTCTGTCTAACGCGCCTTTGTTTTGTTTTGATTGACGTCTAATGTTTGACAGCTGGGGACAGAGTGGTTTCTATTGGAAAAATGGTAGTTCCCGTCGACCTAGAATCACGAAATTTGGCGGAAAGCATGGACTTACAGCACAAATAAAGGAAAAAATCCAAAAAATAAAAAAGTTAAAAATTAAAGGCTGTCCATACATACATAGTTGACTCCATTTAAGATAGGCCTCTGAGTTGTATGGGCGCTCATACAATTTAGAGGTCTAGCTTAATTGGCCCAACCTCAAATAAGATAAATAAATAAAATAGGGGTTGATCGTAGAGGGTTGAAAATTCTGTCCATACATACATAGTTGACTCCATTTAAGATAGGCCTCTGAGATGTATGGGCGCTCATACAATTTAGAGGTCTAGCTTAATTGGCCCAACCTCAAATAAGATAAATAAATAAAATAGGGGTTGATCGTAGAGGGTTGAAAATTTAGGGTTGTATGTATTTTTTGATGCTGTATCATAAAAAAATAAAAACAAAACATTTTATCTAAAAAATAAAAATTAAAATTTAGGGGTGGCCTACCCCTAACATTTAGGGGGATGAAAAATAGATGTTGGCCGATTCTCATAGATACCGGATAAGCACAAAAAATTTCATCAAAATCGGTCGAGCCGTTTCGGAGGAGTTCGATTACGCACCCCGTGACACGAGAATTTTATATATTAGATATAGTACTTACTTAGTTCTTATTTTATTTTAACACAATAACAAGATGTGATGAGGAATAGGTATAATAAATAATGGTTTTTGTTCCCAATTTTATTACATCAATGTTGAGAATTAATAAATACTCCTGCTTGCTAGTGATCCTAATTTGTCTACAACGCAATGTCATTAAAAACTTTTTTTAATAATATACCTAATCTATACTAATATTATAAAGCTGAAGAGTTTGTTTGTTGGTTTGTTTGTTTGAACGCGCTAATCTCAGGAACTACTGGTTCGAAAAATTATTTCAGTGTTGGCTAGTCCATTTATCGAGGAAGGCTATAGGCTACTTTTTATACCGGGGAAACACAATATCCCTCGGGAACGCGGGTGAAACCGCGTGGCGGAAGCTAGTGTAAGATATAGGTATACAGCTAAATAAAAATAAAATAAAAAACTTTCTCGAACATTTGCATCATTTTTAAAAACTAGATACCTACATAATATCCACCATCCTTTACACAGTAGGTACATCAGAAAAAATAAACCAGCAAACATCTAAAATTAACACCGAACGTACCCGAAACCACATTTCGTAACCAATTACAATAATAGCGGAGTTTGATTGGTATCGAATGCCTCTGGTTAACCTCTTGCGGTGTGAATTGGTCAATAACTTGCCTAGCGGAAAGGGCACGGTGATTTATTAATAACTAAGATAACAGAGATGGACTTTATTCGTTTAATGAGGTGGTCAGATGTGGGAAAAAGTCTGGCTTTTAATTTTGTTGGTTATTCGTTGATGATTTTCTGAGGTATCTTTACTTTTGCCTCCGATATTAATATAGTTTTTGCTGCTAGGAAAATAAAGTTAATCATCATTTAAAAATACTTTTGGGTCTTAACTTGCCGAGGCCGAAGACTTAAGTGGTCCAGAAGTCAACATCTTCTCTAATAATTTTAGTATCGAATTAACTAAACAAGAAGACTCCTATTTTTTTTAAAGAGGAACGTTTTCGACATATCTAGTATAATGTACAAGTAATTATAACCCTGATTTATGACCCAGTCCTTTCCATCAGCAAACCTCCATTCTTTTAGTTTCATGTTAACTTTGAGCAATGTGATTACACAAATGAAATGCGTAGGTAGACGCGGTTATCTTGTCATGTCTGACGGTAGCCAGTCATCTAGAAAGGTTACTAAGGTTTAGGGTTATATCATATAGGTCATGTTGCTTTTGATTTAATTTTTAACATGAAAAATCAGGATTTTAATTGATTCGTAAAGATTGTTATGTCTTACCGCATTGTGTAAGTCATCTGTATCCAAAAATCGACGTGAGATCGATTTTTATGTCTGAGCCATACGTATTCAATCACAATTAGATTACCTAACATAAAGAAACTATTTTAAGCACCACTAATATAGCTACGAGAAAATTCCGTGAAGATTTCATTCAGATGGTTTCGCTTTACGTCTACGGCTTCATCACTTCTCTTACATCAGTGCAAGAGCACATTTCTATAGTTTTTTCTTCTTTCTAATCCACACTTAATGCGTTATCATCATCGTGTTAAGGTATTTAGTATTAATTGTCGGACATCAAGCTTGTTTTATTATTGTCTTTGCTCGCATTGATATTTAACTAAACAGTCTCAGCGACATTCCTAGAAAGTCCTTTGTTATTTTGATCTCACACTCGAATCGAAATCTTGTTAATTCTTCTAATTAGCATAACATGAGTTGATGCGTCTAACTTCGTGTGAAATGGAGACTAGGTAAGACTAGATATTTCCAGATATATACACAAATAAAAATCTTGGGTTTGTTTGGTCTCCATTAATCATTTAGAAATCTATATTTATTTATGATAGAGATAGCAAACAATTGCACAATAGGAACTTAATTAATAAAGAATCGAACATTCATAGATACAAGATTTAAGAGCTTTTTCTAAGGTGCAGGCTATCGGTCCACTTACACCGCCTATAGCAGTGGTTGAGTGGTATACCTTTAGTGATGAGGGACTATTTGATAAAAAAATCTGTTTTGCCATGGACCACCAACTTTTTGGAGGTAATAACAGTAAATGTATATTAATAAAGGGTTTCTCTATCTATAAATAAACACTCAAACAATTTTCAAAGACAACAGTATTTTTTTACGATTTTATATTGTTCTTCACGGACCACTTCGGGTGCTTCCAGGGATCACCGGTTAAAAACCACTGGCCTATAGTCATTAATTGAACTACTAGAAGAATTGCCAATGTGATGATGACCTTGAAGACTCATGCCTCTGAACCTTTAAGAATGATTTAAGAATTAGTAAATTCATTTACCTAGGGTTAGGTACCCTAGGTAGACAAAGGTAGACAGTAAACAGCTGTAGACAAACCTATACAGAGTAAGGTGTATAACAAGTCTGCGATTGTTGGGAAGAGATCTTAACTACAGTTAACAAACTGTTAACGATATAAGTTTTGACGATGGCAATAAATTGGCAAAGTGCCGCATTTATTGTGAATGTACATGTTGTTATAATAATAGCTGTTGAAAAAGCTGTTATAAGACATTTACTATCTTTTTACTACAATTTCATTATTATCTTGTTATTTATATGTTGTAACGCAACGATCTCTTGTGTCATGAAGTTTGAGAGATTCATATTACTTAAAACAATTGAAGATCTTGGAAATATTTTGTAGATAAAACTGTATCTGAATAAAAAGGGCCTTCATTAGTGATTAATTGTTTCCACGGTGCGTAATTTTAAGAATGGTACAGCACCGAGACAATCACTGACAGCCACGCACCGCCTTAGAGCCCTTCAGTCCTTTTCGATTTTTATATTCAAAGCCAAGTGACGACTTGCACGGCTCCTGTAGATATTTACAATGAACGGAGTGCCCTACACATAGTGCGAGCTAATCCGTAAAATCTAGCACTATGGGAAGCCAAATTAAATAAATAGTATTGATGACACCAGTCAAATATACGTCATAACAATTTATTCACTTCGTAATCGTATATCTAGGTATATGTAGGTACCTACCGGCTATCCAGTAAACGCAAACAACTTTTCTGCTCAATGAATTCTGATCTGTTTCTAACTTCTCTGACAAATAACTGACGTTTCACCATCTATGTGGTTTCATGGGATTTAATTCGTTCGGTTTTCGATTTCCGCTTCACAATTGGGTCGCAAACGTTGCTATTTCACGTTGTTTTGAACTGTTATACGTAGTTTCGGGTTTATGTACTTAGTAAAGCTTGTTTAATTATATAGGTAATAGCTTTTCGTAACGCGGTTTCACCCGTTGTTCCCTATAGAGTTTGGAAATCCTTTCTTAGTACACCACTGCGTTACAAAAGGAATATAGCCTCTTTTCACGGTTCTATATAACCAGTAGCTTAGTCCAATCACTTAGACAGTCAGGACTTATTCTTTTAAATATATAAATACTAGCTATTCCATGGGGTAGGTATCGCACGCGTTCCCGGTATTAAAAAAAAAACGATGTTTTAAGGTGACGCCGCGTTAAGGGCGCGTTCGCATATCAGGCAAAATTAAGCTGTTTTTCGGTACATTTTATGGCATAATCAAACAAAATCCAATATAACTAATAACTGCCTCGTATAGATTGGTTCTTCATCTTCAAATAATAGTTACATTATTATTGAAAATTTTAGTTTCTCATAATGTAAAATCGATCTGTCGTTGCCATTTTCCACAAAATTATCGATACCGGGTTGAGTTTAGGTACATTTTTTAGCTATTATAAACATATTTCACTATTTCTAAAAATACTATATGTAGGCAAACATATTCAATTCTTAACGATAGGAGTTATTTTTTATCTAAATGCTATAAATAGTTGCAGAAAAAATTAAAAGCGAAACTTATTTTTTCACATTTTTTTCTATTCTGGTTGAATCTTAATCGGTTGGATTAAGGGTTATTTTAGTTATAAAACTCGTCTGATGTATTTCACAAGCATTTTGAATGAAACTTTAGTCGGCCCGCGGCCGCCGTCGGGAGTGGACCTGTATCGCCTGTTTAGAGCAGCTCGAGTTGAAAAAGATCGCTGTACAAACACAAAATATTCGATAAACCAAATTTGATACTTGACGAGGTAAGATTTTCATTCGATTTTATTTCGCTATAAAAAAGATGCAGCAACCTGAAGGTGTACTTCAGTGACTGCTACTGGAACTCCTCGACGAGTTACTAGGTGAGCCGAGTATGGGCTCGTTATGTTAGTCATGATGAGACCTTACCTCCGGACTTGATGGAGCGACCTGAAGGTGTACTTCGGTGAATGCTACTGGAACTCCTCGACGAGTTGTACTAGGTGAGCCGAGTTTGGGCTCGTTTTGTTAGTCATGATGAGACCTTACCTCCGGACTTGATGGAGCGACCTGAAGGTGTACTTCGGTGACTGCTACTGGAACTCCTCGACGAGTAGTACTAGGTCAGCCGAGTTTGGGCTCGTTTTGTTAGTCATGATGAGACCTAACCTCCGGACTTGACGGAGTGACCTGAAGGTGTACTTCGGTGACTGCTACTGGAACTCCTCGACGAGTTGTACTAGGTGAGCCGAGCTTGGGCTCGTTTTGTTAGTCATGATGAGACCTTACCTCCGGACTTGATGGAGCGACCTGAAGGTGTACTTCGGTGACTGCTACTGGAACTCCTCGACGAGTAGTACTAGGTGAGCCGAGTTTGGGCTCGTTTTGTTAGTCATGATGAGACCTTACCTCCGGACTTGATGGAGCGACCTGAAGGTGTACTTCGGTGATTGCTACTAGAACTCCTCGACGAGTAGTACTAGGTGAGCCGAGTTTGGGTTCGTTTTGTTAGTCATGATGAGACCTTACCTCCGGACTTGATGGAGTGACGTGAAGGTGTACTTCGGTGACTGCTACGGAACTCTTCAACGAATTGTACTAGGTGTGCAGAGTTTGGGCTCGTTTTGTTAGTCATGATGAGACCTTACCTCCGGACTTGATGGAGCGACCTGAAGGTGTACTTCGGTGACTGCTACTAGAACTCCTCGACGAGTAGTACTAGGTGAGCCGAGTTTGGGCTCGTTTTGTTAGTCATGATGAGACCTTACCTCCGGACTTGATGGAGCGACCTGAAGGTGTACTTCGGTGACTGCTACGGAACTCCTCAACGAATTGTACTAGGTGTGCCGAGTTTGGGCTCGTTTTGTTAGTCATGATGAGACCTTACCTCCGGACTTGATGGAGTGACCTGAAGGTGTACTTCGGTGACTGCTACTAGAACTCCTCGACGAGTAGTACTAGGTGAGCCGAGTTTGGGCTCGTTTTGTTAGTCATGATGAGACCTTACCTCCGGACTTGATGGAGTGACCTGAAGGTGTACTTTGGTGACTGCTACGGAACTCCTCAACGAGTTGTACTAGGTGTGCCGAGTTTGGGCTCGTTTTGTTAGTCATGATGAGACCTTACCTCCGGACTTGATGGAGCGACCTGAAGGTGTACTTCGGTGACTGCTACTAGAACTCCTCGACGAGTAGTACTAGGTGAGCCGAGTTTGGGCTCGTTTTGTTAGTCATGATGAGACCTTACCTCCGGACTTGATGGAGCGACCTGAAGGTGTACTTCGGTGACTGCTACGGAACTCCTCAACGAATTGTACTAGGTGTGCCGAGTTTGGGCTCGTTTTGTTAGTCATGATGAGACCTTACCTCCGGGCTTGATGGAGTGACCTGAAGGTGTACTTCGGTGACTGCTACTGGAACTCCTCGACGAGTAGTACTAGGTGAGCCGAGTTTGGGCTCGTTTTGTTAGTCATGATGAGACCTTACCTCCGGACTTGATGGAGTGACCTGAAGGTGTACTTTGGTGACTGCTACGGAACTCCTCAACAAGTTGTACTAGGTGTGCCGAGTTTGGGCTCGTTTTGTTAGTCATGATGAGACCTTACCTCCGGACTTGATGGAGCGACCTGAAGGTGTACTTCGGTGACTGCTACTAGAACTCCTCGACGAGTAGTACTAGGTGAGCCGAGTTTGGGCTCGTTTTGTTAGTCATGATGAGACCTTACCTCCGGACTTGATGGAGCGACCTGAAGGTGTACTTCGGTGACTGCTACGGAACTCCTCAACGAATTGTACTAGGTGTGCCGAGTTTGGGCTCGTTTTGTTAGTCATGATGAGACCTTACCTCCGGACTTGATGGAGTGACCTGAAGGTGTACTTCGGTGACTGCTACTAGAACTCCTCGACGAGTAGTACTAGGTGAGCCGAGTTTGGGCTCGTTTTGTTAGTCATGATGAGACCTTACCTCCGGACTTGATGGAGTGACCTGAAGGTGTACTTCGGTGACTGCTACTGGAACTCCTCGACGAGTAGTACTAGGTGAGCCGAGTTTGGGCTCGTTTTGTTAGTCATGATGAGACCTTACCTCCGGACTTGATGGAGTGACCTGAAGGTGTACTTTGGTGACTGCTACGGAACTCCTCAACAAGTTGTACTAGGTGTGCCGAGTTTGGGCTCGTTTTGTTAGTCATGATGAGACCTTACCTCCGGACTTGATGGAGCGACCTGAAGGTGTACTTCGGTGACTGCTACTAGAACTCCTCGACGAGTAGTACTAGGTGAGCCGAGTTTGGGCTCGTTTTGTTAGTCATGATGAGACCTTACCTCCGGACTTGATGGAGCGACCTGAAGGTGTACTTCGGTGACTGCTACGGAACTCCTCAACGAATTGTACTAGGTGTGCCGTGTTTGGGCTCGTTTTGTTAGTCATGATGAGACCTTACCTCCGGACTTGATGGAGCGACCTGAAGGTGTACTTCGGTGACTGCTACTGGAACTCCTCGACGAGTAGTACTAGGTGAGCCGAGTTTGGGCTCGTTTTGTTAGTCATGATGAGACCTTACCTCCGGACTTGATGGAGTGACCTGAAGGTGTACTTCAGTGACTGCTACTGGAACTCTTCAACGAGTTGTACTAGGTGAGCCGAGTTTGGGCTCGTTTTGCTAGTCATGTTGAGACCTTACCTCCGGACTTGATGGAGTGACCTGAAGGTGTACTTCGGTGACTGCTACTGGAACTCCTCAACGAGTTGTACTAGGTGAGCCGAGTTCCGACAATAAAAAATTGATAACGTTTTATTTGTTGTTTTAATAAAAACGAGCCCAAACTCGGTTCACCTGGTATAACTCGTCGAGGAGTTCCAGTAGCAGTCACCGAAGTACACCTTCAGGTCGCTCCATCACGTCCGGAGGTAAGGTCTCATCATGACTAACAAAACGAGCCCAAACTCGGCTCACCTAGTACAACTCGTCGAGGAGTTCCAGTAGCAGTCACCGAAGTACACCTTCAGGTCGCTCCATCAAGTCCGGAGGTAAGGTCTCATCATGACTAACAAAACAAGCCCAAGCTCGGCTCACCTAGTACAACTCGTCGAGGAGTTCCAGTAGCAGTCACCGAAGTACACTTTCAGGTGAGTCCATAAAGTTCGGAGGTAATTCGCAAAAATATAAACAGCAATAATAAATATTTTTTGTAGGTACCATAATTTTATTACAAAGAAATACGTAAAAAAAAAATGAATCCTTCAAAGTATCAAAATGAGTTCACTTGACTACAATTCTCGCAGTTAGTCGTGCGACTCGTGCGTACACTTGTGTGTGTGACCCGTGTCAATGTAGTAGTTCGATTCTCTACCTATCAATTTTGCGAACGCGTCCTTAAGCTTAAAAATCTGAAATTCAACGTGCTGCGTCCCGCTCCCTACTATAGCGACCTCTCATAGAAAACCCGCGTAAACGGAACGGGCGTATGCGACAAAATGGTTTTTATTGTTTAATATAAAAACTACAAATATATTTCATAAAACCTATGTACAAATTATAGTATCAGTTTCAATTATATGTATATGTAGAAATTTTGGAACCTCAAATCGATCCTCAATATTGGTATAATTGGAATCTCTTATTTTAAAGAGGTATTTTTGATTAATTATTTTGTGTTATAAAAGTTAACCATTCGTGTTATGCTATAGGCAAAATAAAGTCAAAGACATTATGAATTCTTACAATAAATTTCATTTCGTTTGCTTTAGTAATTGTTGAGAAAAATCGGTTTCCTTGCAACCAAAATATTCAAGGCGGGTGGAGACAAATCCAACAAATCAAGATCATAAAAAAAGGTCCAGCCGTTCTTGAGTTATAAATGGTGTAACTAACACGACCTTGACCTTGTAAAAGTTGCCACATTGAGACAATGGTAAAAATCATTTTTGCTTTTTCTAGCAATTCTATTTGCTATAACTAAAGCAATAATTTCACGTGAATAAGCATCTCTCTATTGAATATATTAAGTGATAAAACAATTTAATTTACTTTATAGTTTTCCATTATGATATGCAGTTCACAGCTTTATGGTGCGGTCATATTCTTTATAGCTCATTTATAATAGAATTTACAGTTCATTGCTTTCTATAATAGCATGTTTAGGTCATGGAAATTCCTTCACATTATTTATTTTTAATGACGGATTAATCCTATTGATATCATAAATGCGAATGGTTGTGTGTATACAGGGTGATTTTGTTATCACTGGCAATACTTGCAGGGGTGGAAGTACTCATCAATGTGAACAACTTTTATTATAGGGCTAACTCTGATATCGCATAAAATGATACGGTTGCTTCATACATTTTGGTGAGTAGGTATTGAACTTTTGTATGGAACAGCTGATAATTTTTTCATGATTTCACAGCTAGTCCCATTATAAAAGTTATTCATTTTGATGAGTACTTCCACCCTTGCAAGTATTGCCAGTGATAACACTCTTGTATCACTCAGGCTCCGTAACGGTTGAACGGAATTGGATAAAATTGGGCATAAAGTTAAATATACCCTAGAATAACATATTATGTTACTTTTATTGCAAGAAAGCATAAGATTTCTCGGGAATTAGAGTACAACAAACAAACCAGTAAAATAATACATTTATAATGTTAAAGACATTAAAAAAAAAAAACCTGATTTGAACAAAGGGGTTATTGTAAGATTAACTTTGATACCAGTAAACCACCAGTAATACCCATATCCCCTGAAAGAATGAAAAAAGCATGTAGTAAAATAAAATTATTAATCCAATGGATAACCCTTTTGACTTTCATTTGAATTGGGACGGCTATCACTTCAATAGAAGAGGTACTTAGATTTGGCAGTTCAAGTGATGTTATACCCAAGATCACTTATTTTTTATCGATATTAGACTCACCCACCGTTACGATAGCTTAACTTCAAAATAGCTAACTTGAAAAGAAGACTTTATGCTTACTATCAAGTACCTACGCTGTGAAAACTGTTATGGAGATTGTAGTTCCATATTTCTTACATATTTTGTCAATAACGCGGCAAAGACGAAGAAAAGAACTCGTATATGAGTGAAGTGATTTTCTTTACATTCTTAAAATACACTTTTGTAAAATTATGGTCGAATTCTGGGACATTATTCCTCACACACGGCCATCTGACCCCAAACTAAGCAGAGCTTGTACTATGGAAGCCAGATAACTGATATACTACATATACTACTTTTCTTTCGTAAATACATACATATTATAGATAATTACAACAAGACACAGGACAAACAGACATGTTAATGCACAAAAATGTTTGTCCTGAGTGGGAATCGAACCCACGACCTTTTGCGTGATAGATAGGGTATCTGACCAACCACGCCTTCGGGCCCGTCAAACTTTTGACCACTGGCGACCACTGGTAATAATAAATCTGTTTTTTTCAACACAACTTACCAATGAAACAAAAATTTGCACAACATTAACAACAACTTAAATAGATTAAGATAAATTGAAACTTTCTTTAAGTCTAGCTTCCGCCCCGCGGTATCACTCACGTTCCCGGGAGATCTTATGTTGTCCCGGGATAAAAAAAGTAGGCATATAGCCTTCCTCGATAAATGGGCTATCCAACACAAAAATATTTTTCAATTCGAACCAGTAGTTCCTGAGATTAGCGCGTTCAACCAAACAAAGATGATTAAACATTTAACAGGGTTAAAGTAAACAATACTGAAGCAAGAGACTACTGTCTAAGAGACATTCATATAAGTTAGTTTGCAGCCTCGTTGGGGTAGAGTGTACCCCGATCGATAGCAACCCTTGAAATTTGTAAGGGTGGGGTGAGAGTAAACGAGACGAATTTTTGACGGAGACGTGAAGCCGTCATACTGTTTATTTTGCAACAAGAGTGTGTAATTCTGAACCATAGGTTATATAACGGGGTGGATTTTAAAGTGTGTATTTTGTGAGGTGCACGTGCTTAGGTAGGTTAAATGTGAAATTCTCTTGTAGAACAAAGCATATTTGAACTTTGTCGGAACGTCTTACGGCATTTTCGTGTTATTACAAGGAATCTTCTGTGAAAATTATTAAACATAAATACATTGCAATGTAGTATGACAGTTATCTGGTTTCCATAGAACTAACTGCTTTAGGATCAGAGGCCGTGTGTGAGGAATGTCATAGAAAATTTATTTATTGCTTTAATGTTTGGTTCAAATAAAAGTTTTGGAAATTTTATTTTGTACCAAACGTATATATTATACTAGCTGTTCCCCGCGGTTTCACTCGCGTAGCGGTTTAAAAAATAGACATTGGCCGATTCTCAGACTTACCCGATATGCACACAAAATTTCATAAAAATCGGTCGAGCCGTTTCAGAGGAGTATGGTAACTAACATTGTGACACGAGAATTTTATATACAACTTATTAGATTTTATTTTTTACAAAACTTTTTTTTACATTGTAGTACTTACCTTATAAAGAATGTACATAATATTATCATCAACCTCCATAAATATAGTTATATTGCATTCTGCATTCTTATAACATATGTACATATAAACCCGGCTACATTATTCTCAAAACATAAATAAGAAAAATACAATGGAGTTACACATTGTTTGTTTCCTTGAAAATATTTTTCTACGTTACAAACACGTTGAATATAGAATTAGTAGACATGTTACACATCGCAATATAAAAGCGTTAAAATAGCCTCAAGAGAGAAATCGGAAACAAAAACTACTGCATTTATGACACAAAAGTGTCATCTTGTCGGAAAGAAATTGCGTTATATTCACGAAACTTTGGCGATTCGTCTAAACACAACATGTTTGGATCTGTAGTTTCACTATGTAACTTATCTATGGATTCCTATGCAACATTAAACAGCTCTTTAGTATTTAATGTTTAACATTGTATTCATATAAACTTACTTAGATTGGTAAGAAGATTGTGATTAAGAGTATCTGGATTAATATTATCTTTGATAGGATGTAATGATGAGGGAATTTACGTAAATTATATGAACAAGGCTTCAACTGATGTGAAAGGTTCGATTTAATTAAATATGTTACGAAACAAAAGGTTTTCTCAATTTATAAGGAGAGTTAAATTATATTAAAAGAGCTCCAAAGAGGCTTAGGCTTAACGAAAGAAGTAAGATCGTTCCAAAACTTAAAGTAAACTAAAGCTAAATCTTATAAGTTAACATTGAGAATTACTTTTTTTCATTCGTTGTTGAATGACAACTGCCCTAAGAATCTCCCAGAAGAATTACTTCGTTATTAAAGAGGCATTTAAATAACTGCGAAAACATTAAAAATAAAACTAATTCACTTTTATCGTATCAGTCTTTACCGCAAGATATAACAATAAATTACTAACAGTTTTGGAGATTTATGACTAAAACGCACCTACATAAAAACGTGTTCAACGAAACGATATAGATTTTATTAGGCAATAAACTGGAGTCATAAATCGATTGTCCAACAAGAGCTAGTATTGTTTACATATGCCGCGATCTCTTCCGTCACTGATTCGGTTTCATGATGCTTCCTGTCGGATATAATTGCTTCAATGAAATCATTGTACAATACACTTCGTCGTAACTCCATATTTAGGTTCCTGAATTGTGGTACCCAACGACTCATTATACCTTTTTTTTATTTGTTTAGGCTTTATGATGTGGCCAAAGGTGGTAAGCACACAAACCCTAGAAGGAACTGGCTCTCAAGTACAGCTGCCAAAACACACCGGTCGGTGTTTTGCGTCAGATATTCAACTTAAGGGTGGTATCCAGGCAGGCGGGTACTAAAAGTAACGTACCACCGTGCTATGAATATGCCCCAAATATGGACACTCGATTTTGTCTCTAAAATATTTCCACTGATAATCCCACAGTTTTATTATATTCTTGTTTATATTATTTCGATTCTAATATCTTGATACTAAATTACGCACTTTCATAAGAGTTGAGATAGTGAATTGCTTTTACTTATCTTTAAATAAAGGTGAAGAAATAAAATTTTAATCTTTATGAGAACATAAATATTATCACTCAAATTGCAAATCTGGAGTTACTTGACGAACAATAAACTCATTGAGGTCTGTGACCCTTTTAAATCATAGTTAATCATTTTATGTTCACACGAACGCGTTCAGTTTAACAACTCCTTCACACAGCTCTTTGACGTATTAAAAAATACAGTTTAACGCGTGAAGAAATTGAACATATCTTTAGGGACCAGGGTTTTTATCTCCGCCAAATATTTGGGCCCTATAACTCGAGCCGTTCCACTGCCAACAAACTGAAACGGACAACCCTTTCGTAAATTATTATTGTTTAAAAGCCGTAAGGAACTTTTCACATTTGAATTCGGAACTTTAAAGGGCGTTTGAATGAGTTGGACGTATTTCACTCGGCCTACAATGGTCTGAAATTTACTTTATCAGCTGAAACCTTACTCGAGTTTCGCTGGGATTTAGTTGGGTACTTTGACGGATCACGTTTGCATTGTGTATAGTAAGCAATTAGTTCCAACTATTTCCACGAGAGGCGCTGTGCTCATTCTTATAAATAAATGTCAAACGCAAAATATGAATTATTTAAACGCACCTTGCGTTACGCGAGTACGAAAAAGGTATCCAATATTATGTTTAATTTTGACAAAATGTTGATTAGCAGTTATGCCATGAAACCTACTATTTGTTACGTCACAAATATCAGGTATATAACCTAAAAATCGTACATATTTGTTTGCATGCGGGAATATATTTGCAGTTGACTACTTTACTCTGTATTTATTAGTTTTTTTACGATAACTTTACGTTTTATGTGAGCGTAGAACTTAGACTATATTTGTTTAAAATATTCTTCCAGTAAATCACAGTATTTTCAACATTTTACTTGGAAAACATGGAAGTACCTACCACGTACTGCACACGTGTAATCATTTCTCGTCTTACGATCGCTTACGTTCGTGACATATAATACAAATGTATTTTTAAGGTATCGCTCGTAAATCATGTGGGTAATGCTTCGTAATAGCTATTTATTAGGTAAGGCCTTAGTTTTGTTTATGAATTTGAAAATAAACTGGAAGATAAATATATAAATACATTGAAAGTAAAACGGCAACTGGTTTTTTGGAAAAGTAACAAAATAGTTCCCTTTGTATTAGATCTTAGAATGTCTATTAATATTTCCAAGTTATTTGGATGGGTGAAATAGGAGAAAAAATATTTTTTTAAAAGGTACATATTCTCGATACTTTTGTGACGTTATTGATATTTTTTTTAAATTATTAAATTAATAGTTCCCTGGCATAAATTCTCTAGTTTAACATATATTTTTTACAAATCTCTCGCATTAAAGAATACAAAGAAAAACTTAATTTAGAATCATCATTTTGCGTAGGTATATGACAGCTCCCTAACGCAAAGCCACTCGTTATTCTATATGTGAAACTTTTGATAAGGTCTCAGTAATGTTTTTGGAACGTGATCTATAATATACTACGTTAGGAACAGGGAAATATCTTAATGGCAATCCTATTTGGATTTATGACACGATCGTACTTTCCCCATTTTTATAACGTTACTATATTGTATTCTATTTTTATCTAACCGTTTGAGTTAGTGTTTAGTATTCGAACCCACAACCTGTGTTGCAGTAAAGGTATCTAACCTCCTCGCCAACCAACCCATCCAATACCCAGCCAATTATTATTAAAAATAACCGTGCATCAGATTTTTTTTATACAACTAAGGTAAGCTGTTACCGTATCATATTGACGCTTGCAACACCAAAGGTATCACGTGTTGCCGACCCTGCAAAAACCTCTCCACACTCTTCTTTAAGAACCCCATGCTATAGGAAGCTCCTTGGAAGTTGCTAGCTATAATTAAATCACGTTTAAAACCATTCAATAAATAGCGTCTTGAAACTCAAGTTATTACAGCAAGATTGCGGTTTAATCTTTGTTGTACGTCGTAGTTCCACTTCGCTGCAAATTGCTTTCGTTAAATACATTATAAGATGTTCTAGCATTTTATTAAAGAAAATAATGTAATTGAAATGGATAATATTGTTGGTGGAGTTATTAACACACGTTTTTTTAAATTTGAAAATCCCTTATTTAGTAAATGCCTTAGTAAGAAATATGTGTGCAAAATTTCAATAAAATTTCAGTAAATTCTACCTTCGTAAGTGCCTTCCTAGGGCCTAAATCGGCTTGTCAATAATTTTGTCAATCCAATATTAGTTAAATAAAACATCACACCCATAAAAATATAATTAAATTAAACGTTAGCAATAAAAGTAGGTACCTAATTTTATAAAAGCAACTAATTGAAATGTTTTCCATTACTTCAGAAATGTAAAAGCCTTTCTTGAAATTCAGTAACAGCAAAGGCGAGGCCACTAACAAAATTATAATTAGAAATACTTTACCGGGAACCCAACAAATGTGGGAAATTTAAATGTCTACGAAATGTAATCCGAAATTGTTTGTAATTTAGTACTTAAACGTTAGTAATCAAGTTTAATTTACTATTATTTAAACAATGTTCATTGTATATTTTCCTCTGTATTATGGCTAGAAATCGCTGGAGTAAAATAGGTTTTTCACATAGCGAGTTAAGCAAAAAAAAATCATTTGAGGTCAAAAGACAAATATTGTTAAAATGTCTGTTTATTTTGTGCCTAGACTGAATGTATGTAAAGATCTCTATAAGTTACATACCTACCTATATTAGAAAAAAATCCATAGCATAAGCTATGCATGGTTTGGAATTAGATGACCGTGTATGAAACGTCCAAGAATAGTACTTGCTTGCAGAAAGATTCTATCCAAAAATCATGGACAAAATAGAAGAGAAAATTAATGTTGCCAATTTAAAAGAAAACAAGTGCCGCTGGTTGTTTCAAAGGAATGATTACCTTTACATACATTCGTAATAACTAATTATTGTGTCATCACATACAAGTAGAACGAAAGAGAGAACATAACTAACAACCCGTGAAACAACCCGATACTTGTGTTAACAATGGTTGAGGCCATGTTGAAACAACCCAATCTAAAAGGTTACTAAATCAGCATAACATCATGCAATGAAATATGATGCTATTAGGAAAAGGTCACAGAAATATCAGCGACAAGATATATGTTCAGACATGTCTGGAATACGGCACACTTTAGTGATGTATGGAAACGCTCAGATTTCGCTGTGTCACTCATGTTATACCTACGTGATATAGTTTTTGTTATACAGAATTTGGGTATAAATTCGTTTTTATATATATTTATACTAATATAATAAAGATGAGTTTTTTGTTTGTTTAAAGGCGCTAGCTAATCTCTGGAGTCGGAGTTGAAAAAATATTTTTGCTTTAGATAGCCCAATTATTAAGGAAGGTTATAGGTTACTTTTTATCCCGGAAATGCGGGTGAGACCGCAGTGTACAGCTAGTATTTTAAAGAGGTGATAAATATTAATAATGCTGTAAAGTTATAAATCATTTTATTGTAAATAAATGAGCTATTTGTGTTTTGGTGGATGAAACACCCCGGGCACGCTTTTCAAACTCTAAATATAAACGAATTTATTCAGATTATGCCCTGATAAGGCACATATTGAATTTTTTTTCCTCTGTATTTTTTTTACGTTTTCACTAATCAACAAAATAAATGAGCCAATCGTAGAAATCCTAACTTTTAATATCATAAATGCGAATGTGAGTTTGTTTGTTCTTCTCCGTACCATAGGCTATCTGCATACCAAATTTCATCGCGATCGGTTCAGCGGTTTAAACGTGAAAAGGTAAAAAACAAACAAACAAACTCACTTTCGCATTTATAATATTAGTTAGGATTAGGATTAGGATAGCACAAAACCCTTGCTATAATTAGTCCCTGAAACCTTTATTAAATCTCATTTAGTAGAATAACATTTCATAATCTATCCAAGGATAGACAAATAATTACTTTAAACTCAATTTATCTACTTAGCAATCTATCTCTCGATATACCTTGCTAATCGCATGATCCAATTATTCATGATCGTCTGTGGTATCTAATTAGATTTGCTTTGACTAATGCCTTATACGATATCTCCAAGCTACCGTTACAGCATTATCGTAGCTAGACGATACAATATAAGTACGATGAGTTTGTTTAGTGTATGTGAGAAACGTTTAAATTTTATTATCTTAACTGCAGCCCCGTAGTTTCACTCGCGTTCCCACTTATATTACGTTTTACCGGGATGAAAAGTAGCCTAAGTGCTATTCCATACTATAATGTATCTCTTAGCCAAATTTCATTCAGATCCGTTGAGCCGTTCTGGTGTGATGGAATAACAAACATTCATCCATCCATCCATCCAAACATCCATTCACATTTATAATATTATAGGAGGATTAGTTTTTCCAGGGTCTGAACTATCCATGAGGCAAATTTCATCTGATGATAAATGGCTACTGCCTATGGACATTAGAATAATCTGAGAGTTGATTTTGCCAATGTGTTGCGGAACTTTTTGCAGCCTAGATTGTCTCTCAAGATAGGAGCTTAGAGACAGATTCTCATCTTGAGAGCATTAGCCAGTCAGGCGGGTAACAATGCACCGTGCTAAGGTTTCTTAAAGACGTTTTACATCACCAAAAGCTCAAGGCTTAGTATAGGAATCAAACTCACGACCTTTGTCATGGTTTTTGACGTCACTACGCTCAGCTATTATTACTTCATTAGATATCTAGACCTCTCTCAACATGACTGTAAGTGTGCTGTAAATGAAAGTACTTATATCAGGGTGTGTATCACATGTAAAACAATTTTTTCAAAAAAACGTAAAATTATTTTTAAAATTTTCACTAAATAATAAAAGATAATAGTTTGGCTCGTGGTAAAAAGTGGACCAAATTGTGGTATGTAATACCTGAATATACGATGTATCGACCCCTTAACGTTGGACTACTATTTACGCCACACCCTGTATATTATTATAACTAAATCTGTCATACAACGGATATGATATCTTTGATCGACTCGTTACGCACGATTACACAGCGATATACTGATAATCACAATATCAGAGTATCGTAATATCGTTATTCGATCAATTTTGTCGATATTTTTATAATCACAATATCCAATTATCTGCGGCGCTAAGTTCTATTATTAGATAAACTATACTGGGTGATTTTGTTATCACTGGCAATACTTGCAAGGGTGGAAGTACTCATCAAAATGAACAACTTTTATTATGGGACTAACTGTGAAATCATGAAAAAAATATCAGCTGTTCCATACAAAAGTTGTTCACATTGATGAGTACTTCCAACCCTACAAGTATTGCCAGTGATAACAAAATCACCCTGTATAGCTATTTAGATAGCTCTAAGCTCTGTTATTATAGTTAACAAATTATGAATTGACTCATTTCTCGCCGGCGGCTTTACCTGAAACCAGAAACTAGTTACAACTTTTTTTTATGTCAGAAAGCTGGTAATCAGGTAGGCTGTCCACCTGACGGTAGGTAGTTACCGTCGTCTATGGACATAAGCAATACCAAGGGGACTGCCAATGTGTTGCCTACCTTTATATAGCATAGAAGGCATCTGGCTCCCAAATGCAGCTGCCGAAATACACTAGTAGGTGCCTTACCACTACAAAGTACCTACCTCACCACTATGTTAAGGTTTCCACACGGTGTGTTCCTTCACCGAAAGTTCATGGTAGGATTCGAACCCATGACCTTTGCCGTGGCATCCAAAGTCACTGCCACTGAGCGAGCTATCATCGCCTCAAACATGTTAAAAATATATTCTAACTAGATTCCACCCCGCGGTTTCACCTTCCCCAGGGGTCTTATGTTTTCTCGGAATAAAAACTAGCCTATGTTCTTTTCCGTACCATAAGCTCTCTGCAAACCAAATTTCATCGCGATCGGTTCAGTGGATTAACCCTGAAAAGTTAACAAACAAACTCACTTTCGCATTTATAAAATTAGTAGGAAGTTATGCTCAAGCATGAATGTTAGGTAAAAATTGAACTCATGACCTTCTAGTAGTCAGAGTATCTAGCCACCACACTAACTCTTCTACGATGTGTTTATTTGTTTCCAGGTTTCCGAACGATAACAAACACTGGATCATTTTTATCGTCCATTTTGACGTATAAAACCATACTAAACAACTTAAGTTCTTGTTGAAGGAAAATTAAACATACCTACCGTTGTATACATAATAATACACTACAAGGTTACATGAAAAATGTTTTACAAATTATGTAAGATTGTTTTTTTTTATACAACATTGTCGGTAAGCGGTTACCGTAGCCTATGAACGCTTGCAACACCAGAGGTATCACTCGCGCGTTGCTAACCGTTCCTCCCTCCCCGATGACCTCTGGCGACCTTACTCACGCGCAGGAACACAAGTATAAGTTATTTGGCTGCGGAATCCTGTAAGGTGGAGGTACTTCCCCAGTCGAGCTGCTCTTTGAGCGACATATCGCTATGCTCTACCTCTCAAATGTATGGATTGTGTCATGGAAAAATCTTTTCGTCTTGTTATGAAAAAGTTTAGCATAATAAGGTTAATTTACGAGATGTATATGTACAACTACATTTAGTACATTATTTGTTATTTATTTTAAAAAGTGTAACCTTCCTGAGTTTCTTGCCGGTTCTTCTCAATTGAAGGCGACTTCCGAATCGGTGGTAACTTCTGTAGCTTCGACGTTCATAAGTGCCTTTCTAGGGCCTTAACTGAATAAATGGCTTTGACTTTGACTTTATATAAAATCTCTGACGCATAATGTGTGACTACGGTGAACAAACCCAAAATTGCTTATCCATTATTTAATGAACATGTTTTTTCGATGCTTTTCGTTCGCAGCTTGTAAAGTTTTTCATAGTGTACGTCGTACACTTAGTTACCTACTTGTTTTTTTATGATATTATTATAAAAAATACAATACGGTGGTTGGACGGTAAACACACACACTTGTCTTTACAGTTACGAAAGCTGCGGTGGTTATTGTGCTTTATTCTTGACATGTCCTTTTAATCGACAAAATAAACAAATTGATGCTATCGACGCTATCACAGCTGCGTCTATTGTAAAACTGAAAGAGCGTCTCGTGACCGCCCTACACATTGGCACCGCTGCGGTACATTCACCATATGCCTCGCGCGGTACGTTAGCTTCATTTTTTTTCCTCTATTACAAGCCTCATACCCCAACTTTTATACCTTAAAATCCTATAAAAAATAATAAACAAACCTAACACCTTGCCATTTTGGCCACAGTCAACATCTTGAACCGCTATTGTTCTACATATAAAGCTAGAATTAGACCCTGAGCACATCCCTTCCCACAGTCTGCTGAAACTAAAACAATAGTGATTCGTCAACGCTACTTTAGCACAAAGTACAAAGGCAAGAGCACATAGGCCCTCGATAGCTAAGGGCTCGCGAATAAGGCGGGCGGTGGAGGGTTGAAAGTGCCCTTCTGCCACTTAGACATTTGAAGGGTTGAGCGAGGCAGATAGTTGGGTGTAAGTACAATAGTCTTATATTGTGGAGTTAGAATTCCATTTTTAAAGTTAGGAAATGTCATTGTGCGATTTTAAAAATTTCAAAAAGTCTATGATCTCGCATTGACAATTGGTATTGCTAATGTCCATAAATTACAGTCGCCACATACTAACGTCGACCATATGTCTACTTGTCAGCCTTCTGACATAAAAAAACCGGAATTCCGTACAAAATTAAACCTGACGATTTATCACAAAGTACCTACAGTTGATTTATATTTGACTTTGTTTTTCTACGACCGAAATATGCCAAATAAAAAGAGAATTAAACATCGTTAAACTTGTTAGTTTCAAAGCACACCTGTTGCATGTTTCTAGTAGATACCTACTTGATTTACATACCTACATAGGTTACACTATGTTTATTTTATTTAGTGTTTGCATATTCGAAATTCAAATTACTTCGGAATTCAAATTATTTCAAAAAAACTATCGGAATTTGAATATAAACTTCGGTTAGGAAAGGAAACCGTATTTACAAAATCTTTTAAGTAATCATTCAATTAAGAAAAACTGATAGAACTCTTTATCTGTGTTGGTACTGCCAAGTCATTATATTTATGTCGTATTCGTTAATATGCTGTCAACCGGCGCGTCTCCTACGTATGCGCATGCGTCCATGACAACTTATTATGCATTACAAAACGCCGCGATGCAACAAAGCAACACTACAGAAACGACCCGAGTCGAGTTGCCGATTGAGTCCCTTATTTGCATCGATACTGAATCGATAATGCAACGCACGCAAACGTTACAATTTACCACCTCTCAACTTTTGGTATGCCATTTTGCATTGCGTCATAATATATAAGAAATCGACAAAATTATTAATATACGGATATTATGGAATGTTTGTACGTTCGATTTGTTTACTTAAAAGTGTTATAGAAATGCGTCTAAAATGAGTGGAATTAAACTTTATTCGTTCCGTAGTTATTAGCTTTCGCTCTAATCTTGAATGCATGAGGAATAAATTACATTTGTTTATGGATTTCAAATAAATATATTTTACATTTAATTTGTTCAGGCTATTCAGCAATTGGCCGATTGATTTTATAGGCTGATGTTGGCTAGAAATACTATAGTTTTAAGATACAGAGAATGGTTAGAGGATGCTAGATGCTTTCAATTCACAGGCATAGCAATTAATCAATTTGGACTCCTAATATTAATACGTGAAGCAAAAATTTGGTATTCCTTGGAGGACTATGAAAATGTGATATTAGTTAAAGTTTATATGGTAATGGAGTGCAGAATGCAAATATTTTTATATAATGTTCATTAGAAATAATTTAAATTAATAAAAAAATCATTACACACACTACCATGCGTTTGACAGACACACACACACATACGCACATATGACAACACTGTCAGTGCTTTGTCGGTAACGCGGCAATGACAGACTTAAAGAAAAGAGTTCGTATATTATGAGTGAAGTGATTTTCTTTATATTATTATACTCTTTTGTCTAATTATGGTCGAATTTCGACCACGGGCGACCTCTGGTTTATATAATTGGACAACCCTATTGATTGCATGAGAGTGATCACTAAGAAATGGAACCGAACCGAGCTATTGACGTTGAGAAGGACGGGATGACTGGGCGAGTAAAAAGATTGACATGAAAACTTTGATGTTGTTTTTAAAAACCTAAACTGTTGGGGTTTCGTCTCTTTTCCCTTGTCTGTAGAAGTTTCTTTGTAATATGTACAAACAAAACGCTACAACTCCAGCTACGGAACCATATCAATACGTCATGAACTGTATATTCCTTTAATTAAAAACTTTGTATAGCTTTTATCGCGGACTTCGGGCTTTGAGCGCGGCGACCGAATCAAGAAATTTCGTAACCAAAAAATTCCGTAACGAAAAAACCTAATACCTCCCACCTTCTGTTTGTGAGAAAGTATATAGGTGTATAGGTATCTATTAATATCAAAGAAAATATATATCTTAATATATATATTTCTTGTGTGCGTGTGTATGTGACTGAACTCCTCCTAAACGACTGGACCAATTTGGATGAAATTTTGTGTGTATATTTGAGCGGGTCCCTGGATGGTTTGAAAATACAATTGGACCCGGTAGATGGCGTCGTAATCGAGTTTGGACAGGACAACGTCTGTCGGGCCCGCTAGTATATATATATAATTGCATAAGTTGATAAAAAATGCTATGCAATAGCTTTACCGCGGCAGTCCCCGAGTGCCACACGTTTTTTTTTATTCTTTCTATTATAATGTGTTCTCGTTGCTATTTTTATAATTCGGTTCGGTTTGTAACCTGGTTTCCCTCAGTCAGTCGACTTCAAACGAGTTTATAACTTCTCGCTTAGTTTAGCTTGCCGATGAATTTCATTGTTATTAATATGAGTTGAAATAAACGGATACAATTTGTAATATATTTCTAAATTGTTGTAGGTAAAAATATATTTAGTGGATACCAAATTATATGAGAGAACGATCGTGAAAATAAAATAGTAAATAGAAATAGTAATTGAACAACCAACACGGTTACCTAGAATATTTTCACGATGGTTTTAATCCCGATATTGCCCTACTATTTATAAATGCAATAGTGTATTGGTTTGTCGTTTTTTTAACGCAACAGGATCGTCAGGACTTATTGCAAAAAGATAGCTTATGCGAGTGAAACCTCGAGGAAAAAGTTAGTATAATATGAAAATATATGTATTATATACCATAAGAAACTGCAAAATGTTATATAACCGCATTGGGGTACAAATCTCCCCTAAAATCAGCGTCCTAGTATTTAAATAGTTACTTGCTAGATTTAACTTTCTATGGTATACAGATTTCTTCAAAATGTTTTTCCTTGGCCATCAAGCCAGTGGCTTGAAGGAGAAAACATCGCCTTTTAATCACTTACTTTTACTTTTTCACTAACCTTTCTTCCGTTCAAACTCGCGTGAGGTGAGATTATAATCAAACCTGAAGTGAACCTGAACTTTTTAAAAATTTACAAATACCTTATTATTTCCACGCACAAATTCAATTAAATTGGTTAAGACTTTAAAAATGATATGGAGTTTATTGACACATGGGGCGAATTTATTTCTGTGGGGCCTTTAGCCTCGGGCAAAAAATGACCGAACCATAGCCACACTTTTTTTTATTCAAGCCTAATAGTGTAAAAAGTTTAAAGGTTTAAATGGTGCAACACAATAATGAATTCCTTTGTAAGTATGATTTGCAAATAGCCGAACTGTGCTTGCTGCTTGTTGACCCTGATATACCTACATTTGATAAAAAAAAAGCTTTTATATAAAAGTCGCCCGCTATTTCTCCAATCGTGATAATATTATCATTCCACGTGATTGTTATTTGACCCCGCGATTATCCCCTCTTTATCACGTCATGCAAAAAAATCCCAATTATAATTATATCTTTTTTTTTACAGGAAACGAAACATGGAGGCCAATTTGCAGTCACATTCAACGAGAACATTTAAAAAGAAACAAACAAAAAAATATAAAATTAAATGGAAGTGTTCACAAAATTTCTTCACAAACATTTTTGAAATAAAACTATTAAAAATTTAAAATAACAATGTGGTAAATCGTGTGTAATAAGTGATTATAATGATAAAGTGATGATATTCGGTTATGATGATGGATGATTAGGCATCTGTGATGGGGTGTGGTCAGAGTAAAATAAATCTCTATCCCAGGAGAAACAAAAATGGCGGGAAAGGAAATAGTGCCAAAAAGTCAGGTAAGATTTTGCAAATGCCTTTGTACCGGCATCGAATTTAATTTTATCACTTTTTTCATAAAGCTATGGTATGAAGAAAAAGGCATCTGGTACGTGCCTTCAAATATTCATGAGTTAGTAGGAGACCGTTTCAGACTATGAAATACCTTTACAGGAAAGCTTTTGCTTTGAATGGCATTTAATTATACACCCTAACATGTGAGGCACACTCGCTAAATTATTATATTTTTATGTCGGAAGGCTGACAAAAAGGTACATTTCACCTAATGGTAAAGGCTACCGTCGCCTATAGACATTACCTATGTGTTGTCGACCTTTATAAAGCCTAGAAGGCAATGTGATGTCTGGATAATTTTGTTACTCTTTCACATAAAAAGTACTAGACGGAGTTGGATGAAATTTGGCATACAGACAGAATATATTCTGGATTAAGATTAAAGATACTTTTTAACCCGCGAAAACGTAAAATCCTTCGGGTACGAGGGTGAAACCGTGGGGTAAAAGCTAGTTATAATATAAATGAATTTAACAAATTTCTTTTTAATATTGTATATATATATCAAATACAGAACACGGGCACTTCAATTTCGGAGCTCAACCTTTTAGAATTATGACAATTGTCGTTATATAAAATCCGAACCAGAATATTGGATAAAATGTTATTGGTAGAAAAACAGCCAAGGCAGAATGAGCATAAAGACAGATGTCACCCAGGGCCCTACCTTCACTTTCACTTATAAAATTATTTTGTAACGCATTATTGTTTCCATGTTATTGAAGTATCTTTATTAGGTCAGTATCTTTTTTCTTTTTCCCTTTGTGCTACAGGAATACAGGAATAAAAACATTATTTTTATCGTTCCTGTAAGATAACTTTTAAAGAAATTTCTCTTAGTTTTCTGTGAGATTAAGGATAAATCTACATCAATTTATTATTTAGGTATATGATAAAACGGACTATTATATTTAGTATTTAATTAAATATACAGTTAAAATTGTGTTTTAAGTAAATCTCCTATTGTAAAAACGTCAAACAGAATTCCGCAATGCAGATGCAGGCTTTATTTAAACTTGAAACTCGTATCAAAATGCGTTACAAACTTAAAATGCTTTATACTAATTTAATCAGGATTATCAGCCGTAACACATGTACCTACTATCCCACAATATTTTTTGCGTTTATTTTTGCTACTTATATTGACAGTTACTACAGAAAAGAGATTTGGGGCATTGCTTTAGTAGGTACCTATAACTATGTAGTTAGAGATATTATTTATTGTATCATATTATAAAGATTAATTGCTTTGTTGTAATATTGCGCTACTGGCAATTATTATACTGGGTGATTTTGTTATCACTGGCAATACTTGCAAGGGTGGAAGTACTCATCAAAATGAACAACTTTTATTATGGGACTAACTGTGAAATCATGAAAAAATTATCAGCTGTTCCATACAAAAGTTCAATACCTACTCGACCAAAATGTATATGAAGCAACCATATTATTTTACGCGATATCAGAGTTAGCCCTATAATAAAAGTTGTTCACATTGATGAGTACTTCCACCCCTGCAAGTATTGCCAGTGATAACAAAATTACCCTGTATATACCTACTAACTAACCCCCGGGCGTGTGTGGCAATGCTTCTTATTTATTCTTTTTTTCTTTGTCTGAAAACTCCGCAAGTATGCGCACAACAACTCACCAAAGTTTCATGGCAATTGGACGAGTACACGATTACGTTACAAACATACAGACAAACATATTACACAGATTTTAATATATGTACCTACTGGGTGGATATTTTGAGGAAGTATATTTTCTAAACATATATTAAGTTCGTCCGAAATCGCGAAAATTTACCCAATGAGATATGAAAAACAAATCATTGAGATATAACGCAGCCAACGCTCATAAGCCTAAGTTAAATTGTACCCTATAACTTTACGCTCAAAGTAAACCTAAGTGCTCACTACGAGTCAAGAATTTACATTCTAAGCCACACACACATTTGCAACGATAAATTATGTACTCCAGTTAGAACGTTCGCTCGTCTAGCGATAAGGTAAAGATAAGCGCACAACAGGTAGTAACACATAAATCTAAGTGTACAATGTATTTATTACATTTGCATGAACAAGCCATGAAGACGGGCGAGCTGTATAGAAATTACATTTGATTGAACCTACAGTTGATAATGGAAAAGCTCTTAAACTTTATTACGATAATTAAAGTAAATATGAATCGTTTACTGTGAATGAACGATATTTAGCGGACGTTGACTCTTTCTTTTGCTATCGTTAAACGATACATGGATAACAATATCACGAATAAGTATAATTATCTTGAGCTTTTGGTGAAGGAAATGATCGTGAGGAAACCATAGCATGGTGGTAGGGTGCTTTGACCCACCTGGTTGGCTACTACTCATGTTGAAAATTTGTCGCTAAGCACCAAGCGGTGTATTCCGGCAGCTACATTTGAGAGAGTTCCCATCTAGGGTTTGAATAATCACCACCTTCGGCCACATTATCACCCATGTTAATATTGTTACAAACAAGTGACAAAAAGATAGTTTAACTTAACTTGACCAAATGCTTGGCCACACAGACGGCTGCTTCTATTGAGCAGCATAATATTTTACACTCATTGGAAGTTATTCCAAATAGTTTGAATACATTGGAAAATATTCCAAATAATTTAAATTAGAACATGTGACAATAGAGGCAACCTCTAGCATAATTTGTAATAATGTATTTAAAAGTTTTTCCTGCCCAATATCTGAAATTAAGAATAAAAATAATAATCATAAATGTAAAAATAATATAATTAACTTGGTGCATCAAAACATACAAGGAATAAAGGGCAAGGAATTAGAGCTGGAGTTATTCATGAACTGTAGTAAAATTGATATTTTATGCATTACTGAACACTGGCTAAAGGCCCATCAGTTCATGTTCAACTTCAGTAATCACCAAGTTGCTGGTTCGTTCAGTAGAGAAAATTCAATACATGGTGGCTCACTAATAATAATACATAATAGTTTGAAATTTAAGGAACGAAAGGATATTCAGAGCCTGTCTATTGAGCGAACTATTGAAATAGCTTGTGTTGAGCTTGAACAATTCATTGTTATGAGCGTATATAGACCCCCTTTGGCAGTATTTAACTTGTTTGAAAAACATATGGATGAAGCATTGTGTAAACTTAATAATGTTAATAAAAATATAATAATTTGTGGAGATTTTAATATAAATTTATTAGAGGATAATGTATTATCTAATAGAATAAAATCCCTTTTCTTGTGCTATAATCTTGTAAATCTTTTTTTAGAACCAACTAGGATAACTTCTAGTTCAGCAACTTGCATAGATAATATATATACTAATCTGCAACCAGTTACTAAGTCAGTCTTTAGTCAATTAAGCTCGGATCATTGTGGTCAGATGGTCTCCTTTAATATACCTAGAAAAAAGGTAATAAAAAAAGATATTAAGTGTGTTCCTATGAGTGACAGTCGCCTTGAAAAGTTTAGAAACAATATTGTCAGTAAATTACCATACCTACCTTATAATGATAATGCAAATCAACTTTATAACTCCATTTTCAATCTTACCAAAAATGAGTATAGTTCCATATTTACCTCTAAAAATGTTAAACGAAAAACTGGTATGGTTTTCAATGATTGGGCGACGGTCGGTATTCATAGAAGCAGGAAAAGACTGTACGAACTATATAGTGAAAAACCGTATAATCATAATGCTGTTTTTCTGAATTATGTGCGTAATTACTCTAAAATATTTAAACGCGTTTGTGCCGCGGCTAAATCAATACATATAAGAAATAAAATAGAAAGTAGCCAAGATAAGATCAAGATGACTTGGAAAATTATAAACAGTGAAACTGGAAAGGTCAAGGTACATAATCATGAGTTTCGACTAATGATTAATGATAAATTAATTGAATCTGACCGAGATGTTGCTGACGCGTTTGAGTTATTTTTCACCGATATTCCAGTTTCGACTACCAAATCTCTTGATTCTTCTCCTACCATCGCTCTATCATTACTAAGAGAAAATGTAACAGAATGTGCAGTCGATTTTCAATTTTCCCCTGTTAACTCTAGTGACATAATTAAAACTTTTAAATCCATAGATTTGAAAAAAACTGTTGATCTATGGGGACTTTCCGTTAAACTTGTTAATTCTATAATCGATTGTATTGCGCCACATTTGGCTGTCACTTTTAATAAATGCATAGATTGTGGCGTATTTCCTGATCTGATGAAACATAGTAAAGTAGTGCCTTTATTTAAAACCGGTAGTACATCTGACCCCACTAATTTTAGACCGATTTCTGTACTACCGACATTTAGTAAAATTTTCGAAAAAATTATACTTAATCAACTATTGGAACATTTCAATAGTAATAGACTGCTTCACAGTAAACAATTTGGTTTTACCAGGGGTCGCTCAACAACCGATGCTGGTGTTGAGCTTGTTCAGAATATTTTTGGCGCCTGGGAGGAGTCACGTGATACCATCGGTGTCTTTTGTGACTTATCCAAGGCATTTGATTGTGTACACCATGAATTACTGATCAGGAAATTACACCACTATGGTATTAGAGACATTGCACTCAGTCTTTTGAATTCATACTTGAGTGATAGAATTCAAAGGGTTGATGTAAATGGTAAAGTTTCCTCTGGGTCTTCGGTAACGATGGGCGTCCCACAAGGTTCTATCCTGGGACCTTTTCTTTTTCTGATTTACATCAACGACTTGCCTTACCTTGTAGAAAAAAAACATGAGATAGTATTGTTTGCTGATGACACTTCACTTCTTTACAAAGTGAATAGACATGATTTTAATTCTTCTGACGACGTAAACAATGCTCTTTCAGTAGTCGTTGATTGGTTTACTATTAATAATTTATTGCTCAATGAGAAAAAAACCAAATGTATCAGATTCAGTCAACCCAATGTAAGACATTTGAACACAGACATTGTTATTAAAGGCGAAAAACTGGATCTTGTTGAAACAACCGTATTTTTAGGTATCACTTTAGATGATAAGCTACAATGGAGCCCACATATTTGTAATTTAGTGAATAGACTTAGTTCTGCAGCTTATGCAGTGAGGAAAATTCGTTCTCTCACTGACGAATCTACGGCAAGATTAGTTTATTTCAGTTATTTTCACAGCTTGATGTCTTACGGCATCCTCCTTTGGGGCAGTGGTGCCGACATCAATAGAATTTTTATTCTGCAGAAGAGGGCTATTCGCGCAATTTATAAATTATGTCCTAGAGATTCTCTTAAAGATAAATTCAAATCCATAAATATTATGACTGTGTCGTCACAGTACATTTATGAAAATTTAATTTATGTTCGGAAAAATATACAAAATTTTCCTAAGAACAGCGATACTCATAGCTTGAACACTAGAAATAAGCACAAACTCGCTGTACCTGTAACTCGGCTCAGCAAAGTGAGGGACTCATTTAAGGGGCAATGTATACGTTTCTATAACAAAGTACCCAAAGAAATTCAAGAACTATCTGTGTATAGATTTAAAAAATTAGTTAAACAAAAGTTATGTAAGAAAGGGTACTATAAAGTTTCTGATTTTATAGAAGACAAGAATGCATTTAAATGAAATGTTCGCTACACAAACTATTTCATTAAAATTTTATAAACTTTGTTATTAGTAATTAAATTTTTACATAAATAAAAAGAACAAAGATCTATAAAAGATGTCCCTTGCTGAGTTTCTTGCCGGAGTCTTCTCAGTCCAAGTGTATTCCGAACCGGTGGTAGAATCATTTGTAACGTTCATAAGTGCCTTATTAGGGCCTAAACTGAATAAATGATTTTTGAATTTTGAATTTTGAATTTGAATTTTGTTTGCGAATGATGCTCCATTTGCATCAAATTGCGATCCCGTCTAGTGGGCAGCCATCTTTAATCCTCAGTATATTTTCAGTAATTCATTGAGAAAAAATATGTTATACTATTCCTAAAAGACAATCTCCCTGATCCGCCATCTTTTGACCAATCTTGTCTAAATTGTACCGCCAAAGATCTTTTGAGCGTGATTTTATCTTTTAAACCTGGCTCTGCTGGCGGCCTTGACGGTTTTACACCACAGCATTTCAAAGATCTTGTCTGTGGTGCCGCTGGAGATGCTGGTACCAAATTATTATCAAAGTTAACCTCCCTTATAAATTTAATGTTGGAAGGAAAGGTGCCGAGCGCCATTACCGAAATCATTTATGGGGCCAACCTTTGCGCTCTATCCAAAAAAGACGGTGGTATAAGACCCATCGCTGTGGGTAATACTATCCGTCGTATGGCCTCCAAAATTTGTTGCCGTCACATTCTCCCTCAAGTTTCGGAATTATTTCAGCCCATTCAACTTGGTTTTGGCTCAAAGGGAGGTTGTGAGGCAGCTGTTCATGCGGCTCGGACCTTTCTGTTAAATAATGGAGGTGAAGTTTTGCTTAAGGTTGACATAAAAAATGCATTTAACTCTGTCGATAGGGCCGCTCTGTTAACGCAAATTAAGGATATCTGTCCTGACTTATATCCATACCTTTGGCAATGTTATGGGCACCCTTCAAAACTGTTTTTTAAGGAACACCCACTTATTTCTGCTGTGGGTTGTCAACAGGGCGACCCTCTCGGTCCAGCCATTTTTAGTTTGGCAATTCATCCAATCATTTCCGGTTTACAGTCTAAATTTAATGTTTGGTATTTAGACGATGGCACCTTGGGAGGCGATGTTAGTTCTGTTCTCAATGATTTTAAATCACTGATCGAAAAGTTTAAAAAAATTGGCCTTGAATTTAACTGCTCCAAATGCGAGCTACTTATTTCAGATTCTGTTACTGAATCTGAAAAACTAAAAATTATTCAAAATTTTAATGATTTGGCACCTAACATTAAATTACTATCAAAGGAGTCACTTCTACTTCTTGGTGCCCCTGTCTTAGACGAATCTATTCCTGCTTTCTTTGAGCAAAGGATTCAAAATTTTAACGACTCATCTAGTCGGCTATTTGAAATCAATGCACATTATGCATTTTTTATTATAAGATTATGTCTATTTGTGCCTAAGTTTACTTATTTACTCCGATGTACCCATTTGTTTAAATTTGATCAATTATTAAATACGTTAGATAACATGATTAAGATTTCTCTGGCTAAAATCCTAAATTGTTGTTTTAATGAAAACAAAGTGTGGTCTCAGGCCACCCTTCCCGTGTGTTATGGTGGTCTAGGAGTGCGGAAAATTTCAGACATTTCACTGCCGGCATTTCTGTCGTCGGTATATAGTGTGGGCGACCTCGTTGGATCTGTTTTGGACCCATCTATTGGATCCGTTGAGGTTTCTCACCTATCCGATGCCAGAAATGCCTGGCAGGCAGCTTGTCCAGGCACAAATATTCCGTCGCTAACCTTAAGTCACTCTCAGAGAGAGTGGGACAAGCCTCTATGCGAAAAAACTTGGCAAAATCTATTTTCCAATTTTTCTTCAAATTCGGACCGCGCACGCTTGTTAGCTGTCTCTGAGAAGGAATCGGGTCTCTGGTTGCAAGCCATTCCATCTACAAACATCGGTACTTTGTTAGACCGAATCACTTTAAGTTTATGCATTTGTCTCCGTCTTGGTTCCAGGACCAATCATCCTCATCGCTGCCGCTGCGGAGACTTTGTCAACGAGCTCGGCCACCATGGGCTTTCGTGCTCTTTAAGCGCCGGCCGTTTTTCACGCCACGCGGCTCTTAATGATATAATCCGTAGGGCTCTTGTTGTTGCCAACGTGCCTTCTGTACTAGAACCAGTCGGAATTGCGCGTGACGATGGCAAGAGGCCGGATGGTATGACTTTGATCCCGTGGAGTGTTGGCAAGCCGCTGGTGTGGGATGCCACGTGTGTAGATACACTTGCGCCTTCCCACTTACTGGCGACTTGTAAAGTCGCTGGGGCGGCTGCAATCGGTGCTGAAAAATCCAAATTTAAAAAATACGCTTGTCTTGGTTCTAATTTTTCGTTCATGCCATTCGCAGTTGAAACCATGGGTCCATGGGGGTTCGAGGCTCGCCGATTTGCTCGGATTTTATCATCCAAGCTCATCGAGGCTTCGGGAGACCGACGGGCTGGGAGCTTTTTCCGCCAACGCATAAGCTTGGCCATCCAAAAAGGGAACGCTGCCAGCCTGTTGGGAACCTTGCCTATCGACAGCAGCGAGGGCTTTGAGGATGTTTTCTATATATCATAGTTTGTATTTTTTACTTTAATTGTAAATATGTAAATAAATAAAGAGATTCCTAAAAACACATAATTATTAAAATGCTGGATATATTTTTTTACTTAGCAATTTACCCTACAGATACATGAATTCAATCGCAGATAAGTTTTCCGTCTTATTGAAAACGGATTCACTGAGAATCTCGACTAAACTCTCATCTCAGATATATAGGATAGCATTTCTCTTTAGAGTTTATTAATATACTATTCAATATTCATTGATACTTACATACCCACATCTCCTCCCCTATGGGGATAGATAGAAACCATAGATTTCCAGGTACTGACACACGATTCTGTGTTCTTAACCGGTGGTCCCTGGAAGTACCTGAAGTGGTCCGCGAAGCCATCCGAAAAACATTAAATCGTAAAAAAAACACTGTTGGCTTTGAAGAATTTTAAGCGTGATTTTTATTTATAGACTAGCGACCCGCCCCGGCTTCGCACGGGTATAGCATAATATATTATGCCTACATTTTTTGCATCAACTTGTTGCGTGGCAATAGGCGGGCAGTGGAGCGCGGGCGGAGGTGGCTGCATCAAGCGAGAAAAAACCACTGATCTACATTCATAAATCATCGCAGGCGATTTTGGATAGGTACTTTTCGCCGGGCTTTGCCTATTATATGTCTCTTCTTTTCAAACAACTGGTCATTATGTAAACCAACCAAGCGCTAACTTTTTTTACTTATTTCTGTTTACTTTCCAGTTTTGGTATAATTTTGTAATTATTCTTACCAAGAGTTTACAACATTGTTTTTAACTTTTGTTTTTCTGGTTACCTTATGTAAAAATGTTTTAGCATGGGATATTTTTGTGGTAATGATTGTTTATTGGTGGTTATAATCTGGTAACGTTTTCCATTCTTTCTCTATTAGTGTTTATCCTAATCCTAGCTTAATATTATAAATGCGAAAGTGAGTTTGTTTGTTTGTTTGTTTATTTGTTTGTTACCTTTTCTCACGTTTAAACCGCTGAACCGATCGCGATGAAATTTGGTATGGAGATAGCCTATGGTACGGAGAAGAACATAGGCTACTTTTTATACCGGGAAAACATAAGGTCCCACGGGAATGCGGGTGAAGCCGCGGGGCGGAAGCTATTTAGAATATGTCCATACTTAATATTTCAAATGCGAAAGTATATGTGTTTTTTTGCTACTAAATCACGGCTTAAATTTATAATTGTAATATTTCAAATCAAAAAAATCTTATAAACCATGGAACTTTCTCATTTTATTTTACTCAGTAGTCGCCCTGAAAGACCCTTGTACGAAAATAGATTAGGGTTCAAATCAACCGTCTATTGTTAGCGAAATACAACAGTTTACTTTTCTAATGAACATTGTCCATGCTCGCTGACTGAAACAGCACAAATTCAAATTCAAATTCAAAAATCATTTATTCAGTTTAGGCCCTAATAAGGCACTTATGAACGTTACAAATGATTCTACCACCGGTTCGGAATACACTTGGACTGAGAAGACTCCGGCAAGAAACTCAGCAAGGGACATTTTTTATAGATCTTTGTTCTTTTTATTTATGTAAAAATTTAATTACTAATAACAAAGTTTATAAAACTTTAATGAAATAGTTTGTGTAGCGAACATTTCATTTAAATGCATTCTTGTCTTCTATAAAATCAGAAACTTTATAATACCCTTTCTTACATAACTTTTGTTTAACTAATTTTTTAAATCTATACACAGATAGTTCTTGAATTTCTTTGGGTACTTTGTTATAGAAACGTATACATTGCCCCTTAAATGAGTCCCTCACTTTGCTGAGCCGAGTTACAGGTACAGCGAGTTTGTGCTTATTTCTAGTGTTCAAGCTATGAGTATCGCTGTTCTTAGGAAAATTTTGTATATTTTTCCGAACATAAATTAAATTTTCATAAATGTACTGTGACGACACAGTCATAATATTTATGGATTTGAATTTATCTTTAAGAGAATCTCTAGGACATAATTTATAAATTGCGCGAATAGCCCTCTTCTGCAGAATAAAAATTCTATTGATGTCGGCACCACTGCCCCAAAGGAGGATGCCGTAAGACATCAAGCTGTGAAAATAACTGAAATAAACTAATCTTGCCGTAGATTCGTCAGTGAGAGAACGAATTTTCCTCACTGCATAAGCTGCAGAACTAAGTCTATTCACTAAATTACAAATATGTGGGCTCCATTGTAGCTTATCATCTAAAGTGATACCTAAAAATACGGTTGTTTCATCAAGATCCAGTTTTTCGCCTTTAATAACAATGTCTGTGTTCAAATGTCTTACATTGGGTTGACTGAATCTGATACATTTGGTTTTTTTCTCATTGAGCAATAAATTATTAATAGTAAACCAATCAACGACTACTGAAAGAGCATTGTTTACGTCGTCAGAAGAATTAAAATCATGTCTATTCACTTTGTAAAGAAGTGAAGTGTCATCAGCAAACAATACTATCTCATGTTTTTTTTCTACAAGGTAAGGCAAGTCGTTGATGTAAATCAGAAAAAGAAAAGGTCCCAGGATAGAACCTTGTGGGACGCCCATCGTTACCGAAGACCCAGAGGAAACTTTACCATTTACATCAACCCTTTGAATTCTATCACTCAAGTATGAATTCAAAAGACTGAGTGCAATGTCTCTAATACCATAGTGGTGTAATTTCCTGATCAGTAATTCATGGTGTACACAATCAAATGCCTTGGATAAGTCACAAAAGACACCGATGGTATCACGTGACTCCTCCCAGGCGCCAAAAATATTCTGAACAAGCTCAACACCAGCATCGGTTGTTGAGCGACCCCTGGTAAAACCAAATTGTTTACTGTGAAGCAGTCTATTACTATTGAAATGTACCAATAGTTGATTAAGTATAATTTTTTCGAAAATTTTACTAAATGTCGGTAGTACAGAAATCGGTCTAAAATTAGTGGGGTCAGATGTACTACCGGTTTTAAATAAAGGCACTACTTTACTATGTTTCATCAGATCAGGAAATACGCCACAATCTATGCATTTATTAAAAGTGACAGCCAAATGTGGCGCAATACAATCGATTATAGAATTAACAAGTTTAACGGAAAGTCCCCATAGATCAACAGTATTTTTCAAATCTATGGATTTAAAAGTTTTAATTATGTCACTAGAGTTCACAGGGGAAAATTGAAAATCGACTGCACATTCTGTTACATTTTCTCTTAGTAATGATAGAGCGAGGGTAGGAGAAGAATCAAGAGATTTGGTAGTCGAAACTGGAATATCGGTGAAAAATAACTCAAACGCGTCAGCAACATCTCGGTCAGATTCAATTAATTTATCATTAATCATTAGTCGAAACTCATGATTATGTACTTTGACCTTTCCAGATTCACTGTTTATAATTTTCCAAGTCATCTTGATCTTATCTTGGCTACTTTCTATTTTATTTCTTATATGTATTGATTTAGCCGCGGCACAAACGCGTTTAAATATTTTAGAGTAATTACGCACATAATTCAGAAAAACAGCATTATGATTATACGGTTTTTCACTATATAGTTCGTACAGTCTTTTCCTGCTTCTATGAATACCGACCGTCGCCCAATCATTGAAAACCATACCAGTTTTTCGTTTAACATTTTTAGAGGTAAATATGGAACTATACTCATTTTTGGTAAGATTGAAAATGGAGTTATAAAGTTGATTTGCATTATCATTATAAGGTAGGTATGGTAATTTACTGACAATATTGTTTCTAAACTTTTCAAGGCGACTGTCACTCATAGGAACACACTTAATATCTTTTTTTATTACCTTTTTTCTAGGTATATTAAAGGAGACCATCTGACCACAATGATCCGAGCTTAATTGACTAAAGACTGACTTAGTAACTGGTTGCAGATTAGTATATATATTATCTATGCAAGTTGCTGAACTAGAAGTTATCCTAGTTGGTTCTAAAAAAAGATTTACAAGATTATAGCACAAGAAAAGGGATTTTATTCTATTAGATAATACATTATCCTCTAATAAATTTATATTAAAATCTCCACAAATTATTATATTATATTAATAGTAACGAATGTGACCGCGCAATGTTGGTGAAATTGAGTTTTAAAACATTAGTTGTCAGAAGTTATCTTCTAAGTTTTGCGAGTTAGCAAAGAGTTAGGTAATGGTAAAGTTGCGTCGGTCTTTTATTTATTATTGGTCAAGACTCAAGGATTTCTTTGGTTTTTTTTTAATTAATTTTAAAAAATATGGTGATAAGCCGTCCTAAAACAATGGGAACTGTCTCTCAATTAAAACTGGCAGAAAGTAGTTTTAGGAAAAATACTTTTTCTAAAATAGTAAGTTGATAAGCTTTTCACCGTGGTAATGTGGTCGAGGGTGATAATGTGGTCGAAGGTGGTAAGCTTACAAAGCCTAGAAGGAAACTGATTACTGAATTCATCTACCGGAACACACCGGTACGTGCTTCGCGAAAGATTTCTCATAGTGTCGTGAATATTTTCGTGAACTTCTATCACCCTATCACTAATAGGATTCATAATTATAAATATATTTTGAGTATGTAATAAGTAAGTACTTATATAATGTAAACCTTTGCTTATATTAAAATGTTACATTGTCTTCTGTAGTAAAACGAGTTGTTAGTTAAGTTTGTGCTGTGCTGTTGCTGAGCATAGTTTTGATGCACTTGTGTGTGTGAGTGCGTGTAGGCATTTGATGGGAGCACAGTTTTTTTACAGTTGTTTCCCGGGCAATGTATCAAATTGTCTTCTTTATTTGCTGGAGTTAAGGTCAATTCTAACGTTCATAAGTACCTTAACAGGGTCTACTTTAATTATCGATAAATGAGTTTTGAGTTTGAATTTGGAAAAGAATCCGATTGCATCTTTTAATTTATATCAGCCAAATACAATTGTTATTCGAAAATAAGCCTTAAGACATAGGAACAGGATCTTGAATCTCGATTCAAATCTTTACTTTAGCCCTTTGACATTCAACAGACTTGACGTGAAAGGCCAAGCTGATCATAATAGTCATAATATATATATTGAACTAGCTGTCCCCGCGGTTTTACCTGCGTTCTCGAGATAAAAAGTACCATATAACCTATCTTAATAAATTGGCTATCTAACGCAAAAATATCAGTCTTGAGTTCATGCAAAAATCCCAGAGAAATAAGCATTCTAAGTACTATTCCCGAATTTTCCATTTTCTGAGGAACTTTTCTTTCCCTAAAAACTTTATTCGGACTGTTACGAATATTTTAAAAGGAAAATTAGCCAAATCATTCCAGTTCTCAAGTGATGCCAACAGCATTTCATGTTTATTTATATAGTAGGTAGATAGACTAGCTGTTCCCCGCGTTCCCGGTATAATCGTTAATATTGCAATAAAAAAGTAAATAATCGGGATAAAAACTATCCTATATTTTAAGTTGGAACAAATAATACATTTTGAAAAAAGATCGGAGTTCATATCACGTACCAACATCGTGACACGGGAATTTTATATATTGCTAGCTGTCCCCCGCGGTTTCACCCGCGTAGCGGTATGAAAAATAGATTACGACCGATTCTCAGACCTACCGAATATGCATAATTTTTTTCATAAGAATCGGTCAAGCCGTTTCGCAGGAATTTGCAGACAAACACTGTGACACGAGAATTTTATATATTAGATAAGATTAAAATATAATTAGTCATAATAGACTGACTACAGTCTATCAGTAGCAGTGGACATATACCGGGTGGACAGAACGAACGACATTCACAAAAATAAAGATTTATTTTTATCTTATGTAGGCATAACCACAGCTGGTTTCCCGATGTACAAAGCCTATAGCTTACTTTGTCATAATCTTTGACAAACTATAACTTTAAAATACTTTAAAAATATGTGGCATAGAGGCGACACAATCTGTCATTTTCAAGAATGTCGTAATCCAGTAATATTTCACAAGATAAGGGAGAATGATACCACACACCATGCTCCAAGAAAAATCCATTAGTTAATCAATGTGTAAGTTCTGTTATACATCCCGCAGGATATAAATAAGCAACAGTCACTCTAACACATAAGCTCACTAACGGGTGTTCAACCCTATTCCTTTTCAGATAAATGTCGACAGCACTACCGTGGAATACAAAAGTAGGGTTGTCACCCGTATAACATAACATATAATGGGATATTATGTTAGGAGATATACAATACAACTAACTTTTATACACTTGAATTTTATATTATGTATAAGCTTGTGTTTGACCACTATCTCTATGGTAAGTGATGATGTGGCCGAAGGTGGTAAGCACACAAAGCCTACAAGGAATTTAATTGGAGCAATCTGAATTTTACCAATCCAGATTAAAAAGTAGCATGTTATTAAACAGTAGTATGTTAATCTAGAATATATTCTATCTCTGACCCAAATTTAATATTCTAGCTACCTACTAGCCCCGCGGTTTCACCCGCGGTCCTGAGGGTTCTTATATTTTCCTCGGATAGACCATAGACTTTTCTATGTGCTATTCCAGACTATCATCTATCTTTGTGCCAAATTTCATCCAGATTCGTTCAGCCGTCCATCCATCCAAAATTTCACATTCATAATATTAGTAGGATTGCGTTATTATTCTATGAGTAGGAGGCCTGTGCTCAGCAGTGGGTAGATATAGGCTGTAATTTTTTTATTTTTTTTTATAGTATAATTTAAATAAATATCTTGGATAAATGGTAACCCTGTGTTACTTCGTTATTCAGGGTAGCTATCCAATTAATAAAATTGGAGTTGCAACGCTCGGGGCAGGGCATATCGAGTTATCGATGGCCGGCAGATACGATAGCATACCTACCTTTAGTTAGATAGACAGTACTATGGATAGAGTGCTGTTGCAATTTTTTGATTACGTCATCTCTGAATATGTGTTTTTTTTTTATAATAGAGCCAGATAATTTTGCCAATGTCAAGTTATAATAAAGAATTCTTATCACTTTTACAAAAGCTTTTACATAGTCAATTCCGTATAAGTCGGACAGGTTTTAGTAAAATGTTTCCATTAAAACTTTTTGAGACAACCTGAAATGTCACGACAATGTGGATCTTCATTGGGCAAAACGCCACCGATATTATGTAATACAACTTTTTTTCTATTTTTTTTTAGAGACTTTTGTCAATTCTGACCATGCCAGTCCCATCATTGATAGATAGATTATTTATAATTTTGAATCAATACAACTTAAAATACATAATTTCATGAAAATATAATGACACCACAAGTTCCCGTCATAACGTTAATATGTGCTGGTATTTTTTTTTATTATGCAAGGTTGTCTGTTTTAAATTGTTAAGTTACTATTTTATTTGACCTATGTTAGTAAGTATATGTGGGTAAGAATCATGCAACTAAATTTTAAAACAGTTCTATCCAACAAAAACAATACTTCAATCTATTTAATAACTCCCTGAAGACTTGCAACTTGCATAGCAATCTAAAACCAATAAAATAAAAAGTTACATAACTTGAGGAAGAAATAAATTTCTCCTACAGGCAATTATTGCTTTCTCAGCCATTTACACAGTTATTTTCTAAACATAATAACATATTTCCAGTTTACAATAATAATCTTTCAATTCCTATTATTTAATCAGATATTCACGATAACAGTTTTAAATAAGTTATGGTAAATAAGTATACTTGGCACTAATTTATCAACTAAGTTACTTAACAAAGGCAACATAGCTTTACCATGCTTTAAAATACTTTAAATGGACTACGAATTATAGACCTAAGTCTTGAGTTCCTTAGACTTATTTTAGGTCTTCCATTAAAAAAAAATCTCTTCGTCTATTCGTGGAATTTAAAATAAGAATTCGGCTCAAACCAGCCCTGTTAAAGACTGATAAAATGATAAGTAATGTACACAAAAGACAAGAGTCCTGCCTTTACTTCAGACCGATTATCCGCTCCAGATAAAGCATAATTAGGGCTCTCTGTGGCCGTTTGTTTACGTATTATATTAGGAAGACTTTGTGAGTAAAATTTAAGTTAAAAAGGTAAGAAGATTTACAAGAAAAGCGGTAATTAATTTGAGTACATTCTTGAAAGGAGTATACAGTACTTACTACTATTTATTTCGGTATTTCGCAGTCATTTTGCGTAATTATTTTTGTAAAGACACTCTTCATTCATTGTTTCGGTTCAGTTCGGTGTAGCTCGGTACATCACGAGCAATATCACCCTACATTCACATAACAGTAGGTATATTGAGAAAAATATAGTAAAATATTCTTCGCACGTAACAAGATGGCGAATGTTCTAGAAATTGCAGTCGCAATAATACCTACACTACTACCCTAACCCTATTGCGACTTATGACGCAGCAATCTAGATATAGATTTTATAACCTGGGTCTAGTTCTCATTTACAAACATATTCGAACTTGACAAATATATTGGAAATCATATGCACGATGACATCGATCGACAAGAAATGTTGGTCTCTGGTAAACGCTTTTTTGAGCATATAATTTCATTCTTGGAACAAAAACTTTTGGTAACACAATATTTATTGTTTATTCATAGAGTACATGATGCAAATTGGAATGAATAATGAATTTACAATCGAGTCAACAACGAATCGATTCGAAATTTAAATTTAAAATGGAACATTTGAAGTACACTGAGGATTCGAAATAAGCTTCGGATCCACAAATAGAATATTGTCAATTTGACGAAACGGGATTTCAAAGTTGTTTCAATTTGAGATTTAAATCAACGGAAATAAGTAGTTTATTGAGACAAAGATTTGACGGGCCGGTTGGCGTGGTTGGTAAAATACCCTATCTATCACGCCATAGGTCTGGGTTCGATTCCCACTCAGGACAGACATTTGTGTGCATGAACATGTCTGTTTGTCTTGAGTCTGGGTGGAATTATCTTTATAAGTATAGGTTGTTGTAAATAACAACAAAAAAGTAGTGTATATAAGTAGTAGTATCTTATCTAGCTTCCATAGCACAAGCTCTGCTTAGTTTTTTTTACAATTTAGTGTGAGGGTTACATACTCTGACTGTACGTCGAACTGTGAACATGGGTTCCGTGGTGGCTAAATTACCTAGTTTTTAATTCCATAAAAAATCACAAGAATTCACCTCTAAAAAAAACGCAAATTAGGTCACCTCCACACCTGTGTACAAAATACGCAGCGTCATATAAATATCCATTCAAATAATTTCCTTCAAACAAATAAGCTCTTAAGATGAATAGCACAAAAGCAACACCTGGGTTAATCCACCAATGAATAAAGCATTCTGTAACTTTATGAATATCAAATTGTACAGGCCACTTTGTCTAGAGATACGTGAATGTATAATTTCTTTGCTTCAGTTCTAAGTGTATACATGTGCTTCTGTTTGACCACACCATGGTAAGTGATGATATAGCCGAAGGTGGTAAGCACACATAGCCTAGAAAGAAAATGTCAGAATACACAGTTAAGTGATTGGCGTTAGTTTTTCAATTTGAGGTTGGTAACCAGCCAAGTGGGTACTATAAAGTATAGTACCGAGCTATAGTTTCATGACGATATTTTCTTTCAAAACTCAACCTCATTGTAGAATCCGAACCCCTGACCTTCGACCTCACTACCACTTAGCTGACCACTGACCATATTTTCTCAATAATCATTTTATTGCTGGTGACTACACTGAAGAATATACTAGTAGCAACAAACCATCCTTATCTATAATGTATAAAAGAAGAAATCCTGACTGACAGGTGAATCAACGCAGAGTCTAAACCGTTGGTTAGAAACACGAAATTTTGTTTTTCATGCTAAAGCTAAGTATGAAAACTAGTTTTTTTTTTTTTTTCTGGGACATTATTCCTCACACATGACCATCTGACCCCAAACTAAGCTGAGCTTGTGCTATGAAAACCAGAATAATTATAGTACAATACATAGATAATGTATACACATATGATATACACAAATGTTTGTCCTGAGTGGGAATCGAACCCACGACCTGCGGCGTGATAGATAGGGTATCTTACCAACCACGCCAACCGGCCCGTCTATCTAGACACGCGGGAGTGTGTCAAGCCAAGTTCAAGAAACAGAACTGGCGAGCCGCACCGTGTGTAATATTACACGAACCATTTGGAGCCACTTTTGACCCCCTCTTAAATCAAAAACTATTTTACATAAACGTATCAAATTTGGCTCATATATTGAGACTTGCAAGATACATATGTGTTCTAAATTTCATAAGCTTATCTCAAACGGTTATTTAGATATTAATGTCCAAAATTCCTCATTTTTATCATTGACTGACCTATAGACCAAAACTCTAACCCAGTTCCAGATGACCTAGAGAGTAAAAATTTGGTATGCAGATAGGTAATTAGATGAATACAAAGGAATAAATAAAAAACTGGCAATTTTTAAATAATTAGATTCTATTATGAACGCTTAACATAAATACCTAATATTACTTAGGGTACCTACGTTATTAAATTATTAACTGGGAGTAATTATTATTTTTATATTTAGCGCACATCAATAGTGTAAAAACATTACCTACTCATAAATAATGATAAAATAATATTATTATATTATCCCACCAAAAACATAAATGTAAAAAAGGAGAGCCAAGTTCAATACAAAAATTATTATCTGCTGTGGGCTTGGCAATGCAATTGTTTTATATTTATAAAGTCTACTTTTAGTTTTGAATTTGTCCTTTTAAAAGGACCCACGGCGTTACGAGGATATGTACTTACCTACAAAAAGTAATGATATCCCACCAAAAACATAAATGTAAAAAAGGAGAGCCAAGTTCAATACAAAAATTATTCTCATCTGTGGGCTTCGCCGCAAAAAGAATGGAGATCTGAGATTGAGTGCCAAGTTCTATGCAAAATCCAAATATGTAGTCTAAGGGCTGACTTGGCTGGTTTTCCCATACGAATTATATAGCCTTCGCATGTTCTAAACCTGTTACCTTTCGGTTCTTATTTTATTATTCCGAAAATTTGGCTTGCTGGTAGAAACTACCCATCGAACATAAGGCTCTTCCATGACTGTGTAAAAGTAGGTACTTAATAATAATTCGTATGGGAAAACCAGCCAAGTCAGCCCTTAGACTACATATTTGGATTTTGCATAGAACTTGGCACTCAATCTCAGATCTCCATTCTTTTTGCGGCGAAGCCCACAGATGAGAATAATTTTTGTATTGAACTTGGCTCTCCTTTTTTACATTTATGTTTTTGGTGGGATATTATATTCTATGTTCTATTTTATATTGCAAAGACATATCAGTCATATAGCAGACTGATGTTCTTCATATGTAAATTATTCTACATGAATTTGAAATCACATTATTACGTTTATGTCAAACGCCGATAACACATATACAAAACGTTATAAAAGTATATGATGGTACCTTTTATTACAAAAATGACGTATGGCTTTAAATAGTTTTAATAGCATTATGAATACGTACAATAATCCATAGTCATACGTACGCCTCATGCGCGACAAAATTAAGAAATATCCGTTAAGAATTCAAAACGGACGGGCTAAAAAATACAAATGACCTCAGTTCAAATCGAAGCTTTCAAGCGATCAAATTGGTTCAATATATGGTTCATTTGCAATTCCGGAAATAATTCTTCACTCCGCTACGCTAACAAACAAACAAAAATAGAGTATAAATTCCTTAATCCCATTAAGTTTGCATCATGCAATGAGATAAACAGTTAAATTATACGGACAATGGCGATGAGGGCGGCGCCGGAGTGCAATTCTCTTTAAATTGTATAAAAGGGTCGAATGGTTCGACCTCTGTGACCTGCAATGTCCCAGAATAAACCATCTCTCGTTTGGTAATAATAAACAACGATGTGATAGCCCAATTATTTGTTATTTTGTTTTTAACCTCAATTCCGTTTTGCATCGAAACGTTTACACGATGGAAATGGCTCCAATTTTGGCCAAAGTTGTTGCGTGTTGTCGACATTAATCCACGTATTACGTGAATTAACGTAAACTTCATTTTGTTAATGTACCTAAAAACCGTAGGTAATTCATGGTAGGGGTACCAAATTACAAAAAAAAGAGATAGGTATCTAAACTCTTTTCAGGTATATCACTGTAAAGTAACAACTTAGGACCTTAGTATTTTTATATATTTGAGAGTAAATAAAAATGATTAGGCTTCTCGCCCTATAGGTCGAGTTTTGCGTAGGGTAAGTAGCTTTCGCCCCTCCCCCTCTTACATTATGGACTTGGAACGCTTCCATTTCATTGTCAATTAGTTTCATAATCACTAAACAGTAGCTCAATTCCTCTCACTACCGATTGCTCAATATCCCATTCCAATAAAGACTCACTAGCTTTACAAACAGTTCACACATAATGTAGCCAGGTTACGCCTCTATTCAGCTAAGAGCTGAATAAAAAATGCCTCGTCACATGGTACACGGGGAGCGGAACCACGTCGCCGTATAATTCAATTCCCGCAGAGCTTTTGTATAACTTACACAAAAGGAGTTTCAAAACATTGGATTAAAACCAATTTAAAGTTATATTCTGTGCATAATAATGTCTGTAAGCTGATGATATAAATTTTAGCCTGGGGTTAAAAGATGTTTTGTTATGACGTAGTCAAGTTAGTATTACGCATTTATAACTCTTCTATATCTAAAAATGGATCACCGAAATGTTTGTACGCGCATAACTTCCGAACGACTGCACCAAATTGGATAAATCTTTCTACGTGTTCGTTATTGTCAGGAGAAGGTTTGTATAAAAGAAAATTTAAAAACTCGAACCTTCGGCCACATCATCACTTACCATTGTGAGATTGTGGTCAAACACAAGCCTATACTTGTAAAAAATTAAAAAAATAGAAGAAGAAGTAAGAAGATTTTTTTCTCGGGAACGCGGGTGAAACCGCGGGGGACAGCTAGTAAACTATAAGTGGCTTTTTATGAAAGTCTTGTTGTAATGCAACGGTTGAGATGCTATTATTGTTGGACTTAGTAACTTAATATCACCATAACTCGTATAACCATTTCCATAAAATACCACAATTGGTTATAATACCACATTATAGTAGCACTGTAATTTAATATACATCGAAAAAAATCATGTATGTATATAAATAGAAAGAAAGAAAGAAAGAGTGTGATAAATTAATAAAATTAAAATCTTAATGTGGATTCCCATGGGCGCAGATTACCAATATAAACCCAAATCGAATGTCCATTATTGTCCAAGGGAGTTTTTTGTTTTAAAATCTACGTTCTGCTACAATCATAATGAAATTAGCAATGCGGTGTAAATTCGCTTGAAAGTTGACACCATTAATCGAGTTACAAAATACCCGGTTCACAAACCTGGTATATATCCGTGGTACCGCAGTAACAGTATTACGATCCAACGCTCTGAGAATAACGATAGATCTCTCAGGCTTTACAGTTAGGTATTACACGATAAATCGCAGTTTTACTATTCGGAGCACGTTTTACTTGAAAATAAAGTAATTTTTTTATCCAATAAATTTATTGCGTAGTAAGGAGTTAATTAAGGTAGGTAACTTTTAGATCTCAAACCTGTGGTAAGAAAACTACAGCATAGAATGAGTAGACAGCAGTAATACTAAAGTAAAGCGAAGTTGAGATATTTTTTGTACTCAATCTCACCATATTATAAGAGCGAACACCTATTCTATATCACTTCAAGATAGACCTCAAACTCGCGTACACCTAATTGCAGGAATGATAACAAAAAAAATTAATCAGCATTTTGACATCTTTTGACAGTGAAAATTAGTTGAATGTGACGAATGTGCACGATTTTCTTTGCATAACTCTGAAAAATCTTCAGTCTAAAGGTCAGCTTCAGTCTCAAGTCATCTTCGAGGTGAGTCAAGGTATTTACACTGATCGATTAAATATATATTTGGGCATTTATTTTTATTGATTACATTATCTTAGTCAAGAGATTGCTGCTCTCTTGATGCAACTTCACGTACCCTAGGGGGTACGCGTACCACTAATTGGGAAATACTGCTCTATAGTAGTTTTGAAGGTAGTAGAACTCTTAGTGCAGAGTTCGCCCGGGGAAGTACTACCACCATATCTAATTCGTAGTGCACTTGTATTACTGTGTTTCGGTTAGGTGGGTATGGGATCCGGTGAAATTACAGGCACAGGAGACTTAACAACTTCATGTCTCAAGGTTGGCAACGCGTGAGTGATACCCCTGACAGGGAAAATATAATATTGTATTTTCGTAACCGCTTACCATCAGGTGGGCCGTAAGCTTGTTTGCCACCTAGTAGTATAAAAAAATAAAAAAAAGTCTTGAAAATATCAAAATGAATTTCTTCTCCAATTATCATATACTTATATCAAATAGTGTAGTTTTGTTATAAGAGGCTTGTGTTTGACCACAATCTCAACAAGGAAGGTAATAATGTGGTCAAAAGTGGTAAGCACACAGAGCGTGCTTACTGGCTCTCGAAAAATAATAGTCTGTATTCAGTTCCTATTTGTAACAAATTTTAGTACCTGAATAAGTGTTTCTTTCATCTCATTACTCTTAAATTATTAAGATCTATTATTTATTTAGCAAACAATTCTTTTTTTGAAATCAAAAATCCCAACACACCTTTTAAAGAAACACCATTAAACTGAATGAATCATTCTTTCAAGATGTAAATTATCGCCTCAGGTCGTTTCCCCACTCTATAAAAGTGATGGTACACCTTTACATAAGCGCCGCGTATCTTGTTTACGCCCCAAGGCGCTACCATGGGTTTATGGTGCCTCATTATGGATCTCATAGCTGTATTATTGTCGTAATATTGCAGTTTTCACAACAAAAATGAGTGGATATGATTGAGTTGGGGAAAATGGGTTTTTTAACAGGTTTCTGATGTTATTCAGCTATTTTATGATTAACGCACAAACTGTAAATGATAAGGGGATGCTTGTTTTACTATAATATGGATTACACTAAGAAATTAATTGGCTTAATCATCATCTAATCGATATTTATTAATGAATAGCATCCGCCCAGCGGTTTCTCCCGCATTCCCGAGGGATCTTACGTTTTCCCGGGATAAAAAATTTGCCTAACCTTTGTCGATAAATGGGCTATCCAACACTAAAATATTTTTCAATTCAAACCAGTAGTTCCTGAGATAAGCGCGTTCAACCAACCAAAAAAAAACAAACAAATTCTTCAGCTTTATAATATTAGTAATAAGTATAGATAAGATTCTCACGGCGCTAGGTTTTTGGTAAGTAGTACTTTTTATTTTTTTATTTGTGACAGAAAATAGATTACACTAACAAAAAACATTCTTAAACACAATCCAATTAAGGATTAATCAAACCATCATACTAACTAACGGATTCATGAATTTTGTACCAATATTATAGCTACTTTAGGTCCTAGAATAGGACAAAAGCTTCCTTTTATCTCGAGAACGCGGGTGAAACCGTAGAACGGTAGCTAGTATTACATGAACCTGGTATCCTATAAGAAACATTATAATTCTAAACATATTTCACATCTTCTCAAGTACATAATAAATAGAATAGGACATAATCAAAATGATACTACGTAAAGAGTTTAAAAAAATATAATACTTCGATTATTATATTTAATTTACATTTATTGAAATAAAAAGTAATTAGAAGAATTAAAAATTAAATTTTACCTTTTGATGGGGCAAGATGTTAAAAGCCTTTTTAGTGGACTGTATTCTTAGGTGTGCCTCCTCACGTCTCCGTTTCCTCCCATGTAAAAATGCGGCGGTGAGATGTTATACCCAAACAAGTAACTTTATGAGTTATAATATAACCAATAGCCACTCACCTGATTTCAGCTCCTTGGCAATCTCCAAGTCGCACAGGAAGGGTGCTTTGAATCAAATTAAAATAAAGCGGCGCGGTGATAAAATTATTTAGAATCAACTCCAACAAATGTATTGACAATAGACTGACATTAATTTTTTAATAATAAGAAAAAAGAAAGAGGCCAAATGTGATGCGGTCACGACTCGAAGACGCTGTTTTGCTTCAATCGTAGCGAGGGTTCTCGGCTATAAAATAAAACCTAAAAATACTTGTTTAGGCTCGAACATTCCCCCCGCCTAGAAGGACAAAGATCTCCCTGTTCTTCTAACGAACAAAGAGCGCGAGAATGCACAAAAAAGATAAAACTCAAAAATATTACGCGATACGAAACTTAATAATTGACCTCCACATTGAAAATCATAAGAAATTAAAATAGTTGGATAGTTAAGTAAAATAGTTAGCAGTTATACGACGAATGAATTTACTGAAGTGGTAAAGGAGCAACCTTGACCACAGGTCTTTGATAAATACCTGAATTCGTGCGTACAGAAACAATGCGGACTATACCGTCTTTTCCGGGAAAAACATCATCGATTACACCTAACGGCCATTTCAAAGGGGGGACATTATCATTATGTACCAAAACTATTGTACCCTTTGTAATCGGTGCGGTTGGAGTATTCCATTTTTGACGATTTTGGAGTGTATGAAGATATTCTGTTCTCCATCGTTTCCAAAACGATTGGATAATTTTATCTAATAAATATTTACGCTTGACTAAATTGAGAGGTAGCGTTGAAACGTCCGCGTTATGCAACGAATTTAATGGACCAAGGGTCAAAAAATGCGAAGGTGTCAAAGCCGTTGGTTCAGATGGATCTGAATTAAGAAGCGTCAACGGGCGCGAATTTAACAAAGCTTCTATCTGGGTAAGCAGCGTGAGCATTTCCTCGTAAGTTAACAGTTGTTCGCCAATAACGCGTTTTAAATGAAGTTTAATACTGCGGATGTTCGATTCCCAAGATCCACCAAAGTGTGGGGCGCTTGGCGGATTAAATTTCCAGTTAACACCTTGATTTCGCGTTTCAACAGAAAAAGCGGTTTTAAAATCTTTTGAATTAACAAGACCAGTCAATTCATCAAAATAAGTCTTAGCTCCTATAAAATTTGTTCCTTGGTCAGAGTATAACGTAGAACAAGTGCCTCTACGAGACACGAATCTCTTAAATGCGTTAATAAAAGCGGATGTACTTAAATCGACTGCAAGCTCGATGTGTGTGCAGCGAGTTACAAGACAAATAAATAAACAAATGTAAGATTTCTGTTGTCGAGCACCTCTATAGCGGCTGATAAGAATAGGTATAGGACCAGCGTAGTCCACCCCGGTATGTAAAAACGGTTTGGCTTCTATTACACGACACGTTGGCAAATCAGCCATTAAAGGAGAATCAATTTTTGGATTGACTCTGAAACAGCGATTACAAAGTCGAAAACGCTTACGAACGATTTTACGGCATGAAATTATCCAATACCTCTGGCGCAACAGAGACATTAGTAAATTAGGCCCAGGATGTAAGTATTTATTGTGATAGGCGTCAATAATTAAATTTACCACGTGATCATTATTAGGCAACAAAATAGGATGCTTAGCGGAAAATTCAAGATCAGATTTATTTAAGCGACCACCGACTAGTAATAAACCATTATTTAAAAATGGACAAAGTGGGCGTAATTGTTTTGATGGCAATTTATTTTTGGAAATATCACTAATTTCGTTATCAAAATGAACAAATTGAACATCGGATAAAACGGTTTCTTCAGCCACCTTTAGATCTACAACCGAAATGCTAAAGGCGCGCGGTAGTTTTTTTAAAAATCTTAATATGTAAACTACAGTTCGGAGGAGCTTGCTCCACGAAGAAAAACGGGATGCTAGCTCACAAAAAAATGGTTTTTCACGGTCAGCCACTAATAAAGTTAGGACTTTAGCTTTAACCTCAGGTAATATAGTTTCATCTTTAAAAACAAAATTATTGAGAGGCCATTCAGAAAGTGGTTGATGAGTCCAAGAAGGACCATGCAGCCACAACGGATGGTCAAGCAGTTGACTAGGCGTGAGCCCTCGCGACAAACAATCACATGGATTTTCTTTACCGGCGACATGGAAAAAATGCGATGCGGGTAAATAATCATTTATTTGAGCAATGCGGTTGCTGACGAAAACATTGAAGCGGTGCGGTGAAGAATGAATCCAATGTAAAGTAACGCTGGAATCCGTAAATGCAAATATTTTTGAAACTTTACATTTGTCTGATATATTATCAGATACGTATCTTAAAAGTTTAGCAAGTAATAAAGATGCGCAGAGTTCTAAACGAGCCAAAGTAAGTACCTTGACTGGAGCCACTTTGGACTTTGCACAAACAATATTGACAATATTGTTAGGAAAGTCAGGATGTATCACGCATAAATAAACCACAGCTCCATAGGCAGATGTACTTGCATCAGCAAAACCTAACAGAACCAATTCGCAATCTGTGGAATTGATACCGAGGTGACGCGGAATTTTAAGTTTTTCCAGAAGTGGAAGTTCAGATTTAAAACTCAACCACCGCGTACAAACGTCAGCGGGTGGCTGTTCATCCCAATCCAGCTTCATTAGCCAAAGGGCTTTAATCATTAATTTCGCGTACAAAATTATAGGTGCTGCGATGCCTACCAAATCCCAAAGTTTGGCGATTGTTGACAGGATAGTTCGTTTAGTTATAATATTATGCGGGTCTGATTTAACGGTAATAGAAAACTGATCATCTAGTGGGCACCAACGTAAACCCAAAATTTTCAATTCGTCATTATCAGAAATATCAACAGAAGCGGACAGCCGATGTTGCTCTGGCAACTGTTCAAGTAGTTTTTGCGAGTTACTTGAGAATTTGACTAATTCTAAGTCTGCTTTAAGAAACAAGTTAATTAAATCGCGAGAAATATTAATAGCGGTGTTTTCATCCATAACGGAAGTTCCTAAATCGTCCATGTACAGATTGCGGGAAATAATAGCGGAAGCATCAGGACAGGCATAGCCTTCATCCTCGATAAGTTTTTTAACTGTGCGCATTGCGAGATATGGACTACATTTAAGGCCAAAACAAACGCGGTTGAATTCGTAAATTAGCGGTTTAGGTTCATTTGAAAAGCGGTATAAAATTCGAAGATAGCGGTGAAAGTCAGGTGAAACTAATATTCGTAAATACATCTGACGGATGTCTGCGGTGATTGCGATGGGAAATAAGCGGAAATGGAAAATTATTGTGAGAAGATCAGATTGTAAATTAGGTCCTGAATATAAACAATCATTTAACGATATATTTGTTGAAGTAGCGGCACTAGCGTCCAGTACGAGGCGAACCTTAGTCGTAAGTTTGTCATCGCGTATAACTGGATGATGCGGTATAATGTAAAAAGATGAATTATTTTGCGATTCAGAAACTAAGGTAATATATTCCTTATCTAAATAGTCGCGAATGATTTCATCGTATTGTTTATGAAGTAAATTATTTTGTGTGAATCGTCTTTCCAGTGAGTTGTATCTACGCGTCGCAGTAGTTTGAGAGTCACCTAAATCTTTTGGATCACGGCAAAATGGTAAAGGAACAACGTAGCGGCCACGATTATCCCGTGTCGTATTTTGTAGATATATTTCCTCACACTTCTTATCATCAGCGGATAGATGCTTGCGCATGGGAACTTCTTCGATATCCCAAAACTTTGAAAGAAGATTGTCAACATTTTCAGTGGTAACAAGGAAGTTTTTTACCGACGGCAGTTGAGGGTTAGACGTAAAGGCGGAACCAGAAACAATATATCCAAAAACGGTGTCAATAGCGTCAGGAAGACCAGATGGTCCAATAATGCGGTTAGTCTTTAAAATACGTTTCACAAAATCTTCAGCGCCTAGTAATAGATCGATTCTACCAGGTAAATACCAATGTTGGTCACTGAGGGGTGCATTTTGCAAATAATCAAGATACGCGGTGTCTATCTGATTTTCAGGAAGATTACCTGATATTTTATCAATAACTAGCGCTTGCAACTCGAATGAGAAATGTTCATCAGAGTTTGAAAATAACGTTAAATTCGAAACACCTTTAATAGGCTGCGTATTTTCCCCGATACCTTGAACTAACGTATTTTTATTATCAGGCAATATTTTTATACCTAATGTACGTAAACAACGCGACGTAACGAAATGTTTCTGTGACCCCATATCAACTAATATTCTAATATTACGGCGATTACCGAAAGAATCTAAAACTGATGCAATAGCGGTTCCGAGCAACACGGTTTTAAGCGAATCTTGTTTACTTGTAGCAGAGCCCGTAAACAATGGCGCGGTGGCGGCGATATTATTGCTATTACGCTGACCACTAGCGCGCGGTGGCGAAGTAGCGGCGGGTTGCGAAGCGGTGCTGGCAGCCGCGGCGGCGTGGTGCGGTGCGAGCGCGAAGTTGCGCGGTGCGGCGGGCTGCGACGGCGTCAGCGGTGCGGCGGGCTGCGACGGCGTCAGCGGCGCGGCGAACGCGGATGAATTTACTTGACCATAACCATAGTTATGATTTTGTTTATTAAAATATGAACCTTGATTCGATGTACTTGATCGTGAGTCTGTGGAAAAGCGACATAGCTGGCTATGATGCGGCCTATTACAGAACCTACAACTTGACATAGATTTACATGACACAAGAGTATGGCGGACACTTAGACAATTGACACAACCATTACATCTTTTAATGATATTATATTTCTCAATAGGTGATAAACTTGAAAATGAGTCGCATTGGTATAAATTTGAATGTTTGTTACTATTGCAATAACTACAAACAGGATTACTATTGTTTACTAAGAATGTCTGCGGCGGGCGATTCGAGATGACCGCTTCACTCCGGTGTACATGTCCCAAGCGAGCAAAAGAAACAGGTGACGCGGGCATCGTTCGTTGTAAAATCTTCGTTTGATCACGAATAAACAATACAAAATCATTATATTGTGGAAAAGAATTTTTCTTACTTAAAGACATTTCAAATGCACGGGAAGTCTCTGAATCTAATTTGCGTAATCCGATATGTACAAATATAAAATCGGCTAAATCTTCTATTTTTAGTTGACGTAGTGCGGAAATCGAAGTTGAAAACTGATCGATGAATTGTTCTAAGCTAGAAGGCGATGCCTTGCTTGGTAAAGATTTCAAATTCAGTATAGTTTCTAAGTACGAAATAGCGATAGCACGCGTGTCTTCATATTTAGTTATCAAAGTGTCATATAATACTTTATAATTATCAGGGGTAGGCGCAATGCCTATACAAATACTTTGAGCTTTGCCTTTCAATTTTGAAATAAGATACTGAATGCGTTCTGCATCTGTTATGGTGGTGTTATAATGCACGATTGTTCGAAATGATTCGATGAATAATGGAAACTTTTGAATATCCCCATGAAATTCAGGAATTTCTATACGAGGTAGCTTTAGTGTAGTCGAAGTATTAGCAACGTTATCGGTGCTACGAGAATCTTTAATACTATGAGCAGTTTTTATAGCGTAGTACATATCATCAAAAGCCCATAAGGTTTCATAAGTAGGAACATAGGTCTCGTCATGTTTCAAGCTCTTAGAATTAACTTGGTCAATTAGATGAACAAATTCTGTGCGTAAATTATTTATATTTTCTGCTTGCAATTCAAACAAAGGATTCTTCTCGCCTTTATTTTTCGGTATTGATTGGTAAATGTTTTGAATACGTGCAAAATAAGAATCGCGTTTGCTTAATAAAAGTGTTATTTCAGACGTCATTTTTCTAAAATGGAAAACTCCAGAACCCAACAATACAAAGTAACACAAATTGCGAAATTGAAAATTCAAGCGGTTATATACGAAATTATAAAAGGGAAAAAAAACTGCAAAACGTGCGGTTCGACGGACCAAAATGATGGGGCAAGATGTTAAAAGCCTTTTTAGTGGACTGTATTCTTAGGTGTGCCTCCTCACGTCTCCGTTTCCTCCCATGTAAAAATGCGGCGGTGAGATGTTATACCCAAACAAGTAACTTTATGAGTTATAATATAACCAATAGCCACTCACCTGATTTCAGCTCCTTGGCAATCTCCAAGTCGCACAGGAAGGGTGCTTTGAATCAAATTAAAATAAAGCGGCGCGGTGATAAAATTATTTAGAATCAACTCCAACAAATGTATTGACAATAGACTGACATTAATTTTTTAATAATAAGAAAAAAGAAAGAGGCCAAATGTGATGCGGTCACGACTCGAAGACGCTGTTTTGCTTCAATCGTAGCGAGGGTTCTCGGCTATAAAATAAAACCTAAAAATACTTGTTTAGGCTCGAACACCTTTCTTTGCCTTCTATCTTGCCTTATCTTAGTCGTTAACATAATTTCATGAAATCTTTCTCAACTGAAATTAATTAAATAATTTTGAAATTTGTAGGCACTTGTCTTAGAGTTATCTCTAATTTAATCCTCCTTACTTCTTTACTTGTACTAACTTTTGTAATAATTATATTACAATCAAATTGTAATTTACGATTTGTAATTGTCTGACATTGTAGCAATCCAACAAATTATAGGACCGTACCTAAAATTTAAATTCAACATTTCATATTATTAAAATTGACATTTATCTACTTTCATAATTAAAGGGGTAGATTATTCAATCTGATTGATACTGTTAATTAATTGAATTCAATGAGATTCGTAATGATATTTTAGCTGATGTGACGTCATAGAGTCATCGTTAAATTAATACGGTCAATGATCAAAGAATGGTTCTTGTTACGGATCCCTTTTTACAACAGAAATGTATTGACAATACAATTTATTACAATTCCATCATTTTTATTATTTTACAACTTATATTTTATCCCAACTAATATTATAAATGCAAATGTGACTTTGTTTTTTTGTTTGTTACCTTTTCACGCCTAAACCGCTGAAACGATCGCGATGAATTTGGTACGCAGATAGCCTATGGTATGCAAAAGGATATGGGCTACTTTTTCTCAGGAACGCGGGTGAAACCGCGGGGGACAGCTAGTAATATTATAAATGCGAAAATAACTATGTCTGTTAGGTTTTTACGCCTAAACCACTTAACCGATCGCGATAAAATTAGGTACGCAGACAACCTATGGTACATAAAGGGACATGGGCTACCTCTTTTTCTCGGGAACGCGGAGGAGAGCTAGTGAATATATCATAAATCTATGGGTCACTTCGGTTCCTATTGAACGTCAATCAAAACAAGTCAAGATTTGAGTTAAAAATAAATCCTAATTCTTTTTCGATCTATAATACGTACCTACTTAAGAGTAGGTATCTTTTCTGAACATAAAATATGTACGTATACCGCATTATAAATTGCCCATACATCCACGCACATTCATGCAATACCTTCAACACTTGCCACTTACAAAGTTAAATCGGTTCGCGTATTTATATCTCCATCGATAACAGATGCATTTGTTTATTTATTGTGTTTTACTCATAAAGATTAGATGGAGTCATTTTTCATTATCACATCAATACAGCTTGCAGCAGCATGAACAACTTTTATTACTAGACTAAGTGTGAAATCACGAAAAAATATCAGCTGTTCCATACCTACTCGAGCAAAATGTATGAACCAACCATTTTATTTTCGCGATCTCAGAGTTGGTCCCATAATAAAAGTTGTTCATATTGATGTGTACTTCCACCCCTGCAAGTATTGCCAGTGACTAAAAAGTCACCCAGTATAAAATCAAAAAATCTGTCAGTTACTTTGTCGTATTCGAATTAAAATTTTGGGTATTTTCTGTGATTCAGTAAAATACCTCATTATATATTGATTACATACCTACATAAATACTGACACAGTTTGTAGACGCTTTTTATTATTGAATCATGGATCATGTTTCTAAATACTTACACCTGAGTAATAGCACGGCTGCACTTGAGAGCCAATTCCCTTCTAGACTTGTAGGCTTACTTACCACCTTCTACGTCATCACTTACAATGGTAACAATGCGGTCAAATACAAATCATACAATTTATCGATATTATTTTTTTTTATTATAAGTAGTCATTTATTTACAATAATTGTATAAAATACAAAATTTAATATATAGAAAATATATTTAAATTCAAAAAATATATATTAAAAATTAAAGTTAAAAAAGTATATATTAAAAATTATAAAAATTGCTATGGTAACTATAGCAATTTTTACCAAAAACAAACACCCTAAAAAAACATTACGTCTTAAAAAAAAATGATTTTTTTCCCCCTGATTCCTGGGACTCCGAATTTTATAATAACAAGTCTTTTGTTAACGAAAACCATAATAATATTGCCTTTCATCACATACGCCTGCCAAAGCCCGAATACATCGAATCGTGATTAAATTTTTCAACCAAATACGTCCCGGTATTAACCTCGTTCCTAAAGGCTTTGAATATTTGAATGATTATGTCATTCAAATATTCACATGAAAACTGATGCGTATTTTTTTATTTAATTTTCTTTTAACTTTTATGAAAATACTAGCTTCCGCCCCGCGGTATCACCCGCGTTCCCGAGGGATCTTGTGTTTTCCCGGGATAAAATGGGCTATCTAACACTGAAAGAATTTTTCAAATCAAACCAGTAGTTCCTAAGATTAGCGAGTTCAAACAAACAAACTCTACAGCTTTATAATATTAGTATAGATAATAAAGCCCTGTGTATTTTTTTAAATAATATCCAGAGACTTTCTTTACACATGGCTACCTGAACCTAAAATAAGCAAAACTTGTAAGGAAACAGTACCGTATAACTGATAAACCACTCTTCAATATGTACGTCGTACGTATATAGATATGTAGATATTTATACTCAGATTCAGAACAAACAGACATGCCTATGCATACAAATGTTTGTCCTGGAATGGGATCAAGCCCACGACCAATGACGTGGATGTCAGGGCATAACTTCCACGCCAACGGGCCCATTGTAGGTTTATCTTTATCTGCTTCATCTCAAAGATAAAATTAATTATTATATAATTAACCTAATGCACTCGAACATACGTAAAAACATAATTATTATCATATCAAATAATAATATATATAAATAGTATTTGTTTCCAATCCCTGAAATCCAATCATTGAAACCCAATTAACAATTACCAGCAATTAAACGAAATTGTCAACCAAAACAACAAAGCCCGAATTAGCACGTTTTACCGAACATACATCCGTACGGAAACCCCGGCAGCTATTGGCGTTTGAACAATAAACTGCGTGTGTTTGTCTGTTTGTGTGTTTATGACTTGACGAGCGGTACGATTGATGGGCGTCTGGTATGTACAGTGTTCGATGGACGTGGGTGGCGAATTGTTTCGAGGAGTTGCACTACACTTCAGCTTGTTTACTGTTGCTGTCAATAAAGATGGCTTTTGTTAATATCTTTACAATATTATCAAAATGTATCTGTTTGTTCGTCATTTTCACCTTAAGCCTCTTTATTAGTATAGATAACATAAGATAATTGTTTTACAATTTCACCATGGTATATGATAATGTGGCCGAAGGTGGTAAGCACACAAAGCCTTTTGTAAAGGTACATGAAAAAAAAATATTTCAGATGTAGGTAGGAATTTTGTATGTATGTAGATACTCAATTACTAAAACTTTCCAATGTCAGTAAAGTCTGAATCTCATTAATTTAATTTCTCGGAGCTCTTAGCTTTTTATTGGACGGACAACCTTAATCGAAGTAATACAGCCCTATAGCCTATTTAGTATTCCCAAAGTGTAGAAAGGGAAACAACGCAAGTTTGGGGTCTGAGATAATATAGGTAGAGACATATTAGGTACCTACTACCTATATTTTATCGTCAAAGAACACATTAGTGTCCGTTCCTAGTAAATACGTGTTAGGAAGGGAAACTAGTGCGTGAACAGAATATATTATTATGAAAAAGATTATTTAAAATAAAATAAAAACTACTTTATATTTTTCTTCTTTACTTTTAACATTTTATAATTTCAGTATATCCTTTTTATGCTCACTTCTTCAAAGTTAACCAATTCTTACTTGGTCTATAAAATACAGAACACAAAGATAAAATCGATTTACCCAAGATTTTTCGTGCTGATATGGTAGATACTTAAAGTAGTTAAGTACGATAAAGATTGTGAAGTAAAAAGCAATAATTGACTTAGGTAACTACCTACATGCTCATAGCATATCCCGAAGCGCTTTTCTGATACTTGTTCCAATCTCTTCCCCCTTTTCCAATTCTATCTCATAAAAACATGTTCACTTGAGCTTTGGAAGTATCGTTTTCCAATAAATTGAATCTCAGATGTTTTCATTCCAATTATTCTTCAATATAAAGCAGGGTCTTCACCCGACCGACCAAATCTGGCACAATTCAATTTCACGAGGCTTCTCCCGTTTATACTTACGGTGTGCGCAAGTCCTTACAATTATTTGAGACGCCAGAAATTGTGGCTCTGACCGTCTTTATAAAATTACTCGAGGATTAATCTCCTTGGAATTAATACTAATAGCAAAGGGACAGATCTAGGTGAGCCCATTTTGGGGTACAGAATAAAATAAATACTCTACACTTTTATAAGTAGGTACAGCATTAAAAGTTTATCTGTAAGTTTACTAAAACAGATTTAAATTGCATTATTGGTACTTATTAAAAGTGGTAGGCTTTTATAGCGCACCTTTTTTGCATTAATAATTAATAACACTTTTAAATGGTTGCCTCGCCTTCTTAATTATTTTTGTACCTATCACGTTTCTGCTTTCAATATCTCGTAGCGAAGTTTTTTTCCGAAGGGTTATATAAACTGGTTTTATATTTTGATTCCATTAATTTAGAATAACATTTACTAAATAGAATAAGGTCTTCATCTATTTAAATAGATGAAGGTGATAGGTGGTAACTTCACCTTTCATAAGTGCCCTTCTGGGAACTAATCTGAGTAAATGACTTTGACTTTGAAGTATTGTTGATAGCTTAAAAATCAAAATGTTTGTAAAAATATAATATTTCGCAAACAGTTGTGTTTAACGAGCCAAATTAAAACAGCAACATTAGCCACTAACAAATTGTTTGTTTCATTCGCAACATTAGGCCCACCTGCAGCCGGCTCTGCCATCGTTAATCTTCGACGCGTCCCGCTACCGACAAATATTTATTCTGCCTTGGGACTATGAAAATTTCGCTTTGAATTTTATGAAGAACTAAGAGGAAAATTCCTAATTTCAACCAAAAAGAACTGTCTTATCATATTTCTTGAGATTAGCATCTGATATAACTAATTTATTAATTATATTGACGCGGATAAGGTGTAATATTTAGGGATAGATTTATGAACTTTTGCAGATGCTTCCTTTGATATCTAAGTTTGATTGAGGATAAAAGGCACGTCTAAATGGTTACAGGTATAATTTCAAAGATGCTTGGATGGTATAAAATTTTAAAGCCGTTGTTAGCTTTGTTGAGTTCAAACGGATTCATTTTGTACCTTACTTCTGAGAAATAATATTTTGTTATATAGATAAAAGTTTGTCACGACGTGGATTGCATAAATAATAGATGATTTTCACCAAATTAATATTTTTTATCATAATAAAGAACTGAAACAATGTAAATAAAATAATTAAAATAATTTGATGATTACATGGAGAGGAGGAGAATGGATGATAGTTAATAATGGTTTGTAGAGACACTTTACCCCAATTGGGTTCGAATATAATCCTTATGAGGATTGCACAATTTATTATAACCTTTATAAGCTTAGGTTTTATAAGTACTTTTCTATCTTGAGAGCTGGTTTACATAATCAAGTACCTAATATTCAATATTAAAACGTACAGTAACTTGTTGTTGTTTTGAAGCCTCTCCGTGTAATAATGAAAATAAACAGAAATTACAAACGTATTTTAGACATAATTCTAAATTCAGAATTTAAAAAATTAGAAATAAAACAGAATGAAGACCAGAAACAATTATTATAAAAGGAAAGAGATCGCATCGTTACAAGTTGACCTACTATCTAAAGACATCAGATTGAAAAGTAATATATAAATATGAATGTTTGGATGTTTGTGACTCAATCACGCATAATTATGCGTGATTGAATAATTGTTGTTGTTAACCCCATAGGGTTATTGTATGTTCATATGTTTTTTTTTATCATAGGTGCAGCAGATAAAGAGGCTGATGAAGATGAGGGTACGACAGGAGGCCAAGCACCTGCAGATGACACGGAAGATGAACCCGAACAGAAGCACATCCTGCCGCTCACTTCACACCAGCCCATTATGTGAGACCATTATCGAATAATTGCCTAATCTATACCTTGAAATTACCATTATTGCTTTACATAATGTGTGTGTTTTTTAATACCACTAAGGTGACAAGCAAGCAGACGGCCCACCTGATGGTAAATGGTGGTCCACCCTGTAAAAATCTCTTCACACCCTTCTTTTATTCATTAAAAACTATATCTACTTAATTGCTTTGTACTAAATATCCTAATATACTTTTATGTTTACAGTGAGGTGTCAGCAAGCCAGCAGGATTTCTTCAAAATGCTCGACGACAAAATTGACAAGGTATTTTTGTTTAACATTTACGTTGCTATGCGTAGACGAAGAGTCCTACCCTACCGTGATATAGTATTATAGCTGGAAAGGAGGGTAAAGGAATAATTTTTTTACAACTTTCTAATTATGAACGTTGTGTGTGTTGAAAGATAGTCCATTTTGAATTTATAACGGCTAATTCTTGCGTTTCAATTTATCAAGTACATGAATACAGTCAAAAATAATCAAAAATAAACAATCCCGGCAGACCTTGTTCTGCCCTATTTCTCTAAAACAAAGTAACATTGATTTTTTAATGTTAATAGATGCCCCGACAGATTTCGTTCTGTCTAACGCGCCTTTGTTTTGTTTTGATTGACGTCTAATGTTTGACAGCTGGGGACAGAGTGGTTTGTATTGGAAAAGAAAATTGTTTTTACTATTTGTTTCGTATTATTTACTTTTTTCTCTCCATATAAACCTTCCTCAGACTTCATCAAACTTAACAAAAAAGAAATCAGCCAAATCGGTTCAGCCGTTCTCGAGATTTGCGGTCAGCAACACATTCAGCGATTCATTTTTATATTATAGACTGAGAGTTAAAACTGTCTTTATCAGTTATTAATAAATTGTGAATAAATAATTATTGCACTGAAAATTAATGATAAATTTACGATGAGAGCGAAATTAACATGAGAGTTGCACAAAAAAATTAATACGTATAACAGTCACTGCTACGATCGATACACAAATAAAACCAAATAAAAGTGGATTCCGATTTCAAAGTCAAAGTCAAAGACATTTATTCAGTTTAAGCCCTAAGAGGGCACTTATGAACTTGTGAACGTCGAAACTACTGAAGTTACCACCGATTCGGAAGTCGCCTTCAACTGAGAAGAACCGGCAAGAAACTGAGCAAGGTTACACTTTTCATATATTTAGTTTTTTGTTTTTTTTTTTGGACAATCTTGGCTTTTTTTTCCATTAAATGTTTTACAATTATCAAAGAAATATAATACGCATAAACACAAAAATGAAAAAAAATAACAAGAAAAATAAATAATAACCATAACAATTTCAAATTTTAACTAAAAATTTGTATCTCTAATACTAAGCAAGTACCTACTGGCACTTGTGCAGAGTGCAGCTACTTCCAGACATCTTTATCCTCAATGTAATGAGCTACCTTGTAATAGGCTTTTTCTTTTAAAACTTTCTTTATGTATGATTTGAATTTAAAATCAGTCATCTTGGTAACTGAGATAGGTATTTTATTATAAAAGCGAACACTACATCCAAGAAATGACTTTTTAACTTTAGCTAATCCCGATATGCACACAAAATTTCATGAGAATCGGTCAAGCCGTTTCGGAGGAGTTTAACTACAAACACCGCGACACGAGAATTTTATAGATTATTATTACATGGTATTTATATTTAATTGTACAAGGTACCTTTTTCTCTCTTCAGGGCAAAGACTACGATTCGTCCAGTGAAACCGAAGTACGAATAGAGCATGAACGACGGAGAGCCCTCATAGACCAATGGCGATCAACCTCACTATCGACACATTCCTCACAATCTCAGCCGAGTCCTCCAACCCCTGCGAGGAGAAGAGCTCCGCGGCCGATTCCACCACCACCAGAAAGACAAAACAGTCCAGGATCAGCCAGACGATGCTGCAGACAACAACATGTTCCAGATGGCATGTCCCCGCCGCCAAGAAGAGCTCACAGTGCTCAATCCCATCACCAACATGACCCGAGACAACTTAACGGCGACAACTGGCATGATTCCTCAAAATCACCAGTCAAAAGACCACAAAGCGCCGGCGCCAATTGGAAGAACAATCCTAAAGTAGCGCCATATAATCAAAAGTCTAAGAAAAATGAGCACGAGAAAGCCAACCATAAAGAGATGGAAAGATCTGGTTCCGGCCAAGATATCTCCCAAATAACATTCAACCCAACATTCCAAACCCACAGCCCCGCGCATTCTGCCAAATCTCAGCAGCCGTATATAGCGCAAATTATTAGCTACCCCATGTCACAGCAGGTGACGCCACCATCCCCTCCGAAATATATTGCGCCTCCGGAGGAATACCAGGACCCTCAAAATAACGTTGTGGATAATAAGTTTAATAATACGCAGAGGCAGACACCTGTTACGCAGGGAAACTCCCAGTCACATATTTATTACATACACGGCAATTCTGCATCAAATATTAACCAAGATTTGGCTCAGCAAAGACAGCAAACAGCAATGCATTTACAGCAATACGTAGCTATGAAGCAAGCGCAGCAGCAGATGTTTACGTATTTGCAGAGAGGTCCACATACAGTTTTTCCAACTGTGGATTACTCTCAGAATCAGAATCCAAATAGAATGTACGAAGGTGAAGAATATACCACTCAGTACGGTCATCCAGCCTTAAGGCCTCACAGTGCTCCGACTCCCGTGGGCGTCGTGAGACCAATGCCAGTTACTCCTGGCTTTAGTCCTCTACCAGATGGCACGCATATGGTTCAAATGCCGATGTGGTCACATATGCCTCCAGTAGTATCTACCATGGGCCCATGGGTTCCAGGACAAGTGCCTCCTGAAATGCAGTACTACCCTCAATCCCAATTTATGCCGATGTACCGAGCAAATTCAGCAGGATCAGCGGGAACTTTAACACGGTATCAGAAAAAGGAAAGTGAAAGTGAAGTGAAGAATAACTTGTGCCAAAGTATAAATCTAGTCAGGCAGAAGCCGATCGGTCAAATCGTGTCGTTGCCCGGTCAGGAGTTGACAGTGTGTAACAATGTGAGTGACAGTCCTAGTCCGGCGTCGGTGAGCACCGACAGTGGTGTCTCGCCGGGCAACAGTGTGCCCAGTTCAAAAAACTCATTGAGTACACCATTGAGCGGGGCCAGTGACTCATTCAATAACTCTTTAGATAATAAGACTAATAAAAAGAACAAATCGGTTCCGATGAACACGCGATCTCTAAAAAATTCAAAAAGTCTAGATTCTTAGTGAAAATTTGTAATTATTGTAGATTTTCTAAGTGTACGTAGCGTCTAGTCGATATCATTACTATGTAAAGTATAGTGAAATATTAGATTCCAAAGTGCTTATAAATATTTGTATCATTGTGACTTTATCGAAAACATTTCTTTTGTCGATCGGTGTTGAAGTTGCTCTTGTGAATGTAGTATCATTAATATAACCCTAAAGTTGATAATCACTTATCTGAGACGACTGTCTGCTGTGACCGCTTTTATATGCAACATGACTCCTTCCGAATGTCCTATATTGTTAGCAGTTGGTACGCCTGTAACCTCCTCCTTTGCCGCGATGTGTTAGACCTATTCATTATATTAATGATTTTATTTATAGAAACGGGTATTTTATATTTTATTAGATTCAAACATGAAACTTAATCTGTCTAAATGTATGTTTAGATAAAGACATGTAAGTGGTACTGCTTAGTGCCGAATGATGCATTTTAAATTATCCAATAATAACGATAACGAATATTATGGGTTTGTTTTATTTCTCATCCTTTTCAAAATTAAAGCACTAATAAACTTACGAAGCACAACGCTACTGAAGCTTAGAATTTCTTCGGAACTACCATTATTCAAGCAATATGAGAAATAGTTTGCATCACACAGCAAGATAATTATTATCCGACATACAGCCACGACCTCACTCCTTCCCTATAAATTTACATTCCACGATGCTGACTCCGACAAGCAATTTGTTCCTATTACACGTTATGGTTATAGTACCGCAATTTAGTCAAGGAGGGGACTTGGAAAGTGTATTTCCTGATCTAATTATCTTTCTTATTGGATTTGTAGCAAATTGCGTGAGATGGACGAATGAATTTATGAAGATAACAATAATATCAGGGCAGATATGATTTGTCAGATAAATGAAATTTAAGTACATAGTCAATCCAATAAAATACTTAGATTTCTTTCAATTTACTGAAACAAGAGAGTGACCAGATTCAAAATACAATAATCAATGAGAAAATTCATTTTTATTAAGCCACTTGTCCATTTAGAAAGTTCTACAACGATAAGTAGGTACCTACGCATAAATGAACTACACAACACCTTTAAATAAATGATTAGCAGGTTTAAATTTTAAAACTAACCTTATAGACATGTTAGTAAAACTGACTATATTTAAATAAGTGATCAAATGGAACCACGATACAGGGAACTTGTACAGTGACAATTTCAAATATAAACCGCAGGAGGTCGTTCGTCTATCGATTCAGTACGCGTTTATTTCCGAACACATTTTGGCTGTTAAATTATTCAGTATAACTAATGATGGTACGATTGTAACCTGATAGGTGTCTTTGAAATTGTAATATAGTTGATAAAATCATGGAAGATTCTTAACGGAATAATCACTTTGAAGTTGACCTAATTACAATATTAATTGACTTTATTATTTTTGTTGGCGAACATTGTGCAGTCTAATATCTCATAATACTTAGATACTATATATGATGGTTTCTAACAATTATAATTTTACTTTATTACAATACTTACAGTATGTAATAAGCTGTAAAGTGTATTTCAGTCCTAAATTACGTTATGAGTCTCAGTATAAAATTACAACTTTCCAGTTGGTCGTCTTGACTAGCCATTAAGATGAATGAATGCATACCATATTCTGTCTATTTGCTCAGTATCATTTTGCTATTTTTATTATACTACTCTGTCAAGAAAGTACCGGGATACGATCAATAAAACACAAAATGTTAGTTATTCAACCAAAGTTATTTTATGGCCTTCAAAGTATGCTCCTTCAGAAACGATACACTTATGCCAACGGATAATCCAAACATCAAAACATTTTTAAACGCTTTTTCCGGAATTGAGTTCAGTTCTCGCCGCGAATTCTCCTTTATGTCTTCTACCGAATGAAAACGGGTGCCACGAAGTGGTACTTAATTTGAGTTTAGGAAAAAGAAAGAAGTCGGCTAGAGCCATATCTGGTGAATAAGGTGATTGCTCGTGGTATTTGTTGAGTTTTTGGTAAAAATTCGTTCACTATGATCGTACAAGCGAAGGCGCATTATCATGCAAAATCCAAGAATTTTCTTTCCACAAATCTGGCCTTTCTCGTCGAATTTGCTCTCTTCGAAGCTCCAATAATATTCTTTACTTACTTGACCTTCTGGCAAGATTTCTAAGTGCCCATTTCCGCTATAGTCAAAGAAAACGGTCAACATGACTTTGACTTTCGATCGACTTTGGCGTGGTTTTTGTCAGTTTCGGTTCAGTTGGAATTCGCCACTCCGAAGCTTGTTGACTAGTTTGCATGTCGAACTCGTAAACCCACGCCTCGTCACTAATAACAATGCGTTTCATGAATATTGGGTCGGAATTGACTCGTTCCAGCATGTCCTCAGCGACTTTTATACGATTGAGTTTTTGGGGAAAATTCAGGTCTTTTGCCGTGCGGCAACATGTTTCATACCCAAGTGATTATTTAAAATGGTACGGATCGACTCGTGAGACACAGAAAGTTCAGCGACTATCTCTCTCAAACTTGAATGAGGTTGTTCAGTCACTATTTCCTTCACTTTTGCGATGTTTACTTCAGTTGAAGACGTTGATGGCCTACCTCAGAGCGAGGCAAATCTTCCATCACATCTCGACCGCTTTTGAACGCTTTGTACCACTCATAAGCACGTGTTTTTGATAAAGTCGATGCACCGTTAGCCTTCTGTAACATTTTCAGGGACTCCTAACAAGAAATTCCATTGGCGATGCAAAATTTAAGACAAACTCTTTGTTCGATGTTTTTGTCCATTATGAAATTCACAATACACACTAGATATGATCTAACTAAAAACAGCACTGTATTTAATCTAAATAACATATGCAATTCAAACTCCGCGCCAAAATGAAAAACAAAAAAAAATTGGAACCATAAACAAATCATCCATTCCCGATACTTTTTTAACTGAATGTATATTATTTTGTACCAATACTGATCAAAATAATTTTGTATTTAAAAAGTAATATTTAAATACTTTTTTGGCTGAATGTATCGAATTTAGTAAGAATTATTATTACGTTGTGTAAAGAATAAGTTTTCTTAAATTGTTTGAGTTTACTATTCAAAAGTAATTATAGAGTCGTTTCTTTTATTCTTGCAAGGCTTCTATATTCTTGTGAATTTTAGACGAAACCTTTGGTACAGAATATGAGTTTCTTTTGCCCAGGGAAGTTTTAGGTAGTGGCCGATAAAAACAAAACAAATACCAGAACTATAACATGTTGCCATACAGTTAACTAAGCCTTCGATGAATGATGGAATACTTTTATGGATATTTATTTAGTGCCAAATGGATGTTTGTTATTACTCGGAACTTCAATGTCGTTGTGCTGTCGATACTGTTAATAGTTTTATATATTTTTGTATATATTTGTTCTGTTATTACCAGTGGCGGATTTAGGCATAGGCCCGTGAGGCCCGGGCCTAGGGCAGCAAATTTTGAGGGGCGCCAAAATTTTTTAAATTAATCAAGCAAGTAGTAAAATCTGAAATATCTAACAAAAAATAATAAAAACCTTTTTTTTTAATGCTAGCATATTATTTATTTACGTTTTTTTTTTTACATATTTTTCACTTTATACACACATATATGAATACATAGATTTATAATATATATACTGTTGCGAAAGAAAAAGGGCGCCATATCGTCTCGGGCCTAGGGCGCCCTCAAACCTAAATCCTATCCTGGTTATTACTGAATAATCTTTAAAATTGTCACCCTTACTTAAAACGCTAGAGTGGTCACATAATTATTGATCACTTTCCTATCATTGTCAAACAATCTATCGTTATTTACGTGACAATTTAAACAGTATTTTAATTAAATAGCGTGTAATAAGTAAAATTGTACATGTTCAAGAAATTTCCCGATTAGCAAACATAAATATCTATACTAATATTATAAAGCTGAAGAGTTTGTTTGTTTGTTTGGTTGAACGCGCTAATCTCAGGTACTACTGGTTCGAATTGAAAAATTCTTTAAGTGTTAAAACTCATAGAGGCTTCGGGAGACTGGCAGCAGAGAGAAAATATACCTTCTTAAAATGTTTTTTTCTCGTATTATCCAAATAACTTTAAAATATAAACAGACATTCTAAAATCAAATACAAAGGGAACTATTTTGTTACTTTTCCAAAACATCAATCTGTTTTTTTTAATAACATTTAAACGTGTTTTTTACTAGGAAATAGCCTTTGTTCCTTCTCTCTCCCACCCATTAGTTCAGTGCGGGACAGGGTTATTCGCGTATATCGTTACCTTAAGATCCTTAAATACCTTCAGCTCAATGACCTAAATGTGTCTTAAACACCTCCACATTGGTACTAGATCCTTTTACATCCACATATGCATCCTTTGTTCGTTTGTAGAATCCCGAATCTCCACAAAAGATGCGGGGTTTCAATGGAATTTACACACATTCTTTGTTCCGTTTCCAATATAGGCGTTGAATCTATTATCCTGGAGTAAACTAGGGCGTGTAAAGGGCTAGGTAAATATAATATCATGCAAAGTTAAGAAAAGCACGTGCATTCCAATTTTATTTTATTTATATAGAGTGTCGATTATTGTATGCTGAAAATTTTTAGTAACTGAGAAACTTTTTAATTTGCTGTATAAACAGCTAGGTTGATGGTTTGTCACAAGACACATTATCAGCTCAGTGTCCACCGCTGAACATAGGTATCCCCTATATAGTACATTTTTCCATCGAAGTATTGAGCTACTTGCATCCAGGCAACCAGTGACTGTGACCAGCAAGTTTATTACGTGACTTAGTGGCAATAATTTTTAAACATAAAGCAGTTTTTCTTTGAACTATTTACGATATTAAAAACATTGCTTGATTGCAAATGGAACCATTTTCGAAATTGTAATAAGTTTTTCTTAATGGTTGTTCCAAATTGAAACTGACCCGCTTAACTCTTTTCAGTATGTGAACGCCACTTATGAACCTTTGGCTCATTGAGTAGAGACATAGCTCAAATTGCCTCTTCTGAAGTTCTGACTGACTTTATGAGCAAGCCTATTTAGGTAAAAAAAAAGGTTTTACTATCCCAGATTAGGACAAAGCTTGAAGATAAAAAAATAAAGTTTTAAATTAACTAGTCAGACTTTAACCCTACTTGTAAAACATTTTCATTTTTATGTTTATTTTTTTGTATCGAAATTAATTTAGTTTCGTTCGTACAAACCTTTTATAAACAAATCAGGTTTCATGATGGATATTTAATGATATACGAAAATTAGGTTGAAATATAAATCAGTTAGGTACGTATGTTTATATACCTATGGTATTTTTATATATCAATAGGTACCGCAATCTCTCTATGGTAAGTGATGATATGGCCGAAAGTGGTAAGCACACAAAGCCTAGTAGGAACTGGCTCTCAAGTGCACTGATTTTCAACTTACCGTACCACCGTACTATAGTTTCCACACGATATTTTTCTTCACCGAAAGCTCAAGCTCATTGTAGGATTCGAGCCCACGACCTTCACCGCAGCATCCGACGTCACTACCAAAGAGCTATCTTATCTGATTTGAGTTAATATGTTGATTAATATAGCATAAACCACCATTGAACATAAACCACGCTTATATTCCCCCTTATTCAGACCCATTCGGTTGCCATTCCGATCGGAAAGAACTATTTTTTTAAGCTGATTTATAAAATTTAGGCTGATACCGTGTTAGTCGCAGAATTCATTTACTGCGATCGTGCACCGATCGACTGTCTCATTCCAAATGGAAGTCTGAAATGAATAAATAGGAGCCATACTATTCAGTAAACTACTCAATCGGTTTGCCTACCCGATCGGGACCGCAACCGAGCAGGTCTGAATAACCCCGATTATTTATACCTTTACATAAATCAGTCAAACAAATTTAATTAATAATACATAAGAAAATTATCGGTATAGCCACTTCATAAATAAAACGACGTTGGTTATAACATAAGTTGAGAGGCTGCTACGCCATTTACTAAGGTAAGTAGGCGCTCACAACCGATCCCTCTCGTGCAAAATCCGCTTTCAATTTATAACGAGAGCTTATAGACCTACTTGTATAGAAATATGTATTACAGAAGGAACCTATAGACTTTTAAAGCTTTAGCTATTATCTATGGAAACATCTATCGATATTTTTTTTTTTATCACTGGCAATACTTGCAGGGGTGGAAGTACTCATCAATGTGTTTTTAAATGTGTTTTTGTAGTCTTTTTCCTATTCGATGGAACATGAACAACTCGGTATAGCGATTAACAAAATAATTCAAGCAATGCAAATAGATAAAAAAAAATGCTTATATTGCTAGATTGCAGTTAATTTTTCAACGAATATTAGATTTTGATGTCCAAAGTCCATCAGTATGCCATCTGCGTAAGGGCATAAACAGAATAAATGATTTTGAGGTTGATGCATCTGTTATTACAGACAACAAGTTAAGCCGTCATTCCCGGCTTCTGTTACTGGATAGCAAACTTTATTTATAGCTAGCATATGAGCTAATTACTTATTGTCACGTGTCAGTGTAGGTGATGTGAAAATTCTAACATTTTAAGTGAATCTCTTTGAGTGTGATACGAGCAAAATCACAAGGTATTTGAGTGTAACATTTTGTATGTGACGGAAATGTAACGCGTCACTAACAACTTTAATCTAAGTAATCTCTTTTAATCAATAAATTAATCCTTTCATAGTACAAGCCCTAAAGACTATTCTAGTGTGTCTTCGTTATTTATATTTTAAATTTGGTGAACTTTTTATGTAAAAACTACTTAATGTTAAAAGTTTTTTGCGTGCAAAGAATAGCAAAATAACTTACCTGATCCTCATGTCTTGGAAAATAGTAAGGTAAGGAATAATTTCGTGCATAAACATGGCGACGCAAGATATTAAAAACAATATTATGGATACATGTATAGTATTACAAATGGATGACATTTAAATAGAACGGTCCCACTACTATAGGCGTATTAAGATATATTGGGTTTAGAAGATATATTTTCAAATCGTAGTTCATACAATACTACGCCTCACGTACGTTTTCGGCATCGATCTCAAATTTGATATACATAAAATATGTCGAAAAATATGAACGAACGACAGCCGGCATGTTTTTCATTCATGCTGAATATCGAATACGAATAAAAAACACTAGTACCCCCTCACCCCCCGATACTGTGCACATAGATATCGAAATGCATGCGAACACGCTACGAACTCGTAGCGTGTACCTGCGTAGTCGGTCTACCCGCCGTACACTGTAGTTCTACGGTCCTGTGTGAGGTCTACGGGAAGCGAGGTGTTTTTATACCCTTTTTTTTAAGAACCCCGTATCGCTGAGAAAAAACTTAAATGGGGAGCTCATTCTATATTCTAAAGATTCGCAGAAGAAACGCGCGACTGAACTGTGTGGACGATCGAGGTGGCTTGAGGATATGAGGATGAGTTCCACATCTCCGGCGAGTGGTACGATAGTAGGAACGTGAAGACGGCACCAGGTCAAAAAGTTCTTCAGAACACTCTCCACTAAATAGAAATCCCTATCTCTCCGAATATTGAGCGGTTTTAAATTGTCAGTGAGTTCGGGATTGTCAACGATATGAGTGTGCATTTGAAAGCCAATTCCTTCTAGGCTATGTTTGTTTACCACCTTCGGCCACATTACCACTTATCATGATGAGATTGTGGTCAAACAGAAGCCTATACATAGTAATAAAAGGCCCGCCTTTGTAAAACAAGCGTTTGCGCCTGCCCAAAAGTGGGAGCAGTACTCCATATGCGGCCTAATCTGCGCTTTAAAAAGCTGCAGCCGCTGGAGTGGTGTGAAATACCGCTTGGACTTATCAAGAACACATTTTGAAGTTAGTTTGGATTTACTTTCCAAATTACCTCGAAACTATCACTCGCAATGTTTACATCTCGGAACTCTCTTTGAGATGGTGAGTGGTAACTTGCCGAACTTTGAACATGCCTTAGAAGATTTATTACTGTGACGTCTTAAAACTACGCATCTAGTGGTTTATCTACGCACTAAACACTGTAAACGCTAGCTTTAAGAGTCTGTGAGAGGTCAAAGGCATAAAAAAAGTGCGTAGTTAGACTACAGCGCAGAGCCGATCGTAGGTAGACTACGAACTGTCACTGACGTCATGAAACTACGCATCGAGTGCATAGCTTAGCAAAATATTCAGATCTATTGAGCATTTTTTTGTTTCTTTTGAATCCTACTTCTTAGTTATGGCAATGTATACCTACGTTTCTATAACAAAGTACCCAAAGATATTCAAGAACTATCTGTATACCTAAAACTTCTTCTAATAATACTACTAATAATTACTTAAATAGAAGTAAGTATGTAAGTATAATTAAGTACATAAAGTTTAAAAAAAAGATCTATAAAAAAATATCTTGCTGAGTTGCTTGCCGGAGTCTTTTAACGTAGGTAGGTACATTAGCTTAAATTGAATAAATATGTTTTGAGTTTGAATTCAGTCATATTTTTTTTAACAAATCAAATTAAGTAGGTATCCAATATCATTTTTATATCAAAAATATATTCCACGTCTACATATAGAACACATTTTGCGGCGTAGCATAATGACGTCTCGGCTCTCGGACGGACGGACGTCCTCGAAACACTTTTAAATGCATATTCTATTAAACTACTTATCGAACAGAAACTTGTCTATTTTGTACAAAATAAATCAAAATAAAAATTGAACGATAAAATTAAATGGATAAGGGATTTAGAAAACTTAATAATCCGCTTAGAAAGTTCTTCTGAACAGTTTTCCCCGGCGATGGCAAAAGTATCAAGCTTGCAGATGGCAGCTTGGAGACGTGTTTTTAATCCACAAATCTTTAAGATAACATCAAATTTCTCCGCATTTTCTGATTCAAACTCAATTTGAAACCTTTCAATGATAAAAATTCAATCAATTTGTTTTCATATTCATAACTTGTTACAATATATAAAACGAATAACATAAAACAAAATTGTAGGATTAAATGACAACTTGTTTTTATTTTGAAAATACAAATATCGTGACATATTTTGGTCACAAATGCCTGCATAGTATTATTTACGTATATGTACCCATGTATGTACGAAGTTACTTCAGCACATTAACTATGAAAAGAATGTATATTGAGATCCAAACAAACTTCACAAAAGATACCTTTTTTAACATTGATAACAATAAGATATATATTTTTATGCCATGCAGTAGTCTCTAACTCTCTAGGAGTGCACGGGGTCGTTGAACTTCACCCTCCGTCTCAAGCCACCTCAGCCTTCGACTTCGAGGCCCAAAGCCTCGTTCGAACGAGACAGTTTAATGGAACAAGTAGGTTTTAATTTTAAGATTAATAATCATAATAGATTTGTAGATTATATGTATCACTTGAGTTACTTCTATTTATGAGTTGGATTTTTGTATGAAGTTCGAGTTTAGTATCAACATAAAAAAGTATTACTAAAATAGTATTAGGTACCTACCTCATTTAATATACCATCACTTACGTAACTTTCAGGTTGTGTAGTTATTAAACGTAGCTTAAAGCTTTTAAATGCGGAAATATCATGTTGATTTCAAAGACCTATTCAGTGATACCTTACAAAACGCGTTTTTTTGCTAATGCCGAAATCTTGTTTTCCACGGCGGCCATTTTTGTTTTAAGTATTTAATTAAAACCTAGCATAACCATCGCGCGGGTTAGGCACCTCATTCCTTAAAACAGTATAATTATAATACTAAACCTTCCGCCCTGCGGTTTCACCCGCGTATCTCTATTTTACAAAAATCTGGTGGAAATTCCAAAAATCCTTTCTTAGTGGATGGTTACGTCATAATAGCTATCTGTATGTCAAATTTTAGCCCGACCGTCCAGTGGTTAGAGCTGTGCTTGGATAGATCAGTCAGTCAGTCACGCTTTCCTTTTATTTATTTAGATAGATATAGTTTAATAAAGAGCACCTAAAACCATCTTACTTACCAATATTAACCACCATCACAAAAACAATATAATTACTAGAATAATAGATACAGTAGACTATTATTTCAATCAGTACGTAGTGGAACTAAATAATGGGACTTGACTCGAACTCTTCAATTTCATTCTTGACTTACTTATGGTATTATTTAACAGGCCTGTGACATTTCTTGTTATTGAGCGGGGTCGAGAGATAAATTTTATTACCATACTTTTCTATTACCAGAGTTGTCACATCTTCAGAAACGATAAGTAGAAAATTATCTAGTTTATTTCAATATTTTTAAGTGGTGTTTTTTTAACACAATTATAATAATACAGTAAGTTTGTCTTTTATGTGTTGTATTGCTTATATGTTTTGAATAATTAAGATATCAACAAAATAAGTAAGAAGCACAAACTTAACTATTTTCAATCTACAACACTCTAACTTTGATGTTAAGTTAAAATCTTCCCAGAATACTTATAGACAGTAGATAATAAAGTTTATTTCCCTATGGACAGTATCCTAAAGTGACGTTGTTTTTCCTAGTTCGAAATTTAATTTAGAACTAGATCTAAACCCGAGACGAATACGGATCGAGGTAATTTTATTTTTCCTTTTGATTTTGATTTTACGTATAAACAATTTATTAACTTTGGACTCTTTGACAGCTACTGTCAAAATGTTTTGGCGCCAATGTTATGAATTTAGTTCCGTATTTGATGTCCAGTCTATCTATTTATGTATAAATAAAAATTGTTGGTAAGCGCATCACTTGAGAACGGCTGAAACAATTTGGCTTATTTTCCTTTTAAGATATTCATAATAGTCCGAATAAGGTTTTGTACAGAACAATTGGAAAAGTTTCCCAAAAAATTGGAAAATTCGGAAAAAACTGTTCACAATAATGCTTATAACTTATAGGTTAATTTCAGAAGTTTTTTTAAAGCCGTATTTACGCTAGAGTTTTACTAGTCTTTGATTCTTGTTACAAGTAATTGCTCCCCGAACTACCTATACTTGTTCTAGTAATGTGGTGGTAGTGTGATATTTGAAACCTAGCCAGTCGGACCTCCATTAGTCAAACGTCAAAGCCATCCTCCATCAATCCACGTAAAACTTTATCTATTGCTCGAAATCCCGTTGGTAGTAAATTATTTAGATTTGCTATAACTGCTCTAAACCTTAGTAAATTGTTGTTATTCTATTCCTCCTTTTAAATACTTCTCCGACAATAGTTGTAGACTTGAAAAACAAAACGTTTTGTTTAAAATTTATGGATGTGCTTAATTATTTTTATTAATGTGGTAACTTTGTGCTAAGTATTATTTAAATTCCGAATAAATTCCATTGTGGCTCTGGAACGCGGTCGGAATGCAAGTAAAGACCAATTTAAAAAACCTTACGTTCTATTCTCTGTGCAAATACAGAGTAATGTTACTCTGTCCAACACAAAGCTTCATAAATTGTGAACTATTCAAGAATTTCAAGCGTTTAAACGCTTTAAGCAGTTGGGATGTTTGAGTAACGACCGCTGCTCTTTTGTTTTAATCTTCGGTTTTTAGCAAAATGAACTCGCGTGGAATTTAATATTTAATAAATAAATGTTTTAGAATGGTTTAGAAATCTTGTGAATAATTTGGATATCGCATCAATAACTTAAGTCTTGCTAAAGGTGCCTTGCCTACTTAAATTTGCGTAAATTAGTTCTAAAATGTAATAATTAAATAACCATAGTTTTGGTAAAACCCAAGAAAGTATACTTGATACGTTGATTGCTACAGCTATTATATTTAAGTATTTAATGGAACAAAACAGCTTTGAAATAATATTATCAAAACATATAAAGTTGTTAATTTGCCAATTACAAAGTCCTATTATTTTTATTGTCCCTAAAATGTATTGTCACGGGTCATTAGCCTCTTATACAAAATGTTTTTTTTTTATGTTTAGAAACAAAATAAACATGAAATGTAAATGTAAAAAATAATATAGAACATTAAATTTCAATCTAAATGCAAGCATGCGCTATAGTTAATACAATTTATAAATACGTAATTTAAATAATTTATTTATATTTTTTTTTGTGTGTGCGCATATCTGTTTGAATTATAAATATGAATATTTATATAAGACTAGCTGTACCCCGCGGTTTCACCCGCGTTCCCGGATAAAAAGGTGATCAACTAAAAAAAAAAAAGAATAAATAAAACAATAACAACTTAATTAAAACAACTTAATTTGATGCCCTGCCCCCCTTTTTAGGGTTCCGTAGCCAAATGGCAAAAAACGGAACTCTTATAGATTCGTCATGTCTGTCTGTCTGTCCGTCCGTATGTCACAGCCACTTTTTCCGAAACTATAAGAGCTATACTGTTGAAACTTGGTAAGTAGATGTATTCTGTAAACCGCATTAAGATTTTCACACAAAAATAGAAAAAAAACAATAAATTTAGGGGGTTCCCCATACTTAGAACTGAAACTCAAATTTTTTTTTTTCATCCAACCCATACGTGTGGGGTGTCTATGGATAGGTCTTTAAAAATGATATTGAGGTTTCTAACATCATTTTTTTCTAAACTGAATAGCTTGCGCGAGAGACACATCCAAAGTGATAAAATGTGGGGGAGACACACATTTTACACCACCTGTAACTTCTAAAATAAGAGAATGATAAAACTAAAAAAAATATATGATGTACATTACCATGCAAACTTCCAACGAAAATTGGTTTAAACGAGATCTAATTAGTAGTTTTTTTTTTAATACGTCATAAATCGTAAACCGCAATTTACCTTTCATTCAATCAACTCAAATATAATAAAAAAAAATGGCAATAAGCAAGGTCTTACAGCACAAATAAAGGAAAAATTCAAAAAAATTAGAAAAGTTGAAAATTAAAGGGTGTCCCCATACATACATAGTTACGCCAATTAATAAAGACCTCTGAGTTGTATTGTCATACAATTTAGAGGTCTAGCTTAATTGGCACCAACCTCAAATAAGGTAAATAAATAAAATTGTGCATTTCCCTTGATGGACGAACAATGGACGAAGTTTGTACGGAACCCTCGGTGCGCGAGTCCGACTCGCACTTGGCCGGTTTTTTGTCTTTTCTTTTACTGTAAATAATGGTTAATTTAATATATTGGTAATAAGTTTGTAAGTATTCTAGTGAAATTAATAAGTAGTTTTTTAATATATTAAGTGATCATAGACAAACATTACGTAAAAGTTATTATACTTATAAATAAAATAAAAAAGCCAAATCGGTCCAGCCGTTCTCGACTGATTCGCTTATTTATGCTAGCTGTTTCCCGCGGATTCACCCGCATTCCCGGTATAATTTTTTTCGATGTTTTCAGCTATTTGGGGCGAGGACAAATCCAACAAATTAAAGATCATCAAAATCGGTCCAGCCATTCTTGAGTTATAAATGGTGTAACTAACACGACTTTGTATTATATATACAGGGTGAGTCACTGGCAATACTTGCAGTGGTGGAAGTATGATTAATGATTTCACAGTTAGTCCCATAATAAAAGTTGTTCATTTAGATGAGTACTTCCACACAAGTATTGCCAGTGACTAAAAAGATACCCAGTATAGATAAAAGAAGATAGATTTATTTACTACACACACACACACACACACACCAATCCTCTGCATCACGAGAGTCAAGATATGAATATCAATAAAATAATTAACTTGTTTTCTTTTTTTTCTTTACTAAAATTCCTTACCTACAATACTTCCTACTATTTTTATTGACTTATATCTAATCATAATCAGAATAGAGAAATGTCGAAAACACTCTGTTAGATAATAGTAACATCAAAAAGCTATAAAATTACGTGATAAACAAATAAATAAGACATTTTCCCCAAGCACAATAAGTACGTGATATAGGTCACTATCATCGTACCATTGTACCCATTAGCAGCTGTCGGCCCCGCCCTGTGCCGGGTCTGCCGACCTTGCCGGGATGGGACAATTGGGACGGTCTTGCCGTGCCGAAATTTATTGTTTTACTAGATTCTGACGGCTGTTTATTTGAACAAAACTTCGTCTTCTGTAGCGGTTCTGATTGCATAGATTTATGAATTGATTATTTTAGAATGCCATTGTTTAGTCCCAAGATTACCCACTGGCTATATAAAACCGTCATTAAACCCATTATCACATACGGCTCGTTGGTCTGGTGGCCCAGGACAGACTTTAACAAAGCCCAACTAGATCTTGACAAACTACAACGATTAGCATGCTTAGCTATCACTGGCAGCATGAGAACTGCACCAACAGCGGCTCTGCTAGGCAATGCTGGGGCTGCCACCTCTACACCTGATGGTACGAGAGGAAGCAGCTCTAGCAGCCCTTAGGCTTAGCATAGCTGGCACACTAGGTAAATATCCCTAAATCAGGCACACACGAATAAAAGATAACACTACTAAACTACAATCCATGTTACTCTCACCATGTGACAGAATCCAAAAAACATACTGCTTACAAAAACACTATCACATAAAACTCACTGAAGAACCCCATGACTTCTCTGGTCCAGAAGAGCTGAGAATCTACACTGACGGGTCGAAGACAAACTCCGGTACAGGTATCGGTGTCTTCTCTAACGACCTGAACATCAGGATATCCGGCCCCTTGGGAATATTCAACACCGTCTACCAGGCGGAATGTGTGGGTATCATCCAAGCAGTACGGGCCATAGAAGTCAGGAGGGTCAAAGATATGCACATTCGCATAGTCTCCGATAGCGCCTCAGTACTCCAATCCCTTAACAGAAACCACATCACCTCGGCACTAATAGTGGAATGTCACAATGCAGCATAACGCTACAGTGGATAAAAGTACACAGTGGATCACATGGCAATGATGGGGCTAATGAGTTCGAAGAAGCGGATCAGAAGAGGATCGAACATGGCGGTCTTCGGACCTGAACCAATTGCGCCGATCCCCTTCAATCAGCTACGCAGATGGCTACAGAACAACACACACACACAAGCTGAAACCGTTAGGCACTCGGCACCAAGTTGTAGGCAATCCAAAGAAGCAATGCCATCTTTGGACATGAAACTCAACCGGCGCCTCTTGCGTCTGAGCAGAAGAAACCTGCGCCTGGTGTCGGGAATCATCACCGGACACTGCTCACTCAACAAACATTTTCACACAATAGGCATTACAGATAGCCCCCTATGCAGGGCGTGCATGGCGGCTGAAGAAACGGTGACCCACGTGCTACTTGAATGCACAGGCGTCACCAACATAAGAGAAGAAACCGTGGTATCACCAAGATCTCTAGCGGACTCACTGAGAAGTACGGGAAGACTAATCTGCTTCTGGAGAGAGTTGGGCTGGGTGGAATAAAAAACCCCCATGGAGACACGTACAATGGTCCAAACCTGGGACTAAGTGCGGAAACCACACCCACTCAAACAGAAGTGGGTTTGATGATGATGAATGCCATTGTTTTTTTTTTAAAGCTAATAGTGGAGCTAACACTTTATCGATATATTAGTACCTACCTAGTTAATGCAGTAAGTAGAAAATACTTATAATATAACGTAATGAGTGAATTAAGTTTGAAGAAACCGGCTCTATATATAAGGTATATTTACACTAACTACTTAACTTAAGTTGTAGGTATGCAATAATTTCCTTAGTTATCTGTCAACAAGGGCAAAGTTTAATTAAGTTATTTAACGCAGCTTAATGTGGGAATATTGCAAAGTTGTACCGCAACGAATGCCATGAAAACTTTGTATTAATAACTTGTGTTGGGCTTCACGATGTAGTGATGTAGTTGTATGTTTTTACTACACGTAAAAATAAAAGCCAAATAACGACTTTTACGTTTAAAATTACCAATATTGTCAGATTGTCTAAAAATCGAAATGTAACCTTGCCGATTCTTCTCAATTGGAAGCTGACTTCCGTACCGGTGGTAACTTCAGTAGCTTCGACCGCCATGTCATCTTTGAGCTAATAAAAAAATGCCTATGACTTTCATTTTGAATTTGTTATGTGAATGAAAGCTGAGAGTGCACTGGTTGACTTTATATGAGCAAAATTAATAATTGCGTCGCATATGAATCAATTTTCGTAAATATTTGATGAGCGTTTATAAAAACCCCGCGTACCCGAGGGATCTTATGTTTTCCCGGGACAAAAGATACTCTATTATGTTACTCCAGCGATCTTTCTATATGCCAAGATTCATCCAAATCCATTCAGCCGTTTATACGCGCTTGAGTCACAAACATCCAAAGATACAAACGCACACACACATACTTACACATTTATAATATTAGTAGGATACCAAAGAATACAAACTATTAATTACCTAAAGAAGCGATAGTCACTCCCCCGCTTATTTATCGTCGCCCGTAACGTAGCTGTACGCCGAGCAGTATTTCCAAGAAGAAGGTATTGCCGTAGAAATCGGCGAGTGTCACACACACATACAATGCCGACATGTGCAAACAGGCCGATGCTCTGGTAGTAGTAGAAGGTAAATAAATAAGTTCGGGGGTGTTTAAACGTAAAGTTATTCTTATCAAACTTTGATATAATTTTTTTAGAAATAGCGATATGTTTCCCAATCATATAAACTTTGATGTTTTTCGTTCCAAAAATATTCATCTTATTTAAGTTTGTTCAGCTAAATATTTCTTCTAAAATTACTGAACATATGACTATAGACTCTAACTAAACTATGATACAGTCCAAATATAATTGAGAGGGCAAATATGACTATTTTGTTTCAGTGGTGAGAGAAGTCGTCAGGCAGGAAGCAATACAAATCTAGATGGATATCGCTTCTTAGCGTTAAGACCGCCCATTGTAGGTATAGTAATTAATGTTTTGGTGTACCTACAGACCTACAATAAAGAGTTATCTATGTATCTATCTAATTATCTCTGCTCAGGACATTATTGCATTCAAAAACAATAATAAATTACACGGAATGAATCATGAAATTCGGAGAAAATCCTTAGGATAAAATGGTCATGTCTCAGATAAGGAACTGTCCGATTCCTAGCTCTTTAGATCCCAAGGCCGTCTTTGGAACATAATTTGTCTCGTCTCTCGTAACGTACGACCTTGATAATGACCTTGACCTCGAATTTAAAGGAAAACTGAGGACAGTGAATAAATAAGTAGATAACCTTGTAAGGAATCCGATTGACGTATTCAAATGTACAACAAATCGACGTTTTTATATTTGTATTGGAATTCTAGCACTTATAAGGGCTTAAATACGTAGGCTATCAAACTAATGGTGTCTACCTTTATTTTATTTTCATTTTTTTTTATTCCACTTCAACTAAGTACCTAATTCTTATAAAAGTTATAGAAAGACACATAGGTACCTACTAGCTTCATTTATTAAAAATTCTTTCGGATATTTGCTATTTTAAAAAAACTCTCGCTTTAATGCGTTTACGCTCCGTCCGTGATAATAAAATTTTAGCTTCGAAAATTTCTGCAACGAAATGCGTCCATCGTTTTTTAATTTTGAAAGCTAAAAGACCAATGTTGCCCGCTAGAGCGTGTTGCTCTGAACTAGCTTTATTTATTTCTATACAATACATTACATTTTTTAAAGTTATACAGACTTATGAACTATTTATTATTCATGTTAGTTATCAGAATCTGTGTAAGGACTGCTCGTGGCGGTAAAAGCCTCTATTAGTTTTTATCGGTCTCTATCTCTTATACGCACCTTTGTATTGATCTCCTCGGTGTACGTTTCTTGTTGATTGGGTACTAGTTGGTTGTAACTTTGACCTACTTTTCATCCAACACTCTTTGCACATATCCATTTAAAAGTTAAGACTCTTTTTACTGCATCATTCAGAATATTCTACAATTTTTTTCTCTTTCACAAAAAACCACTGAACGGATTTGGATGAAATTTGGCACACAGATAGAATATATTCTGGATTAATATAATATACTTTTTATATCAAGAAAACATGATACACCTCGGGAACGCGGGTGAATCCGCAAGGAAACTAGTCTTATATAAAGTTATTCTTTATTTTAATGAACTGCATCCGAAAACAAATCTTCGAATTGTAGGGTTATAATGTAACTGCCAGACGTCATACATTCGAGCCAAGTTCGATAAAGTTTGCTCGTAAATAACGGCGACATCTGGCGTTTAACAAAGTCCAATGTCGAGTTTGAAAATATATAATATTTTTGTAACTTTTTGAAACGGCCATTATTTGAGCATTACAATTACTTACCAACTAACTTCAGTTGTAAATAAACCAAAAAAATTAAGAGTTTTCGCCCATGTCCCTCTCCATACCATAGGCTATCTGGGTACCAATTTTCAACGCGATCGGTTTAGCGGTTTAGGCGTGAAGGATTATTTAGTATATAATATGGATAGATGTGTATAGTATTGATTCATTTGTCAACACTAAAATAATTGTAAGTACTGCAGCTTTTAAGGAAATTGAATATTTAGTTAGAATTGTCAAGGTCTATAATTGAATTGTATAGAATTTTTAACTATACAGGGGTGGAAGTACTCATCAATGTGAACAACTTTTATTATAGGGCTAACTCTGATATCGCGTAAAATGATACGGTTGCTTCATACATTTTGGTCGAGTAGGTATTGAACTTTTGTTTGGAACAGCTGATAATTTTTTCATGATTTCACAGTTAGTCCCATTATAAAAGTTGTTCATTTTGATGAGTACTTCCAGCCTTGCAAGTATTGCCAGTGATAACAAAATCACCCAGTATTTATGCTAGTGTTTGAACACAATCTCACCTAGGTAACTAATGTGGCCGGAGGTGGTAAGCATACAAAGCCGCTCTTAAGTGCAGCTTCAGAACACATGGGTGCTTGACTATAGATGTGCAACTTTTGGGTGGTAACCAGCTAGACGTAACCGGAAAAAAAACTCTATATGACAGTGAAAACTGCATCAAAATCCGTTGCGTAGTTTGCAAGAACTAAGCGGACAAACAGACATACTAACTACAACGACTTTATTTTATACTATTTAGAGGTTGTATGGGTCCTAACAATGCCACATTTTAATTGATCGGTCACATTATGTTCTTAGTAACAACAAAAGGACTTTATAAAATATATAATTGGCATAAAATATTAGTTCGCGAATAATTTAATCGCAGGTGACGCCAACATTTGCATTAGATGCATTTATTTTTATTTTATTTTAGGTGGTCATACTTGTTTTGCTATGTAGGAGCAAGGTAGTAGACTCCTCCATTGAAAATGGATGATCTTCCGCTAGGTTAGGTCATCGTACCTGTGGACTGCGGTCCAATGGAAGATGTTGGAATCTCTATATATGCCAAGTGTTCAGAGAACTTTATTAGCGCGATGTAGAATCTTATTGCGCCATCTATCCACGGATAGCGGAAGTGTTGATGGATTTCGCTACAATCTTAATAGTTACAGCTAATAATACTATGCTAAGGTAGACAGACAATGTATTTTATCAATATCTAGGCCAAAGTCAGAGTCAAAGCCATTTATTCAGTTTAGGAACCAGAAGGGCACTTATGAAGGTCGAAGCTACTGACGTTAGCATCCACCGGTTCGAAAGTCGCCTTCAACTGAAAAGAACCGGCAAGAAACTCAGCAAGGTTACATTTTTTATTTTATTTTTTGGACCGTCTGGCTTTTTTCCATTAAATGTTTAACAATTTCTAAAACAAAATATTAAACATTATTAAAAATATTAAAACTAGTTCTAACATCATTATTTTATATGTTTTAGTAATAAAAACCCTTTTTGAAGTCGGTTTTACTTTTTGTTAAAAGTTAATTTAATTTTTCCATTTTTAGTTTTATATGCGTATTGAATATCTATCAAGATTTGTCACTGATAGAGGATATGCATATCAATAATAAGTGTTGACAATACTGAATAAGATATTTCAATCGCGATATTCGTGCTCCTTTTCGTTGAGGAATTCCGTCATATCTTCAAAGTCCATGATCAGATCATATTAAAATTTATATGGGACGACCTGGATAGTATACCCTTTCAAACAAAAAATAATTTTCAAAATCAGTTCGCAATTGAAGGAGAAATCGATGAACATACATAAAAAAAAATATTATATAAATAATTACGTTATGAGCATCTGAATCTATTGTTATGAAATAATTGTAACTAATTAAGTAGAGTATAAATGATAAATTTCTTCACACGTGTAAAGCTCAGACTCTTGTGTTGGTAAGTACAGGTTAACCAGACATTATTGTAGGTTTACTTTCAAACGCAACGTTTTGTGGTGTGTAATAAACGCTTAATATAGAATAGATCCGCTTTTAACAATCCTCGCGCAGTAGTGCCACATTATTGATTTAATATTCGTTACTCGTAACTTGAGATGAGATCTTTGTTTCGGTTAGCAGTGGCAGTTCCTTGTCTAATTTAATTCGTGATAATGATATTTTTTTATTTACTATAGCAACCATGTTCAGACTTGTGACCTTGTTGGTGCTGGTATTTGCGAGCGCAGTTTTTACTGATGCTGCCTCTTCTCAGCCCTACCACGAGTCACTACAGAGTTATAGACAAGCCCTGCAGACCTTGGATGTTAATGTCTTGTAAGAAATCAATATAATGTTTTAGTAAAGTAAAATATCAATTCGCTGTGATCTATGAAGAGAAAAATTATACTTTTTTATCTTTATCTTAGGTATTTCTGCAGTTACTTGGTCACATTCAATACCAAAATTACTTTATATAACTAATCACCTGAACTCGTCTCATTCCAAAGTCGACTGACGATTTATATTCTCTTAAAAGGAAATGTAATGAACTTTATCTGGAGCAACATCTGGAATTTATAATATTTGGACTCCATGGGGGATGTCAGACGAGTCGAGTGTTAGGGAACTTAAAGATAAATTGACTCATTTGATATTAGCGTTTCCCATAAATATAATAGGAGGCAAATTGCCAAGGTCTAATGAAGCTTTTTGTGCTTGGATAACTGGACCACTGGCAACTAATGTCAAAATCACTTGCATTTGTATGTTCCATTTAATTTATATCTATTCTAATATTATAAAGCTGAAGAGTTTGTTTGTTTATTTGGTTGTACGCACTAATATCAGGAACTACTGGTTTGATTTGAAAAAGTCTTTCAGTATTGGATAGCCCATGTATCGAGGAAGGCTATAGGCTACTTTTTATCCCGGGAAAACACAAGATCCCTCGGGAACGCGAGTGAAACCGCGGGGCGGAAGCTAGTAATTAAATATAATCTATAATTCTATATGAAACCTTTTTTCTTTCAGGTCATCATCAGACAAAGTATTACCAATAAATGATATCAAACGTAATTACATCGTGATATCTAACTTTATTACAGAATTTGCACTAGCTTCAAGTGGCTGCTTGTAAGTATAAAAATCCTTACGAATTCAACTGGACCTCGAAATTCCTATCTAAGTCCTATCTTAATCAACTGCTCATATAAGTCCACAGTACAGAGCCAGGTGAGGCCACGGCCCAGTATTGGTTGTATCGGTTTGTTCACAATGTTTGCCTTTACCCAAATAGTAAAACATATTTACTAATGTTATTGTTTACTCAATGAAAATTATTATTTACAGCATCCCACCATACAATGATACATACTTTAAATTATTGCAAAAAGAAATCCCATATGCTCTTCTACATAGGACAGAAATTATTCAATCTGCCTTATCTTTGGTAAAGAAAACTAATGGAAGTATTGAAGTAGTAAGTAATATTGTAATTCTTATTCAATTAATAATTGATGATCTTTACTTATTATTTTATTATATAAACAGTTTGTGTAGATGTTTACATATTTATAATGAATTTACTGAATTTCTTGCATTTTGTACGTAGGTACACTATTTTCAGGAGAGGAAAATATAATCGAGAATACGATCCGATTTGGGTTTAATAATAATTTTTTTTTTACCTTTCAGTTAACAGAACTTATAGATGATATATGCGCAGACGTGACAGTTGACATTTGCGATATCCAAGTGAATATGATAATTAAACTAAATGAGGAAAAATATGGCGAGGCGGCCCAAATCTTGCTGGCTCTCGGTGTTGCATCTGATTCATTTAATAATATTGAAGACCAGATTCTTACAAATGCGGAAAATTACGCTGAGTTTGGTTTCCTGATCAATAACCGAGATTTACTAAGACCTGTAATAATGAATTTAGCAAGTGTTTTGAGACTCGTAAATCCTATTATTGAAAATTGTTGAATGATCAATTTCTACATCGATTGTGGTCGTTTCAATAAGTATTTAATATTTATCTAATTCCTTAATGTTTTGTGTATACATTATGTAATCAAGAAATTCCTTTTTTTATCAATTTGTAAACCTTTCAAAGCATAAAAATATGTAAATAAACGTTATGCATCATTTCAATTACTTTTTTTATATACCTATTTAATTAGAATTCTCTTTTCAAAATTATGTACACTTATTTGAAACATTAAAAATAAATATTTATATCATGTTTTATTTAATTGTGATGTTCGCAACCAAAATATGAAAATATTATTACGAAGGATATAAAGAAGTCCTTTGCTGAGCTATTCCACTCAATCATTCAATCAATCAATTCAATCAGTGGATAAGTTTAATTGAAGCCCAGCCTAGCACATCACAAGCCTGCTAGTGCTGATATCCCCCACAATATTCATTATTTTATATTCTATAATCACAACAAGTAAGCCTGATGTGGCATTATAAAAGTGAAGAAAATTATAGAATACCTAACGTTAATATAAATATAAATAAATATAAATATTCTGGGACATTCCTCACACACGGCCATCTGACCCCAAACTAAGCAGAGCTTGTACTATGGAAGCCAGATAACTGATATACTACATATACTACTTTTCTTTTGTAAATACATACATATATAGATAATTACACCCAGACACAGGACAAACAGACATGTTCATGCACACAAATGTTTGTCCTGAGTGGGAATCGAACCCACGACCTGCGGCGTTAAAAAACGCATTTACAGCCACAATTTTTTTTTAATCACAGAAAAGTCTTAGGAATATTTTATGCAGTTTTTATTCACTTTCAAATCGATGCCATAGATAGACTCATAATCGTCGATGTCGTTAAAGATTTTCGACCTCATAATTGCTCATAGTAAGGTATCCTATAGGCCCAGAGGTTTTTAACCATTGAGTGATGAGGGACCATTTGACAAACTTTCTGTTTTGCCATGGACGAGTACATTTAAATGAATGAAGGGTTTTTCTATCTATAAATAAAACACGCATAAAATTGTTCAAAGCCGAACCAGTTACTGCAAGGGTTTTGAGCGCATGTACAAAATGGTGGCCCTCAAACAATGCTTGATATAATCCATTGTACAGTAGTTCATACAAATTTTGCAGACGCGCGCCCTGAGTGCCTGCATGCGATAACTAATCCCTTTGTGTTGGAGACCAAAATCCACTTCGGGTCATTGAACCAGCAGTGGAGTAGTATATTTGAATCCTTTGTAAAAATATAAACGGATTTTGAAAATACTCTGGCAGATGTAGTATGAAGAGTCAGGGTCCCAAGTATGATCCCTGAGTAACACCGAACGTGACTCTGCAGCATTTAGGGCTTGAAACTAAAACCGATCACTACAATTTTAAATTAGCAAGAAAGTTAATAACTCAATTAGGTACCTAAACATAGTGTATACGATGTCGAAGATCTAACTGAAATTGACCATGAATGCATCAGCGTTAGTATCAAAAGCCTCAACAAGGTTCTTGACATACATAATTATCCTGGGACATCCTTCATATACGGTGATCTGATCCCAAACTAAGTATGCTTGAATTATGGAAACCAGATAACTGACATACTTATTACATATTTATACTATATGCTATTTAGATTAAGGCGATGACAGCTCAGTGGTAGTGACGTCGGACTCCGTGGCGAAGGTCGTGGGTTCGAATCCTAGAATGAGTTTGAACGTCGTGAGGAAACCATAGTACATTGTAGTACCCACCTGGCTACCCTTAAGTTATAAATCTGTCACCAAACACCTATTGGTGTCTTCCGACAGCTGCACTTGAGAGTCAGTTCCTTCTAGGCTACCACCTTCGGCCACATCATCACTTACCATATTGAGATTGTGGTCCAACACAAGCCTTTACAAAGTAAAAAACATAGATAATTACACCCAAATTCAAGACTAACAGACCCGTTCATGTACAAATACCTGTTCTGGTCGGTAATAGAACTCGTCTGTGGTGTGAATCGTAGGGTATCTTACCAACCATTCCAACCGATCCGTCTTTAAGTACGTTATTTGTAACAAAGGAACTGCTTTTTCTGAATCTACACGAGTATTATAAACAGTATTTTTTAAACTGAAGAAGGATTTTTTTTTATTATTGAAGAAATTAAAAAATCCCTGAGAAAATGGAAAAGATATAGGCGTACAGAAAATTGTTAGAATAGTTATTTTCTAAAGAATGGTATTCCTGAAAATCAATAGATCCAAAATTTATTTAATTACTAGAAATTGTGTCTTTCAGTAATATTGGGTGCCTTGTAAGTCCTCATGAGTACCTACTTACATAAGTACCTAAGATTATTATACCTACTAAAGGACAACTATTTTAAAACGAAGGTTAGTTATGAAATGTATTACTTATTCAGTATCATAACGATATCAAGATAACGTATAAACTATTAATCTGTAACGTCAAGGTCTAATTCATACATAATAACGGAGCGTGTAAAAAACAATAGCACGCATAATTTCATTTAAATAAGTTCCAGAAAATATTGTGTATTTAGACTCATTATTATTAGATTTAAAATGCAGGCGTGATGCACCTCTTGATTATAATAATCAGAATATAACTGATGATAAAAAAAGTTTCTACTACCTAGCTTAAAATTCTGCAATTTTCTACTTCTTTTAGGGCCATCAGGCCGAAATCAAAGGAGACGTTGTAAATGAACTGCGTGCCTTAAGTTAACCCCATACGACACATATTGGAAATGAAATGAAATAATTTATTCATTCAAATAGGCCTTCACAGGCACTTGTGAATAGTTAGACTCTAACGCACGGTTCGGAAGGTTGCTTTTACTGAGAAGAGCCGGCAAGAAACTCAGCAATTACTCTTTTCAAAACAAACATAGATTTATTACATAGAATGTATCCTGCAAGAGCGAGCGCTACACCCAAGCATTGTCGTCATTTAAATATTCATTAATGTTATAGTATGCCATATGTACTAAAATCGACTTAACACGTCCCTTAAAAGTATGTAAAGGCAAATTTAAAAGTGCATTGGGACATTAATATTAGGGCTTGATATTGATCATTTGTTAAAGTTGACTTCCAAACCGTGGCTTTGACTTTCAAAACCGTTCTAAAGCCAAAACCGAATAAATCAATATTTAGACGACATTCTTCTTACGATCATAGATTCCAGTGGACCGTAAGTTTTGGTTCTCCTTTAGAAGCAGCTACTACTTAGTGTTCAGGGTGCATTGGACATTATCAGATCACTAATGTTGGTAGTTAATACTGATTTAAATCTAGATGCCAATAAATCACACCATTTTTAATGTGTACCTGACACAATCGGTCATGTTATTGTTTGAAATTTCAAAATATGTAATTACAAAAGATCATTCAGTGTTTTTAATTTAGGTAAATACTTTTTTTCCACGATTTTATATGACGATTCTAAATTAGATTTTGGGAGCCACTAGTTGTTAATGACTCAGAAGTATTTTTAATTGCAATTAAGTAATATGTATGTAAACAATTCAACATGACCATCTCAAAATATAACAAGTTTATAAAAAAACACACTCAGTTCCCAGTCAGAAGCCCATCCAAATATTGCAAAAACCACTGAAATCCTTTTTCGTGATTAGCCAGAAAAAGACAGAGAAGCAAAAGTGCTCGTCAAGGCTTACCAGTTCAACAGCTAAATGCAATGCATTCTGAATACTTGTAGTCCAATGATAAGCTGAATACTTTTGGCAGTCATGGTCTTAACTTGTATAAGGCTTTTTATTTGCTTGAATTGATTTGATTTGAGTACTACTTTGTAGTACCTACTAGCTTGGCTGGCTACCATCCTCAAGTTAAAAATCTATCGCCAAACATAGTAGAATGTAGAGTATAAGGAAAAATAAAATTAGACAAATGCTGACAACTTCTGATTCTATTGTTATAATTATCAACATCAATTTTCTTGAGGACTACCTATATAAAATATCGCAATTTATTTTTTAATTAGTTAGTGCCTGCATTGGTTTTGGTAAGTTACTCAAAGAAAATAAAACCTTGAATATCTAATCCTACTAATAATAAATACGATAGTTACCTCAACCATGCCTGAATTGCTGAACGAATTTAGATGTATTTTTTTATTCCAAGTAAATATTAATTTCTCGGGAACGCGAGTAATTTTGCAGGACGGACGTTAGTAGTTGATAGCTGGCATGATACATTCAATTTAATGTGAATTAGTACCTTTCACCCGCGTGCTACTAGCGGGAGAGCGGGATCGCCTTTCAATAAATGGACTGACGGTCTGTGGGGCATGCGGAAAGACAGTCCGTTGTAGAAATCCATGGGAACATATATTCCGTAGTAAATGAACCTGTCAATGTTAAAATTGATAACGGCGCATAAGTCACAAAAGTGTTTTTAACTGGTTATAACATTGTAATCAATTTATGATATTTTAACAATAAAACAAAATTTAAAGGGATATTTGCGAGATAATAAAACCGCTATTAACAGCCTCACACAGACACAGGTTCTTTTGAGAGCACTTCTCATTACTTTTCTAAGAACATGAGGAGTTTATCATAGTTATTTCAACCCGAAAGTTAACCTTTAGCTGCTCGATGGTCCTGGGTTTCATTATGTAGCGCTAGAATAATCTGGCGCTGTCAAATCTGGCGCACGAGCGGGCGGGCTTGTTAAATGTTGAAAACCTCGAGATCAAACAATTACCGAAAGACTGCCTTAGGATCGACCGTCATTGTGATTCGAGCTATTTGCCTTTTATATACTAGACTTCCAAAAATAGGAGCCAATATCCTTTGTGATGTAACTGCGCACTGTACACTTAATATAGTGTAATTCATGCTGATGGACTTCTCGTGGATTTTCCGTACCCCAAATTCTGCATTTTGTTTGTTCACTCAAAATGATCAATGAGGTTAGAATAATTGACCGATGATCCCGTCATGACTTGCGCCAGCGTGTATAAATTAGTTATGGAAGTTTAACTTCTTTTTTTTACAGGCAATAAAGTCATGTCTCCGCTCTTCTTATTCGTACTAGTTAGCGCTACATTAACATTAGGAGCCAGCGCTCGCGATGTGCCTCCGTATGTCCAATATAAGAGAGGCTGGGACCAGGCCGTTGCAGAAGTGAACGAGCATTTGTAAGTCTGTATCTATATCTATGCATAAAATAAATCTATAGAATCGGTTTTTTACTAAAAAAAAAAATGGAAAATGGATGATGTAGGAAGAGTAACAGAATGCAGAGATTTTTTATTTTTGTCTGCCTGTCTAATTAATGCGGGGTGCTTCAAATAGGCTTTATTTCATTGAAATCGGATGAAAGGAAGAGAAACCCTGTACGGATTTATATGAAACTTTGCACAAAGATATGTCCCGGAATAAAGTAGATATAGGATACTTTTATCCCTAGATAACATAAGATCCCTCCGGAAAGCGGTCACAGCCACGGGGTGGAAGCTGGTAACAGTTATCAATTACATTTTCAGGGTAATCGATGTCAATGGAGATATAAGAGACCCAAATCGGCACTATGTCGTTATAGTGGATGCACTTATGACTATAGTTCTAAGTTTAGTGCATAATGAAACAATCTACAATGACATATACTTACCAACATTAGATGTAACGGTGCCAGAAGCATTGGAAAATCCTTCGGATGTGGTGAAAAAATTTCACGCCATATTGTCAGATATAGCGGTTGCCACAAGGACGGTAAGTAGCACTCCGGACGAGCTCAATGAGTAATTTCAAGTCCACATTAAAATTAGTTATGCAATCATGCTGACAGGTTCAATAGGTACCTTATAATTCTGCCATTCTCAATTTAGAGCAAAGTGTCAGAATCCTAAAAACTTATTACTGTTTAGAAATCAGAGGAGCTACATATGTTTAATTAGGAATTATGTAGACACTAAATTGAAGGGACACTGGAAGGTACCTACTCATCATAGAGACGTATCAAAGACAATCCACACACCTCTCATCAGCGACTGAGAGCTCGTCCTCACACATAGGAACCAAATTGGTCTCACATGGTGCGGTTTCAAAGGAGTTACCGCGGACGCTCACGTTGTGGATCGAGCTTCCCGCCGTGGTTTTCCCAAGGAAGTAGGTACCTACAGCATGGGGTTTTTCAAGAAGGGTGTGACGAAAGATTGTTTTTTGCTGGGTCGACAGCGCGTGAGTGATACCCCTGGTGTTGCAAGCGTCAATAGGCTACGGTAACCGTTTACCATCAGGCGAGTCGTATGCGTGTTTATCATCTAAAAAATGATATCAAGACGGTTTAGTTTTCTTCATCAAATAAACGAACAACATATTATAAACATATAAATTTACCAATGCATAAAAAAATTGTTTTAGCTAACAACATTGATTGAAACAACATGCTCGTTTGACAATAATCCGGATTCGTGCAATCAAGTCATTGACGACGAAGTTAGAGGTGATCCGGAAAGATACAAATATGCCTCCGACCTATTCTTGGCTACCGGTCCAGTATCAGATGAATTTAATGAATTGCGAGCAAATGAATTCGCCAGCGCCGCAGCTCGGTACGACGAACTAGCATACTTGATAACCTCTCAATCCAGTCTTGAAAACATCGCTGATCATGCTGCAGATGTCCTTGCGCTTCTTATGGATGTTTAAACAAGCAGGTTTATATAACTTTTTAACAAATATGTCTAGTGATTTAACCACTTTTGATTCATCGTCAGAGTACTGAGTACCCAATCCTTTTTGACATCACACATTTCAGTCTGCCTGCTATTTTGTTTTTTTTTTTGTCCTATGGTTTGTATATCTCTGAACTGTAATGTTGTGTATGTCGAAATAAATGCTTTTCTTTCTTTCTTTATTTTCTTTTCATTGAGATTTATCTAAGTATATACGGGTGGATAAGTATATTGTAAGTAAACATTTATCAGAATGAGGAACCTAGCATAAGGTTTTCAAAATATTCCATGTCGAAATACTTATAGAAGCCGGACACCATTTGAGTAAATTTCCCAAGATATCCTCTCCAGAAACAGCTGTATCGTCATCTTCACTCATATGGGATACTGTAACTAGTTTGTAATTATTAGTTTCTCTTTCTTATAAATTCGGTTCAGATTTAAAAAATCTACTCGCGCTGTGGTTATGAATTTTAAAGGATTAAAGTAGCGTGATCAATATTCATATTTGTGGTTAATATATCTGCTTGTACCTATGACCACATTACGGGATTCGGCGAAAATGTATATAGTCATCCTTCTCCTACAATTACAGTGGGAAAGGAATACCAACACAAACATTCACCGAATCCCGAATGTGGCTGCATCTTGTCACACAAACAGAAAGTCAAAATAAAATCAATGTGTATATTTGTTTGTTTTATTTGACGCAACATGGCTTCAGGCCTCCTGTCGAAAGTAAGTCCAATTTTTGGATCCAATTTAGTAAAAACCGACTCTTAATTTTGTGACTGCATGGTTAACATTAGGTAAGATTATACTAAACTTGGTAAACGATGACGTGGTCGACGGGAGTGAGCACAGTTTGTCGTCTATAGATGACAAGATCCCTGCCTTTTCAAGGGGTTAAATATAAGAATAATTATTCAATGACATAATTATGATGAAAGTCGTCGACCTACACAATTAAGTACTTATATAAATAAATAGTAGTTTATCACTAAACCATGGATGTATGGTACTCACGATAAAGGCTTCTATGAAAGTACTCACTAATACAAAATACTTATTTGATCAACTCTGAAAGCGCGAAAAAAATTTGCTTTTTAAAAAAAAAATGCACTCCGGAAGTGCCGACAGAAGTGAAACTTATTTTGGCGCGTTAGACATTTTTTAGATGGGTACTAGGGTTATTGGGTTAGGAATTGCATTTTATTTATGAATTGATTGAGATTGAGCTCTTGTATCATCATCATTATCATTAAAATTATTACAATCTAAAATAGAAATTATAGATGCGTCTTGTAACGGTGTCGCGCGTCTCGTAACGGTGTCGCAAGTCCAGAGGTTTTTCCTCATCTAAAAATATGCGTACCGCGCTAAAAGAATTTTACACTTCAAAAATTATTACTTCTGATTTCATCAATCAAAATTTGTATATAACAGTTGAGGTTTAGAAAAATAAAACTTCAACATACTATCATCACACATTGAACATTTAATTCTAAAATATAAGTTCACAAATAAACACCTATTAACATGTAAATTATATCAGTCTATTTTTACAAGATTTAGTAGATTATTATATATTAAACTCTTTTTCTATATAATATAAATAAATCTTCTGTTACTTTTACATCTTCATAAGGTCCCGACGCTTGGAGAAATACAAAGATATTTATAATTAAGTTTTGAAGTTAAAAAGTAGGAAAATTTAAATAGACACTAAAGAATATAGTTACTTTTCAAGTTGTTTTTAAGGTACGAAAATTTCAATATACTAAAGCGTTGGGTCCTATTAGAGATATACATTAAAAAATATCTTAAATTGGATTCCCAGATAATTTTTATACAAGAAATTGTGGGGTACCTTAACTAGGCCTTGGGTACGATGTGATATATGATGATTAACAACGTAGCATTAACTTTGTGATCTCTTAGGCTAGGTACTCACTTGAGAGCTAGAGAGGGTACTCGTTAGCAAGCTGTAACTGTAACCACTATGATTTTTAGCAATAGTAATGTGCAACGGTTTCAGTGAGCACCCCGCTTAAATAAAGACAAACAGGCAATGTTTGAGCCATGTTTGTAAATACCACGAGTTATTCAAGATAAACCACAACTTTGGACTAACATATTTTTAAATACATAGCATCTATAATTGTATGTCCATTTTAAAGCTTCGTTTATTTACTTAGGTTACGAAATTTTGAATAATTATAGTGACCATGTAGATATAGCAGCGAATCAAAACTATGTTAGCCCATACCCTTATGGTATTTTTAAATTTTGTGAATCAAATGATTTCAACACAATTTACACACAAGACTATAGTGTTCTAAACACATAATAAACACGCCCACAAACACGTGGCACACGACTTTAAATTTAAATCAAATCTTAATATTTGGCTTTGTATCCAATAAATACGCAATCGCCGATATAATCGATATAAAAAATCGATTATATAACGAACCGATAAGTTTCACAAACTACTCCTAGGATTGCACAAATTCAAACCTTATTTGTCTAATTTATTACTAATAGGACATTGTTACAATTTTAGAAAATATTTAGAGGATGCCTCGGATACCTTAATGCTTGTAGTGTTAATTCTTCGTTTTGTTACATAAGGTACCTAAAAACAGCACGATAAAGTCTAATTTAGCATGCGGTAGACAAAACGAAAGAAATCACCCTACAAGCGCCTATATACTTACTAACTTACAATTTTTTTCTAAACCTTTAAATAGTAATTCTTTTCCAAAGACAATAAATATGTAGAGAAATAAATAAAAAATACTCCTAAAATGTTGCCACGTTATAGACGATATATTGTCATCAATGAGATCACAAGAGGCACCCCTAAAATATTTGATATTTTAGTAGAATTAATATATTAATTACAATTTATATCTACTTAACTAATTTAAGAGTTTAATAAATGCTAATTTTACAGTGGAAAACTTACAATTAATTGAAAAATATATGAAGGCAAGTGAATTTTATATTACAAAAGGAAAAATATACCTAATACAGTTAATTTCACACCATTATTGTTTTTATACTCGTCGACACCTTTTGGACAATTATTTTATTTTAAATTGTCGTGTGTAACATAAGAAGTCCTTTCCTAGTACGCTATTGTAGAACTTCTTTGCATTATTATCTCAGAGAATAATATCTGTACAAAATATTCTTTCTTTTTTTAACGCCCGTTTAACTGGGACACCTCAGGTGAGCACAGGTAAATAATAATTATATAACTGCGTTATGAATTGATCACTGTACAAAACATGAGACGCTATCCAGATTATCCACCTATCTCACTCTAACAAATGCGTCAAACGTTTTATCTACGCTTAAACTAGCTGAAACAGAAAAAAAAGGATTATTTATCACAAACATCATTATGGAAAAAGTATTGGTCAAAACTGAGAATCATATTAGTTACAAAAATAGTCACAATTTACAAATTAATTTTTATTTTTGTGTCAAAAATTACAAGACGGAGCACAGATACTACATAGATATTCTAAAAGAACAATACAACGCATCAATATGTATTCTGTGCTCTAAAATAAATACAATGAAACAAAAGTAAAAAAACAATACGTCACATTTACTAGGACACACGAGTGAAGAGTATATTGTGACATTTTACATTACATTTTCCAAACTTTCGTCACAAATTGTTCCATGCCGTCACGGAATTTACTTTTCCAAGTGGTCCTAATAAATGCGAGGTTCGCTCGCAACTCGCTTCCCATGTACACTTCTATCAAAATAATTCTGTGTAACCAGCCCCTTATCGAGAAGGAATATAAGTTATAAGTAAATATACAAACGTGTACATCATGTATAATTTATACACAAACCAGTGTACATTTCTATATAAAAACTCATGATTTCTTTGTGTATCACGGTGATTTATTTCTGTTTTAACTGTATGTAACGCGTAATAAGGTTTATATTTCAATAATTATTGTATATCTATTTATGCTAGGTGTTGTAATGCATTATAAGCTCTATTTCAAATGCATAAAGGATGAAATACTATTGAAAATAAATCACCAGAGGTACACATTAAATATAACATAGCATTAGGAAAATGGAAAACAAATCCCAATCATTATTATTTCACAGTTCAGCTTCTTATAATAAATATAGCTACTCGATGAAATTGTATCCCATTCATTTAGAACAATTTCATTGTAAAGGCTGAATTCATTTAAACTCACTTTATTCGAAAGTAACAAAATGAAAAGAGACAAAATATCGAGCCTATTTAATTTGCCGTACTATAAATAAAACTAATACCTATATACAAAAATATAAATCAACTACAAATTAAATAAACTGCATGATTCAAAAAAAGTTTGTGTCACTTTCGTATTGTCTATGCCACAGGCGGCACTGTTTACCTCAGTGCCGTATATAAGTTTAGAACGCTCTTGTTTTCTTTATGTGATGGTGTTTTGGAGAATACGTTCCAAAATCTCAGTGTTTCATCACCGGCGCCTGTGACTATCGCCTCGCCGTCGGGTGATAATGCCAAATATAGTACTCTGTACGAATGACCTGTTAGTTTTGCCACCTGTAAATTAAGACAATTTCTTTAGCTATCATAATTTATATAATCAGGGAAAGTTGTTTATATTGACGAGAACTTCCACATCTCCATGTTTATTAAATTGCTTTTGGCTTCATAATTTCAGTTTATCATTGTGTGAGACCTTAAATAAACCCATTGCTTAAGATGTAAGAACCAAGAAACCCAAACTATAAGTTTTTTTTTAACAATATAGAAGTGATAGTGAGTGATGATGTGACCGAAGAAGTTAATAAGCATACGAAGTCTACAAGGAGCTGACCATCTAGTGCCACAGCCGGAACACTGATTGGTGGTAATTTTTTTAAAAGTGGAAGGTATCCAGTCTGGTATGTACAACAAAGTACTTTATCACCGTACTATGGTTTCCTCACAATGTTTTCCTTCACCGTAAACTCATTGGAACCCCACCACAACACGTTTTAATGAACAACCATCACATAAAATGATGACCTATTCATTTACCATAAATGAAATATAAAGTTGATTAAAATAATAATCTAATAACCACGTTTTTACATAATAAAAAAAATTAATTGTCTTTGAGTTGTGAGCTACCCTGAAAATTTCAGCTCGATAGCTAATCGGGAAGTGCTCGAAATTTGAGTCGCAAGATTCCACCCGGAACGACAGACAGACAAGCAATAAAGTGACTTAAAAAAACCGGCCAAGTGCGAGTTGGACTCGCGCACCGAGGGTTCCGTACAAAAAAACTACTTACTAGATCTCGTTCAAACCAATTTTCGGTGGAAGTTTGCATGGTAATGTACATCATATATTTTTTTTAGTTTATCATTCTCTTATTTTAGAAGTTACAGGGGGGGGGACACATTTTACCACTTTGGAAGTCTCTCGCGCAAACTATTCAGTTTAGAAAAAAAATATATTAGAAACCTCAATATCAATTTCGAATACCTATCCATAGATACACCACACGCCCATACGTGTGGTGTATCTATGGATTGATGAAAAAAAAAAAATTGTGTTTCAGTTCTCAGTATTGGGAGCACCCAATATTTTTTTTTTTGTGTTAAAATCTTAATGCGGTTCACAGAATACATCTAATTACCAAGTTTCAACAGTAAAGTTCTTATAGAAAAAAGTGGCTGTGACATACGGACGGACGGACGGACAGACAGACAGACAGACAGACAAGACGAATCCATAAGGGTTCCGTTTTTTGCCATTTGGCTACGGAACCCTAATAAAAACGTGGTAATATAAATGTTAAACTTACCTGTGTGAGTGAGGGATACTTCCACACCAATATCTGATTCTGTGAGTAGCCGTGTGTGGACACCAGCTCGCTCGAGTGCTTTGACCACGCCAAGTTGCATACTTGCGATCCTGTGGTAAACGACACAAGGTTCAAATTGGTATATAAAAAAAATGAGTGTATAATATTTCTATTCTAAAAGAGCAAACCCATATGTTTATCAAAGACTTCACCTTTTACCAACTATGAAATCGAAAGCAATAAAACGAGACATTGTCATAATTTAGCTTCTATAACATTCATAGACACAATAGGGTATTTGAGTGACATTCAAATCAGCAACTTTTTATGAAATGTCAAAACGATAGGTTTATATGGAGTTTTGTATGAAATACAAGCATGTGACGTCATCATTATATAGCATTCTTTTTATGGTTAGGTTGGTCATTAAAAATCATAATAAGGATAAATTTAATAAAATAATCGTGGTTTCCCCATTTTTTTATATGTTTTATATATTGGTTAGTGTTGGATAATTTATTTTGAATACAGGCAAATACCCTATTCAGCATAACGAACATAGCATACGGTACGAAAATATGCCATCTCGTTATCCGATATAAAAATAAATGATCGTCTGTTTGTTTGTAACGTATGCGCTCCAATACCAATCGACCGATTGCGAACTTTGAGGATTAGCTATATTATAAATAATAATGCGTCACCTGTGTCGACACACTGCATCGGCTGCGAGGTGAGCGTGTTCCAGAACCGTATGCAGCGGTCGGCCGTGCCGCCGCCCGACGCGAGCAGCCCGTGCTGGTGCGGCGACCACGCGATCGCCTTCACCGCCGCCACGTGCGTCGAGTACGTCTGCACCGGCGACAGTGAGTGCTGGAAAACAATATTTATTTAATACCTGTGTCGCCCCCCCCGCAATTTCACTAATAAACGGGCTGTGGAACCTGGCCTGATATTATAGTGCGATCAAATATATATCTAAACTAGCTATTACCCGTGGTTTCACCCGCGTTTCCGAGAAAACATGTAGGCTATGTCCCTCTCCATACCATAGGTGTACTAAATTTCATCGCAATCGATTTAGTTTTAGTAGTGGCTACGTTTGCTCAGCGCCTTAGCGGTTTAGGCGCGAAAAGGTAAGACAGTTACATCGAAATTATAATATTAGTATGGATATATACAGGGTAATTTTGTTATCACTGGCAATACTTGCAGGGGTGGAAGTACTCATCAATGTGAACAACTTTTATTATAGGGCTAACTCTGATATCGCGTAAAATAATATGGTTGCTTCATACATTTTGGCCGAGTAGGTATTGGACTTTTGTATGGAACAGCTGATAATTTTTTCATGATTTCACAGTTAGTCCCAGTAGAGTTAGCCCTATAATAAAAGTTGTTCATTTTGATGAGTACTTCCACCCTTGCAAGTATTGCCAGTGATAACAAAATCACCCAGTATATAAAAATCTATGTTTTTATGTTTGTTTGTTTTGTAACGTATGCGGTCCTATACCATTCATCCAATTGCGATGAAAGTTATGTTACGATGGTTTTTGAAAAAAAAAAGAGGCATTACAACGCGAGCCTTAGCTAGCACAAATATAAAAACTCTAATAATACTTAAATAAAATTATCGACTAAAATACAAAAATTTATTGAGTAAAAAAAAGAACTCATTAAGAAGTGACCTGATAATATTATAAAAACTAATTTCATATCAACATAAAAATAATTCTCATAGGAATTTTCGTGATATCAATTCTAATTAGACGGAAGTCAACGATATTAGTTGTATATAATATGTCATTATGTATGTCATCAAGCCTTATCTCCCGAACAGTCTTTTACCGCAATCACACGCTAAATGAATATCAATAAAATTACACCAATTGTATCCAAACTTTTTGATAAGCACAACAAAAAAATTGTCCCGCGGTTTTCCGCGATAGAATGTATCCTATATGTTAATCCAGAATAATTATTCTATCTGTGTGCCAAATTACATCCAAATCCGTTGAGCCGTTACGGAGTTGAGTGGTATCAAAGGTACAAACATACAAACTTTCACATTTATAATATTAGCAGGATTTATTTAGAGCAAGTATTTACAACAAAAATACAAACTATACTTATATAAAACACAAAAAAATATCATGCTTTTATTTTGTTCGAGAATCACGCAGACTACTGAACCGATTTCGATGAAACTTTTTAAGTCTGAAACCTTATCATTTGACTTAAAAACTGTATATATTGCTGACGGTATACAACAATAAAACGACACAGTTTTGAGTAGCCCTTGCAATCTTTACTAATATTATAAAGGTTAGGTTTGTTTGTGAGTTTGGATGTAGGAGGTAAGGAGGTCTCCGGAACTATGCTTGATCCGACTTGAATATTTTTTTTCCATTAGATAGCCCTTTTATTGACAAAGGTTATCTCTATTTTTTAACCCGGGAACGCGAGTGAAACCGCGGGGAACAGCTAAAGTATCCCTATACTTTAGGATATGGGCTTACATGCCCAGCTAGTTTCACCTGTTTTTAAGAGCGGTAGAGCATAGCGATATGTCGCTCAAAGAGCAGCTCGACTAGGGAAGTATCTCCACCTTACAGAATACCGCAGCCAAATAACTTATAGTTGTGTTCCTGAGCGTAAGTAAGGTTGCCAGAGCTCATCGGGGAGGGGGGAAGGTTCGGCAACGCGCGTGTGATACCCCTGGTATTGCAAGCGTTCATAGGCTACGTTAACCGCATACCATCAGGCGGGCCGTATGCTTGTTTGCCGACAATGTTGTATATAAAAAAAAAAACCTGTATATTATAAATGTAATGTTCCTTACCATAGACCAGACGAAGAGTTTGTTATCGTTGCCGCCGGACGCGAGCGACTGTCCGTCGGGCGACCACTTCAGACCGCAAACCTCTTGTCTATGCCCTTGCAGCACCCGCGATAATTGTACCGCTGTAACATTGAAACATAAAATTGAACATAAATATATAATTAACATGTAACATGGGCAGCAATGCCGTAAATCGTAGTTCAACGAAACTATCGCTACCGACCCTTTCAAAGCATAGAAGGGGAATTTATTTAATAATTTATTGCCACAACAAAACAAAATATTAAAGGAAAATAATACTAACCTACTGTTGTATTTAAAACTTTTTTAATCCATAACACAACTTTTGCTAGTAGGAAAACCATAAATAATAATAAATATTCTGGGACATTATTCCTCACACACGGCCATCTGACCCCAAACTAAGCAGAGCTTGTACTATGGAAGCCAGATAACTGATATAATACATATACTACTTTTCTTTTGTAAATACATACATATATAGATAATTACACCCAGACACAGGACAAACAGACATGTTCATGCACACAAATGTTTGTCCCGAGTGGGAATCGAACCCGCAACCTGCGGCGTGATAGATAGGGTATCTTATTATCTTTTTTTTTATTGTAAAGTATTTTGGTTTTCCATGGTGATATCATTGTGGTTTACATATTGTTAAGTAAAAATGTTTGGTACAAAATTACAATAGCATAACGGTATTTATTTTTTTAATGTGCTCGTGTTTGACCACAATCTCACTATAGTAAGTGATGATGTGGCAGAAGGTATCTGGCTCTTAAGTGCTAATACCGGAATACACCGGTAGGAGCTTAGCAACCGATTTTTAACTTGGGTGTGGTAGCTAGACAGGTCTGGAGTACCGTACGGTAGTCGTACCGTGCTATGGTTTCCTCACCATGTTTTCCATCACCGAAATCTCAAACTCATTTTAGGACTCACAAACGGCCATGGCATTTGACGTCACTATCATAAAAACAATTATCCTACACATAATATGTGTAAGTCCAACATGTCAGGCCATAGATCATGGGTTCGATTCCCATATTAATTAATTCAAATACAAACAGTCTAGTCTAAACGTCTATTTCATTCGACCCGACCAAGTCGTGACACTCAATGCATAACTGGATCTAATGCAATGCGCAGACATTAGGGCGAGGCCTGAGTGACTGACAAAACTCGAAACAAATTTATTCAGTCCCTATTTGCAATTGACTCACTCGGAATACACTTAAATTGAGAAATCTTCGGCAAGAAACTCAGCAAGGCGATTATTTATTGTGAACAACGTGAATTCATACATTAACTACATGGTGTGGTCTAGAAACAGGGGGGGTGTCAAACTAGAGCTTAGTTAGCAGAGTACTTCCCACTAAAGAGACAGAGTATGTACTTCCCACTAATGAGACAGAGTACTTCCCACTAATGAGAAAAGGGTCAAGGCTTAAGTTACGATTTAAACGAGTCCTGTGTTTAGCCATGGATAACCTTACCTAGGCTGCACATAAAGAAAGAAAGAAAAGAAAAACTATTTATTCACCCACAAAATCGAAACACTACTAAACTAATTCAGTGTGTTGCACATACGAAGCAGTGCAACGCTGGTATTTTGACAGAGCCTTAACTGGACGAGAGATGATGCACCATCACCACCTGCACTCCAAAGCCTGTGCAAGTGATAATGTCGCGGAAGGTTGGAAGTTCACTATAAGATACTCTCAAAAATGTATTGGCACATATGCACTTACGTGGAGTCCTAGTATCCCTCTGTTGTATATGCCGGTCCCTCGAGCCGGAGCTTAGTATGTCGCCGTTCCACGCGAGAGCGCCCACGCGCGCCATGTGCCCCTGCAACTTTGTCACCTAAAACAAACACATCCTAAATCAAATGCCAAGCAAATGAATTCGTAACACCTTTAAAGTTCATTTTAGCGTAATTTATAGCCAGCAAATAGGTCATCAACATAAATTATTGTCGCACTGTATTTGCAGTTTGCATTGGGTTGGGTATGTTATCTATTTAAACACGAGTATTTATTTTTCGACAATTTAAAAGCTGGTTTTTGTTAGCTTACCTAAAGACTGGAAAAAAAATCAATGTGCGTATGCGCAGCGCAACCCAAGTAGGTACTTTTCAGGTGGTAACGCTCACGTTTTCGCTTAATTTGGCACGTGGTCAAGTGACCAATAGTGAAGTTAGCTCTCGATGGTTTGGAATATCTTATTAAGTTTGGAGGAGACTATAACAATATCGGTATACCTAAGTTATCACATAGATTAAAGTTAAAACGTGATCCTTTTGATATGCCATAACAGTAGGTAGAGTATGAATGAGACCATGTCAAAGAAGCAACTGGCATAACAATTATTTTTCCTCTTCATACAAAATAATTCGACAAAGTCGCGATTTATTTATGAAAAACACCCTTACGATTGGTTTGAATGAAAATGAGTTACTCGTACTTATCAATGAAACTAGATAGATATAGGTACACATCGTGAGTCTTGATTGATGTTATCTTCGAAACTATGTATATTTATTAATTTAATGCACAATATTTGAAACACTTGTTACGACACACCTTAAGAGTTATGGGACATCAAAATGAACACGTTGTATAAGGACTATTCTGAAGTTAGGGTATGTGCTCACCTCCTTATTAACAGCGACATCCCAAACACTGATATGTCCCTTCTGCGTGCCCACAGCAACAAGATGTCCCCTCTCGCTCCACGCTACTGACGTCACAGCGTTACCTTCCGACGACAGGTCACATAGCCGCGTCACCTAAAAGTCAAAACGAGAATATAATTAAATTCAGTTGCAAGTTGAAACAAGTTGCAACATTCAAAATCTTGAATCAGAGCATTTTCTCGATAAGATAAAGTTTGCATTAATTCAGCATGAACTAAAACCGGAATTGGGTATTATTAGAGATATGGTTCACGTTTCACTCCCGTCTAATGCACTGCACTAAGTTTATCTTTTTTTTATAATCTTATAAATAACTTATGATGTAGTATATAAGCAAGAAATACATTGAACTCATGAAAAAGACTGGCTAAATACATTTTATTCGAAATGATTTTTAATTCTCAATGTCTTAATAATCATAAGACATAATATCGCATAAGTGGTCATAACTCTAGCATTTATTAGGAGCCGTCAAAACATTACGTCACATAAATCTAGTATTCAGACAACTCCCACACACTATATGTCATAACTTAGTTAGGCTATTCACATTTGTGTGACCCCACGTCCTCTAACTGACGTCACGTTGTCGCATGGACACATAATCTTGGAGTTTAAGTCCATCCATGAAGATCAGTATTATTAAAAAAAAAACTCCCGGAAAAGGGGCAAACCAGATCTTCAAGTCTCCGAACATGACTAGACCACCCTGCTCAACGTTTTCACCCCACAGCTGCCACTAAAAATCTTTCTTCCCTGTCATTCCGACAACAATCATCGGACAAATATAAAAAAAAAGTACTTTACCTGACTAGTACAAGCACTCCACAAGTAGACACAGCTCCCGAGACCAACACTGAGCACGTTCAACGCTGACCAGTCGACCAGGTTCAGGTAGAAGTCGTCCTGCAACTCCGGCGCATCTAAAACCTTGAACGGTATCCGTGAAATCTTCCGTGTGGCTTTCCTCGGAGATCGGAGGAGCTTCTCCGACTTCGCAGATATTGGAGATAGGCTATACGGCGATGGGTCTATGTTCTCCTGTAACAAAGAAGAAATAAATTAAATATACGTCGTATTTAAGTATAAATATAATCTATAATATAAAAATGAATCGCAAAATGTGTTGGTAAGCGCATAACTCAACAACGCCTGGACCAATTTGGCCAATTTTTTTTTTTAAATGTTCGTTATTGTCAGGAGAAGGTTTGTATGAAAAAAAAATTACATCGGGAACGTGGGTGAAACCGCGGGGAACAGCTAGTTATATATAAAAAGAATAAAGCATGACTTATAGTGGGGGATCAACGCAAACCCTAACCTCTGGGTTCTAAGTATTTTTCGAAATTAAAATTCTAAGCGAGGAAAATTCGAGCGGAAAGCAAGTAAAATAAAATTTGTTTATTTCAAGCATACAATTGACCAAGAACCACACAAAAAATACACAACAAAATTATAATTTTACCATATAGTTAGCTAGATACTACTACTGCTTTTTTATTTCTTATTATCATAATAGTTGGAGCACTATTTTTGAAAGGACTCAGACTATTACAAAACAAAAAGATGCTTTACGAAAATTGCTGTAATTCTTATAGAAAATAAATCGGAAATGCTCGCTTCAAAGAACATGCTCTATTCACTGCAGTACCTCGGAAACTTTATAGGCTTTAGTAATACTATGTTATACTGGACTATTATGGTGAAGTTAGACCAAAGTTGGCATGTAGGTATGCATGATGCCTGCACTGCAGTTGCATATAGAGATTCCCAATGACCCATACCAAGTGTGAAATTATTGTATCGCTTCAAAAGTAGATCAATGTCACAGTGAGTAAGCTTATCAAATACATACCTACTACTAGCAAAAGTATAGCAATATCATCACGCGTAGTAAGTAGATAATAATTATAATGTGTAAAAGAATAAACTGTTATGAGACCGGACTAATGTTTCGAACAACAGTCAACCAACTTTCAAGGTTTCTCTAAACTAGCAATTTTCTGTGACAAACTAAACAACATTAATTTAACATGAATTGCTTACATATTGTAGTAGGTACACACAACATAATAAGGTAGTCAACGTATCAAGAATATCAACAATGTCGATCAGTAAGTGGTTAACGCAAGAAGTCGGCTATCTTGACAGTCTAATTATAAAAGTTGTATGAGACTCAATAATGAACCGACTATTGTAACAAAAGAAACAATTTTGGTTACAGCAAGATAAATAACAAATCAGCTAAATAATTAAACGACTTCCGAATATACCTTGATTACTACAACATAAAAAGAAAGAAATATTAACGCATTTATCATGAATGTAAGTAAAATATAGACGGTGTTAAATATATAAATGATGCTGGAGTCATTAAGCTTCACAATAGTAATAAAACAGAAAAAAAAAACCAAACGAGTAATGTAGAAAATGAAGATCGAGCAAAAACTATTGACAAATTGAATCTGCTAATTTCAACACAACACGTTAGTGGCAAAGAATATATTTTGATGATTGCTAAACTTTATAAAAAATAAATAGATAAAGCGCATTCGAGACAATCGCCGCATGAGGTAAAACTGTAAATCAAGCTTGACGAACCACAAAAAATACTCATGCTCTAAGAGAAAAAAAAACAATCTAGACTTTTATTACGACATAAAATCTGGGAAATGTCTAGACTTGAAGATAAAAATTATTCAAATTAGCTCGTGCACAGCTACTTTTAAAGCACTCTCAAAATGGAAATGAGTATACCGATTCAAATTATAAAAATGAAGATTACTGAGTTGACTACAATATCTAGGCTATAACAAGGAAGCAAATTGAGAGCTCCTGAAGCGGAACAGGCGTGTCCTTGAATGGTTCGACTACCCGATGTCTTTTGTCTGAATATTGTGGAAAAAAAAAGCTGAAAAAAACGCAATAAACTTAACGTGTACAACTGATAGCGACTCGATTTGTCAGCAATTTTTTTAGCGACGCTTTCAATTAATCATCAGAACAAATTCTATACAACGCATTCTGATTAGAGTTATTGACATCCGAAATTAAAACACCTGATAGTAATGTGAAGGCTAACATTAAGCTATCGCTTCGTGAAAAGCGGTATTTAATATTTCACTAATGCCTATTATTACCAACGTCTATTCACAATACAAATTGTTTAAACCAACTATGTGAGAGCAATTATTTATAAAGACATAAAACGCGCATTTGTTTTATTTATTGCCCGTCCAAAATTACATTACTTTGACATTTTTAATGTGAATTTTCGCACCGACAAACGACGCTAAAAATTCAAAGTAATTTGTTGTAAAAAAGTGCAGTTCTGTAAAGTCACGGCATTTTTACGTCCATGAACCCGCTTTTATTACAAGTCCTAAGTAATCTAGATGAATAACACCTTCATAAAGCGACTCCAAAATTCGTGAGACACAACGTGGGCCGCCATTACCATATTTGTATTTTGGAGTTGATAATAATCCTTTTATTGTTAAAGCATAGAATTTGGTAGCGTGGGTGCGAAATATTGGTAGTTTTGCTCACGCGAACCGACCCTTACTTAAGTTTAAGGAAACGGCAACAAAAGGACATGTCATGTCTCGTTCGGATACATTTTAGTGCTATGTAATTCAACTGAGCACAACTGGGTTGTGACGCCTACGTCAATCGAAAACATAAGAAAACACAAACACACGGCGACAATAAACATGAATGTTTAAAGCCAAGCGCACTCCCAATAAATATCGCTGATAAAGGGAAGATTTACATGTAATACAAGGAGATATCACATACGACACCGTTGCAATGTCCCAATTTCAATCAATGACTTATAAAAATCGAATAAATAAAAATGTAGAGGTGAGCCTTTCACGTGTGTTTGAACGATGAATGAGTCCAAATTGTAACGGTGAAGCTGAAATAAGATTGAAAGTGCATCAAGCCATGCACGGTGATTAATTCACGACTGCCACTTATGGAGATATTGACTTAACAGCTGCCCCGCCCCCGAATGGTCATCGACATAATGACCTTGGTGGTCTAAATGAAGTGCATATTATTGTATTGCGTAATACTAAAATCCCCTGCAGCAAATTGCAACTGGTTTTTGATGATACATAAACAGGTGTGTCAGCTGAGATCGGATTGGATAAAGACGTACGTCGACGAGGAGCGTCGCTTTCGTGTCGTGACGTGTCCGTAAAGAAAGAAATTATTTTATTTTTAGCATTTCTCTAGAGTTGACATCATTATCTAGTCTAGACAGACAACATGATAGATCCACATCATGTTCCAACGACCTCGCTACCGCATACAAAACTAACGCATTTAGCACATGCACTTTATGATTTTGAAGGTCTGAACTATTCGCAAAAGGCGCAAATGACGTAAGCACATCAGAAGTCCATACGTATCAAGCTGTAATTAATGGCTATCTTCAGAGTACTATGCAAAAGGTTAACTAATTGAATTCACTAAAAGATGGCAACGAAAGAGATTGCATAATGAAACCATTAGAATATAAGTAGCGCATGACTAAATAAGCCGGTATTAAAATGATGTTACTCTATTACAATAAAAAGCAAATCTTCTCAAACAATTTTGTTTTACTAATGCTATTTTGATTACGCGAATTATATTTTTTTACGCAATACCAAAGTGTTGTATGGGCAATTCTGTCAGTCACATCATACATTAAATAAGTTGGGTCACGTCATATGGCAATAAATAGACGTTTACTTAACTACCTAACCTACACGTCTTGTAAGAGTCAACAACTCATGAAGTGGTGTACTTATGGTTAAAAAATCAAATGGAGTACCAACATTCTTCACCCAAGATTGACGAGTTAGCAAGGATTCTATGAATCTTAATAATTATCTGTCGAAGTGAGAACTCAAATATAGCGTGACGGTAGCCATCAGCTATAGAATTGAGGTAATAGCATACATAGAGATCAGACCAAATTACCCACTTCCTGAAGCCACAATTGCCTTATTCAAATATAATAGACAAAAAGCTATACACAATAGCACGTACAATTGCCCGCAATAGGACTTTGGTCTAGATCAAGACTACAAAAGATGTCTAACGCAACCAATTTAATTCAACTACAAAAAGTGCAGAGATTAGCTATTCTTTAATTGAAAAAAAAATCCAGATAAATGAATACGTATCCATACGAATAAAACGTAGTGTATAAGATACTAATGATCCAATAGGAGATTTGAGAAAAGGTAAAAGAAAAATGTTATATCCCATCCCAAACCACAATGATGTAAGATGAATGAGCAATCAGAATCTAAGTTTGTTAACCCCAAACAACAGACGCATAAAAAGCTAGAAATCCAGCAGGTAGTGACTAGATCGCAGATAGTAGATTGATTGGTAGGTACTATAAATGAAAGACAGATCCTGTGACCTGTGCGATTCTGTAAGCAGGTCACGTCGTCGGTGGTGCAATAAAACAAATGAGCAACTGCAAGTTCTCTCAGACTGTGTAACTTTTCAGCAAACTTTAAAGGATTCGTCAAGAATATTAATGATAATAAAACGTGGGCAGGCACTGTCGAATGTATTGGTGATAAAGCAGTTAACGAACTGAATTTAGATATAGATCATTCTGTGTGCACAAATTCAAATCATCTCCTCCACGTGGTCATGTATCCTCACATTTTTTTTTTACTCTTGCACAAGCTCAGTTAGTAGCTAACATTATTTTAGAGTGTTCTCGAAATGTTATTGAAAATGCACCAATGTGGCACTGCTGTTGATACGACACCAATTCGTAGGTACTTTTATATTTTCACGGTTGCACCGCTAGTTTTGAGCAGAACATTTCAATAACAGTCAATAGTATCGAGATTTTTTTAATTTCTATTGCGCAACGCAGAAGCATCAACTAAAAATAGAACTACCTAATACTATAGATACTTAATTTGATTCACAGTCCTCAGTTAAGTACTCAACAAATAGTAGATTTTTTTCTCAATATTGTAAGGTTAAGTCCAAGTCATCTAGTAGATAGTAAACGTGATCTCAGAGACCTCACTATCCAATCAATTGACTTAACAGTGTCAACATAACGTAACCCTACCGGGCCTCGATGGCAAAAAGGCTCTACAAACAAGGACTTGCGCAAATATCGTTGAAAAAAAATTATGGCTAAATAGAGGCCTCTCGCAGAATTCTCTCGCGCACCAGTAGACTTTGTTGTTTGAGTAAACAAACCACTGAGTGAACACGGATGGGCACTTCTGATGACCGGTTCAATGGCTGATGGTGCCACGGGAGCCGCATTTGCAAACCATTAGCCAGAAATTTTTGACTGGTCCTTCTTAAAATAATGTAAACGTGTTTGTGATACATAAAGACTGAGTTTTTTCTGCTGTTTTATAACTCTTGAATCGAGGCAGTTATTAAATTTTATATCTGTTGCAATTTTTAATCTTTAATCTACAGGATATTACGTTTTTTTTTCCTATTGCTTGAATAACAATAGCCGCAAACGAACACCATACCTAAAATAACAAAGGCGAAACCTAGACACAGCCCCTAAATAATACACAATACCTAACCTGCCAATAATGGCAACATCACATTCTATTGTATATAATGATACGGTCGCGTCGTGTGATGTGTCAGTCATCAATGTTGTCATATTTGGAAACTATACTTGTCCAGTATCAGATAACAATTTGGACATCTGCATTATGATTAGCTAGCATGTTGTTAATGTCAATCAATGCTTTCGTACCATTGTGTAGTATATAAAAAAATAATAGATAGTCGCCTAAGTGACGGTGAGTAAGTTATAAGACTTATATAAGCTTTCAAGGTTGTGGGTATCTATATCTTCAAACTGATTGTAAAAAATAATTTCGATATAATTAACTAGAAATTCCTATCGAGATGTCTCGGAAATTAAAAGAGCACCCACACAATGATCCGTAAACGTGACTGTGCAGCAATTCGGGGGACAATCTAAGACATGATCTAGATTGTAACAACAACTACGGCAGCTAGCCGACGTGTGTCCGTAAAACAACTACAAAGAAATCTATTTCATGCAGTTAGATAAAAAATTAAAAGAAAAAATGCATTCATAGAATCTGGCATAGCAAAAATCACGAATCATCCCCTGCCAATGACCGAAGTCTAGACCACAGTTTATATCTGCACCGTCGCGTCTACAAAAAAAAAGTTAATAATAACTATTTGATGAGCAAATACGTTTTTATCTCTGACCATTTTAAACTATTACTTTGCAAATGTAGAAGCTCTAATGTATCCGTGTATTTTTATATAATTGCTAGCTTGCAGCAATCACTCGTTTTGGACTAATTGATTTTATATTCGTTTTTTTTCATTTATCTAAGTACGCAATAGTCACGTGTGTTTCACAAATTGCAACGTAATATAAATTTAAAACTTTTTCAAAAGTTTCGTGATCAAATTCATTTGGATTATTAACTCCGAAACATTAAATACCTCTCTTGGTACATTGGTCAAATTGATTACACTTAGCGTGAAACAATAGGATTTAAAATACATTTCTAATTTTTACCGGCGAAGATCTTAAAAAAAATTAGCATCAAAAGTCGATTCGGACCACAACTACTTTTTGCATCGCTGCAAAAATACGTCACGGTGATACGCTTCGTGCGTTGAAAATTTTGATCACGGACGCGTCCGGACTTCTTCTGCCGATGGAAAAAATCAGCAGCTATCGTGATACAATCGGACCGATGAACCCTAGGATCGCACGCATCATTGAAATGCGCAGGCGCAAAATCTGTAAATTGCAAAGCGTCTAGACTTTTATCCGTTCAAGGACTCTTGAACAAAAAGCATTAGATGAATCCGTGACGTTCCGATTCGTCGCGCCTGCGAATCGCCTGAGACCTGTGATCGTTTCGATATAATTGCAGATCAAATCAAAGCAGGCGCGATCGACAAAAGTAGATCAATTCGCTATAATACCTGTTCCAGATAAGTCATCGACATTCTAAAGTCTATTACTTTCTTTGCTTGTCTTTGAGAATTGCCGTCTGACCGGAGATTAAAATGTGCAATGAATTTCATATGATAAATTAAGAATCCTTTACAAAAAAATATTATGTTCAGTCCTGAATGTTAACCGATGATACAAAATACTCAACTCTATAAAATTGCACATAACGAATTGCGACCCAATTGCTTTTCCCTACTTCCCAACAATGGCTACAATATTCCCGAATGAATAGTACCGCGCATAATTTTGGAAGAATTTAACGCAATCACGGTCGCAATTGAATTACCTACCGAAACGGAATAAATATAGTCAATATTTTACGACTCACGAAAAATATGCTAACTAACACCAGAGATTTATACGAGTACGCAACCAGAATGGAATCGGATAACAATGCATTTTTTTTAATGTCTCAAAATTTGTATTCAATGCATAATGCACGCGTAATCCAGTGGGTGGCACCTTCAAAACTGAGTTAGAATGTCATGAATAGTTTTAATGGTTTTTTACAGACACTTTGTTTTCGAACATCGAGTAACCTATCACCTCAGACGCGATGATGCTTAAATTTACTTTTTAAGTTTTTTTTTTCAATTAAGACCCGCTGACAGCGATGCGCGCGAGCAGCTAGCCAGCAACCGGGTCGTGCTTCGACATCATCACTCCTCTGAAACTGACAAGCGACTAATGCACGCAAATGGTGTAGTGGCTCCATTTTAGTAATAAAAAAAAGTAAGAATGTTTTTTACATCTATTTTAGTAAAGTTATTATACACTATGCTCAAGTAAAAAAATAGCACAGAAGAACTTATAAAAAATAATGTACAGCCAAAAATTGCCGCATAAGAAGCGTACTTGGTATGATAAAAAAATAAAAAGTCATAAAAGGATTTGAAGTAAGCATTCTCATCATATTCCATGGTCTGGATATTTGATGATCATATTAAATATTGTTATGATTGAATATTATGTACCTGCAAGCCGTATCATTTTACTGGATACCGAATCGAAAACTATATTCGGAACGATAAATATTTTATTGATATCAAATCTCACGAGAAAGATGTGACATACATGTCCTATAAATGCCAATATTAAGGATACGCGTTATAAAATGAATTCCCCGCAAAACGAAATGATTACTGCGGACATTCTAAAACGTGCGACCGTAAAATTTCAATAATTTATTATTTTAGGTCGTTGTCGCGTCTGAGTGATGTCAGGCAGAGAGACAGACAAATGACTGGACAAAAATTACTGCACGATACAAAAAAAAACAATGGCATTGTATCGCTAATGTAATGGACGATTGAAAAAACGATGCAGATGGATAAATATTTAAAAATGTCTTTAAATAAGATTTGCATTCGGTAGAAAGATGGTAAAAAATGTGCAAAAAAGGTAGGTACTGTGCTGATTAGCATATCCTTATTGTCACTCATACGCTAAACGCTTCGTTCGCGATAATTGACACACAAAAGGAATTTAAACACCGACGTAGTCTTCAAATGCGTTTTAGATTATTTTCCCTTGTGTTTTGCTTCTTGTTTGTTATGTTAGTTAGGTGAAAAATTGAAAATTTGTCACCAAACGGTTTCTTTGTTTGGTGGCACTCACTCGAGCGAGAGCCAGCTCCTTTTGTGTGTGCTTATCACCTTCTTCCACATGATCATTTACAACAAAATCTATCCACAGTAAATGAACAAAAAAAACTTCGTTTTAATAAATCGTCTGATATTTAAGGAGTTACCAACGGACTTAACTTTTACATTAAACTCCTAAAACTTATAGATTTCGCATTAGCAATAAGAATAAAGATCTCAAATATCGCTACTACTTGGGTAGCCAATGAAAATCCTTAGTACTCGACGCATGATGGGTATCATTTTCATTTCAAGAATGTTCAGACATTCGATATGCTAATATTGTTACAAAAGACGCCGACGCGATTCAGCGATTTTAATGTAACACCGCAGAGCAAGAGCATGAACAATGATCAAACCATTTATTCATTGATTTTATGATAAACTAGCTGTTCCCCGCGGTTTTACCCATGTTCCTGGTGTAAAAATATCCTATATATATAAAAATGAATGTTTGTCTGTAAGTCCTTTATAGACTCCGAAACCGCTGAACCGATCGCGATGAAATTTTCAGACAATCTTCATATTAGCCCCACGGGTGTTCCTGTAAGGTTTGGTGGCGATCGGAGCACTCGGGACCGCGGGTGAAACCGTGGGGCGGAAGCTAGTAATATATAAAAAAAGTTATATAGCTATTCGGGGCGAAGACAAATCCAACGAATCAAAGATCATAAAAATCGGTCCGGACGCTCTTGAGTTATTAAATGGTGTAACTAACACGACTTTGTTTTAAGAAATATAGAAGAGATGTAGTTAGAAATTACTAAATCGACGAACCGATGGTGGATCACAGCAGTGTTCAGGATACCAAGAAACTCATGAAGATTGCCTTGGATGCATATCACCTAATCCTTAGTTGTGATTAAAATGGCGAGTATTCCGATTATTAGTATGTTGTTTAATTTGCGAGGGATAATAAAATAACCTAAGGTTTTTCAAAATTAACCCCTAAGTGGGTGTAATGGGGATTTAACTAAAGGAAATTTAATATTACACTGGCTGATCAACTCGAAACTTGATGTAAATACATTATGGTTATAGGGGTGTAACTACCAGGGAAGGATTTTCGAAATTCAATCCCTTTTTAGTGGAATGGAGTTGAAATGCGAATTTCGGTGAAAATATAGTTCAGAGCAGATAATGCAATTAGCATTTTAAGGTTTTTTCAATAATAATCCCTAAGTGAGTGTAATGGGGAATTAATATTTGTATGGAAAAAAATATTGCACTGGCCGATTGTCTCGAGTCTAGGTGTAAAAACACTATAGGCGTACCTACTAAGAAAGGATTTACCAAAATTCTAAGGGGGTAACATGTTTTCTTTACTGAACCAATTTTGAAGAATTTTGGCAGAGGAGTTTTATGAGTAAAACCACGGGGAATCCTAATCCTAACTAATTATAAAAGCGAAAGTGAGTTTGTTTGTTTGTTAACTTTTCATGCTTAAACCGCTGAACCGATTGCGATGAAATTTTGTATGCAGATAGTCTATGGTACGGAGAAGAATATAGGCTGCTTTTTATCCCGGGAAAACATAAGATCCCTGGGGAACGCGGGTGAAACCGCAGGGCGGAATCTAGTAGATAGATAATAAATGAATAAGCTTAATATGGCAGACATAGAAGAGTGCAACAATACGTGCAAAGATATCGTAGGCGCCCGCATGTGGGCTGGAGGTAATCAATTGAAAACAAGATCAAGCACCAAAACTTTTGTCTATTCAATCAATTGCTTCATCCGTGTATGTTACTTGCCTGACCTAAACTAGCTAGTAAAGATCCAATACAAAGTAAACAAATATATAGAAGTACCTACAGCGGCTTTATTTCATAAAAAAAAAAACAAAAACAACTAAGTAGAACCAATAACGAGCTTGGACCTAAAGGTATTTGACAGTAACGCTGAGATTCCACAAGACTAAATCGCCATTTGACCCTAATAATAAAAATTCGTTTCCATTGGTATAATAATAAGTTTTAAATTTAAAATCGATACTTATCGAGCGAGATACTGTCGCAACAGTATTCGGATCACATTAGATTGCCACTTTACGCGAACCAGCGGCTGCATAATGGCAAATTGAATTTGGGACCGGGGTTAAATACACGGGTCAATATAATTACAGGGTATTATATTTCCGGGTCGCATGGGATTTCAAAACTGGCAATAACATCCTGTATGGTAACTTTTTTTTTCAAAGCAAACTGACAACTGACTTTCCTAACTTTAAATACCGAAAGCCATCACAAGTTTCTAGATTTGCAAACAGTCAAAAACTACGGGACTTTGATATTATTACAATGTTTGACACCTCTCATCGCTTGGGTTCAGACTAAATATAGAAGGATTTCACTACTTGGGAGACAGATGATATAATTTGGATATACCTACATTAATAAACTGGTAAACCCAATAACTCGGAACGCGAAAAGCTTTTTTATCACCAATAAAAATAAGATATAAAAAGTGCATAATAACAATATACATACGCCAATCACCTTCTAAATAACTCATCAAAATGTAAAAAAAGTAATTCTTCAAATACATCACGTTGATGTGGTTCATAAATATCCAAGTGACATCAAAGCTAATCTCAAACCTTGGCATTCATCCGCCTGAGGAAAATTTATCGTCGAGACTTCACAATATGCATAAAGGCGTAAATCAAAAACTGCACAAAAACGCGCGAATTACCAATTACGCTTGATTCATCAAATCTTTTTTATTAGCGTCGAATAAAAATTTGGTTGCAATTAGGCGGGCCAAAACATTGCAGACAGATATAACATAATATTGATTCATTTAACAGTCGAAAGATAAAAGACTAATTAGAAATATACGTGTTTTTATTGGACCGCAGTGCCAATTGAATATGCAGCAAAGGGTTTATGGAGCAAGGCTTTTATTCCATTATGTTTCGAAGACTTTTATAAGGGTAATGGCAACAGTGACTCGATTCGAAGGGACGATTTTTTAATTATTATTGCGAATTTGGCAGTAATACGGTGATAATGTATGATATGTTTCAGTTTTGGGTATCTAATAGCACCTAAAGGTGATCAGATCGTAGCCATCAAGAATTTAATTTTAAATCGATTATAATCGACGTATGCACATTAAAAAATCATTAACACCCGATGGGATCAGTCGGTCGCAATATTCCGAGTATTATGTTTCGATAATCGATTGCAATTGCAAAAAATCGCTGTGGTCGCTTTTGTTTTTGAGCTAACTCGAAGGATAATTTATAAAATAAATTTTAAAAAAGTGTTACAGACCCAGTTTAAACAAGCTCAGATGAAATACCTCAAAGTAGATACCTAACTAACAGAAAATCAAAATTCCAGTATTTACACTCATACAATATAGGTATGTACATACATATAGAATACAGTGGATAGATTTTATGTTTGTCGAGAAAGTAACAAAAATATCATAATTGAATATTAAAATTTCTTTAAAATAACTATGTAAACACAACCCATCTCATAAACGTCACATTACTAATCTAGATGCTTTTGAGCTATTCTAAGGTGTACGCTTTTGTATTAGATCTTGTCTATGACTCTATGTGTCTATGTCACTTTTTGGACTCGGTTACATTGCTCAGAAATAAATCTCTGTAAATCTAAATATTCTGTTACTTTATTTGGCTAAAACCAATAAAATAACCTAAAAAAAACAGTTACAATTTTTATTTACTCCATCCAAATATAAATATTGAGGTGATAAAATCCACACGAAAATCAAATTAATATCCCTAATTCAACGATACGTATGTCTCGATGTAGGCATTGTCAAACATATCATTGTTATTATACAATGCAATGAACATGAATATAGCTGAATATTGGCTTCCCAGCTCCCACTTGGAACTCACAATAAACCATACTATAGGTATGCCTGGTGTATTACTGGTCCGCGCTCTTTGGGGCTTCAAAACTAAAAATATTGTTTGACAAATCTTACCTCAGCGCTATGAATTGGTGCTCTGAATCTATATACCGACGGCATATTATATGCTTTTGATATAGCTGAAGAGACCAACTGCACATTGCCTAATGTCGACTTATTCTCTGCGCAAGTAGCCGGGGGGCCTCTCAACTCCTCAATCTGTGCTCCTAGGAGCTCATTCTTTAAGAGGCAGTCGTATGCGTGATGGTCCCGACCCCCGCCTGAACCGTCGTTGCCGCTGCCATCCCCTCGCGCCTTCTTCGCTGGTTGGTTTTCTGTGCCTCGATATTTTGCTGTAACAATACATATTAATTACTATAGAAGTATAATGATATACTCAATGGGTTTTCTAAACTAATAAAGTAAATAAACATCCTTTTACATTTAAAAATAGGACAATAGTAGGTAGAAATCGAGTAAATAATAACAGCAGAAATTGATAGGTATTTGAATTAAAACAGAGCAAGGAAAATAAATCCATAATAATGCAATACATTTTGTTATTCGTAGGATTAAATTAAAACAGGTAAAGTCAAATTTATAAATTATATAAAAATTGATGCATTATAATAACAACTCATCAACCAATTGATTTATAGAATTCTTATTATAATTATATTTCATTAGAATTATTTACATGACAACACCGCCCCGCCGAGACCTGTCAAAACCATATGCTCAGGCGCGTGCCATGTGACTCACGTGCGAGAAAAAACATGATGTAGTTTTTATAGTATTTAGAAAAAAGATCTTATCTTTGAAAATAAATTATTTATGCATGTTATTTATAGAATATATTAATTCTCAAGCTCATGTCAGCTTTTTTCGCGAATATTATTACTCGAATAAACAATCGTGTCCAGCCAGAGTACGTAAACTTAAAGCTAAATATTTTCAGAAAATAAAATAATAGTGCATACAACATTAACGATATAATTAAGGGAATAGTCACAATTAACGGAATTGGCGACCTAATTTAGCAATTGCTTCTAACAAGCCCAATTCCACCTTTGCTAATAATGATCAATCAACTGTTTGTCACACTGACACATGGCTAATTTGCACCAACCTGGGAGAGATGGCCAAAAATACAACTTCCCGTGAACCTCCGCTAAGATCTGTTCAGTTTTACGTGATTCATGGAACAGAAATAAAATGCACTTCAACTGTCAATGATTCACCGAACGTCGTTGGAAAATCATCAAATACTAATAATCCAAACCGCAGTCACGTAATTTTAGAAATTCTGTTCACGTATTTTGATATGATGATAGTAATAATTGCAAATATTGTTAATGCATTTCATTATTATGTTGCAACATGAGATACTAAGCTAAAGAAAGATCGAGAACAAAATGAAAAAGACGAAACTAATTGCAAATATTCCTTGAGCGTAATACCAGGGTTGTCTTAAACAATTGTTCATGTAAATTAGAAATCTAATAAGAATTATGATGGAGGAAGCGCAGTATCTACGCAACACTCTACCGCAAAGCAACCACAGTCATATTTATTACATCACGCTTCTGAGCCTGCGTTGATTTATATTCCATCTACTGAATAAGTTTCCCATCAACTACAGGTCGGTGCACTTCCCAAACGAGCGGACATCGGAAGTTCGTTCCCAAATTGCATTACAATTCTAACCCAATGAATAAAAATAACAAATTCAATTGTTCTCAAGTGCCACGTCGTGTATAAGTTCAATCACACCTCTTCCTTCCTCAGGACCAGCCGTACATGGCACGCACGTTATACTTACAACTATATTTGGTAAGCTACGTGACAAACCATTGGTCCAACCGGCATAATTAATTCAGTCCATCGCCAAATTTGTCAACATCCTGGCAAAACGAATACACTCTGAATTCACAAAGCGCTAGAGTCTATTTTTCCTAGGTGCAAATCAATATTAATTGTCTGTCTAACCGTCTTTCAGAAGGCCTCCGCCTACGTGGTGTCTGCCCACATCCAATTCTCTGGAAGAGAACGGTCTTAAATTGGGCCAAAATGTGAACAGAAATTGTTAGATAAATTGTAACTAGTGGAACGTACAGTAACGCAACTGGTTCTGTTCGTACAAAGATAAGATACAAGAAACTCATTAGGGCTGTTAGAGTTATAACAACAACCAAAGAGGAACATGGTTATTATAACTTGAGTTGAATAAAAATTCACAACAAGAGTTTCTAAATCAAAAGCTGGCGATAAGAAACTATTATCAAATGAAATTCACTAAAAGTGTGTCACGCACTCGAGTCAAGAATGTTATCTGTCGCAGGTGAAAAAATGGTCTTTTACACAAAAGTACTCAACGGATCCACTTCTATCCTGTATTGACTCATTGGTAAAACAATAGTTTTAAATATCACATCTACCAGCGGTTTACAAGCCGCAGACAAGGCAAATTAAAGGTTTTTTTATAAATAAAAACAAATTATTGTATATACTCTGATATTAATCAGAAAAATCGAACCATATTTAAATCACATACATTTTTTTATAAATTTATTATTACTAGTAGTAACCGAGGTCAGGCTATAATTTCTAAACACAAAATCAATCTACATAAGCTATCATCTAACGCGACTGACTCCATGTTATAAACATAGGCAGTAATGACATCTGTTTCTAACTTAATTCGCAAAGCGTTGATATTTTTTACACGTTACATAACAACGCGATCTGTATCGGAATGAATTGACGTGCATATGTGTCCGACAGTACCTATTTGGTTAACAAATGATTTGAATTCGTTCTACCTCTCTAATTTTAAATAGTAAATAGAATCAGAGCGTAACTAACTTCAGGTGATTATAATAGCAATTTTATGTAGCAGGTATACGACTGCTAGTAGCAACAGAAGCCATAATAGGACTTGATAACATGGCCTAGATTCTACGATACTATTACGAACGTAGTCACAATTGCTATGAACCGTTGTGCGAAGGCCAGCGCAGCGATATAAACTTTGGAACTGCTGCAACTAGAAATTAACCTGCAGTTAACAGAAAATTTACAATAGGTATATTAGATAGACAAGGTATGAACGTCATTCATACGCAATGAACATACTTACTTGGCGTTTTTCCGTAGAACTTGAGCAACGTGTATAGGTATCTATAACAAATAGTGATACAAGTGTTCGAAAATTCCTAGCGGATTATTCACGTTCCAATAATCACAAAGTACCTATTATATATTTGATTTGACAATGACAATAGACTGTCTTTATTTTTGTATATCAATCAAGCGTTATATTTATTTTACATAAGATTCGGGCCCCTGATGTGTAGACAGACATGGTCTTGGTCTAAAATGATAAAATGACTAATTTCCCCGAAGCGAACATTTGAATTATTCTAAGAACACTAGACCATTATAGGACCTATGCAAATGTTAGTACTTACTAGAGCCAGGTCAATAACGGTACTCAAGGCAACGAGCGCATCGCAAACAACTCTAATGCATCTTGCACCATCGTGCATTCACAAACAGATACATAAGCAAGTTCCTTAACCTTATATGGTGTTATCAGAAACTATTAGGGCCACTCAAACAACGGGCGATGCTATTGAAAACTTATCGCCCACAGTAGCCACGTTTGTGCTTTAATAATGCACCGGTTATCGTTTTCTTTCTACCTTATCGGGTGACCCGGCCAAACGATTGTTAATCTATATTATAGCAAGTATGCAGTGCAACGGTTCGAAACAATTCCCAAGAATTCTTGAGTCACGTGTAGTGTATTGTAAAAGATGATTTTACCAACTTACTTCTACCCGAAGCCTAAAAGCAAGTTGTTGATAGAAACATGCTGGCACTCTGGGATTATGGCCAACTCGGAATCCTAACATCGTTATTAAATCATTAAGAAATATACTTAAAGCAAATTTTTATTTGATGCATCTAAGATACATTTTATTTCTCCTGCTTCCCTTTGAACATTTATTGAAGTTTATCTTCCACGGTTCATGCTCAATTCTATTATTATCGAAAAAATATTTTCAATTAGCCTATCGATTGTTGGATACGCATGAACGCTACTTGAGCAAGCCTGATGGTACTCCGGCGTTGCAAAATGTACAAGTTATTAGTCATGAGAAATATTATATCAAAGGATATTGTCAAACAGGATTTGAGTGGCGAGATTATCTAGCACATTGACTGCACCACACGAACTAATGCAAAGCGTTCACTTAAACGTATACGACATGTTATCGCATGCAGTTTGCCGAGTAAACAGGTATTTTGCAAATCTACGTTGACGCATTTACTTTAAAATTCATTTGAAATTCTAAACACAATATTTTACTGAGACAGAAAGCGAGCTCATAATATTAAAACAAGGATACCCCTGTATTCTTAAATACTTTACGATATGCTGCCAAATGAATACGAAGAGAAATAGTTGCAAAAGACATTCTCACACAGGTGCTTTGTCAAGCTATGAAAGCAGAACCTCTCACAGCTGTTCCTGTGGACTTAGTTTGAATAATAGTGAAGGCGGCCGGCGCGACGTGGAAAACGGAAAATTAACCGAGGCCCTAAATGCGGTGCGTTGAACTGCACGCAATTGTCTGGCTTAGGTTATGAAACGACTCTGAGACATTATTACAACCATTAAACCCACGTGGAACGTTGTTTGCTAAATTAGCATTTAAAATATTAACAATGCAGGTAGGACAGCTCGTAACGTAAACAGCGCCTTACCTGAGCTGATTAAAAATTACAAACTGTAGTTATGTAGGTAAAATTAATACAGTCAAAAGTCCAATCGTAAAAATCGTGCACACGTCGCAAATAATGAGCTTAGGTACAAATGAATTCATCGTCACGGCATTAGATATTCAGTAAAATGAAGATTCGTGAGTGCATTGAACCAAAAACGTGGTTCATTACTTAACACATAGCTTTGGTCGTGAGCAATTCACCGCTTTTTGCATGCAATAGTTTTTTTGTCCCATTTTTACCTAAACCCAATAGAATATGTTGACGTTTTTTTGCTTAACATTTGGAACAGCGATTATAATGAACTCGAAAAATCAATAATCTTTTTTGTAACTGGCAGATAGTACATTATAATTTATCTAGGTACAATCTAGACAGGATCAGGACTGAGCAAGTCAGAGATCATCTGACATCAGGTATTGACGATGATATCACACTAGCAAGTCCTGTGGACGTCAATTGATTACCCAACATTGTCTGCCATCGGCCTAAATTCAACACATTGACAACTGATTTATGTTTCATCTCAGGTGTCATGAGCGAGGACAATACAAAAAACTATAGCAATTACATGCGAAGTAAGGACAAAGCATGCTTAAGCCTGGAACATTAATCATCCGGTTCTAAGCTTTATGTAATACCCTATGACTGCTTTGACAGTGCTCGAAAATACGATGTCGTCAACAAGACCTATCTGGCGACACAGAATTAAAAATAATATTATAATTATTTATGATGGATGTTAAAAGAGCAAAAAAGGAATCTGGTACTGACAATATTTGTAGCGAAGTTCATTAGTTATTAACGCCAAGCCATCCAACTATCGGATTTGAGCTACTGTTCATTTTTTTTTTCTACTTCATAGTTAGATTCACTGTTTAATAGTCGAGCTACTGCTCGCAGGCTCAATGAGGCCAGTTCTGTTGGCATAAGAAAGCAAACACGGTAACATGGGTATTGTTTACTTTTGTAACTGCTCACACTCAGGTGTAACAGCGCGGAATTTCAACTGTCGCCTTACTGAAATACCATTTGAACGAGAGCCTTCATTAAAGCACCGCTAAGCTGAACACAGCACACGTTTGTCAACATGGCTTATGTACTAGCTATGCTCATGTTTATGTATTCAATAGGCCATAAACGTGTATAGGTACTGTAAGTAATGTATATGCTTCAGTGATTTTCCTAAGTATTGCCGTTTCTCCAACCCACTTTCAAATTGCATTCACCTTTCCCAAGTACCTTTAGAAATCTCAGCGTTTACAGTTACTTGGCATGGAAACGTAGTGTTAGAATAATATTAGAAATGAATATTCTGATTTACTTTGATTGCATTATTAAAACAATTTAAAAATACATGACTAATATATTCTATGCAAGCTATTGACTCATAATCTAAAATCGTGCAGCGAAATTCCAATATAGGGTTAGGCAAAGACAAGTCCATAAATATAGCCAAAAAAAATACAACACGACTAAATCCTCATAGATCGATGACCAAAATGATGAATGTTAAACAATATGTATAAGTCGCATTAGTAGATATGACGAACACAGCTGATCGCAAAGTTTGCAATTTAATGCCAATGTAGACTTGTCTGAACTTGTCAAAAGAAAGATGGGGAAAAAAATTACATGTTATGTTAATGATTTACCTAAACATTTCTGAATATCAATAGTAAATGTACAAAATAATAAAACCCAAAGAATCGGAAGATGCAAACACAATAGCAGATGATATCATTTTACATTAGATTGATACAAAGAAGATGCACGAACCAAAAACTGATGATGCCAATCGATTTATTGATTCCGAGGAAATAAAATCGACACCTCGACAAAAATAAGATTAAAAAAACAAGATTTTTACAAATGTAGTTGTGTGCCTTTACGTGATTTCAAGTCAAAATATTGGACACATTTGCAACTTTGTTGCAAAATTATTGTCCTTAGAAGGCATATAAACGGAAAAAAGGGAATAAAACGGAGGTAGTTGACTCAGCTGATCGGTGCAATGAACTTCTGAGAACAACTAATACTTTGGCAATTCTGAAAGTCCCACTATGCGTACGAGCATTTAACCACTGAATCACAGTCAGCTGATCCAAGAAGGCATGCCTCGGTATTACACATAGGTATGTAATGTCACATAGTCGCGGCATTTAGTGTTTTATAACAAAATTCGACGTTAATTACATATCCACTTTTTTCGCGCAGGATACATTATCTCGTAAAATTAAATTCATACGAGTATACCAAACATTAGATAATAGTTTACAGGTGACATCATCGTCTCACCCAGCTGATCGCAGGTTGAAGGCTGGTCATTGCCAAAATTTGATGTAGGTGTCTTTGTGAACAGAAATATCAAGCACAGTACAAGTACCCTGTAAAGGCCTCAGTGAACTTGACCAACGTTAACTGATCAAAAAAGTATTGGAATAATATCCCATTAGACAGTTTTTAGAGTTAAAAGGGATACATTCAATGTTAACAATGCAATAAAAGCGAGTGTTTTAATGACTAGCATTAGTCATAAATCGTTAGGAGGTACTAAAGATAAACTAAAAAGAGCACATCAACATAATAAATTTACGAGTTTACCAACAATTTTGGTCTTGCTCGAATGCAACTCAGATTTACGATGAATATGGAAAAATATCACTTGTACTTGATTTTATCCAGTGTGTTAATTTGCCATTTTGGAAATTTGCAAATATGCATTCGCCTACAACAAAAATACTTAACATAAACGTGTAAAGTTTACACAGGTGCACGAATGATCTTCATTGTGGCAAGTGCAATTATTTACTAAAGACTAAAACGGACATGACACGTCATAAGAATTTCTAGTTTTTTTGCCGAATTATTAATTTCTAGACTTAGGTTATTAACTTGCAATCAACCAACAGATTACACTTTATTGATAGACATAAATTTTAAATTATACCTAAAAGATTTAAACTACGAAGTCCATGTTATTTGATACTATCATACAATTTATTTGCTGTATTAATTAAATATCAAAATCATTTTCGATTCAAATTCTCATTTAAACAGAATCTAGGCCGGAGGACGAGCGCCAACATAGCAAAACAAACGACTTTATAATCAAAGACATGAAAAATAAAAATGATACGCAGTAAATTACACATTAAATGCATGAGTATTTATCTAGTGATAACGATAGCATATCAAAAGTCAAGCAATTTGTCCTGGGTGTTACTGGGACAACTGTGTTAGTGTTAAGTTTTAATACAAACATTATCACTATACCCATGCGTAACAGGTTGCTAAGCTATCGTAAATTGCATTTTTCAACATTTTTACTCGAAGATAAGCCGACTTTAGGCTATTTTTGTAAACTATCTGACTTGTAAATACTGTCGTGGAGGTCAGTACTCAATATCGGATGCCTTATTAATCGTCATTCTATCAGCTACATACAATTTTGCAGCATGCATGATCTGAATGTTTTCATATTTTTAAGCCGGACCAATTGATTAATTTACAGGTGTGTACAGATGTTCAGTTAGTTAGAATTTTGTAGAAGCTGGACAGCGGAACTATTTTTAGTTTATATAGAGACCTAAAACATTTTCTAAAGGCTATCTAACGGAAAGCTCGAGAAAGCAGCCTGTCGCTGGAGCTCAAAGGCAGACCGTATAATCGTACTTACTTCATATAGCTGCAAAGTTCAATTTAATATATCTTTTCATCACAACCATTGTTTCACATCAGAATTTCCCGTCACTTATTTTCTAGCCATTGTTTTAATAAAACGAACGGTCTATGTATACATAGGTTACTGTAAAAAACATGTCAATAGTCGAAAACATAATAAAAGAGACGCAGCGAACAATGCATATAAAAAAAATTAAGTACCTATAATTGACTCTAAGGCTATTACTGTTTGACCCGGGGATCCTGTGATTGGTATAATGGACCCACAATTAACATATTAACACAAGGATATGCTTACGACATCCGTTTGCACTCAGAATTATACAATTATTTATGAGAATAATTATGGAATTACTTCTAAATTGAAATTGAAAGAGTCAGGAGTCTATTAATTATAATATAGAAGACATAAATGACAATAAAATATAAAAAGAGTAAGAAAATATATGAATATTTAAAAGGATCTGTTGCTAACCGGTCAATGATTACTAAGCTTTAACAACATATTGACTCAAGTCTTTTGAAGATTGAAATAAATCAGTAACTAAGTCTACAGGTAATGCTTTCAAGCATGATAAATATATTACTATATAAATAATCTAAATCACCAATAGATATTCAGACGTAGCCAACTTCGCAACTGTGGGAGACGTCGTGGAAGAAGGCACAAACATTCCTGATGGTTCCGGATGAGAAAGCATCAGGAACTAGACTTGTTTACACAGGAGGGCAGCGTACTAAAATATTTATGATCTACGGTCCAGAGATTTTTTAATTTGTAATGGCTGAACTGGAAAAAAATCTGTGCAAAAATATTTCAAGCAGGGCAAACGAACAGGCAATATTACTTTTATTGCCTGAGGGATCATATCAGGGATTTTAAATCAAGATTTGGGTAAATTTTAACTACCACGTCCGTTCTAATGAGAGCTATAATTTGATAAAATAGTTTCATAAAAATTAAAACTGGTATCTGACATAATATTGTACGGATATATAACTTCCTATTACTAATTTAACGTTGCAAATATGAGAAACAGCATATTTGCAAGACCACGTTATCAAGTCACTGCATCTAGCCAAAACGAGACCCTCATTAATTTTCACAATTAAGTATGTGCGCATTAAAGCAAACCTAAAATTCTTGATGTTATCAAAAGACGCGTTCTTTACGACGGAAAATAATGATGCAGCTATGAACACTTTACCCTTTAGATTAATACCATTGAATCTCAAATCTCAACAAGAATTGCATCATAGTTTTACTCCAGTGATTTTAATTGCAAGTTATTGCCCTATCATGGGCAGGCGCGCAAGTGTTAACGCCCTGGTCTCGGATCCCTTAGACATGCGATTGGAGCCATCTCATCACGTAAACTTCACGGTTGGAAGACCATAGACTATTAGACCAAGTCGTACTACGACCGTATCATATTGCATATTGTTAGTGAATTCAGAACGAGGCAAAAACAACCTTTTTTAAGATACAAGTTAAAAAGGTTTTTTTAAGAACTGGTTGCGTATCTGAAGTCTAAAGGAAAGCGTCAAACAAAGAAGCAAGGCAATTCCAGTACAGGGAAATCTTTTCTTCAAATGACAATGCCATCATACAATTTTATTGACAATTTCAAATTTATTACGATAGTTCTGATTATTATAGAATTTAATTCGTGCAGGATACGCGTAGGGGAACAAAGGGTTTTGTGTCCTTCCGAAGGACGTTAAAAGGGGCCAAGCCTTATGCCCTATTTCGTTTAGGTCAGCTACAAAGTTTCGATTTATAAAGTCTTTGCATAAAATTAATTTAATACCCTGCACACGTTCATGGCATGCGTTTCCTTTGCGTTAGAAATACCTGATACTAGCAATAACTGGTAATCTAGAAAGGTAACCTGGCAACATTTATTAATAGTAAACATGGCTACTGCAGTAGTTAAGAAAGTATATAAACTTGTAGATGCTTGTAGTATGCGGGCCCTATCGCTAAATAGTCTTTATAATAGGAAAAACGGAGACGACGTGTACCAAGCACTATCTTTACCACTAATTAACTTCTAAAGCAAATATGTACTTTCATATTATGTAAATCAGACGGTCCGTAGCTTATCTTAAATGTTAATTTGAAAGATAAATACCAATAAGTTACGTTACCAAGTGAGTTACTAAGCGGTAGCCAAGCGGCAAGTTCTTATGAATTGCAAATGAACATTGTTTTAAAAAAGGGCCATGATTTAGTCGCATTTATAATTTTGCTAGAAAAACTCATTAATTACCTGAGAACAGAAGCTTTGGAAGGGGCATTAACCTTGGAACTTAATTAGCTCTTGCACAACTTTACACACGAGGTTTTTGGTAATTATGTACTTAGATGGAATTTGTGGAACTCAATTAGAAGCCGAATGACGTCATATTAAAAAGACATAATGAATACTCGGTGGATAAATTTAAAAGATAGTATGAGTATAGGTATGAGCACGGAATAGGTAAATATTCCGTGGGTATGAGTATAGTCGAGTATCGACGAATAAGAAGATTTGCTATGCATCTTGCAATGTGACTGCCAAAGAAATTTTATAGACGTGTGATATTTTTTAATCTGGAATAAAAAATATAAATTATTTAACTGTTACACTGAAATTTATAGCCCTGTACAGCAGCCACCCAAAGTGTGCTTTTTTTCTCTAAAGTAGTTTAACAAAAAGGCCTAACCGCTATACGAAGGCCCAATTTCAATTACACTCAGTAGAAAAATAATAAAAATAAGATACGTTCATGTTAGCAATGGACAACGTATCATTACGTTGCCGATATGAAATTTTGGTCGAATCATTGTCATTACAGTGTATTAGGCGGTAGCTAACAAAAAGACATATAAGTTTAGACTATTGACTTTTGATTGGTACAGCCACTTATTCAAGTAGTTTTTGCGCAGACGTTATTATTTCCATTATTTAAAGTTATTATTAGTTGTTTTATTATTTGCGCGGTGGCAATATTTCTCACAGATTGCAAAGAAAAATCCAAGCGTAGGTAATTAAAATAATAGTGTTTAATTATATTTGTGCAGTGCAAAGCAATCGCAATCATAAGAGATTATATACGTTTGGCTTTAGTTTCAAATATTGCCTGGACGCGTCGGATGTAATAAAAATTTCGCCATATTCATTTAGAAGCACTTATTGGCCCTTTATGCCCTAAAAGCTGGTCTTGGTTGCATAAACTATAGCAACACTAAATCGCACGACTCACAAGATAATAACAAGGAAGTGATCTGGAATTGCTGTGTAAATCCTTTACTTCTACCGAGGAGGCCTGCTAAATGGACGTGCGGAACTCACTATACTTATTTCTATAGCATAACCGCTAGATGATGGCTGATATTCAGCAATATTTACCGCTGTTAAAGCGCCAAGCGAAACATAATAGGTTCTATTGTCTATGCCAATAAAATTAAACCTTTCATCGTATAACCCGTACACGTATCGAACACCATATTATTCAGAATGCTGTGCCAAGATCTCTTGTTCACAAGCATTCTTAACATACCTAAAATTAATCACGAAACTAAAATAGAATCGCGAATATAACGAATTAAGATTCGATTAGAAAATTTTGAATTGCCCTGTTGCATGTCAGACACGCATTAATTTTAGGGCAAATTTATATAAAGTACATTTCATGCATGGGATTGGCTATGGTAGGTACATTTTCAAATTCGCAATACGTGAACATATTTTTACGCAACTTTTACATTATTTTTAATGACTGCAAATAAAAGAAGCTCTCCATTCGATCATCTTCGTAGGATCACTGAAGCCTTAACAGAAGAAAGCACGGTGAGGTTTTCTAATAATAGACGTTTAGCACATCATTCATCGCTGGTTAGTAACACTCATGACGTAATTGATCGTAGTGAGTAATTAATGGACATACCTACATTCATTTCTCTATCGAGATTAAATAACGCACCTTAACTTCATGATGTAGGTATTTAGGTAATTAGAATAGGCTCAGTATCTGCGAACGATGCGGAATACTAAACAAACAGTCAAGTTTCAATTCAAAGCATTAAGTAATTATCGTCGAATGATACCTCTAGCCAGAGCTATAAATAAAGCGGTTCCAGATTTGCCCTGAAGAAAAGTTAGTACCAACAAAAATTTATTTGTCATCAAAAAAAAAATATGATACTAGTGGACTATTCCTCTAATTTCATATATATGTAGTATTAGATCCAAGACTGCCATAGTAGCGATGAAAGAACAGTTCTCTAGACACGATATTCCTGCTGAGTTGATAAGTGGTAACGGACCGGGCGTATCGTATCCCTCCAGGTCGATTTTTTTTTAATTACTTCTATATTTCATTGTATAGCATAGAAAACACCTATCTTCGAATGCCAGTATTCTCCAAGTAAAATTACTGTGACATACGAACTGGGCGAAATTATAAGGATTCCATTTTTTCCCATTTTGCTATGGAATGGAACCCTAAAAGTAACTTTATTGCCTAGATATTAAGGACTACTTAATGGGATCTAAGCATCTAGTGCTGACCTTGAACAGCCTGTAGCAATTTGTTAATAAAAGCAATACCTGAACCGTGACCAAATTGAGTCATGAGCAAATTTTTTGCTCTACCAAACAAATCTTAGTAAGCAACAGAAGTTGTATAATACTTATGACTAGCTTCTGCCCGCGACTTCGTCCGCGTGGAAGTCGGAAAACAGTACAAATACCTACCACCGTACCCTATTGTATAACATTGCAATCAGTGTGTGTCAGCAAATTCCGAGCAGAGCTAATTGACATAATAACATAATAAATCAATTCAACTACAGCTTTTACGTGAAACAAAAAATAAAAAACTACGTTTTCGATTTACGTAAAACGTAAAATTAAAACTACATCGTCGATTTGATTTGTCACAGTGCTGTATCTTGTTTTTTTAGGTAGACACTAGAATTTTTCATTGAATGCATGTTACTATGGCCTCTGTCATGGCATATGAGTCGATTAAATCGTTTAATTTAATTTTATACAACAGGCAAATAACTTGTATTAGGTAAATGGGCTTTTATAATAGCTCCGCGGAAAATCTTAACATCGCCATACATCCAGCAAAGCGACATCTATCGGACACGTAATTTAATAAATTTTAATATGTATGGGAAAGCATTCCAACTAACTGCAACTTCTGTAAAACTTGGAAAAGTTAACAAATATAAAAAATATAATTAAGTAATCAGTAAATTAAAAAGCATTCTTTAAATTAATTAATTGATCACATTGCCTTGTTCAATTATTTAAAAATTACCCACACAATGTGCCATCTTTGAAATGTAATGCTATCAAAACTTAAAATTCAAAGTCCTGCTACAAAACTTTAGATTCTTGTTTGATCTTACAACAGAACTATCAATAAATAAATCATGTCTTGTGAGTTGCACCTTGACTTTACCAACTACTGGATTAGATTAGCAAACGGAACCATAAATTGTCCTTTTTGCTCAAAATTTATAGTAATATTCACCTAATTTGCAGGGTTATTCACAAGTTAAGGACTGGCAATCTAATCAAACAAATCTACCGATGTCTATCTAGGAAAGTTTATGTCACAATCTGCAGGTGTAATCTGCCACTAGATTGGGGCATATGGTCATTTTCTATATACCTAATACAACTAGCAGACCCGCCACACGCAATAAAAGCTATCCTATTTATTTTGAATAAAATTATGTTGGATAAAATTAATCAGATAAGTACTTATGGAGTTGGTGAATTTTATATAAAAGATGACAGTATTTTATCAAACAAGAATGGTTTTTTAGGGTTCCATACCCAAAGGGCAAAATGGGACCCTATTACTAAGACTCTGCTGTCCGTCTGTCTGTCTGTCTGTCACCAGGTATCTCATGAACCGTGATAATTAGACAGTTGAATTTTTTACAGATGACGTATTTCTGTTGCCGCTATAACAACAAATACTAAAAAACAGAATAAAATTAATATTTAAGGCTCCCATACAACAGACATGTTTTTTTTTTGTTTTTGAGCAGGACACAAAGGTGTTGGGTCCAGGGGACCATCGACCACCCTTAAACGGACAAAGCAACAGACATGATTTTTTTACCATTTTTATAGATAATGGTACGGAACCGTTCGTGCGCGTGTCTGAATCGCACTTGGCTGGTTTTTTATTTTACTATGTATAGGTCTGTTTCACAATCTCACCATGGTAAGTGACAATACAGCCAAACACATGCCAGAAAACACCGGTAGGTGACGGCAGATTTTTAATTTGAGGTAGGTGGTCAGCCAGGTGGGTACTTACTATGAAATACCTCACCAATGTGCGATGGTTTCCTCACAATGATTTTTTGCCAGAAGCCCAAGCAGATAGCAAAATTCAAACTTGTTTGAATAAAGGTTATGCCGTAGGTTGCCCTTTAATTACTGAGCTATCATCACTTTAAATTATTTGCAGAATTTAAAGTGAAAATTGAGAAATATACAAAATAATATTAATTTACATACTTCACGTAGAAATACACAAACCTAAAGTACTAAAAGAGAATTCTCTTATTACAAACATTACAATTGGTAGTAAATCATTCTGTTTTCAAACTAGGTAACTTCTAAGAAAAGATTTAAATTTTAGCATAAGTAGGTAGGAATTAGCTAAGTAATTATAGTAATTAAAAAAATACTAGGTACTTATTCCAAATTACAGTCATTCTTAATTATCATCACTGAAATAGAATACCTAACTAAATTTAAAATAACCCTACCCTCTCATTCATATGAACAGCATAATATATCACTCTTCTCTTTAGGTACTGTATTTCTTTATAGGTAATGAACAAGATTACTACAAAAAAAAGTTCAAGAACAATGAGATAAATACAATAATATTACTAAAAAATTACAAATAGACTAAAATGTTGGATAAAACAATATCTTAGCTACTGCTTACCTTGAAAACTTGTCTGCCAGTTATTCCCAACTCTGCAAGGTGTAAACCTGTCTCCGTTGCACTCTATCCGGGACGACAGCAACTGTTTCCTGCTCAAGGGGCTGCATTGCTCCTGCAAGCGCTTCTCGTACACCTTACTATTAAACATTATCGACCGCTTAGTTCGTCTATAGTTCAAATTGTCCGTAATTAATAAATAACGAGGGTAGATGGAAGATCAAGACTAGATTTATTTATAAGGAACTGGTAGGTCCTTATTATAGCATGGTTAGTTTATAACACCCCCGTATATCACTGTTTACATCAAAGTTCGGAGTCTAAACTAACAACATCAAACAGTGAAGCGCACTCTTCGACTGCTGACAACCATTTGACTACATTTGACACGCTCGATAAAGCAACTGAATTCATCGTTCGATGACTGAAAGATAACACTCAAAACACTTTTGTCCCAATAAACTGAATCATCCAATAGTAATTTATAAATGCACAGTCACAAGAAGAGATATTTAATCTTGATTTAACAACAAATTAACGTGAAATATTTAGAAATAATAACAAGAGAGAAAATTTTGTAACCCAAAACCTTTGGCATAAATAAACTTGATGTTGCAATAACAAAAAATAATATATATATTTTAAATAAAACGGTTATTGGAACCACAGATACGGTGTTCCTTTTTTATATAATAACTAACCCAATCGCTGTATAATAGGGCAAACATAAGCATTTAAAGCATTAAAAATATATATTATGTATAGCTATCAGTTTGAGTCATGTATGTAAAGACGTTTTTGTCTTCTATGGACTGGACTATGTAATTTATACATAGATCGTACCAGTAATAGGGAATATGCATGATTTTTTTTTATTTCTTAAATTTATCATTTACATTTTTATAACATGGAAAAAAATATAAATAGGCTTGAAAAGAGCCAAATTATTTTTCAAAGTGAAATTTAAAACATTGAATAAATTTGAGCCGTTCAAACGCCACCATTTAGCGCGCGCTTTTGATGACGTCATTTGTTATGTCCCGCGTTTGTTTACTATAGTGTTTCAGTTACTTCATACGTATTTTCAGTTTTAATTGCTATACAAATCATGGAAGTAGTTAAAAAACCATCTTACAAGTATTGTATGGTACCGAAGTGCAAAATACACTATTATTAGTACACCCGATAAAGTGTTTTTTCGTATTCCATGCGATGCGAAATTACGAAAAAGTTGTAAGATGATGAGAAGGGATATTGTATCTCCATTATCGGTTATATTTTGTTGTGAAGATCATTTTAACGTAAGTATAGCTTAGTGTGAAAATAGGAGGTTTGGTCTAAAACTAACCTAGCCTTGTTTACAAAAGTTCATTAAAAATGTATCTAAAGAGCTTGCTTATCTATTCGTATTGCGGTTTTACGAAATTTTAATGATTGATAATTTATTTCAGGTTAAGGAAGATACAGTTAATTATATTGAATATAACATAATGAAACAGAAAGGAGAAAAATGTAATCTACGGTTAAAGAAAGGAGTTGTTCCTCATATATTTTTGTGTCAAAAACGGAATATGCCACCACCAGTTGAAAGAATGGCAAAGGCAAAGACTCGAGATTTGATGCAAAATATGCTGACATCATAAATGCATCTATTTTCGGCAGATTATCTGATTGTGCTTTAACAAAACCAGTTTCTGTCATCGTCCTCGATTGACTACAAATATATATCCACAAGTAATCACACAGGAATACAGTTTTAAACACTTTTTCTCACAAACACTACTTTAACACAGTATGAATATCGACGCCGATAAATTCAATGACGTGACAATTAACGTCACATTTCGTTTCGACCAATGGTGACGCGTTTTGTAAGTTTGAATTTTCCTCCCTTATTTTTCACTTTTTATGTAATATTTTCTGGGTTTAAATAATAACTATATAAAAAAATACCTTTTAAGTATAATGTAATGACAATAAAGAATCTAGAAAAAAATATTTGAGACAAATTTAAATTTTATGCATATTCCCTATTGTGCCATACAACCAAAAAAGTTTTAGCGATGAAATAAGTTTGATAGCTGTAAAAAAAACCATTGCGTGAAACACAGTTTGTTTGCTTTCAAATCTGGCGATGGTGTTTTAAGCTGAGGTTTTTAGCGACTACTAGAGTGATTCTTTTTTAAAACTAACACACGGATCCATTCCCCATGACAACAAAATTTATGATCACCATTTATAAAAGTTATATTTTGTATTTATTAATGGATTAAATGATTTACTAGAAGTAAAATAAAATATTTAATATTCTTTATATATAATTATTAGCTTTTTATCTAATATTTCAGGTATCTTCTTCTTTTTAACCGACTTCTTATTTTTCAGAATGGCAACCAAATCATTTTCATAAGGACTTATTTTTGCTAGTGTCAAGTTATAATATTTTCCAGTCACGTTATATCACTTTTATCTTAGAGAATCCAGAAATGGAGTTGACATGTCCAGGCGTTCCCATCTGCCAATGAAGTTGAACGCTCGTTCACTTCGTTTATAAAAACTAGTTGGCCGCGATCATTCGCTTAGCGGTTGAGAGCCCTCAGCGCTCGCCGCAAAGTCCGCGTAAGGGTGGAAGAAGGTCCCCTGGACCCACCACCTTCTGTTCCTGCCGAAAAAAAAAAAAAAAAAAAGATCATTCGCCATTGTGCTTGGAAACTGTCGCTAGTAAGAGCTCCCATTAAATGATTGGTTGTGCAGTACTTACCTGTAAAAAGCGGTCAGAAACCTCAAGTTTGGGTAAAGACGGAGTTTCCTATGACAAATAAGTAATTGGTTACTAAATTAAGCCATTATTTTCATCACAAAATGCATTTTATTACTGCATGCATACGACAAAAATAACGATACGTAATTTTTTGGTACGGGGGATTAGTGATGTAACCACAAGGAACAAAATGAATGAATGAACGATTATACGGAACTATTTTATTTAAGTATAACATTATTCTTATTAAATTAATAAGAATACTACAGAGATCGCAATAGGTAGAGTATGTTTACCTAAACTTCGAGGAAGGAAGTACCGTACAATACTTTCAATAATGAAATATCTCGTTTATTTTAATTTTACACGAACAATGGAAATAGCAAAAGTTGTTAAACATTAAATTTCCTACAATTTTGGTCCTCATAATTTTTTTCTTGGGATCGATATTTTCTGATTTATACCCCAATTAAGTTCACCCCCGTGAACTTTTGTTTGATTAGCAACTAGTTTATTTTCAATTTTACTCGAGAAATTGAATAGCAAAAGTTGTTAAAAATTAAATTTCCTACAATTTTGGTTCTTATAATTTTTTTCCTAGAATCGATATTTTCCGATTTATACCCCAAAAGAGGGGGTAAAATCCGTTCAGCCGTTTAGGCATGAAGAGGACTTTCGTATTACAATACAATATTCCTTGTTGAACTTTAAATAAAGAATTTGTGACTTTTCTTTCAACACCCACATTGGTGATCTCGACGTGATATTAGGAACTACGACGATCGATCATGGCCCCGCAATACCTAGATGAACTAATAATAAAATGAACAACTCTGGTTTCATTCATTCCTATATCATTAATTTTAATCGGTCTCCATACCTCATTACTAGTTATTGCGCTAGTGTGCATTGTGCAACTAAACAATGGTGTTACAACAGCCATTATTTATTTGCGTGCATGTTTTGTGTTTGTGGTACAGCTTTTATGTATGTGTGCGCTTATAGAAACATCTCAACTTTTCGTATGAGTCGTGTGAGAATGTAGATGTGTGCTGTACGTGTTTACCTCGCCTCCCTCGAAAACTAGCAAAGTTTTTGGTACTAAAAGTGTTACTTGCTAACTCCCGTTCTAGATTCTCTAAGACTTATAGTTAAGTCCATATAAGTCACGGACTTTTTGAAACAACCTGAAAAGTCATGATACACATATAAGCTATATTCATTTAAGATATGCGAAAAATAACTCACTAAAAAGAAATAATCATTAATTCAGCGGAAAAAACTGACAGTGCTTATGTCACTTTGTAAAATAATGTTGCTATATTTATTGTAATAGTGATACAGTTCAGTGTGATTTAAGCTCTCTCACACAGCTTTAATGTGAACTAACATTTATAATAATTATAAATTATATTTATAATTAATAATTTTTATTATAAAAAATATACTACTAACTATTAGGAAAAACAAAATAATTACAACTCTAACAAAAGACTTTAACGAACATTATTGTTGCACTATTAAAACTTTTAAAAAGTCCAGATCACGCTTTGGTTCTGTTTTTCACTACATTATTATTTTTACTGATGAACAAAAATAAAGATTACAAAATACTGTTATCAGAATCACTGATATCAATTTGTTTAAAAAGTAAACATGAATGATGTGCGTGCGCGCGGTGAAATGCCCAACACTAAAATTAAAACATTGAAAAAATAAAATACCTACTGTTCACTTTTCTAAAATACTGTTTATTTTCCTTTAGAGTTGTGTAGCTCGCGAGCTAATGATATAAATGATATATATCTGTACCGAAATCAATCACTCTTTAAATCATATGATTTCCAATTATATCTTTATATCTTTAAAGTTATGGATATAACTAGATATAGATAGACTAACGATTATTAGCAATACGAAGCACTGCGCATTTGCGCTGGCCAGCTGTCCGGACAACAATATTTATTTATTTATTTATCGCACAAAACACATCACAACCACAAAAAAAATAGGTTAAAAAAAAAGTACTGTAACTTGATTGCGACATAAACACATGTACGAGCAACTAAGCAAAACATCGAAAATATCGAGCCGACCAAAATTATAAAAAGAAAAATAATAATTACAATTAAAATATGAGAAATCTATATATCTATATCTCAGATTTGCCCAATTTGCATATCATAAATTATTAGTATCTAATACTATGTTACTCTGAACACTAGAGTGACTCACAATAGTATCATTATTGAAATAGGATGGTCTTAACAATTTTAATGTACTATTAATACTTGTGAACAGGTGCTGCTTGTGGGGGCTGGTCTGCTTAAATTTGCTGTCTATTTATTAACTATGTCACTCATCATTTTGTTTTTTTTTTTATTGTTATAACACACATATATTGTCAGTGAGACTAGATAAATAATTTAATGTAATGAATCTGAGTTGGTTTTGAAAAGAGTAATTGCTGAGTTTCTTGCCGGCTCTTCTCAGTAAAAGCAACCTTCCGAACCGAGCGTTAGAGTCAGACTATTCATAAGTGCTTGTGAAGGCTTATTTGAATAAAAAATATTTTCATTTTAATAAAGTGCCTCAGCTATGGAACAAATATATCGAGTTCAATATTATTACCAGCTAAGTCATTGTATTGACGAGCCATTCTAGTTAGTGGATTATAGAATGAAATATTATTCTTGTATATCTGTAGAGCGAAAAGATTAGCTTTATTGGAGTTACGTACCCTAAATTTAATGTTAAATAATATCACAACTAACAACCTTGGGGAATCAATTAGTGAATGAATTATTTTGTAGAGATACAGCAAATCAAAATAATAACGCCTTATTTCCAATGATTGGACCCTAAACTTGGTTAATCTCTCTTCGTAACTTAGACATAAGCGACCAGGTTGCAAACGATAACATAATAGCCGAAGACACCTTCTCTGAATTCGTTCAATATTGTGATTATGAACTGTATAGTTAGGAGACCATACAGGACTACCATATTCAAGCACACTTCTTACAAGGGTATTGAAAAGATACAATAAAGTACGCGGCTTTTTGAAACCTTTCGTAGTCCGTAGAACGAAACCTAGTAATTGGTTGGCTTTAGAAATAATGTGCTGGTAGTGTGCACAAAACGACAATTTGTCGTCGAATAAAATTCCCAAGTCTTTAGCAACAAAAGATCGGCCTAGTACACGACCATCTAGAGTATAAACATGAATGATTTTGTTACGCTTATTTGTAACCGATATTGTAAAACACTTGTCGATGTTTAAGTACATACGAATGGTTTTACACCATTGGGATAAAATATTTAAATTATTTTGTAGCAATACACAATCGTCCTGCTTCGATATAACATTATATATCTTTAAATCATCAGCATATAAAAGAAGATCACATGTTAGCCGCTGAATAAGGTCGTTTATAAAAATAACAAAAAGAAGAGGTCCCAAATGGGAACCTTGGGGAACCCCTGAAGTCACTACCACAGGCGAAGAAACAAATCCCTTCAAAGCTACCAGCTGATTTCTATTGTCCAAATATGAACAAAACCTTGTGACATAGTGACATAGTATACGGTGATTGACCTTGTCAAAAGCTTTGGAAAAATCTGTGTAGACAGAGTCCACCTGGCCACCTTTAGCAAAAGCTTCACAGAGATAGTTCTTGTACTCCAACAGATTACTGACCGTCGACCTGTGTTTCACAAAGCCATGCTGCTTATCAGAGATAATTGGTTTGAAATGACTATAGAGATGACCGTACACCAGGGACTCAAACAATTTGGCAAAACATGAAAGTAAACTAATTGGACGATAATTTTCACAACGAGATTTGTCTCCGCTTTTATAAATTGGAATGATATGAGCTGTTTTCCACCGCTTTGGGAAAATACCAAGGCTTAGCGACTTATTAAAAATAATGCTCAGAGGTACAGATAATTCCTTGCTACAAGATTTAACAAATGATGGCGGCAGCAGATCTGGCCCCGGACCCTTGTTTTTATCCAATTGTTTAAATTTAAGTAAAACATTAATTTCAGTTACGGAGATTTTTGTGTTAGATATACAGCCGTCAACAGAATCACTGCCGCCATCACTATCATTCGCAATTACGGAACAGTCACCTTTTTCAAAAACAGAGCTAAAGTAGTGCGAAGGAAGTTCACAAATACCATAACCATTAGATGAGGAATTATTTCTGAAAGACATAGTATGAGGTATAGACACATGACCTTTCCTATATAATAGACATTGTAAATATCAATAATTTGTAATTTAGTCATGTCTTGATCACTATGGCGTGTGGAAATTCACATACGACGACGTCTGTGTGGTAGCGTTGTAAAAACACATCGCTAGTTTTTGCTCTGGCGTCAATCGAATCTTTATATCACTAGTGAGTGAGCTACAGATATATAAGACTGATATAATTATATCATTATCAGTGATACATTTTGCGCATCTCTATTTTCCTTCTCCAACCTTTTTATTTCTTGTAGAAAAAGGACTTTTTGGCGGGAACTTGCGAAGTGACGTTGCATTCTCGTTTATTCTCATGAAATCGGTGGCGTTTTGTCCAATGAAGATCAATACAAGTGCACAAGTGAAGTGAAATTAAATGAATGCGTGTATCGTGACTTTTCATGTTGTCTCAAATAGTCCACGAAAAGTTTTAGTAACATAGCCACCATTTTATTAAAATCTGACTGACTTGACTTAACTATATGCACACCAGATTTGGCTTTGGCCTTTATATTTATAGAAATTGATATTTAAAAATCCAAGACTCAAGAATTGGCCGTATGGCAGACCTTTGCCTGTCCCGAAAAGGACGAATACAACTTCTTGTACTCGCAGCAGCCCGTGTGTGTTGGGGTATGTTCCGTTATACTGATACACTACTAGCACTATTCAGTACTTCTACTGGGGAGAAATTCGTTCCGTTATAGATGACAGTATACTGCCGCAGTATCCTAGGGAAATATATGACGTCATAAATTGTCACCATTTTTGTACTGTGAGCACTGGCGTTTTCAAGGTAAGGTGCTCTCAGTGCTATGATCACGTGATCAACGGCGCCCAGAATGACAGTTTACATATACGTGGATGACAGACAGTATACTGGAGTGCGTTCCGTTTTAAACAGTACCCAGTAAAGCTAACTATAAGGAACAGCTTCTCAGTATACTAAATGACGTCACACCTAACAGAGCTCGCAGTGTATATCGGAACATACCCGTGGTGTGTCATCATGCTATGTTATGTCAGTCAATCAATGTCAATGTGTCACTGTCATCCATCTATGAAAGGCTAGTTAGTTAGTTAGTTTGTTTGTAGTGGAAATTTTAATTTAGGCCTTTGTATGATACTTAATATTCTTCTATTCAATATTATTGTATCGTCGTGTTAGATCGTTTGTTAGTTACTTTGACGTCGTCGTATGAAAAAATGGATAACCGCCGTAAACACGGTCGCAATGATGATGGCTCCACCGATTCTCCTACTTATTCTCGGCTATTCATTGTTTGCGAACGCCGAGTCAAAGAAGAAGACTTGAGAAATGCTTTTTCTAAATTCGGTACGATTGAGGATTTGCGCATTCCTCTTGATCATAGATCGGGGGAACCGAAAGGCGTCGTTTATATCAAATTCTCGAAGACATCAGAAGCCGCAGAGGCTTTGGAAGCAATGAATTTGCGAGTTCTTCCTAACTCCAGTCGCCCGTTGAAGGTTATGGTCGCCGCCAACCGCTCTGAAATTCAATCCGATGATATCGATGAAGAGAGATATAGGCGGCTATTCTTGAATATCCCAAAAATTGTGAAAGAAGACGAGGTTCAGGAAGCCTTCGAGCAATTCGGGCAAATTGAATCTATAGTTATACAGAAAGATCGTGAATCTGGGGAGCCTAAAGGTTTTGCTTATGTCAAGTTTAAAAAGTTCTCCCAAGCTGCCAAGGCATTTGAAGAATGTGATAAGAAGTACAGAGCTATATTTGCATTACCTAAGGGGTACAACAGGCGTCCAGGAACAGCATTTGAAACCAACATGCAAGGCTTGGCTATGTCAACAACTAATAGAACCTCACTTATATCTATGATGCGTTCACGTCCAGAAGGGTACACCAGGGTCAACTTCATGTGTTGCCCTAGTCTGAATCGTATGCATGTCCATAATTTGTTTGATATTGTACCAGGAATGGTAAACTGCCAGTACTTCGTAGACTTGATTCGTAATTTTGGCAAAGGCACAGTTTCATATTCCAATCCAATATCAGCTGCTTATGCTGTTGAAAAGTTGGACAAATTTGAATATCCTCCCGGCTTAAAGGTTTTTGTAAAGCCAGACAATTCAAAATTCAGTGCTCATGAACAGAATTTCACTAACTTGCCACAAGTCATGAACAATTTAAGGAGTGCAATAGATACAACCACAAAATCATCATCCCCAGATTTGGCACAATTAGCTGAGGCAATTGCTGAAGCTTCTAAATTAGTAAAAATTGCCACTGAAAGTGTGAATGATGACAATATCCTTGATAGTAATGACTTTAACTACTGTAGTGTTAAGTTGCCGCCTCTGCAACCATTGGCTGACATTGATAGTCAAGTTGCAAAGAGGTGTTTCCTGGTTTGCAAACCTCAACCACCACCATTGAAGGTGTTGAGAGATGTTTTTTGCCGGTTTGGAGACCTTATCAATGTCTATACTTTGCCCAATAAAATGGTAGGGTATGCTCGTTATGCATCTACTGAGGCTGCAGACAATGCTATTAAAACATTGCATGGAGCTGAAATTTGCAGTGTCCGTATGAAAGTTCTCGAGGCGGATGAGGAAAACCCTTTAAAGAGAAAGAGATTTGATTGAAATTAATACAGTAATGACAGACAAGACCTAAGTACCAGACTCTCCTCTCAGGACAATTCTTGAGGACATCTACAGACTACTATTAATTTGACGTATTGAATGTACACTGTACTAATAAATATTTTCTTCCACCACAGAGTAGACATTATTCATTGACTAAGAGAATCATGGCAGATAAATTAATGGGGTTTTACAATTAATTCTAGCACTAATCTAGGCAATTTTAAAAATATTTAGAACCCCAAATAATGATATGATGATCAAAAACAAGACTAAAAATTGCTTTTTACTGTGGAATATTTTTAAATGTTCAAAGTCAAATATTTCGTGTACATATTAAATATACAGCTGGTAATGTAAACTCAATGTTGGAAGAGATTAAAAGTTCTCTTAAATTTTAGATTTTTTACAAATCAATTTATGGAACTTGCCATGATTCTTTCCATTAGTCTTAACCTTGTCATAGATCCTTTACACGGACATACTCACAACCACAACACATTGGATAGGTACTTGTAAAAATTGTAAGTATAACGAAACTACTGGTGTGTTCCGGCACATGCACTTGAGAGCCAGTTGCCTTTTGGGCTTTATAAAGGTTGGCAACACATTAGCAATCTCACTAGTATTGTTAATGTTCATAGGCGATGGTAGCCACTTACCATCAGACGTGCCTGCCTGCTCGTCAGCCCGGACATTATATAAAAAAGTTATTTATATGAAGCCCTGAAATATCCACTGGCTTAATTAAGCTGATATAATATGGTGAGTAATGGTCCAAAGGCTTTCACACATGGCATAAATTCAATATTATCGAAGAAGTAATGTTGACCTGTTACAAATACAATTATTAAATTTAATTGTTACTGATGGAACCAATGGCAAGAAAAAATACATGTTTACTTTTTGGTTCATGGTATAAGCCAAGCTAACAATGTACCATCTGATGAATAAACAGCCACGAGACTGTGATGCAGAAATGTTACATTACATACACTGCCCTGGGCTGCGCTAAACTGCGTCGCCTGCTTATCAGCAAACGCACGGTGTTGCTAATGCTGCCACTTGAGTCAATGAGGAAGGAAATATTACTCTCTATACCTATATTTACTGGACGTAAGTGTTCTCAAGGACTAGATTGCGATCGACCTATGATCGGTTATTAAGTTAAAAAAAAAATACCAATCAAAATTCGTAATTAAGGCATTTATTTGCTATACAATTAAACTTAGTCCAATTTATTGCACACACAGCCTTGTGACTTAAGAGTAAAATTATTAATTGACATTATTAATTGCAGGTTTGATTATTTTCTAAGGCCTAAAACTTGGACAATTAATGTGGACTTTGAATTGGTGTTTACGTTTCAAGTACTTAAATTATAGGTTCCTCCTTAAGTAGGCATTTCATGAAGATTCTATCATAGCTTGTCGAAGTAGTGGCAGTAGTTGCTCTCGATAAAGAGGATGCTTATCTCCATGTGTAACCTTTAAAATTTTCTCCGCACATTTGAACTGCGCCAATGCCTTATCCAAGTCCATTTTGTAGAGTAGAATCTTCCCATACTTCAAATGTAAAAGACCTAATAGGGGATGCCTTTCACCATAGTAAAACCTGTAGAAATATTATAGTTTAAAAAACACTCTTTTATCATGCACTAATAATTTAAAAAAAAAAACTTGGGGCGTCCGCCATATTGAATTTATTTTTCGTATTCTCAGCAAACCCTTTCATTGAAAATGAATGAAAATGATAATATTTTTTATTCAAATAGGCCTTCACAAGCACTTATGAATAGTCTGACTCTAACGCACGGTTCGGATGGTTGCTTTTACTGAGAAGAGCCGGCAAGAAACTCAGCAATTACTCTTTTCAAAACCAACTCAGATTCATTACATCAAATTATTTATCTAGTCTCACTGACAATATGTGTGTTATATGACAGTAAGGAAAAAATATATCAAAATTATGAGTAACTTAGTAAACAAATGGATTGCAAACTTAAGCAGACCAGCCCCCACAAGCAGCACCTGTTCACATTTGATACCCATATCATGGGAGTGCATAAAAATAACTAATCCGCCATATTGGATTTAGAATAGACGTCACTTAGCTAACCATGCATTGTCAGCTCAAGTTTAGATTTTTCAATTTAAGAAAAAACAAGAAACCAACCTAAAACACGGAATGAGTTGTTCAGCGTACACACACGCTTTTTCCCACAGCTGCACTTGTATCAGAGCGTCGAAGGCGTGGTCTAACGTTTGGGCGTGCATCACGTTCAGTGGGTGAAGCACTCCATCATGTCTCTCTAGGCAATATTTGCACACATCTACATCTATGGTGCTGTCAAGGAAATGGGCTTATAGTGGAGTGGAAAGAAATTTAGTATTGATTACTTAGGGTATGTTCCGATATACACTGCTAGCACTGTAAGTTGTGACGTCAATTTAGTATACTGAGAAGCCGTTCCTTATAGTTAGCTATACTGGGTACTGTTTAAAACGGAACGCACTCCAGTATAATGCCTGTCATCCATGTATATCTCCTACTTTCATTCTGGACGCTGTTGATCACGTCATCAAAGCACTGAGAGCACCTTACCTCAAAAACGCCAGTGCTCACAGTACAAAAATGGCGGCGTTTATGACGTCATTATGTTTCCCTAGGATACTGCGGCAGTATACTGTCAGTCCATAACGGAACGTATTTCTCCCCAGTAAGAGCACTGAACAGTGTATATCGGAACATACCCTTAATCTACAATATGTGAGATAATCAAATGCACACCCTGAAAGTAATTTGTCAAGAATCGTTTACTGAGTTGATTTCAGCCACTGAAATTGTACTGTTATGTGCTTAAAATAATGTTTATTTAGGAAATTTGTAATACTGATTGTGGACTAATATTTTTTTTTATAAATCTTGAAATAAGATTCATATTCAATTGTCTGTGATTTACTTCGTTTTAATTTTTTTAGGATAAAAAATACCCAAATTAAAAATGGCTGAAATCGCCACGGTAACTGATTCTTCACAATCACAAAATTCATGTTTAGCATTTAATTATGTTAGTAGATATTGTAAGTATATGCTATGCTTCTAATTACTATTATATTCAAAAGGATACACGCGACAGATGCCTCTTCCATACTATGCAAGTGTAATTCTGTGAACTCCATAGTCTTAACAAACACTTCGGCATGATTTTCCGTATACTTCGTGCCACATTCTCTGCAACGTATCTCATCTTCAACATATTGTTCTATATTCAAACCATTTTCCTGGTCTTCGGCACTTTCGATCTTATCTACAGATTTATCATTTTCAGGTTTCCTTACTAACTGACTGTTTTCTTTCCATGGAATGCTTACAGGATTATCGCAACTATTGTTTAGACATTTTGCAGCATGAACCAACTTTGTTTGCTGCTCATCTGGAAAAGTTGATAAATTTTAATTTATTTGTGGACGTTTCAAAATCAACACACAATACGCTTTGCTTTATGACGTGTGCATTAAAGAGGATAGAAAGAGATATAGTGGTTTAATTCTGTCATAACATGGAGAATTTATCTGGAATGGGCAGCTGTAGACATTTATCAACTATACAAAAGGAACTTCTGCTACCCGCGGATAGATGGCGCAACATGATTCTACATCGCGCTATCAAAGTTTTCTGAGCACTCTGCATACAAACAAGTTTCCAACATCTACCGTTCGACCGAGGTCCCTCCCTAGACACGATGACCTGACCTGGCGGAAGATCTTCCCTTTTCAATGGGGGAGTCTACCACTTTGCTTCGACATACTGCCTTCCTTGAAAATGAAGTATCCTATACTGTTTATGATAAAAATTAATCCTAAGCTATTGCGCTTTTTGACAAGAAATTCTCCATGGATAACATCGAACTAGCCACGATTAAAGCGATTTATTTCATGCCTATATGGGTCACTACTATCCATAATCCTACTCCTGATTTAGCCTGTTCTTTAAAATGTTCAAAAACCAGTTTTATATCTTCAAGATATATCTCATCGTCTCCACGCTAAGCCGCGAAGGTTATAAGAAACAGCTTCTCTATGAAAAGAAACACTTCAACCATCTTTGGAATTAGTTGAAGCTCATTAAAGAGGTATGGGAACTTTTCCCCCTTATTACGCGAACAGGTCTTCAAGCATGTCTAGTTAAATCTAGGTTTTAAATATACCCGTCACTTTCCTACATCATATAACAATGAAGAGACGGGGCTACTAAAGACCTGGATTTTTCAAGAAGTTTTAAACCATCTCACGTTATTATTCTGTTAAAGATCTTCTCCTGGGTTAGACCCAGGACATAAAAAACTGGAGTAGCAGATATCAAGCTAGGTAAAAGTTAGTATGCACATCTAAAGCATTTACCCATGCACCTGTCACACTGGCACAGGAAGTAGTAGTTGTTCAGCAGCTCGCTCTGACGGTCGTATGGGGTCTTCATTAGATCTATGTAGGAGATACGGATCTGGAAGAGTTAAAGCAGAATAGATCAGGATGTTCATATAGAAGCAAAATTATGGAGCATCATAGCTTGCTTTTTTCATATTTCGATCGAACGTTTTCGAGGAATTGATGCAACATCAATATTGCCTTTATAATATATTATTTTAATGGCTTAGTTTCGGTTCCATAGTTTTAATGGCACAAAATTTTATCAATACTGAAATTGCGAAACAAAATTCAAATTTTTCATTAAAATCAAATTGCGAGTTCAGGGTTAATCCCATAGTAAAAGCGAGACACTAAAATACGTTCCTCAATACAAACGCAGCAGGAAAATTGTTAACATACTCAAAGAAATCAAACCCAAAAGTTCCTTTTTGGCATTTATTGCCCGATAAACTAAAACAAATGATAATTTCACCTGATTCCAGTCCAGGTATGGCATGTCCTTAATTGCCCTTATATTAATAGTTTTCCCATCAAAAGTAGCAACCGCGTTTGGGTTGCAACTATGGTCCACAATCGAAGACGCCAAATATATCCCAGTGCCTATAGAATTCATGTCGATATCCAGGATCGTAAAACTGTTAATTATCATCTGAAAACCGAATTAATAGTTAAGCTCGAATATTTGTAAGGCATAAACAAGATTCAAAAAGTCGCCGCCTTCAATTCAACTCTTTATGTTGAGAAGTTAATAATTTATGTATAATTTATATATAATATACCTTTGGCCATTTTATTTTAGTCGATACACGCTTTCCGCCCCGCAGTTTCACTTGCACCCCCTTAGGGATTGAATTTCGGAAAACATTTCTTAGTGGATGCCTAGGTTAATAAGTAACCTGTGTGCAAAATTTCAAGTTTCTAACCCCACGGTTTAGTCTGCGCATTGACAGATCAGTCAGGACAAGTCTTTCTATATAGTTAGGTACACACATTTATTGTTCAAATTTGAAACTGGTAGACAACTGGTTTGCCGTTCTATTCCAGAGTTGTTTTTTTGTGTGATTATTTTATTATACCTAATACTCACTCTTCCATACAATCCCATTAGTTCCACAGTATTAGGTAGTGATATGTCTTTTATAAACTCGTACAACACCACACACAGCGTTGAGAAATGTTCCATTCTCTTCTTATCTGATTTCAGGTCAGGGTAGTCTGTATAAAGAATTTCAAACCCCATATTATATGGAAATATATTATTATTCTAAAGCTGATCAACTGCGTTGAGATAATCAAATCAATTTAATATCTATTCCATTTCAGGAAATAAGAATAAAGTAGTCATAGAATATAAGGTGTTACTAATTATCTACTGAGTCATTATACTGTACTTATCATAATATTAAAATGTTTTCAATCATTTTAGATATCGAATTCAGGTAACTCCGCCTCAAACAACGAATTCATTTACTGTTTAGAAGATGACAGTGATTCTGGGAGTGGGTAAGACAGCGAAATTGATGAATTGGTCTTACTGGAGGAGTTAGATGAAGCACATTAGTCCAAGAGGATTAATGATGAAGATATTCTATTGGAGTTTTCGATAATTAGATATTTTTTATAACAGGACTGCCGTTTTTTATCCCAACGCGGAGACTACAGGAACTGCTAGCTATAAAGACAGAAGCAGAAATCGAAGGTACCATTAATGAGCAATTTAAAACGGAGTTGAAGACGACTAATTTGAACGCCAATTTAACATGTTTGTATTTAAAGTTTTTTAACAGGGTAGTGCAATATCCCGGCGTGGATGCGGCTCCCGAACACACGATCTCAAGGCGCACGTGCGCGGGGTGGCAACCGGGGAAGAGGGCGCAATTTTCCGACTACGAGTGCAGTCGACATTTGTCTCCAAATATCGGATTTTTTCGGTCCGTGGTGCAAAAGTTATAAGGGTTTTAAGGTGGCCCGGTCAGAACGGACACTTCCTAGGAGGGCCATCTCTGTATTTCAAAGACTAAAGCATTTAGCACAGTTCTGTTTGCTTCCAGAAGTCGTCGCTAATTATCGCTAAATATCAGATTATTTCGACACCTGGTTTAAAATTTTTAAGATGCTCTGCCAAATCTGTATCTCAAGAACTAGATCACCTCGCCGAGGTCTGTTTGCTTCTGAATTTGTCGAAAAGTAAAATTGTAAAAATTTGATTCAAAACAGAAATAACTTACGCGACATTAAATCCTTCCACATTCTGAAGGAAGTGGCCGAATAGAAGGACCTAAATGAGTGTCCATCACCGCGATTTAAGCGGTTAATAATCTTCGACAGCATCCGAGCTGCATCTGGAATGACCTTCGGAGAGACCCGCTTTATGTTGATGCATTCCCACTGAAAATTAATTAGATATTTTTTTATTAATGAAAAGTATTTTTGTTTTCTATCGTAAACTCCTAACTCAGTTATGTGGGAAAAAGCAACATTGGACATTTAAAAATTAATAAAATAGATCGGAGCTTTAATGTCGGCATAAATATCGGCGCTTCTACGACACTGATGTAAGAAATAACTACGGGAAACATATCTCAAGATAAACTAGACAGAAATAAAGATTCTAGTAATATTTACGTCTTCATTCATGTTATGTAACAGTCACGCCACACAAACTCTATTTTTATTAGGATCCTAAACTTTGAGAATTCGGCGCACCTATCTATATCTATTTTCAGTACAGGATGATATAAAAAGCAATGTTAGAACAAAAATAAATCATAGCAACGTAACAGACAGCATTAAACCAATAATAGATCACAGTTGTATATAGGAAATGGCAAACAGCCATGAAAATCAGTGAACCAGATGGTCAATCTATACAGGTGACACCAATCTCAACTTTATCACCTGTAGACTGAGTAGTATACATTTGTATCATAAAAATATCAATGATACAGTTATCTTCCATGATTTGTATTCAGTTAAATTCGACTAGGTTTTTGGAGCGTAGGCTCGCACGCTGGTCATTACATAAGGATTTTTACCATTAGTGTAATTTTTAGTTGTTATTATTTTTGTAAGGTAACAACCTATATATAGGCTACATATTTTTACATACGGTCAGCCTAATGACATCCGTCTACGTCTGCCAAATACGCTGTCCCTTTATTTGAGAGCAAAGATACAGTTACGGACGACACTAAAACTCTTTTTTCTAACCTTTACTTTGTATAGGTTTGTTTGACTACAATCTCATAATGGTAAGTAAGTGATGACGTGGCCGAATTTACACAAAGCCTAGAAGGAATTAGCACACAAACCCAGCTGGGTTTAAAATATAACCCTGCTGGGTTTAAAATATAACCCTGCTGGGTCAACTTGGCCCAGCAAGTCAGACGGGTACTACAAAGCAGGGGCGTAGCTACCGCGCCGTATCTGCCATATCAATGATACGAGGCCCCCAGGCTACAGGGGCCCTGAACGTATGTATGTAAGCAAAAAATCGTAAAATGTTATCCACTATCTCACTTAAACTCTTAGGCCGTACTTCCCGGAAAAAAAAAGATATCTTTTCATACAATATCATATGGATTCACTCCTCACATGATCAATATGATCATACACGAGTTTTGGTCATGTGTGTGCAGTAAATGGTCCATGGTAAGTGTTGAAAGCTGGGGCAATTTGTAATGATTTTACATTTTATAGATTCGATAACACTTTTGAAAGTAACCAAAATCTGTTTGGCTAACTTAGCTTGGGGGGGGGGGGCCTCAACAAATTTTGATCCAGGGCCCGTCTAAGGCAAGCTACGCCACTGCTACAAAGCCTACCCTACCACCATGCTATTATGGTTTCCTTCACCGAAAGCTTAAGCTCATTGTAGGATTTGAACCCACGACCTACGACATCGCATTCGACGTCCCTAACAGCTATCATCACCTTAATAGTTTATTGTATTTAGTTATTTATTTCCAAAACAATATACCTACTTATAATACATCTTACATCTGCCAACATCGCATTTATGTAGCAATAATAATATCCTGTATTTATGATTTTACGTACGTGATTTAACGTGTTTTTAAACTATTACGCCCATTGCATAATGGCCCAACTGTACAGTTTAGATTTATGTAAATATTATCACATAATTGTTTATGTCTGTCTGTATATCTTAGGGTGCCAAGTTCCTGATTTCTACCAAGAAATCATTTCAGTTTAAGACAGGGATTGACTGGAACTTTGGAAACAGCAAGAAACAAGCAACGGTCTGTTTAGTTTGACCTGGCTACCGTACGTTGAAGAAAAGCCATCCAAGTGAGTGGTCGGCAGCTGACCCTGTGAAAACTGACCTTTCGAGTTCCGAATTTGAATGTGGTCCTCCTAGGTGTGGAAAAGTTTTGGTAGGAATATACATGTCAGAATAGGATTTTACCACCCGTGTATTTATATCTAGGACCTCTGATTTGTACCGTCAATAGGGTTGTTCACGCAAAGGTAATCGTAGATGGCGCCACCGAACCGTAACGGAAATGTGTGCACGATTTATTTGACTTTAGTCTTGTCATTGTAACCAATATCGCGTCCTCGTTTGTTTAAGTGGCGCCCCTAGCGGGCAGTAAAATTTCTCAAGACCTCACCTAGCCTAGACGCGAGACACCACACGCACTAGACGCACCTAGCAAAGATCTGTTTGATCCGAATTTATCGCTAATTAGTCGATAATTGTCGCAACATTACAAAATTAGTTGATTATCTTAAAATACATATAAAATTCTCGTGTCACGATGTTGGTTTGCGATGAACTCCGAAACTACTAATCCGAATTCCGATCTTAACGTATTTTTTTTTCAAAATGTGTAATTTATTCCAACTTAAAAGGTAGATTAGTTTTTCCCGTTTAGGCGTTTATTTCCTTTTTTTAACGGAAACGCGGGGAACAGCTAAGTAGTTGGTTTATAAAAAAACCCATATTAAACCTAGCACTGGATTTTCGGTCAAGGAAAACATTGCTAAATTCTAAATACCAAATACCTAAACCTCGGGCGAGTCATGCCCCTACAATGGGAATGTAGGTATACGAGTTATCTTCCGTAAATTCTAGGAGTCAACCTGTACGTCAATCTATTTCAATTTGAATATGTGCCAATATTTTTACAGGTGCAGATTAGTGAGAATGAGGACTGCAGCTGTGGCAATAGTACATTAACATTTAGCTACCACATCTTAAATGATATATGTATACTTTGCAGTTTGGGTTTTGGCTCTTACATACAAAAACATGTATTGTTTAGTTGTGGTTACTGGCAGCTATTCTGACTATAAAATTACTTGATGGTTTTTTTTTTTACATTATTATGGTCAAACAAAAGTCAATCCATAGTAAAATAAAATACATGAAAAACAACTTTTTGAAGGATATTTTTTTAAACAAATTGTAAGAGTTTTAAATCACTACATCCAGCCATTCCCGCTGACTTATCGTAAGCGACATTTTTTATCAAAATTGAGATTTTTATATAATGTACCTAACATTTTAAATTGTAACGGACCAAGCCTTGTAAACGTTTTCCTCTAAAATTCATTAATGAATTACTGAAAATCATAATTCAATGTTAAGTCTCAATTTCATAACACATTTCTGTGTAAAAATATTTAAAAAAAAACCTTCTGTAAACTTGATATTTGTCAGTTACAATAAGTCAGCGGGAATGGCTTGAATATTAGAGGTAGGCAAACTTTGCTATCCAGTTACTTCCCTTGTAGACTTTATGCAATGATGAAATTCAGCCATATCACATACCATAATGATTTTGTGGTTTAAATGAGTCTATGAATAAGATCACACCTGCAATGTCATCAGATACTTCTCTGTATACTTGTCATTTGTCTTTTTTATCTCTGGAAATCTAGTTTTAACTTTATCTTATTTTTTAATTGCTAGCTATATTTACCTTATGGTCACCCCATGCTTCTTTCTGGCATAAGCGACCGCAATAGTGGACAAACTGACACCCTGAACATTTCAGCACTTTGCCTCTGAAACAAGGATGTCAATATTAGGCACAAAACATGGGATACTTTAATGACTTTACTCTCTATGGTTAAAGGTATTAGCCCTTATGATATAGGGCAGTTGGCATAAAAGTGAGATACAAAAATATAAAACAATTTTTTTTTTCTCCAGTTTGTCACTGTCTCGTTAAAGCTTTAATAATTTTATGCATAATTATACAACTTCTTTCTATACCCAGGTAGGAATAAAAAAGTTTACAAACTCACTTTTCCAAACAGTTGTCACAACGGCTCCCTTTCTCCTTAGAAGACAACACAAATGCAAAGGGTTCCTCTGTTAATATGAGATCTCCAGCTTTTATAGCAGAGTCCGTGTTTCTAACTTTATTTCTCATGGTTTGTACTCAACTTTAGAATCTAGTATTTATATAAAGTTTAATTTACAACTACACCGCAGCGAACGTAGTTGGAAAGCGAATGTAAGAGGAATGTCAATGTTCGATAGAGCAAAGTTACGAGGTACTAGGCTAGAGCGAATGCTGAAAATATTATTTGGTTATTGGCCTGGCTACCTGCCGCTCCAAAATTAACTACTCAATATCGGTTACATTATTTTTAGTGAGATAACGCGCGACTACAGACAGTTGGAACGTGCGTGAAATATCAAAACGAAAAACAAACAATAAGCGCACTATTAATAGATTGCAGCATTTTAACGCAAGGAGAAAACAAAATCTGAAAAATACTCAAGCAAACATTGCAAAGTAAACAAGTACCTATTCTAAAAAATATTGCAAAAGTGACAACAGGACAGCAAACGGCATGCTTAGTGCGATTGTAATTAGTGGGAGTGAGAAAAAAAACAAATCGGAAGTCAGAACGCAAACCATTGTTTGTTTGACGTATGTCAAAAATTGTAGAACTAGTGATTGACTATCTAAAACTAAACAAAAACGGTTTTTCAAAAGACTTTACGGCCAGTTGTTTAAAAACCGATGATTCGTGATTCGGTACGCAGTTGATGGTTTGTTCCATCGGTTTGTCAGTGGGTGGGAGGGATGTGGTGACATAATATTAGAATATTGTTGGTCATTCTTCACACACGGCCATCTGCTTCCAAACTAAGCAGAGCTTATTGAAACCAGTCTACTAATATCTTATTTTTTAAAGTAGTATACAACATATAACTTTAACTACTGGGACTAGGAATGTGAAATTTTGCGCAAGACTACACTATAAATGGATTATAGTGTAGGCGAGCACTAAGGAGGAGTTTTTGAAAATTCAATCTTTAAAGGGGTGAAAAGAAAATAATAAAAAAAAAATGTGGTGTATTTAGGTTTCGAGGGAGCTGGACTAGCACTAGGAGTGGAAACTGTAAGTAAAGGGTCAGTAGGAACAGGATTAACGGGCATAAGAGGGGCTGCGGAAGTTGTAGTTGGAGCCGTATCTGGAACCCGAGAGACTGGTGATTAATTATATTTTATTAGAATAATTTTTAAAACTCCTTAAAAGTGGGCATGATTAAATTTGTATGAGAAACCATATTTTTCTGGTTAAATTGAATACTTGCTTATCCATTAATAAATAAATGGTTAATAAATAGTTTATTGCGATTTCCTACTTTTCAATATCATTTTACATTGCATACATACATTATGCATAATATTTACATTACAATTAAGTCTGGATTTACTTAAGACGAAGAGAAAACCAAAAATAAAACTATATAAACGGCTTCTATAATACCAGTGGCAAGCAACTATATTTTAATATTCATGAAATATATCGGTAGATACCACCGGTTCTAAATATTGTTAACGGTTTGTCTCACTAGCTATAAGAACTTGAGCCATTTATATTCTACAAATTAATTCACTAGCTAGAGTAAATTGACGTTTACCTACTGTGTTACAAGTTTCTGATGAAAAAGATACAAGTGTTGTGGCAAAATGATTCACATCAATAATTCACTCATTACGTATACGTCGTGAACCAAAACAGTTTTTATTTATTTACTTAGAAATTTTCCAATTATGTTTTTAATAAAACTATGACAATGACTATATTTAGTCATTGTTATTTCACTTCGCGATCGGTTCAGCAGATTAGGCGTGAAAAGGTAACAAACAAACTCACTTTCACTTCTATAATATTACTAGATTCCGCCCCACGGTTTCACCCGCGTTCCCCAGGGATTTCGTTTTCCCGGAATAAAAAGTAGCCTATATCCTTTTCCAAACATAGAGTATCTGCATACCAAATTCCATCGCAATCGGTTTAAGCGTCAAAAGGTAACAAACAAACAAACAAACCAACTGACTTTCGCATTTATAATATTAGTTAGGATTATTTAGGATTATTTATATCTTTCCTCTATAATATTAGTATGATTAACCCAAAAATAGATTCTTATTATTCTTTTTTATTAGGTATATACTTATGATTTATATTTTTAAATATCAGTCTTAAAAATGCATTTAAATCTAGAAAAAAAATATCCCCACCGGCAACGGGAACAGGGTTCTAGTTACCGATGGTCAAGGCTCCATTATTATTATTAATATTAGTTAGACCTGCTCGGTTGCGGTCCCGATCGGGTAGACAAACCGATCGGTATGGCAACCGAATGGGTCTGAATAAGGGGGACTGTCTTTGTCGTGAGCTGAATTACTCTAAACTATTGCAATAAATATGGCAGCATGGGCAACATTATTTTATAAAATGACACAAGCACTAGAGATGTGTGAACCGATTACAATTTTCAGCACCAGCTTAAACCGATTACTTTTGGAAAAAACCGGTATTTTTAGGTTTTGTTATGTTTTTTGTAAAAAGAGCTAATAAAACTAAAGAAATACCTATACACTGCACATACTTTGCCGATCAAGTCACTTCAAGTGAATGAATAAATTCAAAAAGGCTTCGCTCACCCGTCTTTATTGTTGATGGACTACCACGTATGTATGGAGACGCCATCTGGCGAGAATGGGGGCTATCACGTGTAAATTCGCTAGTGTAGTGTGAGGTTTTCGAAATGCAAAATTTCACTGTTTCTGTGTGGACTACGCGGGTTTATTTCTAATTAGAATAATGTTTATTTATTTATTACAGAAACAAACGGTCATACAAAAAATTAAAGAGAACAGCTTAGTATAGAACATAATAAGACCTATAGTTTCATTAATTTTTACATAACTGATTATTGAAATGAGCTTTGTACCAATCAAAACATGGTACATGATTAGGTTTTACCAGGAATTAAATTTATTTTTCAAGGAGGCTACTGTGCAACAGAATATGTCAACATCAATCAAAATATCATGTTCATTGTAAAGTTCACAGGCACGCTTTACAAACATATTTTTAGAATAACATGTTCTACTATTAGGAACATAGAATAAATTTCTTCTACGACACTGGCGCTCAAGTCTACGGGGCACTCTGAATAAAATGTTATGAAGCAGTGAAGGGGCATCAAGGTGATTATGGATGATTTTATAAAGAAGAATAGAATCTACGCAGTCACGGCGTAGTTCCAAAGATTTGAATTTATGATATTTTAAGGAATCCTCATAATTTAAATGTTTATGGCCAGTTCTATAGTCGAGTGTTTTAATAAATTTTCTTTGGATTTTTTCAATACGGTTAATATGTAGTTTAAAATAAGGCTTCCAAACAGCACAAGCGAATTCAAGTCGACTAAGAACAAAACTATTGTACAGAATTTTATATGTTAGAGAATTTTTAAAAGGCTTTCCGACACGCAGTATGAAACCCAATTGTTTATACGATTTTTTTATAATAGAATCAATGTGAGGAACAAACGTCAGCTCTGAGTCCATTAAAACACCAAGATCACGAATTTGTGTTACTCTATTCAGACATTTTCCATTTAATTTGTAAATATAATTTTGGATATTACGTTTTCTAGAAAAACTAATTACATTATATTATATTCAAAACCGGTTTTATTAGGTTTTCAGTAAACACCGGTTTTCTTCAAACCGGTTTCTCTAATAAGCAACTGTCTGTCAGTTTATCTAACCTAAAATACGCATAATTTTTTAATATTTTTGTTGTTGTTGGGTCAATTGATTGTGTCTTTTAATTGAGTAATAATGTCCCTCATATTAACTAAGGCAGCGCTTGCATTGAAAAATGCAGAAAGCAATTTCCAGTTCGTAAAATTCGAGGCACACAAACCTAAAAAGAAACAAGTATTGGAGGATGTTGAAAAAAGTGAACCAAAACGAGATACCCAGCAATATTCAAAGAAAGACTTGGAACTGAAGAAAATAAGACATGAAGTTGTTAAATTTGGAATGTCTGGATTTGATGCTACTAAGAAGGAAGAGGCTAAAATAGCTCTTGCGGTCAGTCTAGGTTAGTAATATTTGATTACTGTATTATGAACGTGCTGATAAGTTATAAGCTAGTATTTTATTTATCTTAATATAGAAAGTATTTTGTTTTACTTTAATAATAATGATGTTTTAAGATTTTATTAATATAAAATAATGCAATTTATTCAAATTCCAGGAGCAAAACCACCAAAAAGAGAATATGTTAATTACAAAGAGCTTATGAAGAAGCGAAAAGAAGACAAGGTAAAGGAACAAGAGGATAAACAGTTGATGATAGCTAAGAGTATTCTCAAAACAGGCGGCAAGAAAAAGAAGAAAACTAACAATGATGTTGGACATTTCTTGAGTGGATATGGAAAGGTGAATGTTTGGAAAAGTATTTTTATTCTAGAATTGCTATTTTTAACTCCATAATATATATATAATACTAGCTTTTCCGCGCGGTTTCACCTGCATTCCCAGGATAAAATATAACCTATGTTACTCGGTGAAGATGTAGCTTTCTAATGGTGAAAGAATTTTTTTAATCGGTCCAGTACTTTTTGAGCCAATTCGTTACAAACATATTTATTTAAAGTAAAGTGATGTTTTAAAAACTCTATGAACATTGATTTCAGGTACAGAAAAAAGATTTGAAGAAAGATGACAAAGGCTCCAAGAAGAAAAAGAAAAATAAATGATAGATAATTCATTTAGTAGGTCCTAAGATTAATTTAAAAACAATAATTAAATGTTATGAAAAAGTTTTTTTCTTCCATGACAATTTATGAGGCAGGTTCTGAGTAAGGAATTTATGGCCATTTTTAGGGTTCTGTAGTCAACAAGGAACCCTTATAGTTTCGCCATGTCCTTCTGTCTGTCTGCACCTTAGCCCAGAGACTCTTAATACTAAAAAGCTGTAATTTGGCATGGATATACATTTATCACACCGACAAAATGGTAAAATAAAATCTTGAAAGAAAATGCTAAGTGCGGTTGTTTTTTTTCTTCTCGTCTACCTCATGGGGTGCTTTATCATTGGATAGGTCTTTCAAAAATATTGCAGGTTTGTTTGTGGAAAAAAAAAATCAATTCAGGGATCGTGAAATATTAAATTTTTTGTTAGTCAAGTGTCCCCCCCTGCCAGCTAAATGGTTGTTTTTGGATATGTGAAAAAAATCACGGTAGTAGTATTATACCTACAACGAAGTCAAAAGGAAAACTATCACAGCTATTATAGGCTTTATAAGTTTACGAGTAATATTTTTTTTAATGTCAGAAGTCTGGCAAGCAGGCAGGTGGTCCAACTGATGGTAAGTGCCAACCGTCGCCTATGAACCTTAGCAATACAAGTGGGATTGCCGACCTTTATAAAGCCTAGAAGGCAACTGGCTCTCAAGTGCAACTGCCGGAACACACCAATAGGTGCTTGGTGACAGATTTTTAACTTGAGGGTGGTAGCCAGCCAGGCGGGTACTACAAAGTACCCTACCACCGTTCTATGGTTTCCTCACGATGTTTTCCTACACCGAAAGCTCAAGTGCATTGTAAGATTCGAATCCACGACCTTCGGCGCGGCGGCATCCGACGTACCTATCACTGAGCTATCATAGCCTTAAAAGTATATTTTACTCTATATGAGAAAAAAATTACAATTTAGATAGCTTAGGCAATAAGCAGTCGGAAAATGTTAATTTTAGTTAATAAAATAACTTTAAAATTAATTTCAAAGTTTTCAGTTTTTTAATCTGTTTCTAAACAAGCGAAACAGTAGCCGCCATTATAATGACGTCATACGGTGCTGTATGTAAACTAAAAAGTGTCAACTGAAGTGTTTTTTTTTTTTTTTACACTAGTATTCATGTATTCAGGAACAGGACACTAATAAAAAGGATAATAGCTCATTTTTAATTTATATTTTTTTTAAGTCCAATTGAGACCAATTTCAGCGCATTTATTTACTTACTTACAAGAGACCAAATACCGTCATGACCGTGGAGTAACATGGCATCCAGCGTTTTCATCAAACTACGCGCGAAAATTGAAAATGTAAAATTCAAATGCATTTTTATGGCACTTACCTATCGATTGAATAAAATTTTTGCCTTTTTTTTTGTGGCTTATTAGCACCTTAGGAACGTATTGAGACACTTTTCAAAAATGGGTGTAATACCCTATTACTAAAAAATTAAAATTGAAAATTAAAAGTTTCATACAAATTAAAGTTGAAAATCAAGTTTCATACAAATTCCATAGAAAATTATTAGGGTTTTACTTGATAACGTGTAACAAAAAGCCCTCTTTTTCGTCCACATTATTGTGATGGGTAACTACGGAACCCTACATTGCGCGTGGCCCGACACACACTTGGCCGGTTTTTATGGCCATCTTCACCGAAAGCTGAAGCTCATTGTAGGATTCGAACCCACGACCTTTGCCTCAGCATCCGACGTAAAAATTATTTATTGGTCAGCTGTGGATTTTTTAATACAGTTGTTTGGCTTGCACCACACCACATATGAATTTTATAGACATACATACTTTACTTGAGGTATAAAATGTACTTCCTATTTCAGCTACAAAGTATACAGAGCATGTAAAGCTCGACAAAAGAAATCACTCTTCACATTCATGGGAGTCACAAAATACAGTTGCTACTAATGAAGAATTAATTAATTAGCTACGTTAATTAATTAATAATTGCTTTCATTATTTAATTTGCTGGTGTCTGATTAAATAATTGACATGTATAAGCGTTATACTTAATATAGCCAGTAAATAATAAACTGTATTCGAAGTGTGGCAGTAAGTATTACCGTCCATTGGGAGAAGAAATATGGTATGAAATATTATTAGGGGCCGGTTGGCGTGGTTGGTAAGATACCCTATCTATCACGCCACAGTCGTGGGTTCGATTCCCACTCAGGCAGGACAGAAATTTTTGTGTGCATGAACATCTCTGTTTGTCCTGAGTCTGGGCACAGAGTAGAGTCTGGGTGTAATTATCTATATAAGTATATAACATATTTACAAAAGAAAACTAGTAGGTAGGTATTGTATCAGTTATCTGGCTTCCATATAGCACAGCCACAGATTATAGGATAATTCCTCTGTGGCAGAGCTCTGCTTAGTTTGGGGTCAGATGGCCGTGTGTGAGGAATAATAGTCCAGAATATTTAATTATTAGCCAGGTCCATGGGCCCTCAGGATCTTGACTCAATGATATTTCTGAGCTCTACATCAATTTCGGTAAAAAAAATCTGTCACCTGTTCTGTTGCCTTATGGTGCTATTACCTACAAAACCTAAAGGCTACTAAATAGATGTTGTGGTTTGGTTTTAGTCGTAGACGTTTGAAGGAAGGAAGAGGGTAAAAATATATTTTTCCAATAAAAATAATTAAATATATTAGAACTCAATAAAAAGTATAGCACCAGGTAATGAAATCGGTTCTCAGTGTCCCTTGAATAATATTGACTAATTAACTAACAATTTTTTAATGTGTAATAGTCCATTAAAAATGACTACTGATTCAAATTATGACAGTAATTAAGTACCTAATGTATGAATTATTATTAATTAACATCAATTATTAAATCACTTATAAAGTGTTAATTAATATTATAGTGGGGGAAATTTTAAATAATATAAGGCACTGCAATTTGAGAGCAGTTCACATTCATTGATTTATCTTTGAAAGTTTAACACCTTAACAAAAATGGATCTACATCTTCATCTTACCTTTGCTTTCCGAGATTTTGACAAGAAATGGGGACAGCCTATTGAATTGGATACTTCGGAAGAATCAGTGCCGTGTCTCCCAGCAGTTATTGAAAAACCTGCTACAACGTTCTCCTCTGAAGAATATTTAACAATTAAAAGAAGACGACCAAAGCCGTACTCCAGAAATGAAGTCAGGAGACGCAAGGAGAATATCAAAGTGAATGACTCGTTTGCTGATATCTCTTCTTCAAGAATACCCTCTGTTTGTGACCTGGAAACTTCAAATTCATCATTGGATTCCCGTTTGAATGAACGTTCTAATTCTTGGGAAAGATTTTATGAAGAACAAGGTTTGGAAAATTGTTTAGAAGAGTTTCTTGAGAATGACAAGTCTGCAGAATTAGAAAGATCACTAGCTAGAAGGAGGCAACTAAGTCTGTTTAAGCAATTAAAACACAGTGCTATTTCATATTTTGAAAAGAGACTGAAGAAGAATACGAAAAGTTAAAATTATGTCTATATATGTAAGCTTGTAAGATTGTTTTTTGTAAATATACATCATATTTATTTTACTGAATCAGTCTTTATTTATCAGTAATAAAACCATCATATGATTGTTAAATATGTTATAATTGAGAAATAACTAAATATAGTTAAAATATTTACAATAACATAAATATACAATACAAAAGTACATTATTATGCAGGCAAGTTCATTTTTACAATAAATAAATTTAATCATTTCATTAAAAATATTACACAGTACAAAGTAAAAGCTAAATTTTAAAATTAAACATAAGGCTCAAAATATTTTATAGCAGTCGTCATAGGTTTTTCGTTGATTTTGTTCGTTGCAATAGGATTCTTGAGTCGCATCTTGATATCTCTTGGCTTCATCACGCTCTTATGGTTGGCACTAGGAGGTCTCATACCAAAATAATTTTTACAAGGCGTAAATATAGACTTAGAACTAAGACCAGACGTCTCTAGGAAAAAATCGAATGACCCCTTTGCTTTAGGTGCATTCGTATCTGGGTTATTGTTCATAACCATTCTAGGCTCGCACTTCACTGTGTTATAAGAGCCGCTATTACTTCCAGAAGAATTGCTCGATTCAATATCAGAATTCCTTACAGATTCAGTCTCTAAATTCTCTATATTCGACAGGAGATCAGGTTTATTAGACAACTTGGCGTTCTTCGTCGAGCCTTTGTTTAAGGTACTCTCGTTGTTTTCAAGAAAGTTATTATTTTTACCATTGTCATTGTTACCGTTAGCTTTGTTATGCTGATTGTCTTTATCAGGTACATTGGTTATAACATGTTCGGTTACTACATCGGACATAGAACCATCGCTGCTACCAGAGCTGATGCGATATTCCTCTGCAACAATACTGCCGAGTTCATCATCTATTTTAAACTCTTCAAAATTCTGTGACAAGTCAAACTTGTCTATGTCATCGAAATACTCAGCTTTATGTATTTCAGCATTAGTCACCTGAGTTTTCTCTGGTCCTTGGTTGAACTGATGATCGAGTTCCGTTAAATTGATCTGCTTGCCGCCACTCTTTCCCACTTTGTTGATCTCTGATAGTATAGAAGATACGGTGTTACCCATTTGAATTGAAGCGCGAGGGTCCAATTTTGGTTGCAGAGGATGCATAGAGAAATTAGTCAAGTAACTTTCAGTTGTTTGCTGAAATGAACGAGTTTCATCGTTTGGTTTTTCATCCTCATCTGGAATGATGATTTCAGTGACGTGCGGTAGTTTAGGAATGTCTTTGTCACTGATTTTGTTTTGGATTCTTGGCAAGGATACCACTTTAGCCACGCTATTCCTTTGATTTACTGCGTGCACCGGGTATTGTTCGTTATGGATCTCTACCGTTGGCTGTGTGAGTAGCAACTCCCGTTTACCATTGCTGACTACTGGAACATTTATCTCTGAAATGGAGCAGTAGTCCGGTTCTACATTGTTAACTGTTGCTACTTGTCCCACTTTTCTCATCTTAACGTCTGCAACCCGTTGGTTAGCCGCAACGGCTTCAGAGTCTACCGATTCTGCCATTAGTTTGACAGAACTTTCAGCTTTCCATTTAGCTGACAGGTTCTTTGGTTTAGGCGGCAATGCAGGAGGAGTTCTGGGAACTTTTCTTTTGTTAAATATCTTCATGGATCCAAAGTCGTTATTTATTTTCTTTTCCAACATAATATTATTGTTTCTATTTTCTAAATTGGCTGCGATGTTTTTAACGATAGAACCCTTTATGTTAGGAATACTGGGTTTTTCATAAGCTTGCACTGAATGGGGTAATGGCACAGACTTAACTTCAGCTGACTTAGTAATAATAGGCTCATATTCATTACTGTATATGCTTTGTATCTCATACTGAAAGCCTTGTGCTGTGTTTGGCACTTCATAGCTATGTTCAGAAGCTGTTTCTAAACTGAACTTCACTATTTTATTTGACCTTTTGTCTGGCCGAGGTAATGTGTGACTTACATTATTAGGTCTGACCTTTTCGTCGTAAGAGATGCTGTTGAGGGTTGAAAACTGTACCCGCTTAGTAGATGCTTTAGGACTTGGAGTTTCACTCGACTTTGAATTATCATTGCTGCTATCATCTAGAGAATTCTGAAGCAAAATTTGATTAACGCATTCCAGAACTGGATTGTTTTTGTATATTTCATTAGTTGGGCTATCATCAGCATCGCTGGTGCTTGCATACCAGTTTTCATTTATTTCACTCGAATCAGCTTGTTTACTTAAACTTGCCTCATTATTATTATTTTTATCATCAAACCGAAGGCTGAATCTTTCAGTTTTATTGTTTTTCAGCATATTGTTGCACAAGACCTCGTTTTTCGCAGATATCACTTCAGCGTGGAGAATACCGCTTGTAAAACTAGTCACCAAGAGGTCATCGGCTGATTTAGATTTCAGGTTAGTCAATTGATCTCTTTGATCTCTTTGATCTAAGCAGTCAGTGTCTTGCTCAGGATCGCTTACATTACAGTACCAAGGCTTTTCATTTCCATCTTCATTAAGAACATTGTTTAAGAAAAGTTGTCTGTTAGCTTTAATTTCATCCGACGCTTGCCTCTTTATACCATGTATACTTTCCATTTTTGTGGAATAGGTTTTCTCTGAATCACTTGTGGTATTATCATGTTCCTTTTTAGCCGCTTCGCCAATAAGTTGATCTATCTTCATAGATGCTCTCCTTATGTCTTTAGCGATTTGGTTGGCAGTTATGTCGTTAACATCATGATTTACTTGATAGCTCATTCCAATACACTCTTCAGCACTACTGCTATTATTAGCGTGATTATAACTCTTAAGTAGGTTATCAGAATATTTGTTGTTATTCTTTCTCCCTGAATATTTTCTCGATCTTCGAAATACATCTCTTCTGACAAATGCTTGTTTATTTTTGATAAACGTGCCCTTGCTCCCGACACTAGCATTGTTGCCTTCTTCACTGGAACTAGTGTTACCATACACAATGTCACTCTTCGGGAGCTGAAAGCTCTTGCTTAATCTAGTATTTTTTTGGAAAACCGATGGAGAATTTCTTTCTCGGTAACTAATACTTCTTACAAATGCGTTTTGAAATCTGGAATCTGTGCTCTCCAAGCTCTGAAATTCTGGGTCAGTCTCGATATTGGTTTGTTCGCTCGTGAAACCGAGAAGTTGTTGGCAGTTGCTGCAATAAGACTTACGGGCTTTGAGTTTAGATATTTCCTCTTGTTGAGATTTGATTACTTTCTCTTTTTGTTGGAGGGCGACATGGATCTGTTTTTGCTCTCTGGTTAGGCGGGATTCTAGCAAGACTAGCGAGCGAAGGACAATAGCGAGTTGGTCTTGTCTTAAGCGTCTCTCTTGGGCCGCCTGCTTGTCACGTGCGGCGAGGGCCTGCCCGGCTTCCACTAGTTGATGCCTCTGTTTGAGCACCGACTCTGACTGCTGCTGCAGCGCGTTCCTCACAGCGTCCAACTCCCGCCTCAGCTCCATAGCTTCCGAGCTGCTATCCATCTGGAAAGAAGAAAATAAACAAAATTAATCAAGTGTTCTTATGTAACCGTATCGACGACGTTAGATTATCTTTAAGAGGGTAATGAAATGAATGTTAATGGAAATTTACAATTTGAATTCCAAATACATTTCGTCAGGCGACTTACGAGATCTTTTCGATAAGAGAGAAATGTCAAGTACGATTGATGCACGACTCTTATTCAATTAAATGAAATTAATGTCACAAATGACGGTGCGACTTTGATCGACGAATAAACATCTATGTTGATAATTATCATTGGCGAACGAAGACAGTGTTTTGTTCGGTCGAAGTCCATAACGCAATAATACAAACGGGGTCAGTGGTCAGTAAGTGTATCAGTTTTATAAAAAATATCGAATGCGGAATTGTCGATAAGCTATATACCTACTATATAAATATTTCATTTACCTTTGTACCTAAACCTAGCGATAATATTTACGTCTATTACTATTCAGTCAGCGATCTTTAATTAAGTCAGCATATTATGAATGTCACATTTACAATCAAAATATTCGGAATTATGTTAATGTTTCTTAATTTACGATTTCTTTTATTTCGTGCGTTTAAGTATCGTAACGGAAAGGAGTCATTCATAAGGTTATATATTCCACAGTTTCAAGTTTATCGTCATGTTGTTCATTGATGACTGTGTGGGAACTGTAATTAGATCGATAGTAGCGTGTTGAATGAAATTGTATCCTGTTTTCTGTAACACAATGGAAACAAGTTTCGGCCCTCTGAAAAAAATACGATTAAATTTCGCTTTTGCTTAACTTGCGTAAGCGATTACTTACTACATACTTTTAATCGAATAGCATTAACCTCCTCTATTGTTTTCTTAATTATGAAATAAGTCTTTTGTACAGTCACGAGTATAAATAAATACTTATACTGCACTTAGCAAAATTGAAAAGGAATTTTCTCAATATACATTGAAATTTGACGGTGTTTCGAACATAGTATTTTCGAACCAATACTATATGATATACCTAGGTGTTATATCAAATTATTGACTCGTGAGTGTACCAACAATTTGAAGTAATAGTAACTCAACCTAGGTAAGAAGTAACAATGAATCTTAAACCTTGGAATAATTATCTAGTAGGCACTTAATAATAACTCATGGCTATATTAACCTGAAACAATTTCCATTTATGCATGTTTAAGATTTCTGCGTCCCGTAGATATGATTCATATGAACTGTTGGTGAACAAATTTTGTCACATGATCATTTTTCATATTAACTTTAACACTTCAAGAGGTGTAACTTAAATTAGGTCCCGTTAACGGTAAACCCGCTGCTATTACTCGACCAAAACTGCCACCGTTATACAGCTCCTATCAGACTATTGTAGCCATAAATAAAGCAAGTGAAGTGCACACGCGTTATAAGTATGTATGTGTTTACACACGTGCCGGCCGATAATAGTTCACTGTATTACCAGTTACAGCTAGGTATTTGTATTGTTGGTGATAAAATTGTGTAGGTGCAATGCGTGATCTAATTCTATTGGTTAGTTTTATCTTTATCGAGATTGGCTGTTTTACTATCGAGTTTGTGATCGAATTATAGTGGGCTTTCTTGGAAAAGTAAAAGGTAGAACATAGGGTAAAAGGATCCCAGGGTGTAGACAATTCGATAGCAGATATTTGACGACACGAACTATCCTTTAGACTTTTCTTTTATATCTTACTAATTAAGACTAAATCAAAAAGAGTCAAGAAGTTTAAAATTACATAACTGGCATTTCTTTTTATTCCTTATTTAAATTCCCTGTAACTTTTTCAATGCCATTTAATAATGCAGACTATCCTTCGAAACCCGAAGTCGTGTCGCATCGCGTCCGATAATTAATTTCGTAACATTTGCCTTGAATGTAGACCTGATCGGAAGTCACGGTCATTGACTCACGATATCATGTACCGACTACGACAGGGAAGTGTTGTCGTGACAACTAAAACAATAACTATAGTATAGATAACTGTTTTAAATTGATTGTAGTTTTAATTGACGTTGCTAGAACGGACTTAGTTATTGGAATATAAATAATTTATTTTGTATGACCCTCGAATTGATCCTTATCCTATAGGTTGAAAGACTAAATATAAGAATGTCATAAGGCCGGGTTCTAAATTCTAAAAAAAATATAATACGGACCTAAGATTTTTGACTGCGGTAATATCGTTCGAATGCGATCTTTTTACTATTAGTATTATTACTAGATACAAAATATTAATAATACGTAAGTATTACCGTAAAAGTTAAATAACGACCAAATTTGTTCAAATATTAGCATAAATTTAAAGGTTACTGGCTCACCTGTAGTGAGAGTTAACCAAATATGAGAGATAGTTAATGACTAGATCATCCTCTCAAAGCTTTAATTTAACACTTAGGTTCGATCACGCTTGACCAATGTTGACTCATTGGCAATGACATTGTAAACATTAAAAAGAAAGTATTTTTCATAAGAAGGAGCAAATAGACATAGAAACGTAAGCATGGACTCTCTCACCAATTATACAAACATGCGCCCACGCACATCGTGAAACTTGGAAAATCGAAAGTGGTCTTCTCCATTTAGAGTCCATTACCTACTCGCTATGGTTTATTTTGAAGAAATTGGGGCTTGTGTTGAGATTATAGGCGTCCTTCACCGTGAAGACGAATGGTCACATGGCTTGAGAAAGGTTACAAAAGAAGAAAGTCCAAGTAACTTATGTCAAAAATATATAGAATATAAAGTCTGCACCAACAAAGAAGTCTGCACCAACAAAGAAGTCTCGAAGCCTCACCTCTATCTCAGAAGAAATAAGATCGATTTTAATTAATTACACGAGACTTTTTCCTTTGCGAACTCTAATCCTTAGACTGGGCCAATCTTTGGTTAGTTGGCCCATGATTGGTCCATTGCAAGGGTGGTTTCGAATCTAAATACAACAAATGCCTTAAAGTACCTAGGTTATACCACACGACATACCTGAACTTGTTTTCGTACCTTTTCAAGAAACGAAACAATGACACCATAGAGAATATTTTTTCTCTAGTGAGGTGACACCTTATAAGAAAGGCCTCCTCAGACATGTCATAAACCTAACGGGACTCAAGGGCCGTTTGCTCTACTCTTCAAACACAAACTTAGTTTTATATCTCGTAAAATGCTTCAGGAATTCTACCATGACGACTTAAGGTCGAATTTGGCTTGATATTTACGTTTTTAGTACGTGTGTTGGTTAGTTATGATTTTAGAGCAATGGAATTTCGCCGTTATGTCGTTATCGTAAGTATTATATTTATTAATATTGAAACGTAAGGCTATTTCTCACAGCAAGGTGAGAGAAAAGACGACAGTTATGTTATATTTAGCATCGCGTGTGGCTTTGCTTGCAATAATTAGAAGGTGTGGTGTATACGGGCCGCGGCATCATTGACGGTCTAAGGGCCGCGTTGCGACAACAGCACCGCCAACTTTGGCGCATAGCATAGCTCCTACCAAATTTTGATCTGTAGTTAAGTAGGTAGGTACTACTATTATAAATAAATAAATTCTGGGACATTATTCCTCACACACGGCCATCTGACCCCAAACTAAGCAGAGCTTGTACTATGGAAGCCAGATAACTGATATACTACTTTTCTTTTGTAAATACATACATATAGATAATTACACCCAGACACAGGACAAACAGACATGTTCATGCACACAAATGCTGTCCTGAGTGGAAATCGAACCCACGATTATAATGATTAATATAAATTATGATTATGTTATTTTACAATATTTTTGAAATATTGTGTATGTAATAAAGAGTATTACAAATATAATAACTTGAAATAATGTGAAGTAGGCACCTATATTACGTACTTATGCAATATTTAAAGTCTTTTCCGTGTCATCATGGAAGTCGTGACAGTAAAAGGGCTCCTAGGGACCTAGGTAAGTTCAGGGGCCTTAAAACACAATTTGATGATTGCCCTTAGTTAGAAAAACAAAACTAACATAGGTAAGTAAGTATAGAAACGTGAATCCAACTTTCTTTATAAATTACTACTATAAAGAATACTTCTTAAGATGGTCTGCCAATAAAGCTGGACTGTTGGAATTAATTGGTAAACCAAAATTGGCAAAATTACAGGGCAATCTTGCCATGAGTTGGGCATGATGTGAACATGACAGACTTCTATAACATCCTATATGCAAAAATTAAACACGATAGATTTTAGAGTTCAGCCAGTTGAATTTGTCAGTTATAAAAAAACGTAGGTAAGTACCATATGGCGGAGTAGTTTTTTTGATAATGGAAAATCCACAATATTATTATATCAGACATCCAGATGTATACGATTATGTTAATGTTAAATAAAGACACAACATTTATGTTCCTACTTTGATTAAATAAACAATAAAATTCGAAAGCAAAACAAAATTAAAATCACTAAAAACGTTCAATTTCCTCATATAAAATTGAGGTGTAGAAATAATCACGACCGTTTTATTTTATAGCTTGCAACATTATGGAGGTGTTTTAGAAATCACTAGGTTTTGTTACTAAGTTTTTCAATTCGATATCATGATCTATCCAACATCTTAAACACCTGACATTTTAGTATTATTCTATAACCGTCTGGAAAGTCCATTGCACTTTTATATTTTTAGTTTACCTAGAAAGTCAAGTACTAGGTATACCAGTTTTTTACAAATTTTATCGCACTTATTTAAAAAAACCTTATAAAGAATAGATGAGGCAATATTATTATAAATAAAATAAATGCGAGCTTTGCTTTTTACCTATAATTAATTATATTTGTTAAAATCTTTTTAATTTGTTCATCTTTTATATTTCGACTGTTCCTGAATATTTTACATTGGTTTTTAACATTTCTGGCGTTTTTTCAAGCGCTTATACGACGTAAGTTTGTGATTTGCGCCTGTAACGTATGACAATAAATATTTTTCTTTGAAAACGTTATAAGTAGAACCATAGGTTAATTAAAATTAATTAAAATATTCCGTTATTTATTGATAAGGAACCAACGTATGGTTTTAATTCGTTTTAGAAACATACAATAATCCATTGCCACACGCTTCACGCGCGAATCACAAAATTACGTCCCTTAGGCGTTTAAAATTGACGTAATAAATTAAAACGCGAAAAAAAACCATAAAATATCAAAAAAAGAATAAATCTGTTTGAAAATCGTACACGCTTCATTAACTATTTCATCAGTATAGTTTATATACTTTTTATTCCATCGGCTATTTGATTGCTCCTTCCGCTTTCTTCAATCACTTGACCCACTGACGTCTGCAGGCTGCAGACTGCAGCCCTCCAATTGAGACAATCGCTTTAGTTCACGCATCTCGTTTGCAGCTATTTAAGCTAATTGCCTTTATTAGTTACACTATATCTTTAACATCATACAATTTAAAAAGCTTCTTGTATATTTGACAATTAATATTAAAATCATTTGAAGGTACTTAGGGCTTAGGATATCTTAAGTACCTACTAATCAAATAAGCCGCCCTTAGAATGTTACCCCATCTAAACTATGAAAAGCTTTATTCCTTTTATTGTTAAAGAATCTTGTTACATAGTAGGTATCTACATATTTTATTCTGAGCCTAGATATCAGTCTACCATAAGATTTGGGAAAAGTAGCTTGATGCTTGTAACTTGTCACTATGAACGATGCAAGAATTCCAAAAAGACTTAACTAAGCTCTTGTTAGTCTATATCAAACTAGTCTACATAGTACATCCTGTTAATTGATCAAGGCACTATCTATCCCGAGTAACGGCTACCTTACTTAAGTAGCATTTACTTATGTCTGGCGGAAGCGACTACATTACAAAACTGGTACAGGTTTAAGATCAAGACTTAAGATTTAAGACCCTTTGAGACTAATTAAGGGTAGTTAGGAACATGATATTTTTTTTTACAATGTATAGGCTTATGTTTGACCACAATCTCACTATGGTAAGTGATGATATGGCCGAAGGTGGTAAGCACACAAAGCCTAGAAGGAACTGGCTCTCAAGTGCAGCTGCCGGAACACACCAATAGGTGTTTGGCGACAGATTTTTAACTTGAGGGTGGTAGCCAGCCAGGCGGGTACTACTAAGTACCCTACCACCGTGCTATGGTTTCCTCACGATGTTTTCCTTCACCGAAAGCTCAAGCTCAGGAGCTGAGCTATCATCGCCTTAAAGACATTTGAGAACAAAGTCTTTTTATAGTAGTCTTTAATTTATCATATTACAAGGTTACTCTTAGGTATATTATTTGATTCAACCATTAAATCTACTATCGCATAATTAGGTATAATTTGTAGAGAAAATCAATACGCCCTATACAAAAGTTTCTACTAACGAAGACGCTAATGATCCATCTTGTCTAGGGCGAGAAGACAGGTAGAATATCCAGAATTATGCAACATGAGAAAATATAGATGGTTAATTCATAGCGAAGGTTCTATAAATACAGTTTCATTTTACGTTTTTAATAAAGTTTCAAACAAGTAATTATAGTCGATTGTTCTACAAACTGGATCGCCTTGAAGTCTGGTTAAATCGCCACTCTTAATGGTTTCTTGAACATATTGTGCATTGTTTTAAACATTAATTGCTTTTAAACCTTTATGAAATAAAAAGGCGAACAAGTATGGAGTAACATTTATACAATTGAATAATCAGAACAATTTTTTTTTGGCTCTTACAACCAATATCACCATCAAAAATAAATCTATCAGCAGAAATCCTAACACCTGCCCATTATAACAAGAATGTCTAGTAATTATTTATTTTATCGTATGCCATTCTTTCACAGACTGTCCAAAACAATGACCCTCATTTATTATATGAAATACTTTGCTATATTTATCTGTATTATAAAGAGAAATGGCGTCATAAAAGTTTTGACCTGTTATATAAAAACCGATACTTTAGCACCTATACATTGCTAAACCTTGTTTAACCTACTCTGAATATATAAGAAAATGTAATACACGCAATTAAATCATTTAAACTTGTTACAAATTGTAATAAACACAGTCATACGAGTGTCAGTGGGTTGAGTGTAAAGAATTGACGTAACTTTTGAGTTTAGTAATATTTTGTTTGGGAGAAATTAGTTCCATGAGTATTCCGCGAGAGGCGCTGTGGCAAAATAACTTACGTGAAAATAAGTCGTTATTCGTAAACTACCAAATAGTATTATTTGATTTTTGGTGGGCCAGTTGGCGTGGTTGGTAAAATAACCTATCAATCACACCACAGATCGAGGGTTCTATTCCAGACATATGTGTGCATGAACATGTCTTTTTGTCCCGAGTACCTACCGTAGGTATGTATTATTACAGTCATTGATAACTTTTTTACTGCGGATAGCCTTGTCTTTGTCCATAATCTTATCATGGTAATTAACTTTATAAATAAACTAGATCTCAAGTGCAAACTTGAGTGAATCAGAGATGTTTTCTTTATCCTCGACTGCAACTGACTTCATTTATCCAATTAACATCTGTACTGCATTGAAAGCCACAGAAATTCATGGTCATCGATTACTCATCAATTGATATGATTTAGCATCAAAAATAAACAGTTTCTCTTTGGTCAATTGACCTTGTAGGGGAACCAGTCGTTTTGTCATACATATGTTACCTTGTTGAGTCACCAGTAAAGACGTGGTCATGGTCAACATGTCGATTCCTGATCAGTCTGTATGTATGTTAAAAACAATTGGTGCACTTGCTTTGACCCAAGGTAAAGGTGATTGAACGTCGCGGAAGGAAAACTGATGAATTACAAACATGAAACCTTGCCGGTGTAATATATGAAGACGTGTACTTCCAGGATACATACTGACAGAGCTTTGCTAAATTATCTATATCTATGATAGAAATAATAAAATAATTGGTGTTTAGATTCAACATTTGAAACCCAATCTTATATATTCTAGTCGATATTAAATTAAAATAAGAAAGCTCCACCCGACCTTGAATGTAACTTTCGCAACTCCCACAAGTGGACCGGTTCAAATAAGGAACTTAAACGGGCGCGTGCGCAAGCTGTTGGCAACACATTCCAACATTTACGTAAACCAATCAAGTGTGACAAACTGAGCGATGATAATAAAAGCTCTTTTCAGCATTTTCATACATGCCCGGCTAGCTCAGTCGGTAGAGCATGAGACTCTTAATCTCAGGGTCGTGGGTTCGAGCCCCACGTTGGGCGCTGCAACGTTATTTTGCAAAAAAAATCTTATTAACTTTTATTTAAGGTTACAATAAACCAAATGGTAAGTTGATAATTATAATCACGTGACTAGAATTGAAACCGCAACCATTACAGTAACCGCATGTAACATAAAACCACGTATCATAAATCGATTGTTATGTGAAAAAACAGCGCGTTTAATCTCATTTGAAGGTTACCAGATAAGATAAGGAACACAAGGCGATATATTGAATTTTACTGGTAAGGGTAATATAAGATTAATACTTTAGTATAACTGAAACCAAATAAAACCGAATAGAAAATCGATTAACTTTCTCAACAGACGTATATCGTGAAAAAAATATAGCAATATTTAAACTATGACTCAGATACAAGTCACGAATCACGAGTGAACATCGAAAGTGTGTGATTATCGATTAATGATATCGATCGATTTTATTAGCATATATGTATCTACTTAGTGTAATGACAAATTATCGAATATCTACCTAGCGAGAAATCGAATCACTTAGACCCAATTTTTTACAACAAAAACGAAAGTTTCTATTTCGTCCCCTAAATAAATATAAGGGGATATCTGTATATCAAATAACACTATGTTACTTTCCAATTTTTGTCAATAAAACCAGAAAAGTGATGAACCTACGTCTCGTCTTACCTTACTTGTTAAATCAATGGGAAGTTAGTTATTATAGAAACTGACTGGCTCACCAATTTCGACAGGTTGTTGTCTTAGAATATTAGTAAGAACAAGGCCTTTGGAATTGCTTATTTTATACTTACAAACCTAACAGTAATTTTCACAATGTAATACGAGTACCTATTTTAATACGAAGAGAATTATAGAAAGAGACTGGCTTTTGGCTACAAATATCATAGCGGGGTACAATATGGACGTCACGATCTGTATCCTGTGTTACTAGTGCTCAATTAAATACGTTCAATAGTAATATTCTGTGGCAGTACTAACTATACATACTTATTAATCTTTCTATAGATAAAGGTTATCTAGATGCAAAGGTTTAATAGTTTACCTAGGTATTTTATAAAGTGATTTAATAGCATGTCTGTAAATAAAAAGATAAGTCTTTTAACGATAAGTAGGTAATTTAAAGTAAGATGCTCTATGGCAACACCGATAATCCTTATGAACGGTATCGTGCTGCGCGATTTTTATTGTGCAAATGAAATTAAACCACTTCACATAATGTCGTAATTTCCTCATTATGCCAAGTGATATTTATTGCCATTGTAAGGCTATATTGTTATGGTATTATTCTCTTTATGTAACTAAGTATGTTGTAACAGATTATACTACTTAAGGATTAAAACCTACTTATCGATGTTAATAAAATGTTTTAACAAAGAACTCGTAACGAGGCTGCAACCTAACTAATAAATAATACCTACTTGTACAATGCAATACTTGCAATACCAGATTTACTTTGCTATTTAATAAAAAATATTGTAGCCATGAAATTATATACTAAGAAAAATATATCTAAAATAGTTCGCAAAAGATGTAGCTATAGAGTATAGTAAAGCAGTACACGGACGGGCTGGTTGGCGTGGTTGGTAAGATACCCTATCTATCACGCCGCAGGTCGTGGGTTCGATTCCCACTTAGGACAAACATTTGTGTGCATGAACATGTCTGTTTGTCCTGAGTCTGGGTGTTATTATCTATATATGTATGTATTTACAAAAGAAATGTAATATATGTAGTATATCAGTTATCTGGCTTCCATAGTACAAGCTCTGCTTAGTTTGGGGTCAGATGGCCGTGTGTGAGGAATAATGTCCTAGATATTTATTATTATTATAGTAGATAAAAATAAATGTATAAGTAAATATTAAATATGAAAGCAAATTTAAGCAGTAAGTGCGACAATTTCCGGTAACTTTCAGATTTGACGATAAACAACTTCATCTCTGGAAGTTTTTTTTTAAAGTAGATATAATACCAGTGATTTTACCAGATATGCCCATAATTTGTCAATTTATTACTGTTGTAAAACTCTCTTTAAAACATATATCACAAACACAGCCGCATAATTTAGAAACTAGATTAGAAATGTTATCAAAATTGATAATCATAAAGATTGTGTAATTATTAAATAACGCATCCATAAAACACGTAAACAAATTAGTTTAGAGAAATGTCCTAAAGCAATTATTTAAATTATTTTTCTTCTAGCGTCTAGTTTCATTCGGTGATTTATTGATTATTTAAAAGCCGCCCAATTATGTGTGAATTCATAAGTTACCTCAGATTACGTATCACTTGTAATAGACAATCTAGTTTATTAATCACTGTCTTAATTTGAAACTGGTAGCTTTTCACCTTTGATTTTAATTATCTACTAATAATCACTCTCATTATGGAAATATATACGAGCGAAAGAAAGATGAGGCCATAAAATATTGCATAATTTTAACACTTGCTTTAAAGTTCATAAATCCATCTTTCAGGTCCTAGTCTCTAAATCATTTGATTATTTTACATGAATCAGTTTTAACGTGAGACAGTTAATCTTAAATATCTTCATCTCAAGTTTGAACGCTAGACTACATAGTTACGTTATTCCGTTTGGCGCCGTTGCATGGCGTCTGCCGTCGGAATTTTAATTAAATCCAACCAACCCGTCGCTGCAGTGAGTCGGTGCAAAAAATAAAAGGTCATGAAGGCACGCGCGTCTAACCATTAGAGGGTTAGGTTTTTGCCTCAAATGAAAAACTTGAAAGGAAACTCGCATTGTCAGTAATCAAAGGGAATCGATCGTTGCTTGGTAACCCAGTTGCAACATAGACTGCATGCGAGGGTACATTTAGGAAGGTAACCTTAGCAATTTTATTGGTAGCTGTCAAATTCTGAACTAAAGCATACAACGGTGATTAAATCTACAATTTAATGGTCGAAAGAGTGAAGGTGTATCAAGATACTACCATTGTATTTGGAACAGAACGTTTAGCTAACAACTAATAGGTGGTAGAGGAGGTGGAGAGATTTTCATCACAATTAAGTTACCCCATAGAGCGCGATAATGTTTTGCGTAAATCTAAGATTTACGGTAGAGAGCACGCAAACGCGTGGGGGCTTACGCAAAACAGCTGCGATATTCCTACCCAGATAGTGGTTGCAGGAAATAATATGTGGTGTATAACACAATTTAAAACATGCAAACGTAATTGAAAATATATATGCAAAACGTTCGTGGCAACCGTTATCCAATAAAAGAATTGCAATGGAATGGAGCGATAATTCAAATCGTTCAGTTATGAAACGTTTTCTGTTATATTAATTGCAAATATTTAACGTAATACGTAACTGTATACTTTAGTGTTATTTCAAGCAATATATTGAAACACACGTTCTAGTGCCGACAAAACGTGACGAGATTTATCGCTTCCGAAGCTTTATATAGATCCATAATTCAATAAGCAAACTGCAGACAAGAACTACAAGGCTGATAAGGTAAAAACCCTTTATTACCAACAAACATTTACAAACATTTGCATGAAACACCTGGGATACTGATATAATTTATCAAATGACATTTGTAAAGCTCTAGAAGCCGGTTAGTGGTATTGTTATTCTCCATTACATAAGTTTCGCAATATCGTGTAAATATATGTAAACACGCGAACATAATGTACGTAGCATCTACTGGTATGCGTAACGAGTGCATCCGGTTGTAATGACATAGCTACCAACTTTAATTGTACCAGCAAAAATTATTATTGGACATGAACAGTGTTGAAATTTTTTAAACTAGTTTAAATGGTATTTTAAAGACTTGTCAGCACTGTTAGAGATCGCGAATTTAGAGTAGCCAGTTCCGAGAATAAAATGAAATATGACGAAAAGTGTTAAAATGATGATCAATTTTCAATTTCATCCATCAATGAATAAAATGGCAGCAAGCAAAAACATGACCTTAAAATGTCTCTAACTCTGTCAGGCAGAAACGCTTATAAAATACAAGACGTAAATAAAAAGTTTGTATTAGAAATTAGACGATTGGCTTTACTTTCGTATAGAAATGGATGAAATTACAGATATCAAGAATAAAAACCATATATGAAGCAAACAATCTAAAATAGTTTCGGCAGTGGGTGGCTTTCTAAAGATAACACTACATCAGATAATGAACAAACTGTAATATCAAGATTTCAGCGAGTTAAACATGCACCGACCGGTATATCCTACAATCGATCCTCTAACAAACCGACCAAACACGGAACAACAGTCTTGTCCAAAGATAATGAACACCCGCTATAGTATTAAAACTAATTGGATAATGTCAAGTGAGGACAGGTTTTAAACAAAGCGACGGAGACAGGCGGTTCTAATAGATGAACTAACAAGAGCATTCGAGACAAACCGACAGGCTATCACTGTCAAACACTTCATTAATCTTGGACAAGTTTCTCTTGCCTGCTACATGGTTTCAGTTTTCTAAGAGCGATTTATGAAATAAAACGAGAACGTATACATATTTAAATAGTCTACCTCTTTGTTGTGGTGGTTTCCTTTCCACTTCAGGAAATCATTCGTTGATATTGCATCGCAATTTGCTTGAGTTTCTAAGCGAAAAATATGTTAATTTATTGCTAATTTATCTTGTAAGTATTTGAAAACATGTTTACTTTTTGCGTTTCTTCGATGCTAAAATCTATTGGTGTGATTGCATTTTAAAAGGCGATGTAGTATCTGTAATTTAAATTATGTTGAACAACATCCTTTGTTTGAGGTTATACAACTGTAATGAATTAATGACATACATTTACAACATAAGCCACTATGAAATGAGAATCTGTTACGTTATTGTATACGGTATAGCGTCACTAAAGTTGTATTGTTTTGTTTCTGCTTAATTTTTTTGAATTCCTTGGAATAGATATCAGTCCAGTTATAGAGTTTGTAGTTAACTACAAAGTTGTTAAGAATTAGAAAGGTGTCAACGTCGTGTAAATGCTTATAGTCGATTTTATGGTCTCCGTTACAAATTAATTTTCTCTTGGTTTTAGCATTGAGGTTAATAAGTTTCCGTCTAGTGGAAAATAACGACCCATTCTTATTTAAGGCGACGCCTTGAAGATTTTGGTGGCAAGGATTCCGATTTTTCTCAACAATGACTGAAGCGAACGAACTGAAATTTATTGTAAGAATTCATCATGTCGTTGACTTTATTTTGTACATTGCATAACACGATTGGTTAACTTTTATAACACAAAATAATTAAGGTAACGCCGCGTTAAGCTTAAAAATCTGAAATTCAACGTGCTGCGTCCCGCTCCCTACTATAGCGACCTCTCATAGATAACCCGCGTAAACGGAACGGGCGTATGCGACAAAATGGTTTTTATTGTTTAATTTAAAAACTACAAATATATTTCATAAAATCTAAGTACAATTTATAGTATCAGTTTCAATTAATATATGTAGAAATTTTGGAACCTCAAATCGATCCTCAATGCCGGTAAAATTGGAATCTCTTATTTTAAAGAGGTCTTTTTGATTAATTATTTTGTGCTATAAAAGTTAACCAATCGTGTTATGCAACGAACAAAATAAAGCCAAAGACATGATGAATTCTTACAATAAATTTCAGTTCGTTCGCTTCAGTCATTGTTGAGAATAATCGGAATCCTTGCAACCAAAATCTTCAAGGCGTCGCCTTAAGGCGCTGACAACAGCTAAATGGCCTTGAGAAATTGAAATTTTAGCCACGCCCCTCTACATCCCCAATATATATAGCACGTATAGCACAGCATAGCGCCACACACGAAGACGCGGTAAAACGGTGCACTTTTTCGGCCATCATCCAAACAATAAACAAGTACAAATATATCTATGAAACTAACACAACTAGATGGCGCTATTATTGATACTATAAATATGTAATTACAACTAGCTATAAAGAAATAGTAATAACCGAGTTCTCAATATATTTTAACCTAGTTTTGTAACTTTTCTATTTTATTTCCATCTTTCACACCATTATTTACAATAGTATGTACCTACTAATTTTAATGAAACCGCTTCTCTAATCATTTTATATTCGCGTCGCCCGTGTGGATGTATAAATGTTTTTTAATAAGAAATATGAATGAAGAAAATAATGTACAAAATTCAAAATATATAGCTAGGTTTCATTTTTAGAAAACGTCGTTTTACCGTGTTTTCAATCAATGAGAACCTGCTACAATTTCATTAGAATACGAAAGTAAATTTCGCCATTATTTATATGTAATTAATAGCTCAGGTGGGAGATCGTACGATCCTTGAACTAGATGTCCACGGATCGAGTCCTGATGACGACTTCAATTTGATTACTTTACTACTTTTGTAACTTTTTCATCTTTCACACCATTATTTACAATAGTACCACAGCGTAACAAGTCATACAGTGGTTTAGCGCGTTTGAAGTCACGCGAAATGCCGCTTTTGTGTAGACATTCGTCATTATTCGTAGTATGTGTATGTAGAGTACCAGGAATAAAATGAAAAAATATAGAAGCTATGTTAGTAGAACTAATACCTAACATATTTTTTATTGTTTATGACCTTTTAATAATATAATAGGATACCAAAATAAAAAAAATACTGAGATACTTATTCTTTTAAAAACTACAAATGCGAAACTGAAAGGTATTTTCAACATTTGGATTTACCTACTAATTTTCAGATTGCGATTGTTGAATTTGACGATGTAGTCAATTCTCATACGTAGAAATAACTTTAATAAAAATTCAGACGGGAAGCAGGCCCATGGTTTTGTATTGAAATTAATGTTCTTTAGCTGTTGATATAATTGACTTCTAATATTATTTCCAACAAACGTTGTAAAAGTTGTCTGTAAAGTGTCTTCTAATTTTTGGCAGTACGTTAAAATACTAATACACAATAGTTTGCTAGTAGTTAAATTAGGTCGCGCAGAGATACCACTACTCCATATTCGTAATCGGCACCCCTGAAAACCATGGAAACGATACCCATATTGATTTTATTTAAAAATTCACTGCCGCCATCTTGAATCTCGAAATATGTTATATATTCGTAATTGGCACCCCCGAAAACCATGGAAACGATACCCATATACATAGATGTTATTTAATAATTCGCGTCCGCCATCTTGAATCACGAAATATGTTATATATTCGTAATCAACACCCCCGAAAACCATGGAAACGATACCCATGTACATAGATAATATTTAATAATTCGCGTCCACCATCTTGAATCACGAAATATGTTATATATTCGTAATCAGCACCCCCGAAAACCATGGAAACGATACCCATATTGATATTTTTTTTTAATTCGCGTCCACCATCTTGGATCCCGAAATATGTTATATATTCGTAATAAGCACCCCCGAAAACCATGGAAACGATACCCATATAGATTTTAATAATTCGCCTCATAATTGTACAAAATTCAAAATATATAGCTAGGTTTCATTTTGTCGTTTTACCGTGTTTTCAATCAATGAGAAACTGCTACATTTTCATTAGAATACGAAAGTAAATTTCGTCACCATTTATAAGTAATTAATAGCTCTGGCGGAAGATCGTGCGATCATTGAACCAGATGTCCACGGTTCGGATCCAGATGTTGTCTCCAGTTTCATTCATTAAATTTCTCTTTTTCAAGTTCCTTCTTTTGTTTACCAAAAAAAAAAAAGTATTATATACCAGCACAGCTCAATCATCCAGGTACTTTACATTCATTTTAAAACATGGTGTCATCACATGGATTTGAACACACACATCCAAGTAGTTATAGGTTCTTAACCTATAACCAGGACCGCTGAGCTGACAATGACATGACTTGTGTGATGAAAATAAGAATCTTTCTCGGTCAGTGATGCGGCACGACAAATTTTATTCCCAATGCATGAAAGATTATAAAATTAATCAGTTATTATGCCCTTTTTGTGGTAAGTAAATCTTTAGTTTGAATACTTTTTTATGCGAAATAATACGACGAGATCATATTGTAAAAGTTATGTAATGCAATTCATTTTCCCTCCAAATATTGTCATTTAATTTGATAAAAAATTCAATAAAAAGTTATAATGTGAATAGGCTGAATACATTCATAAATTACACTGCAATCTAGCGGCAGTGATATGACGCTTTGACAAACACAAGTATTTGTTTACTTTTATCAATGTCAATCACTGTGAAATAAATTGCTTACTACCTTACTTTATTCATCAGGCATTGCACATTTTTTTTAAAAGATATTTTACCCATTTATGGATGATAATGTTGAAACCGCGCGCTCGGAAAAAAACTGGTATAGGTCCGTCTAGCAACGCGGATCGCCGCGGAATGCGAGTGAGGGCAAAGCAAAATACGCAAGTAACGTGACAGAAGAGTGTGGCATAATGTTGACTCCTCCCCCTAACTGCTCCGAATTAATAACGTAAGTGACATTTATAAAAATAATTAATTATGTACAAATAAATTCCTTATTCCAAAAACTAACGAAATAAATCATTTTCTAATTATTCGAACAATATTAATGTACAATATCACATCGAAAAATACATTCATGTATAGGATAAATTTGGGAATTCCTTGATTTTCAGAGTTGTGTTTGGCAATTTTTTTTATCGAGACAATGAAATGAAATCGTGTTTTGAGATTAATAAATTTGTCATTTATATCCTTGAGTATCGTGTATTTAAATTTCAATACCGTACATTTAGTAGGATTAATATAGGTTGGGTTGCAATAGAGAGACTTTAGCTGTTGTCAGCGCCTTAACGCGGCGTCACCTTAATGAAAACTCAATACGAGCTTGAGTGAAATTGTGAAAATACTATAAGTATAAATTCTTTGCTTGATTTATGTACAATAAATAATTTTACTAATACTTGTAGTGTCAATCTAATGCCACCTAGCGTTAAATATTTATAATTGGAGCTAGAGATTTTACTCACATTTAGTCCATTCAACTATTCCAATTTCATTCGCGAATCTTTTATTCAACATTTAAGATGTGGTTATGTGTTACAAGCTTGGTTGGTACACAGTGCAATGCAGATAGATACTTTTATGTACAGACAGACACGTCTAGACCGGTGAAATTGCCTTGAAACGCTAGCACGATGCAAGCTTAAGTAATAAATAATACATTTTATGCTGAGAAAATACATGACGTCAGCCATTAAACATTATAGCAATGCGTTCACTATAGACAATTAAGACGTTCTTTCTATCCGTGGTTCTACTAACCTAAAATATTATAATATGCTTTGGAGAAATTGTTTTCTTTGTATGGCTTCAGACACGGGGTAATTTCACGACTACCTATTCTGTTATGTAAGGGTAGCATGTGGTATACATTATACATACCAGTCAAGAAATATGAAAGTGTCTCTTAAGTCACCGAATGTCGTTGCTGACTGGGTGTGTTAAATACTTTTTAAATTATGAAAGTTTGGAATTAAGAGGCTAGATCTATGTTACATGAATCTAATGTTGAATCAATTTTGTTCTCAACTACAAATTTACTATCATTATCAACAATGTATAAAATGAAAAAAAAACACCAATACATATATGTGATGTCCAGTTAACTTTGATACTTCTTGAAACTAGAAAAATGATATATTACATTTTATTGCATACTCCACGTGAAAGAAAAAGAAAATGATGACAACTATTTAGGCAGTCTTACTGCTTAAACAATTTCTACTACCTATTCTAACTAGCAGTTGAAGGCTGGCAAGCAGGCAGGCGGTCCACCTGATGGTAAGTGGCTACCGTCGCTTATAGACATTAGCAATACCAGAGGCGTAGATTACTAAATAGCAGGGGGATTGCCAATATGTTGCCGACCTTTAAAGCCTAGAAGGCAACTGGCACTAAAGTACAACTGCCGGAACACCAGTTACTTGTTCGTGAGGTACGAATATCAACGCAGTATGTAAAAATTCTTCAATGTAACCGCTTGCACTGACACCATACAACAATAACAAACCATGCATTGAAATCATCGTTGGTTTCTCGAGCGGAAAATGAGATGGACATTACATTGCTGACGTCCTACGATACAATCTGTTTTATTAGGCCACACGGCCCGGCTTGTAGAACATACATTCGAATTTGCGTGAAATTACTTTGAAATAAGAAACTTAGATCTCACTGTGGAATAGAGGTTTCCAAAGAGCTATTGTTATTGTAATATATGTTGGGAAATGGGTTTAGGTAAGCGGCTCGACGCTTATATGCAAAACCACTTTACTAAATGTTCTTGAATACTTACTGTATTTGAGCAAATCGTTAATGGATCGTTTACTTTATAATTAATCAGGGATATCTTTATCTGGCATGCAGTGCTACTGATAACTATGATGACGTCATGATTATCAGTATACTCAAGCTAGGTATCATACCTAAATCCATATCTAACTTAAACTATAAAACAGGTAGGGCAAATCTTGTATTAACGCACCAACAATTCTTTACCTCAACCGTTTCCTTACATCTGCGTTGTACAGGAAATGCCCGCATTTGCAAATGCATGTCTTACAATAGGGGTACCCGTCGTTTTACTAGACTAAACATACAAACGATAGACACAGAAGGTACGCATCCTGCAAACGTTAAACATAAAATTTTATCCATAACAACAGAAACTATACTAGCTATTAATTCCTCAGTGTTGAAAGGTTTTATTTGCTTGCTTAGTTCATTAGACATCCTTATGCTACATAACTACTACTAAAGAGGTTTCTTTGACTGCGTTTAATGTGTGTGGCTATAATAAATTATAAGAACCAGACCTTCTGTATCTATCTATTTGGTGTTAATGCAACGCCACACGACTTCACACGACTAGTAATGTATGGAAAGGTGAAGTGGGTACACGTGTTGGTAATCTATGGTTTCTGCAAACATAAAGATAAGCTTTGAGATCCATGTGTGCTAGTTTAAAGTTTACAGTTACAAAGAATGCTTAAAAACTTGGAATATCCACTTGAATTAAAACCAGATGATATTAGCTTTGGTTAAAGAGATAAATATGGGGATGGTAACAAGCCCTCTCCTCTTACCTATAGACATTTATTTTATTTACTTATGGGAATAGTAATAGTTATTATAGAGAGTGAGAGATACATCTTTATGGAATACAAGAATTGAGGAAATATTATGAGAATGTCCAGTAAAATAGTTTGCCGTTGATTTATTAATAAATCGTTTAGTTATCTGTTCATAGAAAAGTCACTGATGCATTACAAGCATGCAATAAGTAGAGTTTACCTCGTCACGCAGTCAGCGAAAGAAATTGATGAGAAAATCTTATTACAACGTTACCTTATTTGTTTGGACGCCAAGTGATTACGTTGCTTTCATTACTTAACTCCGGATTTAAGAGAATAATCCACACGAAGACATTACAAAACATGTTAATCTTTAATCTTTATAACACTTGACATTATTTAAGCAGAGAAAGTACCTATAAACACTGATGTAGAAACGCTTGCAAAACAGAGCTCGTGTCCAGATACACATATGTCATGAGCGATGTACAACACAACATATAAGATGAACAATAATGAGCTCTCGTGAGGTTAAAGCGATGAAAGTACCGATAGCAAAGAAACTAACAAGCCATGAAAATATAAAATGTCTAACAATAGACTTAATTAGGAACAGCTCAGATGTACAAAGAGTAAAGCAACAGCTTCGAAAGAAGACCATTCTTGATACGATTAACGACAAAAATTACCACTCGGTGAATTCCAAGAAACGAAACACAACCCAGTTTATGGCGATAGAAAGAACGATGGGAACTGTGAGACAATGACAGAAAATTCTATTTAGACAGTTTTCTAAGAAATCCAAATGCACACTATGGTATGACGATCTCACAAGTTGTTGATGTAACTAGACACAAACGCTAGAAAAAGAATCGTGCGATTGTGCACGCGCAGACCAAGGACGATCACGCGACGCCAAAGTCGCAACCGTGTTATTACAGCACTGAAAAGCTTATTAAAATAATGGACCGATAGCTACTTGGAATTAGAGATTACAATGAGGAATGCCAACATTCCTGTTCAAGTTGCCAGGTGCGAGCGAATTCCGAAGCGAGTGCGGGAGTCGATCGTTTAAGGAAATTATGTGCTCGTTGCAGACGTTATTGAGAAAAATTACTCTTTTTGCTACTACCCATGTACGTCCAATTGGTAAGTGGAATATATCGTAGACAAGCATTGGAATTGAATGCGAGTCACGATAAAAGATGAAAGCGTTGCTAATAAAACTTATGAAAACAATGATTTGAAGTGTGACCAAAATCTACAAAAGAGCTTGGTTATTTATTATCTACTTAATGAATATAAATTATCTGGACATAAGATAAGGCAATCGGCTCGGGGGTATCGATAAATCGATATTGACGACGCTCCTAGTCTGTGAGCGGACGGATATAAACCGCATTTTACAAACAATGGTGCTAACACAATACGGGCGACATAAAGAGGTAAAACCTAACCACAGCTCGGCGGTAAACGAATTCGTATCAGATTACTATAAAATAAAAGGAGCGTAAATATACACTCCGATAAACAAGCGGAACGAAACTGAGGTCGCCGTGACGAAAGCTGCATACTCAAATTGTTTTTTCTTCTTGCATTACCTGAGCAGCACTTTGTAGGTACTTGTCCAAAAAATAAAGCATATCGTAAGTGACAATGACAACTCAAGAAGCTCATGAACTAACAAATTATATCGATCAATGGCTGCTATTCAAATTCAATCCATCGGGACGTATCACGAAATTAATCATCATAAACGTCAACGAAGCTGATAATAACTATCATATCTATTACGATGGATCGGGTTTTCTAAACGCAATCATTAAGAACGTTACTTTCATCTTATATTTGGTTGGTAAAAGTTCATTAGCCGTAGCCGCCAGAACAATGGACGATGAATTAAGAGTTCGCTGATCTGTTGATTGAAGACACCTACACTTTTGACAGCGAAAGTGATTCGTCACTATTCAATTGTCATATTAAATACTTAATTAAATTTCCAACCACTGTGTTACGTCCTTCATTAGATTTATTTATGTATGGAAAAATTGTAGGCGAGTAACATATTGCTAAATAATTACGTGGGGCTTATTACGTGCGTGATATATTATGCTAAGAATCCCGAGATAATAATGATTAAATCATAATTTAACGAGATACGTGAACATAAAAACAAATGAGACCTTGCAGAATTTATAATGTATGTGAATGCAAAGTTTATATGGACTAATAAATAGTCGCAATGTCTATCATTATCTTTAATACAAGCGTGAAAGTGCAACAGACATAAAATCAGATCGTCAAGTGTGATAGTTAAGACAATAACAGCCTTGAAGATGGTTTAAGCAATGTATAGAGCACAATCACGAAATGAACAATAACAAGGCATTGGCCAATCCATAGCTTTAATGGGATGAGGACGAAGCAGTCATTAATCAAAAGTTTATTATAAATCCTCTTATTGTAATTATCCAAGAACATGACTTTATAGATGAGCTCTTTTTGTGTAACTTCCAATGTAAAATTCAAATCAACATATCTTCGAAGGTCAATAAATTACGCAAGAAGAATATCCAAACAAATTATGTCACGGTTGAACCGCAAAGATTTGAAATACATGGCTGATTAGGCACATCATCCAAATTGGATAAACACATTTGAGTTATGTAAATAAAAACATACGTCAGCCAGCGGTAACTAACACTAATGTTTATATTGTCAGTTTGAAAATATGATATTAGTTGAAGTGAATAATTTTCGTGAAATAAATTATTGACTCAAGGTGCTGGTTGATGCTATCAGAATGAAGGATCAAGTTTTTGGGATATCTGCAGTTAAAGTAGCAAGGCCAAAGGTCAGGTGATTCAAAAAATGTAAATGAGAATTTATTGCAGCGTAACCATAAAAGAACTGAGAAACCGAAAGGGGTTTTGTGCGAGGACAGAAAAAATAAATATTCAAGGTGTTGCAAAATAACTTCGGAACCAACTGGTGGTTTGCAGAACTTGAGATGACATGCAACTTTCTCTTGTATATTCCGAACTCTCCAACCCGGACGCACTGCTTTTTGCATTGTTTTTGTTAATGCGATATTATTATTATCGTTGAATGAAATTGAAAGTTAATGTTACTATACTTGGTTGTGAAAAATCGAAAGCAAATAGCCAGGTCATTTGGGTCTCCCATAACATTAATGTTATAATGCCTTATCGGTCGCTTTCGCTCTTTTGGATTTTTTTAATGTGGATAAGTGGTCAATTTAAGATTATAGCTCCCATAACCAAGTTTTATAGGACCGCCCACGGACTACGAGTATCCATAATTTTTTTAATCCCTATATTAATGGATGGAGCAACAATGTTAGGAACTTAAGGACGCTTACCCTTTCGCATGGCGGTGGCGGCGCAGGGACATCTACTTCTGTGTAGATGCACAAAGTCGATTTTCTCGACAGCGAGTCGCTGGCGAGGCTGCTCGAGCTCGAGCCGGTGGAAAATTTCATGGTTACGCTTCATCCAGAGTCTCTGATCGCAGTTTTCAAAATCAAGTGACGTCCAGTTGCACTTCTATGCGATGTTGCCTGCACATCACACAGGTGCTAAACACCCCAGTTTCACAAATGCGTCCTTGTCTTGTTTTTTATCTAACCAGCCTCCAATTTCGTATTGTCAGGTCATAGGTGAACCGCTTGCGTAAGTGACAGCACTTCTACTTGTTCAAAGTCAGTTGCGGACTTCCAAGGTCTTTTCCGTTGCCGAAATGCGAACGGAATACTTGATGACTGTCAGCCTGCAACAAAACGATGATTCAACACTTGTTTATTTTGAACAATAAGGACAAGATACAGAATTTTGAACTTTATTCTCTTGGATATCACATGTACCGGTTGCAAGTTACAAATAGCGAAGAGATAGGTAAACTTTTAATAGTTTATAATATTGCTAGCCGTGTATGTTTGTATCAACTGTTTTAGTTGTTTCATTTACTTTATAGATACTATTGGGAAACTTGGTTTCATAACTTATCTATTTTTCCAAATCACTCAATGTCGTTTTTTCATTCGCACTGCTCTACTTTTAAATGGCGTTGGATGTGTTGAAACTTCACAAGGACTCTGCAATTTAGATAAGACGATCGAAGTATCGATAGACGGATCGGATCCATTAAATATAGATTGAAGGAATGATACTGGCGGCATTGTGTGCAATTTCATAGAAATTGTAAAGGTGATGTATTGTATTAAATTGAAAAAAAAATCCTATATATCAAGCTACTCCGTTACAAGGAATACGCAGCTGCTTTATTGAAGTCTAATTCCTAGTTTATTGGTAGGTAAAATCGCAACATGGCTTCGTAATCCTATTAATATTTAAATGTATTTTGTCACTTTACTGTAACATGATACATTTACGACTGAGGAGCAAAGTTCCCTAAGTCCTCGACTAGTCTACGTCAGCACCTAAGGTTAGGCTAGGTTATTATTTTATGTTATGTTTGTGAAATGTTTTTTCTGACATAATGTTGATCGTGCAGACTTTCGGACTTTGACCTATTAGTATTTATGAAATAATCTTGTGGTTTAGTTTTTTATCAGCGTCTCGAAATTTTCGTTCAATTGTTTATGTACTTCTGTCCGTCTTTCAGCGATACGTTTTGACGTGTGATAAGCTACAGTTCGTGAAGATATTTATCAAGGAAATCAAGTATGTTTCATCATAATTCTTGTTCCACATATTTAGTCTGAACTGTATAGATAATCGATACAAACAAGAATGCGTATGCTCAGTCCCCATATAAAACAGCATACTTTACAGTAAATATGCCGGTTTCGAATTTCGAGCACTTGGAGGAATGCTAAGCAGCATTTACGAACTTTAAATTATGAATCACGTTTGCTGACCACCAAATAAAATATATGGGGAAATCAACCTTAAGCTTAACACTATAAGGAATATTGAAAAGTAATCGGAACTGCATGGTTAATTCAGTAGTGGTTGTTGATAACAACAACAGTTATGCAATTGCGTTTAATTCCAAGCTTTGTGAATCAGAGTGGCTACCGGGCGATCATCATTACCTAATGGAGACTGGATAAAAACATTTCATTGTTGTGGTGAGATTTCTGTTGATAGTGAATCGACTTTACTATCACCTGACAATAAAACATGTTTTCGATCTTTACACCTTTCTAATTTGAATTATTTTGGTTTCTTTATTCAAATTGCTTGTCGACAGTTATTATACCTTCTAGATTGCAATTATTAAAAATCATGTTTTTATATACTTAACATTATAATTTTTTAAGTAAAAACGAAATAACAGAAACACTTTATACTGATAAATATCTCACAGATGTAGTTTTAAAAAAATTATATGAGATAAGTCCCCTTCTAATGACCGCATAGCATAACTACATGTGTTCATGTAATAATGTAATGATAACTTAGCAACGTCCTTCGTGACACAAAGAAAAGCGCGTGTACAACAACAAAGGCATACAAATGTATGAGAAATTCTGTGCAATTGCGACACCAATTAGATGGAGTATAGACCAAGGAGAGGAGATACTTGTCTGTGTAAGTAGGTACAATTATAAGATAGATTTTTTTGTTATCATGCAAAATTTATAATTTTGACCATCTGATCCCAAACTAAGTAGAGCTTGTACTATAGAAGACAGTGAACTGCTATACTACTGTTATAAATGAAAAAATGCACATAAATGTTTATCCTGGATGGGGATCGAATCCACGATCTATGGCGTATCCAAAATCTAGCCATATTCTAAGATCAAGTTATTAAAACCAACTTAGAGCTCCTTATAAAAATGATATAACAGTTGGATAAATTTTATTTGAAACGCATTTATGTTAGAATTTGATTCATTTGTGCAATTGTAGAGAATGTTAAAAAAATATCATTCAACCATTGCTCTTATTTTTAGATTAGTATAGAAAATAAATCACGAAAAGAGTTGTTTCCATTACACAAAGGGCGTGGTAAATGCATCTCAACTTACCTTGGGAAATTAAATATACAGGCTTAAACCTTAAACAATGTATTATGAAGATAAAAGAATGACTTCTTACATAACTTATAATAAACCAAAACTTTTAATTAAGTGAAGTGACATCAAACAAAGCACATCTATTCAACTTATGAAAGCACTAAATGAACGCGGAAGCGTCATGCTGACGGTTATAAATCAAACTGACCCTTCTCGTATCAAAACATGTGTATAAATATGGTAATATCCCACTTTTCTTTCAGGAAAACAAACATACACGCGAGCATTCATAATTCATACTGGAATCTATGATTAGTGAATAACAAAACAACCAACATAGAGCATCGTACGAAAGTTTCAACTGTTTATGCAGAATATGTGAACAGGAATTGTTTGTAATGTAAGTTAATATTCAAAAGAAAGTATTGATAGAATGTTACATGCCCCAAATACCAAGTGAAATACCGTAAATAAAAAAACTGTATATGCAGATGAACACGTGTACTTCCTACAGTATGAGGCTGTAGGTCCACCTTGTCGTGATCAGCCAACCATTGCGAAGAGTGCAACCAATCAAGTGGAACTGCACGCAATGCTGGCAAATTGATGTGATTGGCGCACGCAAGGAATAGATGAAAATAAAAATTTTGCTTGAATAGTTGGCTACGCTTACAGAACTGATAGTCTAGAAGGCCACAATAACCTGGGACTCGGATAGCATGTTATTGAAAACCGAAATATTAACCATCGAGAAAGATTGAAGATTGAAAATGAAGTAACTATTCATGATACAGTCGGTGGTAACTTCAGTAGTTTCGACGTTCATAAGTGCCCTCTTAGGGCCTAAACTGAATAAATGGCTTTGACTTTGACTTTGTAATGGCGACGATTAGTGAGTTGCAACTAAAAATAAAATCACGTCACCGCTGATAACGCTACATACAAGCATATAAGGTGGTCATAAAATCCGTGTTACGCAAACCGGTGAAATGAACACAATTTCAAATGCGTTTATAAAAATGTTAAGTGAGAAACCTCGTAAAAATACTCCAATTAACATGCAGTTAACATTGATGAAAGCCAATGATACCGGGTTGCGAGCAATTTTTTGGTTAACTTAATTCTAGCTATTTCAATTCTCGATGATCTCAAGTGATTGGCTGATTATATTTATTTTATTATGATAAGCCGACGACGCGTGACGTAGCGCCCGTTGAGTCTACGTGATATTTTCGTCAAGCCCGAAGCTTGAAGTTCAATGACCACATTCTGAGGTCAGGTGCGAGATAAAAAAAAAGATCCACAGCAGTTCCGCAATATCTAATTTTCGGCCGTAAACATAAATTGCGCTTATTAAACTGAACGGGTTCGGTTTGTAGCTGCTTCAAGTGAAATGTATTTCTGAATTTTTATTACTTGGAATTTTGTTGAACAAGAGGATTAAGAAATAAAAGGTAAGTAAAATTCCTGTCCAATTACATTGCAATCATTATTATTATCATTATCAGTCACTATTTTATCAATACAACATGCAAACCAGCCAACAACAATAACAGATAAACAACAACTTTAATTATAATAATAGATCTCGTAACTGCAATACAATCTGGATCCGGGTTTAGGCAACCACTTCCTATCTTACCGATGTCATACTTATCAATCCTAAAAAAAAAAAGACATTTTTGAGAATAGAGAGATATTTTTGAAAATTCTATTGTATATTTTTTCACGATTTCAGCTGATCCCACAGTAAAAGGTGTTCAGCATGGCGGACCTTACTTGGGTTTCGTGACATGACATTTATATACTCTGTATCCAGATCCGTCTTATTGGCCAACGAAGTGATCCAAACACGGCATAACATTGACCATAAAAAACATCACCCACGTATTTTGATCCGCATGAGCGCAAGTAATCTCTTGATAAAGGGACCGCATTCCAACATTTAGTTCGAGTATAATAACATTTTTACACCTACAATATTTTCGCAAGGTCCACAGGTAGCCGCTCCCACACCGTTATCTCTACCATCTACAGCTATGTTATCAATACTCAGTATTAACGATAGTACCATGTTATAGTCTAAACAGTTTAATGGTCTTGCTTGGAGCCCTATATGGATAGAGTGCACTTCATATGGTTATGCTTCGAACCAGACGTCGTGTGCGGTCTGGATCCTTATAGATAGAGATCTTGCAAAAAAAGTGGCACAAAAGATACCCATCAATATTCCTCTCTGATGTACATTGGGAGTGAAAAAAAACACGGAATAGCCAGACGCGTCTAACGAGACCATTAGCTTATTTACTTGGTGCCATTTCACGACCATTATAATATGTGGTACGAGACTTCAAATGCCTAGGTCACGATTGACACGCTACAATTCAAAGAAAAGAACTGATTGTTGTACATGTAGATTTTAGGTACGTAGTTATCCTTGAATGTGTCCTGGACTTTGTCAAAATAGCTGTCCGTTCGATTTGGTTAACCTGCCTTGAGTACACAAATAGGCTAGTCACGAATTCAACCTTATTAAGATTAATCTGGCAATTACTTTGTTAACTGATTTGTTGTTATTGAGGTTACTGTCGTATAAGTCAATTTTAGAATGAATTCAACTATATTCTCGTAATTTGAATGGTTTTATCGTATTTGTTGTTTGTCAGTATCATATCATCAATTCATAAATAATCCCAAAAATAAGAAGTCAGATAAGCATTCCCCACATTTGGACATCTGTTATAATCGTGGTTACAAAACTAATTTTAAAACTACAACAACTAATGAAAGAGCTAACTAATAAATTAGTTGATTTCGTAATGAAAAAGAGCACAGAGTAAAACCAGTCCGGGCTGCGGTCTCCCATCTACCTGTCCCGTGACTTTTACATTCCATACATACTTCAGTATATCCTGCTTTGTTGCAATGCATGCCTCATGTGAACATTGGGTATTGTCAAGCAAAAACCAGCAAATCTTTAACCTACTATTGTCAATAAGGTTCGAGAAGATACCAACTTCAAAATTCATTGAAACATCGGTAAATAGAAGAAAAATAAACCATATAAATAACCTCGTAACCAAATAACTAAATAACAGTGACAAAACGTTCTTTGAAGCATTATAATATGGCTTCTATTTGAAGAATGATGCCACATATTGTAGTTCCTATCAGGAGCTATTTGTTATTCTAATGAGTGGTAATATCGGTTATCTTGTCACAAGTGTTATGTTAGGATATTGAAGCAAACAAGATTACGGCGCCAATGACATACTGTATAGCGTACTTGCTTCGGTTTAAGGCTCTAGATTAGAAAAACAAGTTGCGACAGCAGTCTTGTCTGGCGATGATAAAAAATCTTAATGTGTCTCTAATAATGGTCACAGGATATTATAACATGTCACTTTCAAGATTTCTGTTAGTGTCATTTCCGTTTAATGTTGATTTGTGTAAAATTCAAATTACCGCATATCCAAGTCAAGATTACTAAAACTGCATTTTTAATGTTTCCTTCTTCCCTGCGAACATAGGTATTTTACTTGAATTCAAACTTTCAAAACTAGTTTTAATTTCATGTCTTTTAGATAGCTCAGTGGTAGTGACGACGAATGCCCTGATGCTGGTGGTGGTGGGTTCGAATACTACAATGAGCATGGAAACGGGCGAAGGAAAACATCGTAAGGAAACCATAGCACGGTGGTAGGGTACTTTGTAGTATCCGTCTGGCTGACTACTACCTTTATCAGCATTATTCTAAAAGAATGGGCACCCAGTTCTCCTTTTCCTATTCAACATTGAAATGAACCTATTATTCTTGCTTGCCTATAAGCTTACCGGATATCCATACATGTGAAAACGGGTCATGCGTTGTTAAGTGCGTTTATGGCGTCCTATGTTGGCATTCCGACGGCTCTCGAACACCATTACGGATTCTATGAGCATTGAGTATCGCCTAGTTTTCAGTCTATGGATCAGTAGTTTATAGCTGTACTTCTATGATGGGAAAGGGCTGGGTCTAAGTTTAGCAATGGGATGACTTGAGATCTTTTAAATGAAATATGTCTTTGATTTCAATTAAATTGTTGGCGCAATTTGATTTATTCATTAAAATGGCTTTGCATTTTGTGTAGTTCCAAATATACACCTAAAGGCTTTTGTTAAAAGCTTCAAAATAATGAAACATAATCGTGATAGGAATGTTTAAAGTTAACAACGCCTACAATGCCTGCAGTAGACTGTTTATTTCTGCGCAAAAGTTGAGTGTGCACAGCTGTCGTAACAATGACGTCACTTGCTCCAGAAAATTTAGTGCCCAGCCTTTATAATGTTGTTACAAATTTTATAGTCTTAAATAAAATTTAATTAATCAATTGTCATTAACGGGTGACGCAAAAATACGTGGACAATTAATCAAATATTTACTGGAACAGCTGCAGTACGTCATATTTTTAACAAAACATACGTATTTAGGTTTTACATGGTACAATACCTTTTAAGTGTTTCATAGTCAAGTTTATTCTTGTCACTAATTGACCGACTTGAAGGTTTATTATATGAGTAATTTTAAATTACGTTGTAGATGATTTCAAAAAGGTGATAGGTACTAGGTTGAATTTTTTAAGCTTCTCAGGGTGTAGGCAAATTAGATTAGTGTAACAGTTGCGAGTGTGCGGGCAGGCCAAGGCTACCCTTATCTGCTTATAATTTGCATTTTGTAAGCTGAAGCCAACAAACGTGCGAAAGAAATAAGTAAATAAAGTATTTTAAATCGATGATAGCTCTGTGGTAATGACGTCGAATGCCGTGACGAAGGATGTGAGTTCGAATCCAACAATGAGCATGGCTACCACCCTCAAGTTGAAAGTCAGTCGCCAAACACCTACCTGTGTTACGATAGCTGCACTTGAGAGCCAGTTCGTTCTACCTTCGCCAACATCATTAGTTCCCAAAGTGAGAATGTGATCAAAACACAATACATATACCTACTTACTTACAAACCTACTTACTTGGTAAAAAAATTAACAACTAACTACCATACTGTTTTTGTCCATATACGAGTACCTACCTAACTATACATAAATCTACTTTATTGACCTATGATAAGCTGGACTAATCTACCTATTCAATAAACTTCTCAGTTCTAATACATTATGAGAACTTAAAAAAAACAAATATTTACTTACTTAATGTGTAGTGATTCACCACCATCCATGCCGGACCAAAATTGGAACAAGCAAAACTTCAAGTTTGTTTTGTATAAGTAGCAGGAAGAAATATTGTGAAATTGGTACACTGACAGGATGTCAAACTTTTTATGGTATTTCCCTTGTAACTATGAAATTGGGGGATAAAAGAGTGATTCAATATAAGAGTTAACTCGCGTAAACTTTAGTTTTCTCTCTCTCCAGCTCACATATCCCTTGTCCTTATGAAAGGAATACCTATTTAGGAATTATTTACACCTTTTAATGTTTTTTTTTTGTCTTTTTTGAAGCGATGTCGTGGTTTAAACACTATGAGTCAGTTCTTTGTTCCTATCGACGACGTATTGGTACAAAGACAAGCGTTGATCAAACACATTATTTGCTTTGTACACCAATTAAGTTTTAATCGTTGCCGAATGTAATCAAATAATTATTGTTTAACATAATAATCTATTGACGTTATGGAACAATTGTTATTTTGTGTTTATAGTTGCGTACGCTATACGGGTAATTGTTACTGTTCGAGTACGCTATAATGTACTACCGTAGTACAACCTTTTTGTATAATTTGCTTTGTACCTACACGTTTCATTACCAGCCACCACTTTAGCTGATGGTAGGCTGGTCACAACACGAATGGTTATTGGAAATACCAGGGGATTAGCTAAAGAATTGCCGACCTTGAGGCACTCATATTTTCTTTCCATAAGCCATCTTCTATTATATCTATCTATGATTTTTTTATCACTGGCAATACTTGCAGGGGTGGAAGTACTCATCAATGTGAACAACTTTTACTGTATACATATAATAAAACAGTAGAATCCGAATTAATGAAAAGTAATAAAAATAGAAAGGGGGTAACTAAAGAAAGGTAATAGGAATGGAAAGGGATAGGAAAAGGTAGAACAAAAACCTGCGATTTTTAGAAATCTTTTCTGTCTATCTGTTTGTTCGCGCACATCTCCGGAACCACTGAACGGATTTTCATGTAGTTTTCACAGGTAGACAGAGGTTATAGGCAGAAGAGCAGAATATATTGTTTCTTTAAAATTGGATGTTGCAAAAAGTTATCGTCATTTAAAAATTTTTGGAATTTACTTTTATACCTGCTGTTCGTTTCATCGAAATTGGCTAACGGTAAAAAAGTGATATAAATATTATAGTCTGCGCGAGCGAAGCCGCGGGCGAACAGCTAGTGCGTGAATAAGTCATACATAACCTAAGCTCGTGGTTGGTTCTTTTTCCTAATGGGAAAACTTATTTTGCAATAAATTGCAATTTATGCCCACTCACAATTAATTAGATTTAAATAAGTAAACGTGTCATTAACCGCAAAATGGTAGGTACCTTATAAAAATACAAATGTATTATAACGAGAAGCTGTTTTGGTTTGTAGATAGATTCTCGTTAATAGAAAATGAATCAACCAAGTACGCAATTTGTGGGTTTTGCTCGGTTTCAGCGCGAATGCTATTATCTATTATTATTTTCCTGGTATTTTTTTTTAATAACTAGGTACTTAGTGAAACTATGAATTTGAAGGTCAGATTTCATCAGATACCTACTTACTTAAATAAAAGAGCACCAAAATAATAATATCTGTATTGGATATTTTGACTAGACTTAGACAAAAAGAAGAAGCTTTATTTATTGGTAACGTTGTGTTTTACCAAAACAATATTGTGGTATACACATTTTTTTATGTTAGAATTGTAACAATTAAAAAACTTGCAACCTCGCTTATTCTTAAATGTCGTATATAATTACTGTAATAACAATTAAGTATGTTATTTATATTATGATAGTAATAGCACTGATGGAAAATTAATTTAAAGTGACAATCAACAATGATCGTGTTTTGTTCAGTTGTTAAGTAGTAATAATGATCTAGGTTGAATCATCGAGGAGATCATCCTTGAATTCATTATGTGATTTACCCGACATATTCTAAAGAAGTTACAGTATATGTTGGTGGTGTCAGCGGTAAAACAGCAGATACTACGATAAATGAGGTCTTAATTAAATTCTTAGTCACATCTCCTAATGCCTAGACAAGTTATTGAAAACTGTATAAGAACGAGGATCATAATATAATTATAGCGCATCATTTATTGTCCATGGCAGAAAATAGTCCCTAAGTGACGGCCCTGCGATATGAAAAGACATTGATAGATCGTGTTGCCTTGAATCTATCGGTTCATCTTAATAATAGTGAGTGATCATTGATCAACTTAACCTAATACTTTAGATAATACACTTTACATATTCGAAAGAGATCGGGAGGTCGTTTCGCAAGAACGATCGAGATCGTGATCTATCGGACCGTGAATGGGAGGTACCTACTAAGCACGTGGCCCAAATAAGGCCCAATAATTCGCGTGGCACATATGTATTATACATTCCTATGTTGAAACTGGTAGACAAACTCGCTGAGTCAACACTCCTTATGTTCTTTATCGTGTAAAATAAATGATACGTGTACTGCTCCGACCTTGCTACGTTTTTATATTGTTAACAATTTATTGCATAATGTAGTGCTTGCTTTTTGTCACATTTTTTGATGCGCAATTTCCAAATCTTTTATGTTGAACAATGAAGTCATGTGGAGTTGAAATTAAATGCATCTCAAGTTCAATGCACAAAGCAATTTTATGTCCAACCTTCTTAAATGACAACAGTTCTTGTTTTGAAAAATCTGGGGATTCCCGAGGTACAAATTTATACAATGCATCAATAGCATCTAAAGTAAGTTGCAAACATAACGTTTATGTCTCTATTTACATACAGTATCATTTACACATTTCTGTTTTCAGTTGATGGTGGAAATTTTAGATGTCGACATTTCTCTGCTACGGTGCAACGAATTGCAACAGCTTATACCAAAAACGTAGAATGTCAAAATAGGAATGTAAACCACTAGCATTTACCTCTGTCGGATCAGTCGCAATATGGTCTTGGCCCTAATTGCGACATTCCACAATTATACAACGGATCATCACGAATAACCAGCGGAGACTGAACAACGCAAATTGAGATGAATGACATACCCAGTCTGAAATCAATAACAGTCTTTTGTTCCACTTTTCACTACAGGTAGTCACAAAACCGGATGATGTTAAAAAAGGATCAAAATTTATTACGTTCGATTGCTACGCGCTGAGTGTTTTTTTTATACTAAGCGATAAGAAAGCGAGAAACATCACACGTTTGTAACTAAAGATTATCATCGAGAGGAATTCCGAGGAAGATAACATTTTATTGGACTGATAAGAGAAGCATTGTAAAGACAAATTTTAACCTGCAGTTTTGCACACCTTTGGAACCTTTGTTGCTTCAAATAATACACGAAAAAGATAGTCCGATTCACAAAAATAGATAACCTCTTATGTTTAGAACAAACGTAATTAGGAGCGACAAGAATCAGCATGTTTCCCTACTTCCTATTCAAGTTTAGGTCAAACAAGCTTTTGTAAAGAAGGCAAATTCGTATGCTAATTAACTTTTCCTTATAAATTACTTGTACACACATGAAAGCGTTATCTTCAACCGTGTCTAAAACAAATCTACATAACAATTGCTGATTGAGTCATGGATACAAACTTAAGCCAGTTAAGGAATGTACGACAATCTGCATGATGATCAGTATAATGATCGACTGCTGAGGTAACTGTTATTGTTTTTTAAATGAATTCTTCTCTAATCGATGTTTCTATGGTTATTTCACAACATGATGTCAGAATATCGTCACTTTATAATTGCTTCCCAACGAATCGTTACGAATTATTCAATAATATTATTCTAATGTTATTAACAAACTTACTTAATGGCTTCTTGATGATTTTACCTTTTTTGACAGCTCGTGTTAAATATTCGTTCTAATAACGAAAAAATTGTTCCTTGTAACCAATTGTTCTACCTGTCGGACTACTTTTTATAAGATTCTCAGTATTAACGACTTCAATGGTTGCGGGTTATTATCTAAAAGTGCCTTGGGAAGTCGTGCGTGGTTCTGCTACAGCGCTAATGGTATTTCTCTCATGTCGAATGTGTAGGTATGTCAGTAGTAGTGTCTGTGTCAGATTTTAGAGGTCAATGATATTTACCAGAATTTGTTATCGTCAAAAGATACTTGACGCGACGTATGGTCTAGAATGTTGTTCCCAAAACCCACTTATTAGCTTACTGTGTCTTACTGAATTAAACATGTGTATTTTCACAAGTAGTTAACTATTAATCGTTGGTTAGATAGAAGCTAGTCTATATAATAACTATGTGGGTAAATTACACTTCATAAAGACTGAGTGTAGCGTGTATGTTATACGCTAGGAATTGACCACAAACAGCTCCGTCCGTTACGGAGAAAGTGTAACATTTGCAAATCACTATTAAGAGAATCGCACATCATAAAAATGGCATGTTTATCATACCTCCAAGATTGGAGACTGTGCACCTGCCTGCAGACATTCAACAGTGAAACGTCTGTACCTGGGCGCGTCACGCACTGGAGAAAGTGTACTACAAAAGCATACCTTGTGACTGGTCCCCAATTGGGTTACGACCTCGAATATTAACCGCCACGGGGTCTTCTTTTTTCATATCGCGAACCGACTCTTCCTACGAACCGGTCCGAGGTCCGAACCGAACGAAACCTGTCGCCGAGGACCTGACAAAGCTATTTTTACACGATTGTGTGCTTTATGGTTCAAAAGAAAAGAACTCTGCTTTAATTCTGGTGTCAAGACTTATCGTGGTAATTTATTATCTGGAACGTGTAATTTAGTGGTTAAGTTTTAAATAAAACTAAATTAATTTTCTTATCAGTAGAATTTAAGTGTCCCATTTAAAGTTTACGTTTGTCTAGTTCTTGAAAATGGCAAGAAAATCGTTTAATCGTGGCTCGGTTGCTTGTTTAGTAGGTACTCAAAATAATGACTTTCTCAACACGAACGAACAAAGCAATATTAAGCTATAATAGAACGAGATTCAGAGAAATTCGTACCTATTTTAGTCTTGGTGAATATTAGATTCAGATGTACAGCAAAGGCATAAGGTGCGTTATGTGATAAGTTTATCTATAATATTCATGTTAAAGTTTGAACAACGTCGTCGTCGCCACGATGTCGTCGTGTGGTTTTGTTTCTCTCGACCAGCAAACAGGATTCCTTTGAAACGTTTTACTTGAGTCTCAATGGGTGCCTTGTCTCATTGTTCGGTAACATGTTGTATTTTATTGGGTAAGGGCAAATTTATGTAAGACTACCTCGGCTTAATATTCTCATCCATCGGATCATACTCTCTTGTTCTAAAACATAACATTTTGGTATTTTGACATCAGAATGTTTCGTTGAGTAATTTGCTAATTTGTTTCTTAGTGCATAGCAATATGACCTCCTCTAGAATTCTGAATACAATTTAGATTCATGCTCGTAGAAGATTGAGCCTGTCTTTTGGTTAGGGCAGATCATAAGGGCAGAACGTTACCTAATTTTTAGTTGTTATACTTTAGCTTAGAACATGCTCCAAATATTTAGTTAGTCAGCCAAATCTTTACATAACTTATTTTGATTGATGACACAATAAAACACGAAAAATAATGAAAAAACGCGGAAGACATTAAATATAAGTTTATTATTTTTATGTATTAGTTTTATTTGTATTCTTTTTTTTTGTAAAGCATGCCTTTATCGTTACATAGGAATTGAAGGTTTGGTTATTAATAAATCTGTAATCTAGAAGAATCAGGAAACTTGTTTTGGAACGCGAAAACATTGGAACTAGACTAGTCTCTCATGGGGCGGTTTCAAAGTAGCTTCCTATACCGCGGATGCTCAGGTTTTGGAATGAGCTCCCCGCCTCATTTTTTTCCCAAGGGAGTCCAGCATTTTGCATGGTCAGCAACGCGCGAGTGATACCCCGTGTTGCAATAATTAACGGGCTACGGTAACCGCTTACCATCAGACGGGCTGAATGCTTTTTTGCCATCTTAGCGGTAATAAATAAAAACCTATCACATCATGGATCGTCTGTAATATAGGTTATGAAGAACTCTCACAGTTACGTTTATGGGAACTGAAATATGTTTGAGTGTTGCATACAAAATCAATGATGATTTTAATTCAAAGACTTCTAGCAATAGTTCAATCTAGAGATCACTTTTCAATAATTTAATAAGGAAAAGTCGTCAAACATTGAAAATTGAATAACATTGAAAATAAGGCACCTAGGCCTATCTATTGATAATGACATTACCGATGCTTTACAAGTACTGGTCCAATGTCGTAGTTATGTATTCCACAGAATAGGGGTAATTGCTTGTATTGAAACCTGCGATTGTATTATTATTTACTTTGGTTGTGGCTGAATGTGGCAAGTGTACAAAACCTTGAAGGGAATTGCATGATCGATGTATATATTCTACTATAATTGCCAGAATCTACTGAACTTTTCGATGTAGTGTTGCGGAAGGTAAGCAGTTTTTCGAAGCTGTCTTCACCTTGTCCGGTGTTTTGAACCTCTGTTAGTCAGATCATTGCTCTTTTAAAGGTTCTTTCGTCATCCAATGTAATTTTGTAGGTAATTTATTTTCTACGCCTCATATAATTTGTCTGATCTGGTTTGCTAATTTAATAAATTTACATAATAATATAAAAATGGCGTTATGTTCTAAGTAATTACTTATTACAATTTCATGAAGTTTTTTGTTCGCAACTTGAACTCGGTACATACCTACTTATTTCAAATCAGCAGTAAGCATCTCATCAAAAACTGTGCAATGCTTAAATTAAACAAAATGCTAAGAATAAGATCAACAAAAATAATTACGAACTATACTTGGATTCAAGTATATTACCTATGAGATCTTTCTAAAACGTGTAATTATTGTAGATGGGCAGATCCAATCCGTTGAATTTAAATTTTAATCAAAATCACGTCAAGTCCGTTTTAGCGGTTTCGTGCCGCGATCCATTAAATTCGTAATTATGGATTGATATGAAGTTTACCAAGTAAATTAAGAAAGTATTATTATAATTTCTCACCTTGAATGTATCGGCATTCCTTGTCAATCATTGATTGTAACTTCAAAACACTATGAAAATCCAGTCATATATAATTCACAAAACACAATGAAAATCCAGACTTTCATGAAACAATAGCTACATTATATAAACCCATAGTTCACAGTAAAAGTGTATTAAAATAAAATGACTTGATAAGAATCAAAATGTTACACCGTATGTACGAAAAAAAAAAAAGTTCAACAGTCTTTGAGGAATGCATGCATTTCAAGTTGGCCGTTCGGTTTGGGGGATAAATATAACTTAAATTGTAAGCTGTTCGAAGGCACTGCACAGTTAGTTCAAATTAGTCACAATAAATACACAATAACTCACAAATTTTATTGAGAGTTATTTCATCGTCTGGCTGTCACTCAGCGCGGAGTTTCACCGAACGCAACGCACACCCGACCGCTTCTGCGATTGAATCCAATATGGCGGACGAACGAGCGAATCAAGAGAACGACAACGACGCGACGTAGAGCCTGCGCTACCACTGAAGTCCGATGAAATTAATGAAAATGGATCTTATTTCTTGTATTACAGAGGTGGACCGATTGGACTTCTGTGGTGGCGCGGTCTCTATGTACGGTGGAATGGAATGAATGAATGTCTTGCAACAAATAGCTCGGTCGTTTCGTTGTATTTTGAAACTTTGAGCATCTGCGTGGTTCTATTTTGTTTGTATTCCAATAAAAAAGTTATTAAGGTGCCTACCTACTTATTTAATGTTTATTGTATTAGCACGGTACCTACCTACCTACCATATGTACTTACCTCAAAGGCATAGATAAAATCAAATATTTCATAAATTAAATTAAATTTAAATTAAAAGCCTAGATGGCAACTGGCTCTCAAGCGCAACTGCCAGAACACACCAGAAAAATTAAAAAATATGGATTCTTCTCGATTGTAAGGAAGGACACAATTTTTAGCCAGGCTTTTTTTGTTTATGATCTACAGGAGGATCTAACTAAAGTCTAAGCTCGGGAATGTCCTCGAGCTTCAACTAATTTCACCTTTTCATGTTTCGTGTTTGGGTAACTCCTATGGTAGTAACTCCTACCTTAAAAAAAAGTTACCCAAACTCTACAGACGAAGCGGCAGTGAAGAACGCCTTCTAGACTTATTCGAATCCCGTGCAGGAGGCAGGGTAGGGAGCATTATAAGGGTTCAAAAAACTACCCTTAAAATGGCAGGAGTGTGTAAATAGTTCAGGCAAATATTTTATAAATTATATTTTTTTGTTAAAAAATAGGATAAATTTTCCCATACATATTCTGTTACACAGGTTTAGACTTAGCTCAGATGTCAGGGACTTCGTTTTAATTTAACTGTGTGAAGTTTTACGTATGTAAATAAAAAATACATTTAAAACGGCAATTTAAAAAGACAGTACTAAGCTGGTAAATACCTAATAAGATCCATTATTTATTTACAACAAATATTTACAATCAATGTATAAACTACGAACTATGATATATAGAAAACATCCTCAAAGCCCTCGCTGCTGTCTAATAAGTATATTTTTGTTTATTAAAATCTGTTTAGTTTGTTTCTCTGGTTGATGGAACATTATGTAATTTCGATTAAAAAAGTAAATAGACATGTCAAAATTATACGTCTCTCAAATCCACTCAACAAACGTGTTGTGTACTTCAAAATTATAGTGTAAAATTCTTTAAATTATGAGTTAATATCTACACATTACCACAAAAAATAATAAATTCATCATGGCGTTGGATTTAGTCAGTATAGCCCAGCCACATTATATTCCTGGGTAAGTACCTTCCTACCATTTTTTCTTGGTCTGAGCTTCCTACCTACTGAATCTAAGTAGGTAGGATTATGAATTAGTAGCTTGTGCCTCGCGTCTTCATCCACGTTCCCGAGGGATCTTATGTTTTCCCGGGATAAAAAGTATTATAAAAACTATTTGTTATTTTATTATCTATCCATGTCCCAAAGTTTCATCCAAATCTGTTTCAGCCGTTTATGAGGCATTTAACATCCAAATATACTTCCTAAATACTTTCACATTTGTAATATTAAGTAGGTTTACTTTAGCCAGGTAACCAACTAGCTAAGATGATATAATTAGTACCAGAAATTTGGCGTTTGGCAAACTTGTCTAAGGCCGGCCACAGACAACCGGAATTCCTCTCTGAATTCAGAGACGGAATTCATAATCTGAATGCAAAATGTTTGAATGAATTGAGAAAATCATAATCTGAAAATCCAGAACGTGTGTGCAGTAGAGCATAATTAAATTGTATGCAATTCCAGGCTTTCTGAATTAATAATACGAATTCAGATTATGAATTCAGTGACGAATTCCGGTGTGTGAGTCCAGCCTAAGGTAGTAATAGCTCAGTGGTAGTGATGTAGGCTACCTTTGTGAAGATCATGGGTTCCCACTTTGAGATTGAGCTTGGAGAAAAAAACGTGATGAAACCATAACGCGGTGGTAGGGTAGGTTACATTATAGCATTGTAGTATCCGTATAGCTGGCTACCATTCTGAACTTAAAAAAGATTCGCCATTGGATGCCAGTTCACTTCAAAATTTGCGCATGCGCAGCGTGTGCTATCACCGTCGTTCACGTCATCACTTACCAAAGTGAGATTGTAAAGAGATTGTAACTTCAGTAAATTCGACCTTCATAAGTGCCCTCCGAGGGCCTAAACAGAATAAATGACTTTAATTTTGAATTTGAAGATTGTGGTCACAAAGAAATACAAATTCATAATTTTCTATAACTTCTGAATAATTATGGATTGTGACATCAGCATTTGGAGCAGATTTAACATTAAATACGCTTCTAATTAAATCTAAAACCGTGTCTGACTGAGTGACCACTTCGGACTTAGCTTGGGTACTAGGAAATGACCCACAGCTGAATATTTTGGTAGTAATGCGAAGTAATAGGTGGAAGCCTTAATATCCAGGGTAGGCAGTTTAACTGTCGGTCGTAGGCTACCCGGCGTCTGATATTACGTAGGAATTTAGGGTCTTCGTTCCTTTATACTAATTGACAGATCTGTTTAAGAAGTCAGAAGCATAGGGGTAAGCACGGTACGGTAAGGTGGAGCAATTGCCTCATCGTAGCTTGTAGCTAAGACAAGCTAAAGATACGTAATATAATAATTAATTTATTAGGTACGTAAAAAACATTATCAATATTACCCAAGTACCTACCAATATTATTAATAAATCGGTTAACAAATGATTACATGACCTAGGTACAATAAAAAAAAAGCATTTTTAGTTATTACCTCCTAACGATTTTCATTACATTTGCCCCACTTTTGCAAAGCACATACTGCATGTGTGTGTACGTTCATAGATGCCCAAGGTCAGAAGGCTGTCAATCTGGTAATCGGTCCTTCTGATGGTACCTATGTGGCAACATCGCCTGGGGCCCCCACCCCCATTGCAATTGTCAATGGTTCCTTATTCAATGTATTCTAAAATAACAGTTAAATATTTTAAAATATTTAAGTTTTATTTTCATAAGTGGTCTAGATCTTAAAGAATGTAGTCATTGGACAAACTAGATATACATTTCCTGTTTTCCAATACGTAAGAAGATGAAAGTGTCCTAGATTGAATTACAAATGTTGCTGGTTTTACACGTAGATAAATATTTAATGTTGCTTTCCTCTGGTTAAATTTTGACGCAAACGTTTTGACGGTTTTAGCCCAAGTACCTATAGTTAAAGACTAGTAGGCAGGGGATAAAACCACGGGGAACACCCATGGTTGTATCCCCATTCCCGGCATAAATAGAAGCTCATCCTCAATAAACGGACTATCTAACGAAAAAATAATTTTTCATTTCGGATCATCAGTTCTGGAAATAACTTCCTACATCCAAACTTTATTATCTGTATTGTATATAAAATGGTATGGTATGACTGATTGGGTGATATATCTACGCACAGCCTAAACAGCTGGACCTAAAGACTTGAAATTTTGATACCTTATACAGTATAGACATCCATTAAGGAAGGACTTTAGGAAATTCAATCCCTATGGGGATAAAATAGGGGTTCGCGGATGAAATCGTGGGGCGGAAGGCTAGTCTCTTATAAAATAAAGTATAGTATAGATGAGTTCAGTCATCGGAGGGGTATATTCATAATAATAAGTGGTCTTTGTTACATATCCACACCTAATTATCTTACAATCTTAATTGTTATTTCCAAATAAGGATGGGTTACAAAAGGTGAGAAGAACAAAGGATCCAAAAAAGGTTAACCTACATACTCGTACATTAAAAAAGTTAATATAATGTTCACTCATTATGACGAAACGTGCAAGCTTCATAAGTTTGGTGGTTTGTTGGTTTTTAAACGGTTAAAAAATATGGCACAAGATGCGCCAGAGTGATATAACGAAGATGTATATTTACCACCTCAATAGGTACTGTATTGCACTGTATCTATGGACTATGTTAATATCGCGAATTCATCATTCATCATCATCTCAGCCGCAAGACGTCCACTGCTGGACATAGGCCTCCCCTAAGGATCTCCAATAGGACCGGTCTATTTACTTTTAATCACGCAATGTAAAGAGTAATTACTAAATAAATGTTTTTTTTTTACTTTGGATGGGCCACATGTTAGTGATGATATGGCCGAGGATGGTAAGTTCACAAGTCTAGAATGTAACTGGGACTCAAGTGCAGCTGTCGGAACACGGTATAATGCCAACAGAGTTTCAATTTGAGGGTGGTGGCCAGTCAAGTCTTATAAAGTATCTACCCTATCGTGCTATGGTTTCCTCACGATGTTTTCCTTCACCGAAAGCTCAGGTTCGTTGTACCTTCGCCAGGGCATTCGACGTCATTCCCACAGAGGTATTTTAATTTAAAATAACCGATGTCATCATTTGAATTATTTAATATGACTTAGTTACCCCTTTTCTATTTTTATTACTTTTCTTCAATGTTCAGACAGACATATCGGATTCTACTATTTTATTATATGTAATATAGATATCATCACCGAACGCTCTTAAAGTCTCTGCTAGGACACAACCTTCCTTAAAACAATGGCGACTAATGCCATTGTCCCAGTGTAGATTAGCTGACTTCATATAAGTACTACTTTACCTTTACTATACCTACTTTGGAACTTGAAATCACAGACATGAAATTCAAACACATATGCGTCAAATATAGAACTTCCTTTTTTGTAGTCGGTTAAAAACATATCCAACCCCAATCATCCTACTAATATTATAAATGCCAAAGTTTGAATGGATGGATGTTTGTTTCGCACGATGTTGCTTATTGTTGATCGAAGCGCCAGAACGACTGAACGGATCTGTATGAAATTTGCCACAGAAATAGATAAGTACCTAGTCTGGAATAGCACATAGGCTACTTTCTATCCCGGGAAAACATAAGATCCCTCGGGAACGCGGGTGAAACCGCGGGGCGGAAGCTAGTATGGTAATAAAAGAAGATGTCAAAATGTGCATCTAACAATGAACTAAGAGTTTACTACATAGTATTTAAAGTTTTCCATATATGGCTACAAATATCGACACAACTGCAACGTTATGGCATAACATCATTAAGTAATGATGTTACTGTAACACCAAACACATTAATAACATTAGTTAAGACTGTCAGACGTTGCAGTAACATTTATTGATGAACTCTGGCCGTTTTGTGCAGATTTTTCATATACGATTGTGCAACGACCATGTAACATAACTTTTATGACGGTACTTTTAGGGCATTGTGTTATAATGCGTGTCCGAGATTGATAAATGAGTGTATGTTCTGGAATGGCTTATGACCAAATGACACGATTTATTGGTTGTAATGTCACGTAGGTAGGTATTATGAATATCTTCACGTCACGTCTTAGATCTCACGCGCAGTCTTGAGTTTCAAGCTGTTCAAGTTTATGGAAGGTATTTTGAGGAAGGCGTTGATACATAGAAAACAAAATGATAAGTTAATGCCTATCACATCCTACATACTATAAATATCCCTTCGCAATTCGCATAGTTAAAAAAACTTACGGGAAGCGTTAAGGTTGAAAAATTTAAAGCAACCTTTGCACAGGATAGATAGTATTGTTTCGTTCGGCACAGACATTCAATGAACGGAAATAAACACAACAATGAGTACAGTGGCGGATCCTGGATTTTGGTTTGGGAGGGGCTTACCCAGCTGAGGGTCCTAGGGGTCCTAGGGTTAGTAGGATTACATCAAGCTTAATTTAAGATTTGTCAGAGGTGGACCCTGATACTTTTGGGGGGCTTCAGCCCCTGGATGCACTACCTACTAACTACTTATTGTTAATAAGATGGAGACCTCTTTCAAAGAGGACTATTACCACAGTATAATAGTCTTTTGATATATAGATGGTGTAAGAAGTAGGTGGATGATGATAAAGACTTAAACAATCTAGGTAGTAGATTAAGTAAGAGTAGAATCTCCTGAGCCTAGTCAGGCGCGGACCCAGCCCTCAAAATAGATTGTGGTGACGGCAACTCTAAAATCGACCAGGTGCAAGACGGACTAGGGGCCATCCATAAATTACGTCACACGTAGAGCGGGTCGATAAGGGGTGGGAGGGGTCTTAAGTTTCGTGACATCACATTTCAAAATAATTAGATTGATAGAAAACGCGAAATTTGAACTAAGTTAACGAAAATCACGCACGATTAATTGTTTTTATTTTAAATTATTTTATTCAGGCATTGGATATATGATCTGCCTATCGACCTCAATTAGGGTTGTGGGCATGCTCATCGTGCCCACAACGGTGGATCCGCGTTTGAGCCTAGTGAAGATATTTCTCTAATTGCAGAGCCAACCGTTTTAAACACAAGTTGTTCAATGAAGCAGTGCATTATTAAGAAGTAATTCTGTTTCAATCTCCAGTTACACAGGTCACTGTCCAGAATATAAGTACCGCATCGGTGACACCTATGGGTCCACCACACACAAGATACTACTGGACCCAAGCGTCCAACATTCGGAGAGGCTCGTGCTTTCCGACAGGACAGCTGATGATTTTCAGGTACCTACCTAATAGATTGACGACCATTAGTATAAAGAATGTTTATTATTTCAAGAGGAGCAGTAGGTATATAAAATACTAGTAGGTAGTGACCTTAGAATAACTGTAGGTAGTGACTAAATTTCTCGTCGGCTTTTCCTAATCGATTTCTTCACAATGAATGTCAATAGGTAAAGTCTAATGATCCTTCGAGTCAAACGATAAAATTTAAGACTGTTCCGATTCTAAAATCTTAATACCGAGTGTACAGTACATATACAATAACTGTACATGTGTACATCCATTTTTACCCTACTACGCCACAAAAGGAGGATTATGAGTTTTCATTGAACCGCATGTAACGAGTACCTAGTACTAAATGCAAATTTATATTGATCTTAAAAGTTCGTCCTTATTGTTTTTTTTTATCAGTCAAGTGTACCTTCTATAGTCTACGATGAAGAAGTAAATAAACATTAGAAAGTAGTCGAACACGTATATAGATCACATTAGAATTCTAGGAATTTCAAGTGAATCACAATCATCATGTGGAAGTCTTGAAGTGTTCTTTGTCTCGTTACGTTCTTGTATTGTTGATCAAAGAGCGATATTGTTTTAAGAATTTAATAATGTCGATAAATCATTATTAATTTACTAGGTACCTACTTACCAATGTTTTTATAAAAAAAAGTGTTTAATCATTTTTATTTTTAGATATTTCGCCCGCCACAAACCGACATAGATGTGGTGAACGCGAGATTCCGGAATGGAGATCCGGTCTACAAGCATCCTATGATACCAGGATATGAGGGTAAGAAGCCTTAATTATGTCGTTTAAACATGCCAAGGTTTCTGGTTTCTCCTCTCAGCATGTTTTTATATTATGTTTTCTTCATCTTGCGCTGTTAATTGAACCCTTCCAGTAGGAACAGAAAAGTTATCTTCTTTTCTTTTTCTACAATAAGACATGAGAAAAGCTAACTGCAAAAATGTTACAAAAAGCGTAACTGGACCTGATGATTCAGTATTTTCGTGTCGCCTTTCGATAGCCTGAGTCATGGACCGGTCAAAGTTATGCTAACAGTTTCCTGAGAGCCAAGGGCCATTGGTTAGACGGAGGTTTTGTTGGAAGTTGGATTATGATTACTTAGGTCATTCTTACGAAATCAAAACTAATGGTTGGAAAATTTTAGTTTCTATTTTTTACTTGCAATAAATTTAAACACTTTATGTAGGTATATATATTTATCGACGACCTGTGATAGTTTTGGTACGTAATTCACAGATTCATTATCCGAGTTATGATAATTATAGTAGGTACTACTTATGTTTGTAATTTGTACCTACGTGCTACAACGTATTAGATATGTACCAAACAAACACTATGCCACTTGTAGCATATTCACAATTTATACAATACAATAATGAATCCTTTTAATTATGGAAATCAGACAAGAGTTCAACCATAACACCACAAAGATAACAGTACGAGGAAAGCCTCGGGCACCATTTAATTAAGTCATACGAAGATTACCATTTATTTATTGTTTGAAGTGGGTGTTTGTTAGACTCATGGTTGACGTTTGGCCCACTTTGCATAAGTATTGTACTTATTAAGGGACAAAATAGCTTCCTAGATGAATGATAAATTATAAATATTTTCATTTAGACCTTTACGTACATTTTCTTAATTATTGAATCAGCAACAAACATTTCATTGAAATACATCCATTTAGCATTTGATGTTGCTTCAGAGGTATCTCTAATTTGTAAACGATGTAGTAATATGTTTACCCTTTATTTATAGGTTACCCGCTTATCTATAAATAAAATGGTTTTGTTATTGTATGATTCTCCATTTTATTTAAAAAGCCTGTGTACATAATCTGAGAGCACAAACGGTACTTATCCTTTATCTACAATCGCTCTAGTTACACGTCGCGATATCAGCCACTGGCTACTATAGTCTACCAGGATTGAGTTGGGTTCGCAACTAACGGTATCGACTCATTTCATATGGCGATAGGGATTTCAATACATTATATTTTACATACAATAACTTATGGTAATCGATAAGCAAGATGGACATGAGGTCTACTAACAAGATTCAGGAAATATCAATTGATAGGCCGCTAATTAATGAGATACTATACTTAATGACGGTGACGAAGAGAATACTGCCTGTTTACCATGTGGAATTAAGCTAAGGTAGGTACCTGGTATCTACTTACTACGCCAAAGTGAGGAACTACAAAGTACCTTTAAATAAGTCGGCTATAGGTATAGCTTACGCAAACATTGAAAAAAACTAAGATTACAGAATAATCTGAGGATAATACTAACTTTTTACATGTTATGAAATGTAACTTTAAACTAAAGCTTCAGGATAATAATAAACTTTAACACGGCCTAGGCTTCCTACCACGCTTGAATGCGCATTTCGGCCAACGCTACACGGTCGCTGCGACGGAAGCCCTGTCGGAGTTCCAGAGGCTGCAGATGAATCAAAGAGCTGCTAGAAATCAGTTGGAACGTGTCGTAGACCTGCAAGCCGGGAAAGGACAGCCCTGGGATCTGGTTGATCGATTTGTAAGTGAACAATATTTGATGAGCTGCTAAAAATACGAAAATCTAAAAATAGAAATGTGACAATCTGAATGGGAAGGATGAAGAAAGAAGAATGAAAGACAATTTGAATGGATCAAGCTGAATTGTAAACAGAGCCGTTTTCACAAGTTAAGAGATAAAACTAAATTTTACTTTCTACACAGTCAGCGACAGCAGAGTTCAAGCTGCCGTTGGTCACTGTAAGACCAGAGTGTGCGGGCATACTACGAGATCTTCCCATGGATGAACCAAAATTATCACCAGCATCACATTCTGTCAGTCCCTACTTCATGGAGAACAATGATCCCAATAAATTTATCAAGAAAGGTGAGAAGACTAAACAATAGCAACAATATCTCCGGCTGAGGGGTAAAATAGGAACGAAACTCTTTTTACACAAACGTTTTTATTTATAGCCCTTTAAAACGATTTTAAATGTTATTTGTCGTTGCCATGGGTGATTTTTGAAATGTTTACAAGGTGATATTTTTTATGATTTTTGGATTCTCTTCAATCAATATGTAATTATGTCGTATGCAAAAATACATTCTTCATTTGTGAGAAATCAGATTTGGGGGTATAACCCAGCACATTCTGTGCGTGAGTATTTAATATAGTGCAGCACTTTACTGCTGACTTATGTGGGTAAGATAATTATGATGTGGGTAGGTACTAAATATTGTTGTATATTTTTAATAGGTTTTGCAGGCCATGTACCTTATGGCTTCCAACGATTTGGCGAATCATCAAAGAAGATAACCAACTCCGCGCTTTGTGACTTCTCATCTAACTACAGGCGAAGACAAAGCACTGAGTGGGCCCCAGTGAATGTAGTCAAGTAAGTAACACATCCATCCATACGTTCGATTATTTCCGAGATATTCAAATCACACGGCTTGTGTATTTTGCTAATGTCAAGTTATAATAAGACATTCTAATAAAATTATTTGAAAAGGCTGTACGGTTAATGATGCTTGCCTATCTTTTAAAGGATGAAAAAACTACAACTACTCTAGTCATCCATCTAGGGATAGTCGATACCTACCTACAAAAAGTTCGGTTCTCTATTACAACGAACAAATAAGATGAACTAGATGACAACCCCTATTCGACTATAATTATGTACATGTACGAGACGTACAATATATTTTCATGGTTTTATTTGACCATGGTAGATAGACGGACGAACGGACATGACGAAACTTAAGGGTACGTTCACTAGGTTTAACGTTGACAAAACAATATAAACGTCACAGCCGACACAGCAGATAGATGCTGCTAAGTATTTATCATAGAGCAGCACTGTTACAGGAAGTCATAGGTAGGTATTTGTAAAACTTGTCACAGTGATAAACTGTGAAATTATACCTGGTATTTACCTAGACTGTGTTCAGTAACTACGCCGACGATTATCGGAGCGTTCAATAACTCAGTGTGATCGCACCGTACCGTTCAGTAACAACGCCGGACGATCGCAGCGGTCACACCATGAATAGTTGGGTGGTGAAAATCACACCAATGTCACTTTGACAACTAAATTGAGGGAAAAATATTCGGGTTGCGTTCAGTAACTACGCAGGGTGATTGCCCGACGATTATCTTTAGCGTTCAGTAACTAAAGTCTGGAAAATGAAAGTCGACACTCGAATTATTTGCAAACTTTTCATATGGCAATGTTTTATTTACGTCAATCTCTGTCGCTTTGATGTTTATACTTTGTTTGTATTCCTAATTATTATTTATGATTTTACAAAAACTATTTCTGTGTTTGGTTCACATTCTGTTCACATTAAAAATACGACTTTACATACAACAAGTACCATAGGTTCCCATCTGGACCTGTCCACATGCTGTCAAGCAGTAGTGTACAAATATTGTTTTAAACAAAAAAGAAATAACTCTAAAGTATCAAGTCAGGTTATTTTAGGTATTTCATACAAATTTTAAAGTTACTAGTGTGAGATTTTTTGAATTTGCCACGCTTTTTCAGTCTTCTTTCGTTTGCCAGATTCTTTGAGTGTGATCAATACGTCAGGCGAATGGGGAACGAAAGTCATACGGTAACTTTCACACGGTAACTTTCACACCCGGTGTGTAGTTAATGAGCGCACCCCTGTATCAGATTTTAATATGAATACGCCCGTCGCCCAACAACTGTCCAACTCTATTCATCCCCGAAACGATTATATTTAAGATGGATTTATAAGTTTGTACCTAATGGCAGCCATAGACCTTTTTTTATAAGACCTTTTTTATTTATTTTTTTTCTCATCGTGGAAATAATTGTGGCCCCCTCCCTATCCATCCATTCAACTGTCAATGTCAAACATATTGTTGAGGCGGACGACACGCGCAATCGTATTTAATTATTTTTGTAAAACTTACCAAGTTACTAAAATTCCACCAAAATGGGAAAGAAGAAACCTTTACCAAACCTCTCTAAAGAGGAAAAGATGGTTATGGTGATATCTGAGATCATACAAGAGCTGCTTGTCGCCCACCGCCAGGGAAAAGATGTTAACCTTAACAAGATGAAAACTCGTATATCCTCGAAATACGGCCTTGGTACGTCTCCAAGGCTTGTTGACATCATCGCGGCAGTACCTGCTGACGCCAAGAAGGTACTCCTGCCGAAGTTAAAAGCGAAACCTATCAGAACGGCCAGTGGAATAGCAGTGGTTGCCGTTATGTGTAAGCCGCATCGTTGTCCGCACATAAACTTCACAGGGAACATCTGCGTATACTGCCCTGGTGGGCCGGACTCTGACTTTGAGTATTCCACTCAGAGTTACACAGGATACGAGCCCACGTCTATGAGAGCGATAAGAGCGCGTTACAATCCGTACCTGCAGACGCGTCATAGAGTAGAACAGTTGAAGCAGCTTGGTCACAGTGTGGATAAAGTGGAGTTCATTGTTATGGGCGGTACTTTTATGAGTCTCCCAGAAGATTATAGGGATTATTTTATTAGGTAAGTTGGTTTGTATTAGTCTTCATTGTTATCTTGAAACATCATTATTAATTTGTTGCAAATCCTATTTATGGTATGCTAGGTTAAATTAATTAAATTTTCCATTGATAATCTAAGAATTCAATTAATACTTTCTAAGTACTTTAAGTTTATCTCAATAAGCCTAAATTTTCTTGGAATAGAAAATAGATCAATCATTACCTTATACCACTCACTACCTATGCTACTATTACGCATTTCAGAAATCTCCATGATGCACTGTCTGGGCATACATCAAGTAGTGTTGCGGAAGCTGTGAAATATTCAGAGAAAGCAAAGACCAAATGCATTGGTATCACAATTGAAACCAGACCTGACTATTGTCTGCAGAGGCATATGAGTGATATGCTGAACTATGGGTGTACTAGGTAAGTGTATTTTTGAGTTAACCTTCATGAAAATGTTATTTTTATTAATATAAAGATTATATAGTATGCAGAAGTTTCAACCCATCTTAAACTTGACGCGCCGGTTGGCATGGTTGGTTAGAGACCCTATCTATCACGCCACAGGTTGTGGGTTCGATTGCCACTCAGAACAGACATTTGTGTGCATGAACATATCTGTTTGTCCTGAGTCTGGGTGTAATTATCTTTATAAATATCAGTTATCTGGCAGTCAGTTTGGGGTCAGATGTCCGTGTGTGAGGAATAATGTCCCAGAATATTTATTTATTTATTACTTCCAATCTTGAGAACCAGTTGCCTTCTAGGCTTTGTAAGGTCCAGAACACATTGGGAATCCCCCTGGAATAAGCTTATAACCATAGGTGACAGCAATACTAATAATATACTATGGACTCCCTGTCTGTTTGTCAGCTAATAACAAATCAAAGACTTCTTCATTACAAGCTTTATATTATTTCAGATTGGAAATTGGTGTGCAATCAGTTTATGAAGATATAGCTCGTGACACAAACAGAGGACATACTGTGAAAGCTGTTTGTGAGAATTTCAACTTGGCTAAAGATGCTGGCTATAAAGTAGGTAATATTTTCACTTAAATCTGGAGCCAACTTATTAAAGCCAGATGTCTATAATCACAACTTTTGTGTTTCCAGATTGTAGCACACATGATGCCAGATCTACCTAATGTGGACTTTGAACGTGATGTGGAGCAATTTATTGAATTTTTTGAGAACCCAGCTTTCAGGGCTGATGGACTAAAAATTTACCCAACATTGGTGATTAGAGGCACCGGTCTGTATGAGTTGTGGAAAACTGGCAGGTACAGGAGTTACCCACCTTCTACTCTGGTTGATTTGATTGCCAAGATATTAGCGCTTATACCTCCATGGACTAGGGTTTACAGGTGAGTTGATACATTTTCTGAAATTGAATACTGTTTTGTACTTAATAAGTAGGGATTAAAAAAATATGTGTTCATCAAAAGATCTGACTCTATGGTACAAACATTTTTCAAAATTTAAATGTATCTTCTGAACTTTTACAACACTACATACATGCTTGCTGTGACAGCTCAGAGCCTGCACTATGTATATAGATAGATATTCAATGTTATTCTTAATATATCAAAGAACCAATAGAGTCCAACAAGATATTAGTGTGAAAATAGTTAATTTTAAGAATTAATTGATTTGACAAAGTTTTACTTATGTACTTTTCTCTGTGTACTTAATTGAATAGGACCTTAATTTCATAGAAACTGAGATAAAGGATATGGGATTATACAACATTTAACAAAATAAGCGAATTATAATAGGATCTACTTTCTTTCAGGGTACAGCGAGACATCCCAATGCCTCTAGTATCATCAGGAGTGGAGCATGGTAATCTCAGAGAGTTAGCCCTGGCTCGTATGGCAGACTTGGGCACTGACTGTAGAGACGTCAGAACTAGGGAGGTTGGCATACAAGAGATTCATAACAAAGTGAAACCTTATCAGGTATGTTAAGCAATATTCATAACTTTGCAGACAAAGTGCCTTAATTTTGTAATTATAGTCAAACTAGCTATTCTGCGCGGTTTCACCCGTGTTCCGGGATAAAATATAGCCCATGTTACTCAGGGATAATGTAGCATTCTAATGGTGAAAGAATTTTTGAAATTGGTCCAGTAGTTTTTGAGTTTATTTATTACAAACATACAAATATACAACTCTTACCTCTTTATAATATTAGTATGAAGTATTATAAATATTATCTTGAATTAAAATTGAATATGGCCAACATTTCTGGTTTATTTATGTGGTGTGCATTTTATGAGGTTGGTTAGGGATAATAATAATATTCTATTTTTTTTTATATTTAACCACTTCAATCAAATAGAATATAATAACTACTACATCTTTTCAGGTAGAACTAATAAGACGAGACTATGTAGCCAATGGTGGCTGGGAGACATTCCTAGCTTACGAGGATCCAGACCAGGATATTTTAGTAGGCCTCCTCAGGCTTAGGAAGTGTGCCTCAGACACATACAGGCCTGAGTTGAAGCCGGGACCGAAGGCTGACTTCAAGCAGTGCAGTATTGTTAGGGAGCTGCACGTTTATGGATCTGTTGTGCCGGTAAGTTTATCATAGGATTGGGCTTGAAGGTGACCCAGTTGGTACTGTATTGCAAAACAAAAACCTTTAAAAAAAATACTTTTATGCATTTGTATGGAAATATTTCTATTGGAATGATAAATGTTACTCGTAATGTGTTTAATTCTTTAGTCAACATCTTTTTAATATTTTATTATTTTACTAGACCATATTGAGATACCATTTTGCCTTGTATAGTTGAATAAATCTCTGGTCTATGGATCATAAACCCTCCAGATTTCTTATTATCTCTCAACTTGCAGGTGAACGCCCGAGACCCAACCAAGTTCCAACACCAAGGCTTTGGCATGCTCCTCATGGAAGAAGCTGAAAGGATAGCCAAGGAAGAACATGGCTCTGACAAAATGGCTGTTATATCTGGCGTCGGCACCAGAAACTATTATGCCAAGATTGGCTACCATCTCGAGGGGCCTTATATGGTCAAAATGCTAGATTGATTATGTAAATAAATATCTTTATGTTATTGGATTGTTTTATTCTATGCTAATTTTTGTTTTCAGATGTATATAATGAATTCATTTTATTTTATCGAAAACAACGTTGCTCCACACTGTGGCGGTAGTACCTACTATTTCTAATACTATGGTAAAAAATTGCATCATTTTATTTAACTATGTCATGTACTTTACTTATAGACTAACTACCTACCTAACTTATAACAAAACCCTTATTCATACAACTACTAATCTACCCCTATCTCCTCTCCTACAGACCTGATCCTCCTCTATCGATCAATCCTACTGAGATTTATCACAAGCACGTCGGCATGCTGCCCAACTACGCGGGCCACGTGCCTGGATGCATGTTCAGGTAATGCTTTAAAACGTATTTTAAAAAATACAAATTTTATAGTGTGGCACTTCTTCCATTTGCACTGATTTAAATTCTGAGTCAGTTTGGTTTAATAGTGGGCTATCTACCTGCTAGAACGGAAACACTGGCAGGGCCACCTCTGTATATCTAAAACTAGAGCACCTAGCGAAGAGCCGTTTGCTCCCAGAATTTGCCGCCAAATATCAGATTTTGACTTAGAATGCATATCTGTGATAGCCCTGCCAAGAAATGCTACACAATTTAATATACAAGGGCATATTTTACTATCCTATTACCTACCCAAGGTTGCCTGGATGAAATCGCTAAGACCGCCTAAATTGGTTGCGTTATTGTCTTTTGAAGGGAAGAGAGATCAGGAAAATAAAACTTCTGAGCTAAGATTTTTCCATTTAGTTTTTTTTATTTGTAGGGATAAACTGTATGAGACAAATCATGTCCCAAGAGTATCTACCACTTGTCAAGGTACGCTAAAAAGCTTTTTATTGTGCCTTGTACAAAATATTTTAAGTCAGTCGTCAAAAGAATCCTATAGATAAATAAGGTACTAACAAAAGCAAGCTATAGAGTAACAGTATCGCTCCGGTTCGTTGTGCGTTGTGCCGATCGTAAGCAAATCTTTTATAGATACTTGCTATGGTATAGCGCTTTCATAGCGATGTTCCATGCATGACGAAATGTCTGCACCCGCCCCGCGTGTCCCGCATCCCCTTTTGAGACCTTAATGTGTTCATACTTGTGTTTTCGATTCATACTTAGTAAGGCGTGCTCTTTAGCTTGCTTATGTATACTCTAAGAAAGAAACCAATATAAACCAAGCGTGTGTCGAGTGATAGCCGAATAAGCACAATCCATTCTCAAAATATTCTTAAAACTGCCAGTAATTCAATGGGAACATATGGTATGTCTGTTTAGAATTTGGTTGTAAATATATAAGTATATAAATAATTTACAAGTAGTTTATATAGTACAAGCTCTGCTTAGGATGACTGTGAAAAAGGTCCCAAAATATTTATTTAGGTACATATTGAATTTTCATCCGCACAACTGCAATTTCATACAAAGTTTAATTTAATATTTTATTTCAGGTTTGGCAACACCTACGGGAATGATACACGGGACGCAAAGCGATGGCTTCGCGGTGACTTCGCCTCTTGAGTTGATTTATATTTTTTGTTGGTACTTATGGGCGAGATTAACATCTATTAGGTAGCAATAGAGTTGAAAATTGAAAGTGATTTTATCGAGAGAAGGAAATTATCTGTGTGAACTAGTGTCCTGGAGTTAATATACAAGTGTACAACTATAGACACTTTTTCATTTATAAATCTCTATAATATTTGTTACTCCCATAGTTTCATGAGTAGGTAGGTTTCGAAAAAAAAGCAAAGAATAAACAAAATAACAATTTATCTTATAACAATACATACAGTTGATTTAAATATTTCGTTTAAAATATCACATTGATTGAGTGAACCGATATTTTTTTTTAAATTAAACCATCTATTTCTTTGCGTTCCACTCTTTGATTAGTTTTTCGGCTAGAGCCAAATTTTCATCTTTCTGCAAAGTAAAACGATACATTAAATATTGTGAGCTTGTAGACTACATCCCCACTATTCATACAGTTATTATTTTATTGCGTGACGATTATAATTAACTAGCTGTCCCCCGTGGTTTCACCCGCATTCCCGAGAAAAAAAAGTAGCCATGTTCCTCCATACCATAGGAAGGTAAGTCGAAAACGTGGTAATTAACAGCGATTCCAATAGAAATATAATAGATACCTTTATAAAACAGAATCTGGCGTAGTTCTCGCCTAAATGCTTGTGCGCTTCCGAGTAGAACGCAGTTGGTGGTATCGCGAGCACGCCCGCCTCTTTGGCAAACTTCTTAGTGAACTTGTAATCTTTGTATTTATCAGATTCTGACGATAGATCTATCTTATTTGCTGAAAGAGACAATATATATGGAAATTTGTAATATTTCTTACTATGTCAGATTTAAGCAGTGAGCTTACATATAATACTAGAGTAGCAACGCCTTACAAACACTTCTCAGAAATGCGTTGCCACATGAGAGTTCAAAAGAAGTTGAAAACCATGTTTGTCTCGTTTCTTCTACCGTGAAACTGACTACGTTAAAATGAGACAGGGACACTTGACGTCAAGCTGGGAACTATAATAGGCATGCCTGATGCCTGGAGCCCTATTACAAAGTAGCAACGCGTCGGTGCCATAAACAGCTAACATTCCCCCTTATTTAGACCTGCTCGGTTCTGATCCCGATCGGGTAGACTGAGTAGTCTACTGAATAGGATAGCTCCTATTTCCTCATTTCAGACTTCCTTTTGGAATGAGGCACTCGATCGGTACACGATCGCGGCAAATCAATTCGGCGACTAACACAGCATTAGCCTAAATTTAACGAAATAAAATTGTCCTTTCCGATCGCAATGGAAACCGAATGGGTTTGGATCATTGGATTTAAGGGTCATTGTTTCACCAGGTGCGACTTTCTGCCAACTTATTTACTATCATAAAAAAAATTACCTTGCTGAGTTTCTTGGCGGTTCTTCTCAGTTGAAGACTTCCGAACCGGTGGTAACTTCAGTAAATACGACATACACAGGCCTCCTAGGGCCTAAATTGAATAATAAGCTCACCCAACTTAGTCCAATCAGCTACAATAAAGTATCCGGCCTCAGGAACTGTAGGGTTGAACCCGTTCTCCTTCAACATCTTGACTAAAAAGTCTCTCTTGGGCAGCAGTTCTCTGGCAAGTGAGAAGAAGTAGCAATCTGGGGATTTGTACCGGGCTAGCTCGAACTCAAAGGAGCGGGCTACGGCTTCCTGAAACATGTCATATTTGATATGAAGAAGGGAGAAAGAGATAGATGCAGAATGGTATAATGTACATCCTACTATCTATACTAATAATAAAGCAGAGGATTTTTTTGTTTGTTTGTTTAAAGGCGCTAATCTCTGGAACTACCAGTCCCATTTGAAATATTCTTTTTGCATTTGATTTTAATATTATAAATGTGAAAGATTGGATGTTTATGACTCAATCACGCATAAACGGCTGAATGAATTTGGACGAAACTTGACACATAAATAGATCATACCCTGGAATAACATAATATAGACTTTTTATCCCAGAAAAACATAAGATCATTCAGAACGCGGGTGAAACCGCGGGGCAGATGCTAGTAATATTACTTTAAGGTTTACAAAAAATGGTGTTCTGTTGTTTACAAAAGTTTTATGAAATACCTGCACAAACAAAATTTATAAGCATCCATGAATACTACCAAAGCGTATAGATTTTCTCACATTCTAGATGAAATTACCTTGCATAATGGGGATTTACGTTTATTTAAATTTCTGAAACAATAAATACAATACCTGGACAGGAGTACAGCAAGTATAAACGCAGTTCTGATGCACGACCTGCAGGTTCCTCATGAGGTTGGCCGGCCCGTACGCCCAGCCGGTCTTCCACCCGGTCACCGAGAACGTCTTGCCGGCTGAACCGATCGTTATAGTGCGCTCCCACATGTCAGGGAATGTTGCTGGAAAATATTAGCTAAAATTAATAGACGATTCGATAAGTTACAAGGGCAAGATTCAGCCTAAGGCGATGATAGTTGAGGGTACTACGAACAGGGTGGGGTACTTTGTAGTACTTGCCTGGCTGGCTACCACTCTCTAGTTGAAAATCTGTAGCCAAGCACTACCGATGTGTTCCGGCAGTTACACTTGAGAGCTAGTTCTTTCTTAGCTTTGTTAGCCTTCGGCTAGCCTTTTGAGGCGATGATAGCTCAGTGGTAGTGACGTCGGACGCCGCGGCGAAGGTCGTGGGTTCGAATCCTACAATGAGCTTGAGCTTTCGGTGAAGGAAAACATCGTGAGGAAACCATAGCACGGTGGTAGGGTACTTTGTAGTACCCGCCTGGCTGGCTACCACCCTCAAGTTGAAAATCTGTCGCCAAACACCTATTGGTGTTCCGGCAGCTGCACTTGAGAGCCAGATCTTTCTAGGCTTTGGGTGCTTACCACCTTCGGCCACATCATCACCTACCATAGTGAGATTGTGGTCAAACACAGGCCTAATTTTCTATCTATATAATAAATCAGTAGAATGCGGTGTCTGTACATTCAAGAAAAGTAATAAAAATAGAAAGGGGGTAAATAAAGGGTAGTAGAACTTTTTCTGACTGTTCGCGCACATCTCCGGAACCACTGAACAGATTTTCATGTAGTTTACACAGGTAGACAGAGATTAATTTGTAGCAGAATATAGGCTTTATTTTATTAAAATTGGATGTTGCAAAAAAGTTATCGTCATTTAAAGATTTCTTGGTATTTACTTTTATACCTACTGTTCGTTTCATCGATTGGCTAACGGGAAAAATGTTATAGAAATTGTATAAAGTCTGCGCGAACGAAGCCGCGGGCGAACAGCTAGTAATGAATAATCTGTATTTTTGTGAATTGCAACATGCCTTACACATTCAGATTTGGAATATGTTTTTTTTTAAAACACTACCTTATATTATCTTTTATTCTCAACCCGTACTTACCGATCCTGATATGTTTCTTAGGCTCATAAACCATCCACTCGTAGACCTCATCGGCGATACACAGCACATTGTGCTTCTTGCACAAGTTGGCGATCAGCTCCAACTCCTTGCAGGTGAACACCTTCCCCAGCGGGTTGTGAGGAGTGTTCAGTATTATCATCTTAGTTTTATCTGTGAACAGTGACGTCAGTTCCTTCTCGTCTAGAACCCAGTCCGCTGAGGTCATGCTGCCGGATGATTTCTGTGAAATTGAAGTGGTATTTTAGGACTAATACATTAGAGTCTATTGAAAATAAACCTTATGTTGTACGCTTAGGTTTTCAATTGGTACAAACTTGGGTCATGATTATGGCGATAATTAAGAATTTACTAGGGTACTGGTACACAATACTTGCAATATAATTGCTATGAATAAATGATGATGATGGACCATTTGACAAAATTTGTATCTTGCCATGGACCACCAACTATTTGGAGATATTTAAGAGGTTTTGTTTTGAGAGGGTAATATACAGTAAATGTAAATAAATACAGGTTGTGCTATCTATAAATAAAACACGCATACAATTGTTCAAAGCCAACCCCATTTTTAAAAATACAAACTAAAAAAAAATACGTGTGGCACTCGGGGACTGCCGCGGCATATTGCATAGCATTTTTTTATCAAGTTATGCAATTATAATAATTTATTTATTATTTATTTAGGCAGTTTTTTTTCCTTTTGATATTAATAGATACCTATACACCTATATACCTTCTCACAAACACACGCATACACACATATGTATATGTGTGTGGGAGGTGTTAGGTTTTTTTGTTGCGGTTTTTTTTAAATCAAAATTTCTTGATTCGGTCTCAAACCCCGAAGCCCGCGATAAAGCTATGCTATTGTATAGCTTTTATTTTAAAAAGCACCCCTAAAAATAGGGGTGCCTCGGGTGCTTCCAGGGACCGCCAGTGGTCCGCGGACCACCGGTTAAGAACCACTGCTCTATAGTTAACTATAGTTTAGGAGATACTTACAGGCTTTAGTGCAATGAACTTAGGCACACCACCAGCTGATCTAATCATAAAGTCATAACAGTCAAAGAACGGCTCTATTACAATCACTTCATCACAAGTATCCACATGTCCTGAAAAATTCAAACATATTAATATGAATCATACATTATATTACAATAGCTTTCGCCTACGGTTTGACCCATATATACGGGATAAAAGGAAGCCTATATCATTCTCCAGTCCATAAACTATCTCTATACACAAAACCACATCAATCTGTTGTAGCATTTATAATAGAAGGGAGGATTCTGCAAATTGCAATATATTTTCTTAATATCCATATTTTTTTAAAGAGCCGTAAAGGAAGCTTGTTGGTCTGTAAGTAATATAGAATTGTTTTATTTACCTAAAATAGCAGCAAATAACGCCTCATAAGCGCCATTACTGACCAATATTTCATTAAAAGGATCTATTTCTCTCCCTATCAGAGGAGAGTATACTTTTGATATACTTTGCACTAGTCTGGGATGTCCCTGAAACAGAAGATTTTTGTTAGTCTTAAATTTCCATATTTTTTCATTACAATGATACAAAATGGAACATAAATCTATACTAATATTATAAAGCTGAAGTTTGTTTGTTTGTTTGAACGCGCTAATCTTAGGAACTACTGGTTCGATTTGAAATTTTTTTTCAGTGTTATGCCCATTTATCGAGGAAGCCTATAGGCTACTTTTTATCCCAGGAAAACACAAGATCCCTCGGTAACGCGGGTGAAACCGCGGGGCGGAAGCTAGTTTATAATTTAATAACTAGCTGTTCGTCGCGGTTACACCCGCGTTCCCGGTATAAGCGTTAGCCTATAACTAATGTCCAGTGGTTTTGGAGATTAGGCGGAACAGACCGATAAAAAAAAAGTTCTTTGTTATAAATACCAATATATAGTTTCATATGCATTTAGTAAAAAGCTATATTTTAACATTATAAACAGACACTTCAATTTTATTTGTTTGTATAGATTATAACATAATTCACATCTCACATGTTTTGTCACATTTTCCCATGTAGATAAACATAATAAAACATAAACCTTGCTATCTTTAAAATAAAGTAAATAATTAAATAACATTAATAAGATAATACATGTAGAATCTTTATGATTTGCATTATTTCATCTAATGTTATTGATGACACCATTTTAGAGTATATAATTTATTGTCACGGATCCCATCATGCGTCTATCACATCATGGAAGTCATGAGGGCATTTTGTGATAATCTATAATATAAAAATGAATCGCAAAATGTGTTGGTAAGCGCATAACTCAACAACGCCTGGACCAATTTGGCCAATATTTTTTTTAAATGTTCGTTATTGTCAGGAGAAGGCTTGTATGAAAAAAAAAATACACCGGGAACGTGGGTGAAACCGCGGGGAACAGCTAGTAGATAATAAATAACTTGTTAGGTATATTTGTTACGTACATGATGTTGAAGTAACTGTGCTGTAATGTTTTTAAGAGAAATGTAAAGAGGCTCTACATCTAATTATGTAGTTATTTATTTATTTATTTTTACAAAATCCACAGCTCTCAAAAGTAGATACAATGTACTTATTAAATATAAGACTTACAGCCAATTAAAGATTTACAATATTATACTTTGACTTATAGTTTAAAGGACCAATGTGTGCCCAAAGTGCTGAATACCTATTTGTGTTATGAACAAATTATGTGTGTGTGTGTGTGTGTGTGTATGTGTGTAAGGAGTAATAATGTGAGGTTTTGTATGTATGTACGAGTATAACTCTGTTTAGCCACATTTATTTATTATGTCTGTAATGTTCTTTTTAAATGACGCTTTACTACAATGGAACACATCCACTGAGTCAAATTCCTTATTATATGTAGGCAATGTCCTACTTATTATGGAGTTGTAGGCATAATTAGTTTGACTAAGTGGTGTATGAAATAGACTAGTGTGTCTTGTATGGGTTGAAGGCACTAGAAGTTGCAGAAAGAGGGATGACAAAGCGGTACTGTCAATGCTGCCACTACACACATTATGCAGGAATAGCATATCTAGTAGGGTGCGCCTGTTCTCAAGAGAAATGAGATGGTAGTGCTTGTTAATTATTTATTTATATGTTTGATGTTTATTAGCTATTTATTTTCTCTTATCTTTATGTAACGTCTAGTTAAAGTCAGTGAGTCTTATTTAATTGTTATCATTTTCCTCCCATGATTATTTTTAATAATTATTATTTTTCTCATAATTTACGCTTATTATTACATTAACTAACATTCTTTTGTGAGCAATTTCTTTAAGAAAAAAAAACAATTTCATATTAAACAGTGACACAATGAAAACCGATATATTTTGTTCTACAAAATGTCACAGATTAATTTAGGTACTTACAAAACCCCTAGTGTACTGATTAAGCAGAGGATTTTCACTGGTGGTAATTTCAGCCAGTGCTTTTGTAACATGTTGCGGGGCATGATAGTCCGGGAAACCCTGACCGAGGTTCACTGCTGGTTTGTACTCTGCGGCCAGTTGGATATATTCTACCCTGAAATATAAAACATGATGTTTTAACTTTTAATACAAATTATTAGTAACTTTTTTTAAATTAGTCAAGTACATAATTAATCTAATCATTCAACATATGAAGGAAATGCGTAATAATTAATTAAGTTTTTTTTTTTTTTTTACTTTTGTATAAGCTTGTTTGACCACAATCTCACTATGGTAGGTGATGATGTGGCCGAAGGTGGTAAGCACACGAAGCCTAGAAGGATCTGGCTCTCAAGTGCAGCTGCCGGAACACACCAATAGGTGTTTGGCGACAGATTTTCAAAGTATATTAATTTTAAAGTAATAAAACCAACTAAACTATCATTTAGTAGTTTGACCTTCATGATAATAATAAACATGAAGTGATTACGTAAAATAAACAAATATTATCTCAGAATCTTAGGAATTTTAATATCTTATTTTGAAGTTTTTGGTTGGGGAATACACTTTTAACATAATATAAATGTTGAAGGTTAAATTATTTACATTTGTACCTATAGTAATTAAAACATACCAAACACTTTTTTCGCCGGCTCCATATCTGTTCGGCAGTCTAAATTTGTCTCCCATTGCAGCTCTTGTCACTTTACTTCTAACAATTTGGTTTAAATTTATATTCTTCACAGCACAACTGTGTATCTCTAGTGCCGCAAACAATGTTCGTTTCAACCTAAACATCATAGAAGTGATAAAACAACGATAAATAATCTTATATGTAAACTTAACCTAAGTATGTCATGACGAGGGAATATACTCAAATTGTAAGTTGTAGAATGTATGATAGGTACTGATAAAAATAAACAGGCGCTTACATTTGATTATGTAAACTAGTTCACGCTGGAAATTAATCAGAGAATTTGAAAACAGTGGTCATTTCTATAAAACTTGCGAGTGTCAAGTTGACATTTGTGATTTGACGTTGTTGATAATTGTCAACGTCAACGATAAATGGTTCCAGCTTTTGTTATCAATTACGTACGGAAAGAAAAATATTTCAGGACAGCTACCATTCTTCAACAAAAAAGAAACAAAGAAATTAATGGATGTCCGATGTCGGTTGTTGTCGGTGGATGTGTGTGTGTGACAACTTGACAAATGAGTGACGAACGAATATGAACCAAACACAATAACATGACGTTTACCGACTATGCATCTTTGAGTAGGTACCTGTAAGCTGTTAATGTGTTCACATAATTTAATATATAAGTATAGGTTTATATTTCAAATAAAAAGTTGTAACATACATTATATATTTACAACAATAGTATAAAATACAAACAATAATATAAAAATAAGTAGTAGGGTACCTAGGTAATGTTGCATTGCAATAATTAAATCTGACCTTTGATGTGGGGCGGTGGCTACAAAAGGAAGGTGATCGGACGGACGGAACGAAACAGCACAGAAAAGCGTACCTTTTAGGACGAATTGGTATTAGGTACTGTCAACGAATCGAATCTAAACCCATGACCATCAAGTCGGCACAGAGACCCCATTTTATTTCACCCTAAAACTCCATGGGATGTTTTAATGACTCATCTCGCCTTGAATGTAATGTCAGTGCATAGTAGTTACGAACATTGTCAAAAGGTTTGTAGTTATTTTTGATGAACAGGATCATACAATTCTAAATTCTCGCACCATCTAACTTGATTTTACGTGCAATGTGAATATCTAGATTAGACGTGTGTTCTCGTGATAACAAGGCCTTGGTAAGGCTATCTATATAAGGTCCTAATAAATGAAGTACGGAAGGTTTTTTTTTTTCATTAAATTTACGACCGATTTTTTTAAAATCATTTTCGGAATACTTATTACCTATAGATACTATCATCCCTTAAAAGGACCGTACTTCATTTATTAGGACCTTATATAATATACTCGTATATGTAATATTACTAGAGGTTGCCCGTGGTCAAAATTCGACCATAAATTAAACAAAAGAGTAATTAGCTACTTAGTTATATACTTTATTGAATTTAAAGAAAATCACTTCGTTCATATACGAACTCTTTTCTCTTTAAGTCTGTCATTGCCGCGGTTATCGACAAAACACTGATAGTGGTGACAAAAGTAAGTATTAAAATATATAAACTAGATATGTAGATATGTATAATTTCATCTTACCGTAAGAACTAAAACATCCTACGCCAGACCCATCCCGAACTAAGTAAGTACCTAAATAAGCTTTTAAATGCATGGAATCCAGTCAACTGATAGGTAAGTATACCCACGTACATACCACTTTTTATACTCTATATCAGGGGTCACCAAATGGCGGACCGCATCCGGACCGTCGCGCCGCCGCCGACCTATATTGTGCGGACCAAACTTTGACAAACAAAAATGTACACGTGGTTATATTATTATTTAGTCAGCGCACATCCAAACATACAATAATTTGATATACGAGTATTAGTAACATTATATTAGGATTTGTAGCTTGCTTTGAAGCTTGGTCGTCGCCAGTCATCATCTACCAACCGGACCGCGATAATCTTTTATATTATTTAAACGGACCCCTAATAAACCTAATTGGTGACCCCTGCTCTATATGTACTAACAATTTATAGACACCGAACATACGGACATTTTCATGCACACAAATTATGTAGGTACTGGGTGGGAATAAATCAATAAATCTTTATATTTGTCTTAAGAGTGCATAATTACAAAAAAACAATAAATTCTAGAGTTAAAAGAGAATTATAATAATAT